>OY728145.1:981776358-983258585 GCA_963277665.1 Viscum album | reverse complement strand
TATATTTGATAGCTAAATGATTCCAAGGAAAATATTACAGATAAATGTTACAAGATAATATTAAAAATATAAATATTTATAAGTATTTATGGAAATAAAAATTATTAACATATTTACAGTAAATGTCATAATTTAAATAATTTCTAATACCATATAAAATGTTTTTAACAAGAGTATAATAAATCCAAATCTGAAACATATTTAAAATAATGGATCAAGTGTGTAGAAAATGTTTTTATAGTTTTTTTTATAACAAAGAGTCAAATATATGTTATACACTATATCTAAAATGATAGTACACAATAACATGTCCCACCCTTGACTTAACTCTACTATAGGTGGCTATGATTCCGAGTGCGACCCCCAATGGTCAGTTTCACAAATTCTTCTATTGGTACTTACAATTTAGGGTATAATAGTACACACACACACATATATACTTATATATATATATAAATGTATGTTCTTAACATTTACAACAAAAATTAAAAAACAATAGGAATTAAATAAATTAAAACCTCATTATCAATATATAGATAATGTATTTTAATATATTTCAAATTATACAAGTCAAACAAAAAATTAACATGTGAAAAAAAATACATCAACTCATTCGCACCTTAGGTAAGGTGTTGAATGAATTTACATTACCAATGTCTCTTGTGTCTCTACATATGGTCACTCAACACTTCCTCAAACCTAGTTAAGGTAATATGAAAATATATTTAATAAAGTTAGGGTGAGAAAATAAATATAATCTGGGTATTTGTACTTGTAATAGTCTTGTGTTCTTGTAAATAAAGTATACTAACAAATCCATGTGTAGAACAAATAAGAAAAATTAACAAAAAAATATCCCCCGAAATACACAAATTTTCCCTCCTCTAATCCATTACATATAACAATCTTACATTAATATCCATAAAAATATCATCATATATCACTATGTATGATCAAATACACTTCTACTGTGACCATACTCATCTAATAAACAATAAGTTATCCAACCATTGGGATGTCACTATACCATTCTTATATAGTTGTCCATAGACATAGACCATACAAATGTGATACCATAACCAAGATATTATCAACTTATACGAACTCATTGAATACCGACATTAACAAAAACCTAACCACATATCCATCCACGCCTAATTAATTTTCTATCATATTTTTTTCATTTTTTTTATTTCTCTCCACTTGAATATACTCTCTATTGTGATCAGAGTGTCTACCCTATAGGAATCTCCCCACCATAACCTGCATCAGTTGGTTAGTGGTACACCATTAAGGACTCTCACTATATTATTGTGTATGAACACAATGGAACACTCCCATTTAAAATCCATTTAATTATCTCCCTATCACATAAACACCAAGTGTATCCATATTATCCACTCGATAACCATCTTAATTACTAAATTACAATATTATATTTACTTATTTATAAATGAATTTTGAAACCCTCAATCAATTCATTATCCCACATATGCTAAAAATAATATAATGGGCTCATGGAATATAAACGAACCATGTATTTATACCAAACATCTAATAAGGACTCCCACATTTTTTATCGTACATAGTACACACACAACACATCACTAAAATGCATTATATATTTCGTATACACTAGAAATAAAATCTCATCACATATTAAATACATATCAAATGGTGATATTCAAATCATTTACATTATATATTTCAACATTATACAGGGGTCATCACTTGATTAATATTCCACCTCCTTTATCTACCCATCCTATAATCATGATGTCATAAATTTTATTCACTACATGACCCAAACTTGAAACAGCATGGTCCCATGCCTAGTTAGAAAAATCCTTATTGAATTAAGACTAAACTGTGTCAGAAACTGCCATTATTAATCCATTATAAAATATTTAGAAGAGTAATAACATTGTTGAATGACCCATTTAACTATCTAAATCGTCACTACACATCCAACACCATATGATTAATAATATAACATAGGATGTAAAACAGGAATAGACCATGGGAAATTTTATAAATTTAGTAATCTCACATATAATATATTTTCTATGGTATTTAATTACTCATGGAGCTAAAATCAAATCAGATACTTTAAAAAAATGTTATATAATTATTCAAAAACAATAACCATTATAAATTCCACCTTGAAAAATTCATCAAATAATTCTCATATGTATTATACCCTATAATGAACATAGTATCATCAATTTCATAAGTTGTAATATCTTCACATTATTAATTATATTTGAACAAATATTTTTCATGATATAATGTCCCCCATATTCCACCTTAAATAAAATCAACAAAAAATATATTACCATATGATTATACTTATCGTTCATGTCTAAAATCATATTCCACCGTTTAACAACATAATAAATACAAAATTTTCCACATTGTTCTAATTTTAATTATTCTATAAGAATAACATTTACCCAAACATTATGTATATCTCTATGATTCCAAATATCATTTTTAATTCCCATATATAATCTAAAAATTCGTTAGAAATAATAAATATTCTCATGGGACATTTTTTTCATCATTGACATTTTCGAATCCATTGTTTATCATTTTATTACTTTAATCAACTTCCAACTTTATCCATATAAATCCAAATACAATATAAGATTATATCTCCTTCATATTCATATTAATTTATATCATATATATATATTTATGTGACCCACCACATCATACCTCATCTCATTTTAATTTATCATCATTATTAAAATTTCACTTAATTTTATGTTCATGAATTATATCCAATTCCAATTTTACCATTTCTGTATTATACAAGAATAATATGATTTATCTACCTATATTAGAAGAATATTTTATTGGTATATTAATAATTATTCTTTGATAATATAAGATTTATTTCCACCAACCATAATAAAATGATCAATTCTATCACTCGATCCACCATTGAATTCTAATGACAGCTTTTATAAAATACCGTTATCATATGTTTTTTCGTTATCTAATATCCATAGTGTCAAAATTGTTAAATTATTTATCTTCTAATTAAGATAATATATAATATATGATTTCAAATAATTATATCAATGGTGTAAAATCTATTAACTATATTTACTCACATTCAATTTTCTCCAACACCCATCATCAATTAAGGAAATAACCACAAATTGTTATTATTTAATTTCTAATAAATTCTTCAAATAAAATCCTATATTTAATTATTCTATATAAACCATTCCATATACATAAATATATAACTCCAAAATATTCTATATCCAATATAAATGATCAAAAATAAATCTACTCAATATTATTTATTTAATAAAAACAATCCATTTAAAATGAGCAACCTAAATAAATAAATAATAATAATTTTACAATGAGACAAAAAATCAAGCGTAATAAAAATAAAAAATACTAAATAATAACTTAAGAGTAAATTTCATTCCTCAAATCCAATAGTAGTCTATAAATTTCATTCTGGTAATTTTGAAATTACTATTTCACACTTATTCCCCAAAAAATCATAAAATATGATAAAAATTAAAAAAAATCTGTCTCTAAACTTGTGTTACACCTTGCAGTAAGTGAAATTAAATTTTAGGACAATGATATTAAATAAAATAAAACAATATTCATTCATCTTGTCTTGATGCATTATTCTCATTTTTAGTGTGACATTTCATAGGGACTCCAACCAAGTGCTCCTCTAGATCATTCACACATTATCTAAAATTGATCTATAATATTGTAAAAAACGAAATATATATGTCATTATTTACTATTATATATTACTACGTAATTATAACGATCTTAAATTAAATTAGGTAAAATAAAAGCCTCTAAATCATCATATTCCTCCCACATATATTTAATGAACCTGAAAATTATATATTTGTTTGAAAAAATATTTTACCCCTATTCCCTTTATTGACAACAAATAAGTTGTTAATACCTTGTGTAATAAATTTAGTTCTTATTATTAAAATATTTAATGAAATGAAATTTCATTTATTATTTCATTCACAATGTATTTTTCATAGCCAAACATTCATATGCCCTTGAAAATGGGTAGCACATCATCATATAATCTAATTAAACTGAATTCAAGGAAATTATGGATAATATTCATGTAGAATCCCAATTCCAAAAGCCACTATAAGGGTGCTCTGAGACAGGTTCGCCACATAACCTCAAGCACATCTTCCTGAATGCTAGAGGTTGCCGACTTGTTGCAAGGGTCTTTTTATGTTTCTACAGGTAAGACTATGGAATCATAGGAAATATGTAGTATAAGGAGGATGAAAAAATGTTTATAACAATAAAGGATGTATATAAATAAACTAACTACAATAAAGGAAATATGAACAATCCAACTGAGTAAATTAACAGTGTAAAAGATGATAGATAAACAATATATAGAATAATTCCATGCCATGATATCTATTCCCAAGGAAAGTATGGAAAACAGGAACAATGAATGCTACAAAACTGAAATCAAAAGACACATTTTATGACAACTTCATCAGAAGAAATTCTCAGTCATCCTCCCTCAGTATCTATCCTAAGTAGCAAAAAAACCAAGTATCAGAAGTAATAAGCTTACCCTTTTCAATACCATCAATCATAAAATCTACTCGGTTGACAACGAAACATATGTATTGGTGTGAGATAAAATCGTAGTAGGATGGCACCCACTATGTCAAAACCATTGCATTACATAAAATATAAAAAAGAATTTTAACATTATATAAAAATGAAAGTAGTTAAATAGGGAAACTAAATAAGTGTGACTAGGTCCAATCTTCATTGGTACCCCGGTCCAATCTTCATTGGTACCCCTATCACATCACCTGCTTCTTCCTAAGATGGGATTATGAATAATGTGCTTTAGGAAGAAGGATGTACACATATATAGAATAATAGGATAAATAATTTAAAAATAGAGAGGATGCAAAACCCAGCATTGTTCTTTAGCCTGGATTCTAAATTATGTGTAAAAAAGTTGTGTTTCAAGACACTATAAAAACATCACAATTCTCAAGAGACTCAAGGAAGCATTAATAACAAAACATCATTGCATCATCATTATTATGTTCCAATTTAGAGTTAGATTTTGAGCCCGTACCTAAGGTATCCCTATATTACCTCCTTAAAATTACCCAATACCAGTGAGCCCATCGAAAGCTGTCTTCCATAAGACCATGCATCACTCCAGAAATGATTTTATCTTGAGTCCATCTTAGTATCACACAAAAGGGGTCATTTATAAACCAAGGATTGGAGTATCCATTTTCTAATCGGTATGTCTTTGAATGTCCCTTTGGGAACCATTATCAGTCATTAGTATTTTAGAAACCCATGGAAACACATGTCTAGTAGAGCCTAAGGCATCGTCTCCATGGCATAATGTATAACCTGTCAGGAACACGATGTCCTTATGTAGTATTTAATTTGGAAATCACGTTGTCTCATTACCTTGAATTTAATTTATTTTCATTGAAGTAGATATCATAGGATATGAAATTATAATTTTAATAAAATAAAAATTTCCACTCAGATCCAAATACTAATAATCATTATAGTAAAGTAGTTATATAGTAATCAATTTATCAGCTAATACAAATTAAAACATTTAAATAAATAAAGAAACTGGAAAAGAAAACTATAAAAAATCCATCAAATAGTGGTTCATAATTATTCTAAAATGATTAATTTATTATATCTTAATTAAAAATGGATAAACAACACATGAAATTAAATAAATTAAATATTCGGGGCTAACAATATCTATACCAACAAAATTGGAAAAACAAAATGGGAGTGGGAGCATGATAAAAAAATTTGAACAATTGAATTTATGATAAATAAGTCTACAATGAATATGTGGAATAATTAATTTAAAAAATTGGGTGAAATTCAACAATGTCTGTATGCACCGACAAGCAGCACACCCGTGAATTTTTATAAATCCCTAAAAAATAATGGGAATGTGAGAAGACTACCTACCATATGGTTTTAAATGAACCAATGATCCATAGTAAACATTTTTTTAACATAAAAGGGAAGAAAATATATGATTTAAAAAAACTCCAATTTCTGGTTAAATCCTTCCGTAGCAGATCATGCGACAAATTTGGAATGAGATCACATGATTCCTGAAATGTGGAGTTAGCCATATAGAGATATTTATTGCGCACCTGATGGTGAAGAATACAGATGATGAATGAGGGTGTAGTGGTCTTTTGAAGGAGGAGGATGGAGGAGGAGGTGCACCACTATGGGGATGCTAAAGGGGTGACACACAATGATAAGGAGAGGAGAGGAAGACATAAGAAAAAAAGACAAAAAAATAGAAATACAAAATGAAAATATGAAGAAAAAAAATAAAAGAAAAAAATAAAATTGTAAAAAATGTAATTTAATAGAGGTAAGTAAAAATAAAATAAAAATTATCAAAAATGAAAGAAGATAAAAATAATGAAAAAATATATTTTACAATTTTAATTATTTTTACTTTTTCCATATCCCCCATTCTATTTTATTTTTAAATTTACTTTTTATCCCTTCATGCATAATTTTAATTTCCATTATATCTCTTTTTAATTTTTTTAATCATTAATTAATTATTTATGACCCGAACACCGTGTTATGGGGTGATGTATCATTTTTCAATAATCTCATGCAGTCATTTTAATTATTTAAATAGGTACATGGGATTCGCAATGGGGAGCGTAGCCACATGACCGTGTCATTTTAATGATTTAGACACAAAATTTCGACGATTCATACCTTGATTAAAGCCGATACATAACAAAATCCCTTCTTTAAGGTAATCTGTTCCCCAGTTTCTCTTTGGAGGGAAGTAGAATTTCATCTATGAAAATATCCTTCCATTGAGCATGCACATCAGTCTCCTAATCCCATGATTTTCCATAATTGTGTTTGTGTTTCCATGACACCCGAACTATAGAAACAAACCTGGCTCAGAGAACATTCATGCTATTGTCGATGATACAAATAAGATAGAACTGAAATGATACATCTACATTGAGCTCGATGTCCCCAGGATTAAAAGCGTGGGAAAAGTCTGGGTGATACCGTCGATGGTGAGATACATATACGATCTCATTCATGTTGTGGTACCTTTGTGGTAGAAATAATAGATTGGACAACATCCCAACCCTGTCCATTATCTTAAACGCCCAAAATATCTAGGTGATTACATCCCCTATATCCATATCTGTTTGTGACCCAAACATGTCAAAACACGTAGAAAAACTCGATCTCCAACCACAAACTCAAGAGTTCTGTAATGACGACCATTATAATACTCATGTTTAGACAGAGTTATAGTCATATTCTTCTAAATCAGTTGATCTTTCTATAGAGTCTCCAGAATCAGATGAGGACCCAATAGAGCTCCTCACCTACTATGAGCCAACATAATGGTTGAAGGCATAGTCTACCATAGAGGGGATCATATGAAACTATTTGAATTAATGCATGATTGGTGTTATTATAGGTAAACTAAAAAGAGGTATATTTTTCACCCAAAAACCTCAAAAATCAAAGATTTATGCATGTATCATGTACTCCAAAACTCGTATTGTCCACTCGGACTACCCATAAGTCTGGGGGTGATCAGTCATACTCAATTGTACTTATGAACCCAGTGCCTTCTGTAACCTTGGTAGAATTATGAAGTAAAGTAAGAATCTCTATTCTAGATAAATGAATGAGGTTCTCAATAAAGTCTCACTATCTCCTAGATATACATCCCTCCCAACTCATCAATCGTATGGGTCTTCTGGATAGGTATAAAGTACACATCATTGGTCTACCTAGAGATAGTCACCATTTCTACTTTTCAACCTCAAGGATACCTCAACAAAAATGTATTGAAATCCATGGTGATGTAATTCCATTTCCATTCAAGAATGAATAGAGGTTGCAGAATTCTGCAGGTCATTGGTGTTCAGCCTTCACCAGCTGACTGGTGGAGCACCGGGTGATGAAACCTCATATTTTCTTCGTTATACCATGCCACCAAAACCATCAAAAAATTTATATATATATATATATATTAGTTAGTCTGGGATGAACTTCCCAAGTGGAGGTGTAAGAATCATTAATTATATTGTCCCATATATCTGATGGTTCCCACACATGACCATGGTAAATAAGAGATTCACTACCTTCAACAACCCAACTAGGAGGTGGGTTCTGTCCTGTAATGCTTTCCCTAAAAAATTTGACATTCCAAATTAGACAACTATTGCATGCATACTTTTTCAAGAAGATAGAGAATGTCACTATAAGAGCTATTAAAACATGTAGTCCGTGCGGTTCTTGAATCAGTAGATGAATCGTAGAAAAAATTCATCATCTTCCAATCCCTGATGGCTTACTAAATAGATTGTGTCTACATCTTATTTCTTAATGATTCAGCCAAAAAAATATCCTTACTAGGGGTTTAAGAAATAACAAAGTCGAACGATTTTAGTTATTCTACCCATCCATGCTATATTAAGATCATGTATCACTAATTAGAGATATATTTAACGATTTTATGATCCATGTAAACTACAAACCATTCACCCAACAAGTAGTGACTCCAAATGTATAGTGCATAAACCAAAGATTCTAACAAAATTTCATACACAGGATAGTTATTCTCAATTAGGTTCGGCTGGCAGGTTCCATAAGCCACAACTTTTCCACCTATATTTAAAATGCACCTAGTCTGATTCACGAAGAATCATGTTAAACAATATATCTTCTACTTGGAACATGGAGAATCAGGATTAGGATTGAGGTTGGTATTCAATAAAACTCTTGAAAATATCATTCACTAGATTCTAACTAGATGAACTATAGACCTTTCTTAGTTAATGTTGTAAGAGGTGCTGCTATGAAAGATAAATCCTAAATGAAAATCCAATAATATCCAGGAATCCCTAAGAATATACATATACCAAAAAAATTCTTCATCTATACCCAGGAAGCAACTGCACTCACCTTCTCTGAGACAACTAAAATACTTTCTTACAATGTGATATGACCAAAAAAGAGAACATTATTGATCCAAAAATGGAATTTGATAAGCTTCCCATATAGTTGGTGTTCTCTTAGTGTACCCAATATGGTCTCAATATGGGTTTCATGGTCGTATATAGAGATAAAATACACGAATATTTCATCAACAAAATCAACCAAATGGGAATCATGATATATGTGAAAAACATGATTTATTAGAGCCATGACGTCTCTTAGTTTATTCATGAGGCCAAAAGGCATAATCATATACTGATAAAATCAATACCTTAATTAGAAAATTGAACATGGAATGTTATATGGTCTCACAAGAACCTGGTGATATCCAAACCAAATATCTATCTCAGATAATACAATTTCTCCTTGGATTTTCTCAAAGATATCTTCAATACATGGCAACATATATCAATTTTTATTTTATGTTAGTTGAGATGATGGTAATCCACATACAATATTAGGGTACCATCAGTCATCTTATTGACATGAATTAATGATCCACCTGGTGATGTGCTAGGTCTGAAAAAACCCTCAACCTAAAGGTCTTCAAGCAACTTTTTGAGATCATGTATCTCTATAGGTTCCATATTATAGGGTGTCATAGACACTAGTTCCATACCTAGTACTAGATCGATAGAAAACTCCACTTCCCTCCTGGGTGATAATAAAGTGAAATCAGTAGGAATGACATCCCTATAACGATCTACAATGTATGGAAAATCAACTAGATGTGTTTTCTAATCACTCAAAAATATATTTGTTAATTGAGATGTCACTCTACCCAATACTGCATGTTTAGGTCTAGGTCGATATTCTTGGATATCCCATTCTCCCCTGTGTGATCTGTGTCTCCATAAGGAGGTTTGAAGGACACTCGATGGAGGTAAAAATACACTTGGTAACAATATAGGACAAGCCAGTCCATACCGATAATGACATCCAGGCAGTTCATCTTGAGGACATAGAAATTCAAAAGGAAACGGTACCCACCTATATCAAGGGGCACTTCAGGCACTAGTGTATGGCCGATGTTCTGAACCACAAGGGAGTGTCGATATACATGATGCAACACAGATACTCAAATGTAAAACCAAGGCTTCCAACAACAACTATTTATAATAAAGAAGTGTGACAAACTTGTATCAACAAGAGTAGAAACTAAAGTAAGGGACACCAGAATAATACATCTAACCATAGACGGGTTTTCACTCAACTCCTCCAGTGCTGGTTTCTCTACATACAAATGACTAGAATCAGGACCCCATGATGCTACCTGACTGGCCTGAGTAGGTCCATTTTGCTGACACCGATATCCTGGAACATTATTTCCTCGACCATGACCTCAACCATTAGATAAGACTGATCAATACTTGGAAAAATATCATCCATCCTTTTATAGAGTCATATATCACATACCTAATGGAGGTGAAGGTACAAGTCCTTTTTGACTGGATGTTGAGGATAAATAATGGCATAAACACTAAAGGTGACCCATATTGCCACAATATCATCACTTCATAGGGTCTCCCATGCACTGTGACTCATTATGGTCAACTCTTCCACATAGATGATCGGTGACAAAACTATCAAAATGAACTGTTTAGATATGATTTCCCCCACATGCACTTTCAAAATGACATTTCCTTCTCCCAGACGTGTCTTCACCCTGTCTTGGAACTGAACTAGCATGGATCGCTATTTTAGCTTCCTTGACATATTTCTTTGAGATTACGGTCTATTATATGATCTCTTAAACAATTTTCAAACACATGACATTCACATGAAAGTGAATAGTATATTCAAATCGTTTTGAAAATTTTTTTTTTGTACTCTATGTGTCACCAGTAAAAGATGGAGAATTTTAATGACCTTTATGAAATGTGTATAATACATTAACACAGTAGTATAGACATACTGAAGATGTAAGAATTAATTTTAATGTTCACCGCTCAAAGTCTATAAAAAAAGTGATCTTATAAAGAGGTTTGTAAGTACACACAATCCATGTCTCTAGACTGCTTCACCTAAGAAACAACATCAAACCAATGCTTGGGAAACTCACGAAGCATATAAAATGTAAGTTTAACCCCTCACTCTGGAAGCATCTTGAGATGGTCGAATATAGACTTTATGGATTCTGACCATGAATTTGTAGTATGAGGGATACCACTCCCCGAGAAAGTGGTAGGGTTCTACTATAACAATTCATGCATGAGATCATTCATAGATGAGGTAGGTCAGGGAATATTCTAAACTAACAAAATTAACCAGAGAATTATATCCTTGAGCTGAGCAGTAGGGCCCATTGGAATATCAGTAGGAAGTAGTACAATAGGAGGAACTACAAGAGGCACCACTTGTATTTTAGGACCCTTACCCTCTGGGATGTTCTCAGTGCCACTCTCCTGAGGCATGACCCGAAGACGTCACAACGACATTGGTCTATAACTTCTAAACACTCACCTTCAGATAGAAATTAATGAAAACATGAAAACTAGGTAAAGGTTTAATAAACAGGGGAAGTATACAACCTGCCTCTTATAACTACACAATAGGTATCCTACTCCATGAGCTGGGTCTAGATATGGAGTAGTAAACTTATAGGATCATTAAAATGTGGAGTTATGACTATTTTCCTTGTAAGGTAAAGTTAACATTTAATAAATTATCAGCACATTATATTTAACAAACATGAACATTAATATTTTAAAACTAGGGACAATAGCACTCATATGAAAACATGAAGATTCACACTAAAAGTAAATATGGAAAAATAATATTCATGTAATTTTTATCTTATAGTTCCTAATATGATTTGAGTAAATGCATTTCCATCATATCATCGAGCTACAGTGGTAAAAATCATTATCTCTATAATACCAATATCAATATCAGCATAAAACAAGTAAGTCACCAAACGATGAAATTGTATCAACTAAAAATGGCATAATCAGTAACTGAAATCACAACCAATGAATTTGGGTTTCCCCTTATACATGTGTTAGCTACGTCCAAGAAGAGGCTATGTTCCAAATCCCAATATCCTAGTCTCTTTTCTAACCCAAACAGTAAGAAAAAAAGGAAAAAACACACCTATAATACCAATTAGTAGTGTTCCCATCCCAAAAGCCACTAGAAGTGTTCTCCAATACTGGTTGGAAACATAAACTCAAGTGCATCCCTAATGCCAGAGGAGGCCGACTAGAAATGAGGTCCTTTTTACCTGTCTATAGAGAAAACTATCCCATCATAGGTAATATGTAATATCAATCAAAATAAAACTAGTATATCAAAATAGAAGAATCATATAAATAATGAAACTATAGTAGATGAAATACGAACAATACAACTGAATAAATGATCAGTGTGTTAGATTAAAAATAAACTAGATTCAAAATAATTTCACGCCATTGTAGATGTTCATAAGGAATGTATAGAAAACAGGAATATAATCATGATACCAATTTGAAATGAAAACACAAAAGGTATGAAAAAATCATCACGAGAACGGATTGGTCCTCTTCCCTCAGTCTCCATCCTAAAAAGAAAGAAACAATCATGCATTAGAATCACCAATCTTTACCTTTTCAATATTTGTGATCATATAATCTACTCGGGTGCCAACGACACCTAAGTAGGGTTGTGAGAAAAAATCCCAATCAGCCAACACCCACAATTCCTAATCCATTCCATTTCATGAAATAAAAAGCAGCAATGTAAAATTATAGAATAAATGAAATAAGTTAAATAGAAAAACTAAATAAGTGTGACTTGGTTCGATCTTCATCGGTACCACTGTCACATCACCTACTTCGGCCTAAGCTGGGAGTATGAATAAAATACTTGTATGATATAGGATGTACACATATATATAGGTCTTGTATAGAAAAAGAGAAAACAGGGAGGAGGCATACCCCAAGATTGTTCTTTAACTAGGAGTCTTAATTTAGTGTCAACAATGCGGGTTTCATGACATAAGAAAAAAAATCACAATTCTAAAGAGACTCAATGAACCATTAATAAATAACATCCATGCATCATTTTTATTATGTTCATGTTGAGATTTGGTGTCTGAGACAATCCTGAAGTTATCGCTTCCATACATCTTTCAAATTACCCAATACCACCGATCTCATCCAATTAATTCTTCTAAAATAACAAGTATCACAAGAGGCATGGTTTTCCATGAGTCTATCCTGGTATCACATAGAAGGGGAAAAGTATCACCTCAGGATTGGAATAGCCACTTTTCCAAAAGATTCATCCTTAGATGTCCCTTTGGGAACCAATATTACTCATTTGTATTTTAGAATTCTAGGGAAACCCCCATTTGGCATATCCTAAGACAACATCTCCCACGCATAATGTGTAACCGGTCACGATTGGTGAGTCCTTGTGTAGTAATTAATATTGAACCCATGTTGTCACTCTTCCCTAAATTCAATTAATTTTCAATGAAGCCTATACCACAAGATATTCATTTATAATTTCAATTAAAAAATAAGAGCAACTCAAAGCTAAATACTAATGATTATTCTCGTCAAGAATTTAAAGCTAATATAATTTATCAGCAAATACAAAAAACCAACATTTTAATTAATAAATAAATATACACAAAAAACTATCAACAACCTAAAATTATATAGTTAATAATTATTCTAAAATTATTATTTAATTTAAACTCATTTAAAAAGGGCTGCACAACACATGAAATTAAATAAATTAAATATTTAGGGGTAATGATATTTATACCAATCATTTAGACACTCCCAAATTGGGTTCCAACAATATTTAAACAATTATATCAATTCAATATTTCAAAAATAATTCTTCAATGATTAAGAGAAACAATTAATTTAAAAAAATTTGGTGATATTGAACAAAACTGGTATGCACTGATAAGAGGAAAAACCATGCATTTTTATAAATCACAATGAATCCTATGGAAAGGAAGTAGACTGTAACACTTCAAACTTCCATGGTACGCTTCTCTTTCAATAATGCAATAGCTTGAATTGTACACAAGTTCGAGATTCTGACACACCATGACCAATCAAAGTAGTCGTTATGAACAATAATGCCCACCTTTTGAAATTTTATAAATTTTATTATTCAAATTGGACTTCATTTTTGGATTTGAAATATCGAAATTATCCTAAATTGAATTTTTGGTATTTTTCTGAGAACTTGCAATTGTTTTTACGAATAGTGTATTTTAATAAACATAAATTAAAAAAAAACTTTTCTAATGAAAAAAAATTATAGTGACAAATTATATTATTGAGTGGTTTTAAAGTATAATTAGACTAATTTTTTACCATTTTATCCTATTTTGGTCATTATAATTAATTTCACTTTGAAAACAGACATAAACAATTGTCATTCTTTTGAATGATATTGATTCTTAAAAACATGCTATTGGTTTCGACAACGATAATAATTTTTTAAATTAATTACTCCAATTTATGTGTTTAGAATTTGGTAAAATGGATTCCATATTTGGAATCAGAAGGTCAAAATTATGTAATTAGTACTCTTTTGTTTTTGAACATTATGAATAGTAATGACGACAATTATCTTTAATTATCACGATTAATTAGTAATCGAGTAGTTAAGGGTAATGAAATAATAGCATAATAATATAAAATGACCCCAACATGTGTCCTAATTCTATTGGTTGTGTCATGGACGACCATGGGATGCCTTTTTCCAACTCAGGGACCCAACGGAATCACTTTTGTGTGATAGTGACATTTTATTATTTTATTTTTTAAAAAAGGTAAAATATAAAAAAAGAATGTAATACCTATGTAAAAAAATTTTAGTTTTGTCTACATAAATGATCTCTTAGACTAAAAATAGTAATTTGAAATCTAAAAATATTTCCGACATCATGGTATTTTTTTATAATTTGTAGACATTAAATAAATAAATTTATTTATGACACCATGATGATGCTGTGATTACCTCATTAATGAAGGATTAAAATAAAATTAAAAGATAAGGTAAAATATAAGACTTGCACTTGTCTAAAGCCTATTGGATGGCTGGATTTCGTCCCCTTATCACCTTATCCTCGAACTATATCATTTTGGGACCTTCAAAATCTGAAAATAAATTCATAATAAAGTAAGATTTCAATCCTTCCAAAAGAGCACCTCCTCTCCTCTTATAAAAGGCCCGCACATCTACCACCTTATTCACACTTTCAAAGCCATTTGGCTTGGCCAACCTCTGCCCAAATACTCTCTAAACTTCCCTTTATTACTCTTAGAAGCCTCACTTTGGGCAAAATTCTTCTCAAGGAAGCCTTTGGCTCAAATTAAAAACTGTTAACCAATTTTAAGGTAATGTCTTCTCTTATGTTCTTTTGTTTTATTTTTCTTCTCCAACTCCTTAATCCCTTTTTATTCCATTATTTTATAACAACACCAGTATATTCAATATAATAGGATGTTGTGATTAGAATGATTTTATTTACACTTACACACACCTCCATCTAATGGTTAAAGAACATACTGTTTCTATGGGTAGCAAATTACTACCTCATGAAACGATAATTGTTCAATATTCTTTTAAAAACTTTCATGGTGGCCATTAAGATGTCACTATATTTATATAGGATATATATTATATTTATTTTTTTCTTATGCTTCTGTATTTTTCATTTATGGCATACCTTTATGGTTTCCATTATGGGTAAACAGGATAATTTCATTTTTGGAAATGCATACTACCGCCCCCTCAAAGTGATTTGACTCGTTAATTCCATATGTGGGATGTATAAAGGAAGGAGTTAAATGATATTATGTATCATATTATATTGGAATTATAATATACCTTTATATCATCATATTTCATTCCATTAAATATGAAATAGAAATGAAAGTAGCGTTCATGTGTACGTTCGGCTTACTGTCTCCATGAACGTTGCATTTCATTTCTTACATCTAAATGTTATGTAATATTATAAATGCAGGTATATACTAGATATATATTATATATATTATATCAATATCATTAATATAATTCTAGAGATAATTTATATTTTACCACATGAACAACTTGTAATTATAAGAAGTTTATTGTTGAATGAAGTACCAAAGATCGACAAAACGACCGTTATTAACTTAAATGACTACATAATTTTCATAAAATGGGAATAAGTGATATAAAAGGAATAATGAACATGGAAAATATTCTTAAGCAAGTAGATATTAACTCTAGTTTATTATTCAGGATATTAAGGAATGATAGAGTCAAGTTGGACATGAGGTATGGGTTAATTCTACAACCTCTTCATTATTCAAGGTTGTCCATATGTAATTATCTATTGGGACCTTTTTATCATCCACATCCATATTTCTTAAAAAATGTCTTACAAAACATTTTTACTATTTATTAGACAATGGGTTAATGTCATTTATACCCTTATTTGACCTTATACATTTTTAATGGAATCTCTCCGTCATTTTCCAAACAAGTTACTTTTTGACATTTTCATCAAAATTAATGTTAGAATATTTTTTTTAACTTATACGGCGGGTGCGGATATTTTCCAACGTTATAAAATTGTTGAAGCAACCCTTAAAAGCTTATAATAAAGTTTTCAAAGTAAATGTTTTCTTTTATAGTTATCTGACTTCTAAATGATTTCAAAAAATATATTTCTCTCAAATAGTTTTGATTTCATCTATGTCAATATCCTTCGATTGATTTTAAGCTTATTTGAAGTTGATTTATTATGACTCAAAACTTCCTTATTGTATTGAAGGTTTTGTGATATGTATGATTGTGGGTGTGTTATATTTATACCATTCATGGTTTATGGAGAATGTATTGACATTTATTATGCTAGTTTTAATACGAATTTTTATGTTATGTTTAAACATGTTCATATGAGGAATGCATTGGACTTAATATGTCATGGGTGGATCCCTCTATACCTCCTTGATGCATTTGTAGGTATCATGATAGAAACTAGTATATTGTAATGAGTCCTGGACAAAATATTTTTTGTTTTCATGGCACGAGGCCTTGGCTACGTGGTTATGATTGTGTGGCATTATGCATTCCATCATTATGAAAGTAGTTATTGATATTGCATGTGATTATTTGACTAGTATAATATCCATGTGAATAACTAAATGGAATTATTTCATTTTATCATTTCCATATTATACTAAATTTCATGTTTAAACGTCTTTTTTAGTTATACATTGTATTAAATGTTTATGCTTTTTTATGAAAGTTTCCGCTATTTTGTTATCCTTACTAAACATTTGAGCTCACCCCTTTCAATGATTTATTTTTTCCAGGATATGAAGAAATAATTTATGAATGACCTCCAGGAATAGTATGAGGGGATATGAATAGAAGATGTTGTTGTATTTTTTTTACTTTATGATGTAATGTAAGACTTATGAATACATCTAGTGTTTCCAAGGCTACTACACTAATCAGTCTTTCGAGACATGATTATTTGTGATCATGCCAATGCAACGTAATAGTGTGTCGACTCTGGGTAACTGGGGTCGGGGAATTACATAGACTCCCAATATAATCGTTGTAAAAGATCTTATGATCTACAATAGGCTTCAATTTGACCTAATATAGAATAAAACAGATTATTTTAGAAAAAACCCTAATTTAAAGTAAAATCCTTTCGTAGCAGAACAGGTAATGGATTTGGAATGAGATCACATGATTCCTTGTGTGTGGGGTTATCCTTACTGATAGGTTTAATTATCACATAACATCGAAGAAAATGGATAAGTAATGGGGGTGAAACGGTCTTTCACATGAGGATGAGGGATGTGGCACACCACTAAGGGGTACTATAGGGGAGACACACAAGTAAAGTGAGAGGATATGAAGTAGAAAGAGAAAAAAATGAAAAATAAAAGAAAAACAATAAAAAATTAAAATAAAATAAAAAAAGGAAAAAAATAAAAGGAAGGACAAATAAAATGAAAATGATGAAAAAAAATAAAAAGATACAAATTAAAAAAATGGTATTTTCTCATTATAATTAGTTTTACTATTTCTATAACCATATTTCTATTTTATTTTTAGAATATTTTTTATCCCATCATTCATTCATTTAATTTTCATTAGATCTCTTATTATTTATTTTAAATCATTAATTAATTATTTTGTCCTTGAACACCGCACTAAGGCATGATGTTACATTTTTCCTAAATCTCATGAATTCATTTAAATTATGTAAATGGTTGGTCAGGATCTACAATGGGGTGCATAAGTGTGAACCCTGGGTCATTTTAAAGATTTGGAAGATGGGTTTTTATGGTGTTTACATTGATTAATGTCTAGATGTTACCATTTAGGTGTAAAAATCTTGGAAAATATCTCAATATCAATTATTCTAATACATACTCTATGTGTGGAATCTATAAACAAAAAATATCCCCAAAATAAATAATTATAATACAAAGCTAGATAGAACATTCATTTCAATTATTACTATGTAATATGATATCCTTCTTATGTTATATCATAAAAAAATGGATAAGTAATTTTTTACGAACCTTTTAATAATTTATTTATTCATTCTATTGATATATTGTACATAATTTACATCACCTTCCATTGTCATGTATTTAATCAATGCACTACCATATGAGATGATAGGGCATATAATATCTTCTTCTTTTTCATGAAAGTAAGTAATTAGTTACAGATCATTCAGGCAATTTTACAACATGTATGTTACACATGGCTCAAGATTCCTTGAAAAATGTATGTTGTTTTATAGTTTTTATCATGCATCAAAGTATGTATTCAATGATATATATTTTCCATGATATCAAGTAAAAAGGTAATTTCACATGCTCATGGATATGATATTCTATTATTAAAAAATTAACATCTGGTTCTCCTAATGGAAGTCCAATTATCAGGAGGTATTATACATGTGATATCAAATATATAGATTCATGCGGAGAATTTGGAATGATTATAAGATTCTAGTAATCGAGAGTCGGACAACAAATGGTTCCATTCCAAATTATGTATCTAGAACATAAAATAGATATTTATGTTTAATTTAATATTGTCATGAATTTATAAATAAAAATATGGAATATTGTAACCCTTTGAGATGACAGGTAACTCACTAATAGTTTTACATATTTTTTAAATAGAAGTATAAATACTATCATTTTATGGGATGCACACTGTCACAAACATAATTTTTTTACATGTCTTATTAATCGAAAAAATACAAGTTCAATTTGGGTCTATGGAAACTATTCTCCATACACTCACACATTCACTAGAGTTAAATAAAACCCAATACCAATCCACCAACTCCCACATGAAAATCTTACATTTTTGAGGTTTATGTTTAAGTAGTAATTCTATTTTATTATTCTAAATTCCAACAATACAAACCTTGACATTAAATATTTTTTAAAATACATCATGTGATTAAACATATAAAGTCGAAGCCTTTTCTTCTTTTATGACTTAGGCTCCTTATATTATAACAATATTGTAGAATTAAAAAATTACATGATGGTTTTTACATCACTAGGTTCAATTCCAATATAAATTATTAATAATCATAAATAAAATTCTTCTTCTGATGCATCAGAATCAACTATATACTTAGAATCCTTAAAATAATTGATGACCATCAGTTTCCTACATATTCTCTAGTTCAACACTACATCATCTTGGGAAAATAAATATCATGAATGTCACTTTAGATCAGGAAATTTATCAATACATTATCCAAGCCTCATTTAATCATATATCGTAGGCACATTTACACAAGAATTCAGAAAAAATATGGATATTTTGATCTTCATAATGGGGGTCAGTGGGTATGGACCCGTAACATCTAATAATGATTTGAATAATGGAGAGGAGTATGTAGTATTATTCAATAGCTAAAGAGGTTGAATGATGATGTTAATATATATCTCATAGGAAATTAATATCTATTTGACTAAAATTCAATCATTTATTATGGATTAACGGAGATACTACTTTATCTTGATATAGTTAAAGATATTAGTCATTATTTGACATACACCATATGTTACTACATATATTTATTTCATGAATACAAGTAATTCCTCTCAATTAATGCATTCGATAAGAACCCCAATAAATAGTCACATTTAAAGGATTTTGTTTGAAACTTTTTCCATCATACAATACAAAATTTCCACATGTTGATGGATCTACACATTCCATGATTAATTCTATATAATATTTTTATTCATTAGATAATATAAAATAGGTACATCCGGTTGGTTTTCATATTATTCTATAGATACTAGGATTTAAATTTAGAAAATGTGGCTCTATAATGACTACTGTTGTTTTAGGTTAGTAAATTTATTGGGAATTTAAATTTAGATATATATAGTAGGGGTGTTTTGAGAATATGGTTTGGGATTGGAGTTTTAAAAGTTAGATCGCCTCTAGAACATGTTTATTCATATGATCATTTGATGTTGGTGTGATATCTATAATTTCTGGGTATTAGAAGATATATAAATCATGGATAATAATAAAATAAGAAACAAGATTTCAATGGAAACCTGATGTACACTCCATAGGTGGATAACCACTTGATGCACTATTGATCAGTCAATGTGCCTAGTCTAGGTGGTTAGTGGGTACTGGGTTATGAGTAATAGATAAACAAATAAAATGTAGGTTATGTAGTGTTTCAGTCATATATGTAGAATTATAATTTTTTTTGTTATCTCCCTCTATTATTCAGTCATATAGGAACTCCAGAGAAGATATTTTAACATCAACAACTCTTTATTTCTCAACATAGATCCCTTTTGATTGTTGCTTGATTAAGTCGTCATTCTGTAAATCAGACCTTATTTATTCCACCTTACATCCTCTTATATTATTGTTATTCCTTGTCATAATTAAATGGGTTAAACTTATAGTTTTGTGGATTTTTCAATTTATGAATTATGGAATAATCCTCTTTGGATAGGGATTTTTGGTATAGTGTCTTGAGGACACCTAAGAGAGATAAATGACTTCCATTGCTCATCATTTTGATAGAGGTATGTAACATTATGGTATTTTATATGCATTACACTAAATTTAATATCAAATAAACATTTATTTGGAATTTGATGATATGGAATTCAGTTTCAGGAGTGGTAATTTAATAGTGCATCCATTCCACATTTTTTATATCACAATTTTTATGTTTCATTTATTTTTGTTGTTTTTTTTCTATTATTGAGAATTTTATTAAAAAATTTAGTTATTTAAAATTGAATATGAGTAATTTTTTAAAAAAATTATGTGATACAAGTAATTATGATTTTGGTTCATCGTCATTCAATTTGGTATGGGTTTGGAGAGAATATCTAAAAGATGGGGACAACTTCTATGCTCTATGTTTGTGGTGCCTTAAAAACATAACCACATTCCTACATACATTTTCATATATTTTCTCATGAGGGTTTTTTTTATTAGAATGTTTATTTAGGAATTATTGTCTCAATGTTCTGGTATGGGCATATTTAGATCAATAGATGAGTGATTTGTGTGTGCAATTATTGGTGTAATGATTTTTGGAATTCACTGTGACTATACTACCAAGGGGGAAAAAGTTTTGTAATTCATGACCATCATGTTTAGCTTAATATTACAAAAAAAATTGTATACCCATGATATTGGAACATAATAAAGTCTAGGTCATGTAATAAAGGTTATTAAAGATAATTATAGAATGAAATATTTTTCTATGACATCATGTTTTCCCTAAGTGAGAAAAATTTCGAAAGATGAAAATAATAATAACGTGGAAATTCTACTAGGATGTCAGGAATGAAAAATTTATATATTATATGATAATACAGAAACAATAAATGTTATAATAAATGATCAAACCCAAAAAGTGTATAAAAATTCAATAAAACTAATAAAATAAATATAATACCCCACAAAACATATCAACATAATTAATCTTCTCAAATATAAACCCAAAAAGCGGGAATGATACAACTGACATAGAATTGATATATTAATGAAATAAGATTACAAAATAAAACAAATTTAATTATAAATTATCATTAAATTTCATGACAAATGGTCCTTTTCATATCAAAAAATACAGTCAAAAAAATCCAATGACTAATTACTATATCCATGTAGAACTTAAATATATTCTGAAATAATAATAGGTGTGAGAACAATATTCTTGTAGGTATCCTTCCAACACTCCATTAATTTTTTAAAAAAATATATATGAATTTAATGGTAATTTGAAACTAAAACACTATGTTTAAATCTAAAATATCAATCATGAAAAATCATATTAATTCATTATATAGATACCAATCGTTTTTGGAAATTAACTTCAACTACATTTTTAAATGAGCACCAAATAATAAATTTAAAACCATCAATGATTAATGATTTATAAAAAGAATCTATTTTACAATTTATTCCAAAAAAAAATAATGACTTCAAAATGATTACCATTATTTAATCCATATTCATAAAATTAATAGTTAAACAAAATCATGTAAGGGAGAAAAAATAACTAAGTTAATTGAAACAACTACCACATGAATCCAAAATAACATTCAATATAAACCCAAATAAGAAAAATAATGTTAAAATGGGTAAATTTTACCATAATACAATTAAATAAATGAAAAAAATTAATAAATGTAAAAATAATAAAAGTTCCATGTTGACATAAAATTAAATTAATAACATCAGCGTAGTGGGCCTAAAAGATTAAGGCATCATAGTATCCTCATACTACCTTGATTATCAATCCATTTATATCACCACATGAAGGATCATAGTGAAGGATAAACCATCCAAATATAAATATATTTCTAATTTCATAATCATAGATAGGGTAAATATCATTTTGTATGAAGTACCAATGATCTATATTGCGAGAGTAGAAAAGTTTATTTAGTATTATAGAAAAATATTGTTCTAGGTAGGAATATATGACACCCTATAGGTACACGTCCTAGGTACATACCTATGTAAAAGAGTTCTTCATGATTAACTAAGTGTTGGTGAGAGGTATAAATAATGGAATAAATATTATCAAATATCAGTGAAGTTTAAAAACCATATAACAACAACGAATAATATTAATTCCCTATATGTTTGATTGTTGATATAATTGTCCACAACACAAAGTCAATAAGAATTTTTTTTATTTGATACCCACTTATTTTTTTAAGATTTATTCTGAAATTTTAGTTTTAGAATATTTCTTGAATATATACGATTTATTTTCAATGATTCATTTTGAATCATAAATTGATAGTTCATTTCAAAGTATATCGCTATAAAATGAGTTATATAGTAATGAAAATCACACTAAAAAAACATGTACAATGTATTGCATATGGGAATTTTATTTAATTTATTATTACGTACAACAATAAAAAACAATATTATGTTGAATAGATTCTTTGGATGGTGGTTTAAACTACTTCAAAAATATTCTTGGTGAATCTCCAATATATATATCATACAGATGATAAGAAATATTTTATAGTTGATTAATTTAATTTATGTTAATTTTTTTAAAAAACTAATCATAAATTTATTATTGGTTTCAATTATTTAAATAATTTTATTGTATAATTATTTGGTCTAAAATTAAAAAATACCTAAAACTAAACAGAAATATTTAAAACCACCATGGAGTTAGTGAAGGATTACAGGTAAAGGAATAGTTCTTCAAGAGAAATTCATATTTTTTATTGATTTTGAGGAATTAAGGAATATATGGGGGTGATTTTGGAGTTTGAATTTCATCTAATAGGAAGGTATTGATTTTTTTCTAGTTATGATGGGGTATGGAGTAGCTTTAATGATTCATTTAAATTTTTTTCAATAGCCTTCACAACATAATCAAGGACTTCACAATTTTGATACAAGTGTGGATGGATTTTAGATTCCACAATTTTGGATACATTTTCACCATATTGATCGAGTTGCATCATGGATAACTAGGTGGTTTGTATTATATGTTCTATCAGTTAATGGTTTATTTAATCATGGTTCTAGGTTTACATGGTGGAGACCCATAGATTGAGTTCCATTGAATTGTTATTTTATGGATTATTTTAATGTGGGGTGTTGGTTAAGAATCAATGTTTCCTTAGTAATATCTAATTGGGGATGAACAATTATAAAATAGGAAATATAAGGGATTATTACCACCATAATATCGTGGGGTTAATCAATCCTCACATGACTTGCACTGATTGACGTGTTGTTTCCCATATAGCATTCTAGTTGTTGTAAATATAATAATTATTACGACATATATATCCCAATTTCGTCATGAGTTTATTAAACTCTATATTGTATAAAATTTAATGTACCACTAATTTTTTCCTATTTTCAACCTCCTATATTCAACCTTCTAGTGGCCATGGGTTATCCTTTATAAATTAATGAGACTCTTTTCTGGGATATTTCCCCTAGCATTAAGAGATTAACCCATTGGCGACTTAAGGGGAGTTCCAATCCCCCTTTTCATTATTTATATCTTCTATATACTAATTACATTTTATGAAAAAACCAGTTTCCTTCGATCAAATGTATCTTATTGATTATTTATATAATATTCTTTGTGAAATTATATCATTAAAATTAATGGTTCATCGAGGGATAGGTTATTTTTAGATCTATATCTATTATTGTATTCGTTTTTTTTGGAAATGCTGCTTGTTTTCTATCGAGGTAAGCGATTACTAAATTATATTAATTTTATATGGTTTTTAGGTTTTAAAATTATTTATCATAAATGGGTAGATGGATTTTTTTAACATAATTAGGATACTATTATTGTAGTAACTAGGTGATGGGTATTTGAATGATTTTCTGATTCGACGTGATTCTGGTTTACATATAATGGGATACCTCATGTTATTTTCTAGAGAGTGTGAATTAACATATTTTTTAATTGTTATTATTGAGAGTATTTTTCATCGATTAAATCTAGATAACAATGTCAATATGGGAAGACAAATGAATAATGAATAAAAATTGTCAATTGAGTTGTCATAATTTCTTCAACCTAATTAAATTATTTTTGTTTATTAGGGAATATTCTTTTTTTATCCTCTTTTCTCTTTGAAATTGATTATTATGATATTTATTATTTACATGGGATCATAATAAACTGTTAATTCAATATGGTATTGCCAATTTTTTGGGGGGATAAATATATTAAGTTATTTTAAAGGCTAAACTACATTGATTTATGTTGTATGCCATAATTTTATGGGCATGGTATCTATTTTTGTTTATTATGATGAAAATATGATTTTATTAATTTAATATACCATATCGTGTTAGATCATTTGTATTGGTCTTAGATATCCAATGATGAAGTTACAATAGGGGTTGACTTTTTTCCATTTAAAAATCCAGAAAAAACAAAATCTTCATTATTTAAATAAATGAATAATTCTCTAATATAATGGTATCATGTAATGAATATAAATCATATAAATTAATTAGTATTATAGTACAATATATAGTTTTTAGGGTATAAATACCCCCCAATCAACTCCCCAACACTATCCAAACAAGATTCATGGCTTTAAATAATTCAATATTTTTATCACTGTACAAAGGAAATATTGTACTAGAATATAATACATGGTAGAAGGATTTAATAGGGAATTAATGTTTTTTACATGGAACAATTATATTATTTTCTAATAAGATGACTATTCCACATTATTGAGTATAAGAAACGCAGAATATAGTAGAAAGATATGAGTTATAGATGTTGAAGAGAGATCGACGCAATGTTTCATATTCAACTATAATATGGTTTGATATTTAATAATGTAGATAAAAAACCAATTTTTATTTAATAAGAGTGTTATTAATTCTTCATTTAATTACAAATAAAATAATAAAAAAATGATAGATTTTATTTATTTCAAGAATGTCATCCTCGCATCGTAAAACGATAACATCACCCCCATCTTCATTTTTTATTTATAATATATCTTTTCATGCCATTAAAAATTAAATATTATTATTCACTAATAAAATATTTTAATATTAAAATAATTGAGACAAGGTGATTTAATAATTTTCTCAATGACTATAAATTTTCCATTGAATATTCTGAGCTAAAATCATTAATATAATTAATAAAATAGATAATAATATTTGAGAATTCAAATATACTATTATTGATCTATGATATTATACCAAATTATTCAAAATAATATATTCACATATATTTTGAAAAATTAAGATATTTTAATTTTACTTTCCCTAAATATATTCTTAACCATTTCTATGATAATTTTGTAGTTTATCAACCACAAATCAAGTGTATTTTAAGGATTAATATCTGAATACAGTTTAAAATATTCAATCCAGATTACTATGAACTCAATTATATCTACAAAAAATTTATTTTCGGGATATACTCATTGAATCCACTTAAAAATAATGACCTTAATAATATCAAGGTATTTTTACTAAATTCATTAATGGTTAATATAATTAGATTTTGTAAATTGTTAGAGACACCAAACATCTAATTCAATAATAGGTCTAGGTGACTTATATTTATAAAATTTCAATATATTTTAAAAAAATAAAATATCTCCTCAATATGGTATTTTTTTCAAATATCATCATAAATAGTATCCATCAAATTCTATAAACTGCTGAGGGTTGTAGTGACTTCGTTCTAAAAATAAATGTATCAAATGACTAAGTCTTCATTCATCATAGATGAATAAACTATAGATATTATTATTATTTTAATAATTAAATTTTAGATATATAATTCAATGTAATATAAATCAATATATAATAAAAAATTATAAGTATCTATTTTATAGTGGAACATTCTAGTTACAATATTGCTTCATTATTTTTAACCAAAATATCTAATAAGTGTCAACTGAGTATCAAAATTACTTTTATCATTGGAATAATAGGTACACCTTACATAAATGTAAAAATAAAATAAAAAAACATAAATTTATTCTCTAAGACAAGATATTAACTCTTCCTAAACTCCCAATATTACATAGGATAAACTGCAGATTATGTAAAAAAAAATTTTGAGCTAAAATACCAAGTATGGGAATAAACATGTTAACAAATCATAACATATGATCCAAGAGGAAGAATATGATATAATAAAAGAAATAGTACATGAAAAATCATATGGGAGTATAAAAAATGAACATTGAATAACTATACCATATAAACATAGAAATTTGGTAGCAATATATAACCGGAAATAATCATAAATCAAGGCTAACTGCCAAGAAAACATCACATTATGGATAGAGTCCAATTATAGAATAATATTACTCAATAATCCTATATATAATGTATCATGACATAGAAGAGTTTTCGAATGAATTTATGAACTATTTTGTTAAACCATCATAATACATATATTTATATTTGTGGAACATAATGAAATCAATCATAATGATAAGATATAAGAATTACCCTTTGAAAAAAATGGTCTTTATAACCATGAAATATTGCACAACTAGACAGAATATCCTAATGATATCCCTGAAATATGGTATTCAATAATTATTAGAATTTATGTGTCATTTTCCCTAACAAATTATGTCCATGTGAAGTGGGGACATGAAAATTAGTAGATGAATACCTTTGGAAATATACTTTATAGGTGGGCTATTGGAAAAGGATAATGAATATTTAAATATGGTAATGGAATAACAATTTTTATAAAACAATAAATGTACATAAAAAATTTATATGAAAAAATATGTTTTTTTAGAATATGTGGTTGGTTTAAAAAAATATAAGACGTAGTACATGATATGTCTTAAAAAATCGGGAAGTCCCTTTAATCGTATTCTCTTATCAAGAGAAATTGTGAAGGGAGCCTTATAAATCATACAAATACCCATAAAATAATGATTTATTAGCCAAGTTATATATGAATTGGACATATATTAAGAATATATAAGATTTAAATCATAATATTAGAATGATAACATTAGTTACAAATGGTAAATCATAATCTCAATGAAGATAGGGTGGTTCAGAGTGATCTGGAAACGTAGGATCCCTAATCATTCTATACATGCACATAATATTTTAGATAATCATTTTAGATTAACTAATTAATAAATTTTGAAAAAACAACATAAAAATTTTATTTAATATTATTTAATGTCTTCCTTTGTTTAATGTCCCTGATTTTACCATGTATTATTTTAATATAATATGGGAATTATCTCACGACTAGGCTTTGAGATGGCGTGCAGTTCCAAGGCCCGGTGAGCCCAGAACAAATGTTTAAATTTAATGAAATAATTAAATTACACGCACATGTGGGGTTTTCATGAAAAACCGAAATAACTCCTGAACGGGTGCTCGGATCAGAAATCTGAGGGCACCGTTTCGTTTAGAGAAGCGATTTTACCTTAGGTGGGGCCTAACATAGGTCGGTGCAGGTCGGCAGTGAAATCTAGTTTTTGGACGTAACTGTAATAAAATATTTAATAAAAATATTTTATTTTAATATTTTTGAAACAAATATCTTTTATCTTTTTAAATAGTGATTTACACAGGGGTCTAGGGTTATAGACCTCATAAACCTTAATCTGTTGGAGGCTCTGGAGGAAACCCCAACGCGACGATGATGTTCATGACAAGTTTCACCGGCGATAATGAGTGACGACCAGATCATCGACAATGAACATCGCGGATCTAGGTAGGGCGTTTGATTTTTTTGTGATATTTTTCTCGTTCTTGATTCCTACAATGAACGCAAACTAATCCATGAATATATTATCCCGTGGATCGGTCATATTTTTAGGATGGGAATTTGCAGGTATTTTTGGGGATTTTATTCTTGAAGGTTGTATTGGTTTTGTTCGGCCTTCTAACTATGACGAACCATGATCGACACGAGCATCGATCGAGGTTCGTCCCTCTCGATTTGTTGTGCCTTTATTCCATGATTTCTCATGTTCTCCTTGTGCGTCTACGAATTCTTCATAGAGATATGAACGATGGATCGTTGCACATCCGTTGTGCAACACAATGATCCCAAATTTATGATTTGGCATCCGAACAACACCACGGAGGTGCGACTGTGATGGAGATGGGTGGATCGATGTGGATTGGAAGATATCATTCTTCAAACGATTTTCCCACTAGTGACCAGAATTGTATTTAGGAGCCGATCAAAGGCTTGAAACCCACGGACTCGACATCATGACGATGAGGGGACCTGAGATCTTGAGTTTTGTGGCAAACGGAAAAAAGAAACATGATCCAGAAGATCGGCTGAGGCGTTGGGTGGAAGACAACGTTTCTAGAGAAATCCCTACTACACAGCGTGTAGTATGGGCTACACAGAATGTGTTCATCGGAGGACCACCTGGAGTGTACTCTGGGAGTACATGAACACAGGTTGGGCAAACATCCAAGGACACGACGGGTATACCCTTCCCGGCCAGACCCGACCAGACACATGGGATACCTCGTGTACTGGTACACGGGCAGGGTGACATAGACAAAGACCGTGTACTGGCACATGGACAGTGTACACGGAGCGAACCCCGGACACTTAGACATGGCATGTAATACTTCTCTGTGACTTGGACTAGCTTTCTTATGGTTCTTACACTTGGTCTTTCCCACAAGGTTTCTGTCATCATTTCCTACGTTCATGAGTATGGTCCCTTTGGAAGGACTTCCAGAATAGAGTTGTCAGAATCCCCTCAATGAGACTAAGAGCCGGATCCTCTATTCCTTCATGATTCCCTAATTAGATTTCTTGGTATCGACGTGACCTACTTTACCCGGGCGCCGATCCTCTACTTAGCGTACTAGTTCAGGCTGAGTTGTTGGAGTCACCCCATAGCTGTTGGTTGTGATCCTCATCTGAGCATCGTATTTTTAAGTACATGAGGTGTGAGTTCTCTAGGAACGAGTACTTCATATCCCTCTCTTCAGACCTAGGAGTGTGTTCTCCCTATTTACGTTATTGGTTGAATCTTCGAGATGGATCTTAGTTGTGGTTTTACGATAGTCAATCGTCTATAATTATATCTCGATATTCTTGTTATAGGTTCTGTAAACATATAATGTTTAGAGTAGACCATATCATTCCTTTTTCATATTTCCATTTTTGTATTACTTTGTGGTTTTTGGGGTGTCCTACTGGGTATTTATATACTCACCCCTGCACAGGCATTTCACGCACGTGTCATGTCTTGTGCAGACGAGCGATCCCTTGCGAATATTCTAGGTGGACCAGGACCGAATGGTGTTCAGTGAGATCAAGAAGGATGAGGTGTGTCCCTATGGATACGGATTGTATTCCCATTAACTTTCTATACAGGTGGGACTTTGTTTCATACATTCTTTTGGTGGGCTTGTACTTTTGGCCCAGGGTTTTTCATTGATGTACGTTACATTCCTATCGTACTCTCTTGGTTCAGAGTTTATTGTATTCATGCATTTCCATTTTCAGTTGTTTTTACTTTTCAGCTTTGTGGGCTTGGTGATGTGTGTGTGTACACGTTTACATTCAATGCCTCCCATGTTAGTGGAAATCCTACTCGGTGCTAGTCACCAGCCCCTGGCCTATTGAAGACGGGCATGGGTAGTCACCAAACATGCCCAATGGGATGGGTCGTGACAGGGTAGTATCAGAGGTGGTCGGTTCTATCTTTGGACCGAGAATCTGTGAGTTGGTTTGGGAAAATAGTGTTAAGTGTTTCGAGTTCAGATTTTAGGTAAGGGAACCCAGTGTTGGTGCGGGCGACCGATGTATCCATACACCAGGTCTCTGATAACTTTTTTTTCGAATCAAAACATGAGAACACTAGTTGTATGGGAAAATAATTTACATGCATCATATAGGAGTGTGTTGTGGTTTCTATGTCCTTCTTGAGTCATCTCTCCAGATATACTCACTGACGGTGATTCATCTTGTTTCATTACAGGATGCCTCCGCGACGCGCACCCGCTAGGATCCAGCAGCTCGATCATGAGGATGACCCCTTATTGATGAAGTTTCAATACAGGGACTAGATCCCCCAGCTTTACCTTTAAATGGTGGGCCAGTTATTCCACCACCTGTGGAACAGTGTTTAGTGCCTACTGTACCAGTGGAGGAGGAGCGCAAGCTGAGCGCAATCCACGAGTTTTAGAGATAGAGACCCCATAGGTTTCGAGGCGAGCCTGACCCTCAAACAGTAGAGGACTGGCTTGAGGCAGTGACTAGAGTCTTTGGTTTGGTCAGGACACCAGCAAACCAGATGGTGATCCGGGAAGTGAGCCTTCTGCAGGGCTCGATAGGGCGATGGTGGAGTTTGGTTATCCAGACTCACAATGAGGTGACTCTTGCATGGTCAGAGTTTGAGCGTCTCATTAGGGAGGAGTTTTCATTGGTTACCCTAAGAGAAGTATGTATACAAAATCTTCTTCAGCTCCACCATGTAACCATGACGGTTGCTTATTATTCATCGAGGTTTTACAACCTCTCACGATACTCGATGGATATGGTTAGGGATACGTACTTCAGAGCTCGGACTTTTGAGCGGGGGTTTCACAGAGACATCCGAGCTAGGATCATCCCTATGTGAATTTCTACTTATGTTAGGGTGCTCGAGTGGTCTCTGTTGGTCAATAACATCTTGGCATAGCAGAGATAGCCAAAAATTGTCAGTAGTGAGTGAGCTGGAGTAGAGACCTCGTGGGTAGGGAGCTGACGTCAGGGACCCAGGTGTGGAAAACATTTTCAGAGGAGATCTCTGGACAAAGGATCTTCCGTATAGGGTTTTCAAGGCACATGCAACCATCTCAAGAGAGGCGATTCTACTAATGCGATGGTTTTGACGATCCTTTCCGTCACAAAGTCTAACAACTTCAAATGGGAAATACCGGTGTCCAAGGTGATTCATCCTTTGAAGGAACATCAAAAATTGACAAAGGCATGAACAAGGATACAAATGCCCATGGGTTTCACAAGTTCCACCAAGGACGCGCAAGTATACTTGCGCACCGCCCAATGGTCACGCAGGTGACTTGCGCGCCCTCTTTGAATTTCTCCCAGGGTCTTCTCTAGCCTATAAATACCCTTGGTGCCCCCCCCCCATTTCAGGGACGAAAAATTCCAGAAACTCAAATTTGAGCTCACGGCGCCCTAGTCTCTTCTCAAAGCTTCCGAACACTCAAAAGTTAATTTCATACCTAGAATGGAAGATCTAAAGAGGGGGAGGAAGTCCTAACTATTGAAACTCATCATCACTTGTGTGCCTAAGTGGCCAGCCCTTAAGGGAGATGGCCACACCTACACACCACCTTACTCCTTCAATAGTACTTGTGTTCCACTCTTCTAGAAGCCTCTAGGGATAGTACTAAGGGCTTGAGCCATGTGTCACCCAAGTATTAACTTAAGGATTGACCATCGCGCAAGTACCCATGTGTCGTGCAAGTATACTTGTGCAACCGGGACTTGTGCGACCATGCAGGATTTGTGTGCCACCTTTTTTTGGGTGCCCCTCCTTCCTATTTCACCTTTCATATGCCTATCCACTCATCATCTTCAAGAATAAGCCTTCAGAACTATCTCCAAAGACATTTATTTCATGATTTCCTTATTGGCTTCCTTATCTGAAAGTAATTCTGTGGAACATCTCTTAAAACATATTGATTCACATATCTTTTTGACACTATTGTCAGAGATTTCATTCATTCAACCTCATCCTTTACGATGAGAGAATCCTTAACCTGGGCCTCCTTTTCAAGACCATGCCCCAGTCTTCAATTTCCCATAATTTTGGGCATCCTCCTTAAGGATAAGACCAAGTTCCCAAAATCCAAATTTCCTTAATCTGGGCCTCCTTTTTAGGAATAATCCCCAGTCCAAATTCTCATTAATTTGGGCATCCTCCTCAGGATTATGCCCCAAGTCCCCTAAAATAGGAATCCTCTTTAGGAGTATGCCACAGTCATAATTTTCCAAATCTGGGTTTCCTTTTCAGGAGTAAGCCACAGTCATAATCCCATTTAACCTGGGATTCCGTTTTTCAGGAGTAAGCCACAGTTATAATTTCTATTAACTAGTCTTAATTTACTTTTGAATTGGGATTCCATCTCAAGATTAAAACCCAATCATAAGACCCATCCTAATTTGGGCATCCTCCTTAGGAATAAGCCCCATGTTAGAGTATCCAAATCTCCATAAATCACATATACCTTTATGGACCTTGTTCCCGGGTTTCCTCCCTGAAGTAAAACCCAATATCTATCTATTTTGGGCAGTCATAGATACATAATCCCCACATCAATTCATATGATGGAAAAATTGTTTGGTTTTACCAATACCTCTTGTTTCTCACAACGATAATGACTCAGGTGAGCTTAGAATGTAAAATTAATTATGAAATCTTCCTTTGTGCCATCAATCATTAATAAACCCCATACTTACTTACTCGAACTACGTGGGTTCTGATTCCATTTCTAAACAATGGATACATAGGTAGCCCATCTGCGGGTACGATCCCAACTCTGAAATAATCCATGTCCTTTGGAATGATAATAATCTCTAAGTGCCCCACTGAGTGGATTTAAAACCAGTATGGTCATCATAATGACCAAGTGAATTTTATGTATTAAAGGATACCATTGACTAAGAATCTCTAACAAATACAGATGATTCTCTATCGATGAAGAACCTCGAATACATATACAAGATTCTCTAAATTTCCTACATAGTATTTATTGATTGTTAGATCTAAAGGAAATCCCATTTATATATTTGGTAATGTAATAAGGATTCATGAACATAACATAAATCTATAAAGAGTGGTATAGAGTAGACAATAATTCCCCTCAAAACGGTGTGATGAGTCCGACCTCCCATCCTCTCAACCAATGAAAATTTTTAAGCCTCATCAGTCTAGAACTAATGAGCACCTACCTTTGGAATGTAGGTCCAAATAGATATATAATAATTGGATGTTTCCGGTTCTATGAAGAAACTCATTAGAAACTGCTTGGAATGTTTGAACCTTAAATCAAAGAGGTCATTCCCAATTCCAAAGGAAATAGAAAATGGTGAACCCGACGTGAATCCTTAACCAAGTTAAATTGATGATTTACTTATTTGTTAGGCCCCTATTTAAAACTCATTGAGAGGGCCAAAAAAGATATCAATAACATATGTGCTAATCCAAAATATGTAGCAGCCGGACTTATCATGATTATGTTAGTTATATCAAATAGACACTCTTTTCCTAGATTTTCTGCATTACAAGAATGGATTTTCTTATGTTCACTGCTGTGAATACTTCTACTGTGACTACTAATGCTGTGAAAACCTCTACTGTGAATGAATCTGCTGCTACTCCTGCTGGATCGTCATCCGCTCTGAGGATGACATCACCTACTCAGCATCTTCAACGCTGGGTATCAACTTCTCTGGTTAAGGAGTACAGTCAACATGGTACCATTACAACTCTAGAGGCTGCTCAACAAGCCATCCAAGTGAACAACTCACCCTGGTCATCCGGACAAGGACGACCAGCGATCAAGAAGTAGGCGGTGCTAACTACCGTCTCTAAACGTTTCATGTCGTTATCCCCGGAACTCGATCACCATTCCCTCCCGTATTCTCGGGATGTGAATGAGAAGGTCCATCAGGGATTAACTCAATGAGACAGAAGTATTTCTCAATGGATCCCATCCACAATTGCAACCAGACTCGTGCAGTAGTGTGCCCTCAACATGATGAGGGTGTCATCTCTAGGAGTTCAGATCATGTTCCTTGAACCCAATTAGGAAAGATGAACCACCAGAGGCGCCAATCGATTAATAGTGAGCCGGTTCTCATCTCTGACGTTGCAGGAAAAGTCCACCATCCAAACTTGGTGGAAAGCAATGAGCGGTCACACACACCCGTCCGTTTTAATTCCGCTGTCTAGCAGACCCATCTGGCAGCAGCACGCTAATCCCACCATGAAATTCTGGTGGAGTACAATAGACAGGAACATACACCTGTTTATAAATCATCAGCTGGTCAGCAGGCTCATCTAACTACATATGATGGAGCCCGCCAACCCACTGTATTGACAACTTGTTAACAGGCACATACACCTGCTTACACTCATCAATCATTCCAGCAGCCTCGTCTGTCAGTATTGAAGGATGCTCATCAAAAACTTTCGGTGGAGTGCAATCAGTAGGCACATCCACCGTCTAGTATTGACAAATCCTACCAACAGCCTCATTTGGTAGCATTCGGAGAAGTCAGTCTGAAAGATCCAACGACAAACAAGAGGTCGAATCAACTCTCTGCCCCCACACATATGTAATGTCTGAATTCACTGACAAGAAAAGGAGGACCTGATCAGGAACACAAACCAACTCCAAGCACGGAATGAACATATATACCCATTCCGGCAGCTAAAGTCACCAAGAACATTCTGTCAATGTTGAAAGAGCAGAATCAAATCTCTGGTCATATTCTGGATGCCTGCCACGATATTATAATAGCTTCATCAACATCTCAGGGAAAGACACATAAATCTATCCCTACCATTGGAGTGACACATCAACAGTTCACTCTAGAACAGACACACTCATCTATTCCAGTCCAAGAGGGTTGTGGGGTATACTCCTCCATATCATACGGACAACCAAGTCTAGTACATAAACCTGATTTGAGTGGAGGTAATCAGCCTAACCTGATCATTTCTCCTGAGAAGGCATATACACCTACCCATAATGACCTCTTTCGTCAACAATTGGTTCTTAAAGAGAGTAAGAAGGCGTCTAAAAAGAAGACCCACCCAGTGCAGTCAAGAAATCAAGGGCCAATCTTTAATGAGGCATTACTCAATACTGGAGTTCTGATGCACTAAAACAACTATCTGTTGCAACTCAAGATTCTACTCTCTCAATTACCAATAGTGGGAACATTAATTCCGAAGGTCTGCAGCATACACATCCTCATGAAGACTTTCTTTGTGACAATTTGGTCGATCTCGATGTTTCATCTTTAGATGAGAGCCACAAAAACCCTGTGTGGGGTTAGAATACCAAGGAGCAAAATGTTTCATCTTTTGTTGTAACCTACCATGGTGGTCCTCCCCATGATGATGAATTTAGCTGTGAAAGTCCTCTCTGCAGTAATAATGCCCATTTCCTGGAAAATTCTCCAATAGACAATGTTGTGACGAGAAAGGCCTCTTATCTTGAGGCACTTTCAAATGTGAAGCTAGTCATGTCTGATGCTTTACCACTATTAGGTGAAATAATTTCTCAATCAGAAGATAGCATGGGGTGTAGGCCATTCTCCAAACCACCCCTGGGTCGTTCATCATCTAGTTTAATCAATGAATTCTCAACCAATCATGTTGAATCTGATAATGTAGCATGGAAGCACCAGCTCTGGTCTAATCAGGTAGAATAATATTCATTGAATGATAAAAAAGATTTATTGAATATCAGAAAACAACTAGAGAAAGATGAAGTGCCAGTTATGTTTTGGTTTTTGGCTGATTCTCAATATGACATTCCAGAGATGTTGACGGAAGATGGAATTCATGATTTTTGTCTCAACATATGGAAAACTCTTTGTCAGTTGAAAAATAAAATATTATCTTATGATGAATATGAAAATCATGTCAAGATAATATAAGGGTTATAACACAAAATTGATTTGGAATCTCTATTAGTTTTTCAATATCTGAAGGCTGAAAAATAGCAGAGAGCCCTTCAGCATCAGGCCTTGGCGCACTATGAAGATTGCGCTAGTTAATTTCCAATGCCCCATCTGGTATTCATATCAGGGGATGGGGTGTTCATGGAGCGATACATTTCACTTTAATTTCCATTCAGTAATGCCCAACGAAAATATTCTCATGCATGGTTATTGCCCATGGCCGGCCACAGTCAACGGGTTTTGTTTTGTAATCAAAACCTCACTCAAGAACATTCCTCAACTTGTTCCTCTCATAATCAACCACACAAAAAACAAGTTTTTGAATTACACCTGCATCAAGAAAATAATAATATTGAATAGGCCTCTCATTTGGAACAAGCAAATAATCAAGTGACAGAAGTGTCAGATATCATCCAATTGTCTTTTGAGCCAGGTGATAAAAGTGGATGCAGGTTGATGCATCCAGCTAATTTCTGGACTAAAGTATGCAAGATCAGAAGAGATATCAATAATTTATCAGTTATAGAATGTCAAGAACCACCCCATATTTCCAGACTATGGACTATTTTAACCCAACCCTCAGAATCAACAAATAGGATTTGAGGAGTTGAGCATAGACAACAGAAACAGCCCAGTCCACAGGACTGGGGAATTTTTCAAATCCTCAATCTATCCCTCAGAGAAAGTCAGCCTTCCCTCTATTAGGGATTAATCCTCAAGAGGAACGAAGAGTCAAACTATCAAGAGATTCCATCCAAATTACGGTTCGTTAAGAAGTTCCGGAGGGAATAAATTGACAAAAGTCATTGTCTCAATAAGCACATGGAAGAAGAAAATATCGCAAAAATACAGATAGAAGAAATGAAATGAGTTATTCATTAATCAATGTCATCAATGTTGTTGTTGCTGATTCCCGAGATGAGGCTCACTCAGAGGGGTAATATGAGGATGTTCCTGTTCAAGAGGTTGTATACACAGACACAAATGTAGAAGGTGTGCGTACATGAAATCAAAGGCATGCCCATAATTTAGGTAATACTTCAAGTATCCCACTTCCCCCTCTCTGAAAGGTTCCCAATAAGGGGGAAGGAATGAATTAGGTTACATACCCTTCCTCTAGAGAAGGCCAATAACATTCATTAGAAAAAATATCTTCACAACAAGAGGAAGATATGAAGGAGTTGAGGAGGTTGAATGCAAAACTAGTTCAGGGTAGTCTTCCTCCTAAGCGTGCTGGTGTCAGTCAACCAAAGGAATTTGTTGCGGCTACTGAGATGGATCATGAATATCCTCCTCTACTGGTACACCCTCACAGGTCTAATTCTATGGGTCAAGTGCAACAAAAATTGGGGGTGCAACCATCAGTTGCAGTACCAGCCACTATATATGTCCAAGCTCCAGTCATTTCACCTGTTCAGGTCCATGCTCAACCAGATGTTTCTCAAAAGTTAATAACTAATATTGAGTCCTTAACAGCTCTATTGAAATCTATGTTGTGAAAGCTTTCTCATCTTCAACCAGAAAAGATAGCTTACCCTGAATGGGTTGATGAAATTCCTCCCCTATCAAATTTTGCAAGTACCACATTCCAAATCATTAATGGTTCGGGAGACCCAGAGCAACACTTAACACATTTTGGTTCTCGTTACGATCCTATGATGGGAACCCTTCATCAACCAGAAGAATATAAGCTCTGATGTTTTGTACAATCATTACAAGGGCCTGCCTTTGTCTGGTACACAAGCTTGCTTCCCTGTCAATTACCAAATGAGAGGATCTCCGCCAAAGATTCCTTCTTCAATTCAGCTCAACATTTCCAAAGAGAATAGTTTTTTATCTTGAAAACTATATGAAAAGGGTGAATGAAAGGGTTTAGGATTTCATTGCTCGCTGGAAGGGATTGACATATTCCCTGATCTTAGAAATCCCTCAAGAGGAGGTGTTTCCAATCTTTGTGGCAAATTTGCGTGATGAATTACGCACGCCATTGATCCCTGTGAAATACACAGGAGGGCTTTGAGACCTCACTTCAATCTCTCAATAGATTAGTGATTCACTTATAAAAAATAAGGATAAAGCTCATGCAATTCCATCATCTCATGGAAGGAGAATGGGTAAATCGGAAACTGCTACAGATATGCTTAAACAAGCACCTATACCTTATTCTACTTCAAGGCATTCATCTTTTCAAAGGTATCCTCCTCCTGAGTGTCAACAATAGAGGCTGTTTCTTCAAGTTGATCAAAGAGATCAAAGATGAAAAAAATTTGAGGATTTTAAGAGCAAAGTTTACTCTTTCTGAAATGCAAAAGTTCCTTGTTATTTAATTTCGGATCTGGAAAAAAATTTGGTTCAATTTCCATGGCACAAGAGGCCAAAAAAGGAAGGGGATGAAGACCGTCCCAATTATTTCCCATTTCATCAGATGTCGGGGAATCCCATTCAGGAGTGTTTTGTCTTCAAGGACCTCCTATAAAAATGGTCGACATGGGACAAGTCAAACTAAAATTTTCTCCAACTCAAGTAACATGTGTTACTCCTACAGATCCTGAGGAAGAAGACGAATGAAAGGAAGTCAAGAATAAAAATGCAAAAAAAACATGATGATTGGATGGTCAGAAAAATGATCAACAGAACTCATGCTATTTTGCGAACACAGTTGAATAAACCAATTGTGTCTTCTTCCATGAATGCCACAAAAAAACCCTCTTCATCAGAGGGAAAATCCTCAATGAAACGACATAATTCAATGAATTAAAAAGAATCAGAAAAAGATGAATATGTGTCAAAGCCTATGTTGTCTTTGACTCTGGCAGATTCTATTCCATATACTTCGATGCCACGGGCACCGTCCCAACAAACGGCACATACTAAATTGACTAATCAAGTAGGGTCTCCATCAGATGAAGAATTGATTTTTTGTTCTGTTAATATGATTCATTTAACAGATCCATATGCTAGTCGCAGTTTCGATGTTATTGAGCCTAAATTCCCTGTATCAAATATAGGAATCAGAGGGAATTCCAAAGGTTTGGGATACAGGGGAAGACGTGGATCATTAAATGGCCAATATTCCAATTATACCCCTTCTAGAACTATCTATGTGGTAGAAACTCATGGAAGAGCCCTTCAACAAGGTCAAAAAGAACAAGAATGTTCTTCCACACAGGGCAGATTCATTCCTGGTACAGTTATTCTAAAAGATTGGAAGGAGGTTCTAGCTTATTCCTCTCAGCAAGTAAATAGACCGAATCAGTCTAATCTTCCAAAGACATGAGTATTTCCAACTCCTACCCTGATACAAGATGAATCAAAATCCAAAACATCAATGTCTAAGGAACTTGTGAAACCACATGTTCCTTTTGGGAAATGCAGACCTTTGGATCAAAAGTATGATGTGTTGAAACACTTGTCCCAAGTACCGTCCAAGTTATCAATCCTGGATGCATTGAATTTATCAAAGGATCTTCAGGAGGCACTCATCGGGGCTTTGGAAAGACCTCAAGAGTTTGAAACTGAAATTTTTGTGGCTGAGGACTACCATGTTGAGAATAATCCTGCAGAATTCCATGCAGTGATATCATTCACAGATGAAGATGAAGATGATGTCGTGCATGGACATATTAGAGCATTATACTTATCTGGGAAGTTCAATGGTGTAGACGTCTGAAGAGTCTTCATTGATAATAGTTCAGGAGTCATCCTCATCCCCATTATTACACTTCGTCGATTAGGCCTCACAGAATATGATTTATCTCCTTCTACTTTAATTTTAAAAGGATATGATAAAAATGATCTAGAACCACTGAGCGATATTACACTCAGAACTCAATTTTGAGATCTTGTATCCAATTCAGATTTCATGGTTGTTGATCAAGACTCAACCTTCACCATCTTGCTTGGTAGACCCTGGTAACATTGGCATGCGACTATCCCTTCATCATACCATCAATATCTCAAATATTGTTTTGATAGTAAAATTGGGACCTTATATGGTGATAATTACCCATTCAAGACATGTGAATCTCAATTCATTGAGGCGGAATTCTATCACGTGAAGGGAAAGGTGAAATCCACAATAAGGGATATTACCAAAGGTAATGCTCCATATGGTTTGGAAAAGATTTCAGTAAACCCATATACACATGTGAGTACAGATTATGTATTTCCTATCAGTAAAATTGACAGGATAGATCCAAATCAAAATACTCTTCACGAAAACTCCATAATTTCAATTACGACAATATAGCCAGACAACAAGGGAGAAAGTGGTGATCCACCAAGCAATGATGAAAGCTCAAATGGAGATGTATTCATTTCGTCTGTTGAAATCCAACAAGTCTATACTTCACTAATCAGGCCAGAAGAAGTAATAACAATTTCATAGGAGAACGATGATGTCGATTCTCAATCCATTATCTCCACTATATTACCCGAGGAAGACCCTTCATCATCAATCGGGTCGGAAATGGAAGCTTCTTCTTCAAGATGTTCAAATTTTCACATCTCTTCTGATCATGAAAATTACACTTCATCATCTACTATGCAAGTAGAAACAGATGAAATAACACATGTTGAAGAATAAGAGTAATATCTTAGAGATGCTCCTCTATCAGTTGAAGAGGGTATCTCTACCACCGTGGATGAACTCAGAGACATAAATCATGGTTCAAAAGAAGATCCACACCTAACATTAATTTGTGCGACCATGACTCTTGAAGAGAAATATATGTATATTTCCTTTTTAAATCAAAATTGAGATATATTTTCTTGGAAATATACAGAGATTCCAGGGCTTGATCATGATGTTTCCACTCATCATTTGGTTTTTCCATAAGAACATAGAGGATTCAAACAAGCCACTAGTGGAACACCCCCAACATATGCTTCCAAAATTGAAACTAAAGTGGATAAGCTTATCAAAGCTAACATTGTTACAGATGTTCAATATCCCAAATGGTTGGATAATATTGTCCTAGTTGAAAGGAAGAATGGGAAAATTAGAGTTTTCATTGATTTCAATGATCTTAATCGGTATTGTCCTAAAGATGATTTTCCAGTTCTGATTACAGAAATCTTAATTGATGAAACATCTGGCTATGAAGCACTTTCCTTCATCGATGGATGTTTTGGATATAATAAAATCTGAGTGGCTCCAGAAGATAATGAATCTACAGCCTTCAGATCCCGTAAGGGTGTGTTTTCCTATCGGGTTATGCCCTATGGCCTGAAGAATGCATGCAGAGCATATCAGCGTTCCATGCATCGTATCTTCAAACCCTTTCTCAGGACGTTTTTTGAATGTTATGTGGATGATTTGGTGGTTAAATCCGAACAACATTCTAATTACTTGGCTGATTTGGAAATCATATTCCATAAACATCGACAACATAGTTTAAAGATGAACCCCTTAAATTGTGCTTTTGGGGTAACCTTAGGAAAATTTCATAGCTTCTTTGTACACCATCGTGGTATCGAGGTCGATCCTGAGAAGACATATTCAATACTTTGTATGTCACCTCCTTGAAATTTAATGGAATTGAGAGTACTTCAAGGAAACTTAGCCTATATTCGGTGTTTCATTGCCAATTTGGCAGGAAAAAGTTTACCCTACACCAAATTGATGAAGAAGGGAGTCACTAACAAGTGGACTGATGAATTTCAAGAAGCATTCAGTATTCTCAATACGTATCTTCTGTGTCCACTGGTGTTAATGCCACCTGTTGTAGGAAGTCCACTTATCCTCTATGTGACAACCTTAGAGTTATCATTGGGTGCCTTTCTTGCTCAGAAGAATGATGATGGGAATGAAAACAGCCTCTACAATTTCAGTCAGACTATGCTTGAAGCAAAAACCCGATATTCATGTATTGAGAAGTGATACCTAGCATTAATCTCTGCAGTTCATAAGTTGAGACACTACCTGCAACATCACGAGGTCCAATTGGTATCTCGCAATAACCCACTCAAATTCATTCTTAGTCGTCCAATGGTTACAAGACGTCTAGCAAGGTGGGTAGTTATTTGGTAGCAATTTGATATTCAATACATGTATCAAAAGGTAATAAATGTCCTAGATCAGGATGATTTCCTTGCTGAACACCCTTCAGTGGAAGATACATCACCAGATTTTGACCTTCCATGTGAGTAAGTCTTCTTTATTCATGAGAGTCTTCAAACATGGGAAATGTATTTTGATGGTGCTTCCCTAAGTCCAATAGGGAGGAAAATGGAAGAACCTAAGATCAACAAAGATGACTTCGGAATTGTGCTCATTTCCCCGGAAATGGCAGTGCTACCTTATTCCTTCACATTTTTGGGAGGTGGTACAAATAATGAAGCAAAATACCAAGCTCTTATTGCAGGATTGGAATTGGTTTTTCAAACACAAGTGAATCACTAAAAGGTGAAAGGTGATTCAGAACTGGTAATCAAACAAGTCAATGGGGATTATGCAATCAGAAAAGACGAACTAATCCATTTTTAAGATTACGTCAGAGAGTTAATGGAGGAATTTCCTATGGAACCGACATTTTATTATGTCCCGCGATCACAAAATGCCCAAGCTGATGCACTGGCTAATATAGCTACAGTTATAGAAGATCCAAATAGGGACAAGACAACCATCATTATGGCCCACTTTCAAACAATTTCACTATATGTTCAAACCAGAATAGAGGAAATCAATTAAATTATTCCCATTCCTAAACCATATGGTCATACTAGCCGATGGATGACACCTAACAGGAAATACCATAAAAATGGAACACTTCCACCTGATAGAGCCGGGACAGAACAAGTCCAAAGACGTGTGGTCAATTTCACTCATTATGATAACCCAAATCACTTAGAGAAAGTTCACTACAAAAGGTAGTTTTATGGAGTTCTCTTCATATGCATTGATTGTTAAGAGACAATGGCTATCATGAAAGAAGTGCATCAGGATTCTGTGGTGCCCATCAGTCTGGACACAGACTATCTAATCAAATTCGAAGGCTTGGATACATTTGTCCTTCAATGATACAAGATTGTGTTGATTTCACAATGAAGTGTCATTCATTCCAAGAATATGCCATCATCATTCATCATCCCCCAGAGTTGCTTCATACAGCTAAATACTCATTGCCATATTCCAATTGGGGAATGGATTTAGTAGGACCATATCCTTCGGCTACAACCAAGCAGTTTATGTACATTCTTACAGATATTGACTTCTTTTCCAAATGGGCAGAGGTAATACCTCTCAATGATGAAATTTCTAAATGCGATTTTATCTTCATCAAGTCTAACATCATTACCAGATTAGGTCTCCCTCATACCATATTGACTGACAATGGAACCAACATCTGTTCATTCGAGGTTAGAAAGTTGTATCAAGAAAACAACATCAAATCTAATCATTCCTCTCAGTATCATGCAGCGGCCAATGGCCAGATAGAAGCTTTCAACAAGACTCTTTGAAATATACTGCCAAAGATGGTGGATAAAGATAAGATTTCGTGGCCTGAAAAACTCTTTCATGCTTTATGGGATTATCGGACCACCACCCACACTGCAACGCGGTCAACTCCATATTCATTGGTATATGGAATGAAAGCAGTCTTGACAATTGAGATTAAAGTATCCTCTCTCATAGTATCCATTTATGATCAGTCATCTACAGATGAACAACCAAAAAAGCGATTGGATGAATTGGAACGATTAGATGAGAAAAGATTGTGCATCTTGGACCACTTGGAAGTCTATCAGAATTGAATAGCACGAGATTTCAACAAAAAAAATTTCATCTTCCTTCATTCGTTCAGGGATAATTGTAATTAGTTCTTAGAACTCCAATGATAACAGGAAAAAAACACGCAAGATTGAGCCAAAATGGGAAAGAAGTTATTCAATACATAAGGTCCACTCCAATGGAGCTTATACATTGAATAGATAGAGAACTCATTACTACACTAACCAATGCTATATTTATGAAGAATTATTTTGTATAAACTCAAAATACACCAAGGGTCCATGAATACGACCTTAAAATCATGGCACTTACATACAACATGAAGTTAAACTATGAAGGCCCAACTATAGGATGCTAAACTGTACAGAAGTCCCTTATGTCCAACTAGACGTTAAACTGCATAACCAGTGGTCCATGTATATGAACTTAAACTATTGGTATCCCTTTCATCCGAAATGACGTTAAACTATGGAAAAAATCTCTAGTACATCCAACATAACGTTAAATTGTGTCTCTATATTTGTCTTTACTGCCTGACATTAAACTTCACAGTCCCCCTTTCGTCCAACATGACGTTAAACTATATTGTCCCCATCTTCCTAGCTATATGACACTAAATTGTATATAAGTCCCATAATACATCCTTCATGACATTAAACTGTATTTTTTCCCTGATTTATGACAATAAACTGTGCATCACCAATAGTCCTCAATGCAAGAATTTAAACTACATAGTCCCTTCATATGTCTTATATGACATTAAACTGTGCATCGTTAAGGTTGTTGCGACCTCTTGATTCTCACACCGAGTATGACTCACGTCAGCGTAGTGTAAACTTCAACCATAACACCCTCTCTAGGCCGCTAAGCATGTGTAAATCCCAACACCATTTTTTAGGTCACTTTCCCCAAGAAAAACATGAACACTCATTCATTCATTAATTGAACTACACGAACATTGATCCTTGCCTTCTAGGCTGGGTACGTAGAAAACCTTCTGAGGTTCGTGCCCAAAACCAATCTCTTCACATTGGTTCACCTTTGTCCTTGCTACATGACGTTAAATTTTACAACACTTTTGTCTTGTATGACAATAAACTACAACATTCTTTGATACACTCACCTGGGAGGGAATCATTATTTACATTGATTTCCAATCATGTTATATTCCAAAGACTACATGCAACATGGAATTTCCTGAACCATTTATCATGGGTCAAACCATCATTTCTCAAAAGTCCCCTTTCACCCTTCACTTTTACAAACCAATATGTACAGAGGGTATTTCAAAAAATACATGTGGATTGATTCTCATCCTTATATGATATGTAGGAATGTTCAAGTGTCCCTCGAATCTAGCCCCTTGTCATTGGGTCTAACCCCAAGTTCCATTTCCAGTCCCCAGGGTGAAAAGTCCCTATGAAAACACACACTGTTTATTCATTATTATTGTCCGAGATCTAGGACCCTAAAATAAGATCTCTCATAATTTCATCCCACATGATGTTAAATTGTATTTCAAGAACTATGTAGGGCTTGATTCCAATCCTTATGGGATACGTAGTGAAGTCCATCATTTCAATTCAGGACCCATCCACAACATGAATATGGTTAGCATTGACCTGTGTATCACTACATAAATTGGACAATACCCAATTTTATGTGTAATAATCCTAACCTTGAATACATAAAGATCTCCATAACAATTTTCTTGACTTCTGGTCACAAAATGTCCAATTTCTGAGAATTCTTTTTCCTAACCATGTAGCACGTGCCTTTAGGCGGCCTTTCATAAACAGTCTACATAACAGAGGTGGCAGCCAAAAGATGCTATTATTTGAATATGTAGCCAATGCCCTTAGGCGGCCCTGCATAATTCAACCCCCTTACCAGTTTGTCAAATAGTGGTACCTTCATTCATGGGATGAAAATTTATTTTTCCCATAGTTGTCTTAATGAAAATATGTTGGGATCCGAAAAAAATGGCCATCCTTAATATATCTGTCCCATTATCTTTTTCATGACTTAAAAGTATTCAAGTCTATGGTTTATATTTCCCTTCCCTATGTTTGGGTCAGACCTTCTTAGGAGTGACATTCATCAAATTATTAGACAATGTTGTTTGGAAATAACTTCTCCATATTCAAGTACCTCTCTCCATATAGAAAACTCTATGATTTGGAAAATTTGAATCCCTATAAACTTCCTATGGGTTTTTAGTAGTAGAAAAGTAAATTTATGAGAGTTCTTTTTCCTGACTTTGCAGCACATTCCCTTAGGAGGCCTTGCATAAATATTCTACATAACCGACTAGTCAGCCAAAAGATGCTATTATTTGACTATGCAGCGAATGCCCTTAGGTGGACCTACATAATTCAACCCCCTAACGGGTTTGTTTAATAGTGGTAACTTCATTCTTGGGAACTACTTCTTCTAATTCCTTTTATCCATTTTTCATATCATTACTCAGATTCAAAATTTCTTAAGTCATCGTTTACATATTTTCCCTCACACTTGAACATGCTAATATGTTTTCAGATAAATTATCAAGGAATTGATTCAAAGTTAACCCATTTGGTCAAAGATATTTCGACCTTAAACATTAGCCTTTTTATGTCCGACATGCATGAATTTAAACTGCCAATAACTAAAAAGACCCCTGGTTTCTCGTTTTTCCTCAGAGTCAATTCCTCTTTAATCTTCAGATCTATCTTTCAGGGGGGACATTTTTTGACGCTTCTTTCCGTCACAATGTCTAACGACTTAAAAAGGGAAATACTGGTCTCCATGGTGATTCATCCTTTGAAAAAACATCAAAAATCGACAAAGGCATGAACAAGGATACAAATGCACTTGGGTCACAAAAGTTCCACCAAGGTCACGCAAGTATACTTACGCACCGCCCAATGGTCGCGTTGGTGACTTGTGAACATTCTTTGAATTTCGCCCAGGGTCTTCTCCAGCCTATAAATACCCCCGGTGGGCCCCCCATTTCTGAGATGAAAAATTCCAGGAACTTATATTTGAGCTCCCGGCACCCTTGTATCTTCTCAATGCTTCTAAACAATTGTAAGGTAATTTATTACCTAGAACGGAAGATCCAAAGAGGGGGAGGAAGGACTAAGTGTTGAAACTCATCAACACATGCGTGCCTAAGTGGCTAGCACTTACGAGAGATGGCCACACTTGCGTGTTGCCTTGCTCCTTCAACATAACTTTTGTGCCACTCTTTTGGAAGCCTCTAGGGATAGAACTAAGGGCTTGATCCATGTCTCACCTAGGAATTACCTTAAGGATTGACTGTCGCGCAGGTACCCATGTGTCGCTCAAGTATACTTGTGCGACCAGGACTTGCGCGCCCACGCAGGACTTGCACACCACCTTCTTTTTGGGTGCCCCTCTTGCATATTTCACATCTCTTATGCCTATCCACTCATCCTCTTCATGATTAAGCCTTTAGAACTCTCTCAAAAGTAATTTATGGAATGATTTCTTTGTTGGCTTCCTTATCTGAAAGGAAATTTTTGGAACATCTCTTAAAACCTGGTTCTTCACATATCGTTATGTCACTAATGTCATAGATTACATTCATTAAACCTCATCCTTTGCGATAAGAGAATCCATAACCCGGGCCTCCTTTTCAGGACTAAGCCCCAGTCTTCATGTTCCCATAATTTTGGGCATCCTCCTTAGGAACAATCCCCAAGTTCCCAAAATCGAAAGTTCCTTAATCTGGGCGTCCTTTTCAGGAATAAGCACCAGTCCAAATTCTCATTAATTCGGGCATCCTCCTCAGGTGTAATCCCCAAGACACCTAATTTGGGCATCCTCTTTAGGAGTAATCCCCAGTCATAATTTTCCAAATTTGGGATTCTTTTTCAAAAGTAAGCCCCAGTCATAATCCCCTTTAACCTGGGCTTCCTTTTTTTAGAAGTAAGCCCCAGTCATAATTTCTCTTAACCAGTCTTAATTTACTTTTGAATTGGGATTCCTTATCAGGAGTAAAACCCTATCAAAAGTCCCCTATGAATTTGGGCATCCTCCTTAGGAATAAGCCTCATGTTAGAGTATCAAAATTACTATAAAGAACATATACCTTTATAGACCTTGTTCCCGGGTTTCTTCCATGAATTAAAACCCAATATTTATCTATTTTGGGAAGTCATACATTCATAAGCCCAACATCATTTCTTATGATGGAACAATTGTCTGGATTTACTAATACCTATTACTTCTCACACCGAGTATGACTCACGTGATATTAGAGTGTAAAAATAATTATGACACCTTTCTTTGAGCCATCAATCATGAATAAACCTCGTACTTATTTACTCAAACTACGTGGGTTCTGATTCCTTTTCTAAACCAAGGATACGTAGGTAACCCATCTGCGGGTACGATCCCAACTCTGAAATAATCCACGTCCTTCTAAATGAAAATAAATTTCATGTGCCCCACTGAGTGGCTTTTAAACCCATATGGTCATCATAATGACCAAGAGACTTTTATGTATTAAAGGATACCATTGACTAAGAATCTCGAACAAATAAAGATGATTCTCTATAGATGAAGAACCTCAAATACATATAAAAGATTCTCTAAATTTCCTACAAACTAATTATTGATTGTCAGGTCTAAAGGAAAGATCATTTTCATAATTTATAATGTTATAAGGATTCATGTTCATAAAAAAAATCAATAAGGAGAGTCTCAAAGAAAACAATAATTCCCCTCAAAAAGGTGTGATGAGTCTGACCTCCCATCCTCTCGACCAATGAAAATTATTAATCTTCATTAGTCGAGAAATAATGAGCACCTACCTTTGCAAAGAAGGTCCAAATGGATATAGATTCATTGTATGTTTCTTATTCTATGAACAATCTAGTTAGAAACTTCTTGGAATGATTGAACCTTAAATCAATGAGGTCATTCCCAATTCCAGAGGAAATAGATGGAAGGGGACATATCGCTCATGATTGTCTGTCCTTCCGTACTACTGACATGGGAGCAGTGGATAGACCACCGAGGTATAGGCAATGTTTGGAGCAGATAGACCCGCAGGGCGGTGGACATGGTAGAGGAACTAAGAGAGAAGTTGGAGGTGGTTGGCGTTTTGAAAATTTACCACCACCACCACCATGAGGACCACTCCAGGCTCACGGAACTGGTGGACAGAGGTAGAGACAACTGCTGACAGCAGAGGCTTATGACCCAGGTACACCTGGAATGATTAGAGGTACAATCTATGTCTTTTCTACTTTGGTTTTCATACTTATAGACACATGTTCTTGTCATTCCTTTCTGGATGCTTATCTTGTTCGATACCTCGAGATTTTAGTTGAGCCGTTGACTTGAAACTTACGCTTAGAAACACCGACTGCATAAGATTCAGAGACCACACACCATTGCAGACAGTTTAACCGGACCCTTGGAGGAGAGATTTTCGGTTGGAACCTCTTGGTGGTATCGTCGAGGCCTTATGATGTCATTCTTGGTATGGATTGGCTATCCAATGTTCATTCCATGATTGACTGTTTTAGGTGAAGGGTACGGTGTGTCTACAATAATGGAACAAGGTTCTCCTTCTTCGTTGAAAAGGAGACTCAGACATCATAGGATGGACTCGTGTATAGGAAGGTACAACCAATTTCACATCGTTTTTCTAGCCTAGCCTTTTGGGCAACAGATGTCATGAGTTTCAAGTTTCCAGCAGTAGTGGCTAAGTACATGGATGTTTTTCCAGTGGATGTCCCCGAACTACCTCCCGGTTGGGAGATAGATTTTGGCATTGAGTTGCAACCCGGGATGACACAGATATCAACATCAGCATATCAGATGGCTCCTACATAGCTTCATGAGCTAAGAGTGCAGCTAGAAGACTTGTAGAGGAAGGGATTCATGAGACCCTTTTTTTCACCCTGGGCAGCCCTAGTGTTGTGTTCTATGAAGGCAGATGGGAGCTTGCGGCTGTGTGTGGATTACCGGTGCTTGAATCAAGTGACCGTGAAGAACCGGTATACACTATCGAGGATCAATGACCTCTCCGACAAGATAAGAGGGGCATGATGGTTCTTGAAGGTAGATCTACGATCATGATATCACCCATTGTGAGTATGGGATGAGGATATACCGAAGACGGACATCAAATGTCTCTACGGTCCTTATGAGTACTTGGTGATTCCCTTCGGCGTGACAAATGCCCCGACAGTGTTTATGGGACTCATTAACTAGATCATTCATCCCTATCTTGATCGGTTCATGGTGGTCTTCATCGATGATATCCTTATGTACTTTGCATCTGAGGAGGAGCACGGGAGGCACCTAAGAATGGTTCTGGACACACTCTAAGAGCACCAATAGTAAGGTAAACTCTCGAAGTGTCAATTCTGGATACATGAGGTCCACTTTTTGGGACATGTTATCTTAGTAGATGGTGTAGAAGTGGACCCAGCCAAGGTAGAGGCATTGTTATCAATAGAACCACCCTCGAACGTGATGGAGGTGAAAAGTTACCTTGGATTGGAAGGATAATATCAGAGATTGATTCCTAATTTCTACATGATTTTATCACCCATTAAAGATTTGAACCGAAAGTGTCAGCCATTTCTGTGGACTGAGAGATACCAGAAGGCTTTTCTTTAGTTGAGACAGAGTCTGACGAGCACCCCGATCATGAGACTACCAGAGGAGGGGGTTGAGTACGTTGTGTTATGTGACCCATTAGGAACTAGGCTTGGTTGTGTCCTAATGCATAGAAAATAGGTGATTGTATATGCCTCACGTCAGTTGAGGCCACACAAGTAGAACTACACGACCCATGATCTTGAGTTGGTAGCGGTAGTCTTCACATTAAATATGTGGCGGCACTACCTGATGGGTGAGTGGTTCATCATCTACTCTGATAACAAGAGTCTTGAAATTATCTTTTCTTAGAATGTTCTAAATTTGAGATAGAGGTGGTGGCTTGAGTTCCAATAGGATTATGGATTTGAGATCATTTATACTCCTTGGAAGCGAAACGTTGTGGCAGATGCTCTCAACAATAAATCATGTTCACAGTTGCTGGATGATGCAACGAGGCAGTTGGCATCTTTACAATTATCCTACATGGATAGAGATGATGGAGCTTATCTTTAGTTGAGGGTTGTTATCCCTCCACTCTTACAGCGATTCAAGGAAGAACAAATTGAGGATGCTAGCTGTGAGACTCTACATGCTCATATATCTTCAAGTGATGCTGCTGATGGATATTCAAAATATGGGGAGCACATTGTTTTTTTTCAGAGGATGCACAGTAGTCCCAGTGATGTTGTGGGAGGAGGTTCTGAAGGAGTTCCATACATCTTCTTTAGCGGTGCATCCAAGCATTGAAAATATGTACCAGGACCTCTGACGTTAGTTCTGGTGGCCAGGAATGAATAAGGGTGTGGCATAATTTGTTTCTCAGTGCCTTACTTGTCAGTAAGTAAAGACTGATTACCAGGATCCAGCAGGTTTGACTCAGCCGCTTGAGGTGCCAAAATTTATGCGGTATGGGATATCCATGTACTTCATGATGGTTTTCCCACATACGTTAATGGGACACGATGCCATCTGGGTGATCGTTGACCAACTCACCCAGTCAGCCCACTTTCTAGACATACGGGAGCAGAGTTCAGTTGAGAGCATGGGACGCCTCTACGTGCAGGAGATAGTTTGGCTTCATGGAGTACCATCAACGACCGTCTCAGATCTTCATGATCGTTTCATATCCCATTTGTGGAAGGGATTGTAGGAAGCTTTTGGGACTCAGTTAAGCTTGAGCACAGCGTTTCATCCTCAAACTGATGGACAGACAGAGCGGACCATCCATGTTTTGGCAGATATGCTACGAGCAGGAATACATGACTCCGGTCATAGCTTGGAGGATCACCTACCAGTGGTGGAATTTTTTTAAAACAATAGTTATTATTTACTATTGGTATGTCACCAATCGAGGCTTTGTACGAGCGCCCTTAAAGGTCACCAATTTATTGGACTGACCTAGGAGAGTCAGCACTCATGGGCCCAGAAATGGTGTGAGATACTACAGAGAAGGTGCAGTTCATTCAGGAGAAGATGAAGACTGCACAGATTCAGCATATGTCTTATGAAGACAGGAGACGGAGGCCCTTGTATTTTGAGGGGGGAGGCCATGAGTTCTTTCAGGTCTCACCTCGACACAGGTAGAAGAGATTTGGCTGAGGTGGCAATATATCTCCGAGATTCATCGGCCTTTTTCAGATTATGAGTAGAGTTGGGGAGGTGGCGTATTGCTTGGATTTACCTCCTCAGATGGACTGGGTACACAATTTTTTCCATGTGTAATAGCTACTAATGTACGTGAATGATTGATCACACATTGTCGACTGGGGCGAGCCGGACATCAATGATGGAGAGACCTTTGCTGAGTACCCCATGGAGGTCGAGGGTCGATAGGAGAAGGTCCTTTTTCGGTGAGCTATTCCCTTGGTGTGTGTCCGATGGTAGCACGAGAATCTCTAGGAGAGAACATGGGAGCGGGAGGCTCAGATCCGTGCGGAGTACCCACATCTTGTTGAGTATCCCTTGTTTTGGCTTTTCTGGGATGCAAACCCCTATGGTGGTGAGGATGTAATGCCCTGGATTTTCCATGAATTTTTTTAATATTATATGGGAATTATCTAGATACAAGGCATTGAGACGACGTGCAGTTCAGTGTCCCGGTGAGCCAGGAACCAATGATTGAATTTATTTAAATAATTAAATTACACGCACGCATGGGTTTTTCAAGAAAATGTGGAATAACACCTGAATGGGTGCTCAGATCAGAAATCCAAGGGAATCATTGCATTCAGAGGAACGATTTGACCTTAGGCATGGCCTAACATCAGTCAGCGCATGTCGGTGGTGAAATATAGTTTTTGGAAGAAACTGTAATAAAATATTAAATAAAAATATTTTATTTAAATCTTGTTGCAGTGAATATATTTTATCTTTTTAAATAGAGATTTTGATAGGGGTCTAGGGTTAAAGACCTCATAACCCTTAAACTCTAGGAGGCTCTGGTGGAAACCCCATCACGGCGACGGTGTTCTTGATGAGTTTCTCCGGCACTGATGAAGCGGTGACCAGATCATCGCCAGCGAACGCCGCAGATCTAGGTAGGGTGTTTTATCTCTTTGAGATTTCATTCCCATTCTAGATTCCTACATCGAACGTGGACTAATCCACGAATTTATTAGCCTGTGGATCAATCATATATGCAGGATGGGATTTTTATGGGATTTTTGGGGATTTGATTCTTGAAGGTTTTATTTGTTTCGTTTGGCCTTATAACGGTGAAGAAACAAGAATGACACAAACATTGATCGAGATTCGTCCCTCTCAATTTGTTGTACCTTTCTTCCCGGATTTCTCGTATTCTTTGTGTGGGTCTACACGTTCATCATAGAGATATGAACGGTGGATTTTTGCACATCCGTTGGGTGATGCAATGATCCCAAATTGAAGATCAGGAATCGGGGCAACCCCAAGGAGGTGCGACTACAGTGGCGATGGGTGGATCGAAGAAGATTTGAAGATATTGTTGTTCGAATGATTTTCACACAGGTGACCAGAATCAGATTTTGGAGCCGATAAGAGGCCCAAAACCCATGAACATGACATCACGACGATGAGTAAACCTAAGAGCCTGAGTTTCATGGCAAACAAACAGCAGAAACGAGATCCAGAAGATCGGCCGAGGCCCGAGGAGGAAGACGACGTTTCTGGAGATATTCTAACTACACAGCATGTAGTATGTGCTACACGGCATGTGTTCGTCGGTGGAACACCTGTCGTGTACTCCAGGAGTACACAGACACGAGTTTGGTACACGACCTAGGACACGGCGTGTATACCCTTCCCCGGCTGGACATGGCCGGACCCACGGGATATCCCTTGTACTGGTACACGGGCAGGGTAACACAGACATAGACTCTGTACGGGCACATGGCCAGCGTACATGGAGTGAACCCCGAACACTCGGACATGGAGTGTAATAATTTTGCATGTCGTGTAGTTACTTCTCCTATGTCATTACATGGGTCGTTTACATAGGAAATACCCGGAGTCAAGAAACACAGCGTGTAATCCTACTACATGCCGTGTAGTTACATTTTATAAGAAAATCCTCAAGACAAGGGCCGTTTCGCACGGGCAGTACCCGAATTCATGGGACACGGTGTGTGACCCTACTACACGCCTTGTAACCTGTTATACAAGGCTTGATTCTTTTGTCCTCCGTGACTTGGAGTAGCTTTCTTAGGGTTCGTACACTCGGTATTTCCCTGAAGGTTTCTGGAATCATTTCCTATGATCAGGAGTATGATCCCTTCAGAAGGACTTCTCGAATAGAGTTGTAGGAATTCCCTCTGTGTGAAATATTGCCGGATCTTATATTCCATGCTGATTTCCTAGGTAGAGTTCTTAGTATCTACATGACCTACTTTACCCGGGTGCTGATACTCTACTGAGAGGAGTAGTTCAGACTGAGTTGTTAGAATCACCCCATAGCTATTTGTTGTGATCCTCATCTGAGGATCATATTATTAAGTACATGAGGAGTGATTTCTCCCTGAACGAGTACTTTGTATCCCTCCCTTCCGACCTAGGAGTGTGTTCTCCATGTTTACATGGTTAGTGGAATCTTCGAGCTGGATATTAGTGGTGGTTTCACGATAGTCGATCATCTATAATTATATCTGGGTATTCATATCATGTGTTCTGTAAACATATACTTTGTAGAGCTGACTGTATCATTCCTTTGTGTTATTTCTTTTATTTTATTCCTTTGTGGTTTTTGGGGTGTCCTTCTGGGTATTGGTATACTCACCCCTGCACGAGATTTTCCTGCACGTGTCGTGTCTTGTGCAGAAAAGTGAGCCATTGACATGATTCTAGGTGGGACAAGACCAAAGAGTGCTTAATGAGATCAGGCAGGCCGAGGTGTGTTCCTACAGCTACAGATCGCAGTCTCAATACCTTTCTTTACAGGTTGGACATTGTTGAAGTCTGTCTTTCGGTGGCCTTGTAATTTTGGCCCAGGGTTTTACATTAACATTCATTACATTCCTGTCGTACTCTGTTGGTTGGGATTTTAGTGTATGCATGCATTTCCATTTTCAGTTATTTTTACTTTTATGTTTTGTGGGATTGGAGATGTGTGTGTCTGTTTATATGTTTATAGGTAATGCCTCTCATGTTAGTGACATTCCTACTCGGTTCTAGTCACCAGCCCATGGCCTATTGAAGGAGGGTTTGGGGAGTCGCAGGATGGGCCACACTGGGACAGGTCGTGACAATTTGTGACCATTTAAAATGGAAATAATTTTTAATATCATTCCTCTAAAGGTGTTATTTTTATGGTTCCACAATCGGATCACTTGTAGATAATTATTGATTTAATTATCATATAGAAATAAAAACTACAGAAGTAAAATTAATTGTTTTTGGAGTCCTCCCAATATATTAAATGGTTCTTAACATAATATATTTGTTCTAATATAGGTTTATTCATTTATTTTAAATGTTAACATTATATGGTTATGTCAATTTGGATGTTTTTATGACCATCAAAAACAAGTTTCATTTTATATCATATTATTCATATTTATTCATATAAGAACATGGAATGATCTATAATATACTTATTATCATTATTTTTAACAACAATAATATTTTTATTACCATTATAAATGGTGATGGTGAAAAATCATGTATGTTTTTATGGTGGTAGTGAACCAACCATTTTGTAAACAATATTTTTATTTTTAAAATATTAATAAGGGAAGGTAAAAGATGGATATTCAACCATTATAATAACATATTATTATATTTAATATAATAATGTTAATATTACTAGGTTGATGAAAAAAAGGTTTTGGTAGAAGAAGAATATAATTTCATGTGGTTAGTCAATAATTTTACCTCTTCCATTGGTTTTATCTTATGAGGACACCCCTTTAGGATCATTAAAATGGTATTTAGAAGATACCAGAAGCATTAGGTCATGGATAAGAGGATTGGGAAGGAAATTTGGTAGATATATGGAATCCAAGAGTTCCAAGAATTTGTTATGAGAAGGGGTGGTGTGGGGTAGTATTTGTAATGGGTGGAGTGGAATGATTATGAAATATATATTAATTAATTCATTAGTTTTGATAAAGACTAAAAATATTACTAAATTTGGTTACAATATATGTTAATCAGTGACTATGAGTTTGAAATTTTGGTTTCTTACATCATTTGTAACACCAAAAATAATGTGTTTACCTTAAAATGTTTACTAACATATTTTATCATATTTCACTATTGACTAAAAATTATATATTTCAAAAAAATACACAAAAAATAATCCCTACCATTATTAGACATGTAGATTATGGAATAAAATCCATTTTATAAAAATAATTTTCTAAATTTGATAAATTTTATTTATAAATAAAATACTTATTTATATGAAAAATAATTTTTTTTAATATTATGGTCAATTTTTTTACACTTTGATAAATTACATAAGTCATAATAACATTTTAACATAATAAAAAACATATATTGTTCTTCTTTAGTTGAGAACATAATTCAATTAGTAATATAAGTTTTTTATGAGCTTGGTCACCTTTTTATTTCTATTTTATTATTAAACAATATTCATTAAGAGAGTGCATAGTGGGGTCAGTAATTACAAGTGGTTGATTATGGACTGTATAGATCCCAATGACTGAAGCATTGGAGGATTAATTTGGGGTTCATGGTTAGTAGGAACTATGATGCCTCGAATTCATAGCTTGGGTAAACTGTTCTGGGGAGTTTCAATGAAAAACCATGGGTGCACAATTTTCCCTAACTATGGGACATAGAACATATGCATGTGTGAATGATTTCTAGTTTTTTATATAGGTGAAATTCATGGTTGGTGCAGGGTTTTTCAAACCATGTTCTATGACCATGAGAGTGGCATCTTGAGGAAATGAAGGGTGCACTATTGTGCATATTTTGACAAAAATTGCGGTTAATATATACAATTCAATTTTAGAGGTCAAATGAAATTTTTTTCCTTATCACATTAAACCCCTCTACCACAATTATTTTCCCATTTCTAGTAGATATATTCTTATCCTCCCTTGTGAGCTCTAATGGAAGCATAGAATTGTTTTTTCCCCAATTTTGTTATCTAGACCTCAAATCACTCACCACTATTCACACTAGATTCACACTGGTGATTTATCTATTCATTATTTTCCTTTATTCATTTTTATTCATCTCGAAACGGTTATTTTGGTGTAGGTTCTAACAACTTGTTTTCATAGTTTTTTTCCGTATTCAATTTGACTATGTTCTGGACTAAATTATAGGTTGAGACACAACAAGAGTTCCTCTACCAAGCTAAATTAGTTGGTATCATGATTTTTAATTAAGATCAACCTGTGTATATATACCCGTTGAGGTGTAATTAAAGGATAATGACCTTAAATTAAAACCACCCCTTTGATGTGTTGTTAAATTTGAATAAATGACCATGGATGGCCTTTGAATTTATTCACCAGATAATTTGTGACATTTTTTCCCATTGATTAGGGATGTTAAATGAATTTTTGTAGTTTTAAATTGAATTGAATAATGTTAAGTGTAAAGTGAATTCCATATCGCTAGGCCGTAAAAAAATAATATTGTTTGTCTATGGAAGAGATATCATTCCTAATTGAAATGGACAATTAAAATGAATTTATTGGTTCATGTGATTCTTAGTCCATCATAGGAAATGCATTTATTTAAACCACCATATGAGGTTAGTCTATTGATTATAATTATGACAATTGTTTTAGTTAATTTTTATAATTTTTTTGTACACTTGGACTATGGGTCTATGTCCATTATTATTGACATGCAGAGAGTTGGAGGTGGGTTCCAATTTTTAGATTTCCATAAATGGAATTTTCTAGTTTGAATAATGGAATTTTATAGTGAATTATTGTTATGAGCCTTGGGTGACACATGAGTTCCATTATGAACACCATATAAGGGCTCATTTGGCATCTTGATCATATATTCCTAAGTGACAGTTAGTCTATTTTATGGAATTTCAAGGAAAGACTCTGAGGGAAGACTATAATTCCAATTTAGTAAAGAATGGAATTCTTTTTGGATACCCAATGATGAACTCTAAGGGATGATAATATTATATTCAATGAGTGACACATGTGGTCCCTTTTAAAAATTTCATGGATAGACTTAGTGAGCTGTGGCATTATTCCTAACCTAGGGAAATACCATTAATAATTATAGGATTACCTAGGATAGGATTGTAGGGTGTTTTTTTAAGGATATACCTTGAGCGATACCTAGTATCTCACTTTGGAATTCCACAAATGAGATCAGGATACAATGAACTGAATAATGAAAAAAATATTGTTATGAAGCTTCTAAAAAACCAAAGAAAAATATTTGATTCAATAAGATCCGTACACATTACTATTGAACTTATTATAAAAATCATATTGGATATATTACTTGGGGATTCATGGGATATGATCCATGTATTGAAACAAATTTATAACTAAAATGTGATTCGATTTAGGACATAAGGACTATCTAGAAAAGGCCACTGTGGGTAGCTGAGGATCGGTGTTCCATGGGAACCTAGAACTATGTGAGTTATTTTTATACCACGATTAATTGTAGGTATTTTAATTACCTATAGATTGTTTATAATATAATCATAGACGAGATGAAAAAAGAATTTTTTTGTTGTGTCGTACAATGTTTATCTCACACCATGATAAAGACACATTTATGGTACCCTAAAATACATCTTGGATGTAGGTAGGGATAAGGGAAAAAACATTCATGGTGATGCTATATAGATTCTTGAATATGATCTAGGTTGTAGAGGACCGAGATTTGAATCATGATGCTTCATGGGGATATTTTATTTTTTGTTCTTTTAAACTTTTAAAAAATGTTTTTATACTAGATGAATGATTAAATGAAATACATGTTTTCTTTTTTGAACATATTTCCAGGATCATCATCTTTTATATGAAATTTATTAATGAATTTAATTTTTTATTTATATGATCTATAATTAGTCTTCAATTTTTTATTATTCTTATATACTGCACTACTGGAAAAATACCCTATACCAACGGTTTGAAGGACCGTTGGCAAGTAAGCCGTAACAATAGGTCTATTCCAACGGTTTGAGGAAAACAGTTGGTATATGGTCTATACCAACAGCTTTGAAAACCGTTGGTATAAGTAATTAGAAAATCTATACCAACGGTTCTCAAAACCGTTGGTATATGTATTTCAAATAAGAAACATCTTGTGGGATTTGATCCCAGGACCTATAGTTTATAACTGAATGACTTAACCACTTAGCTAACATGACTTTTGTTAAAATAATTTCATAAATATATATATGTATTGTTCTAATTATTTTAAATTTTGATTTATATAATGTTTTCCGTAGGTAGATTCCAAAAAAAATATCAAAGGACCTTCCCCAACGGTTTTGAAAACCGTTGGGAAAGGTCTTGCTCATTTCGACGTTTTGGTTGAAGGTTGAATTCTGGACCCCCTTTCCCAAGGGATTGGGCCAACCGTTGGGATAGGCTAACCTTTCCCAATGGTTTTCCCAAACCGTTGGGAAAGGTGGCCAAAAAATGGGCTTTCCCAACGGTTTGGCCAAACTGTTGGGAAAGGGTACCTATACCAACGGTTTTTACAAATTTTTGGTATAAAAGAGTTGGGAATAATCATTTTTCCAGTAGTGCTGAAACTATTATTTAATATTATTATACCGTTATGCATCAAATTGACCATGATTTTATATTCTCCCCACTAATCCACAATGTTCCTCACATATAGTTTCCATTCTTAGGAATATGAGGATGTGTGATTGAGGCCTTGTGGAAAAGCGGGTTCAGTTACTTTTGAGTGAACTGGCTAAGAGATGACACAAAGTTGTATTAAAAGTTTATTTTTATCATTTATTTTTTTATTTGCATTTAGAAATGAGAATATGATGTAATATAATTTGGTCAGGATCTGGTTCTTGCAAGTAGTTGGACCATGTACAGTGAAAAGACACATATCCTTGGATGGGAAAACCGGTTATGGATTTTACTTATTACAGTTGATGGGATTTATCGACATGGTGATGCACTTGTTGTTTGATATTTATTATGATTAGGGATATTTACCTTGGGAATATTTTGTGATGATGTATTAAATCATAACACATTATTGGAACTTTAGGTCTTATATTACATGCATTATTACATGCCGCATTAATATTACCATGTGCAGTACGTGTAGCGTGGTTTGGTTCCTTTAGGGTTATGTCCATAAAATATTTGTTACATTTCATGTAGGGAATCGATAAATCACTAGTTGGAATTGAATTGACACAATAATTAAATTTAAAGGTATTATGATTCCTTATAAAGTGCAGGGGTGATTTATATAATTCAAACATTTATGATAATTTTGATTTTAATGAGAATTAATTTTAATGAAAGTGAATTATAAAATTTATGGTCACCATTAAATAGGGGTTTAAATTAAAAATCAAATTGTGAATTATAGTATAAATTTTAATCGAAACTCTATATATTGGGACATTCAAATTATAGTGGAGAATAGGACCTTTAAATAGCCTTAGTAGTGATAAATAGGTAATGTATCTTTATTTTTCTTGTGATTTTTACATCACCAATATGTTGATTTCTAAGACGGAAGATGCGTGTGACTCTTATATAATAAGGATTGTATCTATCATATTTGTATATCATCACATTTTTATGTTTGTTAAATCTTTTTATGATGAATGAGTTTTCAATTTTAAGATACATTCCACCAGTGACAACCTTGATTTCTATGCTAGAAGGGTGGCCACAACCTTGCTCCTATGTTGGCAGTCCCTGGTTCACCAAATAGAACTTATACTAGTTCCAATTTATGAATCTCTAGTTATACTCTATATGGGAAAATATTTTGAATTTCAATAATGGTTTCTATGATTTTAATAGACAATTTAGGGCGCCCTATAACTTTCCATGGCTATGGTAGAGTTGAAGCGTGATTTCCTGTAGCAGCATCCACCCATATTTTTCGGGTATGGAGGACCATATTATATAATGTCAAAGATAGAGGCCATATATTAGTTTTAAATAATATTGAGACACCTCTTAATTGAATAATGAATCTTGATACTTATATTCTCTAGGATTACACTAAGAGATAGTGGTATGTGATTACTCAGATGGATCATCACCATGATATGTCTTGGAGGGATTTTCATACATGATTCTAGGATTATTTCTGTATCTATACATTAGGTTTGATAATGGAAAAGTGTTTATGAATATTCAGTATAGAGCGTTATCAGTCAGGGACAATTAATACTATTTTATAGAGCTGTATCACTTCTCACAATTTATATTAGATGATGAGTTTTCTAAAGAGAATTAATTTTATGATGGCAGAATGTATTACATCTGATCACATGTTAATGCATTTTTTATTATTACTATATCTAGAATAGTGAATCGGGTAATTATCCTAGAGCATAACTTAAGAGAGGCTATTGATGTGAGCTTGAGTGGTTCAACACCTAGATATGAATCTACATCATCTGAGAGAAATAATCATCTTATGGAGGTTCTATTTAGTTATTTTAGTATCTAAGCAACGTTCATTGGTATCCTGGTGGGGTTTCATCAGTTCAGTAGTCTCATACATACTAGACCATAGTGTATGAGGGACCCAATCGAGTTCCAATAATGTGGTGAAATTTTCCATCTAAATTCTATTCCTAGGATATAACTCTCTTAGTAAGTGTTAGAGGGTCAAAACGGAATCCATGTTCAAGATTGGGGTTAGAATCTTCTCTCCCCATAGAAATCTGGAGTACGACCTTCTAATCATGATAAAAATGTTGTCATGCGAACTTTATCCATGAACCAAACATTTAGTTCTAGTAGATAGTTCATACGCAGGGTATCTAGGATATATGAAAGGGTCGTGGATCATTCTAGAAATATGAAGTGAAATCGATAGCAGATGAGTAGAGCGATAGGCCATCCTTAACTATAGGTACTATTCTAGTAGTCTCTAAGTTGTCATATACATTTTTTGATATAGGAGGAAATCATTATTTCATTTTTTGCAAAATTTTGTAGAGTGTAGATTTATGTTTAGTTCTACTATGAGATGATGAAACATGACACTCAATTTGGGATATAATTAGAGAGTGTACACCAGTGTAGGGTGTTCACCATGAGATTGGTGGGATTCTATTTATATGGTACCTATTTTTACACGTGATGATATTGTTGTTATCATTCATAGGATGGACTATTTGGTTCTATATGAAGATTTATTTGGAATCAATTACACAATGGGGACTTCCAAATCAATATAGGGTTGGGTTTTTATTCACAAGGGTGATTGGGATGTCTTGTTGATCCATGCATGTCCCAAGAATCATGGTATTGGCAGGATAAAAGATTATATTTCTAGCATATATCTTGATTATCAATGAACATGTTAGGATGATTTAAATACTATTTTTGATCATTTCAGGTAGGCTTTGAAGGATGAATTTTTAGGACTACCTCATGAGAGAGAGAGGTCTATAGTTTTCCATTAATTTTGTTCCTTGAGATACACTTATATCCATTCCTCTTTAGAGGATGTATAATACTAATTTTTATGATATCAAGAGATAGATATAGGTTTATGAAGCTAATGGATTTTTATGACACAATATATCTTCATGGTATTTTCTTGTCCTTTTACCAAAGAAGGCATTTGGAACACTAATGATTCTCATGGATAGCAAAAAAATTGAACCAGTTGATTGTTAAGAACCAATATCCCATACCTTATAAAGATTATCTATCCAACTATTTATGAGTTTGCCATGATTTATTGATGATTTATATTGAATATTTTAAATTTAGTCTGTGTTATAAAATCAGATATACCACATACAAAATTATGTAGTCGATATGGCTTTCATGAGTATGTTGTCTTTCTGTTTGGTGTCATGATTGTGCTTGAAGATTTCTTGGAACTGATGAACCAAGTATTCCATCCATATCTAGATTATGTTGGGGTGGTATTTATTGATGATATTTGGGGGAAATATCAAATCTACAATACAAGTCCGAACATATTGAGAACATATATGGTAAATAGTGAGGGGATCATTTATATACTAATATCACAAAGTTACACATTGGGATGGATGAAATTCACTTATTAGATCATATTATTTTAGATACAGGAGTATTATTTAACCTAGTGAAATTGAGAGAAGCAGTTACAAGGGAGTAGACTTTGAATTTTGTTGATATATAGAGTATCTTATGTCTATATGGTTTTTATAGGAACATCATGAAGGACTTCTCAAAAATTGTAACACCTCTTATGAGCACTAAAAAGAAGGGTGTGAATTTAATTTGGTCAGTAATCTTTGAGATATACTTTCAGAAGATAAAAGGGTTACTATATTTAGAAACTATATTTATTCTTCCATAACTAGGATGAATAAATACAAAATATTATGATACATCAAGTATTGGGATATGAGCAATTTTTATATAGGTGGATAGAGTTGTGGCATATAAGTCTCATTAATTGTCTCCAGCTAAGAAGAAGTAACATACACATGTACATTAATTATCCAATATTTCTCATACTATGCACTGTTGGCGGAATTATTGAATATGATAATGTTCTTTAGGGTATAAAGACCACAAAATTCCTATGTACATCTTTACACATCATGACATGAATCATAAGAAAATAAGGTAGTAATAATTTCAACAATATTAAGTATTTTAGATTTCATGTAATTTAAAAAATTGGCAATGAAGTTGCCAATACATTGAGAAAGATGACTCATACACATGCGAATTAAGAGGCTTTTAGAAAGTGGCAGCTTATGGACCTATATTCATAGATGCATGTGGAGGATCAATAATATCATGGAAATAATATAATTGTATTATTTTATATAACTAATTAACTTATGAAGATATTAAAGATGACTTAACTATCAAATTTTGAGGTTTCTATCCCACGAGAAGGTATCACTGGTGATGACCCATCTCCCTGTTCGACCATTAATGAGGAAGCGATTTTGTGCTTCCAAGGACGTTCTAGGGATTCTATAAACCTCTAATAAGAGTTGATTCTTGAGTTCTATTCCTCGATATGGGATGTGGGTCATGGTAATACGATGATTTATTGTGACTTAAGACATCAATACTAGTGGTTAGAGAGGATGTGGGAGAAAGATGGGTTCGTTACTCTATGACCCGCCTATCATTTAGTGAAAGAGAAGCACCAGTGACCATTGTATATTTTTCAACTAGTTCATATTCCTAAGTGGAAATGGAATTATTTCACCTGTTATATCATGACATGATTTCATATATCACCTTGTGTCAGTGAATCCATATGGGTGAATATTGATAGGTTGAAAAGGTCACTTATTTTCTATATATTCAGGTCACTCATTCAGTGGATAAACTAGGATGTCTCTATATTCATGTGATTATACACCTACAAGGCTTTACATTTTCTATCATATTGATCAGAGATTATTATTTCATGTATTGGTTCTATCTAGGGTTTTAGAGGGAACTATATTAATTGGTATTAGTCAGTAAAACCTATGACGCACAATCTGAGGATCCGTCAGAGTATACGATATAGGTTTTAGAGGATATATTTGATAATTTATCATTTAATTTATATGTTCTTGGGATAAATACATACCATTATCTGGGTTCATATATAAAAATATCTTCTATGAGATCATGTAGATGGCTCCTAATGAGGCCATACACGGAAGGCTCTGTCGCACACCCCTATGCTAGTTCGAGGAAGAAGAGGTTTCACTACCGGGTCCAAATCTCATTTCATTGACTTTGGATAAGGTTTACATTATTATAAAGAATATGTTTATTTCATTTCCTAGATAGAATTCATATGTCTATCGTCTTGAGAAAACAATAGAGTTTGAGGTGGGGAGTTGGGTTTTCTTATGAGGTTAGACTAGACTGGAAAACAGAATGGTTTTAGAAACAAAGGAAGATATTTCAACCTTATGTAAGGCCATTAAATATTTTTTAGATAGTCCAATGGTTGCTATAAATTTCAATTACCTCATAAGTACCAATCCATGCCAGATTTCATCAACAAATATCATATTTTTCGACATCATTATGATCCAACATATCTTCTATAGCCTGATGAGGTTGAGTTATAGGTAGATGCATACTTTGAGGATCATAATATCTATAGTTTTTATCGAGGAAATATTTTTTCATGAGGAAATTTAATTATTATACAACTGGTGCTATAGAACCAAGTTCATATACATGATGAGACTTTGGAGTTAGAGACTGATGTACATGGCTAGTGGAAAAAGTTATTCTCAAATGATTCTTCAAAACCCCTGAAAGGTCAATTAAAGGAATAATTTATTTAAGGGTGGATGATTGTAATGTCTTTAATTTTATATATGGTATAAAAACATTTATTTTATATTTAATTAATTATCTTTATTCTTATTGGAGTTCATAGTAGGGTCACAGAGGAAACATTGGTCTTCAGGGATTGTATAGATCATAGATCCAATGATTTTTTAGAATTATACTCATCCACATGGTTTGAAAAAACCATTCTCCTCGTGAACACAATTATAAAAAACAGTGACTAATTGGTCGAATAGTTTGAGTAAACCATGTAGGTAATTTCAGGGCATATTAGAGGGGGACGATTTTTACCAAACCCCGTGTCCAAGTCCACACAGTTGTGTGAATGTTGTAGAGTTATTGATAGAGTGGATATGCATGGTTGGTGTATAGTTTGTCTAACCGTGTTCCCAAACCATGCATGGGGGTCCTCAGGCAGTGTAGGGGGCATGGTAAGAACATGTTTTTTCCATCCGTGCCACTATATTGTGATACCATGTTCATAGAGGTGAAATTAGTGTTTTCAATTATTTCTTTAAACCCCTCACACCCTATTGATTTCTCATTTCCAACAGGAATCTTATCCTCCTCCTTTTTTAGCTTTCAAGTAATCAGAGGCAATGCTTTTCTATACCTCTCTAATACAGAACATGATTCACTCAGTAGAAGGTTTCATTGGACGTGATCCAGTGAGTTATCTATTAATATGGTGATTTTTCTCATTTTTATCTCTATTAGTAGAGTTATTTTAGTATAGGATCATATTACATATATTGATGGTTTTCATCTATTCATACATACTATTCTGATATAGGCTGAATTGGAGGAAGACACTTGACAAGTGTTCTAATACCAAGCTATGGTGGCTTGTCGAATGATTTACCCTTAATGTCAGGGAGTTTATATATTATGATTTTGTGTGGTGCATATGTAATTCTATGTGAATCATATAATTTTATTTTTTATTCTAATTGATTGAATTGGATTGAAGTTGATTTCCAATGATACTCACTTAGGTGTAATTAATGGTTAAGGACCTCAAATTTGAACCACACAATGGGTGCATAATTAATATATATTAAATTACCAAGGGTTTCTTATATGTTTGAATCACCAATTGAGATGTGACCTTTTACCGATTTACTTAAGAATGTTAAATGAATTGGTTGCGTTCTAAATTTTATTTAATAAAGGTAATTGGGAATGGAAGTCCATGTCCCTAGGACATTGACCAATATTCCTACTCACTAGTGCTTGATATGTCATTCAATAATGAAATGTCCAATTAAAATAAATTAAACGGTTTGTGTGATGATTTTTTTTATATAACATTGAATTTATTTAAATCACCTTCTAGGTTGAGTCAATTGAATATCATTGTGATGAACTTTTGTGTTAAGACATGTGCTTATTTGGTATGGTTGCACTACATGTGCATGAACATTATTATTAACAAGTTGAGAGTTAGAGGTGGGTTCTAAACTAATGGAAACATTGCCTTTACCAATGGTTTCAAACCGTTGGTATAAACTATACCAACGGTTGTCCAAACCATTTGCTGAGGAGCTGTAGGAATAGACATATCCCAACAGTTCTACGTGAACTGTTGATATGTCGATGTAAAATGGATTATAAACCAAATATTTATTATAAATGATGACATAAATGATTACTAACTGTTTAAAACCATTTGAAATATCTAAAAACATATCTATACCAACCGTTTCTAAACCATTCGTATAGAATTTTACCAAGTGTTCCCCACAATCCATTGGGAATTGATATGTAAAAGGATATATTCCAACCATTATTAACTGCTGGTATATACTTTTACGAACGGTTTCATATAAAACATTGGTATATGTTCAGTTTTCCCATATATATCACAGGTTTAAAACTGTGGGAAATGCATTATTCTACAGCAGTAAGCCTGCCTACCCTATGAGCACCTACAATACATATACCAACAAGCATGCCTCCCTTGAGTGCAGATATCATACAGAATTCTGAAAAAATGCAGTATACATACAGAATTCTATATGAATTCATACAGAATTTGAACACCTCCAATTATTTATTTAATTACCCAATACAAACATATAGAATTAACACATAATTCAAATAGTAATTACAAAAAATATGCACATACATAATGTATACCCATTAATCATTAACACATTATTCACATGTTAATTAAATATATAAACAATTCAATTCAGAATTTAGAAGTTAATTACCCCATGCAATGTAGAATTATAAATTGGATACTTACAATATTTTATTCTCTATAACAAACACAGAATTGAATTCAGAATATAGAATGTAAGAACCCTATATAAGAAAATCATGTTTCAGGTTTTGAATATGGAATTGTTGTTCATAGGAATGGGTTAATTAAGATGATATTTGAATGATTGGATAATGCATTATGACTTTTTGTAGTAAGGGGTAATCTGACATTGGGTTAGGGGTTGTTCGGGGGGTTGGGGGATGTCCAAGGGGGTACGGGGATTCTAGATATGTGGGGGTGTCCAGGGGGTGGGGTTGTCCAGGGGGGGTCCAGGGGGTTTGGGGGCTGACCAAGGGGGTGTCCAGGGAGTGGGGGTGTCTATGGGGTGGGGGTGTCCCATGGAGGGGTGGTGTCCATAGGGGGATGTCTAGGGGTTGAGGTGTTCAGGGTTTTGGGGCAGTGTCCAGGTGGGTGTGGGGGGGGGGGTTCCATGGGTTGTGGGTGTCCTGGGGGTGGGGTGTCTAGGGGGTGGGGGGATTTCCAAGGGGTGGGGTGATGTCTAGAGGGGTGGGGGTTGTCTAGGGAGTTGGGGTGTCCAAGTGATTGGGGGCTATCCACGGGGGTAAGGGGTGTCCAAGGGTTTGGGTTGTCCCGGGGGGGGGGGGGGGGTTGGGCTGGGCTATCCAGGGGGTTGGGGTAGCTGTCGAAGGGGGTATGGGGCTGTCCAGGGGGTGGGGATGTCCAGGGTGTGGGGGGGGGGAGTCCAAGGTTTGGGGTTGTCTAGGGATGGGGGTGTCCATAGGATAGGGGTCTGGGGGTGGGGTTGTCTAGAGGAGGGTTGAATCAGTCACATGAAAAACATGAAATTTACCATTTAAATACCTAAAATGTGATTAATACCATAACTGGGTAGAATTTCAATGAGTATTCATCTGACGATACTGTTCGATCAAACAATAATCAACAACAGTGACCGCCTCTAACTCTATGCCAACTCTAGAACACAATCCAATATACAACTCGTTCTTATAGGCTCTCCAAATCTCATTTATATCATTTAGAACTGATAGCAATGAACCCCCACCATCAGATAAATTAAATTGATAATAAGAGAAAAATATTAATTCATATTAATAAAAAATATAATATATTTCATTAAATAAATAATTTTTTTACCCCTATCTCTACCCAAGCATTATAATGGACATCATTTTGAATCTATCTCCATGAGATCGGGCTGACAGGAATGATTTCAGTGTATTTGGTAAGCATCGCCAATAAAAATCTGACATTGCTGCCATGTTTTCTCAATCATTTGACTGCCTTCATTGTTGTCCACCATGAACTGCGTGTGGCGGTTATACACAGCACGCATGTGTGTACGCCCCCGACCCCGCCTCTTATCTGAAGATGTATCTATTTTAAAAAAAAACTAATATTTTTTCAATACATGTTATAATGAAAATAAATAATGGTATAAAAATGTGTTAGGGTTCTATAAATATACTAGCGTTAGTATAATCAATGGGCACTATTGGTTCTACAAAAACTGAAGGAACATCCTATGCAGGTGGAGTGGGTCCCAATTTATGCTCTGCATGGACAGACTCTTGAGGAGAAAGAGTTGAAGAAGATGGAATATAGAAGCTCGGAGAGAAGGAAGTAGAAATAAATGAAGATGGAATAGACGATTTTCTGAATTCTATATAAAGAGTGGGAATCATCATCAGATATGGTAAATATTGGTGAGGAGACACATATGTAAAGGATGGGGAAAACATTGGAGGATTAAATATCTCGTGTGTCCCTAATGACACAATAAGATCAGAATGTGGGATATATGGTATGTCAGTGGGAGGGGCAGTGTCTAATTGGGTACGCCGACTAGATCAGCTAACTCTCATCCCACCCCCCCTCGTATGAACACCCTCAGTACTGGGACTACTACTGGGAAGCTTCTTAAATAATTGCCACATAAGAAGTGCATCGCTGCAAAAATATTTAAAACAAAATTAATCAGATAACATTATTTATTATTTAAATTTATATATATATATATATATATATATTTAAAATTAAATACTCACTACATGCACGAGTGGTGGAATGGCCATCTCATCCATGCGACGATTGTTGTCCATCATGTTTTTCGGTCACCTCTCTTCAATTGGTTGCATTTCCTACATTTGAAAAAAATATGGATGTAATTATAAAGGGATAGATAATGTGTAACCCAACAATACAAAATAAATGAGAGTGAATACGGGGATTCATGGTTAATTTAACTATCCATTGTTTTAGGTTAGAATTAATAGATATATAATGAATTCAATTTATCGTAGAAGATGTAATAATAAAATTTAATTGATAGTAGGATTTTTATTTACTATGAAGGAAAACCATCATTTTCATAAGGGGTAAATCACTTGTCAAAATTATGGAAAAATTTAATTTTATTCTCCTAGGTAGATGATGCAGGTTTCTATATATGTTTTGCAGTGGAATACATACAATCGTTTTCATTATCTGGTGAAATGTTAAAGGGCGGGCTTAGAGTTATAATAATTTTATAAATGGTAAAAAAAATATTGATATGTTCACAAAGTTTGAAATGTTGGTTTTTTAGTTTTGAATATAGTTAAATTGAAAATTAGATAATGCAATTCAAATTAATTTTAAATCAAAAAACATTGAAAATTAAAATAATGGTCATATCAGATAAAAAATATTTGAAAGAAATATTATATCAATTTGAATAGTACCCACCTTAACAACCAATGTTTAGCTAAACCAAAATAATTTACAACATGGATGAATGATTTTATATACTTCCCACCACAACTTTAGGTTCACTGTCTACTCAGACAATTGAGATATTAGAGTCATCAAATGTAATAAATGGATCATATCCAATGGAAGTAGGGATGTTTTCAATTTCACTATCACCATCATCAAAAATATGTCTTGGAATTATTTCAATAATGACACCAAATTCACGTCGAAGATGGTCTTCGACATAAAAAACATATTTCACCATTGATGCAAATGCATATAGTCCATCAGTAGTAAGACTACAAGTCATGTTATTTACTCAAAATCCACAATCATAAATAAATGTGACATGCCTAATCATTGAATCAAGACACTATAATTTCTTCATCATGACTCGTCCACGAGAATAATAATCAAATATTATTATTTTTCAATTGATCCTCAAAAACGGACATTTTCAAATCACATTCTACTATCTGATGCACTAGAATAAATGTCTGTTTTTGTAGTAACCAAAACATTATCCTATTGTGTTCTCATGTTCTATTCTTGTTCATTGATAATAACTATTTTCCCATTTATAACAATAGATTTACAGTCACGAACCACAGTTTTAGGACCAACATCCAAAGCTCTTATTTCCTTATAGACATAGTCAGCATGAAACTCAATAACTGAAATATAAATAAATATTAAATATATTTAGATATTTATTAAATTATTTTAAATAGTAATATTTTTACATTCAAATTTTACAAAGCAAGAAAACTCTTTGCTATGAAATGTATCCCTCCTTCTCAAAGATAAAGAAAGATGCTTTCTATTTATCATTGATTTATGTTCCTTATAAATAAAAATCGGATTAGTTTAATATGTACATATCTAATATATACATATATTAAACTTAATTATTTGATGTTGTCATATAAAAAATCACTGTTGAAAAAAATGTGTGATGTGCTATCTCCTTCTCTTCTAGGATTAATGTCGTCGTTGTATATGATCCAGGAATTCCTCCTATTTTTAGATGTGATGGAAGACTGGTTTTAGTTTTGTCATACTATTCTTATTCATTTCTCATTGGCTTGTTCATTCTTGAATTACGATAATACAAATACAATGATAATAAATCCCTACATTATTGAGCCATGTAATTGTTCATGATAGGACATTAAGGATGATTCCTCTTTCAGAAATAATACTCTAATGTGTACATATTTCTTTCAATTGTATACATCCAATGAAAAGAAATAGGACCTCTGAGAAGTATTCATGTTTTAATATGTATTGTTAGATGCTAAAAGCATGTGAAAAATGATGGAGGAAATATTTTTTATAACTCAAACAAAATAAATGTGTCACCTCCCATCATTTTTTTCAATAAATACTAAGAAAACTTCTTAAAACATATATCACTAAAAAAGGCACAATCAAATAATAACCACTCTTACATTATGGGAAAAGATGATATATTTCTATTGGAATCAACTCATGTAGAAATATGTGATAATCATTATTCTTCAAATATTTTAGCTTCAACACTTTTATGTTGACATGTTTAGATCTATTCCTTGAACAACAATCACAATATTTAATATTCTATAGTACTTCCATAAATTTATTCCCTTGTAGGTGTCATAACATTAGACGCACATTGACCCTTCCAATTATTTTCAATGATACACATAGGATGCAATTCTAGTCTAATTCCCCAATAAATCATCTTTTGGCTTCGAGCGGGATGTTCCACATTTTATTCAATCATTTTGTTTAGAAGTTTCCTCCTAGAATAAACTGTAATCTTTCGTGAAAGAAAGAAATTTGTTTCTTGAGAATCTGTGTTCCTCAACTTATATCCATTACATATAAAGTTATGAGGGAATATATTCCTTATCTAAAATTAATTCCATCCTGATGTTATGAATTAAATCGATGGAAAAATTAGAAATCACTTTCATAGTTTTCCCATGAAACAATCAGATTAAAAATATGATCTTTTTCTTTTTATAGAATTGTGTATATACTAGAGTCGTGGCAGCATCATTCAATTTTCTCACCTTAACAACATCTTCATTTTCATTAGATTCATCATGTGTAATTATATCAAAGTCTTCTTGTGTCAAAATCTTTTCTTTTTTGTGGGTGAAAAATAAATGGAAACTGGTCATAAAAAAAATCATCAATCCAGTCCTCTCATTTGGATCATCAGCAAATTGATATTTCATTTTCTCCCAATTGTGATACCAAAAATATTAGTTTCATGAAAATCATATTTTTTATGTGGTATCTGGTATCTTCATGGCTCAAAGAAGGTATTCCAGCACAATTGTAACATGTGAAGTGTATGTGACCACTATCTGAAGAATTGTGAAATGAAGAATCTAAAAATATCACCAAACTTTTTTGAAAATAACTTGAGATCTAGTAGGTTTCGTACATCCAACTTCTATATAGTATGTAATAAAATTGTTATAAGTCATTTTTCCAAAAGCATTTCAATATGAATTATGTTTAATCGATTATATATTTATGTAAACGAGAATTTTTCACTTTATCTAAAACAATAACTGAGACACTACTCTTTATAAGAATCATAATATAAAAGAATAAAAATACTGTATTTATAGAAAATTATCTATGGAGAAATATACATGACTTTACAAGATCATGAACACTTGCAGAGGAGAAATATTTAGGATTTTAGTAAATTTTAGTTCGAAGAAATTTTATATTTAGTAGATTAGTTGACTGATCACATACACTTCCAAAAGGGGTGGGGGTATCCAGGGGATGGGGTGCTGTCCCGAGGGGTGGGGGAGGTCTAGGAGGAGGGGATGTCTAGTGGTGGGGGTGTCTAGGGGGTGTGGTGGTGTCTAGGGGGGGCTATCGGGGGGGAGGGGGGGTGTCCAGAGGGGTGGGGGTTATCCAGGGGTGGGGGCTGTCTAAGGGGGGTGGGGCTGTCTTGGGGGAGGGGGTGTCCAGGGGGTGGGTGTTGTCCATGGGTGGTGGCGGTGTTCAGGGTGGTTGTCCAGGGGGTAGGGGGGCTGCTGCACAGTGGGGTTGGGGGTACCCAGGGGGTGGGGTGTCTAGGGGGTCTGGGGGGTGCCCAGGAGGTGGGGATGGGGGTGGGGGTGGGTTGTCAAAGGGTGTGGGCGTGTCCACCCAAAAATGTGGGTCATAAAATCCAATATCTATCCAATTGTAGCATGGATTCAAGAATATTATAGATGACCTAAGTGAATATTGGGGTAAACCAGTTATATCGTACATATAAATCACAACACACATAACTGTAAACAGACATCCAAATATCATACATAGTTCCGATTTTATCTTCCACTCTACATATCATACATGAATTCTAACAAAAGACGCAATTATAAACACACCATCAAATTTTTAGCTAGAAATGTGGCTTATTTATTCCTACAGAGGCAAGATGACCGCTAATTTGAGGTTTTGATAAAAGGTGTAAATATAGTATTTTTTTTATAAACTTTTGTTTGTGTTTTAAATATGATCCAATGTATATAGTTTAGGCATATGAGCCATGTTTAGATGGGACCCTACTCATAATAGAATGAGCCTCATTATATAATTAGGTGTTATGGAGTTGTTCGAATGTTAAATTTGTATGAATCAATATGTATAGTGGATAAGAACCAGAGTGAGATTTCATGGCAGAGATCACTTCCTATTTTAAGGGTAAGAGTGACTGTTGGTATGGAACCTAAAGAAATTTCTAATCGTGTGAAAGAAAATTTAAATTGGTTATATGATATTTTTATTTTTTGTTGAGTATATAAGTAGACATCCCACCCCCCATGGATATCCCACACCACCCACACCCCTGTATCCCCTACACCCTTGCATCCCCTTAGATAACCCACCCCCACCCCCACTTGGACAACCCACCCCCACCCCCACCTGGACAACCCCCCTCCCTGGAAAGCATGCACATCGTCCCCCACTAATAGAGCTCACACCACCCCCATTGTACAACCCACCCCATAGATATCCCACACCCCCTCCCCCACTTGGACATCCAAACCACCCCCTGTGACATCCCACCCCCATCCCTGAACAACCGACACCACCCTCCCCCACACCGCTGCAGCCCTGTACCCCCCCCCCCCCTGCACTCCCCTGGACAGCCCCCCCCCCCAACCTAGATCCCCCCCCCCCCCGCCATACCTAGTTAGTCAACCCCACCCCAGCTAGACAGTCCCCCTCCAACCCCACTGCACCTGGACAACCCACCCCCTCCCTGGACAACTCAAACCATCCCTCCCCAACATGGACAACCCACCCACACCCCTTGGAAATCCCACACCCCAGCCCCATCTGGACAGCCCACCCCAACCCCCTGTAAATCCTACACCCCCTCCCCCACATATAAATCCCCACCTAACACCCCTGGACATCCAACACCACTCCATGGATAGCCCAAACCCCCTTACTCACACCCCTGCTGCCCGCATAGCCCCGGCAGCCCCTTCCCCAGGGATAACCAACCCGCCATCCTAGACAGCCCCCATTACCCACTGCATCCCCTCTTAGGGAAATTTTATTTAAAACCGTTTTATTAATTAAGAAATGAAAACCATCATGTATTATCCATTTCATTCAAAACAACCCATTCAATTTATAAAAACGTGATAAATTCAATTTATAAAGCTTAATGGGTCACTTAGGAAATGTCAGTGGGGAAAGGGGAATCACCTACATGGTTAATTCCAATTTAAAATATGGGCCAATCACTTAGAAGGTAGGGTGGTGTCCAGGAGGTGTGGTGGTGTATGGGGGTGTAGGGGGTGGGGGTGTCCATGCCGGCGGATGTTGTCCGAGGTTGGGGTGTCTAGGGGTGGGGGTGTGCCGGGGGTGGGGGGTTGTCTAGGGGGTGGGGATGTTTAGGGGGTGGGGCTATCGAAGAGGGTGGGTGCGGCCTAGGGGGTGGGGATGTCCAATGGGGTGTCCATGGGGTGTCCCAGGGGATTCCATATGGTGGGGATGTAAAGGGGGTGTGGGGGTGGCAGTGTTCTGGGGTGGAAATACCCATATAATACCTTAACAATTACCGATACAAATCCAACAAAAATCAAAATTCCAATCCATCACCCAAATAACCGCCAATTCTTCTTCAAAATCACTACCCTTCTCATTATTCCATGATAAAAAACTATAAATAAAAAATCCAATTCCAATTTTCAAATAAATAATGTCCCTAGAAAATACCATATCACCCCCTAAAATTATCAAAACCACATACACCACTACCCCATATGTCACCAATCCCTTTACATGGACCATACTTATATATATTACCCACATCAATACCATATGTGAAAAAAAAACCCATAATCATCATTGATGTGTAGAAAAATGAATAGAAAACAAATCAAAGTGTTTGGTATACCATGCCATAGACCACATAGAACATTGATTTAATCCAAATAAAAACATAAAACATAAAAAAATAGATGCATAACATTAAAACTAAGGCATCATATATTAATTTAATCTGTATAAATAAAGAATTTCTTGATTGAATATGTATTTATTCGGTGGATGATGTTTTGTAGCCTATGGTAAAGAGAGACATTTGGGAGCTTCGTATTTGGGCACTGGCAATCTGGTAAACTTGGAGATGGGCTACTGTGTATTTGGGAGAAATCATTCTAAATGTGTTTTTTTTGGGAAATCTAATCTTTACCAACATTTTTAAAAACCATTGGTATACATAAAATTTCCCCAATGGTTTACTCAAACCATTGGAAACACATTATTATAAAAACACAATGACAAAGGTTTTAATAAACAGTTGGGAAATGTTGTGGTTTTTACTGTATACCAATGGTTTCTTCAATAATTTGGTATAAAACCAATGGGAAAAACTATATTTCCAGTTCTACTAAAATAAGATCTCCATATATAGACTATTATGAATTGAATAATTAACTGTAATTATAAAATATTGTTATTCTCATTGGGTGAAAAATTGGTTCCTTTATAAACCCCATGGATGGGAACATTTAGTTGCAAGATCATATATTCCAATGTGATACTTCAAATCCTTTATGGACTTCCAAGGATAGACTTAGGGAGAAGTATATATCACACTCGAGAGATACTCATACTCCTTTTTGGACATCCAATAATGAACACTAAGGGGTTTTTTATAGTATATTAAAAATGTGAAACTTGGTCTCCCTTTATAGATCGCTAAAGATGAAATATATGAGGGGTGACATTATAACACACGTTGGGTTATAACATGATTCCATTAATTAATTAATGGGATATGATTTTTTGGTTTTTAGTTAATTCTATACCTAGAGCGATACCTCATTTCAAAATTAGGTATGCCAATGAAGAAATTAGCTAACATTGAATTGAATATTGATTAAATGACTATTACGATGCATCTTCCAAACCAAATCACAAGCATTGACTTAGTAGATGCCATACACTTTATTGGTGGCCATATTTTATACATCTAGTTGTATATATTACACTATGGATGAATTCCCTATGTTATAGGCCCCATGAATTATTTATAATTTAAAAATGATTTGATTGATTACTCATTCACAATCTAGCTTATATTGACGAAGGTAGTAGAGGATGGGTGTCTCCTAGGAATTGAACCTATGAGGTGTATTTATATAATTCACATAATTTAATGTTTATTTATGACCTGAACACAATTTTAATACAATCACATTAAATATTTAATTAAACACTTTTGGTGGTGGTTTACTGAGTTTATCTTAGAACATACTCAGGTCACTATTATGGTACCCAAATATAATTCATGGATCTAGGTAAATACAAGGAAATTTGTTTTCCTGCTAACAATTGGTTGATTCCTTTATAAGATCATGGGAGAACTTGAATGGTCTATGGATTCCTGATTATATATTGGGATAGTCCCAGTTTGGTGCTTTTTTACTTTTGATACATGTATTGTACAGGATTCCCTTTTCTGTGTATATATATATATATATATCTTTTTTATATCATTCTAGCATCATCATATTGAATATAAAATTTATGGATGTTTTTACTTGGATATTTATATGATGAAAATTTAGTATTCTGATTTTCAATATTATTTCATGTATCCTCTATTGTTTGATATAATTATACCGATTTTCTAAACTTTTATCATATGGGAATAGTCACCACACTTTTACACCATAGACCCCCAGTACTAGTCAGAAACCTCTGACAAAATGGGATACATGATAGAGGCCATGTGGAAAACCTAGATCAGTTTCAATTGAGTAAAATCGGTCTCGGATATCACACTTTCAGTTAGGTTACTATAACGAATAGTCATATTACAATTTCAATTTCTTGACTAATATTCCAATGGTTTGGTTTATATTATATTATTATAATTTTAATTACTCATATAGGTTCTCAATAATCTATAAATAACTTATATATAATAATTTTTCAATCATTTATATTTCATTTCTTGGTTATATATATTTGAATTTCGATGATTCTTATTTAATTGATATTATTTTTCATCATTTATACAGTGTTTTTCTTGAGTTTAGTTATTATCTGGGATCACATAGATCCAAATTTTAATATATGAATTTTTATTTTATTTTTATCCCCCTATAATGTTAGAAATTCTTATAAGGATTTTTATTCTATAAATGTAATGTAAAAATTAATATTATATAATTTTTTAACATCATCATGTTTTCTATGGGATTTATATTAAATTATGTTATATGACACGATTATATGAAGTAAAATTACATTGATAATGTATTGGTTCATTATATTATTACCTGCATAATAAATTTATCCCTTGTTTTTTACAATCTAAGTTCAAAAGATGTGATGGACCTTTTTCTTTATGGATTTATGTGGTTATGATGCCTCCCCTTCATATTTTCAGTTCATGCAAGTTCTTTGAATATGTGAGTTATCTTATTTTATAAAACATTATCTCTACAGTAAAATATCTTCAATGTTTGATCCTCATAATAGAGGAAATATTATAGATATAAGACCCTTGATTTCATTACATGTGACTGATATTGTATGTACTTCCTCAGTATAAATATATGGAACACCTAATAAACATGAGACATTGTTAGTGGGAGTGAATGTTGATAATCCAAAACACTGATATGATCAATCATTTTAGAAGGGCCCAAGTAACCTGGAATTATCTTAGAATTATTTAGAAATATCATAAATTTCATTGATATAGATATTTAGAGGAACACTTAGTATCCAACCTCAAACTATAGATCTCTTATTTGATTGTTATCATAGAACATCTATTGATACTAAACAACCCTAACGTGCATATGAATGGTCTATAACTTTTATAAAATTTCCTGTAATATTAAATTTCTTAATAGCTTCCATTCACCAAATTCATCCCAACATGCATGTGTTATACATATATTCCCATAAAGATATTCATAAGGGGCAAGAAGAATGCTTGATTGAAGGATATTGTTTCATGGTAACTCATACATAATAATTTATTTATTCCACCCTTTTTTGAATTCCATAAAAAATTATTTGAATATTTCATCAAATGTATGGATAGTCCTATAAAATTCTCTATTAGGTTTGGGGTGATAAGATATACTTATGTTCAAGTCATTGATTATATAATGTTAAAAACAACAATAAATTTTAAGTAAATCATAGTTCTCATTAAGATACAATTGAATGTCGGGATCCATTTATCCTCACCCCTTCATTGATGTATATCATATCAAGTTGAGAGAGTGAGAATTTCACATTAATTTCATTGAAATGTGTAATATTTTTAAGAAAATCATCTGAAACCCCTATAACATTATTTACTGTAGATGTATTTAGAATAACACTATCAAATTACATAGTTATTTTTTACCATTTCCACCTAGGTGTACCTAATGGATTCATCATTCCCTTAGATTATTTTGCTCCATCTTAACATAATATAATTACTGGAACATTATTGAATATTCATTGGTATATTTCATCATATTTTTCACCAATAGTTTCTTTATATATCATGATACATATTTATATTCCTTGAGTTTATAGAGAAGTTTCTGCTATCTTAATCATTCAATAACTCATTCATGAACATGATATTTTATGGTATGCATATTTGTGACCCAAAATTTAAAACTATTTCTTAATTGAATTTGAAATTATTGGGTTTACCATTTCTTATAGATTCCACATTCTTTTGAGTTTCACCCTAATATATTTAAATATCAATTATATTCTCAAAAAATGATTATTCATAAATAATTTGAAAAAGTTGTGATGATTATACCACTTTTATGATGTATATATCCATCCTTTTTGGGTCTAAGAATTATGGATCCTTCACAACTCTCATCATTGGTAAGGTTGTAAGAACATTTATACCATGAGCATCTGCCACTTTATTTATTTCCCCAAGATTGTAATTTATTGAGTAGTAATAATACTTGTATTATCTAATTATTTGTGCTATATAATATCAATATCATTATATATAAATATATATATTTGTATCATATGATCAATATATATTTCAAGCTTATCCACATAGAGAAAAATCAGGAAAATATTCATTGAAATTATCACTACATCAAACTCATGCTCTTTCATTGGGTAGTTCTCCTCTTGAAAATTCAACTACCATTATTAAAAAGATCTCTCTTTATCATTATATTTTATAAAATATAATCATACCTCTATTTAAGAATCTTTTTATACTAGTAAAAGATCCCCACATGAAATAATAATGGTGAATAGTTTATTGATAAGCCGAAATTTACATTCTATGAGTCTCCCTTCAATGTCATTTCACTAAAAAAACATTAACCCCTTATGAACCATCTAATTAAATGGGTTTTATAGTCATGAAATCCATCTCAAAAATCATCATTAATTCCCACCTAGTCCGTGTAATAACTAGATATCCAATATAGATGCTATAATGGGAAACACCTCGTTTTACATTGTCAAAAATTGTACCACATATATCCCTTTCTTGATGATAACATTCCACATGAAGGATACTTCCTCTCTCTAGTAATCACATATACTGTGATTCTCTTATAGCTCTATATTTTTCAATTCCACGATAAAATATTAAAATTCTCATCATCAACATTATTAATTTTCATTTATATGGAAATATCATAGATATAAACACTAAATAAGATTCAACATAATCTCTGAACAATCTATTCATTTTTTCTTATGAATATTGTTTGAGAATTGGCGAGTTTGGTGGAAATCACTTGAACCCTTTGTGTCTAGACTATATTTTAATGGATGTTTTGGGAATATCATCCTTGTTCACTTTTAATTGGTTATATTATGATTGAAGGTCCAATATAAAGAAGTATTGGGACCCACATAGTAACTAAACAAGTCGTTTATTAGTTTTATTATATAATTGTTGTTTATTGTGATTTTATTGAGGTGACGATAATAAATGAAAAAGCACAATGACCAATCATTCTCCTTGACTAAGGGGGTCAGTGCACCCAACACAGAACCACATGGGTATAAAAAATTCTTTTTAATTCACAGATAAATACGTCCTTAGTTCTTCCAACTCAATGATTGACATTTTTTAAGGATTATTGGATATTGAAATTAAACCATGAATATGTTAAATTGAAAAATTAATGTCTTATTCAGGAGGAATTACACCAAAATATGTAGGAAATAGTATAGTGTATACTATCACATTGGTCATGTGTTAAACTATCATTCTATAAATTTTATCAATCATTTAAGGTAGATATTCTTACTCATAATGAAATAATATCCATTCATGATAAGAATATTGCAATTGAGTATCATCCTCTTTCTAACACTCGTGTAGAATAGGAGGTTGGATTTTCATGTTATCAGTGATCTCCCTATTCTGGGAGTTACTATATCAATTACATAAGTTCTAACAATCCATGGTCAATATATAATAAAAAATCAATAAATATGTAAAAAAATATTTTTTAGGAGGTTGAATCGACAATAATTTTCATTGGATGAGTCATACACTAGAACCAATAATTAATATGTTTTATGTTCTCATAGAGTGTTTAACCCCTTTTCATTAAAGTGGTGTTTGAAATTTTTTATAAAATAAGAAGAGATATGAATGAATGCATAGAACAGTAATCATACTAAATATTTTTATCTCTTAAATGGATAAAAAGCACCCCACTAAGTATTTGATACTAGATATAGTTATTTACTATATATGGAATAATCTCAGGGATGGAAATTTTTAAACAAATAAGTACATAAAAAAATATAAACATAGATGGAAAATTATAAATGTAATTTATATTCTAACTTATGAATCTCTATTTTTGAAATGATGTAATCAATTTTAATTTTTAAATATTATGTCTTCCATTTTAATAATATTTTCAAGCCCTTCATAATAATTTATATAGAATTTATGAATTCCATAATTAATATCCATTGAGAGTATAAAAAATTAGAAACAAGGACTCTTTTTTTTCACAAGATGATGATCATGTAAATACTCAATATTCCATTTTTGGGATTATTAACCCTAGGTAAAATGTTTCTCGAGCCATATCACCTTTTTCTATTTGGAGTAGGATGTCACTCTTATGAAAAACACTCAATATATACATCACAAATATTTTATGGTATTTTCTTATACATAGATTTATTTATAGGATTCCCACTTAATTATTATTTTTCATAATCCCCAACAATGACTAGAAATTCTCATGATAGAAATTATATTATCCCACACTATTTACATATATTGTTACAGGATTTTAAATATAATTATCTAATAAATACTAAATGATGATCAAAAGGCCTACTATATTGGAAGACTAGGTTTACATAACATAAAAGGGAAACTAAACTCAAATAAATTTATTTTAATGTCTATAATGAGATCATATGTTGTATCACTTTGATATTTAATGATATATTTCTCTTCAAATAAATGTAGTTTTCTCGATAGCTTGTGATACATGCAATACCTGAGACTAAATAAACACAAATAATGTATAAAATTATACCCTATCAATTAAATTATTGACATTAATAGAAATAACCTTTTTCTATAATGGTTTTCAATAGATCAAATATATTTATATGTAAGTTCTCAATTCATAGTATAGTCAATAAATGATCCAAACATACAGTTTCCATCAACAATAATTTTTTAATAATTTCTTTGACCAAATAATATAGTTTATCATTTCTATTTTTATAAATTATAATTTTATAAACCAAATATATCATTCATATAAATATTATAAAAAATTATGGAATGAAGTTTTTAGAAATATATAATTTTTAGATGATTAGTATTAAATTATAGGTTTTATTTAAAAAAAGAATTTCATTTATAAAATTTATAAAGTTACATTCTTCTAAAATGGATTTAAATCAAAAATTTGTTAATTTATATTATTAAGAATAAAATTACATTATTTTGGATTAATTATTTATGTATTTTAGGATAATATCACTGTAAACATATGAAATCATTTTTTCTAGAAAACAAATTATTCATAAATATTGAGCAATAATTTTCTAAATGTAAATTATGAAATGACTATTGATTAATTTTTCTATAAATAATTACATAATTAAAATAATAATTTTCAAAATATATAATTTGGAAACATTCATTTTTGGGAATAATTAATAGTAAAATTAGTAAAAATATATTATTGTGGTTAAGGATAAAATGGGTTTACCAAGGGTTAAACCATGAGATAAAGGGATATTGTTAAAATAAAAAATTTATAAATCATATTGTATTGAAATTTTTATCCATAGTCAAATCCCACCATATTTTATCTTGACATTTTCATTTATTTTTCCATGGAATGACATTATAATATATATTATTCATTTAAAAAATTCCAAATTTTGCCTCTCCCCCAATTATAAAATGTCACCCTCACTTTCCCAATTTAACACCACTTTGATCCGTCAATCTTGACCAAACGCTACCCGATTAACATATAAAATACAAAATATATAATTTATTTTTTTAATATTCTTAAAACACAATTCCAAGGGTCCTTAAAAAGTGATTTAATGGAGGCATGTAGAAGAATATGAAATCATCATTCCTAAACATTGTTAATTAATTTTTTATTATACCTACTATAAATCAATTGTATTCATTAAAAAGTAATAAATTTGTTATTTTAAATATATTGAAATTATATTTTGATTATAAAACCACCATTTTTTCCTATCATTTTCATAAAATTGAAAGTAAAAGTATCACTTCATTGTGCATGTGGACTACATCCTCCACATAGTTGAACAATTCATTTCCGATCACCATATTTTATGGATGGTTATTATGATGGGATATAATTTATTATATGATATTAAAATAATTATAATTCTTTTATTATCATTATATCATATCTACCTTTTTACCTTCTAATTTTTTGGAAAATAATGATGTTGCTTGTGCATATGTGTGGACTACCATCTCCACAAATCAATGTTATTGGTTTTTAATTTCCAATTTTTATTGATGGTAATTTGGAAATATTTAATATGTATATATATAACATTTATTTATGATATATTGATTTTTTTGGGATGATAACATATTATCTAAATGTTTTTATTCTTTTCATTTTAAAATGAAAATAACATGCATACTTACGTATGACATATTGTCACCATGAATGGTGTAAATTATTATTATATCTAAACCTTTAATAGATGACTATAAATAAATAAATATACCAAATTATATTGATTATATATTATATTTATATCCTGATTAAAATTATATTTATTATAGATGCATGATTGATGTTCAAGGAACTGAACTTCAGAAATGAAACACTCATGAAAAATAAGAGTTAACACCCATAAATGATTATTTTGACAAGGAATTATTAACAAATGGGTGTTAAAATATTATAATTTGGTCATATATGATATTATAAGTATTTAAATGATTATGGTATATAATTATAATGAATTTAAATATATTATATATGATAATAGAAATATTTCAATGAAATATGAGATTGAGGTGAGCGTTTTTTTAATATCATCATAATTCAGGAATGTTTATATTTATGTTTTCATTAGAGGGAATTATATGATAATTCTATAATAAAACTAATATATTTTAACTATATTATATTTATTTCAAAAAAATATAATAATTTTACTATCTTTAATTTCTCAATAGTTAGAATCATTTTTTTAGGAAAAGAGACATTGTTTTCTATTCGGTCGTGAATATATTTATTACATGTCTATATTTTCTTTTAAAAATTAAAAATAGTTTTTTATATTAAACATAATTGATTGAATAATGTTTTTTCATTTCATATTTTCTAGAAAAACATTTATATTTTATATTTTTTGGTTCTCCAAATGAGGTGCATTTTACATTTTACCAAAAAATGTGCAAGGAAAGTGTCTATTTACATATGATGCATAAAAAATTTATAGACATCATGATCACTAGATTCAATGAAAATTAATTTATAAAGTTTCATTTTTATTTTCAAATAAAATTTTTGCCTTCATATTTTGTAAATTTTTTGTTTATAAATAAGTTATTTCTAAAAGAAAAGGGTATTTTCCCTTAGATACTATTTTTTTATATTCAAACAATATTTTTATATATGTGAACATAATTTGATGAATTTTGTGGTTTACTAAGGATATAATCTATAGAAACCATATAACACATATCTATGGATGTATTATGATTAATTTAACCTAGGAAAGTATTGACATTAGGTATTTTATTTTTTTCAATTACAAAATGTTATTATTCATAACCAATGTTGATTATATTGTAGTTTTTGTTATTATAATAAATAAATTCGAATTATTAAGTGACCAATGGAGCCTTGTATTATATAGATCATTTATGAAACAATATATGTAATGATAAAAAAGAGTTTGGTTATTTGGATGAGGCCATACCCATTTATGAATGATTTCAGGGCACAAGGCCTCGATGGTATGTCTAAGAAGAATAAGATTATAAATTCCATTATTATTTTTGGTGTTATTGATATATGTATGATTATTAAAATATTTTTTTATATCCATTTATATGTTTCATGCTGATGTGGTTATTTATATGGAATTATTTGGTCATCATTTATTACTAACATACTATTAATGCATTTTTTTCATTATGTGATAGCTTTCTTTGAAAACATTACCTTATTGTACATCTGGGCTCACCCCATTATTACGTATCCATTGTAAAGGATTATATGAAGTATATTATTAAATATATAGAGGTAAATTATAGAGATAAAAATTATTTTTTAATAAAAATATAGTCTTTTATTTTATATTTTAAAATGTACTGTGATATTGAAGAATATTTTCAAGTTTACTAGGAGTATTAAACTATTCATTCCCTTTCTATTTGTTAACTTATATCTATTTCCCATATAATAAATTATTTAATATCTCTATTATACTAGGGTTTAGATATTTATAATTTGTATCATAGGAAATTAAGTATAAATATTTGGAAGAAAATTTTTGAAAATAATGATTTGGGAACATAATTCAATGGAATTATTTGATGATATGTCTAATTATAGAGTTTATATAGTTTTCCTAGAAATTAATCACAATATATATAAAAAATGGACATTATTTTTGTACCAATGAATGAAGGAGTAATTATAACAAAAAGATTAGGTCGAGTATATTTTATTCATCATTATAGTTCACAATAAGTGTTCACTTTCTATTCACCTGGTTTGATGTTATTGGGGAATATGATTATGTTAATACACATTTTATCTAGGAACCATTATGAAATATTTTAAAATATTTTGATCATGTGTGACCCATATTAAACCTATGGTATCATATATTGAATTTTTTAATGATTTAGACATCCAAAAAATGATTTTCAGAATTAATGATTATTCAAAATGATGTTCCATGCTCATGATAAATATTTTTGTTTTGGAAAGGTAATGAAGATAAAAGGATGAAGTTTATTTGGTTACACTAATGATCACAGATATAAGTATCACAATTTAGATAAGTTATTAAAATACATTAAAATGATGAAATATTTATAGGGATTCAAATTAATATTCTCAAGGATTAGATTTTATGTTGGCAGTGAAAATTCATAATTGTAGGATGATTACATATAAATTATATAACCCCTATCTGCTATCATTTTATAAAAATTTCTTCCTAGAAATATATATTTTTTCTTTCTCTTGTTGAGTTTTATGTTATTCTGGGAATGAATTGGATTTCTTGATACTAAGACCATATCCATCATTAGGTAAAGGAAGTTACATTTGATAATATGATTAAACCTATTATCATAATTTTTTGAATGGATTAACCCAGACATTCAATGATATTAACATACATAATATGGATTCTACCACCTATTTATAAGGTAAATTAATATAAATTTTTTTTAGAGATACTTAATATATAAACTCTTCCTATTATTTGTGAGTATGCTTATGTATTTCTTTAGTAAATTCTCATTCCTCCTTCACATCAGGAAGTTATGTTATCAGTAAAACTCATACCTATTGCTACATATATTTTAATGAATCCATATATATTTTCCCTGAATTAGTTATGGAAATTGATGATGTGACTCCATGAGAATATATATAAGGCTTTCATTCATCATAGTGCATCAAAATAGGGTCCACGTTATATTTCTTATATGAATAACGTTTGATAATGTGTATTTTCATTAATTATTGGCACCATAAGATTATCAATATTAAGAACATGTATCCTCTACCTAGTATTGGTTATTTATTCAATAAATTATGAGGATATATATATTTTTACAACATTGATATTTGATTTTAAAATCATCAACTAAGGGTCAATAAAAAGGATATACACAAGACATCCTTCTATATGTGGTACTATCATTATGAATTTATAGTAATGCATTTTGGACATAACAACAATATTTATAGATTTAAGGAATAGAGACATTAGATATGAAGATCACCAGTTTGTCGTAGTATTTGCTGATGATATGTTTATACATATTTGAATATCATAAAAACATTTTATAATTAAGATAAATACAATAATGTTGGATAATATGTATCTTATATTTAATAAGTGTGAATTTTTACATAATTATTTTCCATTCAGGGATTATATAATCCCTTGTGTGGTTATATAGGTGGATTTTTCAATGATTGAAGCTATTGATAAATGTCCCTGGAAAACAAAAGTAGCTGAGATTTATACTACTATTTAGATGGTTGGATACTACCAAAAAATTGTGAGATATTTCTAATGACTATATAATCCACTAACCATGTTCTCTAAAAAGGGGGTTAAGTTATTATGGATAAAAGAATGTGAAGAGAATATTATAGAACTCATAAAAAGGTTTGTCAGCACACATGTACAAAGACTACCCTATATTGGAGATTATATTGTGATATTTTATGATGATTGAAAAAAATGGATATGTTTATTACTCATGTAGAATTAAATGAAGATATCAAATAACTCACACCAATTTAATATTCATGAGAAAATTTCACAGGCTCATGATTTCGAGTTGGTAGTGGTAATTTTTAGATTAAAAATATAGTGGAATTATCTATATGTTGAAAAGGGGGACCTATATAATTATCATTATTTATTTAAGTGTATATTTGAATTATAAGAGTTGAATATTCACATGAGATAATTGTTTGAGATAATCAATGATTATGACGGAACAATACATTACTACATTGGGAAGTTAAACAATGTAGTAAATGATATGATTTGAAAAGTCTAGGATTCTTTTACAATTATTAGGATTAATATAGATCTGGTCATTATGGAGTTGATGAACATTAATTCCAGAAAAAATGAGAAAAATATTTCCTTCCTTGGTATAATTTTGAACCAACCATCCATTAGAGGATTTATAAAGTGAATAAGGTATATATGGAATTATAGAAGATGTTATGCAATGTTCTTGTGTTTAACCATGATCTTATAGGAATAATAAGCTTCATGAAACAATTATGTTTCCCATAAACTCCATAACTGAAGATGTATATAGTTGATGATGCTCATGGTTCTGATTCTCTATACTTCCTGGATGTAGAATTAAGTGTAGATTCTTAAAATAGTATTTGAGATGGTAAAACACAAAGAGTGATATTTTAACGTTTATATCATAGGTTTTGTTATGAAGGAAAATTTTTGTTAGGAGAAAAAATAATAAGGGGAGGTTATAACCATTACCCATATTAGATTGGAAATGGGAAATCATCATTTTGAATTATGCCATTAGACTCACGAAAGCATCTAAAGGGAATAATTCAATTTGGGTTTTAGTTGATCACCTTGAGAAATCAATACATATTATTTTCATTTGATAAAATCTCTCTCCTACAAAACATACTATGTTATAAATTAAGGATGTTTTAATATTCGAAGGAGTACAATTATAATTTTTTTTTGATAGGATTCAATGATTACCTCAAAATTTCATATAATTATTCACTAGGAATTGGATATAGAGTTGTGTTTCAAAACTGATTGTGATTTTTAAATTTATGATTAGTTTGAGAAGACCATTAATAGAATATATGTTATTATAATATATTTCTTCAAAAATTTCATAGATGGTTGTTATCAATGGATTCCTTTAGATAAAAGTTCATTAAATAAATACCATCATTAAAGTATTAATATGGATATTTATGAATGAAATTATGCGATAATGTGGATAATTAAATTTTATCAAATGAATTTAGAGAACTAAATATATTGTGACTTGAACTTACAGATGAAATTGAAGATAATGTTAGAGTCATTTAATAGAACATAAAAACATCTTATATTCAACAAATATTTAATACTGAAAATCATCAGTGTTATATATTGTTTGTAGTTATTGATAAGTGATTCCTATGAATATATCCCGAGATAATTTTATTAGATATTTGAATAAGGGAATGCTAATACATTAGTATATTGATAAATTTTAAATTGTTGATTATGTCATAACAATAGCTTATCAATTGGAAATCCCACTAAATCCCACTCATGTTCATGATGGTATCCATGTATATCTCCAAAATAATTACATACATAATCATTCACTAGTAATAAAATTGGAGTTCGGAAAAATATAGTAATATCTGTCTTTTGAGGAACAACCTATGGAATTTTTGGATCAGCTAGAGTATGTTCTACGAAAAAAGACCACTCACATGGGAAATGTTTTGTAGCGAAACCATAAATTATAGAAAGATATTTGGGAACCTAATGAAGTGATGAACCAAAGATGTCCACATTTTTTATCAAAGTGATTGAATTTCAAAGAATAAATTTATTTTAATATGTGGGAAGGGGGGGTAGAATGTTACATCATGAGATTTTATGATCTATTTTTCTTCGAATATATTTAATTTATTTGATATAATTTAATAAAATAAAATGTGAGTCTAAATGAAATATAATATAGTATATAATTATAAACACAGTATTAAATCTATGAAATGAAGAGTAATAGAAAAATTTTAACATGGTATGAAATAGAAAGTAAATATTTATAAATATATATATAGTTTTTAGTAATGTTATTATATGGTTCAAAAATAGATTTTCCAAACATAGTTTTTTACTATTTTGGGAGAAAATTATATAATTATTTTTTCTCATATTTTAGAAAATATTTTTAAAAAAATTACTTTATTTTTAAAATTATTATTTGAAAATTTTTTATAGTGAAATTTTTAAATTTATTTGAAAAGGGAGACTAGTCTATGAAAAATGGAACGTACATATTTATATTGAAAATTTTGTTTTTTATTTCAATAATTTAGTAAGCCCCATTGAATTTTAAAATTGTTTTACATATATTATTATTTCATTTATATGATTAATAATCCAACTTAGGAAATTTTAATTAATATTATATTAATATTTTGATAAATCTTTTTATAATTAAGAATTATTTTTACAAAACCATTTCTATAATGTTATTTTGGATTTTTTTAAAAGTAATCTATTCCACATTTTCATATTTAGTTTTTTTAATTTAATTCCACATTAGTTATTAGAAATTAAAATTTTTTATTGAGTCCTATTTCATTTTTCATCATAATAAATTGTAAAAATAGTATAAATTTGTTACCACTGTTAATGTTAAACATGTTTACCCGGTGGGGGTTAAACAAAGAGATAATAGCATTTTTCTAGTTCAACATGACAAATTTGAATTTTATGTCCATATATCTACCTCATCATGTCCCAGATTTTAATCCTGATCCATTCGGAAGGATTTTTACTGATGAGAAAAATATTATATTTTGATCATTTATGAAATTCAAACGGTCTCCTCTCCCCCACATATAGAAGGGAACCTCAATTATCCTTTAATTACCTTCAATTATGTCATCTATCTTTATAAAAACCTTTGAAATTATATTTTACTAATCACTATACCCAAATTAGAAGTTATTTTATTCTTAAAATTCCAATCCAAGGGCCATTATTAAGTGATCTAATGGATGCATACCAAAGAAGAGATAAGAATCCTACCAACCTTATTTCAATTTTTTTGTTCTTATAACTCATCTAAATCTATGGTAATAATCATAAAATAATTAATCCAATACTCCCAATATACTAATGTATTATTTTTTTAATGGAACAACTGTTACTGAACTCCCTTTTCATCAAATGGTATGTGAAATAATTTCTTAGGGATATGCATGGACTACTGTATCCACATAATGAAATATTTAATTTTAAACCACAATAAATGATGGATGGTTATTATTGGGGATTAAAATTTTATTTATTATATTTTTTTAATAATTATACTTCTGGAATTATAATATAATTTCTATATTCTCACCATATAATCCCTTATAAAATTATAATGTTAAAACTTCATTGGTATGGACAACCACACAAATGATGGAATGTGATTTTTTTCATGACATTTTTTCTTGAATGTTAATAAGGATATATTTAATATATATATATATCATATATATGATATAATTAGGGTTCTATATTTTAAAATTAATATATATATTTGTTTCATTATTTTAATAATGAAATTAAAACAACCTGTATGCATATGTATGGCCTACCTTCTCTATGAATGATTTAAATAATTTTTTAACACACTATGATTTTATGGTAAATCTCTTTTTTAGTCAAACACCTTAAATAGTTTATTTATTATGCAAAAGATATTTAAAACCACAATATTAAATTATATTTGACTGTTGGAATAGTAATGTGACCCTTTGGTGTTGTGATTTAGAGAATAGAATTATAAACCATAATATAAAAGTATAAATAAAAGTTATGATTCTTATAATTGAATATGTGATATATTTATTTCTTGAAAAAAGTGGATAATTCTTCTAAAAAGGGTAAATTAAGTGTCTCTATTTTTTGTAATGAAAAATGATTATTTAAAATTTTATAATTTATATAAAGATTTCAAAGAAAATTTACTTTAATAAAATTTCCCATGAATTATTATTTAGTTCTCTTCTAATTATAATATAAATTTATGAGACCTTAATTAATTTTTCAATGTCTAATAAAATCAGTTAAACTTTTAACATAAATATTTTTTGATTATATAACAATTTTAAGTAAAAATTAAAATTAGAATTCTTTTTTAATTTTTTTATAAATTTGGTACAATTTTGGAATTATACATTTCAAAAAATTGTTAGGGTGAAGATTTAGGATTTTTCTTAAATTGTTGATTTTTTTGTGCATAGTGAAATACAATAATTTTTTGTATTTAACATTTTACGTAACTACATGCATTATTGAGTCATGAATGATGTATTTATAAGATAAGAACACAATATTTCAAACCTAAATTAATTAATTATTATATTTAGTCATGTGAATAAAAAATATTCATATTATTGATCCAAAAAAATGAATTAAATAATAAAATACACCCCAATCTGCCACTATAAATACCATCTATCAACACACCTTATTTTAACACCTATAAAGACTTGAATAATTATTATATTCTTCAAATTTATTCTCCCAAACCTATACCCAAGATTTTCGTCTTACTGGTCTCACCAAATGTCCATTTCCATGCCCTTTATGGAGGTTCTCATAAAGGTGACACTCAAGGGGTAAAACTTTCACTCTATCACTTTCCATTTGATTTTATTTTTTTTCCTCCCATAATCTACCTAATCTAAAGTTAAAGGATGACTAAAGGATCTGTTATATACTATAATTTTATTATTTTATTGGTATATTAGACATTAATTATCATCTTGTCTCCTTTCTATGCTTAAAATAGAAACATAAACCATGAGTTTCCAATTTACCACCTTTGTGGATGAAGGATTTTTTTTAAATTTCACCTTCAAAGCTGATCTGAAAACCATTTTTATGGATTAAATAAATAAAAAATATATTATAAAACTTATATAATATTTTCTAACTGTTATATATATAATATTAGCCCATAAGAAAACATTAGTTTGTGATGATTGAAAAAATACCAAAATAATCTATGTGGTTATCAGTAAGGCTTTAACCTATGAATCATCCTCACAACTGGAAAAAAATAATATATAATACCATTAAATATAATAGAATTTAGTTAATGAAAAATTACTAAATTATGCATAACTATGTCAAATTTAAATGATCTTTCACACATGTATTCAACTCAATAAATCCTGAAAAAAAACTAAACAAATGCTTCCAAACAACCAAATTGAATCTTCTAACTCATCAACAAGGCCCTAAATTAACTTAATAAATTTATAATAAAAAAATAAATATTGAACATAATATAAATTAAATTATTAACCAATATAATATCATTATTCAGGGGATTAAATACCAATGTAGAACACAATCAGAAATAAGGTAAGGGTTTCTTCCCGAACATCCATTTTTTCAATAGAGATATTCTTTATCTCTCTTTAAACCAATAAAAATAAATATTATTTTTATATAATTATTATAAATTATTTTTATATATTTCAAAATCATTTATAAAAACCAATTCATCTTTATTTTTTGGATAAATACATGTCTTTCATGTTCCCCTTCTTAATTCCTCGTAATAAGCAAGCCCAATTAAGGGGTACTTCAATTTAATTACCCGTTTTTGAGTATAATAAATAATAATATTTAAGACAAAAACATTTTACTGAAATAGAAATTTTTATCATGAAAAAATATATTATATATTTTCAGGTTTTATTTAAACAATTAATCTTTTATCCACTTTAAAGACTCTTTATTATTTTCCTTTAAACAACACAAAATTCACCTATTTGAAAAGTTTAGTAAGTATTTTTACTTGTTTACACATCTAATAGAAATTATTTAATATGAGTTACCTTATATTCTTTTATATATACATGTTACATTATAATTTTATGAAAAATACAAATGAATTTTCCAAAGAACTCTACTTTAGTGAAAATGTGATTTGACTGAATAATTTCATGATTATTTTATTAGAGTATTTCTAAATATTTCAGAATAATTTGTTGATTATTATTCTTAATTGGTATTTATCTGTTAGGATATCATCTGAAAAAATGGTTTAAATCAGTTTGACTATAAATGTGATATCATGATACAATTCACCATGTTACTTAGAATGGTTAGTGATTATGTTTATGGATTGTAGAAAGTTATTTACATTTCATATTTTAGTATTAATATGAATCAATATATTAATTATGATTAACCCCTTTTATAATTGGAATTAATTAAACATTGTTTGCGGTGATTTGAGCCACTTATATCCCCTCGATGCATCGATGGTTCTCATGAGACAAACTAGACTGGGTTTTTACATATTTATGTATAGCTTCTTCGATAAAGACTTGATAGAATGTTTATGATGTCTGACATTATAAATTAACTAATTATGTAATTATTAATTAATAATCCATGTAAATATTCTACTAATTGAATATCTAAGATTAAATTATATCATTATTTAAATGGATTTATGTGTCTTATTTTATTCCTACCATATTATAACCAATATTATGTTGTAATGGAATGTAATTTTAGTTACTCAGGTTACCCAATTGTTTATATTTATTTATTAACCATATGTTTTATTCATGCCAATATTAATCCTCTAATATCACCCCATTATTATGTTTTATTTTCATAAGGATTCCAAGATTTATATTATGATATATATTTTGGGTTATGTTTGGAAATGTTAGTTCTATAAAATGATTTTATATATTGTATTTTACGTTTTATATTGAGATATAAGGTTTTTTTCGCTTCGGTGGTGGTCCGGTGGTGAAGGTGACTTGCAAAAATAGATTTCTCATTGGGAGGTTCAGGTTTCGAATCATGGGAGTCTGCTTTTGGGGCGAGCATCTCCTCCTAGATACACCTACCTTCCCAGGTCATGCGGAATCCTATGGGTGGGAAAAATGTGGCACGGCCCAATTACTGACAGATCGATGTGACTGACCATTGATGTCAGGCTGTAACACTTTGGGATGATCTGCCATCTTGGTTGGAAACAACTCTTTCCCATGCAGGGTAGCTGCCTTCGGGTGCTACCCCTTCGTGGGGGGAAGGGGATTCTCTTTATAGAGGGTTCCAAAAGGCCACATTGGGGAATTAAATTTTGAAGAAGAAAATAATTGAAATGTAAGGTTCATGTACGTAATTTGTCTTTCAAAAATTATAAACATATAAGTACAATTGAATTAAAATAATTTATATATTCCAATGTATTAAAGTGTGGAACCAGTTCTAGGATAAGATGGTTTCTGTCTTTATAGTTTGTATTAGAGAAAATTTAGATGAAAAACTGAAAACCTAATATAGAAAGTATATATTAGGGAATATAACCATAATATAGACATTGATGGTCAGAATATAAGACCATCCTATATTTTCAGTAATGTAGATATAAATTTTGTCTTCTTATAAATACATCCATATCTAGATAATAATATAGACATGGTTCCGGTATAGATTTACCTAGGAGTAACAACTCTAACAATGTGTGTTAGGTCTGACTCAGTGTAACCCAGTACATGAATATTGGTAATACTGTACACATGTTTTGACACTCCTAGGGTAAATGACTAATATAATCGAAATTTTATTTTCAGACCATTATGAATCATTTTAATTTAAATATTATCCCAAGGAAAATATGTTTATGATAATGAGACCAACTATGAATATGTTTTAAATTTATGTTAATTGTTTTTCTTGTTAGAAATTATGCATTATGACTCAAACCCCAATATAGTGTATGTTGTTGTTTATAATTATATCAAAGTGGAAGGAATTTAACTAAATCAATTCATGTATTCCATATAAGGATTTCCATCCCATGTAAGATAAAGATGTTGCAACTAGAGATGCAATAGTTGTTTATCATCCTATAAGTATAGTTGAAAAACTAACTCATATTATAAAAAATTACCTATGTCATATAGAGCATCCTAATTCCCAACATGGATTAATAATGTAAGACTACTTCTTGAGAAAACAATCTATATCAATAAATGGGACTATAAATCCATTTCAAGCTGAGAAATGGATTTGTTTGTTATAGGAGATATTTCTTAACATTGTATGTAATGAAAGGAAAAAATTGTTGTGGTAGTTTATAATATCATGTGATATGTGGATAAATGTTGGTCATTGATTAGAAAAACTAATTATGAGGACGAAATACAGAACGTGGAATGGAATAATTTTAAGGATGTTTTATTGGAAAAATAGTATCCTCATGAACAATGTGATGATATAGAGAGACAATTCATCAATAGGATGGAAAATGTGAATGATAATGATTCTATGTATAAATTAAAATATATGTGGTTAGAAAAGAATAAAATGGAATGAATATGAAATATAAAAAGAATGATTTATGGATTCATCAATGGGTTAAAACCATTCTTTCGAAAGGAAATGTAGTCCCAAACCTTCTCATCATATAAAGATCTACTGTCATGTGTTGTCTAGATAGGGAAGGAATTCTCTAGAGGTCATTAATTTAATGGATAGAAATAGTAGAAGAAGGATGTGGACACTTTGTAAATGTAAATAATGGGAAGGGTTAAAATGGATGATTTGAATTTAAATTATATAAATTTTTTAGAAATATACATCATATTACATGGCTACTAAGGATGGGAGTTTCATACAATCGTAGAGAAGAAGGCCACACAGACCATGATTCATGGGAATGAAAGAAGCTAACAATGTTCAATGTTACAATTTTATAGGTATGGGACACTATGAAAATTATTTTCCTATGATTTGATTAAACATTCCCTAGAAATTTATATGGGATAAAGGCTAGGATTTTTCGATAATAATTTCAATGTTTTAAGATCCTAATAATGTGGTTTAAGGTACATTAATAATTTCCTTAAACATAGCCCATTTTTTATTTGATTCTAGATCACTCATTATCTAACATCTTCACATTTTCTATGATAATTAGACATTTCCCTTTTCATTTAATAAAGGTGTTTTTTGTCCAAACTTTTATGGGAAGTCCCATTGTAAAAAATATTTTTCGATCAGACTCTTTTATGATATATATCCATGATTTAGTTGCAAAACCTATCATCATACGTATGATTGACTTTGATTTATTCTATACAATGGATATGGTTTTAATAATATGATGCAAAAATATATTTCAGGAAGAATGAAGATATGACTGGAAATGAAGTTGTAGAATCCATAATCTTTAAAGAACAAACCTCACAATTATATTCGTTTATATATCCAACCTAGTAGCTCTACTAAATGAAATTACTGGGATAGAAGAGAGAAAAAATATATGGATGAGGAATGAAATATTAAAATTCAGAATGTACCTATTGTAAAATAATATATTTATTTATTTCCATATGATTTACTTAAACATAATATAGAGTGGTTAGTTGAGTTTTCTCTTTATTTACTTCCTAAAACAAGGCCAATATTAATGAGTCCTTGTAGAATTGAAATTGTGTAATTAGTGGTTATGAATAAACAACTACTGGAGTTGGGTAGTAAGGGATTTATTCATCCCAATGTTTCTCTATGGGGATCCCCTATTATGTTTTTCAATAGGAAATATAGTTCATGAGTATTTTAATAGACTATAGGGATAATAATGATATTATAGTAATGTAAAAGTATCCCCAAACTGGAATTTAGGATATATTTGATCAACATCATGGAGCTCAATAAATTTAATTATTTATCATTGATATGGATATCATTAATTTTTTATGAAGAAGGAATATATTCCAATGGTTCCATTTTTGAACAAGGTATGAAAATTAAAATTATATTGTAATTCCATTTGGACTGACTAAATCACCCCATATTATTATTGATATAATGAATATAGTGCTCAAGGGATATGTTGATTATTTTTTTCTATATTTATTGATGATATATTGAAATATAGAAAATTTTATGAGGACCATGAGAACCACATGTGGAATTTTTGTAGACTCATTGATGAAATGATTTATATAGGATGTTTAGTAAGTGTTAATTATAGATTTAGACTATTTCATTTCATTACCCTATTTTTTATAAGGATGGAAACTATTTTGATCCAACAATCGAAAAGGAAGTCTACAAATGGCCTACAGCAAAAAAATAACAAATGTACATAGTTTCAATGGTTTAGCATGTTACTATCTATGTTTCATTCATTTTATTCAAGGTTAACTATCTCGTTATTCAAACAATCTTGTAATGAGGATAAGTTTATATGTACCAAACAATATGAAGAATGTTTGGAATGGTTTAAGAGGATATTATTGAATGCTTTGACATTGACTCTAGATTTGGGAAATGGTTGATTTATAATTTATAGTGATGCATCCAGTAAATGACTTGGTGATTCCCTTAGGAAAAATAGCAGAGTTATTTCCTATGAATCAAGGTGGTTAAATACTATTGACCACAACTATATGACTCATGGTCTTTATTTTTGAGATAAAATATTTTCTCTAAAGATATGGAGACATTACCTCTATGGTGAATGATGTGGGATATATACATATAAAAATATATTGAAATATACATTCTAACAACAATAACTATACATAAGGACAATGTGATGGCTTTAACTACTCAAGATCATGATTTTTCAATAAAGTAAAATCCTAAGAAGGAAAATAAGGTAGAAGATACATTGAGTAGTAATGATCATGGAGTTTTGAAAAAATGTAAATTTTGATGGATCATTTGAACAAGGATATAGAAAACACGGATGTGGGAACTATCAAGTAAGCAGAACCATCATTTCATTTTAAATATACTTCCCAACCATATTTATTAGAAAGGATTAAAATTTCTCCGTCTGTTGAAGAGAATTTTCAAAGGAAAATTAAAGTCGTTATTGATGGGATGTTGGAAGACTTTGTGTTTGTGAATAGAATTCTAATATTCGGGAATACGATTTTTTTTCAATGTATACCAAAGATAAAATTGGAGTTATGAGATGATTCAAAAAGCTAAAATATATCTATACACCATAAATAAACTAAGTTTTATAGATATTTGGAAGAATATTTTTTGTTGGATAATATGAAGTTGGAAATTTTTAATTATGTATCAAGATGTTTAGTGTGTTAATAGGTGAAGGATGAAAGAAAGCAGTTTAGATAATTAATGAAACATCTACCAATTCCTAAAATGAAATGGGATGGAATTACTATATATTTTTTCACTATATTACCCTGTAGTCAAGGAATACATGATTTTATATGGGCAATTGTTGATGGACTTACCAAATATGCACATTTCCATGCAATAAGGGAATATTTTCAACCAAAGTTCCTTACAATACAATATATTAATAAATTTTTATGACTTAGTGTTGAATATATTTAAATTATGTCTGATCATGATCCATAATTTGCATTGATATTGTTGGAAAGTCTTCAGAAAGCTTCAGATACTAAGCTTCATTAGAATACTGAAAATCAACCTCAAACTGGAAGCTAGTCTTAAAGGAGTGTTCAAGAATTATAAGTAATATAGATATCATGAAACATTACCTTAATAGAATGTGTGATTAGTATTTATCATTGGTAGAGTTTTCCTAAAATAATAGTTTCCATTAATGTATTCAAATGGGGTCGTATGAAGCATTATATGGTAAGAGATGTTATACACCAACATGTTGGGATGATGTGGGTGAGAACAATATTGTTGGACCAGATATTATATAGGAAATGTCATGAAAGGTAAATAATATTCAATGGTATAACATAGAAGCTCAATGTAGGGAAAATGGCTATACTGATAACCAAAGGAAGGATTTGGGGTTTCAAGTTGGATATCATGTCTTCTTGAAGGTATCTCCCTAGAAGGGTATTATAGGATTTGGAATGGAAGGGAAACTAAACACCGAGTTTAATGGAATTTTTGAAATCCTTTATATAATTAGAGCTAGGGTATATCATTTGGTGATTCCACCTATCCTTTATTGAGTAAAAAATGAGTTCCACATCTCTTTGTTAAGGAAGTGCTTTTTAGGCCAACCACATTTTATCACATCTAAGGGAATATGATTATAACATGATTTATCATTCTATGAATAGCCTATATATATTTTTGACACTAAAGAATATGTTTTTATGAATAAAATGAAATAGTTGATTTTTTTGATGAATCGTGAAATACAATAATTTTTTCTATTTATCATTTTACCCAAATAAAATAATTATTGAGTCATGTATGATGTATGGGTGAGGTAAGAACCTAGTTGCTTCAAACAAAAATGAATTATTATATGTATTTAGTTATATAAATCGTAACTATTTGCAGTCAGAAGCCAAAATTATAAAAAAGTGAATTAAATAATAAAAAAACACCCCTCTCCTCAATTATAAACACCACCCCTCACCACCCATTCTCTGAACACCTCCAAAGAGTTTATTATTCCTTATTTCTAGAACATTTAATCTCCAAAACCACTCCACCATGTTCTATTATTTCAGGTCTCACCAAAATATCATTTCCATGTCCCATAAAGAGGTTCGCAATGAGGCGACACTGAAGAGGTAAAACATTTTCCCACTTTATTTAAATTTATTTTAGTTTATTAACATTCCCTACACTACCCTATATAATGTGAAATTATAAATACAATATCTTTTATATACTGTAATTTTATTATTGTAGTGGTATATCATCCATCAATTCTCCTCTCTTCCCCTTCTTATTCTAAATATGAAAACATCATCTTTGACGTGCTGATTTACCACATTCATAGAAGATATGTTTTCTTTTTTCAATTACTACTTCAAGAATAGTAATAAAATAATATTTATGTTTAATAAAGTCCTTAATATATTTAATTAATCTTATTTAATATTCTTTAAAAATTATATATACATAATATTAATTGATAATATAAAACTACTTCGCAATTATCAAATAAATTCCAATATAACCTATATTGTTATCATTGAAACATTATCTAATGAATCATAATAAAATATTAAAGAATGATATATTCAACCATTTAATATAATTTAATTTATTTAATAACATATAATTTCAATTCTGGAACACTATTACCATTTTACGTGATCTTTCAAGCATGTATACAAGTAAATCAATCTTGAAAACCAATGAAACCAAAACTTATGAATGATGATATTAAATAATATAACACATCAAAATGGAATAAGTGAACATTATAACATTATAATATATCAAATAAATTTTAAAAACCATTTCCTTTTTATTATTAAAAAATCTAAATTTATTATCTACGTGGTTAATAACAATTGCAAAATAGTTCCAGACATAAGGTAAGCATTTCATCCCGAACCACCATTTTTCCATACAGATAATACATATCACTATTTACACAATATAATTATTAATTATTTTGTAATAATTATTATAAATTATATATATATTTTCCAAAAACATGTATCTATATCATTTCATATTTCCTTGTTGGGGAAATACATGTTTTACAGGGCTCCATTTTAATTCCTCCCAAAAAGAAATCCCGCTTAAGGGGTAGATCCCAATTTCTTACCCATTTTCAGGTACACTCTCTAATCTGTTTTAATACACCAATTTTTTTGAAATCAATATTTTTATAATGATGATCTGTCATAGCTCTTTTTTGGTTTTATTTAAACAAATATTCCTTTTTCTTCTTTAATTACTCTTATATTTTCCATTAAACTCCACTGAAGAAGCCTATTTATAAATTTTAATAAAAACTATTTTTAATTGATAACACATTAATTATAAATAATTGCATTTTAAATACCTTTTTTTTCATGGATATAGATTTTACATTATGGTTTTATGACAAATAAAAATTATTTTCGAAAAAAAACCCTTCTTTCCTAAAAAGTGGATTTAAATGAAGAATTCAACCTTGATTTTATTAGAGTATTTTAATATATTTCATCACCAATTATTGAATATATTTCTTAATTTTTATTTATATTTATGTTACCATGTACCATAATGGTTTAGGATATATTTTAATATGGATGTAATATATTGATATCATTCACTATGTTACTCAGAATGGTTAGTGAATCTGTTTACTGACTGAGGAATATTATTTACATCCCATATACTTGTTTTAATATGAATGTGAATATTCAGTATGTTTCAAACCTTTAATATGAGTAATGCATTAAACTTATTTAGTGACCGTTTGGGCCCTCTATACCTCCTCGATTCATCGGTAGGACTAATGAGAAAATCTAGACTTGGGTTTTACCAATTCATACATTATGTCTTGGCCAAAGCCTCAATGATATTTTTATGATGTATGGAATTATGAATTGATTAATTATGATATCGTTAATTTATAATCCTTTTGAATATTTTATTTTTATAATATCTAGGGTTACTTTTTATGATTATTTATATGGATTTATTTAATCAAAATTTTTCCTCTAATATTATGTTCAAGATTCTATTTTAAAGAAATTTGTTTTTTGGTAATCACGTTATCATATTTTTTGTGTTTATTTATGATAGATTTAAATTTATTCTTACCCTTTATGAGTATCTAGTCTCACCCATTTCATAGGTTTTTTTTCAGGATTCCAAGATGTATATTATGATTGATATTTAGGGTTAAGCTAAGAGACTATTGGTGCCTTCAAAGTATTTTAAATGGAGTATTTTATGTTTTGAAGTGTAATTTATAATTCATATAGGTAATAAAGCTTCAAAAAAACTAAACAAATTAGTCCTTTGTGATTTTAATCAGGTATATATGATAATTTAAAAAGGGAGCCATTGACCATGATCTACTAGGGTCGGGGTATTTAAGATTTTTTTATCTCTATTTGTTTTAAATGTATCTAGATATACTCATATCGATTATATATTACTTGTGAATAATAATTCCCTATTTTATATTAATTAATCATGAAGATATTTCATGGAATAAATTGTTTTAACTAAAACACAAAAAAAAGTAGATGACACCCAGAAATGAAAAATTTAATATGAAATCATTAATAAATGGTTGTCGAAATAATATAACATGATCATATATGATATTATAAGTATTAAAATACTATGGTGTATTATTATAAGTAATTTATTTTATTTTAGGGTTTTATATTTCATTCAAGGAAATTAGAGAATGTGGAATGGAATAATTTCACAACACTATCATCTTTCTAAACTTTTCATATTGAAGTATTAATTGGGGGAATTATATGAAATATATATTCAAAATTTAATATAATTTATCCTAATATAATTTTTCATATAAATACATATTTTCTTTTTAATTTTTTATCCTTATGTATTCAATTGACTACTGATTGTTTTTCAAAAATACCAGATTTTCTTTATTCTATGGGGTAATGTTTTATTCTGTAACTATATTTTCATTAAATAATTTCAATAATTCATTTACTATTCTAAAAAATTATTGATTAAAACATTTTTACCAATTTTTTACATGTTATAATTTTTTTCAAAATAAATCTTCTTTTTGTTTCAGAACTTGGTACTTTTTAATTTTTACTAATAAATTGATTGGAGTCATTTTTTATTTACATGGAAAGAAGAAAATTTAAAAAAACATTGATGACAAATATTATGAAACATTCCTTAAATATTTATTGGATTATTTTGAAAAAATTCCTCAATATTTTTGAAATTATTAGATTTCAAGAAAATGATTTCAAAATTAAAAGGGTAATTTATTCAAGAAATATTTCAGTGATATATTATAAATATTTTAAGGTATGTAAAAACATTTGATTAATATTATTCATTTGTGAGGATATAATCTAATGATACCGTATAATATATTTATCTATATATTTTATGATCATTTTTAATAGGGGTACTTTAGAAATACATAAATTTAGTTTTTACAATTCATATTGTTATTGATTGTAAGTCATATTGATAAAGTCGTATTGTTTATTCCTTTTATTAATGCATTGGAAATATTATGTTATTATAGGTTCCTAGAAATATATTTTTCCTTGATTCATCAATAAGTCCCTTGAGACCATACAAATTGGATATTTGGTCAACACGTTACCCATTTATGTAATATGTCTTGAAACGAGGGATCAATAGAATGTTTACGATGTCCAAAAACATGAATTTCATTACATTAAAATTACTTATTTTTTTCTATATGATTATATTCTGAATTCTCATATCCACGGATATGTTTTAAACTCATATGAATATTTATATTGAATTATTTTCCTATCATTTATTTAAGACATATTATTCATTCTAAATTCATTCTATGATAGATTCATTTTATGAATTCCATCAGTGGGCATCTGAGATAACCAATTTCATATGCTTCCATTCCCCATGATTCAATTATGTATAATACAATTGTTATAGAATGATATTATATTGGGGAGAATTTTGTTCTAAAATAAAATATCATATTGTACCTTATGTTTTCTAACATTATGTTCAATTTGAGCTTGTATATAGTTTACAAATACTACAAAAATATTGGGTCCCTTGGGACGCGATCACTTATAGACATTGAATATGTAACCATGTAAAAATAATCTTTGGGATATTAGGGTCATGTTATTTACACTACTCCCTTTGAGGCCTGATACTATATAAGATGAACAATTAGAATAATACAAAAATAACTGAGATAAAAAGCATAGTAAAGGAATAATCTTGATAATGCAGAATAACCTATGAGTTAAAATGTATAAAATTAAATTATAAGATAAAAGTATTATAAAAAAATTCTGATCCAGAATAAAATAAATAACATGGAATGATAATATCCGAAAACATAGTAATTTGGTAGAAACATATAACATTGAATAATCCTATTTCAAGGCTCACTACTAAACAACATCAAACTATGGATAGAGTCCGAAACAATACTCATATTACTCATTAATCCCATACATAAAATATAATGATGCACAATCATTGAAAGATACATTGGGGAACTATATGAATACACCAATAATAACATGGACATGCATATTTTTTCCATATATGTAAATCAAATATAATTCATAAATAAAACATTTACACATTGAAAGAAATGGATTGCATACTTATGATGTATAGAATAACAAGATGGAATATACAAGTATCTCATATGAAATAAGGTATATGAAGTACTATTCTTAATACACAAAATTTTTAAATGCAAAATTATTTCCATGTGATGTGAACACTTCAAAAGTAATACCAAAATGTCTTGGGAAATGTACTTCTTAATAAGGGTTTATGAAAAATGTTAACAAGACTTTCAAGATGGTAATTGAATAATTATTTTCATAAAATAATAAATGAACTAAAATGGTTTTAAATGATCAAATGAATAATTTATAAATAATGGGTGGGAAAATTTTCTAACGAGTGGTACTTGAATTGGGTTGAGAAATAGATAATCTCCCATTAATTATGGTTCCTTACCGAGACAAATTGAGAAGGGAAATATTTAAAACATGTATATACCCATCGAGAAAAATGAATTAAGATATTTATATATGTTTTTAATATATATAAGGAATATATAATGATTAAATTATAAATCTATAATGATAAATTTATATAATATAGCGAAATCATAACCCTAGAAAAAATTGGGCGCTTTTTAGAGATTTCTTTTTTAGGTTTCACAAGCATTCTGCACTTGAACATGTCATCCAGGATAATAAAATTATATTAAATAATTACTTAATTCGGAAAATTTTTCCTTTATATTTTATTTACTATATTTTTATAATGTTGATTTATAAACACATCAATCAAATAAATAAATAATTTCATCATTATGAGATAATTCATATCCGAGTTCCAAGGTAATGTTACTTATGGTTAATAAATGATGTTCTTATAAAATGAGAATATAACTAGAGTATTGAAATGAAATAAAAATAATTATCAAATATAAATTTAAATTGCCATAAATATACATTTAACTTCCATCATTGGGTTGATTAGTTTTTTAAAAATGCTATCATTATACAATTATATTATTTTTGTATTTTTACAGACCATCACGGACTAGTTTGGTTTTATGAAATATTATGTCAATATATTCATTTAACAACATGAAAAAAGTGATAATATAATTAATATAATCTAATTTAATAGTAAAAATATTTTTATTACCAGTCTATAAAGAGGTATAGAAAAACAATGTATGTTTTTCATAGAGGTGGTGAACCAACTACAGTGTTAATAACATTTTCATTTTAGAATCGAAAGAGAGGAGGGTATAAGTTCGGTATTACACAAATTTATGATACTAATGATATTATTTATATTCTTATGGAAAAAATAAGTGGGGGTAGAAGAAGAATAAAATTTAAATAGGATTGTCAATAACTATAACTCACCCATTATCCTTTGGTTATCTCTTCTTAGGAATCCCCTTGAAAATTCTCAAAATGGTATTTGGATGATTCTATAAGAATATAGATGTAGGTGGAGGGGATTTATCTGGACATTTGGAAGAAATTTTGGAAGTTATAATGTTTAAAAGTTTAGAGAATAACCTATGGTGAGAGCTGGTATTTATAAGTGGAGGAGAGGAGTGTTTTTAAACATTATATTCATTATTTTTATTTTTTTTGGCTCCCAGCAAACAATGAAATTTATTCATGGGACACTATATTAAAAATGGTTCATGCCAGTTATAATTAGTTGGTAATTACATCTTTCAATATTCAAAAATCATGTATTTATCTTTTAATTTTTATTAATATATTTTAACGTATATCACTTATACCCAAAATATCCACTATTTTAGAAAAATTTAAAAAATTCACCATAAACATGTTACTTCTTATAAAAATATAAAATCCATTTTGTTAAAATATTTTTTATGTATAGTAAAAAATCATCATTTAGTTAAAAAAAATTGGACTTTTAATGTTATGATAAAATTCATGGCCATTTGGAAAATTGGTTAAGGTCTCATAAATTATATTTTTCAATATAAATAAACTTAATATTAATTTTTAAACAAATTTTATTCAAAAAATTATTCTAAATAATTTACTTTTTTTCAAAAATAAATATAAAAAATATGTAATTTTAGAAAATACAAACACTTATTTTTATCATTGTGAAGACATTTATTTACATCAATTATGATATAAATATTACATATATTTATTTTATAAAATATCTAAATAGTAATTTATAGTTACATAGTTGAGGATACTATTTAAATAGTTAATTTACTATTTCATGATGTTTAATTTCTATTCTTACAGTTAAATTGCTATTCTATATGTCAGGTTACTATTCCAACAACATGATTTGTAATGGCCATCTGAGTTCCATAATATTTATAAATAACTCATATTTCATTAATTTCAAATTTAATACTCTTTTTTCATAAGTTTATATATTTTAACATTTCCTTGATTAATAATGAATTAATAATAATATTCTTTATTTCAATAAATAAGTATGTGTGTTTTATTATTCTAGTGGATCGAGTATATGTAAATTTTCATATTTTTTCTAATAATAAAATTTTTTTATCCCATAATAATATTTTCAATTTTAATGGAAGTATTTATTATAAAAAATTTTCTTCAAATTAATATAATAAATTGTTTTTGGTTTCATTAGTTGATGCATGTGTTTTATATTTCAGTACCGAATATGAAAAAAATTATAAGAAGGAAAATTCCAATAATAAAATTGTATGTTAGTGAATATTTTAAGAATATGAATCCAAAAAATATATTTTCTAAATTCATGGTTTCTAATGTGTAATATATTCCAAAATATGATGTTCTGAAAATGTGGTTCATCAACAAGGAATGCATCCTAATTTGTGGTATATATCAATGGTGATGTTCCCAACTTGTGGTCCGTCAACATCATGTGGTTATAAATGTGAGGATGAATGTGTGGTCCCAAAAGTGAGGATTATGGATTTCATAGGGATCATTATCTTTATTGAACTCTAATTTTTGTCAAATCAAATGATTAATCCTCTATCTTCCCTTTGACAATTTCTCAAAATTTACATTTAATTGAAAATATAATAATATAAGAAAATAATAAATGAATAATAAAAAATAATAAATATTGAAAATTTATAAATGGAAATAATATGGAGGGGTTTTAGTATTTATTAAAATATAATAATAATAGGTTTTAGTATATTTCAAGATAAAAATAAAATGGTAGGAAAGCACACAAAATTATCCTCTGTTTGTTAATTACAAAACCTGATGATATCATATTAATTATACCACCTTCTAGTAATGGAAAAAGTTAACATGATCCGGGGTAAAATATCAAACACATTAAATATTACAAAAATTGAAAAATATATATTAAAATTTATATAACATGAAATAAAACTATTTAAAAAATATTAATGTAGTAGCATAAAATAACATCTAAAAATATGTTTCCTTAAAAATTTAATTCCATGGATCCACGGAACATGTAAAATAATTTTTAAAAACATATGAAATATTTTAAATGAATTACAATACATATCATTAATGTAAAATGTTGATGAACATGATAAATATTTAAAAACAATTACCTTAAATTAACAACTAGTATTAAGTATATTCATATAATTATAACAAAATAATTTTTTTAGTAATCATATAACCAAGTTGTTGTAAAATAGTTAAAAATTAAAATTACATACATTATGGAAATTAATTTAAAATTTATAAACTAAAATAAAATATCAAATATAATTAATAAATTGAATTTCTTTCCCCTGATAATTTTTTTTCAATTTTAGAAAATTTTTAATGAAAATAAATATCTAAAATCGATGAAGTCCCCATTATATAATATTTAAATACAAGGATTCATAATGGAATTAAATTTTTTTCAATGAATACTGAAATTATTTTAATTAATTATGTTACTATAATTTTATTCCATGACATGAGTGATGACATATAATTAGATTCTAAATACTGAAACAAAATCATTTATATCACCACAATCCAATATATAAAAATAAATATTAATGAAAATGAATTATGGAAAAAAATTAAAATATTGTACTTTACAATGTTATGAAACAAATAAGATTAGTTTAATAGTTATCCTCATGCGAGTAAAAATGTAAAAGAATAAAATATAATAAAATTACAGGTTCTCTACATCGATGAAATGGAATTAATTTTTTTCATAAAATTTAAAATTTAAAATAGAATCAACGATCTTCCTAGATTATAATAATTTTAATAATCCAGATTTTTCCTTTTATTATTATCTCCATGATATCCTCTTAGATAACAGGAAGTAAATTTTTTATAAGTATACATATACATTTTGAAAAACCAATAAATTATATATATATTTTGTCTAGTGTAATTAGAGAATAAAAAAAATACAAGCTACCTTAGGTATCCATATTATTTTTGTTCTTATAATATTTTCAATTAAATAAGTCAATGACCGAAAATAATTATTTTTAGTAGAAATTATTAAATAAAATTGATTTTTTTTAAAATATTAACAATGTTGAGACCCAAAAATGGATTATTTATCAAATAATTTTCTTTAGAATAATTTTCATTAATAACTCAATAAAATAATGTATCCATTGAATTAGTTTATTATGGAAAATTTTTAAAGTAATTAAAACAAATTTTTGTAATCTTATCATTACAATAAATACTATGACATTCGTTATAAATATTATTATTACAAAAAAAATTAAAAATTTCTCTCATTGTAAACAGGTTAGAAACTCCTTTAAGTAAAAAATTAAACCATTAACTGCAGAAATTTAATTTCATGAAAATCACATGATTTTTTAATAGATATTAATAATAAATCATCAATCTATTTAATCATACAATACATTTCTTTAAAAAATTCAATCATATTCTTTTGGAGTTTCTTATTCTATTGATTAAAATATTAAAATTTATCTTAAATAATATAACCATAATGTTTATGTTCACTAAAAGTGATAATTGAAAAACTAGATCAAAGAACAAAATATAATTTTACCTATTTATCATGAGAAATAAGACATATATTTAACTTATAATTCAAATTATTATATTAAGAGTGAGTAGTTCATTCATCACATGAATTTTATAATGAAAGCTATATAGTCATCATGTATTTATTTAATTTTCCCTTACAATCAAATTTTCATTTATCCTATAGAAGTGGATTTTCAGGTATCAAAGAAATATTATTCTTTGAATTCCTTGAATATGACGTCCCCCTATTTATCATTCATTAATTTCTCTGCCCCCATTTTATATTGGTTTCTAAATTATCAAGTATGATCAGATAACTCATGCCACAAAACAAAATCACTATAGTTAGAATAATAATATTCTTCAATTGAAACATTGAGTGCATCATTTTATCTTTTGATATAAACAAGAACTTCAGTTTTAGATTTCATCTTAGCTTCATACATTTTTATGGTTTAGACCAATTACATCATTATTAAATATTTAACTAGTGTGAATTTTATAATTTAAATTGAAATTTGTTTTAATATTAATGGAAATAATAAATTACACTATATTATTGATGAGGTTTAGGTATATGTGTTATAAGGGATGAAACATCATTGACTATCTCAATCAGTATGCCTTTCCTTTGAGTAATGATTTCAACTTCCTATAACATTAATGTAATGAATTTATGATTAATAGTATTGTACCTCTGTCTTCTAACATATCGGTTCCTTTATATGAAACTAATATAGCTTTCAACATTTCATAAGGTAGAGTTCACTGTGAAAATTGATTAAATTCATCAGTTCTAAATCCATAAATATTTTCATTCATAACCCTTGAATAAAATCTATAATCATCCACAAATATTTCAACCAAAGTTTCTTGTTCAACAATAGTAATATTATATTGTTTAATTGATTTCATAAATATAGTTAATGTATTATTTATTAAATAAGTAATCATGTAGTCTTCATAAAAACCATAATTACCAATATTAGAATAAGGAGTACTATGCAAGAACATGCCTTCTCTTAAATCATCCATTTAAAATTGTCTTCCTCTATTGAATATTTATCTCTATATTGTTACGGATGAAAAATATTATACATTTCCATATATTATTTGTTAGAAATTATTGGTATATTTTATCATATTTAAATATTTCCTAAAAGTGATCCTTTTCTATAATACCATTTGTTGGGATGAGATAAAAATGGTGGAAAAATAAGAAGGGGGTGAATTGTTTCCCTTTAATAATATTGAAAAATTTAAATCATCCCTATTTAAATGAAATTTTAATGTAATTATTAACTAAATTAAATTAATATAATTGAAAATAAATAATATAATGTTAATAATGATATATAGGTGTTTGGGACACAATGGTTCCATAGACCACACTACCAATACTCGCTTAGTGATTTTATAAATTTTCCCTGATTTGGAACTATTATTAGGGGGACATGACAAAACATTCAATAAAAATATATTTTATAGAATGAAATCATAAGTATGTCAGATAAATTGGTATAGAACTAATAAATTATTATCTGGGAATCTGATACTCCATCACACCTGAGTATAAGCAAACAATATTCCATTATAAATAGATGAAATAATGAAGTGGACGAGGATTTGGCATGAAATTTACTCTAAAACTAAAGGATGGTTTGATCTATAATAAAGAACTGTATCATCCAATCGATCATTAATGTTTATAGGATTCCTTCATATTTGAATGAAATTAATCATTAAATCATAAGAATATAATTAATTTTCATGTCAACATAATCATTATCACATCTTATTTAGTAAAATTTATAATATCTTCTTTCTATATTTATACTAGAAAATTTCAAGACACTGTAAAAAATATATATATTTATATATATATGTGTGTATTAAATAATTACAAATTTTAATTTTAATCAAACAAAGTCAGTGATCATCAATATTTTTTCCCATAATGGTAGTACTATCACTAAAGCATCGTAAAATAATTCATTAATAAAATAATTTAATGTGATAACAATATTTTAAATTTCATATATTCAGTTGGAGATTTATGATATTTAACAAACTAATTTCATTGATTATATGAAAATGGCCATTTAGAAATAAAAATATATGAATTTTAAATTCGATAATAATATCCTGGACTGATTCTGTGTTAATTCCTTAATTGATCCACAATAAATCATGAATATATTCAAAGAATAAATTTGAATATAAATTATATTTTTTTCAAAATAAATTCACATTAAATTGTATCTATAATAAATTTGTATATAATTATTTTATTCTTAGATATGGGAGGAAAATTCTCATATAAATTCGTATTAATTTTTTAGAGAATTCAAAGTAGAATGATAACATAATACAAAATAAATTTTTCGAGCCTCTAAACATCTGATTAAATATTCAGTCAACACTAATTATATTTATATAATTTCATGAAATTTGAAAATTTTTAATGATCACCTTAAAATAAGCATTTTATACAACGATTCCCCTAAAATTAATAGGAACCATATATAATAAACTAAATAAAATTGCTATGACATTAGTCTAAATAATAAAATATCAAACAACTTAATCAGAATTCATCATAATTGATTTAATTAATGATAATTTTCATGTAATTTTTTTGAAATATGATTTTTAATGTTTTGAGTATTTTAGGTCAATATATAATCATTTCAACTTATGATTACAACTATATATTTCTGAATTTATAGTTCCCAACCTGTGGTATATTCTAAAATATGAGGTTCCAAACATGATGTTCATCAATAATATTTGGTTTTTTAGCTTTGGTATACTATAATTGTGTGATTCACAAAATTTAGTTTTTCATCAATATGGGGTTCAAAACTTTACGATGATTACCCACATGAGGTTACAAATGCAAGGATGATTATTATCATAATGATCATTTCATTTTAAAAAAATATATTTCTTATTTGAATGAATGATTAATATGCTATATTCAATTTGACAATTTCTTAACATCCAATATAGTTTATTAATAAAATATTAAAATAAAAAAGTAAATGAATAATAAATAATAATAAATAATAATAATAATAATAAATTTGTAATGAATAAACCAAAAAAATATTTTTAGTACTTATTAAAGTATAAAAAATATAAGTTTTACAAATTATCAAAATATTAATATAGTAGTAAATATCCACACACCACTTTTGTTGTGAGTTGATATGTGATACCATTTATATATGGGTATGATGGAATAGGTTCGGAGGTCAATTTTCCTAATTTAATATATTATTTAAAAATGGAACAGATTATTTTATAGAATGTTAGGATAGTAAGGAGTGGTTCAGAGATGGGGTTAGATTTTTGTTGTTTATTAGGACTAGGTTGATATATTTTCATTGGTATTGGTTGAGAGTCGGGTTTTATAGTTTTTATAAATTTTGGTCGTCATTATCAGTTTTCTACCACAATGGAATCATTATTTCCATATGATATATCAACTCCTTAAGATTATATTTAGTCATGACAAATGATTCATAGGACCATGGGATGGTAATGAATTGTAAAAGAATTATGTAAATGTATGTTGATGATAGAAATTATATTTTAAATTAAAATATAGAATCAGTTGGGTTTTATTTTTAAATTTCACCAGATTAGGTCTTAAATTAAAATTATGATTATAAAATCACTTTGAAAACAATGGATTAATATAAATAGTTGAACCATAATTTATAATATGGCTTTACAAAGTATATGATAATTATTAAATTACTATATGACTGATGATGTTAAATATCAATGATTATATTCATAAAAATAGATTGATATTATTGCACCAGTGGTGTCTATTGGGTAATAATGTGGGTTTTTATTTATAGTTAGAGTCTAGGATTGTATATTTTCTATTACACGAGTTATGTTTTATACAATTGTTATGTTTGATTGTTTCATATACTACATCACTTGAGTTAACATTTCTAAAGAGGCCCATAATGGCATTATATTTTTGGGGTTTTCAAAAAAACATGGATACTAGGTATATATATGGATAACTACTCAACTAACATTCTATCTCATCAATATGTATCATAGTATATAGCCATATTCATGATGTTATTGATTATGGTATGGGGCATATGCTAATGTTGAGTATGATGGCTATAATATTGACCATAGATGTGTGTATAAGGCGTATAAATATATGGTTATATATGAACATGTATCCCTATTACAATGGATACAGTCATTATAGGTTTTATTATGTGTGGGATATAATAACATGTGGTATAGTGAATGATTGCAGGGGTTGTGGTGGATTTATTTCATACATTATTGTCATCGTTATGATGGGGTTTTCATTGTGCAAGATGATAATATGATTTGGTTTCTTGTGTTCGAGGGATTACTTATGATGGGTGTGGGATTACTAACACATAAGAGGTTGTCATGTGAGTGACTAGTTTAGTGGGAATGTAGATATGGGATACCTTATATATAAACATATATATATATATATATATATATATTCTTTAAATATTATGTAACATATTTCGATGTGTTATGTGGTGAGTGTGCCTTAGTTTCTTGGGATTATATTTAAAAGATTTTTGGTAATGACTTGATTCCTTTTATCCGTACACATATTTTTTTATTCTTTTTTCCAAATTATTTGAGTGTTTTCAAGGAGGATCCTACTTATAAAACAAATTTCCCTCCATTATATATAAATTTTTTTCTCGGTCTATTGGAAAAAATATTATAATCTTGTTGGGAATTACTAAATCACATTTGGCGTTCACGATAAAACGATTTTTTCTGGCCACTTTTAATGAATGTTTTTTGTAATTTTTATTTATTTATGTATTTTCTGACATTGAATGTATTTATTTTTTTTAAATAATTTATTTTATATATTTTATTGGTTTATTTTATTCATTTCATGAGATATTTTATGAGAAATTTGTACAAATTTTTTAGTTTTCATAATGTTGGGACTAGTCTGTAACCAATTTTCTATTATACAAAGGCATTATGGGAAACTATCATTATAATTATGGAATTTGGTGGGATACCAATGGAGGGGGTTTCTGATAGAGTGTTATTAGAACATTTGGTAATAATATTGGATGATTCTGAGGAAAATAAAATTGTATGGGTTGCAAGGGTTAGTTGAGAAATTGTATTTTTTTAACTTAAAACAAGATATAATTAAGGAATTATTTCTCGAAAATAGGATTTTAGGTCTCCTTGGGATTTAATTTAAAGAAATTATTTTTATGGAATGTATAAAAAAAGTGTTACTAATTTTAATGTGGAGACCTAGAAAAAAACATGAATTATGTTTTTATGTGACAATAGTAGAATTTTCTAGAGAATGATATTTAATAGAAACCATAATTAATTAATATTTTTTATTCCATGTTTTTTTGTTAACGTAGTAAATAACTTTTTATATTTTATTTTGTTATATATATATTTATTCCCTCTTAATGTTAATTTTAATTATGTTTATAAGGATTTTTCCAGAGATTATCTAACAGTTAAGGGTTACAACGAATCTGTTTTTAGGAATATGCCACAAGAGTTTCAACAAAAAAATATATTAAGTAATATGGAAGATATTAATAATAGTATTACATGTATTGGTTGTACGAATTAATGATTTCTTTTATGTTAATTTATTCATTAATGAGTACATGATTTTGATGGTAGTTATGATGTTGTGTGGATATATATATATATATCAGTAGTGATTATCTCATTAGGTATAATAATGATACAATAGTATGATTAAATATGTTTTATGATCTATAGCCAAATGAGTTTTTACAATCGACCATTATTGCGTCTTGTCAGTGGAATATTCTCACAATTAATCAACAAAATTTTAGTGTGCTGATGTTTGGATGTCAATTTTAACATCATTTTTAATTGTTGGTTTCTCTCACCATCTCCTTTTTATATTTCTCAATCTCTGGTATCAAATTAAAATACTGATGTAAATTTTCTATTTTCACGAACCTTTCACTATTATGAATATTTTTTATAGAATAATCAAATATAGGAATAGATTATTTTAGTCTCTTTATAATTTACACTACTTCTATATTGAAATCATAATTCCATGCCATATGAAAATCACATCATTATATCCATATATGAAATAAACTTTTATCATTATGGAATGAAAGTAATTTTATTTATATAACATTCCTCCTCTATTATTTACCAACTCAAGTTTATTTTATATTAAAAGGTCATTTGGTTTATATGAATCACTACGAGACATTTCTATCATCATTAAAATTTATTACTAATATTTTTCAACGAAATGATATTCATATGTTCTTATTTGAAAATGAAAACTCAATGAAATAGTGATTATCATAATTATTATTTAATAATCATGAATTAAAACAAGAAAAATGTTTTACAAATATATCATCATGTTTTGATCATGATTTAATATCTTTAGAATCATTAAATTTTTTCCCATCATGTTCTATATTTTATTATTTTTACAATACCTTTAAATATTCCATAATTATCATGTTATTATATTAATTTTAATTTAATAAATGTTATAGTATATTAAATTATTTTATTGAATCACACACCTTTAATAGGGTTGTTATGTTAATATATATAAAAAACAGATCCTGAATTATTGCAAACTTTGTTTTCTTTAGAATATGAACTTTAAGAATTCCTGGAATTACCATAATAAATCATAAAATATTTCATATGAACCAATTTATCAAAGATATTTTATCATAAAATAATACTCTATCATATTAGATGCCTCGTTATCTTATAAAATAATAATATATTACATTTAGTTATCTTTTGAACAACGTATCTTATACACCTGATTTATTTGGATTTTCAGATATGATACAATTCTAATTTTTTTTGTGAACTACTTATATGATATGAAGTTGATATTTTAGAATCTCAGACATTTTATTATTTAGACTTAAGATCCTACATAAATCATCTATCCTACATGAGTTAATATCTTCTAAGACCAATGATATCATAGGATAATGAACATATTTTACATAGATCAACTATTCATAAATAAATGTTTCTACAAGACTTCTCATTTTTAAAATTTATTGTTAGTGTATGAAATTATTCAAATTAATCCAATGATTCTTCAAATCTGTATTAGGAGTTCCTCAAATGGAATTAATCACCATATAATAGATTTGAATCATTCTTGGAATTATCAAAATAAATCAATCCACTCTATATTTTTTCCAGGGTACATTATAGTATGAGAATACATAATTTAATGTATTTAAATATATCTACATTCTGTAAATAATTCCCTAAAATTCAACCATTAAAACCCATCAAACTATTTTATTTTATCACTTATTTCTATTTTATATAGGTTACTTAACATAGGGATGGATTCTCAAAAATGTTTCTACATTTCTTTCATAAATTTTAATATACTTTTTCCTTAAAAAAATATAGCTATAAAAATAAACTAACAAATATAGTCTAGTATCAAGTATCTTAATTTTCATTAACTATTGAATATATTTCTTCATAAAACCCCATCACATTTCATCAAATACTATAAACTATCTCAACAATAATACCAAATATGGGATAATTAGAAAAAATATTATTTTTTCCTCTCTATATCGTCAAATTTATCTTCATTCCAATATATAATTCGTGGAATTTTGAAATATATTTACCTATAAACTCCATGGGTAATCTTAATGTTATCCCTAGTGGGTGGATACTTAATTCATTACATTATGTCACCACAAAAACATTTTTTCATCTATCTTGAAAATAAATATAAGAAAAAAAATACCTTTTCTAACCTCATTCTCACCCTTTTTTTTGTTCTAAATTTATATGAACTACTTTAATCATGAATTTATTTCAATATAACTCCTCCCCTAGTTTTAATTGAATAGAAATGAGGAGAAAATTATTATCTCTACTATTGAGAACATGGCTGGAAAGGAATTTTCATGAAATAAAATTATTCTTCTTCTTTACTATTTTAAATTTAAGAAAATTATCATATCCTATATTGTAATATTCATTGCTATGAGAGTTAATCAATTACATAAGAGAGGTTTTTTAACAAATCTTTTGTTATTAATGTTCCATCAATTAAGTAAATCTAAATCTACATGGCCTAACCCAATATTTAAAATTAGAGTTATAAATTTAGATAATAATGTTGTTCATTTATTTCATCAATTTGATACCAATTTTTTTATAAACCATTTCATGGGATGTCTGAAATGGTTTTCTATAATTTCATGAAACTAAAATGAACTTTAATTTAAACATAAAGACATTTCACCTAAAAGGTAAACTATACAAAATTTTCTATATTGTCACTCATCATTGATAATATTATTCAGTGGAATAGAAAATATTGTATTGATTTGACCTCATTTGAATACATTTTATTCATTGTTTTGGTGATTTATATGAGTTTTTAATACATTATATAAGGTTGAAATAGGGAATTATTAAATGATAAATTGTATATGATGCAATGTTAATTAATAAATAATTTTAAGAAATACCTATATTTATTATGAATAAATTTTTCAAAGTTCATTAGATAACCTTCATATTATTTAACAAATTATTTTTTTAGCTATATTTAATGAAATTAATTTAAATATAATTTCAAAGGTGTTTATAATTTTGATTTTGGAATTCAATTCATTAAATTTCAATATTTTATAACATATTTTTTCACAAAATTCAAATTTTAAATTTATTTCCTTAATTATAGTAATTTTTTCTCTATTTTAGTACCTGAAGATTTATTTTTTGAATTATAAAACTATCATTAATAATAATTTGGATTAATGTTGAGAAATTTATGTCTGAATTTATAATTGTCTATGGTTTTACTATTTATTTTAATAAAAATCATATAAGGTTAATATTCATGTAGAAGCTCAATCCAGCTACATAATAAATAACTTACTACCTATAGGGATGAAGTGGTCAGGTGTCCAATCATGCCACTACATGTGAAAAAATATTCAGTGGAATGAAGATATCGTGCCAAAAAATGTATAATCAAAAAGTGGTTGAGATAAAAAATATTAAAAATTTAACATAAATGATGAAAAAAAGAAAAAAGGTAGATAAAGTAAATGTGGATTCAACATAACTTGATTCCCTATTCCACCAATGGACCATGACTGTCATAGACAGCTTCAAGAAGCAACCATATTAGAAACTCCAAAAAACTGCATGAGTTTCAACCCGTAGTGGAATGATCTACCAATCCATTTTAAATTGATAGAAAATGATGTTTTATAACAATATTGTGGCTTATAATATTGATCATCGGTCACTACCCATCCCCTAGGGCCCATTCCGTGACAACCACAAGCTTTCCTCTGAATGGACAGGTGATGGAGAGTAGCATTGAGTAAGAATATTCCACAAACAAGAGGCATTTTCATAAGAACCAATACACACACAACTAACTAAAGAGATAGGGATAGAGAGTGAAAACACTATGTAATGAAAATTCATTAATAACAGTACAACAAAATAATATTTTATGACATAAATTAATGTAATAATGTAAAATGGAGTAAGAATACAAGTCTATTAAAAGAAATACCAACTAAAAAGCACGACCTGTAAACAAGGTCACTAAAGTTACAGTAGGAATCTACAAACACCACCTCATCTTGTCTTACCTCACAAGGTACTACGTGGTCATAGTCTTGGTATTACTCTATATAAGACTTCACCAAAGCATCAGTCATCTATCCAAGACACAACACGTATGGGAAAAGCCAGCGCATGGTCAATTAAAATAATACTGAGTAGGGGACCCTAAAAACCACAAAAAAATATTTCAATGGAAAACACTACTAAAAAGGTACAATCATATCAACATAGGTATTTCATTAATACATACAATTATAACATCTATGTGTACTAGTAAAGGACTCCGTGATGGAGAATCTCATCTGTTGCCAACGACATGGTTTCGTGTGTAGCACACTTGATTCTGGGAGGTCACACTTCCCAAGCTATCCGATAGTAACCAGGTAGAGCACATCTACCAAAAGAATCCAAGAGAACATCTGATCTCGATACATCATGATGTTTCCCTAGGAAATATAGTCTCACTATGACCAGAAATATTAATATCACAACCAATAATTCATCCCAGGATTCTACTCAAGGCATGCACCTCCAGGGAGGACTCACTCCTTGATACATCAAGTCTTCAGATAAATATGCAAAGAGGGTCCATCTTCATTGGGCCCCACCCAAAGAGAACACACTGAGAAATAACCGAAGTACACTGCTTCAGTCATAACACTAAACATCTTATACTACTGAGGGGCTCATCCCCGATGAGCCACTAAGATATTCTCATCTATTGGGCCACTAAGTTCCATTCGGCTACTCGTCTGCTTGGACACATAGTTCTGCATGGCTGTTCGTCTACTGGGACACACAGGATTTCACAGCATCTCAGCTTCTGGATCACTATGGTCATCTCAGATATTCGTCTATCATGCTATATATTTCCGCACTACTACTCTTCTTCTGATCCACACAGGTCCACACGAATATTCATATACTGGGCCACATAGGTATGCTCGGCCACTGATCGTCTGTCGGGCTGCTGAGGTTGTAACACCCAACCTAAATAAAGAATATGACATTTTTATATTTATCCTTAATTGTGCATAAAATATTAATAATAATTTAAAGGGAAAGCTATGCTTGATGACGTACCCAATACGCAATAACGAGTTTCTTTGAAATCTTACGTTGCTCTCTAATAATAAAATAATATTATTTTAAATGGTAGTTAACGCCTAGTCGTTTTATTGGCTTGAATTAATATAAATAACTAAAATATGATTTTATATGTTTGTTAAATGTTTTCAAATTTATCCAATAAAGATAAAGGCATAAAATCAGAAAAGAAATCAATTTTAAGCATAAATACTCTAAAAATTCTCTAAAAGGTCGATTTAATGCCTTTTGATGTTGAACAATCTTAAATATATTTTTTGTCCCTCTTATAAATTCTATTGGACCTAATAAAATTCTTCTTTATAATAGGGACATCAAAATTTACATTGTGTAAATTTTTGGTATTTTTCCGATAAAGTTAGTTTTTAATGAATAGTGAAAAATGTTCTATTTTAATTCAAAACCACTTTTTAAACAAATTTTTTTATATGATAATATTATATTTTTAAATTGTTTCAACGTTCAATTATAATATATTTTTACCATTTAATACAATAGTGGTCGTTTAAATTAATTTTACTTTGAAAATGGACTTAAACTAGACTCAATCTTTTGATATATATTGTTCTATAAAAACACTCTATTTGTTCTGAAAACCAGAATTAATTATTAAATTAATTAATGCAACTTATATTTTTTGAATTTTGTAAAATAGACATCATTTTTGAATTCGGAATATCAATTATAGCTTAGGGTGAATTTTTGGTATTTTTCTGAAAAACTTCAATTTTTGATGAATAGTGAAACTACTAAGGGGTAGTTAAAAAAATAGATTTTTCATTTAAATGAAACTTTACCACTTCTGTGATTTTAATTTCAAAAATCCAACATACATGGTTGTCATTATGATGTAAAATTTGGTTCAATGGGATTAAAATTATTTTTTGATGAATAGTAACTTTTATGTATTATTAATCACGATTAAAGGTAATTAGTGTAATTTAAGGTAAAGACAATGTTATAATAAAATGAAATGACCTTGAAACATGTCCTAACCATATTTGATGAGTCATGGCTGACCAAGAAAATCCATGGGTCCACTTTGGGACCCCATCAAGCCACTTTGGTAGGAAAATGTCATTAATAACTTTTTATTTAAAGTAAAAATTAAAATGTCACAAACATGTATTATTTTAATAAAACAATTTTTCAATGGGGTTACACAAGTAATATTTTTGAATATAAATATTCATTTTAAATATAAAAATATTTCCTACATCATAGTATTTTTTTCATAATTTTTAGACATTCTATAAATTAATTTATTTATGACACCATGATGATGCATCGATTACCGCATTAATGAACGACTTAAATAAAATGAAAATATAATGTAAACTATAAGACTTACAATAAGGAAAAACCTATTGTATGAGTATATTTCGAACCCTAATCACCTTAGCCTTGAAATATATCAATGTGGGACCTTTAAAATCCGATACTCATTTTATAATAAAGTTACTTTTCAAGACATTCCAAGAGTGCCCCTCCTCCATTTTATAAAAGGCGCCCACCTCTACCTCTTTACCCACACCTCTCAAGCCTTTGGATAGGACAAAACCTGTCTATTTCATCTCTCCAAATCCCTCTATTCTTCATTGAAGCCTCACCTTAGGCAAATAGCTCTTTAAGAAACCCTTTTGGTTCAATCCAAAGGGAGTTACCCGATTAAAAGTTAATGTCATCTCTTATGTTTTTTTGATTTATTTTGCTTCTAAAACCCCATAAACTCTTTTTATTCTTTTATTTTGAAACAAAATAAGTATCTTAAATATACTAGGATGTTTTAATGAGAATTATTCGAGCTACACTTACACACCCCTCCTTCTAATGGTTAATGAACATAATGTTTCCGTGGATGGCGAATTAATGCCTCACGAAACGATGATTGTTCTATCTTCTCCTACCACCTCTCATGGTGGAAATTATGATGGAACTATTTTTATTTCTGATATATATTATATTTATTTTTTCTCTATGCTTCTTTATTTTACATTTAAAAAATAATTTTATGCTTTTCATGTTGAGCAAATGTGATAATTTCATTTGAGGAAGTGTGGACTACCGCCCCCTCAAGTGATGTGACTCGTTCATGCAATACATTGAATGAATAAAGAATGAAATTAATGAAATTATGTGACCTATATAACATATATATTATACTGGGATTATAATATATATATCTCTAATTAGGATTAATTCCATTAAATATGAAATAGAAATGAAAGTATCGTTCATGCGTACGTACGGCTTACCGTCTCCATGAACGGTGCATTTCATTTCGTACCTTTAAATGTTTTGGGAATGTATATACAAGGTATATATGATATATATGATATCTAAATCATTAATATAATTCTGGATATAATGGATATTATACCACATCAACAACTTGTAATTATAACAAGTTTATTTTTGACTCAAGTATCAATGATCGACAAAACGACCGTTATTAACTTAAATAATTACATAATGTTAATAACATGGGAATAAGTGATATAAAATGAATAATGAACTTGAAAAAGGTTCTTAAAAATTTATAAATTATCTCTAGTTTATTATTCTGGAATATAAAGAAATGAACAAGACATGTCGGACTTGAGTTAAGGGATCCTACCTCTCTCTCTTTCTTTTTAAGTACTCCTTTTTATGTAACATACTTTAAGCTCCTATTTCTTATGTTGGGGGATGTTCTTTAATATTCATATTGCATTAAATTTTATTTTAAAATGATGATAGACCCTATTTGAACTCATAAATACATTTTTGGATGTTTTATGTGGCGCCGTTTGGCTGCCAAATTTTCATAATGGGATTTTCATTTCACTTTTTATTCCCGTGAGATTAATGCTACATTGGCCACTATTTCCTTTTGTGTGGTGTATGTAATGCTAATTATTTTACTATTTGTATAATATACTCTCATTTATTGGTATTTACATCATCATTTTATGACCCTTCTTTCATGGGGTGTACGTTTTGATTGTTTCCTAAATCTGTAAGGGAACCATTCACACTCCTCTTTTAAAATGACTAATTTTGTCATGTGTTTTAATTTACATATTTTTATGTTAGGATCTGTTCTTATATATCCTTATTGATGTAAATTTTATTTACATGTGATGAGATACCATTTTCTCTCTCATCAACTAATTTTATGAATTTTAAATTGACGTTGTTAGGTTGTCGGATTTTTCCAAGGGAACTTTTTAACTCAATTTCTATTTCATTGGGTTCAATTTGTAGTTATTGAATATGTCATCCTATGAATATTTGTGAATGACCTCTGGTTGTTTTACACTTAATATCCACTTATATTGTGTGTATTTATATTTATCACACATAATTATGAGATTCATTTATCCTTAATTTAAGGATACCCTCTTTATAAGGGATTTCATCTCATTTTCCAATTCTATTGAGTCTTCATTGTTGTTATACACCAATTCACTATTATATGGTGTATATACTATCCTTTGGAATAATATATCATGAATCCCTTTATTCTCAAGATATTATAATGTTCTGACTAAATTTTAATCCTCAATTATTGTGTTCAAGTGTCTCTCATTTTGATAAAAACCCTATAACTAAAATATCGGTTTAAATGTTTTAATGACTTATTCTTATAAATAATTATCATTAATATCCATGTTTTCAAATTGGCTATAAGGATTTATTTATATGGATATTAATGGTTTAATGTGTTGAAAACTTTAAACTTGTATGGGACACTTTGATTCAAAAATATCATTATTAAATGTTTTAAATGGTTTTGAAAATGGTTTTTATAATGGATTCATTATTTCAATATCTTAAAATGTTGTATTGTTATTCCAATGAGGGAATTTTATCTTTCCCTTGTACTTAAGTTATGTTGTATGATTATGTTATAGTTCTTGGGGATTTTTTATTAAGACGGTTGGTTCCGTGATAAACTAAGGGCGGGTGAGACCGATATAGCTCTCCAATGCATTGGGTAATGCGACAGAGTTAAATTCAATGGTTTCTCTGAAGAGATTTATGGAATATATTGTGATGGGTATTCCAAACGTAACCATGAGGGTTACTCCCTAGGTAATAATGTTATGAATGCCTCAAGTTACTGTTATGTCATATGATTTCTATGATTTATTCCTAAATCTTATGATTTAATGAGGTACGTTAAAGTGATTACGTTTTATGAGTAAAGTATGATTTCATTGATTCATATGTGTACAAGGACTAATGTTTTCTTTCCGTATTTTTATAACCATTACTGAGCTTTTTATGCTCATCCCGTGTTTTGGAAATGTTTTCCACAGTACTTAAAGTGGAATACGGTCAAGGATGAGATCAAAGAAATGTCATGCTGTCTAAAACGGTAACTAGACATGAATCTTTTGTTCAAGAGTTTTTATTTTTTGAAAAAATGGAAATTGATTATATGTGTCTACTTTGTAATCTTCGAGATGTAATAGACATGTCCTAATTCTCTAAAACTCTAAACCTGAAAAGATCATGAATGTGAATTATTCAATTTAATTCAAGATTAAGTAATGTTTTATGGCTGGGTCCTTATAGTTGGTATCAAAAGTTGGTTTAGATAACATTAGAGGTTAGAGTGTTGTTTAGCATAAGTGACAGGTTGTGTATAACCACAATGGTTATTTTATTAGATAGAGTCATTGTTGATTATGAAAGTTGGAATGAGTTTGAGATAACATGGATAATTATATCTTAGTGTTTATCTTCCTCTTCAGTACATGATGATTATGTTGATATACTCACACTGACCTTTTTGTTGTTAGTATATAGATGGATTTAGAAGGCACTAAAGTGACAATGGGTTTGAATGATAATGTGGTGGTTATCTGATAAAGAGACTGGATGAAATGGGGGATTCAATGAGAAATCTCGGGGTTATTATAAACCAACTATCAGGAGTCATGATCAACCACTTGAACCTTGGTGATTTCTCTAATGCATCATGTATGGGAGAACCAACTCGATATGGAATTTCAGGTAATAATTATAAAGGTAACAATTAGGGTTTATATGATATTTACTTTTGAGGTAATTATGTGTTACTATATGTTATGATGGAATATTAATGACATGAGATAAACACGAGTTTAAATTATGTTATGGTTATTTTTGAAGATTTTATCGCTTTTTGGGGAATGATATAAGAATTATGTAGTTTTAGAAAATGGACAACACGTAGACCAGGTGACAACCTGTCGCGTCGGACGAAGATGTGGGAATCGAACCCACAACCAAAGTGCGACTAGTATTTATCGCCTACCAATGGACTACGTGAAGTCCATGGTTATTTTGACTAATTATTTTTAGTTATATGATCTTGTGAATCTAGAATAAGTTGATTTTGGGATATATATCAAAATTAGTAACCTATCATGGAGGATATGTGATTAGGTTAATTAATTTTTAGTATGATTCTTTAAGAGTAACTGATATTATTTGGAGATAAATGTTAAGGTTTATCTTGGAAGACTATGTGATTAAATCCTTCAGAGAATTGGGTTTCAATCATAGTTTTGATTACTTTGAATAGTTTTATGGATATATGATTACTTAATGGAATTTGTGGAACTTTGGGTATTGTTTGTCAAATTTTGGAGATTAAGAATAGATTTTTTATAAAAGGATTATTCTTTTTGGGTATTATCTGATCTTGTACTAACCTTTTTGGTTTTGGTTTTGGTAATGGTCTAAAGACATGGGAATTATAAAGTTCTCTTTTATGGATTATGTGAATCTCAAGAAGTTGATTATAATACTCTTAATGTGAACAAGTCATCCTAAATACTCGTGTTTTGGAAAAAATATGTGTTTGTGTAAAAATCTAGTGAATGTTGAATGTCATCATGACAAGTAAGTATGTTTCCATATGATTTAGTTAATCCCAGAAATAAATTCCTCAATGAAAATTAACATAAAACAAAAATTTTGTCTCTTAATGTTTCCTACTGGGGAATCGAATACCGTTTAACCCATCACCAGTTGGCGACTTTATAGGGGATAACTTTCTACTAAACATGTTCTCTATCACTCTCCCTCAGAACATGACCCATTGTTTTTTCATCCATATCCATGTTTTCCTACATGGAATCCTAGTATGGGTTAACTTGGGTGACCTCTATACTTCTCTTTTTTTTAATGTGATAGTTTTACTGAGTCTTATTCCGATGTGGGACTTTCAATGAAGTTTCTGAGCCCAATTTTAAAATTGTGAGGACGTAATTCCCAAAAGGGGGGAAGGATATAACACCCCAGGTAAATAACTGTAACGCCCCGACCCCAGCTACCCAGAGTCGGTGCATTACTTCGTAACATTGGCATGATCACAAGAAAGATCAAATCTCGAAAGACCGATTGGTTTAGTAGCCTTGGAAACACTAGATATATTCATAAGTTTTACATTACATCATAAAATGAAAAACTATTACAACAACATAATGTTTCCACAATCCACACTATTAACCCCTCATAAAATCCCTGAAGGTCATTCATAACTTACTTCTTCACATCCTGGGAAAAATAAAACATAGAAAAGGGGTGAGCTCAAATGCCCAGTAAGGATAACAATATAGCGGAAAGAATAAACATTTAAGACAATGTATAACTAAAACAAAAGCCTTTTGAATATGAACTTTCAACATGGTATGGCATAAATAAAATGAAATAATGCCATTTAATTATTCACATGGATATTCTACTAATCGAATAATCACATGCAAAAATCAATAACCACTTTCATAATGTTGGAATGCATAATGCCAGATTATCATAACCACATAGCCAAGGCCTCGTGCCAAGACTACAAATAAGATTTTGTCAAGGCCTTGTGCCATGACACTAGTTTGTCTCATGAGACCTACCGATGCATCGAGGAGCTATAGCGGGCTCCACCCGTCACTTATTAAGTCCAATGCATTCCCATATGAAAAGGTTTAAACATAACATAAACATTCGTATTAAAACTAGCATACGAAATGTCAATACTTTCACAATAAACTATGAATGGTATAAAAATAGCACATCCACAGTCAAACATATCACAAAACCTTCAATACAATATAGAAGTTTTGTATCATAATAAATCAACTTCAAATAATCTTAAAATCCATCAAAGGATGTTGACATAGATGAAATCAAAATTCTTTTTAAAGAAATATCTCCTTTTATTTTGAAATCATTTAAGATCCATATAAAATAAAACATTTTCTTTGAAAATATTCTTATAAGCTTGTAAGGAAAGCTTTGAAGATTTTATAACGGCGTAAAATAACCGCACCCGCCGTATAAGTTAAAAAAACATTCTTACCTCAATTCTGTCGAAAAGGTTAAAAAGGACCTTGTTTTGAAAACGACGGAAAGATTCCTTTATAAACCTCTTATAAAAAGTCAAAAAAGGGTATAAATGACTTTAACCCATATTCTTGTAAATAGTAAAAATGTTTTGAAATACATTTTTAAGAAACATGGATGTGGATGATAAAGAGATCCCAGTAGATTATTACATATAAACAACCTCGGATAATGAAGAGATTGTGAAATAACCCTTACCTTGTACTTTTCCTTGGTTGGGGTAGGTTAACCTCCTGTATAATGTTGAAATAATTGTTATTAAATTATACAAGAATCATATACATTAATATGATATCATATATGATCTTTTAATATTGATTTGATAATAATATCTTAGTATTATCATTATATCGGGTGTTAACTTACTTGTTTTCTTTTATATGTTTTGTTACGTAAGACATGTTTGTAAAGGATTGGTTGTATATTATTCATATCCAGAATGATATCAAGTCCTTAAACATCATTTTTAAATCATCAAATGATAATTATACTTGAATGGATACGATGGAGAATGAATCTCATCGCGTTCGTGGAGACGGTAGTCCGTACGTACGCACGAGCGACAATATCATTCTTTTGATATTAAAATAATATATAAATGGATGGTATATCATATATACAGAATCATTAACATGTTATATTTATTATTTACATTAGTTACACATCATTATTATACCCATCCAAATAATATTATATTGAATAACAATTACACCACGACGTGGAGACGGTAAGCCGTACGTACGCACGTATGGTGACATGTTTTTCAAAGGGTGGATAGAATACTGAATATGGTTGTACCATATTTATAATAACATCACAGTATATGTAAGATACTGGAGTTATTATTTTACAATGGTAAGAACAAAGAAAGAGGAAGTGGAAGAAGAAAGGAACTTAGAAAAGGGTGGTGAAATCATTACCTCTTCTTCGGGTTCTTCCTTTTGATTTGATCAAAAGGGCTCCTTAGGTTGGCTTTCTGATCAAACTAAGGCCTCTAGGTTGTAGTGAGGGAAGTTGGGAGAGTATTTGGGCAGAGTTTGGAAGAACCAAAAGGCTTTAGAGGTGTGAAGAAATGAGAAGGAGGAGTGCCCTTTTATAAGAGGGGTGAGGGGCACCTTTGGAAAAGCTAGAAATATTAATTTATAATAAATTCATATTCGGTTTCTAATGGCTCCAAAGTTGACTATTAAAAGGTTAAGGTGGGGATGGGTAGAAAACAACTCAACCAATAGAATTTAGACAGGTTTGGGTACTTATATTAACCTTATCATTAAGTATTAACTCTAAGTTAATTAGTTTCACTTTTACAACGTCTCTTTGTATTTTTATATAATATGGTTAATAAACTTACTATATACATCCAAGCGACCCCCAAGTGGTCCATTAATGATTATCCTATCATGATATAAGTCTCTTGGCCGAACCTTAGATTTTTATGAATTTAATATCAATTAATAATATAATATTTGTTTTAAGAACTCTTTTATGTCAATTTTGACACTATTCAATATTTGATTTTTGTGAAACTCATAAAAGAATGATTAATTCGAAAAAATTAAATTAAATAAATAATAATATATCATATTATACTATAAAATTAGTTTAATTCATTAAAAGTTTCATATTATATTTATTGGGGTAATTATAATATCAATTATTTTAATTTTTCACTATTATAGTAATTACTTCATCATCATTGTGTCATAAAAAAATTATATTATTTAATGTCTAAAAATTATAAATAAAATATCATTATGTAGGAAATATTTTTATATTTATAATGAATATTTATAATCTAAAATCCAACATATATAACCCTATGTAAGAATTGTTTTTCTAAAATATATATGCTTGTGTCATTTTTGTATTCATTTTAACTTAATTAAAATAAAGTGTCCCTATCACCTACAAGTGGCACCATGGGGTCCCAAAATCGACCCAAAGATGCCTATGGTCGACCATGTATCAACCAATAAGTCTAGGACACGTTTTACGGTAATTTAGTATTATTATAATATTATTTTTTAACCCTTATTTACCGGATTTACCCTTAACCATGGTAAATAAAATATTTACCGCAGTAATTATTCAAAATGTCTAAAAATAAAAGTTACCTATTTACACAATTTTAACATCCTGATTCCAAATATGGAATCCATTTTTCTAAATTCAAAACACAGAAGTGGCAGAAATTAATTTAAAATTAATTCCCGCTGTCAAAACAAAAAGCGTGTTTTAAGAGATAATAACTATCAAAAGATTGACACTTGTTTATGTTCGGTTTAATTGTAAAATTATGTCCAATTACCAACATTATATTAAATGGTAAAAATATATTCTAAATATACTTTAAAACCACTCAAATTCACAATTTATTACTATTAATTATTTTGATTAAAAAAGTTGTTTTTAATTAAAATTTAGTAATTTTCACTATTCATCAAAATATGAAAGTTATCCGAAAAGTACCAAAATTTCACCTTAGGCTAAATTAGATATTCAGAATCCAAAAATGAAGTCCATTTTGAAATATAAAATATATATAATTTCAAAAATTAGGTATTACTATTCATAACAGCTAGTTTGATCGGTTGTGGTGTGTGTTAAAACTCGAAGTTGCGTACAACACACGCTACTGTTTTATTCAAAGGAATGCGTACCGTGTAAGCTTGGGATGTTTCATTTTAAATTTTTTGATGTCCCCATTTAGTAAAAAATTATAAAATATTGTATTTAAAAAAGTTTCGCTATTAAAAGTTGATAAAAGTGTAATACTGAAAATGAATCTGTTCTTGCATTATGACTAAGAAACTCATAATATGGATTCTAAAATTATAAGGATTATATAAAGTTTAAAATTTAGTTAATAATATTCATAACCTCTTTTGAATGGCTTTTTCCTTTGGTAATTCATGGTGTGATTGAACTCGGTGTTGTGTGTAGTGCAAGTTATTGAATTATTTTTGAAGAAATAACACACTATGAAATCTTGGGGTGTTACAATAATGAATATGAAAATTTTATATTTATCCTTATTTTTTCATAAAATATTAATATTACTTTAAAGGGAACTCTATGCTTGATGGCGTACCCAATACGCAACAACGAGTTTCATTGAAATCTTACGTTGCACTCTAATAATAAAATAAAATTATTTTAATTGGTAGTTAACGACTATCCATTTTATTAGAGGTAATGAATAGAAATAACTAAAATATGATTTTATATGTTTGATAAATGTTTTTACATTTATCCAATAAACGATAAAGGCTTAAAATAAGAAAAGAAATCAATTTTAAGCATAAATACTCTAAAAAATCACTAAAAGGTCGATTTATTTCCATTTGATGGTGAGCCCTCTTTAATATAGTTTTTTTTAACTCTTATACATTATATTGGACCAAATAAAATTCTTATTTAGAATCGGGACATCAAAATTTACTTTGTGTAAATTTTTGGTATTTTTCCGATAAAGATTAATTTTTAATGAATAGTGAAAAACGTTGTATTTTAATTCAAAACCACTTTTCAATCTAATATATTTATATGATTATTTTATCTTTTTAATTGGTTTTAAAGACCAATTATAATATATTTTTACCTTTTAATCCAATAGTGGTCATTGGAATTAATTTCACATTGAAATTGGACCTAAATTAGAGTCAATCTTTTGATATATATTATTTCATAAAAACACGCTATTTTTTCTGACAACGAGAATTAATTATTAAATTAATTAATTCAGAAAATAGGTTTTGAATTTTGTAAAATAGACATCATTTTTGAATTCGGAATATCAAATATAGCTTAGGGTAAAATTTTGGTATTTTTCTGAAAAAAATCAATTTTTGATGAAGAGTGAAACCACTAAGTGGTTGTTAAAAAAATGATTTTTCATTTAAATGAAACATTACCACTTCTGTGATTTTAATTTCAAAAATCTGACATACATGGTTGTCATTATAATTTGAAATTTTTTTTCAATGGGATTAAAATAAATTTTTGATGAATAGTAACTTTTATGTTTTACTAATACCGATTAATGGTAATTAGTGTAATTTAAGGTAAAGATAATGTTATAATAAAAAGCAATGACCTTGAAACATGTCATAACATTATTGGATGTGTCATGGACGACCAATACAATCCATGGGTCAACTTTGGGACCCCATGGAGCCACTCTAGTAGAAAATGACATTAATAACTTTTTATTTAAAGTAAAAATTAAAATTTCACAAACATTTATTGTTTTACTAAAATACTTTTTACATAGAATTATACAAGTCATATTTTTGACTGTAAATATTTATTGGAAATATAATAATATTTCTTACATCATAGAATTTTTTTTTAATTTTTAGACATTAAATAAAATAATATATTTATGACGCCATGATGATTCAGCGATTACCTCATTATTGAACGATTTAAATAAAATGAAAATATAATGTAAATTTTGAGACTTACAATTGGAAAAAACCTATTGGATGATTATATTTCTAACCCTTATCACCTTAGCCTTGAAATATATCAATGTGGGACCTTTAAAATCTGATACAATTTTTTTTAATAAAGTTACTTTTCAAGACATTTCAAGAGTGCCCCTCCTCCCTTTTATAAATGGCGCCCACATCTACCTCCTTTCCCACACCTTGCAAGGATTTGGCTTATACAACCCATTCCCATTTCATCTCTCCAAATCCCTATCATCATCATTGAAGCCTCGCCTTAGGTAGAAAGCTCTTCAAGAACCCCTTTTGGTTCAATCCAAAGGGAGTTACCTAATTTAAAGGTAATGTCATCTCTTATGTTCTTTTTTTTTATTTTGCATCCCCAATGGCCTAAACTCTGTTTATTCCTTTAATTTTGAAACATCATCAGTATAATAAATATACTAGGACGTTGTTATGATAATTATTCGAGCTACATTTACACACACCTCCTTCTAATTGTTAATGAACACACTGTTTCCGTGGATGGCGAATTGATGCCTCACGAAACGATGATTGTTCTATCTTCTCCTATCACCTCTCATGGTGTCCATTATGATGTAAATATATTTATTTATGATATATATTATATCTATTTCCCCTCTATGCTTCTGTATTTTACATTTAAAACATACCTTTATGCATTTCATGTTGAGAAAATGTGATAATTTCATTTGAGGAAGTGTGGACTACCGCCCCCTCAAGTGATGTGACTCGTTCATGCAATACATTGAATGAGTAAAGAATGAAATTAATGAACTTATGTGACCTATATAACATATATATTATACTGGAATTATAATATATATATATATATCTAATTTCGTTTTAATTCCATTAAATAAGAAATAGAAATGAAAGTAGCGTCCATGCGTACGTACGTCTTACCGTCTCCATGAACGGTGCATTTCATTTCTTAACATTAAATGTATTGTGAAATTATATACTGGATATATATGATATATATGATATCTAAATCGTTAATATAATTATGGATGTAATGTATATTTTACCACATGAAAAACTTGTAATTATAACAAGTTTATTTTTGACTCAAGTACCAATGATAGACGAAACGACCGTTATTAACTTAAATAATTACATAATGTTCATAACATGGTAATAAGTGATATAAATAGATTAATGAATTTGAAATAGTTTTTTTTTTCAAGTATAAAATAACTCTAGTTTATTATTCAGGAATATAAAGAGATGAACAAGAAAATTCGGACTTGAGGTAAGGGATCATACCTCTCTCTTTCTTTTTAAGTACTCTTTTTTATGTAACTTACTTTAAGATCCCCTTTCTTATGTTGGGATATGATATTTTATATTATTATTGTTTTAAATTTTATGTTAACATTATTATAGAACCTATTTGAACTCATAAATCCATTTTTGGATGTTTTATGCGGCGTCGTTAGGCTACCGAATTTTCATAAGGGGATTTTCATCTCGCTTTTTATTCCCGTGAGATTCATGCTACATTGGCCTCAATTTCCTTTTGTGTGTTGTATGTACTGCCCATTATTTTACTATTTGTATAATATACTCTCATTTATGGGTATTTACATCTTCATTTTATGACCCTTCTTTCATGGGGTGTACGTTTCGAAAGTTTCCCAAATCGGTAAGGGAACCATTCACACTCGTCTTTAAAAATTACTTATTTTGTTATGTCTTTTAATTTACATATTTTTATGTTGGGATATGTTCTTCTATATCCTTATTGATGTAAATTTTATTTCCAAGTGATGATATACTATTTTCTCTCTCATAAACTAATTTTATGAATTATAAAGTGACGTCATTAGGCTGTCGAACTTTACCAAGGGAACTTCTTAACCCAATTACGATTTCTTTGGGTTCAACTTATAGTTATTGAATATGTCAAACTATGAATATGTGTGAATTTCCTCCGGTTGTTTTACACTTAATTTCCACTTATATTAGGTTTATTTATATTTTTCACACATAATTATGAGATTGCTTTATCCTTAATTTAAGTATACCTTCTTTATAAGGGATTTCATCTCATTTTACAATTCTATTGAGACTTCATTGTTGTTATGCACCTATTCACTCTTATATGGTGTATATAATATCCTTTGGAATAATATATCATGAATCCATTTATTCTAATGATATTATAAAGTTTTGATTAAATGTTATTCTTCAATTATTGTATTCAAGTTTCTCTCATTTTGTTAAAACCCCTTTAACTAAAATATCATTTTAAATGTTTTAATGATTTATTCTTATAAATATTTCTCATTAATATCCATGTTTTCAAATTGGTTATAAGGATTTATTTATATTGATATTAATGGTTTAAAATGTTAAAACCATCAAAGTGGTATGGGACACTTTGATTCAAAAATATCTTTATTAAATGTTTTAAATGGTTTTGAAAATGGTTTTTATAATGGATTCATTATTTCAATATCGTAAAATGTTGTATTGTTATTGCAATGTGGGAATGTTATCTTTACTTTGTGCTTAAGTTATATTCTATGATTATGTTATGGTTCTTGGGCATTGTTTATGAATACGGGTGGTTCCATGATAAACTAAGGGCGAGTGAGCACGATATAGCTCTCCAATGCATTGGGTAATGCGAAAGAGTAAAACACTAAGGTTTCTACAAAGAGATTTAGGGAATATACGGTGATGGGTATTCCAAATGTAACCATGAGGGATACTCCCTATATAAGAATGTTATGAATGCCTCAAGTTTCCTTTATGCATTATGATTTCTATGAGTTATTCCAAAATCTTATGATTTAATGAGGTATGTTAAAGTGCTTATGTTTTATGAGTAATGTATGATTAGATTGATTCGTATCTGTACAAGGACTACTGTTTTCTTTCTATATTTTTACAACACTTACTGAACATTTTATGCTCATCCCATGTTTTTGAAATGTTTTCCATGGGACTTAAAGTGGAATACGGTCAAGGATGGGATCAAGGAAATGTCATGCTATCTGAAACAAGAACTAGACATGAATCTTTTGTTCAAGAGTTTTTATTTTGTGAAAAAATGGAAACTGAGTAGATGTGTCTACTTTGTAATCATTGAGATGTAATAGTTATGTCCTAATTCTCTAAAACTCTAAATCTGAAAAGATCCTCAATGTGAATTATTCAATTTAATTCATGATTAAGTAATGTTTAATGGTTGGGTCCTTATAGAGGTCCATTAGGCTACGCCATGTGGTCTACTCATCCTATCATTATCGTCACTTCTTGCCATTGTATTTCCTCATATAACACTCTTCAATCCGAGAAAATCTAAACATCAATACATCGGTCCCCACTCAACAACCATAGAATCTCACATAGATTATGTCAAATGGATTGTCTCATCATGAAGGTCCTAATGCCACAATTGACTCTTTGATCAGACATAACATTGCATGATATGATCATTTTATTGAAAAGAGGTCTGGGTGGGTCCAGGACCGGTCCGACCCGAGTGGACCGACCCAACATGACCCATCCTGGGGTCCACCTACTTGACCAATGGTTCCACCCCGGCTTCCCCGAAGGGGCATGGCCCAATGGCTCTACCTCATCCCACTATGATGTCGTCTGGATTCCTCTAATCCCAGATGTGGTAATCACACCACATCCCTCCTCATCACACGACCATCTTGAACTGCCAACGTTCTACACCCGGCCCACAGCTTGAGTCGTGGGTCCTGGTCACCACTATGGTCAATGTCATGGGCCTCTCAACACAGCTATATCTGCTGCTATGGTGTGCATCCATGTGGCACCTCCACCACTATCTGGCACACAATAACCGCCCCCACCATCTTCAACCGATAATGCACTAACATGCCCTTCTATGGGCCATTGGACATGGTCTGGTGGTCTATTCATTGATTTGAAAGGGGTTATAGGATCCTAAGACAAAATTCTGCATTTTATGGTGGTTCAAAATCACATTTCAACCCACTACACAGAACAACACATGAATGGTGGTATCTCCCACACAGCCAGGATCTATTCACCACATACATCGTCGCACCTCCATCATTCCACAATGAGTTTGGATCCTTGATTTGGTAGTGTTTCTCCACGAAATGGGTGTGCAACGATCAATCATTAGTTACCCAATATTGAATATGATGAATGCGGGGGGGGGGGGGGGGGGGGATAAAATCACATTAAGAAACCTGATGATTGAACCTCATATGTTTGTTCGTTTTGGCCTTGATCTGATCCATTAGAAAGTTCTAGAAAAAAATAAAAATGGAAATACCAATTCCCCAGAAATCATCACCCAATCATGAACCTCCCACAAAAAACGATCTGACATAGGGTTAACCTGTTCCTAGGTTGATACGTGTTGTTCATTTAAATCCTATAATGGTGAATGACATATTTAAAATACAACCCCTACCATGAGTTGGATCTCTTGCAGATGTAGATTGAAGTCATGTCACCCCATAAATACTTTTTATTGAGAGGTTATTCAATTCATCGCCTCATTATCGAACCCTGATCTCTGATCCATCATCGTCGGTGAGAGAGCCACCCCACCCTTGCCTTAGGTATGCTATAGAGTTCTAGAGGAATTCTTAAGCATTATTAATTCTATCACTGGATCATATTACTAATTAATGGTGGGAACATGCTAATGAATTTTAACTAGACTGTTTCACTTTGAAATAGCATCACCACACTGCTTCTTCTATGGAAGGATAAATAGTTTCTCCATCAATGCATTGTATCATCGATATGATGCAATACAATATTAGTAAATAAAATAAAAAATATTTTATTTTAATATATTCTTCTTTAAAATTTCCAAAAATTAAATTTTACCCTACACCCATACCTGTCGAGGGTATGTCTTGCTTATGGAAAACATATCATTACGAACTCAATAGTGGTTTCATATTTTTATTCCGAGTAACTATTTGTGACTTATGAGGATACAAAAATATATTAATTTTTATTTAAATTATTTTATTTATGGTAATGTCCTATAAACTAAATTTTACATATGGATCGTGCCGACCAATGTTATACTCCAACTATGGAACTAATTCCCTCATTAACAAAATGGTTATCTCTTATTTTCAATCCAAGTTAACATTAATGAGTTATAAGGACTTGATAAATAAAATAATGTAATTTTTTTATTTATGGTTAATCCATTTTGGCATTTTCTCATAGGATACATTCACTAACTAAACATAAGGTGCACCTATTGTAAACTAACTACAATAAACACAATAGTGCCCTCATATTTTCATTGAAGAAACCATTTAAGAGATATTCCATTTTTCAATAAAATTGCACATGCACGCTATTTAAAACATAACTATTTTTGACGTATCATTCTGAGAACTAAGAGCCTCAAAATTGGACGTTGACTCTGCACTTTGTTACATAAGTTTCCCATGAATTTTATAAAAATTGAACTCTTAAAATAAAAGATGTTACATCACCCCTTCCTTAAGAATATACATCAAAAAAAATTTAATATAGGGATTCCCAAACAAATGAAAGTACAAGAACAAAGTTGTGCCTCAATCTCCCTCATGATCTCTTAGAGTTTCTTGTACTACCACTAAATACACACTAAAGGAACCGATCATACATATAGGGTCATCTCATATCAATCTACAATATCGACCAGAAACTCTGAAAAATTCACCTTGTCATCAACGACCGTCTTTCCCCGGCCAAATCTCCACCACCTAGAGGAATCATGAGTCCTCCATTGAACATTGCTCTTGGGTAGTTAGGAAGTCGGTCGACATGGTGAATTATTCAATGATCACCCAGATTTAATAGTTTCTCATGGATGTGTGTGATAAACCCATAATGAGGCCCATCTATATCTCTTCCCACATTCTTCATGGTACCCCTGATAATGAAAGAAAACCAGTAAATCTGATTCATATAAGCATTCATCATGTTATCATAATAGGTAAGCCGAGGTTAAACCTGTTCTATCATCACCTATGTCTGTATTGATACCAACACACATAACTCTATGCATCTAACCACTATAGGAAACACTAATACAACTACACATCCCATGAAAAGATAAACATTCTCCCCACCTTTCGAAGGTCCATTAACGGTATTCCATGAGGAAAATTGAGAACATAAAGATTAATGGTATATCTAATCATGTTTTCCCTCCCAAACCCATTTAAGAGTGGATAGGTAATAACATATGACTAGAGGTATGATGCTTCATCCCCATCCACGAATGGTAACTATAATGAGGCCAGCCGCTCTATTTCCTTGTTCAGTAACAACGAACTAGATCTACTACTAAGAGAATATGAAACCATGTTCCCCATACTAGGAGTATATACTAATTCATGGTCATAGTCCTAGAGGAACTATAACCATCGTCATTTTTATCAAGTTAAAATAATTCTGAGAGAATATATACTTGACACTCGTATGGTTAGGGTAGATGGTAGTCCATCCACCTTTAAAGTTGTCTCTCCACATATTCAACGTAAAGACTACCACTACTATCTCAGGATCAAGGTGCTCATCAAACTCTATCTTAACTTCCGATAAGCCTACAAGCACCATTCCATCCACATGAAGGGCATCCTCTTTCAACTGATCAATGCGTTCTTCATCCCAATGGTAGTGGGTACTTATTCTCTACATCCACTTGGTTAAAGGGGTAAAAATCCACGCATCACCTCAAACACTAGGTCATAATGTTGTACCCTTGTTTTGTGGTATGTAACCATTACTTGATGCTTTTCATGGTATTAATGTTAACTATTTTGAATGGGCGGTTCGGGAGAACATGGAATGTTGTTTTGAGGCGAAGGGGAAGTTGCACGGGAGGCGCACAGTTTGTCAAAACCATGCAGGCAAACCAAGCGTAGTGGGTCTTGGATGCAGTGGCTTCCACATGGTCGGCACATGGTTTGTCTAACCATGTATCCAAATCATGCATTAAGGGTGGTCGAGGCAGTAACTAACGCGCGGTTAGTGAATGGTTTGTCAAACCGTGCGAACTAACTATGCGACCACTTAAACGAGATCTTGTAAAAGTGGATCTCATGCGTTTTCACCTCTATATGCCCCGTTAAAGCTCCTAAGAAACCCTATCTCTGGATTTTTGGATCTCCCAATGTCAAGGAATGTTCTCCCATCATTCCGAAGGTTATCTGAAGGCTTCTCTTGGAGAATCGAATCCAGATTCTTGAGGTATGTGACCGTTCTTGTTTAATTTCTTAGATCTAAAAAGATCTACTTCACCTCTTCTCTCGGTTTCTTAGATCTATGCATGTTATGGGTAGATCTATTTGTGTGGGATCCAAACATTATGAGTTTTGGTCTTATTTTTATTAGGAGAAGAGATCTAAGGAGTATCCATTTTGAATCAGGCCATTTTTCTTGTGCATTCTCCGTTTATTAGGGTTTTTGTCAAAACCTTTGATGTAGGTGGATTAACTATCGATTCCTCTTTCTTTGAACATGAAGTCTTAGTTTCAATTTTTTTCCTTGATTGAAATGGTTGGTTATATGTTATGATAGAATGGTTGAAACCCCTTTTTAGTAACAGGTGATGGAAATTGTCTGTTTTTGGAAAGTGTTTGTTGATGTGAATTTTAAATGGTGATTTTAAATTGGATATTGTTTTGCTGCTTGAATGAAATGGTTTTCAATAAAATTGTGATACTTTATTGAAAGGTTTTAAACACATGTGGTTTGGGCATATATTTTCATGGGATGTGGTTTGTGTTCATATGCATTGGGATCGATTAGGGCGAGAAGTTTTCCCATAAAAAAGATGGGATGGATATGGGCGAGAAGTACCCCCATCAAAAAGGGATGGATAAGGTCGTGAAGTACCCCCGTCAAGGTAGTTCACTAAGTGAAAATTTAGTGGAAGGATAACTCACCACTCGTGAGTATTGGGAGGTCCAGGTTGCATGAATGGTTGGTTGTGTGGATTTGTAAAATGGAATGAAAGTTCCAAACTAGTAATGGGAATTTGATTGGAACCTTTTCTTAGTTTCTTTTCTTAAGAAAGATGGTTTTTGTTGGAAAATGTTTTTCACATGGAACATGTTATATTGTAAACTATTTTGGAATTGTTTTATATAAATTGTTTTATATAAATTTGCTAACTTGTTTTATCTTAGAGGCATGGGTTGGGAAGTCATCGGGGAAAACCTACTGAGTTTCATTTCTCACCCCCTACTTTTGCACATTGGTGATTATGAAGATGTCATATATTGGGATGTTGTAAAAGTTAATGCATCACAAGTTCATAGCACTAGTTCATGATGCTTGGGCTGGTTCATGATGTTGGAGCATGGATATTGTGGAGCATGGAGTGGGGTTGTTGTCTTGTGGTCTTTTAGTTTGCCTTTCCACTATTTACACTGATTTAGTGTTGGTTTCCACTGTGGTACATTTGGTTGGTTTTTTGATAAAACAAATGGCTGAGTTGTATTATATTTTTTCAGGCATCATTTTGTAGATTTTATTGGTTATGCTTGATTGATCCATGGTATTCATAAAAGGTAAATCTAACCACACTTTTTTTGAAACCCTTTGGCATTGATTTCTAGTGTTTGGCGCCTTGGGGATGTCACATAAGGCCTAGTAATGACTCATTGATCTCTAAATCCAAGGAGAATTGGTGGGTCAATACAAATGGTATCAGCTTGATCGGTCTTTGAATAACAAGTGGTCATCGATGATCTTGGTTTTGGAGTTGAAATTCTTTTTCATCTGTTCCTTGGGTTATAATCTTAGATAGTAGTAGGATTATCGGAACATGAAATGTATAGCATAAAAGGATGTATCTAACCTTTTTATGTTGAACTTCATGTTACAAGGGTGATGGGTACATAAGTGTTTTGGATACACTTCTAGAGTGTTGTAAATATCATTATCATCAGTTTGGCCATTTATATGCGCATGACATGCATTATAGAGGAATGAATTCCCACTAGGATTGCATATCTCATTGTGAGGAATGAGTAAGGAATTTGTGTAAGGTGCCAATTTTTTAAAAATGCAGAAATTTTTTCAACTGAAAGACTTTGAAAATAGGGTATTTGGTATATTTTGTAAATGGTTTGATTTTAAAAAAGTATGTTGAATGTTTTAAAAAATGGTTGAACATGGGAAAAGGTTGTTCTGTGAACAAATTTTTTATAAATGATGTGATAGAATTTGAAATGATAAACCATCAGTATCTAGGAAGTTAGACTAACGGCATGCATAGTTTGTATAGAAAATGGCACCTGTTAGGCGTCGTAGAAACCAACCCGATGAAGCTGTGGAGAATGTGGTTGCACCTGAACCATGTGTAAACCAAGAGCTGGTTCAGAGTATCTTGCAACCGTTCTAGGATGTGTACACGTGGAATCAGAGGGATGATTTAGGGCATGTAGGAAATTCTCTCTAGTTCCAGAAGCAAGATCCACCCATCATTTGGGGTGATTCTGAACCAGAATGGGCAGAGGTGTGGCTAAGTAGGATGAATCGAATCTTCGATTTCATCGGCACACCAGCAGAACTGAATGTAAAGTTGGCGATGTATATGCTGGAGAATCTTTCATGATAATGGTATGAGCTCGTGGTGCGGGCTATGGTTGATCAAGGCCTGGGCTGGGAAGAATGTGATAAGTAGTTCGATAAACAATTCTATCCTAACTTGTTCAACATCCAGAGGACGATGGATGTTTTCAGCCAGAAGCATGAGAATCTATATGTCACATAATATGCGGATAAATTCATGAATTTAGTGCGCTTTTCACTGGATGTTACTGCAAGTGAATCTCTGCAGGAACGCATAATTGAATTAGGGTTGAGACAATTGATTCCCTTGTTGATATTTGTGATCTGTATTATGGAATATATGGAGATGGTAAACAGATAAATAGTAGATGAAAGATACATCAGAGGAGTTATGTGATGAGGATATAAGATGATAACCACGGGATGTGTGAGAACTCTAATGCTAGGAACAAGAAGAAGAGGGACACCTAGTACCAAGGTTGGAGTGTGAATCAGAATCCGATGGCTGGATCATTGAATCGTCCTCCACGACCCATGATGGAAGTCGGGTGTTTTCAATGTGGATCGATTGATCACATAAAGCGAGAGTGTATGGAGCAACCTAGACAATGTCACAATTACAAGAATATGGGGCATCTACAATTCTATTGTAGAAATACTCTGAGGTCGGGTGCACGTGACACTTCCCAGGCGTCGCAAGCAGCATATGCTTCGAAAGGACGAGGATAGCAGAGTTAGTCTCATCAGCATAACAAAGCTAGCCATGATGATTCTCAAAATAAAATGACTCCTCAACCAGGAAAATCTCAGCAAGGCAACAAGGAGAACAATCCAGTGAAAAAGAAATTGTATAGAGTTGAGAAGATGATTGTTGATGATCAGGATGGACCATCAATAGAAAGAGGTACAATTCTTTTGAATTCTACCTTTCTTCAAGTGTTGTTTGATACTGGTGCATCACATTCCTTCATTGCTTCTTGTGCTGTTGACTTGATATGTTTATAACTGGAAATTAATCCGTCTGTGTTGAAATTGAAAACTCCTCTTGGTGAAATAGAATGTCAAGCCTTAGAGTGTCGAGCATGTGCCTTAATTGTTGAGGAGCTAAGCTGGAACGAGACTTCTCCATGTTGGATATGGATGTATAGGATGTAATCCTAGGTATGGATTACTTGGAAAGGTTTAAGGCTATAATCGACTATTATAGGAAAACGGTTAGTTTCATGACTGAGGACAGCAACAACCATCTCTTTAGTGTAGAATGGATAGTAAAGAAGAGTGTGAAGGGCTTGTTGGAACCAATGGAGGGAACGATATCTCATCAATTGGCAGCATGACTTTGGCATCAATAGAAGAGATTGAGGATAATAGTTTTCCAGCTGTGGTGGACCAATTCCTAGATTTCTTTCCCAAAATCATCTCAGGGTTACCACCTCTAAGGGAAGTGGAGTTTATGATTGATCTCCATCCTAGGACCAGTCCTATTTCCCTTCGTTCTAATAGGATGGAACCAAAAGAGTGACGTGAATTGGATGTGTAGTTAGAGGAGCTAGAAATCAAGGGTTTCATTCGGCCAAGTATGTCTATGTGGTCAGCACCAGTATTGATTGTAATGAAAGTAGATGGAACTTTGAGGAAATGTGTGTATTATCGTAAACATAACCAAGATACGATAAAGAATAGATATCCAATTCCATGCATTGATGACCTATTTGATCAATTGTGGGGAGCTTAGTGGTTCTCTAAAATTGACTTCAAGTCAGGATATCACCAGTTGCGAGTTCATAATGAAGATATTCTAAAGACAGCCTTCAGAAGCGGATATGGCCACTATGAATATATACTCATGCCTTTTTGTCTTACGAATGCACCAACACTCTTTATGGAATTAATGAATTAGATATTTCAGTGATATCTGGATTCTTTTGTTATGGTGTTTTTGGACGACATATTGGTGTATTCAAGAACAAGGGATGAGAATGATCAACACTTGACGATAGTGTTGGTAATCTTGAGAGACCATCAGTTGTATGAAAAATTATCAAATTGCGATTTTTGGATACAAGAGTTACACTCTATAGGCCATGTTGTTTGTGAGACATGTGTTTTAGTTGAACTAGAAAAGATAGAAGATGATATTTCATGGAAACTTCCAAAGAATGTCTTTGACATACGATGATTTCTTGGTCTAGCTGGTTATTACCGAGGCTTTGTCTGTGACTTCTCACAACTAGCTTCGCCTATGACAACATTGACAAATAAGAACAGTTCATTTCAATAGACAGAAGAATGCCAGATAACTTTTCAAGATTTGAAAGGTTTCCTTATTTCAGCACCCATCTTGATTTTTCTTGAATCCGGATAGGAGTATTTGGTGTATTGTGAGGCTTCAGTAATAGGTTTGGGTTGTGATCCAATGCAAGGAGACCATTTTGTTGCTTATGGCTCAAGATAATTGAAAATTCATGAAATGAACTACCCAAAACATGATTTGGAGTTGGCTGCAATCGTCCATGATTTGAAAACATGGAGACATTATCTCTTTGGTGAGAAATTTAATGTGTTTATGGAGCCCATAAGCATGAAACACATTTTCTCATAGCGATATTTTGAATCTGAGGTAAAGGAGATGAATGGAGTCTCTTCAAATGTTCGACTTCGACTTGATGTATACACCGATTAAGGGAAATTCGGTGGCCGATGAATTATGGAGAAAGTCGTATGCTCAGATAGAGAAAGAATCTTCAGATGAGTGGCAGTTGTTATTGGTCCTTGCCGAAATGCGTATGAAATGTGTTGACCGATATGATGTTGAGGTTTTCTTTCCAGTTGCGCTTGTTTCTGATTTGGTGGAGATAGTAAAGGAGGCACAATCATCTGATGTTGATTGTGCTCTAATGAGTTCAAAACTGAATGGTGGGGGAGACCATTGATGGATGGAATCTAGATGGGAGTTCCGTTTTTCGATTTTGAGATTGGATGGTTGTACCTTTATCTACTTAGGAACAAACCCTTCATGAATACCACCATTCAAGATGGGTTGTACATCCGGGTACACAGAAGATGTATAAGGCGTTGAAGGCACATTTTTGGTAGAGCGACATGAATCAGAATGTAGCTGATTTTATTTCATGGTGTTTAACTTGTCAGCAAGTTAAAGCAGAACACTAGTGGCCAGATGGTATGTTATAGTCTTTACCTATCCTAGTGGGGAAATTATATCATATTGTAATAGATTTTGTTATATGTATTCCATTAATGGTCCGAAGACACGATGCCATTTCGGTGATAGTGGATCGTCTAACCAAGTCGGCCCATTTCATCCCAATTTGTGGAACTTATACGGTGGAAGATATTTCAAAAATCTATATCTGAGAAGTGGTAAAGGGGCATGGTGTATAAGTGTCAATCGTGTCAGACAGAGATCTGAGGTTCACATTTCGTTTTTGGTGATACTTATAGAAAGCCCTGGGAACTTAGCTAAATATGAGTATGGCGTATCATCCCCATATTGATGGAAAATCCGAAAGGATGATATAGACATTGGAAGGCATGTTGCGGGCTTGTGTAATTTTTTTGGGGGCTCATGGGAGGATCATATACCCTTAGTGGAGTTCTCATACAATTACATCTATCAAGCCTCGATATGCATGGCTCCATTTGAAGCACTGTATGGGCGTCCTTGCCGTTCAACATTTTGATGGGTGGAAATAGATGAGACATCACTAGCCGGGATGAACCTTGTCCTAGAAACAATGGAGAAGATCCATTTGATTATAAAGAGGATGGAGACGGCTCAGAGTCATCAGAAATCTTATGCGGATCATCGCCGAAGACCGTTGTCATTTGCGGTGAGTGATCACGTCTTTTTGAGAATCTCTCCATGTCCTAGAGAACATCGTTTTAGGAGGCAGGGAAAATTATCTCCTTGATATATATGCTATTTGGAGATACTGGAACAGGTTGGAGAGGTTGTGTATCGGTTGTCATTACCTTCGCAGTTCAGTGGATTTCATAATGTGTTCCATGTATCTTAGTTGAAGAAGTATCAGCCTAATCCTGACCATGAGATCTTATGGGAACACATTGACCTAGATCCGGATGCTTCATTGATACATATCCTAGTACGGATTGTGGATAGGCAAGAGAAAGTCTTGCATGGAAAAATCATTGGTCTAGTGTGGGTTTTCGGGCAGCATGGTCAGATTCAAGAAGAGACTTGGGAATGCAAGAAAGAAAAGAAAGCACAGTGGCCAGAACTCTTTCAGGAAAGTGATGGTTTTCTAATTTCCGGGGATGGAATGGCCAATGGTGGGGAGAATTTAGTACCCTCGGTTTCTGGTATGTAACCCTTAGTTGATGATTTTCAGGGTTTTAATGTTAAAGGTGTTTAATGGGAGGGTCGGGAGAACATGGAATGATGGTTTGAGGCAAATGGGGAGTCGAACAGGAGGCGCACGGTTTGTCTAAATCGTGCGGCCAAACCATGCACAGTGGGTCTCGTAGGAAGTGGCATCTGCACATTCGGTGCACGATTTTTCTAACCGTGCGGCCAAACCGTGCGAGAAGGGTGGCCGAGGCAGTAGCTAACGCACAGTTAGCACATAGTTTGTCAAACCGTGAGAACTAACCGTGCAACCACATAAACGAGATCCTATAAAAGTGGATATCACACATTTTCACCTCTAAATGCCTCGTGTAATCTCTTAAGTGGCACTAACTCGGTATTTTGGTTCTCCCAAGGTCTTGGAAGGTTCTTCCATCATTCTTAAGGTGATCTGAAGGTTTCTCTTGGCGAATCGAAGCCGGAATTGTGAGTTATGCGACCGTTCTTGTTTTATTTCTCAGATCTACTAAGATCTACTTCTCCTCCTCTCTCGGTTTCTTAGATCTACACCTGTTATGGGTAGATCTAATTGTGTGGATTCCAAACATGATGAGTTTTTTTCTTGGTTGTGTTAGGAAAGTGATCTAGGTAGGATCTTTGGTGAATCGTGCTGACTTTCATGTGCGTTCTCCATTTTTAGGGTTTTTTTCAAAACATTTGAGGTAGGTGGCTTCACTCTCGATTCCTCTTTCTTAGAACATGAATTATTAGTTTCAATTTGTTTTCCTTGATTTAAATGGATGTTTATCTATTATGAAAGAATGGTTGAAACCACTTTTTAGTAATGGGTGATGGAAATTATGTGCTTTTGGAAAGTGGATGATGAAGTGAATTTAAAATGGTGATTTTAAATTGGCTATGGTTTTTCTACTTGAAAGAAATGGTTTTCAATAAAAAGGTTATTTTTTATTTAAAGGTTTTGAACAGGTGTGGTTTGGGAATTGATTTTCAAGGGTTGTGGTGTGCGTTCATATGAATTGGGATGGATAAGTGCGAGAAGTTCTCCCATCAAACGGTTGGGATGGATTGGGGCGAGAAGTAGCCCCATCAAGAAGGGACAGATATGGTCGTGAAGTACCCCCGTCAAGGTAGTTCACTAAGTGAAAACATAGTGGAAGGATAACTCACCACTCGCAAGTATAGGGAGGTCCAGGTTGCATGCATGTCTTGTTGTGTGGATTTTTGAAATGGAATGAATGTCCCAAAATGGTAATAAGAATTTGATTGGAAACATTGCTTAGTTGTTTTTCTTAAAAAAGATGGTTTTTGTTGGAAAATGTTGTTGACATGGAACATGTAATATTGTGAAATGTTTTTCAATTGATTTATATAAATTTTTTCATATAAATGTGCTTACATTTTTTATCCTAGTAGCATGTGTTTAGAAGTCATCGGGGAAAACCTATTGAGTTTCATTACTCACCCCCTGCTTTGGCACGTTGGTGCTTTTACAGATGTCATATACCGGGATGTTGGCAATGGTAATGTGTCACATGTTAATTAAACTACTTCGTGATGCTTGGGCTCGTTCGTGATGTTGGATCTTCGATCATGTGGGTCATGGTGTTGGGTTGTCATCTTTTGGTCTTTTAGTTTGTCTTTTCGATATTTACACTGATTTAGTGTTTGTTTCTGTTGTGGTACTTTTGGTGGGTATTTTGATAAAATAAATTGTTGAGTTGTCTTATCTTTTATCATGCATAATTTAGTAGATTCATTTGGTTATTCTTGTTTGATCTGTAGTATTAATAATGGGTAAATCATCCCCCATTTTTTTTGAAACCCTTCGGCATTTATTTCCAGCCTTTGGCTCCTTGAGGATGTCTCTTAAGGCCTAGTAATGACTCGTTGAGCTCTCAAGACAATGATAATTGGTGGGTCATTAAACAAACAAAGCCCATCCTATACACGTCCACAACCTACACCCCAAATCATGAAGCACTGTGAAAGAAATCTGATATACTGATGGAAATATTGGTTCCACCTCAGGGTATATAATGATATAGAAGTCCATCTCCATATAGGGTGGTAATCCGGGAATCATTTTTTGTAATTTCATCCCAATAATCTATATGTACTACTAGAAACTGAAAACCAAAAAAATATCTACAACCATGTGGGTTCAGGTGTCCGCATGCAGCTACCCATTCCCCTATTCTTCATCTCCCTAAGCACGGTGTGGACCAAATTGGGGTGGTGGCTATAACATGTCAAAATTTATACCACCTCTTAATACTCTCCTAGATCCCTACCACATCTTCCACCGTGCAAATTAATATGTTTCTATCACTATGACTTCCTCAGTGCGCCATCCAGCATTTCATTGGCACCACGACAGGCTGGAAAATCTCTAAAGAGATATTCCATACTGTCTTTTGTAAATAATTTCCTTATTCTAGGCTAACTAGACGCTCCATATGATCCTTGAACTATAGATACCCCAACCTGGGACAACTTCTGAGAACATCTCACACATCCAAGTCTTTGAGACTAATGTCATCTTCCTAGTTTCCCACTGATGACATCCACTAGCTGTATCTTCTCATCCAATAGATTTTCAACAACTAATATTCTCTCTATCACCCCATGGATATGTAGGAATTCACTAAAGAATAATGTTGTCTCGGATTTCCAAAAACACATCTCACTCAGAATTCTGAGCCCTGAAACACTGGTCGTATTATATTCATCGAGTTCCTAGAATGTTCGGTATGCCTCAATGAAAACTCATCTACATACATTTCATATTTCGGAAGCTGTATAAGCTCTTTGGCACACATAGACCATAGTTTTTATGATAGTATCACCTTATTTGAAAAATATTTTCAAGATCTGTCCATGGAAAAGTAACATCATCGTTTGATCAGGTAATCTAATAACTGACATCACCCTACTAAGTCACGTAGAAGTATCACTACCAAGACTGACATATGATCTAACATTGCCTTGAATAGGTGGAATACTTGTTCACCACCTCAAGCTAGTCCTTTACAACCTGTTAGTCGGCTCCCCTCGAAACCTGAGGGGTCTCTTTCACTAAATCTTCTAATGAGAACTCATCCAACACATCTCATCTACTTGTACTATGAGAAACGTGTTATACTTCACAGATGATGGTATAGCTAGTACACCACCCTATTGTATTATATCTAGTATGCACCCATGTACTCATCATGTCTACCCTTATATAATCCACATGATCACATGGTTGAATCTTGACTGGCTGTCTATGTGGAAGCACCTAGAAACAAAACAAGATGTGCCACAATCAATAGAGTGTACCTCATTAGCAGACTCAAGAAGGACGTGGAAAACACAACCCATTCCTATACGATTCATGTACCATCATTTTACCTAAAAATGGAGTTTTCATGTACTATGTCCAATAGAGACTTCAAGGTATTGGTGTATGGATACATTAGCGACCACACCAACACTAGATTCACTAGCTTGAAAGATAAATTCGGAACACTTAGCACTATTTCCCCACAACAAAATCATAGACTCTGGGTTCTTAAGGTAGAATTAACCTCCTCTGATACAACTATGTCACAACCCGTATTCAGGGACCTATGTTTTGACAATCCTAACCCGACTTCTGATATGCCTGGGGCTCTAGACTCATACTGAGTAGGCATAATTCACAAATAAGAGAAATTTCCTAAGAACCTGTACACACGCACCCAAATTATGACACATGAATGGCGTGTTAAAAATATAAGCAATTAAAATTTATTCATAAAACTACAACCCAAAAATAGATTGTGATAAAAAGTAAATTAGCGAAGTCGAACTAGTCTTGAATACAAGCCTACAAAAATAATGAAATTAAAAGATCTTTACCCACAAAGAATGGGACTAAAGTTGTTGTAGGAAGCTTCTGAATGCACCTCGGCTTGTCTGATATCACAAGGCACCACCTGGTCTTGGCCCCAGTACTACTTCATCTAAGACTCCACCAAAGAATTGGTTGTCTACATATGACACAACATGTGTGGGAAAATCTTATGTTAGGGTGATTAAAACAATATTCAGTATGCGACCCAGAAAGCCACAAAGAAAAATAACACCAAGGAATACACCACCAACAAGGTACAATCATCTCAACATAGGTATATTTCAAATAAAATATACTGAGAACATCCATGTATACTCATAATGGATTCCAAGATGCAGGGTCTCATCCACTACCATCCATATGGTTCTGTGCATAGCACACTCAATTCTGGGAGGTCCTAATACTCAAGGATTCTGATTATAAGCCCGTAGAGAACGCATTCCAAAATTATCTGAGGGAACATATGATCTCGATACAACACAATGTTTCCCTGATACTTCTACAGTCACATAGATAGGATGTCTCAATATCACAACCTGTCATACATCACATGATTCTTCTTAAAGAATGCTTATCCTTTGAAGACTCACTCAATGAGCCGTCAAGTCATCAGTGACATACACAAAGAGGGTCCCGCTTATTTGGGCCCTACCTGAAGAGAAAGCCCTGAGGACTACCCAAAGTACACTTCCATATTCATAAATCTGAATATGTTGTAATACAATGGGACTCATCTACAATGATTCACTAAGGTCTTCTCATCTACTTAGACACTGAGGTCTACATGGATACTCGTCTGTCGGTACACACAGGTCCGCACCTCTATTCATCAACTGCGACACATAGGTCAGCAAGCCTACCCACCTACCAGGCCACTAAGGATCTCTCATTACTCATCATTCAAACCACATAGGTTCTCATGAATACTCATATTCTGATCCACAAAGTTCTGCACTTCTACTTGTCTGTTCGGCCAATAAGGTTCACTCGGCTACCCGCTAAGGTCCACTCATCACTTCCTTCTCGTCACTACTAGTCGCAGGAATACATCTCAAAGCATGTTTGATTCTGGGAGAATCTACTCCTCATGTAGTAGGTCACTACTAAACCTCCATTGAAACATAAATAGGTTATTTCAAAAGGATCAAATCATTGTGAGGTTCCCAACACCACAAACAGGTCATCGATCAGATGTACGGTTTTCATGTTATGACTGTTTTAGTGAACATGGGGTAGTTGGATGCGGGCACGGTCCAACCCAACTCAACCAAGAATAGGGTCCACCTAATCGACCCACTAGGTTTGACCCAACCCATGTGTCCCACTTCAACCGTGTTGGCGGTGTCTTGGGTCTAGCCTGCTGAGTAGTGGGTCCGGCACGTTGTCGGCATGGCACACTGTGATGAGGGTCGTTCTCATCCGGCCCTAGATGCGAAAATCACACCGCATGTCTCATTGTCACATGGCCGGCACGGCCAGTCATCATTCTTCAAATATCTTGTGTTTAGAGACACATGTCCTGGTCACTATTGTGACCGAAGCCACTGCCTTCTCCATGTGGACAGCCGTGCGGATCCGCCTCCACCGTCCGGCATGCAACCGCCACCAGTGCACTAGCATGCCATTCCGCGGGCCAGCGAACTTGATTCTGTGGTCCGTTCATTGACCCAGAAGGGATTCTGGGATCCTCGGGACATATTCTTCCTCTCCTTGGGGTGAAAATTATGTTCTGAACCACTTATCCATCAAACACGTGAATGATAATGTCTCCCATAACACCAGGATCCATTCACCACTCCTATCGTTGCACCTCCATTGTGCCACCGCGAGGTTGGATCCCTGATTTGGGATTATTTCTCTAATAAATGGGAATGCAATGATCAATCATTAATCCACCCAAGAATAACAAAAAAACATGGGGGAGAAAATAACATTAAGAAACCTGATGATCGAACCTTGACCGTTTGTTCATTACACCCCCGATCTCATATGTTACAAAGATAACAAAAAAAATAAAAATGGAAATTCCAATTCCCCTGAAATGATCCCACTATCAAGAACCTTTTACATGAATTATCGAACTATGGGTCAACCTGTTCGTGGGTTTATCTATGCTCATAATTTAAATCCTAAAATGGTTAAATAAATCATTTAAATAATTACCCATGCCTGATGCTGGATTGCTTTCCATCATTGATGGACGTTGCGTCACAACGATGATCATTTTTCAGCTCATGTTTATCAGTTCTCCACTTCTTGATCGAACCCTGATCTATGATCCATCATCTTCGGAAAGAGAGCCTCCTCCCCCATTCCTTAGGGAAATTGTAGAGTTCCAGAGAAATTCCCCAGGGTTATGAATTCTAACGATGGTCACTTTCCCCAATTAATGGGGAAAACAAGTTAATTCATTAACATGTTTCAACATGATAGTTTTTTGTTGAAACATCATTGCTCCACTGCTTCATTTATGAAAGGATAACAAGTTACTCCATTGTTGAATTGAAGTGTCACCATTCTGATAAAAGTTAAAAAGAAATCAATAAACATCTTTTAGTTTATTTTTTTCTTCTAAAAAAATTCTAAGAATTAGCTTCTACCGTTGACCCATTTTATTTTAGGTTAAGTCCTTATTAAGGAGATAATATCCTTACGAACTCAACAGTGGTTTCAGATTTTTAATAAAATTTAATGTTTTTAATTTATGAGGAGTCAATAATAAAATAATTTTTATTTAAATTATTTTATTAACAATTACATCCCCGAAACCAACATTCAAATTAGGCCTTCACAGGCCATCGTTTGGCTCTGTATAAGGAAATAATTCCATCACGAGCTCAACGGTGGTCTCAAATTTTCAACCCGAGTTACCGTTCATGAGTTATAAGGACGTAAAATATAAAATAATCTTATTTAATTATTTTCTTTACGATTATGCAATTTTTTGTTTTTCTCACTAAAGACGTGTGCCGACTAAGATTGAGTTGTGCTTTGTGTGAACCCACTACTCTGAACAGAATGGTACCCTCATATTTCAGATTTGAGCAACCATTTATGAGTTATTACATTTACATCTTTCTAGAAAACTTATAACGCATTATATTTAAATCTTATCATTTTTTGACGTACCATTCCGAGCAGTTAAGGCCATGAAATTGCACGCTGTCTCTGCACTTGGTCTCCCAATTTTCTAAAAAAAATTCTGAAAATAGAATTGTGAAAATCTGAACAATTACATCATCTCACCATTCATAGTTTACGAACTAGACATGATGTTGTTGGACATAAATTAATATTATATTGAATTTGAATGTAACTTTCCAAGTAAAACTATCCATTACTTACTTGATAGTGATTCATAATGACATAAAACATCAAACTGATGAAGACTAGCAGAGACAAGAAAATAAATGACGCAATTACTATACTTGATATTTATGAATCATAAAACACCATGTTATGATTTTTCAAAAGTGAATGATTTATCATGATATGTGTATTCTGATCATAAGGGGGCGATATAGTTTTGTTGAACAGGTGATGAGGTTAATAAAAAATGGAATGGAAGATCATGGAAGGCAAACAATAAACCTAATCAATGAAATACTATAAAGACCATGAATACCATTTTTTATTATTAAGATGAAAAATAATGTTTTGAATTTGACAAATTAATGGAATGGATCAATTAGTAAATATGATAAATTGTACTAAGGAACAAAATAGATTTTCAAGTCCCATGATGAAAATGATTTTCTATGTCAGAAAAATCATGATGAATCACGGTTGATAATGATAAAACTATATAAAAACTCTTCCCATGAATAAAAATAATACATGGAATGCTAAAAATTATATCCACCTACAATGAATTCATATCTGCATTATCTTATATATTTGTAGGGTCTTTGTTCAAGAAGATAATTTAGGGGTGTGTTGATCAAGACTACTACAATGGCTATGATGGTGAACAAATATACACAACAAATGATTGACAAGATTCATTAGTTAATCTATATAAATGATTAGTGTAAGCTATATTTTATTGGCCAATATATTTTATTTTTTGTTATCTAATATGTGTGCATTGAGGAATAAGTCTGTAACTAACATTCCTATATGATATATTATATTTTTTTCAATGATTAGAAAGATGAAAGGATTTAAAATTTTGTTTAAATTGTAGTCACCCTAATTTTACATTATTATGAATATGTAGAGGGTAGGTAAAACTAAATTAACGATTTTTGTTCATGGTGAAATAGATGAGAATCCATTTTTCAAAGACGATGATTGAACCAAAAAACAAGAGATAATGAATTATTGAGCATACTAGTATAAGGAATTCATATATGAGGATGTATAAAGAGTAAATCACAATGGAATAGAAATGTTATTACTCATCTAATAAAAAATTAAAGGTATATATAGAATTAAAATTAAATTTTGAATGAGATAATATCTAATTAGGACATCAACATTGAGGATAGTCAGCTCGATCCATCAGGTGATGATTTCAAAAGGAAACGAATATTTCTATAATTCATGAGTAAATATTTCAAGTAGGTAAATAATATTTTGATTACTTTTGGGGGGTAAAAATCACAATTTAAGAATATAATTTGTTATGTGATCTTTAGTAAACTCACACAAGTAATATTCCTTTCATTAAATGCTTTATCATGGACAATATTTAGTAATGATAATGGATGATGTAATGATTGATAGATGCGATAAAGGAATTGGTAGGGGGTTTAAGATGAATATTACAGATATTAGAGGAGTATCCTCCCACAATAGACATTTACTACATTCACCCAAGATCACTAACACATTGGGGAGGTATAAAATATTGAGTGGAGATAACCCAAATAGTAGTGAACATTATTTGAAGGTGATCTGGGGATATTGAGTTGGGGATAGAGGATTATCCAAAAATAATAATATTTTACATATATTTCCTCATTTATTATCTTCTTTATCAATATGGGTTTGTAGGAATATATCATTTTTGTTAATTATTCTATTTGTAACTAATTAACTGAGTGGAATGATGAAGGATAGATTAAAATATTTTATTTTATGATCTATCTTCATATTTAATCATAGATTATTATAGTAATTATATTAAAATATTTCGATATATATTGTACATGAGAATATTTTAACTATAACACATGTAATAAAAAGAGAATACTAGAGTAATGTTTTTGTTTAGGAAACAAAACTAAACTATTGATTGTGAATGGTTAGGGTTTTATCTTCTCCATGTGGAATCATCATCATCACTAGGTGTTTTAGGAATATAATTTCTTAGGATATTTCATTGTAAATGATGTTTTAGATAATTATATTTATGTACTTCAATCCTATGTACATATCATAAATACACTATAGTTTATTCCATTCACGGAAAGGAAAATTTTTATCATTTATATTAGATAAAATCCCCATTAAAAATCAACTAGCTAGGTACATCTTCTTTGATTCCTTCCCCAATATTATCCACATATCTACCATAACATCATCGTTGGATGTTTTTATTTGAAATATTTTCATAGCTATTTTCATTATTTCTTTTTTTCAGTATGAATACCGTTGTCTTCATTTCTGTTTGACCATTCCCACCACAATGCTAGTAGTTAAGAGGTATATAAATAAATAATTTTATGGATTACTAGTAAATTATGTATTTTATCCAAATAAAAACATTAGAAAATTATAAGGGAAACAATTTGTTAATAATTAATAATAATAAAAATATAAAATAATCAATTTGTTTAAAACATATTTTAATAAAAGCCAAAAATATTGAAAATCATAAAATCTATTTCTTAATTGTGGTTGTGACATCAACTAAACCTATTTGAAAGTTTATTTTAAGTCACACATGGTATTAAATTTATATCCTAACACCTCTGATTTATGAAATTTATGAAAACGTTATATCCATTAAAAATGAGGCATTTAAAATAAAAATTATATATATTGAATGATCTAAATAACTGAATGAAGATAGAAATATCAATCCACCATAGCTTATAAATATTTCCCCTAGGATTATTAAACATAAATATTTTCATTTTTATTCAACTAATAGTAATACAACATGCATGTGAATCTTACTTAAGTCTAGGAGATATGATATTTAATATTTCCACCCCTACATGCTATCTTACATTGCTAATCATCCCAATAATCGATTATTTATAAGTAAATACTAGATTTTAGAGTTTTGGGAATAAAATACTATTGTATAGGTTGAGTGATGATGAAATTAGTATTAGTTTCTTTTCATTATACCCTAAAAAAATTTCATTGAAATGGTTCTAATAAATCGATGAAGAAATTTATAACACCTAGGAGAAACTAATCAATTTAATTTTTTTTCAAAATATTATACCAGGAATACCACAATATAGGTTTCATAATTTATGAAAGTATTTTTTTCGGATGAGGTACATCTCTTACATGTTAGATGGGATAAAATTGTATATATTTTTTAAATAATGTCCCTGTAGACAACTAGTCGCGCACTTTATAATAAAAAAACATTTTACAAATCATATGAAATAGAATTTTTTTATTTGACCATTGGTGATATAAAATTTTTTTTAAAAATAAGATCAAAACACTAACAAAACATGTTCTATGAATATTTATTAACTCATTTCGATGAACATATCATTTAGGATTCTACTGTTATTAATGAAAAAAACCTATAAATTAATATAACCACTATGAGTTACATAGGCACCATAAAAACTATTTCTACAATGTGGATTTACATTTCTAGAATTACTAGAGTCCTCAATTTTATGATTATACTACATGAAAACATGAAACAATTATCAATTTTTTTATAACATTAATTATTTTAACAAAAATCATATAAACACATCTTGGAGATACCATTGAAAGATGAAAGAACTTATCTCCACCCCTAGGTATCAAAATAATCCATGAAATCTATTTCAAATTCAATATCGTTATAGAAAATAAAATTATAGTAATGTTGTTGTGTATCTTTTTCACCTAATTATCAATATAATTGAATCCCAATATCCAAGAATTGACAACCAATAAACCTGTGTATGTCAATTGAAAAATGGATAGGAATAAGATTGAAGGGATCGTTACCCAACAAAACCAAACCAAACCCATGGGATAATGTAATGGTTTCTGCCACTAGATGTTGATTTATAACATAAGAAAACATTAGGGCGAAACATATTGAATTTGAATTTAATGATTCTAGAAAATCTGATAATCAAAATATAAGAAACTAGTAATATAAAAATATGGACAAAAATGTCCAGCATGAAAATATTGATGATCCAAACACTCTAAAAGATAATGAAAAATAGAAAATGAAGCAGTTTTTTATTAAATAAGGTAAAAATATGGTGGGTATCAACTGAATTTGATGAATTTTCCCCCTCCAATTTTCTTTCTCTAAAGAGGAAAAAATATTGGTGTAACTAAATAGTTGTAATTCATGTAGTATGATTAAAACCTTAGGGATCTACATAACCTTTGATGAGTCCCTAAACAAGATTCCATCATATAATAAATTTCAAAAGATGTTAATTATGAAAATATATTGGAAAAAACTTGTTTTAATTAATGTTTAGAAAGGGAATAGTTTGACCCTCTATAATAAGATTCATCTTAAATTAAAGATATTAGAATTAATTGTTCAATGATAAAGTGATTGAAGTGGGGAATCAAATTTCTTGTCTGATTTGAGTGCTAGTTTTAATTTTATACTCTTATCCTTGTTCAAAATTCTCAGTCTAAGGTTTTTTAAACCATCCATGATATTATTAATTGTAGGATTTTTGAGTCACACATCTGTATGGAATGGTGGATGACTTATTTGAATGGGTATGAAATATTAAATTTCTAATTTTTTTATTCTTGATATAGAGTGGGATGAAAACGTTTCAATCATTTAATGTGGACCTTTATATTCTACATGTGGTTCAATTATTGATGTATTAATGGTTGCGCTGACAATCCAAAAATCATATTACTTATACTAATTGATATAAATTACATTTTTTAAAATCCTAAATCCACCATTAAAAATTCTCATTCCCATATTAAAGTGGTTATTCAAAATATATTATTTTTTATTTAATAAGATATTGACCATTTTGTTGTTATTAATTTGAGAAATTCTAAATAGGATATGATAAAGAGTATTATATTTTTCCAATGAGTTGCAATTTCAATGATGTAAAATTTAATGGTAAATAATGATGAAGTGGATCCTAGGGAATAAAGAATATTGATATAGTAATAGAGATTAGGGAACCCAATTAATATACAAAACATGGAGTAACAATGGATCATATGTATTATAAACCATTCAATTTATAATAAATTTACATTCAAATGATTAAAAATATGATTGAATAGAATGATATATATGTTTCTTTATCTTTTTAAATAATTTTAATTCCACAAATTTATATAAATAAATATTTTTTTTTGAGTTGTACTAGTAATGTAATGAATGAAAATTGGTTGTGATTAATTGAATTATTGTAAAATACATTATATGTGATAAGTTTGAGATGGATATTAAGAGAAAGATATAAGAGTTTTAGATTGAAATAATTTTAAAAATCATAAATCCTCACCATCATCCAATATTGTGTCCTTTAAAATAATTTTCACTATAACATATTTTAATATAACTTGGATTAAGAAGATTATTTAGGGTGGAATAACTAAGAATTGATGATAAATGTCGTTCATTTTTTGAAGATTGATTGATGCACCCAAATTAAAAAAAAAATCGATGTTGAGGATTATTGTGTGAGTGGAAAAAAATGCAAATAACATTAACTATTACCTATAAGATACCAAAATATTTGGGACATGTGCAATACTGTGTTAAAACTATGTGAAATTTTCAAAAATGAACTTATGTTGTTTTAAGATGATCAAAAGTGGATGATGATTTAAATGGATGTTTTAGATATGTTTTTAGAAAGGTTATAGATGTTATGAATTTTGTATTTGAAAAAGCAAAATCATAAAAATGTTAAACAGATATATTAATGACATGCATTTTGTATGTTATAATCAAGTAGAATATTTGTTTAGTATAGAAATGTTTTTATTATGTCACATTAGTATAAGGCCACAGCCTTAATACTTACTTAATCATGAGTTATTACAAGATTACACATTGAGGATCTTTTCAGGTTTAGAGTTTTAGAGAATTACATCAGAAAACATGCATTACATCCCACATTTAAACAAAGTGGTTACAATAAAAGATAGTATTCCTTTTTTTCCCATCAACGGAAACATATTTAAAATAAAACATGGATTCTTTCTTGACACTTCCTTGACACTATCATCGTATCATGTACCTTTACCTTGACCAGTGAAAATTTTTTCAAAAATATGGGATGAGCATAAATTGCTCATTAAGGGATATAAAAATATGGAAAGGAAACATGAGTACATGTATACATAAGAATCAATGAACTCATACTATACTCATAAAACATAAGCACTTTAACATACCTCATCAAATCATGAATAAATCATAGAAATCGTAAGACATAAAGGTAACTTGAGGCATTTATAACAGTCTTACGTAGGGAGCATCCCTCTTGGTTACATTTGGAATACCCATCACATTATATTACCTAAATCTCTTCGAAGAAACATTAACGTTTATCGCCTTCGCATTACCCAATGCATTGGAGAGCTATATCGGGCTCACCCGACCTTTGTTTATCACAGAACCACCAATCTTCATAATAATGCCCAAGATCCATAACCTAATCGTATCACATAAAACATGCATAAAGTAAACATAACACATCCACTTTTCAATAACAAGATATCAATACAACATATCGATATAAAAACATTATGAAAACCATTTTCAATACCAAAATAAAAAAAATTAAAACATGGTATTTATTTTTCATTTAAAAAAAGGTATGGCTTGTATAGGAAGATGAAACTCAAATAATGGTCACGGTGGCGGAGAAGTCGTTGTTGCCGCATACGTACGACAAAAACATTCCATTTTGTCATTTAGTAAAATGATTCGTATAAAAACGACTCCTTTTGGATAAACTTAAAAGTCAAAGGGGTTTATACACCGTATAAAACAATGTTGTGTATAAAACAAAATATGCCTCAATGAAAGGAGATTGAGACGAAGTCCCATACCTCAGGTCTGACTTGACTCGATCATTCATTAACGTCCTGAATAATAAACTTGAGTTAATTCCTACTTTCTTAAGAACCTTTTTCATGTTCATTATTCCTTTTATATCACTTATTACCATGTGATGAACACTATGTAATTATTTAAGTTATTAACGGTCGTTTTAACGATCATTGGTACTTGAGTCAAAAAGAACTCTTTATAATTACACTTTTTTCATGTATCCATTATATCCAGAGTTATACTCATGATTTAGATATCATATATATCATATATATCCAGTATATACATGCATTTATAATATTACATAATTTTTAGAGGTATGAAATGAAATGCACCGTTCATGGAGACGGTAAGTCATACATACACATGAATGCTAATTTCATTTGTATTTTGTATTTTATAGAATGGAATCATAATGATATAAAGGTATATTATAATTCCAGTATAATATCATATATAAAATCATTAATTACATCCTTTATACGTCCCACATATGGCATTAACAAATCAAATCACTTTGAGGGGCGGTAGTCCGCACTTCCTAAAATCAAGATATCGCATTTACCATAATGGAAACCATAAAGGTATGCCATAAATGAAAAATACAGAAGCTTAAGTTAAACATAAAAATATTATATATCATATATAAATATAGTGTAATCTTAATTTCCACCTTTTAAGGTGTTAAAATAATATTGAACAATCATCATTTCATGAGGCAGAAATTCGCCATCCACGGAAACAGTATGTTCTTTAACCATTAGATGTAGGTGTGTGTCAGTATAGCTCGAATTATTCTAATAAAAACATCCTAGTATATTTAAGATACTGTAGTTGTTACAAAATAATTTAATAAAAAGAGTTTTTGGGGTTGGAGAAGAAAAGTTAAACAAAAGAACACGAGTGAAGACATTACCATAAAATCTGGTAACTCTCTTTGATTTGAGCTCAAAGCCTTCATTGGGAAGACTTATTCCCAATGTGAGGATTCTAGGAGTTAGAGAGGGATATTTATAGACAAAATGGACAGTTTCTTCCAAGAAAATGGCTTGAGAGTTGTGGGTAAGGAGGTAGAGGTGGGGGCCTTTTATAAGAGGAGAGGAGGGGCACTCTTGGAAAGTTACAAAATGTTACTTTATTTTCAAATGTGTTTTGGATGTTAAAGGTCCTACATCAATTTATTTAGAGTATAAGATGATAAGGGTTTGAAGTATACTCATCCAATTGGTTTTTGACAAGTTTATGTAATACTTTTAACATTATCTTTTCATTTTATTTAAATCCTTTATTAATGAGGTAATCGCTGCATCATCATGATGTCATAAATAAATTAATTTATTTAATGTTTAAAAATTATAACAAATATACTATGATGTAGTAAATCTTATTAGCTTTCCAATTAATATTTATAGTAAAAAATATGACTTTTATATCCCCATTTAAAAATCATTTTAGTAAAACAACTCATGTTTGAGTCATTTTTACTTTTACTTTAAATAAAAGGCATTAATGTCATTATCTTACCCAAGTGGCTCCATGGGGTCTAATAAATAGACCCATGGGTTGTCTTGGTCGGCCATGACACATCCAATAAGGGTAGAACATGTGTCTAGGTCATTTAATATTATTAAAACATCATTTTTTCCTTAAATTGCACTAATTACCTCTATTTGCGATTAAATACTTAAAAGTTACTATTCATCAAAAAAATTATTTTAAAACCATTGAAAAAAATATTACTTATTAATGACAACCATGTATTTTAGATTTTTGAAACTAATAACACAGATGTGGTAAAAGTTCATTTAAACGAAAAATCAATTTTTTAAGTACCACTTAGTGGTTTCACTGTTCATCAGAAATTTATGTTTTTCAGAAAAATACCAAAACATCAACCTAAGCTATATTTGATATTCAGAATTCAAAAATGATGTCTATTTTTCAAACTTCAAAACATATAAGTTACATTAATTAATTTAATAATTAATTCCTGCAGTCAGAGCAAATAGCGTGTTTTTTATGAAACAATAAGTATCACAATATTGACACTATTTTGAGTCCAATTTCAAAGTGAAATTAATTCCAATGACCACCATTGGATTAAATGGTAAAAATATATTCTAATTTCACTTTATGACCAATTAAAAAGATAATATATTCATATAATTAAATTAGATGAAAAGCAGTTTTTATGTAAAATGCAGTATTTTTCACTATTCATTAAAAAACAAACAATGTTGGAAAAAATACCAAACAATTTACCCCAAATAAATTTCAATGTCACAATCATAAAGAATAAGTTCATTTTGACAAATATAGCTTATAAAATTGTCAAATGTTTGATTTAAAAATTGTTTTCCATCAAAAGGCAGTAAAATAATATTTTAAAATTTTTAGTGTATTCCATGCTTATGATTGGATTTATTCTCATTTTAAGCCTCTAAAACACTCTCTAATTCATTAATAGACATAGATAAAAATATATGTTATTCATTACTTACTTAGGATGTTACATCCTTCCCCCTTTTGAAAATTGTGTCCTCGCAATTTATTTACTTATCGAATAAGTGGGGGTATTATCCCTCATTGTATTTTCATATTCCCAAGTTGCCTCTTCAATCATGTGGTTTTTCCACAAAACATTTACCTGATGAATCAAATTATTCCATAACACTTCCTCCGTGTGGTCAAAAATCTAGACTGGTTGTTCCTCATAAGATAGGTTCTCTTCTAGCTGAACTACCTCTGGACTCAAAACATGAGATGGATCTGGCATGTACTTCCTTAACATTGAAACATGAAAAACATTGTGTACCTAAGATAAACTCGGAGGTAAAGCTACTCGGTAAGCAACTGATCCAACTCTCTCCATAATTTCATATGGTCTAATGAACCTTGGACTCAGCTTTACTTTCTTACCAAATCGCATCACACTTTTCCATGGTGAGACTTTGAGAAAAACTTGATCACCTACCTCAAAAGATAGATCCTTCCTCTAGTTATCCCAATAACTCTTCTACATGCTCTAAGTTGTTCTCATGTGTTTCTGAATCAACTGAACTTTTTCTACCTACTCTTCTACCAATTCTGGTCCCATCAGCATCCTTTCACCCACTTCATCACAGAAATATGGAGTTCGACACCGCTTCCCATATAACGCCTCAAATGGTGCCATCTGTATACTGGAATGAAAACTGTTATTATAAGAAAACTCACCCAAAGAAAGATGTTTTTCCCAACTTCCCTGATAATCCATTGGAAAAGAACATAGCATATCCTCTAAAGTCTGGATTGTTCGTTCTGATTGCCCTTCTGATTGAGGATAAAAAGATGTACTAAAATTTAATTCAGTACCCAACGACTTCCGAAGGCCTTTTCAAAAGTTAGAAGTGAACCTGGGATCACGTTCAAATACAATGGAGAGAGGAACTCCATGTAACCTGACTATATCTTTAAGATACAAACAGGAAAGTTGATCTAGGGTAAAAGTATCTCGTATAGCAAGGAAATGAGTAGATTTAGTCAAGCGATCAATAATAACCCAGATTACATTATTAGCTCGAGGTGTCTTTGGCAATCCCACAACGAAGTCCATGGATATATTTTCCCTTTTCCATTCTGGTACTGGTAAAGGATGAAGCATCCCTTTCGGTAACTTCCACTCTTCTTTAACTTGTTGAAAAGTCAAACACTTCACAGTAAAATCAGCAATATCTCTTTTTATTCCATCTTACTATTAATACTCCCGCAGATCTCTATACATCATAGTACTTCCAGGATGAACTGAATACGGGGAACTATGAGCTTCAAATAACAACTATCTCTTCAACTGTGAATCAAAAGGCATACACAATCTCTTTCCAAATATCAAAACAAAATCATTATCAATATTGAATTCGGGAAACTTACCCTTTTGAACAAGCTCTACCCTTTTTTGCAACTCGTTGTCTTGCTTCTGTTCTTGCTTAATTATGTCTGAAAGAGAAGATTTCACTGATACCTGAAACAAAACAATAGAATATCCTGCACCAACAACTTCTATGAAAAATTTCATCCAATCCTTAACCAAAGGATCACGTTCCAAACACAACATTTCTAATGAATGATTACTTTTTTGAATCAAAGCATCAGCCACTTTATTTGCTTTTCCCAGATGGTAATGAATTGTACAATCATAATCATTGATTAATTCTAGCCATCTCTTCTGTCTCATGTTCAATTCTTTCTGAGTGAATATATACTTTAAACTTTTGTGATCGGTATATATTTCACACTTTACTCCATACAAATGATGCCTCTAAATTTTTAAAGCGAAAACAACAGCAGCTAATTCCAAATCATGTGTAGGATAATTTACCTCATGAATTTTTAACTAACGTGAAGCATAAGCAATTACATGATCATTCTGCATTAGGATGCAACCAAGTCCATTCAATGAAGCATCATTGTAGATAACAAACTCCGCATTCCTAGAAGGTAGTGCCAAAACTGGAGCATTCACCAATCTTCTTTTCAATTTCTAAAAACAATCATCACATTCATTTGTCCAGATAAACATAACACCCTTCTGAGTTAGCTTAGTCATTAGACAAGATAACCATGAAAAAATTATGACAAACCATCGGTAATAGCCTTCCAAACCAAGGAAACTACGAATCTCTGTTACATTTGTGGGTCTTGGCCATTCTTCAACAACATATGTTTTTTCAGGATCAACCGTTATCTCATCTTTAGAAACAATGTGACCAAGGAAAGAAATTTTTTGCAACCAAAACTCACACTTGATGAATTTCCCATACAATTTCTTTTCTTTTAAAGTTTTCAAAATAACCCTTAAATGTCTTTCATGCTCCTCTTTACTTTTAGAAAACAACAAAATATCATCAATGAAAACAACCACAAACTTAACCAAGAACCCATGGAATATTCTATTCATTAGGTCCATGAATACAACAGGTGCATTCGTTAGCCCAAAATGCATTACTACAAATTGATAATGGCCATATCTTGTTCAAAACGCGGTTTTTGGAATATCTACTTCAATTACCTTCAACTGATGGTACCCCGATCTTAGGTCAATATTTGAAAAATACTGAACTCCCTGGAGCTTATCAAACAAATCATCGATATGAGGCAAAGGATATTTGTTCTTAAAAGTGATGTTATTCAAATCTCTATAATCAATGAAAAGTATTATTGAACCATCTTTCTTTTTAACAAATAAAACAGAAGCACCACATGGTGATGTGCTAGGTCGAATGAAACCTTTCTCTAATAAATCTTGCAATTTCTCCTTCAAATCTAAAAGTTCAATTTGAGACATTCGATAAGGGGGTTTTGAAATTGTCTTAGAATTAGGAACTAAGTCAACAGTAAACTCAACATCCCGATCTGGTATTATTCCAGGTAACTCATCAGGAAAAACATTAGGATACTCATTTACCACTGGCACATCATTAATCTGAATAGTTCCCTTGTTTTCAAAAATGTGTGCAAGGTAATATTCATTTCCATCTTTTACATGTTTCTCGGCCTCATGATATGTTATCAACATTAAAGGTTCATTCTTGTACACAAACTGAAAGTATTTCTGAAAAGAAACTTCTTTAGCTCTATAGTCAATCTTAGCATGGTAAATAGAGAGCCAATCCATACCTAGGATAACATCAAACAATACTAGAGGTAAAACAATAAGGATCGCAAGTAGGTTCTTTCCATGTATAAGGATAGGAAGATTCTTATAAATTCTTTTTGCCTCAACATTTCCCCCAGGTGTTTTTACCATAAGTTCAGGAGTCATTTTTTGAGTTGGTATTCCCATTTTACTAGAAAAGGTTTCATAGATTTAAAAATGTGTAGACCCCGAATCAAAAAACACATTGGAATAATCTGAAAAAACAAACAAAGTACCTGATACAGCTTCATTTGATGGCCCGACATCTACTGAAGTAGTTGAAAAGGATTTAACCACCCCTTTCTGCTTGTAGTCTAACTACTTCCCATCACTCAAGCTCTTTGTCGGACACTCATTTGCATAGTGACCCATCTCATTGAACTTAAAACATTTCACTAACTGTAAATTAAATTTGGACTTACCATCACCTTGATTTTTTCAGTGCAATCAAGAGCCTTATGTCCCATCTTACCACATCGGTAGCACATTCCAGAATTCAGAAGACATTCCTCAGCATGCCTTTTATCACATTTATCACAAACTGGAAACATAGTTTTCTGACCATCAGACCTTTTTGAAGAATTATTTCCTTTCCCCTACCACCTTAGTCTCTTCTTCTTCTGGTTGTTATAGAACACTTGATCATCGGCAAACTCCATTTCCACCTTCTCAGCTCATCGAAAAAGCTTTTCATAAAATTTAAACTCACGAGAATCCAATGCCCTTCGATTTTTTGGCATTAATCCTGAGTAAAAAAGATTGATTTTACTATCAAGGTCTCGGATAAAATTTGGAGCATACCTTTCCAATCGAGTGAAACTTTCTTCATATGCAGCCACTGAGTCTTCCTCTTCACTCAATTCCAAGGATTGTTTTTCCATTCTAAGTTGAACAGACATAGGAAAATACTTCTCAAGAATCATACCTTTGAATTCATCCTAGTCGAGAGCATCAATCTCATCAGCGTCCCTGATATTTTTAACCATCAACCACCACGGATCTGCCTCACCCTCCATACGTAAAAAAACAAGACTATCCTTTTGATTTTCTGAACACCCCACGACATCAAAAATATTCTCACGTTCTTTAATCCACCCTTCACCTATGACATGGTCTTATGATCCTATGAATGATGGGGGATGTTGCCTCATTAAATGTTCCACCACTGACATGTTCCTCTGCGGTTGATCTGGCTGATCTCGTGCATGGATAACACCACCATTTATCGCTTGAGTCAACTGCGTCATTACTGCAACAAACTGTTCAGTTCCAATTCTGACCATCTCAGGATGCTGATTCGGAAGGTTATTTCCTTTTGTATGCCTTCCTAGCACTGCTTCCATGTTTCCTCTATGGAAAACCATTCTTAACAAACATGTCTTAGATGAAGCAACATGATAATCTTCAAATGCTATATCATTTCAATTTGACCATAAAAAAATATTTTTGGATAATAATTTAATAGAATTATAACTCCTAAAGTTATCTAAACCAACCTGTGATACCAACTATAAGGCCCCAGCCTTAAACCTTACATAAACTTGAGTTATTACAAGATTACACATTGAGGATCTTTTTAGGTTTAAATTTTTAGAGAATTAGATCATAAAACATGCATTACATCCCACATTTAAATAGAGTTGTTACAATAAACGATAGTATTCATTTTTTCCTGTCAACGGAAACATATTTAAAATAAAACATGGATTCTTTCTTGACACTTCCTTGACACTATCATCGTATCATGTACCTTTTCCTTGACCTGTGAAAAACATTTCAAAAACTTGGGATGAGCATAAAAAGATCAGTAAGGGATATAAGAATATTGAAAGGAAACATAAGTACATGTATACATAAGAATCAATGCAATCATACTCTACTCATAAAACATAAGCACTTCAATATACCTCATCAAATCATGAAAAAATCATAGAAATCATAAGACATAAAGGTAACTTGAGGCATTCATAACATTCATACGTAGGTAGTAACCCTCTTGGTTACGTTTGGAATACCCATCACAGCAAATTCCCTAAATATCTTCGGAGAAACCTTAACGTTTAACTCCTTCACATTACCCACTACATTAGAGAGATATATCAGGCTCACCCGCCCTTAGTTTATCACGGAACCACCAGTCTTCATAATAATTCCCAAGAACCATAACATAATCGTATCACATAAAACATGCATAAAGGAAACATAACACTTCCACTTTTCAATCACAAGGTATCAATACAACACATTGATATAAAAAAGTATGAAAACCATTTTCAATACCATAATAAAATAAAAGTAAAACATGGTATTTATTTTTCTTTTAAAAAAAGGTATGGCTTGTAGAGAAAGCTGAAACTCAAATAATGGTCATGGTGGCAGAGAAGTCGTTGATGCCGCGTACGTATGACAAAAACATACCCTTTTGTCATTTAGTAAAACGCATCGTATAAAAAAGATGGCTTTTGGATAAAAATAAAATTCAAAGGGGATTATACACCGCTTAAAATAAGGTTGTGTATAAATCAAAATAAGCCTCAATGAAAAGATATTGAGATGAAGTCCCATACCTCGGGTCTTACTTGACTCGATCGTTCTTTAAGGTCTTGAATAATAAACTTGAGTTAATTCATAATTTATTAAAAACATTTTTCAAGTTCATTATTCCTTTTATATCACTTATAACCATGTAATAAACAATATTTAATTAATTAAGTTATTAACGGTCGTTTTAACGATCATTGGTACTTGAGTAAAAAATAAACTCATTATAATTACACGTTGTTCATGTATTCATTATATCCAAAGTTATAATCATGATGTAGATATCATATCTATAATATATATCCAGTATATACCTGCATTTGTAATATTACATAACGTTTAGAGGTATGAAATGAAATAAAACGTTCATGGAGATGGTAAGTTGTACGTACGCATGAACACTACATTCATTTCTATTTCGTATTTTATGGAGTGGAATCATAATGATATAAAGGTATATTATAATTACAGTATAATATCATATATAAAATAATTAATTACATCCTTTATACGTCCCACATATGGCATTAACGAATCAAATCACTTTGAAGGGGCGGTAGTCCGCACATCCTAAAATGAAGATATCGCGTTTACCCATAATGGAAACCATAAAGGTATTCCTGAAATGATTAATACAGAAGCTTAAGTAAAACATAAACATATTATATATCATATATAAATATATTGTCATCTTAATGTCCACTTTTGAAGGTGTTAAAAGAATATTGAACAATCATCGGTTCGTGAGGCAGAAATCCGCCATCCACGGAAACAGTATGTTCATTAACCATTAGATGTAGGTTTTTGTAAGCGTAGCTAGAATGATTCTTATAAAATAATCATATTATATTTACGATACGAGAGTTGTTATAAAAGGAATTAATAAAATGAGTTTAGGGGGTTGGAGAGGCAAAATAAAACAAAAGAACGCGAGTGAAGACATTACCTTAAAATCGGGTAACTCTCTTTGATTTGAGCTCAAAGGCTTCCTTGGGAAGACATATGCCCAAAGTGAGGCTTCTAGGAGTAATATAGGTATGTGGAGAGACAAAATGGATAGGGGTTGTCCGAGCCAAAGGCTTGAGAGGTGTGGGTATGGAGGTAGAGGTGGGGGCCTTTTATAAGAGTAGAGGAGGGGCACTCTTGGAAAGTTCGAAAATGTTACTTTATTTTCAAATGAGTTTCAGATTTTAAAGGTCCAACATTGATTTATTTATAGGATAAGGTGATAAGGGTTCAAAATATACTCATCATATAGGTCTTTGACAAGATAAAGTTATAGTTTTAACATTATTTTTTCATTTTATTTAAATCTTTTATTAATGAGGTAATCGATGCATCATCATGATGTCATAACTAATTTAATTTATTTAATGTCTAAAAATTATAAAAAAACTACTATGATATAGGAAATATTATTAGATTTCCAATTAATATTTATAGTCAAATATATGACATTCATTAACCCATTTAAAAATCGTTTTAGTAAAACAACTCATGTTTGTGTCATTTTTACGTTACTTTAAATAAAAGGAATTAATGTCATTATCTTACCCATGTGGCTCCATGGGGTCCCAAAAATCGACCCATGGGTTTTCTTCATCAGACATGACATATCCAATAAGGGTAGGACATGTGTCTAGGTCATTTCATATTATTAAAACATCGTTTTTTCCTTTAATTGCTCTAATTACCTCTAATCGTGATTAAAAACATAAAAGTTACTATTCACCAAAAAATTATTTTAATCACATTGAACCAAATTTTACTTCTTAATGAATACCATTTATGTCGGAGTTCTGAAATTCAAAACATAGAGGTGGTAAAATTTCATTTAAACGAAAAATCAGTTTTTTAAGTACCACTTCGTGGTTTCACTATTCCTCAAAAATTGAAGTTTTTCAGAAAAATACCAAAACATAACCCTAAGATATATTTGATATTAAGAATTAAAAAATGATTTCTACATTACAAAATTCAAAACATATAATTTACACTAATTAATTTAATAATTAATTCCCACTTTCAGAGCGAATAGCGTGTTTTTATGAAACAATAAGTATCAAAAGATTGACACTAGTTTAAGTCCAATTTCAAAGTGAAATTAATTCCAATGACCACCATTGGATTAAATGGTAAAAATATATTCTAATTTAACTTTAAAACCAATTAAAAAGATAATCTAACCATATAATTAAATTAGATGAAAAAGCAGTTTTGATGTCAAATGCAGTATTTTTCACTATTAGTTAAAAAAATGAACATTGTCGGAAAAATACCAAAAATTTACCCAAAGTAAATTTCAATGTCCCAATCATAAAGAATAAGTATATTTTGAGAAATAGATCTTATAAAATTTTCATATGTTTGATTTAAAAATGGTTTTCCATCAAAAGGCAGTAAAACAATCTTTTAAAAATATTAGTGTATTCCATGCTTAAGATTGGATTTATTCTCATTTTAAGCCTCTAAAACAATATCTAATCAATTAATATACATATATAAAAATCACTATTATTCATTAATTACTTGTTATGTTACAATTATAATATCATAATCACATATAAGAGTAACCTATATTCTTCTATTTGTTCTATAAGAGTAACTTTATTATATTTCTCGATAACTATAAACCTAAATATGATATATTATATTAACTATAATCAAATTTTAGAGATGGTTTATGTTTTAAATGGGCTTATAAATTTTTTTTGGAACATATAGAAGTATATGTGTGAGATTCTAGTGGTACATAGAAGATTAATTTTCCTCTATTGAAGATTTAGAGTATAAGAACTGAAGAATATAATGGTTATATATGGAAAAGTATTGGATACATATTATGATATAGATGATTTTTCTAGAGAAATTATAGAATTTATAAGAGTAAAGTACATATATATACATTATACTAGTTTCTATGAAATGTGATTTTGTTATATTGGAGAGGATTTTTATGGGTGATATTTTGAGAATTTAAGTGATTAATTAAGAGTGAATTATTATAAAATATATAAAATGATTGTTATTATATTATTAATGAAATTAATTAATTTTTTTAATGTAAATTGGATGTGGATAACGTAGATAATTATAAATAATTAATAATAATAAATATATATGATCTTGATGTTACAAATCATGGATTTCTAATATAGTAATTTGAAATCCTTTACAAAGATTAAAAATAGAACAGTTATCAAGGGAATTATTTGAAAAAGTTTAAAGATCAATTAAATTATTAGATCATGGGTATTAATATAATATTACATTAAACATGATGTTAGATATAAAATAATACTCTATGATGATTTTAATTGAGTCCACATTGCTCTGTTGAGTAATAAAAAATTCTACAATAATTAGATTCACCAAAATTATTTTTTTTAGTTTTAATTGGGAATTAATTCATAGGATATGAAGATATAGTAAAAAATTTATAACTATATGAATAGAATGAAATTGAGGGAAATTAGTTGATTCAATATTTTATGTATTTACCATATAAGGTAATGTTGAATAAGAATGAGAAAATAAGACTGAAGAGTCTAATGATACGACGCTTTTTAGTAGTATAATATAATCAAAGGATGTAAATAAAGAAGCTGGATTAGGGGTGAATACCAAACCTATGATATCATTTAATTATAGAAGGAAAAACAGAGTAGATGAAGAGAATTAGGAAATGCTAACATTGTTACTAACTACCAAGATTCTATGTGATAAGGTCCTTGAATAAGATTAATAAGGTAAAGGTAAGACAAAATAAAAACTATTTTTATAACAATAATCATTACATAAAACAACATATCTGAATTTGGAAGATGAAAATATTAAAAAACACTTATTCACTTTTTTATTTCATACTTGAATAAGTGTACATTGTAGACTAACATGAAACCTAAAAATAAGATAAATTTGAATTCAAAGACCCTTGTTAAGTATTAATATCTTTCATAATGATATATTTATATCCAAGAGTATTAAAGAAGAAATTTTCCAATGAATCGGTTTAGGGGTTTCCATTAAAATCTAGTGAAAAAAGTGTAACACCCCAGGTAAATAAAGAGTATGACATTTTCATATTTATCCATATTTGTGAATAAAATATTAATATGACTTTAAAGGTGACGCTATGCTCGATGGCGTACCTAACACGCAACAACGAGTTTCTTGGGAATCTTACGTTGCACTCTAACAATAAAATAATATTATTTTAAATGGTAGTTAACATGTAGCCATTGTATTGGCGGGAATGGATAGAAATAACTAAAATATGATTATATATGTTTTTTTAATGTTTTTACATTTATCCAATAAAAGCTAAAGGCTTAAAATACGGAAAGAATTAAATTTTAGGTGTATATGCCCTAGTTTTCACTAAAGGTTCACTTATCGCCTTTTAATGGAGAATTGTCATTAAATATAGTTTTGATCACTTTTATACATTATTTTTGGACCAAATAAAACTCTTATTAAGAATCGGGTCATCAAATTTTACTTTGTGTAATTTTTTGGTATTTTTCCGATAAAGTTCATTTTTTAATGAATAGTGTAGAATGTTGTGTTTTAATTCAAAACCTCTTTTTAATCTAATTTATTTATATGATTAGATAATATTTTGAATTGGTTTTAAAGTGAAATTATAAAATATTTTTACCATTAAATCCAATAGTGGTCGTTGGAATTAATTTCACTTTGAAATCAGACTTAAACTAGTGTCAATCTTTTGATACTTATTGTTTTATAAAAACACGCTATTTGCTCTGACAGCGGGAATTAATTATTAAATTAATTAATGTGACTAATATGTTTTTAATTTTGTAAAACGGACTTGATTTTTGAATTCGGAATATCAAATATATCATAGGGTGAATTTTTGGGATTTTTTCTGAAAAACTTCAATTTTTGATGAATAGTGAAACCACTAAGTGGTATTTATAAAAGTTGATTTTTTGTTTAAATGAAATTTTCCACTTATGTGTTTTGAATTTCAAAAATCCGACATAAATGGTTGTCATAAAGAAGTAAAATGTGGTTCAATGGGATAAAAATAATTTTTTGGTGAATAGTAACTTATTAGGTTTTTAATCGCGATTAGTGGTAATTAGTGTAGTTTAAGGTAAAAATAATGCTTTAATAAAATGAAATGAACTTGACACATGTCCTAAACTCATTGGATGTGTAATGGCCGACCAAGACAAGCCATGGGTAAACTTGGGGACCCCATGGATCCACTTTGGTTGGGAAATGACATAAATAACTTTTTATTTAATGTAAAAGTAAAAATGACACAAACATCATATGTTTTACGAAAACAATTTTTACATGGGGTTATAAGGATTAGATTTTTGATTATAAATGGTCATTGGAAAGATAAAAAGATTTACTACATCATAGTATTTTTTTTTTTAATTTTTAGACATTAAATAAATTAAATTATTTATGACATAATAATGATGCAGCGATGACATCATTATTTGACAATTTACATAAAATGGAAAGATAATGTAAAATCTATGAACTACACATGACCAAAACCAATTGGATGAGTGGATTTCGAAGCCTTATCACCTTATACACGAATTATATCAATGTGGGACCTTTTAAAACCGAAAAACATTTTCAAATAAAGTAATATTTCTTACTTTCCGAAAGTGCCCCTCCTCTCCTCTTATAAAAGGCCCCCACCTCTACCTCATTTCACACACTCCTAAAGCCTTTGTCTCGGCCAACCCCTGCCCATTTACTCTCTCCACATCCCTCTCCTAATCCTAGAGTATTCCCTTTTGGGCATAATCCTTTCAATGAAAGCCTTTAGGCTCAAATCAAAAGGAGTTACACTTTTAAAGGTAATTCATTCTCTCATGTTCATTTGTTTTATTTTGCTTCTCCAACCCCCTAAAATCTTTTTATTTATTTCTTTTGTAACAACACCAGTATCTACAATATACTAGGATGTTGTTATAATATTTATTCTAGCTACACTCTCACACAACTACATCAAATGGTTAAAGAACATGCGGTTTCCATGGATGGCGAAATTCTGCCTCCCGAAACGATGATTGTTCAATACTCATTTAACACCTTCAATGGTGGCCATTATGATGCCAATATTTTTATATATGATATATAATATGTTTATGTTTTCCTTAAGCTTCTGTTTTTTTTCATTTTGGGCATACCTTTATGGTTTCCATTATGGGTAAACGCGATATCTTCATTTAAGGAAGTGCGGACTACCGCCCCCTCAAAGTGATTTGATTCGTTAAATACCATATGTGGGATGTATAAAGGTTGGAACTATGATATTATATATGATATTATACTGGAATTATAATATACCTTTATATAATTATTATTCCATTCTATAAAATACGAAATAGAAATGAACGTAGCGTTCATGCGTACGTACGGCTTACCGTCTCCATGAACGGTGCATTTCATTTCTTACCTCTAAATGATTATGTAATGTTATAAATGCATGCATGTACTGGATATATATATGAAATATATTATATCTACATAATGAATACAATTCTGGATATAATAAACATTTTTCCACATGAACAACATGTAATTGTAAGAAGTCCACTTTCGACTTAAGAACCAAATATCGGCAAAACAAATATTATTAACTTAAATGATTACATAATGTTTATGAAATGGTAATAAGTGATATAAAAGGAATAATGAACTTGAAAAGGGTTCTTAATGAAGTATAAATTAACTCAAGTTTATTATTCAGCAGATTAAAGAACGATCGAGTCAAGTCGGACCCGAGGTAAGGGATCCTACAACTCTCTTTCTTTATAAGTACACTATTTTATGTCATTTCTTTTAAGCTCATATTTCTTATGATTGGGATGTTATTTTATATTACTCCTACTGTAATTTTTATGTTCATGTGATGAGAGACCCTATTATCTATCATCAATCCATTTTGGAAGTTTTGAGTGGCGCCGTTAGGCTGCCGAATTTTCGTAAGAGATCTAACCTCTCTCTTTCTTTTTAAGTACTCTCCTTTGTGTCACTTCTTTTAAGCTCTTCTTTGTAATGTTGGGGGATGTTCTTTTATATTCCTCTTGATGTACATTTTATTTTAATGTGATGAGATACCCTATTTGATCTCATCAATCCATATTCAGAAGTTTTATGTGGCGCCGTTAGGCTGCCGAGTTTTCGTAAGGGATTTTTCATCTCACTTTTATTCCTGTGAGATTTATGCTACATTTGCCACAAATTCCATTGAGTGGTGTATGTACTGCCCATTATTCTACTCTATGTGTAATATAATTTCGTTTATGAGTATTTACATCAATGATCTATTGTCCTTCTTTCATGGGGTGTATGTTTTGAAAGATACCCAAGTCGGTAAGGGAACCTTTCACCCTCCTCTTTTTTAAAAGACTTCTTTTGTTGGGACTTTTAATTTACATATTTTTATGTTGGGATATGTTCTAATATATCCTTATTGATGTAAATTTTATGTCTAAGTGATGAGATACACTTTTTATCTCTCATCAACTCATTTTGATGTGATGCCGTTAGGCTGTCAAGGGAACTTTTTAACCCAATTTCGATTTCTTTGGGTTCAACATGTAGTCATTGAATATGTCATCCATTGAATATATGTGAATATCCTTTTATTGTTTTACACTTAATATACACTTATATTGGGTGTATTTATATTTTTCACACATATTTTTGAGATTGATTTGTCCTTAATTTAAGGATACCTTCTTTATAAGGGATTTCGTCACATTTGACATTTCTATTGAGGGTTCATTGTTGTTATGCACCAATTCACTCTTATATGGTGTATATACTGTCCTTTGGAGTATTATATCATGAATCCTTTTATTCTCATGATATTATAAAGTTCTGACTAAATGTTATTCCTCGATAATTGTATTCAAGTGTCTCTAATTTGGTAAAACCCCTTTAACCAAAATATCGTTTTAAATGTTTTAATTATTTGTTCATATTAATATCCATGTTTTAAAAATGGTTTCAAGGATTTATTTATATGGATATTAATGGTTTAAAATTTTAAGTTTCAAGGTGGTATGGGACACTTGGATTCAAAAATCTCTTTATTAAATGTTTTAAATGGTTTTGGAAATTGTTTCTTTTTGAATGGATTCATTATTTCAATATACTAAAATGTTATATTGTGATTGAAATGTGGAAATTTTATGTTTCCTTTATTCATGTTTTATGTGTCACATTTATGTTATGGTTCTTGGGAATTGTTATGAAAACGGGGGGTTCGGTGATTAACTAAGGGCGGGTGAGCCCGATATAGCCCTCCAATGCATTTGGTAACACGAAGGAGTGAAATGTTAAGGTTTCTCCGAAGAGATTTAGGGAATATACTGTGATGGGTATTCCAAACGTAACCAAGAGGGTTACTCCCTACGTAAGAATGTTATGAATGCCTCAGGTTATCTTTATGTATTATGTTTTCTATGATTTATTCATGATTTGATATGCCTATGTTTTATGGGTAAAGTATGATTTCATTCTTATGTATTTATGAAATCATGTTTCCTTTCCATATTTTTATAACCCTTACTGAGCTTTTTATGCTCATCCCAAGTTTTTGAAATGTTTTTCACAGGTCAAGGGAAAGGTACATGATGTGATGATAGTGTCAAGGATGTGTCAAGAAATAATCCGTGTTTTATTTTAAATAGGTTTCCGTTGATGGGAAGAATGAATATTGTCTTTTATGTAACCACTTTGTTTAAATGTGGAAAGTAATGCAAGTTTCATGATCTAACTCTCTAAAACTCTAAACCTGAAAAGATCCTCAATGTGTAATCTTGTAATAACTAAAGATTAAGTAAGGTTTTAAGGCTGGGGCCTTATAGTTGGTATCAAAGGTCGGTTTAGATAACTTTAGAGGTTAGGGTATTCTTTAAGCATAAGTGACATTACCATAATGGTTAGGATTTCAGAAAGAGTCCTAGTTTTAGATAAAGTAAATGAGTAAGTGTATTTTACTGTTTAACTTCCTCATTAGTACATGATGGTTTTTTTGATATACTCACACTGACATTTCTATTTTTAGTGAATGGATGGATCTAGCAGGCACCAAAGAGACAACAGGTTTGAAGGAAACTGTGGTGGTTCTCTGATTACGATACTAGATAAAATGGAGGATTCAATGAGGAAACTCGTGGTTGCTCTAAACCAAATATCAAGGAGTCATGATCAACCACTTCAACCTTGGTGAGTTCTCTAATGCATCATGTACGATATGTCCAACTCGATGTGGAAATTCAGGTAATAATTATTAAGGTAACCATTAGGGTTTATATGATACTTAATTTTTAGGTAATTATGGGTTACTCTATGATATGATGGAAAATGAAAGGAATGAGATAAACTTGAGGTTAAAATATGTTATGATTATTCTTGAAGATTTTATCTCATTTTGGGGAATGTTTTAAGAATTATATAGTTTTGAAAAAGGACAACACGCAGACCGTGTGACAACCCGTCGCGTCAGACAAAGCTGCAGCAATCGAACCCACAACCAATGTGCGACTGGTATTTATCGCCTACCACTGGACTACTTGAAGTCCCTGGTTAGTTTGACTGATTAATTCTAGTTATATGATTTTATGAATTAAGAGTAAGTTGATTTTGGGTTATTTATGAAAATGATTAACCTATCATGGAGGATATGTGATTAGGTTAATTACTTTTCAAAACGAGACTTTAGGAGCAACTGATATTGTTTGGAGATAAATGTTATGATTTATCTTGGAAGACTATGCGACTAAATCCTTCAAATATTTGGGTTTCAATCTTATATTGGTTTACTTTGAGGAATTTTTATGGACAAATTTGTTTATAGAATGGTCCTCGTTGAACTTTGGGTTTTGTTTGACAAATCTTGGAGGTTAAGAATAGATTTCCTTTTATAAAGGGTTCTCCTTTTCTGGATTATCTGATCTTGTACTAACCTTATTGGTTTTGGTTTTGGTTAAAGTCTAATGACATGGGAAGTATATAGTTCGCTTTTGTGGATTAGGTGATTTTCTAAAAGTTGATTATATTACTCTTAATGTGAACAAGTCTTCCTAAATACTCGCCTTCTGGAGAAAATATGAGTTTGATTAAGGAATCTAATAAAAGTTGAAAGTCAACATGATAAGTGATTATGTTTCCTTATGAATAAATTCCCCAATAAAAAGTAACTTAAAACCGATATGTTGTCTATTAACTTTTCCTAATGGGGAATCGAATACCGTTTAACCCATCACAAGTTTTTGATGTTCTCATGGTTAACTTTCTCCTAAACATGTTTTCTATCACTCTCCATGAGAACATGAACCTATGTTTTCTCCTCCATGTCCATGTTTTCATACTTGGAATCCTAGTATGGGTTAACTCGGGTGACCTTTGTACTTATCTTTCTTTATTTTAAAGTGTTTGTTTTACCGACTTTTGTTCCGATGTGGGACTTTCAAGGATGTTTCCAAGCTCAATTTTAAAATTGCGAGGACGCAATTCCCAAAAAGGGGGAATGATGTAACACCCCAGGTAAATAAAGAATATTACATTTTCATATTTATCCATATTTGTGAATAAAATATTAATATGACTTTAAAGGTGACGCTATGCTCGATGGCGTACCCAACACGCAACAACGAGTTTCTTGGGAATCTTACGTTGCACTCTAATAATAAAATAATATTATGTCAAATGGTAGTTAACATGTAGCCGTTTTATTGGCGGGAATGGATAGAAATAACTAAAATATGATTATATATGTTTTTTAATGTTTTTACATTTATCCAATAAAAGCTAAAGGCTTAAAATACGGAAAGAATTAAATTTTAGGTGTATATGCCCTAGTTTTCACTAAAGGTTCACTTATCGCCTTTTAATGGAGAATTGTCATTAAATATAGTTTTGATCACTCTTATACATTATTTTCGGACCAAATAAAACTCTTATTAATAATCGGGACATCAAATTTTACTTTGTGTAATTTTTTGGTATTTTTCCGATAAAGTTCATTTTTTTAATGAATAGTGTAGAATGTTGTGTTTTAATTCAAAACCTCTTTTTAATCTAATTTATTTATATGATTAGATAATATTTTGAATTGGTTTTAAAGTGAAATTATAAAATATATTTACCATTAAATCCAATAGTGGTCGTTGGAATTAATTTCACTTTGAAATCAGACTTAAACTAGTGTCAATCTTTTGATACTTATTGTTTTATAAAAACACGCTATTTGCTCTGACAGCGGGAATTAATTATTAAATTAATTAATGTGACTAATATGTTTTGAATTTTGTAAAACAGACTTCATTTTTGAATTCGGAATATCAAATATAGCTTAGGGTGAATTTTTGGGATTTTTCTGAAAAACTTCAATTTTTGATGAATAGTGAAACCACTAAGTGGTACTTATAAAAGTTGATTTTTTGTTTAAATGAAATTTTAACACTTATGTGTGTTGAATTTCAAAAATCCGACATACATGGTTGTCATTAAGAAGTAAAATGTGGTTCAATGGGATAAAAATAATTTTTTTGGTGAATGGTAACTTATTAAGTTTTTAATCGCGATTAGTGGTAATTAGTGTAGTTTAAGGTAAAAATAATGCTTTAATAAAATGAAATGAACTTGACACATGTCCTAACCTCATTGTATGTGTAATGGCCGACCAATACAAGCAATGGGTCAACTTGGGGACCCCATGGATCCACTTTGGTTGGGAAATGACATAAATAACTTTTTATTTAATGTAAAAGTAAAAATGACACAAACATCATATGTTTTACGAAAACAATTTTTACATGGGGTTATAAGGATCATAATTTTGATTATAAATGGTCATTGGAAAGCTAAAAAGATTTCCTACATCATAGTATTTTTTTTATAATTTTTAGACATTAAATATATTAAATTATTTATGACATAATAATGATGCAGCGATGACATCATTATTTGACAATTTAAATAAAATGGAAAGATAATGTAAAATCTATAAACTACACATGTCCAAAACCAATTGGATGAGTGTATTTCTAAGCCTTATCACCGTATCCACGAATTATATCAATGTGGGACCTTTTAAAACCGAAACACATTTTCAAATAAAGTAATATTTCTTACTTTCCAAAAGTGCCCCTCCTCTCCTCTTATAAAAGGCCCCCACCTCTACCTCATTTCACACACTCCTCAAGCCTTTGGCTCAGCCAACCCCTGCCCATTTACTCTCTACACATCCCTATCCTCATCCTAGAGTATTCCCTTTGGGCAGAATCCTTTCAAAGTAAGACTTTAGGCTCAAATCAAAAGGAGTTTCACTTTTAAAGGTAATTCATTCTCTCATGTTCATTTGTTTTTTTTTTACTTCTCCAACCCCCTAAACTCTTCTTATTTATTTCTTTTGTAACAACACCAGTATCGTCAATATACTAGGATGTTGTTATAAGATTTATTCGAGCTACACTCTCACAAAACTACATCAAATGGTTGAAGAACATACGGTTTACGTTGATGGCGAAATTCTGCCTCCCGAAACGATGATTGTTCAATACTCATTTAACACCTTCAAAGGTGGCCATTATGATGCCACTATTTTTATATATGATATATTATATGTTTATGTTTTCTTTAAGATTCTGTTTTTTTCATTTTGGGCATACCTTTATGGTTTCCATTATGGGTAAACGCAATATCTTCATTTAAGGAAGTGCGGACTACCGCCCCCTCAAAGTGATTTGATTCGTTAAATACCATATTTGGGACGTATAAAGGATGGAACTATGATATTATATATGATATTATACTGGAATTATAATATACCTTTATATAATTATTATTCCATTCTATAAAATACGAAATAGAAATGAAAGTAGCGTTCATGCGTACGTACGGCTTACCGTCTCCATGAACGGTGCATTTCATTTCTTACCTCTAAATGATTATGTAATGTTATAAATGCATGAATGTACTGGATATATATATGACATATACTATATCTACATCATGAATACAATTCTGTATATAATAAACATTTTGCCACATGAACAACATGTAATTGTAAGAAGTCCACTTTCGACTTAAGAACCAAATATCGGCAAAACAAATATTATTAACTTAAATGATTACATAATGTTTATGACATGGTAATAAGTGATATAAAAGGAATAATTAAATTGAAAAGGGTTATTAATGAAGTATAAATTAACTCAAGTTTATTATTCAGGAGATTAAAGAACGATCGAGTCAAGTCGGACCCGAGGTAAGGGATCCTACAACTCTCTTTCTTTATAAGTACACTCTTTTATGTCATTTCTTTTAAGCTCATATTTCTTATGATTGGGATGTTATTTTATATTACTCCTACTGTAATTTTTATGTTCATGTGATGAGAGACCCTATTATCTCTCATCAATCCATTTTGGATGTTTTGAGTGGCGCCGTTAGGCTGCCGAATTTTCGTAAGAGATCTAACCTCTCTCTTTCTTTTTAAGTACTCCCCTTTGTGTCACTTCTTTTAAGATCCTCTTTGTAATGTTGGGGGATGTTCTTTTATATTCCTCTTGCTGTACATTTTATTGTAATGTGATGAGATACCCTATTTGATCTCATCAATCCATATTCGTAAGTTTTATGTGGCGCCGTTAGGCTGCCGAGTTTTCGTAAGGGATTTTTCATGTCACTTTTATTCCCGTGAGATTTATGCTACATTTGCCACAAATTCCATTGAGTGGTGTATGTACTGCCCATTATTCTACTCTTTGTGTAATATAATTTCGTTTATGAGTATTTACATCAATGATCTATTGTCCTTCTTTCATGGGGTGTATGTTTTGAAAGATACCCAAGTCGGTAAGGGAACCTTTCACCCTCCTCTTTTTTAAAAGACCTCTTTTGTTGGGTCATTTAATTTACATATTTTTATGTTGGGATATGTTCTAATATATCCTTATTGATGTAAATTTTATGTCTAAGTGATGAGATACAATTTTTATCTCTCATCAACTCATTTTGATGTGATGCCGTTAGGCTGTCATGGGAACTTTTTAACCCAATTTCGATTTATTTGGGTTCAACATGTAGTCATTGAATATGTCATCCATTGAATATATGTGAATGTCCTTTTATTGTTTTACACTTAATATCCAATTATATTGGGTGTATTTATATTTGTCACACATATTTTTGAGATTGATTTGTCCTTAATTTAAGGATACCTTCTTTATAAGGGATTTCGTCACATTTGACATTTCTATTGAGGGTTCATTGTTGTTATGCACCAATTCACTCTTATATGGTGTATATACTGTCCATTGGTGTATTATATCATGAATCCTTTTATTCTCATGATATTATAAAGTTCTGACTAAATGTTATTCCTCGATTATTGTATTCAAGTGTCTCTAATTTTGGTAAAACCCCTTTAACCAAAATATCGTTTTAAATGTTTTAATTATTTGTTCTTATTAATATCCATGTTTTCAAAATGGATTCAAGGATTTATTTATATGGATATTAATGGTTTAAAATTTTAAGCTTCCAGGTGGTATGGGACACTTTGATTCAAAAATCTCTTTATTAAATGTTTTAAATGGTTTTTGAAATGGTTTCTTTTTGAATGGATTCATTATTTCAATATACTAAAATGTTATATTGTGATTGAAATGTGGAAATGTTATGTTTCCTTTATTCATGTTTTATGTGACACATTTATGTTATGGTTCTTGGGAATTGTTATGAAAACGGGTGGTTCGGTGATAAACTACGGGCGGGTGAGCCCGATATAGCTCTCCAATGCATTGGGTAACGCGAAGGAGTGAAACGTTAAGGTTTCTCCAAAGAGATTTAGGGAATATACTGTGATGGGTATTCCAAACGTAACCAAGAGGGTTACTCCATACGTAAGAATGTTAAGAATGCCTCGGGTTACCTTTATGTCTTATGTTTTCTATGATTTATTCATGATTTGATATGCCTTTGTTTTATGCGTAAAGTATGATTTCATTCTTATGTATTTATGAACTCATGTTTCCTTTCCATATTTTTATAACCCTTACTGAGCTTTTTATGCTCATCCCAAGTTTTTGAAATTTTTTTCACAGGTCAAGGGAAAGGTACATGATGTGATGATAGTGTCAAGGATGTGTCAAGAAAGAATCCGTGTTTTATTTTAAATAGGTTTCCGTTGATGGGAAGAATGAATATTGTCTTTTATGTAACCACTTTGTTTAAATGTGGAAAGTAATGCAAGTTTCATGATCTAATTCTCTAAAACTCTAAACTTGAAAAGATCCTCAATGTGTAATCTTGTAATAACTCAAGATTAAGTAAGGTTTTAAGGCTGGGGCCTTATAAAAAGTATAAATAACTAGTTGGGAGACTGTATGAATTTTAAGAGATAACCTCAGGGTTAAAGATGATTCATTCACCACATGTATATATTTTATATATAATTTAATGTCATGTTTTTATACTTGTTCCAATCTAAGGATGAATGTAGTCACTAATATCATTGTTGATCCTTTAAATAACATTTAATGTTGTTTTTGTATTTTTATTCATTACATTATTGGGGTGTGTTGGGAATTAATGATATGATATGTTCATTATATTTTGTACTAATATATAATTACATACAGTGGTCAAAGAAAGATAAAAAAAATTGAATGTTTTTTTCACTTATTCACCTACTGTCAAGGTAACTTCACCAATTAATGGGAACTAAAATTAGTATCAATGTCAGTGGTTATACATTGAATTGTTTAAAATATTTTACCCAGTTTCTTTTATTTGTAAATTTTTTAAAGTGTTTTTTATTCAGATTTTGGAGTACCCAATAAATGAAAAAAATTTAAATACATACACAAACAATAAATAGGAATATAAAATAAACAATGATATAGATAAATAAATAATATTTATGAAAATAGAAATTTAATCAATCACTTGTTAGAAGTAGTATGTATAATATATAATCATGTTATATATATTTAGAATCGGACAACCGAAGCATCTAGACTCAATTGTGATATGTATATGCATATTAAGTCACTAGATGCTGTTAAATTACAAATAAATAATTATTTAAAAATTTTCTTAATTAATGATGTGATATATATATATATTGTGATTTACTAGGGGTCAAAAACTGTGAAATCATATCTTGAATTATAATCTATTGTACTATAAATTTCATTAGAAAAATAGATGAAAAAATGATACTCTCTCATAAAAAAATTTAATTACCAAAAAATATCCTCCTGATCTATATATAATATTTTCCCATGGATGATGAATTGTAGAAAAAATATTAATTATGATATAAATGAAATAATAAAATCATGGGAAAACAATATTCATGCATCAGAAGAAATATATTACTCTACCATTATAACACCCTAGGTTTTTATAGTATTTATCTTCTTAAATAAATTCAATTTCATTGATAGCATACGTTGCACTAATCCCTGATCATAAATGAACCATGATATACAATAAATATTATTATATAATATTGAATTATAACCTAGCCATAAAATTAGAGATAATAAATAGTTTTAAACAAGTTATGAAATATAAATAAAATATATTAAATAAAATTATTTCACATGCATCTAAGTTATTTTATAGAAATAATATTAGAATGGATCCAATTTTACATATAGAAAAATTATATTTTTTAAAGTTACATTTAACACATTTTGACATCGAACCTAATTTAAATCCTATTTTTGAGAAATTTATATATTATATTTGATAAAATTAACTTATTCTTTTAAATATGAATATAAAAATATTATTTTGTTTAATTTTTTTGATTTATTCTGATATGATTCCTATTTGGATCAATAATGATAAAATATTGAATTTGAATTGAAAATATATTTTTAATATAAATAATATATATTGTTTTATTATAATGATAATTGGTTTTAAAGTAAAATTTTTTCAATTTGTTTTAGTTAATCTAATATAGGTCAATGGAATCGATTTCATATTCAACTTGGATATAAAAAGGTTTCATCCTTTTGAACGTTTTAACATTAGAAACATGTTTTATCATTTCTTAAATGGGATTAATTATAAATTAATTTTCGAATCATCAGTGTTATTATTTTTAAATCTTTATTCCATATTTTGAATCAGTTGGTGAAAATTATGTACATACATTTGTTTACATATAAAATGTAAAACAGGTTAAATTTTTTCAAGCAGTTAAGGGTAAATCATGTAATTACAGTTAAGAATAATATTAAAAAATTATCCTAAAATGTGTCATAATTTAATTGTAAGAGTTGTTTTAAAAAATCATCATTGGGATTAAATTATAGCATTTTTAAACAAATTTTACTAGAATATGACTTTTATAATATTATATTTTATGAAAATTGAATTTTATCATTATTTTGATTTTAACAAGTCAAATCATTTTAATATGGGGTAAAATAAAGCATATGTTTGACAATAAATTATATTTATACTTCTATATTTTTATCTACATCATGATAATTTATTTATAAATTGTTTGGAAAAATAATTACCTCAAATTGTGAAATAATGATGATGGAGATATTGTTTAATTAATGGAGTACTAAAATAAATGATATTAAAACACATTAAAACAAATATTATTTTATATAATTAATTGCACACATTAATTATATATATGAACTTGACATATTTTGGATATATTAATTTTTTTAAAAGTTATATCATGTATTGATATTTTTTATATAATTCATATTAATAATTGATGTAAATTTGAAATTAATGATATGTTTAAATAAATAATAATTTAATAATTATATAAAACTCATAAAATTATAAAAAACATCCAAAAATGGTATTTGAATTAATTTTTCACCAATAAATCATTTATAGTCATTTTATTATTACTATATTAACCCTTAAATTGTAAAATCAATGTTGTCGTGTTTACATTTAAAGGGTATATCTAAGGGTTAAAGACAGAAGACAAGGGTAATAATGTACCTAAATATGACTAAAATTTATTGGTGGAAATGATTTCAAATAATAATCATCTTATTTTCTATTTAATATATTTTGGATACATTTTTAATCTGAAATTAATTTTTATTAATTTAATATATTTGACATTTCCAAAAGTGCCTCTCACCTCAATTATAATAGGGAACCACCACCCTCAATTCCTCACACATCATTGAGCATTATATCTCATAATACCAGAAAGTAAATAAGCTAACAAATTACATCTCACAAAACTATATGTATACCTTTTGGATTAAAGAAAACTAAGTATGGTTTTTTGAATAAATCAAAAACAGTTTCCCAAATAAGAGGTAACATTCTTCAAAGACCACTTTATTTTTATTTCTTTTACCAATACATAATTTCTTTTTATTAAATTATTATATAATTACATCATTATTTTCAATATAAATAGAATTTTTTATGTTAAGGTTTCGACCTACACCTATACACAATTCCTTCAAATGGGTAAAGAATTTACAGTTCTTATACATTGAACTAGTAGCTTCTGAAACGATATCCTTCATTTATTGATTTAACTCCTTTAACGGTCAGACATTATGATGTGAATTATATTTTAATATTATATTTTTGATATATATTTTTTCTTAATACCTAATTAATTATTATATAATATATACATTTATGATTTCCATTTTGGGTAAATACAATAACATCATTTGTGGAAGTGTATACTACCACCATCTTGAAGTGATGTAATTCATTAACACTATAAATGAAAGGTATATAGGATTGTTTTAATAAAAATATGTTATATATATGGTATATATATTATAATTTAATTAAATAATACATATATACAATTTAATTTTCATTCATCTAATACATAAAATAAATAAAAGTAGTGTTCAAACATATGCATGACCTACCGTCTCTATGAATGTGTATTTTATTTTAAATATCAAATTTTTATGGATTATTGTATATATATACTGAAAATATATGAAATTTAAATTATGTTCTAAATTATATAGATCACAATATCTTAATCTAATTAATGTAATAACGAATAATGATTCAAAACATACTCAAAAAACAAGACAATTAACAACCAAAATAGAGAAAATAAATATATATTATAAGAAGTTAATATATGATTTTGTTAATATGATTATTGTTATATTATAATTTAATAAAATACCTGTAATAATTATAAATTTTTTTAATGAGGTTTCACCCAAAATTAAAGACAAGTTAAGTGATTATTTCACAATGTCAACATTTTTGGAATTTTTTGTGTTTCAGTCGCCATTGGGGAATATTTCTCATCCATGATTGATTTTTTATAAAATGATTTTAATTTTTTTTATCATTATCAAATTATTTTCTGAATCCATTTTATAAAAAAAATTAATTTCTAAAAACATTTTATAAAATGAATCATTCTATCATTTTCTGAAAAAAGGAACTTTATGACATTTAATACTAAAGTAAAAGCATTGTTTTTTAAATAATACTACAGAAACAGGATTTCATGACATTATGAATCCATAATGGTTTAAAAGATACTTTACAATATTATAGGAAATTATTCAAATAAACTTTTTCCTTTTATAAATTCATGATATTTTAATTAAATCACTACAAACTAGTAAGGTATTTTTATATCATTTATTACATATCTGAGAGAAATTTCTTATTCACCACTAACTTTTTTTGTGTGGTGTATTTACTTCCCTACATGATATATTATATAATGACTATATTTATCTTTATAGTATTAAATGTTTCATTTTATAATTATTTATCTTTTACGGGGATTATAACTCTAATATTTCAATGTATTATGGGACACTATTATTTATAGATATTTTTCAATATATGAGGAATAAATTGGACTGGTATGACATAGGTTGGGGACCACTTAATGAAATCCTCACGATGCATCACTTTTATCATGAGATGAAATTAGTTGGTGACAAACTATGGAGTTTTTTCCCAAGAAGAATAGAATGGTTCCTTCCCATAGACTTAAACCATCTTGTTAAAGGACATGGTGGTAGTGGTTCATGTGAAAGATATCCGATTTCAAATAATTAATCTTTTACATCATTTCATTATTATCTCATTGATAAAAATTCATATATTTTAGTTATCTACCATTTCATATTAATTATGGATTATCTAGTTATTTTAATGGCATGTGTTATCAATAATTTATCTTTCCATGTTGATTTATTCTATTAAATTCTTTATTATTTTAACTATACATACCCTTACTGATAATTTTAGCGCACCCTATAGTGTATACACTCCCTTGGTTATGAAGAATAATTCTAGGAATGAGCTTCAAGGATGATGAGATATAACTCATGTTATGTTTTATTTACATCTCACAATGTAAAATGGGTATGAACTATGTAATATAGAATTATAGAACTACTAAATTGATTGGTACATTGTGATTTGATTCATCTTAATTGATTATAATTTAATAAAATGATTCATTGACTCTGATATTTTCGTTTCAGGGTGTTACTGTTGGTATAAAAGGATGTCTAACAACAACATTGGAAACATGATTTAGAAAACATATATTAAGTAACATAACCCTATGATATATTTTGAGGATATGTATTGAAGACAATCCAACAATTTTGGTAAGGTGTAGATTTTGTGGGTATTAATATCAATATATCCCTTTTGAGATATTGTAGGTGGATATGGATTTGGAAAAAATGTATATAGGGGTAATAACTCTGACAAGGTGCATCGAGCATGACTCTGTGTAACCTAGAAAACGACAAATAGCCATACTATGTAGGTTTTACAATCCCAAGGGATACACTTAAGATAATTAACTGTTTATTTAAAAACCATTATAATGGATTTAGAATTAAATAAGTACCCAATGTAACTAAAATTTATGATTTATGATGTAGAAATTTTTAATTAATCTTTATTGTTATACAATATTTGAAAATCATGATTTTATAAACTAATCCAACATATTTCATTATTTATAAATGGTACTCAGAATGACGAATGGTATCAATACTCACAGAAAATTATTTGGTGATTAAGTAATTAATGTTATTTTGGATGAATATTGATATATTGGGAATCCCATATGATAAAGAAAAACATAATATTATTAGAAATAAATGTTTAATAGTATATTATATTCAATTATGATTTTATTTTGAATTTATGGTTATTCATGTTATTTATGAAGAAATCATAGAGATTATATTATTTAATGAATTAGATTTTTATTATAATAGATTAAGAGTAAATGATGATATTTTTAATACTATAGAATCAAATAAATCTTATTTTTGGGTTTCAAACTTAGTGAATAATAGTTTTTATGATGTATTGTTATTTTCTTAATGATCTATGTTGAAAATTGTAGTTTTACTATTGCATATTTGAGAATATATTTGGGAAATTATTTTATCATAACCCAACCAATTTGTTTAATTATTAAATCAAAGAGGAATATATAATTATTATTTTCTGTATTGTTTTATCAGTAATAGTTTATTTGAAATATTATTTCATGAAAAATGGATCATTAATAATTATTTTTAAAAAATTAAGTGTTTCTGTTGGAAATTTAATAGAGGCTAAAACACTATTTTCAGGTTAGTATACTTTCTTATGTTATGGATGTATTAGTCAATGAATTATTAATCTATTGGAAATGATCGTGAATCCAAAATTATTATCATAGTACTTTTTTTACGATGAATAAAATTTTCCATTATATCATTTATGATTAATAGCTTTGTGATTGTTAACATTATAAGGACAATGTCCTCTATCACTCACCATTATAACTTGACGGTTAGATTTCTCTTCCATGTCCATGTTTTCAGAAATGGAACCCAAATATGTGTTATCTCTGTTGAACTACATACTTCACTTTCATTATTTTAAAGTGTATGTCTCATTAATCCTTTTTTTGATGTGGGATTTGAAAAAAAATATTTTGGAACATCAAACCCCTAGTTTTCGATCCCATGATGAAATATAGATAATAAAATTTATTGAAGGAGGGTTGAATGTAACAGAAAATATTTGACACTATGTTTCTATTCCATAACATAAATTTTATTAATAGTATACATTTCATGAAAATTCATGTTTAAACAAACAATGATATAATATTAATATTATTATATAGAATGAAATTATAACCTATCCATTAAATTGGTTGGAGTGAATAGTATTAAAAAATTTATGAAATTTATATGTTAAATATTTAATGAATATTATCTATATTTATCCAAATTATTTTATTTGAGTAAGATATGAATAAATATAATTTTATATATAAAAAAATAGATTTTTATAAAAGAAGTTTTACCACATTTAGATGGAAACCTTATTTTAAATCAAAATATGAAGATTTTATATATTTTATGTGAAAAAATGAACATCTTAATTTAAATAATAACATATAAATATTATTTGGATTAAATTTTGGTATTTTTCTAATATGCTCTGTGTTTTGACAAATACTGATAAAATATTGCATTTTAATTGAAAACAACCATTTTTGTTTAAATAATTTATATTGTTAAATTATATATTTTGTTTTGGTTTTAATGAATTATAAGTTAAATTTTTATCTTTTAATCAAATTTAGGGCATTAAAATAAATTTCACATTGAAGTTGGATATAAAAAAATTCAATCATTTGAACATTTAGTCATTAAAAACCAGTTTTCTTATTTTCTATAGAAGATTAATGTTAAATTACATATTGAAAATTATATATTTTTTATGTTGATAATATGATTCTATATTGGTATTTACTGGATTCCAAATATATAAATAGTTTTATTTTATTTTTAAGAACATGAATAGTAAATTTTGTAATATTTTAATTACTAATGTTACGTGTAAATCAGTTAATTAAGGATAAACGATATATTGTAATATAACACAAAATTCATTTGTAATTTTATTTCATGATATTTTTCGACCCAAAATCATCCATGGAATGAAATTATAAATTTTTTAAGCCACATTTTTTAATAAAATAATATAACATTAATGACAAAGATCAGCAGAAGTACATGTGCAAAACCATGAAGGGAAATTGTCCAACCAGAGATGGGTAGTACAGAATGGGCCTGAGGCCGCAAGCTGATGGGCCGCGTTGTTACATTCCCATTTGGTGAAAGAGAAGGTGCATAAAGAGAAACATTGGAAAAGTGAGAGAATTATCATGTTGATGATTCCAAAAGACTGGAGTACGGCTTTGTTGTGATTAATAGCATCGATAATGGTAAGACAGTCAGAATCAATGATGATATCACCCCATCCATATTCTCTAGCGAGCATCAAACCAGCAAGGATGGTCGTAGCTTCAGCAACTGCCAGTTCCCAAAATGCCTGATGTGGTTCATATTTAACAGTAAGGATTTGTCCCAGATGATTTTGGGCAAGGAGGATGAGGGAAACAACCCCAACCTTGGAAGAGATGTGTCCACGTTAATCATGAGAATTCCTTCCGATGGGGGATTCCAATGAGCGGGATGGGAGTAAGAAACACTCGGCATAGAATACCCATTATGGTCTTTCCATCCCTCAATCCGTCTAACTAGGATATTGGATAAAGATTCACCCATAAATAATTTTTGTTTCTTTTGGAATATTATAGTATATATATTAACCCTTGAAGTGTAAAAACCATGTTGTTATGTTTAGAGTTAAAGGGTTTAACTAAAGGTTAACAGAAAAATGATAAGTGTAATAACGTGACTTAAATATGTCTAAAAATTATTGTTTTAGAGGATTTATAATCATACTCATTTTATATTTTAAATAAATCACTTTGGTTCCCTTGTGAATGGTGAATTAATTTATATTAATTTAATAGTTTTAGAGTTTCCAAAAGTGCACATCACATCAATTATAAAAGGGAAACCCCTGAAACTTTCTCACACCAGATTGGGCCTTCTATATCAACCCACCAACAACATAATAAGTTAAATAATACCTTCCCTAACCATAAGTAATCACTTTTTGAACAAATAAATCTAATGAAGGCTTTGGGTTTAAAGAAAAATGAGTAACCAAAATAAGAGGTAATGTTCTTCAACAATCACATTAGTATTATTTGTTTTTCAACTCCTTAATTTTGTATTATTCCATGATTATATAAAAAAAATAGTATCAAAAAAATATTTAGTTGTTTTTATGTTACTGTTTAGACAAACACCCATACACACATCCATCAAATGGGTAATTAATTTATCACTCGGGTATAGTGAACTACCGCCTCTCAAAACGATTTCGTTTGTTTTTCTTTTACCAACTTTCATAGTCGGTCAGTAGGATAGAAAAAAATTTCTATATGATATATATTATATTTATGTTCTCTTAATACATCATGAATTTTTATATTACACATACCTTATTATATTTAATTTTGTATAAATATGATAAGCTCATTTGTTGATGTGTAAACTATCGTTTTTTCAAAGAAATGGAATTCGTTCACACTATACTTGGATCATATTAATAATTTTTAATGACAATATGTTTTGTATAATATATATATATATATATATAATTAACCTTTCATTCTTCTAATACAAAAAATAATTTAATGGTGTGTTCATGCATACGTATGACCTTGCATCTTAATGAACAATAAATTTCATTTCCAATCTCAGAATTATAAGGGTTATTATAAATATATATTCACAATATATATGATATTTATATAATTTTTTAAATTCACGAGATTATGTAATCATGAACTTTGTTATAGGAAAAACAAATAAAAAGTCAAAAAATTCGTAAAAAATGATAAAATTAACACATGAAATAGTGACAATAATGAGTTATTTTAAGAAGTTATATATGATATTAAAAATATTATTTTGTTAATATAAGTTAATAAGATAGTTTAAAACTTTAAACTTGAGGCTAATGGATGTTTTCCCAAAAATAAAATGTTTTTTTTTTGTTTTTTCACATTCTTATTAATAGTCAAGTTTTTTTGGGTTTATGTTTTCCCTGAGGAATATTTCTCTTTCATGTTATAGTTTTCTAAAAAAAATCAATTTTTGTAATATTATACATGTAATTACACAAACCATTATCAAATGAAATTTTTTCTTGGTCTGATTAAATGTATTATTATGTAATATGGTTATGTAAAACATATGAACTTCATTGGATTTGTGTTTATGGATTTTAAAATACCATTCATAATTGTGACCATTGCTAATATAGTTATTGGACACTAATCACATGATTAGTATAAATATAAGGCTTTAACAAATCTATTTTACTCAGACAAAGTAATGGATGACCTCATCTAGTATATTTTCCATGTTTGAAACCCATTTTTCGGAGCTCAGAAATGAGGTTGCATCATTGGGCATCGCTCTTGACAAAGTCCAAGCCGAGATTAAAAACGTTAAGTTTGAGAGGAACCACTAACATGTGAAGTGGATGTTGATATGGATTACCACTCGAATGATGTTATCTGAGCCACCCCAAGAGTATTTCACCATTATGAACCGTACCCTTCGGTCATATGTAGGATTTATAAGGGGTTATGTAACAAGACCCAAGCACTACCAATATTTACATTATTTTTTTTATATAATAAATAATATACTTTCATTTTTTATTATTACATTGTAGATAGATTTTAAAGCACAAATAGTATTTATAGGCTACATTTGACTAAGAAATATATTTTGATAAATTGATGGATTTTTTAATTAAATAATATTTTAATTAGATATTATTATTATTAAATTAATTTTTATAAAAATTATCGTATAATTTTTATAAATACAATTTTAATTTTTATTATTGTTTGAAAACTATTTTTTTTTCAAAACCCATGATTTTTTGATATATGTCAGTTTTTATTTTAAAAGTGAATATTCACATATTTATAAAATTATTCAGATAAATAAAATATTATTTTTGGAATTAGGACGTCGAAATTATCTAATGGTAAAATATTTATAATTTTCTAAGACAGCCAAATTTTCGAGTAAAAAATAAATATCGTTTAAATAATGTGTTTTATGACATTATAATAACCCAATAGTGATTAATAAAATACTATAAATAGTATTGTTGGACAATATATGTTTTACTAATAAAATAATGTGTTTTTATTTGTTTTCTTTATTTTAAAAAAATTTAATGAACCCTTCAAGACATATAAAACATTTTTCATTTTTATAATTTTTTCCTTGAGAGGTTGACTCACCTCAACATATGCAACCCTGTTGTTTTCATAAGTCTGGACATTGGCCTTATAAAATATTTCATCCACTCTCATTGGTTAAAACCATGGGGTGGTTTTGTGTTTTTATTAGTTTAATATGTGGTGTCCCAAAACTAAATAACAAATAATTCCTTCTCCTTCCCTAAATAAACCCAACGAAGGTCCCACTTCCTATTCACTCAAAGCCTTTGTAGTTTGTCAAAAATCTTCCCTACTCATTCTAGAATCCTCCAAAGGTACCCCAAGAATCCAAAATGTCATTCTTAATCTGTCACGAACCAGCCCGAGTCGACCCAGAACCGGTCACCCAGGCCAGCCCGCGACAAGTCCCGAGAGGCATTCCCGATCCTCCCGGGATGGTGACAAGCACCAAGGGCATCAATAGAGTACACAAGGGAACGATTTCGCCCATATATAAACAATCAAACAAACAACGGAAATAAATCGACATCCCAAAATGAATTTATATAAAAATTGAACTAAATATTATTTGTACAAGAAACTAAAATTAAAACAAAACCAACAACTCAACTGAACAATCCCGATGAAAAAAGTAACTCCATGTGACACTTCTAGTCACTCTCCAACAAAATGATAAAAAGTCCCCCAAGGTGATCGAACTAAAGATGAAACGTGCACAAGGGCTAAAAAAAGGAGAAGACTATAGCTGTGAGTATTAAAACTCAGTAGGTTAGACCGGTATTCTATTCCCAATGAACATTACATTAAAATAAAAGAAACATCAATTTATAGTTTTAAATTCAAGATTTTAAAGTATGGTTTTCAAATGAGGTTCCATGCTATAATAATTATCCGACAAAAACATGCATGTTTAATAAACAAAAATGCAAGTAACAATTATTTTCAAAGTGGTGAAACTTCAAAATGAAAATAGTTATCAAGAGGGATGATTTAAAAAATTTTAACATTCAAATAAATAACACATACTACTGAATTTACCAACCAAACAAACCGTATGCCGACGGTGAGTACAAAATTGCCAATGAGCACTAGTCACAGGAATACCCCTATGCACTAGTTAGTTGTGAGCCCCAGGTACCTCGTATCTTGGTGAAAGTAACCAAAATAAATATCTATTCTCGTGCACGAGCCACTAGTAGGGAACATACCCATAACCTAGTGGTCCCCAATCATCATCATCATCATAGTTTAGTTAGTGTTGTCATCGTCAAACCTGCTACATGAAATAGGGGCCAACCCCCACAGAATAACTAGCATACTAGTACATGTCCGCCCACCTAGATACCTGGGATTCCCTTTAGTGATCAATCAAGTTACACATATTATAAAATACACATTTCACATCCCCATTCCATTCCCAAACCATAAAAACACAAACATCCCATAATCATTCTTCACATTTCTTACACTAATCAATAAACCGCTAAATATTTCGGTAAAACAATTTCATGAAGTGTATTGAGGCTTTGCACATAAAACTCTTTCAAAAACACTCTTTAAATTATAAACACACATCATAACAAAACCAAATCATATTTGGAATCCCAATAAACATTTAATAAAATCATTTAATGGACCATAAAACAATCCCAATTGCACAAATTGTTATATACAAGTAAAACACTCCTTCATTTCTAGGAAATGCCAAACGTGCCGTTAATTATTTTCTCAAAACTATCCTTTAACGAAGGTATGGATTTTAATTCTATTAAGGATCTGTATAAACACAATTTACAGCAGAAAACCAAATTCATAAATCTCTTATAATACTGAGGTTACATATTCAAAACACAACCATTTTCATAAAGATGTGAAACAGTCCATTTTTGGGCAACTCGGGCCAAAATATGTTGTAAATCAAAACCCACTTGATTGTAAAAACAAATACAAATAGGAAATCCATATAAGTACCCAAAAATACCATTTATCATTATTCCAATTCCTTTATAAATCCAAACTAATAACTTCTAAATCACACATCACACATAAAAGCCAACCAGGTAATTTACCGAACACATGACATGCCCTTTTTAAACAAAACAATTTATTTTAAGTACATGAAAACGAATAAAACACCAATTGAAAGCCATATTTTCATTCAAGACACTGTAACATGTTAAAAATACCATAGAACAGATTATAAACCTCACAAAATATTTACAAAAGATAACAGAACATTTCAACAAACACTTGTAGAGAACTTTCATGACAAAACAACACTACCGTTCACAAACCAATGATTAAACAACCACTTTGAACACCAATAAAATTTTCCAAAGGATGAAAAACAACAATAAACATATATATATGGTGTTAAATATAATAAAATGATGAAACTTAAATAATAAAGTCATGTGCAAGGGGTATCCTACCTCAAATCTTTGGCGTAATTGAAACGCACACCCGGAATCACCCGCAGCGGGTTTATAAACCATAAAACTATAAAGATCAGACCTAAAAAAACAGAAACCCCATAAAAAAACATGGTATAACAAAACCCTAGGTCGATCAAGACTAGGGTACAATATAAAACCAAGAAATAATGAAAGGAGGGGGAAGAGGAAGAAGAAAGGAGAAGGAATCTCACCTTTCATCCTAGAAAACTCTTCATCTTCCATTAGATCTGAAGCCCTAGAGAAAAGGGAATGTCTTGAAAAATCTTGGAGAGACTCCTAAGGTCTGGAAGATCCAGGGGAAGAATATTGGTGTCTAAAGGAGTACTAATTGATTGATTTATGAATGATAAAATTTACCATGGAAATTCTGGGCGATTTGAGGTTTCTTGAGAATTTCGCCCTAATTCGTGACCCACATGAGATCCAAAGAGGTAAAATATATTATGAGGGTTATGATAGGGTTATTGGCTTTGGGGGGAGGTGGAATCACCGAACAACAGTAAAAAATGAAAAATATATAAACGAAACAATTTATTTTTTTTAAACAGGAAATGGGCCCATGGGATGGCCCAATACCTAAATGAGTAACCCAAATTCACCCGGCCTATGAATTTATAATGGGTCCAAAAGGATAAATAAGTTTTAATATATCAGTATAGGACAAGTGGGAAGTTTAATGGGTGAAAAAGGATTAAAAACAAAAGAGATATAAAAGAAACAAATTCGGTTTTTAAAACTGGGAATGGGCTAACGGTTGGCCCAAATCATGAAGCAACCACCCTTTCTTCAAAAACTACTAAACAAACAATGGGGATACTAAATTAGGGTGGTTAGACATATATGAAACATCAAAACTCAAGAGTTATCTCATCAAATACCCATGAAAAGGATCGGTATTTCTAAAGGTCCGGATCAATACAATGACATAAAAGAAAAAAAACCGTGTGTGACAATTCTCCCCACTATTAAAGCTTTCCGCCCCCGGAAAGCCATAACACTTTCCGGCTGAAAAAAAAACAACACCTAAGGATTCCATAATGTACTACCCACCATTAAGAATCAACTATAACTAGAAATGTTCTTAGTATGAAAATCCAGGAGACCCATGGTGGGTCTCCCCACCATTAGAAACCAACTAGCAATGAATAGAAAAGAATTGAACATGAGCTAGAGTTGGGACTCACTCACACAAGCCCAAAAAAACCCTCCTACAAAAAAATACTATACCAAGTTAATATAGTTACAACATGAACATATAAACCACCCACTCCCGAATGGAGGGGAAAATAACTTGGTCGACACATTCAGCACAATTCTGGACCCCCGTCACTTGGGGATGGGAGGGAAGGGGACCCAATAATTTGGCCACTTAAACAACAAAAGAAACAAAGAAACTACCCAAAACTCTCCCCCTATGAATAGGTAACACCAAGACTACATCTGATTTTTATAGGCGGTCCACACAGGGACATTGATTGAAAACCCACATCCATGAAGGAATAACCATAGACACTGTGTGAGGGGTTAAGTCCACCACGCTTGTTGCGACAAAGGGAAATTCATAGAAATGAAGAACCAAAACATTGAAATTGAAAATAACTGAACAAAATAGAGGAGTAAGGGTCATAATCGAGCACTCCACACCTCTGTCGATTTTCTGACTGCGTGAAAAGATTCACTCCGAGGCCTATGGCTGGAGCCCTGATTCTTGAAGCATTTGCTGCACCGCAGTCAGGTGATAAGGATCACACCACTCAAAAAAACCACACTTGATCACCAAAAAAACCTTAATCTAAATAAGAAATCATAGATACATATCAAAATTCCATCTCACTCCAAACGAGGGGCAGAATGGACAAGGAATACGACGAAACACATCAATATCACCGAACACAACTACTCTATCCAAAAGAATTATCATGACCTAGAAACATTTTTAATAGATCCCAAACAGCTCTCTATTCCAACAATCAAGTTGAGGCATCATCAAAATAGGTGGATTTAAAATTTTAAAGGAATCCTTAGGTTGATCAGCAGGAAATATTTCCAATGCAGAACTATCCATGGCCACATCACAACATCAAACACATTTTTAGAAACCCAATGAAAATTACTCCAAAACCGAGCCACCAACAAGATCTCATCACTAGATAGAACAAGAGTATGAATTCTAGATCACATGGAAACTAAAAAAAATAAAAAACACTTCTAAGACATAGAAAAATCAAGCCACATAACCATTGGTTTTTAAAAAAGCCCATAATTTTCAGCTCAAAGTAATTTTGAAAAAAACAAACTAACTTGGTGGGTTTCCACATTCACCAATGGTGTTTCATCAAGTCTCACCCACATGCACATTTCCATGCCACCCCTAACACCCAACCACCATACCATATAGTCCATACTTCCAAATATAAATAAAACCATGCATGTGAGCACCCATGAAAACACCAAAGGCTAAAATTAAACATCATAATTCAAAAAAACAATATACCTTCAAAAGGAACACCAACCACCAAGTCAAAAAACATTTTCATGTTTCACAAAAAAACCACAATTAATTAAGAACCATTTTCTTGAAAACGTACCCCTTTTCATTTTTTAAATACTTTTTAAATAACCAAGCCACTCCAAACAACCCCTTCACATTATTTTTTTTAAAAAAATCAGCAATGTATATTTTCATAATCCGAGGTCCATTGAGACCAATAACGTTTCTAGTAAAACACCAACTGATCAAAACTATTTTCCAAAACTAATTTATCCGATTCAAAAACTTTTTAACATCCTAAAATACCCAATTTAAAAAAAGATCTTGAATCACTTTAAAATGATTCACAATTTCAAAACATTTTATTTTAACAAACCACAAGTTTAGATTATGGATAATCCAATACCTTTAAATCATTTCTGCTTCCCTCCATTTTTTTTCACAAAAACAAAACGTTCCAAAACCATTATTATATTTAATTATTGAAAACCCCATTTTTTCACTTTTCAAAATCTAATCCTTACATTAAAACCCATTTCCACAATTCTCACACAAGGATATTAAAAACAAAAATTCAGAATTCAAGAAAGGTTCAAGAGACCCAAGAAAAAGGGAACTACTGTCGGTGGGTGACTTGACCATATGGTTGGCGGCCATATTCCAAACACAAAACCAACATAGAGAGACTTATTAGGACCATTCCCCAGCTCCACATGGCTTGCCAGGCCCTATGAGCTCATGAAGGCCATTGGTCAGACTCCCCTTGTCATATCCCAATACCAAACAATCAACTAGAACAAAGGACATTAATAAAACCGGACTTCCATAGAAAACTAAGGATGAGAAGAAGAAAGAGTTCGCAATGCTCTTCTTGCACTTACCCCTAAAGTCCCAACAATCCAACTCCATCTACCTTGACATCCACAAAATAACAAGGGCGCTCTAAAAAGAATGGTCCGCTAATAGCTGACCTCCTCTGATACCATTTTGTCACGAACCAGCCCGAGTCGACCCTGAACCGGTCACCCAGGCCAGCCCGCGACGAGTCCCGAGAGGCGTTCCCGATCCTCCCGGGATGGTGACAAGCACCAAGGGCATCAATAGAGTACACAAGGGAACGATTTAGCCCATATATAAACAATCAAACAAACAGCGGAAATAAATGGACACCCCAAAATGAATTTATATAAAAATTGAACTAAATATTATTTGTACAAGAAACTAAAATTAAAACAAAACCAACAACTCAACTGAACAATCCCGATGAAAAAAATAACTCCATGTGACACTTCTGGTCACTCTCCAACACAATGATAAAAATTACCCCAAGGTGATCGAACTAAAGATGAAACCTGCACAAGGGCTAAAAAAAGAAGAAGATTATAGGCGTGAGTATTAAAACTCAGTAGGTTAGCCCAGTATTCTATTCCCAATGCACATTACAATAAAATAAAAGAAACATCAATTTATAGTTTTAAATTCAAGATTTGAAAGTAAGGTTTTCAAATGAGGTTCCATGCTATAATAATTATCAGACAAAAACATGCATGTTTAATAAACAAAAATGCATGTAACAATTATTTTCAAAGAGGTGAAACTTCAAAATGAAAATAGTTTTCAAGAGGGCTGATTTAAAGAATTTCAACATTCAAATAAGTAACACATACTACTGAATTTACCAACCAAACACACCGTATGCCGACGGTGAGTATAATATGGCCAATGAGCACTAGTCACAGGAATACCCCTAGGCACTAGTTAGTTGTGAGCCCCAGGTACCTCGTATCTCGGTGAAAGTAACCATAATAAATATACGTTCTCGTGCACGAGCCACTAGTGGGGAACATACCCATAACCTAGTGGTCCGCAATCATCATCATCATCATAGTTTAGTTAGTGTTGTCATCGTCAAACTTGCTACGTGAAACAGGGGCCAACCCCCATAGAATCACTAGCATACTAGTACACGTCCGCCCACCTAGATACCCGGGATTCCCTTAGTGCTCAATCAAGTTACACATATTATCAAATAAAAATTTCACATCCCCATTTCATTCCAAAACCATAAAAACACAAACATCCCATAATCATTCTTCACATTTCTTACACTAATCAATAAACTGCTAAATATTTCGGTAAAACAATTTCATGAAGTGTATTGAGGCTTTGCACATAAAACTCTTTCAAAAACACTCTTTAAATTATAAACACACATCATAACCAAACCAAATCATATTTGGAAGCCCAATAAACATTTAATAAAATCATTTAATGGACCATAAAACAATCCCAATTGCACAAATTGTTATATACAAGTAAAACACTCCTTCATTTCTAGGAAATGCCAAACGGGCCTTTAATTATTTTCTCAAAACTACCCTTTGACGAAGGTATGAATTTTAATTCTATTAAGGATCTGTATAAACACAATTTAAAGAAGAAAACCACATTCATAAATCTCTTATAATACTCAGGTTACATATTCAAAACACAACCATTTTCATAAAGATGTGAAACAGTCCATTTTTGGGCAACTAGGGCCAAAATATGTTGTAAATCAAAACCCACTTGATTGTAAAAACAAATACAAATAGGAAATCCATACAAGTACCCAAAAATACCATTTCTCATTATTCCAATTCCCTTATAAATCCAAAAAATAACTTTTAAATCACACATTACACATAAAAGCCAACCGAGCAATTTACCGAACACATGACATGCCCTTTTTAAACAAAACAATTTATTTTATGTACATGAAAAGGAATAAAACACCAATTGAAAGCCATATTTTCATTCAAGATACTGTAACATGTTAAAAATACCATAGAACAGATTATAAACCTCACAAAATATTTTCAAAAGATAACGGAACATTTCAAAAAACACTTGTTGAGAACTTTCATGACAAAACAACACTACCGTTCACAAAACAATGATTAAACAACCACTTTGAACACCAATAAAATTTTCCAAAGGATGAAAAACAATAATAAACATATATATCTGGTGTTAAAAATGAAAAAGATATAAACGAAAGAAATTATTTTTTTTAAACAGTAAATGGGCCCATGGGCTGGCCCAATACCTAAATGAGTAACCTAAATTCACCCGGCCTATGAATTTATAATGGGTCCAAAAGGATAAATAAGTTTTAATATATCAGTATAGGACAAGTGGGAAGTTGAATGAGTGAAAAAGGATGAAAAAAAATGATATATAAAAGAAACAAATTCGGTTTTTAAAACTGGGAATGGGCTCACGGTTGGCCCAAATCATGAAGTAACCACCCTTTCTTCAAAAAATACTAAACAAACAATGGGGATACCAAATTAGGGTGGTTAGACATATATGAAACTTCAAAACTCATGATTTATCTCATAAAATACCCATGAAAAGGATCGGTATTTCTAATGGGCCAGATCAATACAATGACAGAAAAGAAAAAAAACCGTGTGTGACACAATCCCCTCCCAAGCCATTGGGATGACACTTCCATGTTAGGGATTTCTTCCTTTCCCATATTGTCCAATTTTTTTAATGTTGTAATGCCCTTTTCATCAATTATAAATGCTATGTTATGATTTTTCACCTCCAACACACATCTTAATTTATGTTTGAATTATGGGAGACCCCCTTTCTCTCTCATTAATGCCCCCCATGTACACCCGTTACCATGCTGAAATTCCATAAGGAATTTATCTCTCCACATTTACATTCTTGAAATTCTTTTGTATTATGAATCCAAATTCCATTATATATCTAGGGAAATGTATCTATATGAAACCCTTATAGTCCATTTTATTTAAATATGATGGGACACCACTTTCAATCTCATCAACCATTTTTATGAGTTCTTATGTCACGCCATTATGGTGCTGAAATTACACCGCTATTTTCTAGGTTAAGTCAGTATGTTCTGAATACTTTGCACATTTAACTATCAGGGGTATTCACCTTTACGAACATATACATATTGTTTAAAATGTTTCTTGTATGTTTTAAAATTTTATTTGTCTTTGAATAATTGATGAAGTTAAATGATTCAATTTTGTATGATCTATGCAACACAGTTATGCATGAAATAAAATGTTTAAGAAGGGTGCACCCTAATAGCGCTCCAATGCATTGGGTAATGTATAGTATCATGATAAAACATTTTATGTGAGTGTTGACTCATTCTAAATCATGTTCAATGAAGGAATAATTGTGCTTCATGTGAAATGTGGTTTTACACATGCTCAATGTGCAATGATCCTTGACTAATGCTAATTCCATGTTTAGTGATGTTGCCACATCTCCATGTTATGATTATCATGCTTTATCATGCCTTTATGTTCATGTTTCTCTTGTTCTTCATTGATATGCCTATTGTATAACATGTATTTTATTCCTCATGTTATTCCATATTTATTCCTTTCCTGGGATTTATAGCTCACCCTTTTCATATGCATGTCCTCAGGTTATCCTATACAATGATATGTACCAGGAAATGTAGTGTCCATGTAATGGATGTTTTCAATAAAGATGGTGTGTTTCATGTATTATGTCATTATTTAATGTTACTAGGCCCCAAATACACTATAACCACCAGTCATCCATTTTTTATCAAGTGAATCGTTTATGTGATAAATCATGTTTATGTGTGTAATATAGATCAGGGTTATTAAAGTGGGTATCATTGGATTGGATTAGTTAGTTTTGGGATTAGGATTAAAAAATAAAAGTGAAAGACTTTGGAATATGACTCAGTATAATAAAAAAAATACTAATATATGGTGAGTATTGATTAAGTGGTATATCATTAAAATACAATCATGTCTGGATACGATTAGGTAAAGGCGGCTCTCGCACAGATGTACCTATGAGTGGAAACTATGACAAGGTGTTTTAGGCATAACTCAGAGTATCTCGATACACAACAACATGACTTGCTGCACTATTGGTGACGACCCTCCCATTGTTATTCTTTGGTGAATTCACATGCATATTATGAACCATTATTAAGGGAATTAAGAAAAATCCCCCTAAGAATATATGTTAGAAAATAGAAAATGTATAACATAGATTTATTCCTATATATTCTTATGATAAGGGATACAATGTAATTTATAAGTAATCTATTTTTCCCATGGATTAACATTTTTGTTTTACCCCTAACATTCCATTTATTCCAGTCAATTGCCGGTAATAGGAGGACTCGGGCAAACAACTGATGTGAAGACCAATGTGATTAATGTTCACAAAAGATTCCCAATCTGTGGAGAGCAAGAATCACAAAATTTGTCATGATACTCTCTTTGTTAACTAAAGAATTTAATATAAACATTGATCAAGAGGAACATTCAACCACCCCTAAGGATGAACAAGTCACTATCAAGAGCTTAATGAGATAAATGCTTCTTACTTTTAAGGGATCATCTGATCCCTGAATCCCAAAATAATGAATCATCTCCATTGAATAGATCTTTTCCATCCTTCAATGTTGCAGGAAAGATATTGTTCACTAGAATGATTATCATTTAGAGGGTGAATCTACTCAATTGTGGACATTGATAAAAAAAGACAAAGCTTGAGAAAGATATTGTTACAATGGACTGGAAGGATTTCCAGAATATGGTTTCTGATAAATATTTTTCCACACACCCTCCGGCATAAGATGGAAATGGACTGCCTTTCCCTCAAGAAAAAAGATGACGAATCTATCAGAGAGTTTGAGTGAAAATTCACAAGGCTTGCACAATATGACTCTGACATTGTCATTACCCTCGAATTCAATATTAGCCTCTTCTTTGGTGGGATGAAACCTAGCATGCAAAAATCCCTAGTGATCTGTGACTTCGACAAATATAAGTAAATTGTCCGATGTGCCCTCAAGGTCGAAATAAAGTTCGACGAATCTCAGGGGTGTCATGGGGATAAGAAGCATACGATAGATTTTAGTTCTGGAGGTCCGATGGATAAATCCAAAAGTGCGGAGAAGATCCAGCACCCTACTTTCCAATGGTGCGGAAGGAAGAACACTAGAAATTGCTTGAAGGGGATGAAGAAATGATTTAGGTATAGAAAATAATGACACCTAGCTGTTAACTGCCAAAACAAAAAACCAATGACTATGATAGAGTAGAGGTACACTCAGTTCGAATCTCAATGCATTGTTCATTTCTTCAACTGCAAAGAAATAGGGCATCTTTCAAATAAGTTCCATAAGCCAAGGGTTTTCCGAGGCAACCCACAACCTCCATGGCAGCAAGGGCGATCTATTTCCATCAATATCATCTATTTGAACCCCACCAATGCAGTGGTGACAGGTATGATAGTTATTCATTCAAGAATAGTGAACGTACTTTTTGATTCAGGTTCTACGCATTATTTTATATCCCAAATTATTGTACAAAAATCAAAAAACCACCACAAATCATGGATGTAATGATGTCGGTGAGTACCAAAAATGGGGAAAGCATTGCATCCTAAGAATATAACTCCTCCTCTGTCATAATCGGTGGATTGAACTTCCTGGCTAACCTCATCACACTACCTATGGTGGATTTTGATGCAATTCTTGGCATGTATTATATTTCCTCATATAGAGCCATCATAAATAGACGTGAGAGGGGAAAAACTCTCTATGTGGAGAATCGACCCCCAATTCTGTATAAGTGCAAGGAGGATGAATCTTCTTTAGATCCATCATATCAAGTGTGGATATTACTGATCTATGAGCATGCATATCATTCTAAGATGACTGAGTCCAATGAAGCAATCATCCTTTAATACATGCCTATTGTGAGAGAATTTGCTGAAGTTTTTCCAGAAGAATTTCCTAGTGTTCCGTCTAGAAGAGATATTGAATTACCAATTGACCATATACCTGGGGAATTGCCAAAATACATGACTCTGTATCCAATGGATATTATGGAGAATGAGGATTTGAAGAAAAAAATATAGAAGAATCTAGATTAATGGTTTATACGCCCATGTGGGTCACCAGGGGATGCTCTGGTCCTCTTCTTCAAGAATAAGTATCAGTCAACGTGCCTTTGAATTGATTATCGTGACCTCAAATAAATCAAAATAAACAACATGTTAATTCCCCAAAATGATGACTTGTTCGATCAGCTACGTGGAGCACATTACTTCTCCAAGGTGGATTTGCAGTCGGTATATTACTATGTTAGCGTGAAGAAGGAAGATATCCACAAGACTACATTTTGTACAAGATACAAGCACTAGGAATTCATAGTAATGCATTTTGAAGTCACTAATTCTCTATAAATCCTCATTGAAATGATGAATAGATTACATAGAGATTACATCAAAAAATTTGTGATAGTCTTTATAGATTATATACTAATATACTCTAAATCCCCGGAGAATCATGAGGACCATATGAGAACTGTACTAGAGACCATGTGAAATGAGAATCTATATGAAAAGTACCACATGTGTGTGTTCTAGTTGAAGGAGGTCTCACTCAGGGGACATATCATCACATGCAATCAAGATTATATGGATCCATCCTAGATATCTTTAACTACGGGATGGATGAGGCCAACATTGATAACCAATATCTGTAGCTTCTTATGGTCAGCTAGATATTATCGTTGATTTGTGAGATATTTCAAATGATTTTCCAACCCTCTTACAATGCTAACTCAGAAAGGAGTAATGTTTTCAGGGATTGATGAATGTGGAGAAATCTTCAAGGAGTTGTAAAGGATTCTTATCACTATGCATGTGCTCACACTACCCTAAAGTGGAGAATTTGTTTTGGTATTTACTGATGCTTCGAAAACGGGCATGGGCTATGTGTTGATGGAAATGACCAAGTCATTACATATGATTCTAGGAAATTTAATGTTCATGAGAAGAACAATCCAAAACATGATATGGAGATGGATGTAGTGATCATCACATTAATAATTTTCTGCATTATCTCTTTGTGGATAATTGTGAAATATATATGGACCAAAAAGCCTCAAATATATAATAACACAAAATTAGTTGAATATTCAACAACGATGATGTTTAGAGATGATCAAATACTATGACTAATAAATCCGTTAACACCCTACTAAAATGGAAAATCTAGTAGATTCTCTAAGTAGAAAGGACCGAAAAATTATTCCATTGATGAGAACTGAGAAGGATCCAAGCTTATTATATTTTTTTAAGATGGACATGAGAATCATAAAGAAGTGAAAATCATCAATTATATCACAAATTATTGATCAACCAACTCTTTTGAAAGGTTAAAGGTTGCTCAAAATTATGATGTGGGAATTTAGAAGAATGTGGAAGCAATGAGAAAAGGGAAATCCTTATAGTTCAATGTCAGTGAAGAATTAATTGTGAGATATGGGAAAATACTATGTGTTCCATAAAGTCTGAAGATGAAGAATACACTTTTGGATGATGCACATAGTTCAAATTTTTCTATTCACCCAGGAAACACCAAGATGTATCGATATATCCGAGGATATTATTGTTAGGATAATAAGAATAAGGTGATCGCTAAGCATAAATCATTGTGCATCATGTGCCAAAAAGTGAAGTCATAGAGGCATAAGTCTAAGGTGATGATGCACCCATAGCCCATACAATCATGGAAATGGGAGAACATCACCATGTACATTGTCACCGGGATTCCAAATACATCCAAAGGCAACAATGAAATATTGGTTTTTGTGGATAGTTTTTCTATGTTTACATAATTCAGTGTAATTTTGGAGGATTTATCATTGAATAAACTATCAATGATAAATATCATGGAAGTGGTAAGGCTACATGGAGTACTACTATCTATTATATTAGATTGAGATCCTCAATTCACCTCTATGTTTTCGAAGACTCTTCTACATGCTATATATTATGAAATGAACATTAGTACGGGAAATCATCCTCAAACTGATGGCCAATATGAGTGAACTATTTAAAAACAGTAAGATATGTTAAGATCATGTTCAATGGACTTAAAAGGAGGATGGGTTCAACATCATACATTTGATGAATCCTCCTATAATAATATTTTCTACTCAAGCAAGGGAATGTCACCATATGAATTTTTTTTGTGGGAAATGGTGCAGAACACTAGAGTGTTGGGATGATGTTAGTGAGTGTAATCTGCTAGGACTAGAAATGGTCGAAGAAATAATGGAGAAGGTGAAAAACCTTCAGTACAATATCAAAGCAACCCAAAGTCGACAGAAGAGTTATGCAGATAACCTTCAACACGACCACGAGTTCAATGTTAGAGACATGATATTTCTATGAAAATTTATGTGGAATAAGATCATGAGGTTTGGAAAGAAAGGGATGTTACCTCCTAGGTACATCATCCCCTTCAATATTATTGATCATGTCAGGGTTGTGGCCTATCGACTACCACATCCAACTACCATGGCCAATGTACATGATGAATTTCAAGTATCCCTCTTAAAGAAGTACATACCATACCCTTCACATTGTAAGAACCCATATTTTGAACCTATAAGACTTTGCATATTCATTGAGGTTATTCCAATGTAGGACTTTCACACAGTGTGCGAATCCGAGCCCCGATATGGCCCAAATTAAGTTTTTCATGTGTTCACATTATACACTCTAAATAAACAAAATACCTCCTAAAAATTAGCTTGGATGTAAAACAAAGGGCACTGTAGAGTCTGGAGTATGCAGTTTACCCTAGTAGAGGTGAAATTTCCACGGGTGCGGGCCAACGGTGAAAAACACCCCCGGGGGTGTTTTTTTAATTTAGCGGCCCCAGTAATGGACATTAAAAAATTTAAACAGAGGATCAGATTAAAAATCTGAGACCGTCGTTGTGCTCAAAACATGGTTTTTACTCTAGGATTGGCTGAACCCCTACCCCGGTGAAAGTTTCGGTACGGGGTCTATAGGAGGGGATTTTAGTGTTTTCTATTTAGACACATCACCCCATCCTCTCCTTCCCCCTTATCCCTTCTCCTTGGTGGTTCTCTCTAAATGAGCTCCTCCCCTCTCATCCACCTCTCCGGTGAGGTGCGTCATCTCTGGTGGACCGTTAGTGAAACATCGGGCTACGCCCATCGAGTTGGGCTTGAGTTTTGTCGTTTTGATTCCCCCAACCCCCCTTTGAATAAAATTCATTACATTGAAATGTTGTCTGATCGTCAAGAGAAGACCATATTTATGTGGAACCTGATTTGAGCTTCCCAATGGTCTTTTCTGATCGACATTTTGAGTCTCGAGTCATCCGAGGCGGCCCGAACATGTTTCCTAACTGTTTTCCTTTTATTCCATCGGTTCCAGGGAGCTTTGGCGGGCGACAGCGGCGGCGCACAGCGGACCGAGGCAGCATGGCAGTGGCTTCACATGGTGGCGCGGCGGTGGCTCCCCATCGTGGCGGTGGGTTTGTGCAGCGTGTCGAGGGCTCCAGGTGGCGGCTCCAGGTGGTGGGCGAGCTCGTCGGTGTGGGGGCACAACCAGGGGTCGCGGAACGTGACCCCGTGTGGGGATCGAGACCCACATACGTCAGGTCTCTGCGCGAGACCATGATCGGCCACGAGGGCTGGTCAGCGCTGCATGGACCCGGTGTCCACGGCCGGACCACGCGGCGTAGCCATGTGCCAGCGTGGGCCGGCCCAGTCTGGGCGGACCGGCTGGCCCAGGCCGGTCCAGCCCAAGGGGTTCGTCCCCTTTGACTCCGGACGCCCATAACTTTCGCTACTGGTGTCCGTTTTGTGTGTTTTCTGTGGAAGTGCAATCCTCGGATTGAGCCAAATATCTTATGATGGTCTCAGGGATTTATAATTCCCAAGATAAGGGCCTCGGTGGCCTGACAAGCCCATTATGTGGATTGGAATTTTTCCGGTGGTTCTTGTTTTGGATGGTGCAGACACATATGATGTCTGATTTGAGCGTCATTAACGGCATTGAGACCCTGACATCGAGGAGGATATTTCTAGTATGGTTTCGGACGTTGATGTTGGAGTTGATATGTGGTCCCTAAGGGCCGTCTTTTAAGCGACATGTAGTGGTTTTCGACGTTTTCGTCAGGCTTCTGTTTGGGGTGGATTAATAATCAATTTGAAGTGTTTTTTCAAGGCCACCACAATGGAGATGTCTTCCCGACCTCTTTCGGGACCGAGAGTGGGCCCCATGAGACACAGTTCATTCCTAACGTAGTGGCAATCAACATTTCTATCGGGTGACTGTTCCAGGGGAATAAGTAGTCTATCTCGCAAGGCTTTCCACAAGGTTTGCAGTGGTGTGATCTGTTGGGGCATGCAGAGCCTCATTCATGAACTTATTAAATGTGGAAGCATATAGGGGCATTAGATAGATTTTTCCTTGATGCACCCCGAACCATCACACAGTAGCGATGTTGGTGACCCCCCCCCCCCCCCCCGTGAGAGCATGGGCAATGCAGAGCTATCAGACCAGTCACGGGTTTACCCTCTAGCTGGATTGTGCAGTGGGTTACCCAATGACATATTAAGGTTTACTCTCCAGTGGGGCTAGGTTGTGGGTTACTCGTTGAACTATCAGGGTTTACCCTCCTGCTAGGATGGGCAATGGGTTACCCATTCAATTACTAGGGTTTACCCTCATGCGTGGCTAGGCAGTGGGTTACCCGACAACTTTTAGGGTTTACCCTCTAGCGGAGCTAGGAAGTTGGTTACCCTTTGATCTATCAGGGGTTTATCCTCCAGCACAGATGGGAAGTGGTTTACCCGATGACCTCTAGGCCTTTACCCTCAAGCTAGGCTGGGCAGTGGGTTACATGGTGGCTTTTTTTAGACTCAGTCCTTTATACGAGGCTAGTCAGTGACATTTTCTCTGTGACTTCCGAAGCGGGCTCCATGGTTATAAAGATCCGAGATGTGATAGCTTTGATGTGACCTTGGAACACATGAGGACGGGGAGCGTTTTCCCACCGAGACGCGTCCTTGTGACACGACCTAAAAGCCGTGTGTGCGATTCAGTGCCACACAAAGTGGATAGTATCGAGGTGCAGTGATTGAGCACCTTTGACTTGTACCTCCTAGGTTGACGAGCAGGACATTTGGGATTAGTGTTGGATATCCCTAGAACTATTGGAGACTCTTCCCAGGATAATCTTGGAGATAGAGGTCCCCATACACACTTGTTCGGGTTCCTTGTTGAGCATATATACATATACAACTGACTTCAGTTCCCACTACTTGGGTTTGTTACTCTCCTTCTAGGAGGGGCGAAGATGCGTGAGTATGCCACATTCTTTTCATGTTTAGATACTCTTTGTTGGATGATTCCACTCTCATTCTATAGGCAGCGTAGACTTGGCGAGAAGTTTGTCTTCTCACCGTTCCTAGATCCTTGCGTTTGGACAAGTTTACTTCCTTCCTCTTATTGGGATGAACTATACTCTCTTTACTGTACTCTTTTAATATTATGGTTCTGTATACTGCTCACCTCTTTAGTACCTCCTTTTTTTATCCATCGAGCATTTGGGGCATCCTATTGAGTACCTTTATACACAAACCTGCTTGTGCTTTTCCCTCACCTGGTGTGCCCTTGCAGACTATGGACCGGTCGATCATGACTATGGAAGATTATAGAGGTCACAGGATCCCAGACAACATTACGTGTTCATGCTAGAGTTTTCTAGTGCAGATCTATCTAGTTGTTTCATTTAGTTACCTGTTATCTGGTTGTGGAACCTTTGTGGGTGGGTGTGTGTTTTTTCCTTTTTACTGTTTCGTTTATTTTTCAGTACATTTAGCACTTTACTTTCTCTATTTAGTGGTTGATGCATGACTATGGTTTGGTTATAGCTTTTTTTCATGTGGTTTTCTTTTCACTCTGCACTTCTACATCGAGTGGGTTGTGTCTACGTGTGTACAAGTACATAGGTGATGGCCTCCATGAGATTGTAACATCTTCAACACTGGTCGCTAGCCTCTGGAATATGGAGGCTGAATTGAGGTAGTTGCGGCTCAGGACCAGTAGGGTCGGGTGGTGACAAAGTGGTATCATAGCTGGTTCATTTCTTGAGATGTTGTTCGGAAATCCATAAAAATGAATTAGTTGGTATTTGTGGCAATGATGTCGAAGTGTCTCAAAAGTGTCTCTCAGGACAGGGAGTCCAGTTAAGTTACGGGCAGCCGACGTATCGATTCATCACAACCCTGATAACCCGCTTGTCGACTCAACATTTTGAGACACTTGTTGTAGGGAACATTGGAACATGTATATTGTAGGACTGTCTCTGACTGTGTTTGTTTGAGTCATCTCCCCTTTTTTATTAATTATATATATATATATATATATACTCATCTGATCATGGTAATCCATGATAATTTTCAGGATTCCCCCACGATAGCATCCAGCTAGATTACCCTCTTCAGTTAGTGACGATGACCTGGCGAGCGACGAGGCATCAGTTCAGGGACCCTCACATGATCCCCTTCCAACAAGTGCATCAACAGTATCCCCTACACCTGAGAAGAGGCTACTAGTACAGGCAACTCTGGTCAAGGTTTCTCAAAGACTGAGTGTGCTACAAGACATCTAGCGGCAGAGGCCGTCGAGGTTTCATGGGGACCCAGATCCCCAGGTGGCGGAGGACTAGCTTGAGTCAGTGGCATGGATCTTTAGGCTGGTACAGACCCTAGCATACCAGATGTTGTCCCTAACCGCCAGTCTATTCATCGGGACAGCCGGGAGATGTTGTGGTTTGGTGACGTAGACCCATGAGGAGTCATCTCTCACATGGGATGGCTTCCAGAAGCTTTTCCGAGAGGAGTACTACCCCTCATTCTTACGCTCTATTCAGATCCAGGTGGTTTTGGAGCTGAAGTAGGGGGATGTATGTGTCCCAGAACATGTCCAGGTTCACTGATCTTACACACTACTCACAAGGCATGATCAGCGATAGCTACTTCTAGGCACGGAAGTTCAAGCAGGTTCGATGCAGGGAGATCTCTGCTAATGCGGTACCCTTGTGCATCCCCACTTACACCAGGGTGATGGAGTGGGTGCATGTGACCGAGAGCTTCATGGACGTGGGGTGAAAAATGGAATGACCAATAAGTGGCCTCTTTAGAGAGGATTATTTAGGAGGAAGACGACAGAGAGCTAGGCCTTAGCCGAGGAGGAACATCCATGAGCAGGCCCAGGGCAAGGGTCATAAAACTCAGTGGCGTCATAGGGACCCAGGGGAGACAAGATAGAGTCGGTGTTACGCATATAACGGTCTATGCAATCTAGCATGGGATTTCCCAACCTGGCATACAGATTATCCGTGGTAGCTTGTGGGCGCACCATAGAGGCCAAGGCAGCTCTGTGACTAGGGGTCACCTAGGCAAGGACCCGGCAGTCCTCAGGGAGGTGGTGTAGGCAGAGCAATAGGACCAGTAGGTGGAGGATGGTATTTTGAGATCCCTCCACTGCCACCATCAGGCGGCCCATGCCAGGCTTAGGGAGATGGAGGTAGGGGCCCTGGGTAGCTTTATTCCATGGGTGTTCGAGACCCCCCAGTGCACGAGATGGTCTGATGTATGCTTTGTGTTTACTCCACACTTTTTCAATACTAATAGACACATGCACAATACACTACTTTGCATCGCTCTACATGGTATGGGAGTTGGAGGTTCCATTAGAGGCGTTGAATCATGCACATATCCTTGAGGGTCCTACGGGAAGTGCCTCATTAGTGAACTTTATCTACAGACAGTGTGGAATGTCTTTCGGAGAATGGAGTTTCATGTGGGACCCTCTCATCATCACGATTGAACGTTACGATGTCTTCCTGGGCATAGATCGTCATTCTATGATTCACGCCCAGATCTATTTTCGTCATAGATGTCAAAGGTGTGTTTTCTGAAGGGTTGTTGTTCACCATCCATGGTGAAAGTGACCTCATGGTAGAGTAGATGGGTACTCAGATCAGGAGACCCCAACCTTTTTCATACCAGTTGGCAAGCATGGATATTGTAGAAAGAGACGTTACAGGAACCTAGATCCCTATCGGTGTACATGACTACATGGATGACTTTCCCGATGATGTTTTGGGACTACCTCCGAGGTGAGAGATGGTGTTCTACATTGTGTTGCAGCCGGGGACTGCGCCGATATCATGTGCGGATTATCGGATAGAACCCTCAGAGCTTCAGGAGCTATGAATTTAGTTGTATGACCTTCGTGAGAAAGGATTCATCAGGCCCAATGTGTCTCCCATGGTAGGTGAATACATGTCTGTGAAGAAGGAAGATGTGAGCCTACGACATTGTGTAGATTATCGTCGCCGGAATCAAACCATGGTAAAGAACATGTAACCTCTCCGAAGGATCGACAACCTCTTTGACCAGTTGCGAGGTATGAAGTGGTTCTCGAAGATCAATCGTCGATCTGGCTACCACTAATTGTGGGTTCGTGAGTCTGATATGCTGAAGCGGGACTTCCGTTGTCGATTTGGGAACTAATAGTTTATGGTGATTCCAATGGGTGTGAAGAATTCCCATTCCGTTTTCATGGCACTGATTAACTAGATCTTTCAGCCACACTTGGACTGGTTTGTGGTTGTCTTTATTGATGATGTACTCATTTACTCAGCAACAGAGGAGAAGCATGCAAAGCATTTGAGGATGGTCCTAGACATACTTCGAGAGAAAACGTTGTACGAGAAACTCTCAAAGTGCAAGTTCTATATTCACGAGGTTCACTTTGTGGGGAACGTCATTACAGAACCTTGTTTGGTTGTGGATCCCACAATGATAGAGGCAGTGCCTGCTTGGGATCTACCCAATAATTTTTCTAAGGTGCGAATTTCCTTTGTTTGGCATGGTACTACATGATGATCATGGAGGACTTCCCCAATATTGTTTCCCCTTTGACCGTATTTAAGCGGAAGGGACGACCATTTACCTGGACTAATCAGTGCCAGAATTCCTTCGAGGAGTTGAGGTAGAGGCTGATTAGTGCTCTGGTGTTGAGGCTTCCAGAGGAGGGCGTTGAGTTCATCGTATATTGAGATGCTTCAAGAGATGGGCTCGGGTGCGTGCTGATGCAGCAACGTGCATTGATTTCAAATGGGTCAAGGCAGTTGATGTCTCATGAGAAAAATTATATGACTAACGATTTGGAGCTGGAAAAAGTGGTCTTATCCTTGAGGTTATGGAGACAGTACCTTCTATGTGAGAATTTTGTGGTCTACTTAGACTACCAAGGCCTCAAGTATATCTTCACTCAGAGAGATTTGAATCTGAGGCAGAGGCGCTGGATGGAGTTTCTACCAGAATATGATTTCAAGATAGTCTACACTCCAAGGAAGGGTAACGTAGTAGAATATGCTCTTAGTTGGAAGTCCTAGGCTCAGTTAGTGCGTGAAGCTTCAGAGCAGTTGGCTTCCCTACAGCTGAACGTGGTGGAGCAGGAGGGAACAACTATTCTACAGTTGATGGTGTTGACCCCTTAGCTTCTTGAGTGTGTGAGAGATTCGCAGCTGGGAGATGTCGACAGTGAGGTACTACGTGATCATATATCCACGGGTGACGCAACTTATAGGTATTCTGAATGAGGGAATCATGAGATCCTGTTCCAGGGAAGAGGTTTACTACCAGTGGAGATGTGGGTGGAGGTGATGTGGGAATTCCACACTTCTCCCATGGTCGTAAATCCTGGAGTGGGGAAGATGTATAAAGTCCTTCAGCGGCAGTTTTGGTGGTCTGTTATGCAGTGTGGCGTAGTCAAGTTTGTTTCTCGGTGTCTTACCTATTTGCAAGTGAAGGCAGAGTACCAGGTTTTGGTAGGGTTGTTGAATCCCATTGATATCATAGAGTGGAAGTGGGATGGAATATCTATAGACTTCATCATAGGTCTACAACACACAGCGAAGGGACACGACTCCATTTGGGTGATAGTGGACCAACTCACGAAGTCGTCGCACATCCTTGTCATCATGGAGCTGAGTTCGGTAGAGTGTCTGGGGAAATTATATGTTCGGGGGATCGTTCGCCTTCATGGAGTACCCTATACGATCGTCTCTGACCGTGACATGTGGTTTACATCGCGATTATGGAGAGGCCTGCTTGAGGTATTCAGGAATCAGTTGTGGATGAGTATATATTTTCACCCCCAAAATGATGGGCAGTCCGAGCACACTATCTAGGTGTTGGAGGATATGATCAGGGCGTGCGTATTAGACTTTGGCTAGAGTGGGGGGGGGGATTGCCAACCCTTGGTAGACTTTGCGTACAACAACAGTTACCACTCTACTATTAGCATGACACCATTTGAGGTCCTCTACGGGAGACACAACAGGTCCCCATTGTGCTAGACAGAGGTATGAGATACCTCCATCATGGGCCCAGAGTTGGTGCAGGCGACGATGGACATGGTGAAGGTAATTCATGAGCGGATGAGGATGGCTCAGAGAAAACAAAAGTCATATGCAGTCCGACATCGCAGGCCTCTAGAGTTTGAATGGGGAGACCATGTATATTTTAGTGTCACCTCATGGTGTGGAACACGGCAGTTTATTTGGGGAGGTATGTTTTTCCCCATGGTTCATTGAGCCCTTTCAGATTATCCACAGGGTTAGTGAGGTCGCCTACTGTAACACCCCGAGCTTCCACGATACGCTTCTCATTCAATAATGCAATTGCTTGCATTGTACGCAACTTCGAGTTCTAAAACATCGCGACAAATCAAAGTAGCCGTTATGAATAGTAATAACCACTTTTTAAAAATTATAGAAATTTTATATTTCAAAATGGACTTCATTTTTGTATTCCTAATATTGAAATTAGCCTATGTTGAATTTTTTGTAATTTTCTGAGAACTTCAAAATTTTTATGAATAGTGAAAAATACGTAAAACAACTTTTTTAATCAAAATAATTCATAGTGATAAATTATACTATTGAGTGGTTTTAGAGTATAATTAGAATATATTTTTACCATTTTATCCAATGGTGGTCATTAGAATTAATTTAACATTGAAATTGGACATAAACAATTGCCAATCTTTTGATATAAATTGTTTCTAAAAAACACGCTATTTGTTGTGACAGCGGGAATTAATTATAAAATTAATTAATGCAACTAATATGTTTGGAATTTTGTAAAATAGACATCATTTTTGAATTCGTAATATCAATTATAGCTTAGGGTGAAATTTTGGCCTTATTCTGAAAAACTTCAATTTTTGATGAATAGTGAAACCACTAAGTGGTTGTTAAATAACTGATTTTTCGTTTAAATGAAATATTACCACTTCTGTGATTTGATTTTCAAAAATCCGACATACATGGTTGTCATTAAGAAGTAAAATTTGGTTCAATGGGATAAAAATAATTTTTTGGTGAATAGTAACTTATTAAGTTCTTAATCGCGATTAGTGGTAATTAGGGTAGTTTAAGGTATAAATAATACTTTAATAATATGAAATGACCTAGACACATGTCCCAACCTCATTGGTTGTGTCATGGCCGACCAAGACAAGCCATGGCCTAACTTGGGGACCCCATGGATCCACTTTTGTTGGGAAATTACATAAATTAGTTTTTATTTAATGTTAAAGTGAAAATGACACTAACATAAATTGTTTTACTAAAACAATTTTTAAGTAGGGTTACACAAGTCCAAATTTTGATTATAAATAGTCATTGGAAAGATAAAAAGATTTCCTACATCATAGTAATTTTTTTATAATTTTTAGACATTAAATAAATTAAATTATTTATGACATCATTATGATGTGGCGATGACCTCATTATTTAACGATTTAAATAAAATGAGAAGATAATGCAAAATCCAAGGCTTACACTTGTCCAAAGCCTATTGGATGAAGATATTTAGATGCCTTATCACCTTATCCACGAATTCTATCAATGTGGGACCTTTTAAAACCGAAACACATTTTCAAATAATGTAATGTTCCTTTACTTTCCAAAAGTGCCCCTCCTCTCCTCTTATAAAAGGCCCCCACCTCTACCTCATTTCACACACTCTTCAAGCCATTGGCTCGGCCAACCTCTGCCCAAATACTCTCCCAACATTCCTCCCTTACTCATAGAAGCCTCACTTTGGGCAGAACTCTTCCCAAGGAAGCCTTTGGCTCAAATCAAAAAGAGTTACCCGATTTTGAGGTAATGTCTTTTCTAATGTTGTTTTGTTTTATTTTTCTTCTCCAACCCCCTAAACTCTTTTTATTCATTTCTTTTGTAACAACACCAGTATCCTCAATATACTAGGATGTTGTTATAAGATGGATTCGAGCTACACTTACACACACCTACATCTAATGGTTAAAGAACATACGGTTTCTGTGGATGGCGAATTTCTGCCTCACGAAACGATGATTGTTCAACACTCATATAACACCTTCAAAGGTGGCCATTAAGATGTCACTATATTTATATATGATTTATAATTTGTTTATGTTTTACTTATGCTTCTGTATTTCTCATTTATGTCATACTTTATGATTTCCATTATGGGTAAAACGCGATAATTTCATTTTAGGAAGTGCGGACTACCGCCCCCTCAAAGTGATTTGAATCGTTAATGCCATATGTGGGATGTATAAAGGATGTAGTAAATGGTATTATACACTATATTATACTGGAATTATATTATACATTTATATCATTATGATTTAGTTCCTTTAAATATGAAATTGAAATGAAAGTAGCGTTCATGCGTACGTACGGCTTACCGTCTCCATGAACGGTGCATTTCATTTCTTACCTCTAAATGTTATGTAATATTATAAATGAATGTATATACTGGATATATAAGATATATATGACATCTAAATCATGAATATAATTCTGGATATAATGGATATTTCACCACATAAACAACTTGTAATTATAAGAAGCTTATTGTTGACTCCAGTACCAAAGATCGACAAAACGACCGTTATTAACTTAAATAATTACATAATGTTCATATCATTGTAATAAGTGATATAATAAGGATAATGAAGTTGAAAATGGTTCTTAATAAGGTATATATTAACTCTAGTTTATTATTCAGGAGGTTAAAGAACGGTTGAGTCAAGTCAGACACGAGGTAAGGGAATTTCTTAACCCAACTTCCATTCTTTGGGTTAATCTCCTACTTTCAAATTATGTCATGATATTATTATGTCCTATTTTGTATTTTTACTTTCTTTATGTGTACCTATAGTGAATACACATAATAGATCTATTTTATTTTAAAAATGATCTTTTTAAGGGACTTCGTCTCAATCTCCATTCATTGAGGCATACTTCATTTTATACACAACTTTCTTTTATACGATGTATAAACCCCTTTGACTTTTACGTTTATTCAAAAGGAATCTTTTTTATACGAAGCGTTTTGCTAAACGACAAAAGGGAATGTTTTTCTTTCCGTACTTATGCGGCGACAACGACTTCTCCGCCGCCGTGACCATTATTTGAGTTTCGGCTTCCTCTACAAGCCATCATTTTCTTTTTTAATGAAAAATAAATACAAAGTTTTAACATTCTTTTATTTTGGTATTGAAAATGGTTTTGAAAGAGTTTTTATTATATCAATGTGTTGTATTGATATCTTGTGATTGAAATGTGGAAATGTTATGTTTCCTTTATGCATGTTTTATGTGATACGATTATGTTATGGTTTATGATATGTTTAAACCTATTCATATGAGGAATGTATTGGACTTAATATGTGACGGGTGGAGCCCGCTATAGCTCCTCGATGCATCGGTAGGTCTCATGAGACAACTAGACGTGGAATTGGCCGAGGCCCTTTCCCAATTTGATTTATGGTTTTGGCCGAGGCCTTAATCATTTTAGATGTCTTGGCCGAGGCCTTGACAAAATGTTTCAGAATGTCCGGCATTATACATTCCCTCATTATGAAAGTGGTTATTGATATTGCATGTGATTATTCGACCAGTAGAATATCCATGTGAAGAAGTAAATGGCATTATCTCATTTTACTTTTGCCATATTATGTTGATGTTCAAGTTTATAAGGCTTTTGTTTTAGTTATACATTGCCTTAAATGTTTATGTTTATTTATGAAAGCTTCCGCAATATTGTTATCCTTACTGAGCATCTGAGCTCACCCCTTTCAATGTTTTAATATTTTCCAGGATGTGAAGAAGTATTTTATGAATGACCTGCAGGGATAGTCAGAAGAGGATATGAGTGTGGACTATGGAGACTTTGTTATTGTAGTTTTTCACTTTATGATGTAATGTAACGTTTACAAATGTATCTAGTGTTTCCAAGGCTACTAAACTAATCGGTCTTTCGAGACTTGATCTTTTGTGATCATGCCAATGTTACGAAGTAATGCACCGACTCTGGGTAGCTGGGGTCGGGGCGTTACAGTTGGTATCAAAGGCAGTTTAGTACTAACCTTGGAAGCTAGATTTAGATAAACTCTGATTAGAGCACATATCCCAAAGATAGACTTTGAGGATTAGTATAGAAGAACTTCCTAGAATTTTGGTATTATGGAGATGTTATGACTTTTCCGAGCAATACATCCCTGTCTGGATACGAGCAGGTAGAGGCGGCTCTGGCACAGATGTACCTAGGGGTAAAACCCGAAAACACCGCTTTGAGCTAGACTCGAACGGGAACTGGTGCACGACAACGGGCCTTGCTGCACTCTTGGTTACGACACTCCCGGGGGATATGCTTAGGATAATTCTCATTTTATATACAAACCACTATGAAGGGTTAGGAGTATATACTTCCTTAAAGAAAACATTTCTTTTTATGATTATGGATTATATCCATAAATAGTTCAATTTATGTAAAGTGTTTTACAAGTATGGAATTATGTATTTTGATTCATAAACTAATCTAGTTTATGCCATTGTTTAGAAATGGCGCCTAGTGGAAGGAATGGAAACCGTATCAATGCACGAACTCCGTGTAGGGATTGCCCTCCTGATCAAGATCATTATTGTGGATCTGGAGATACAACTCGTGCTGATCAACTTATTACCATACTTGGACAACTCACTCAGGTTATGAATAATAACCTTACTCGTATGGAGCACCCTGATCCGCAACGTGGAGGATCAATGTTAGACCGCTTCATGAGGCAACAACCACCAACCTTCAATGGGAGTACAAATCCTATAGTAGCTGAGCAATGGATAAATTCCTTAGAGAAAATATTCCATGCCTTGGGGAGTAGTGAAAGGGAGAAGGTTGTCATGGCAGTTTACCGCCTCACTGGAGATGCCGATCAGTGGTGGTCGCTGATTCGAAACACAAAGGAAGATGATGACGTATCGAATATGGAATGGAGGGAGTTCAAAGAGATTTTCTTAGAAAAATACTTTCCTCGTGACCATCGAGCAGATATGGAAGGGCAATTTCTGAGTCTGAGGCAGAAGGAGGATGAGAATGTCGCAAAGTATGAGGCTAACTTTACAAGGTTAGCAAGGTATGCTGCAGATTACATACGTAACCCAAGGAGTAAGATTGATCGTTTCTTTGATGGGTTAAAACCATTTCTCCGTCGAGCTTTGGTATCACAATCCTTCTCATCATACGAAGATATTGTCTCGTGTGCTATCAAGACAGAAAAGGAATTCTCTAAGTCTTATGACAACAAAGTAAAGCAAGAGAAGAAGAGAACGGTGGAACAAGAGACAGATAATGGGAAAAAGGGAAAGAAGGATTTTCCATTATGTGATAATTGTGGGAAGAATCACCCTGGTACTTGCCTAAAAGGAATGGGAGTTTGTTATAAATGTGGAGAAAAGGGTCACCAAGCACGTGATTGCAAGGGAAAGAAAGAGGCTATCAAAGTTGAATGCTACAATTGTAGAGAAATGGGTCATTATGCAAATGAATGTCCTAAGCGTCAAGGAAACTTACCTCAGAAAAGGCCAAGGGATCAAGGACAATCTTATGCTATTACTACAGTTGAAGCAGAATAACTAATGTATTGGTGCTTTTGGACTCATGGATTATATTCTGGTTATTAGAATAATGTGATCTATATAAGGATTGTACTGCAGTACTTTTTGATTTCAGTAAGGTTTTAATATGATTAAGGTAATCATATTTTTAGTATGTGACAATAAGAGAAACTAATATTTGTTTGGGGAATCTGATAAATTGATTTTGGAATTAAGAGACCTTTTAGAGAAAGTCTGGATAGAAGTATTTTGGATAACTATAAAGGTTGGAGTGGATTAAGTTGAACCTTGGATAGTAAATTTAAGGTTAAAAATTTTCTGGAGATTATTCTTGGAATACTATAGTTTTATGAAAAGGACAACCTGCAGGGTGGGGCATAACCTGTCGAGTCGGACAAAGCTACAGGAATCGAACCCACAATCATAGTGCGACAGGCCTTTATTTCCTACCACTAGCCTACAGGAAGTCCCTGGTTATTACAAATAATTTTACTAATTTAAAGGGTATGTGTTAACATTTGGAACCTTATACAATTAGGATAAGTATAATATTTTTTTTAGTTCTATTATCTTTTTGAGTGAAAGATGATTTGAAGGTTGAAACTCTAATTGTCAAGAATAAATATATATATACCTATCTCTTATTCAATGAATAAATTAATTCTTAAACTTTAGTAAAGAGATATTAAAACAAAAAATGTGTTATCCTAATACCTTATGTCTGGTTGAACTGATGATATTTTAAATCAACATAGATTGAAGGCTTTGAGGCCCTCAATTTGACAGTTGATTGTGATTGATGACCTCAACCACTCCCTACAAATATTTACATTTTTCCTCCAATTATATGTCTTTAATTGCCACCAATGTTCTCCTTATCGAGATCATAATTTGGTGGTGACTTTCTTATTTCCATTTTCCCTCTTATTAAGGCTAAATTTTATTAACCTTATTTCCGATGTGGGTTTTCCACAAAGGTATTTTCTATTTTCAACCTCTTATATCAAATTGCGAGGACGCAATTTATTGAAGGAGGGGAGAATGTAACACCCCGAGCTTCCACGATACGCTTCTCATTCAATAATGCAATTGCTTGCATTGTACGCAACTTCGAGTTCTAAAACATCGCGACAAATCAAAGTAGCCATTATGAATAGTAATAACCACTTTTTAAAAATTATAGAAATTTTATATTTCAAAATGGACTTCATTTTTGTATTCCTAATATTGAAATTAGCCTATGTTGAATTTTTTGTAATTTTCTGAGAACTTCAAAATTTTTATGAATAGTGAAAAATACGTAAAACAACTTTTTTAATCAAAATAATTCACAGTGATAAATTATACTATTGAGTGGTTTTAGAGTATAATAAGAATATATTTTTACCATTTTATCCAATGGTGGTCATTAGAATTAATTTAACATTGAAATTGGACATAAACAATTGCCAATCTTTTGATATAAATTGTTTCTAAAAAACATGCTATTTGTTGTGACAGCGGGAATTAATTATAAAATTAATTAATGCAACTAATATGTTTGGAATTTTGTAAAATAGACATCATTTTTGAATTCGTAATATCAATTATAGCTTAGGGTGAAATTTTGGCCTTATTCTGAAAAACTTCAATTTTTGATGAATAGTGAAACCACTAAGTGGTTGTTAAATAACTGATTTTTCGTTTAAATGAAATATTACCACTTCTGTGATTTGATTTTCAAAAATCCGACATACATGGTTGTCATTAAGAAGTAAAATTTGGTTCAATGGGATAAAAATAATTTTTTGGTGAATAGTAACTTATTAAGTTCTTAATCGCGATTAGTGGTAATTAGGGTAGTTTAAGGTATAAATAATACTTTAATAATATGAAATGACCTAGACACATGTCCCAACCTCATTGGTTGTGTCATGGCCGACCAAGACAAGCCATGGCCTAACTTGGGGACCCCATGGATCCACTTTTGTTGGGAAATTACATAAATTAGTTTTTATTTAATGTTAAAGTGAAAATGACACTAACATAAATTGTTTTACTAAAACAATTTTTAAGTAGGGTTACACAAGTCCAAATTTTGATTATAAATAGTCATTGGAAAGATAAAAAGATTTCCTACATCATAGTAATTTTTTTATAATTTTTAGACATTAAATAAATTAAATTATTTATGACATCATTATGATGTGGCGATGACCTCATTATTTAACGATTTAAATAAAATGAGAAGATAATGCAAAATCCAAGGCTTAAACTTGTCCAAAGCCTATTGGATGAAGATATTTCGATGCCTTATCACCTTATCCACGAATTCTATCAATGTGGGACCTTTTAAAACCGAAACACATTTTCAAATAATGTAATGTTCCTTTACTTTCCAAAAGTGCCCCTCCTCTCCTCTTATAAAAGGCCCCCACCTCTACCTCATTTCACACACTCTTCAAGCCATTGGCTCGGCCAACCTCTGCCCAAATACTCTCCCAACATTCCTCCCTTACTCATAGAAGCCTCACTTTGGGCAGAACTCTTCCCAAGGAAGCCTTTGGCTCAAATCAAAAAGAGTTACCCGATTTTGAGGTAATGTCTTTTCTAATGTTGTTTTGTTTTATTTTTCTTCTCCAACCCCCTAAACTCTTTTTATTCATTTCTTTTGTAACAACACCAGTATCCTCAATATACTAGGATGTTGTTATAAGATGGATTCGAGCTACACTTACACACACCTACATCTAATGGTTAAAGAACATACGGTTTCTGTGGATGGCGAATTTCTGCCTCACGAAACGATGATTGTTCAACACTCATATAACACCTTCAAAGGTGGCCATTAAGATGTCACTATATTTATATATGATTTATAATTTGTTTATGTTTTACTTATGCTTCTGTATTTCTCATTTATGTCATACTTTATGATTTCCATTATGGGTAAAACGCGATAATTTCATTTTAGGAAGTGCGGACTACCGCCCCCTCAAAGTGATTTGAATCGTTAATGCCATATGTGGGATGTATAAAGGATGTAGTAAATGGTATTATACACTATATTATACTGGAATTATATTATACATTTATATCATTATGATTTAGTTCCTTTAAATATGAAATTGAAATGAAAGTAGCGTTCATGCGTACGTACGGCTTACCGTCTCCATGAACGGTGCATTTCATTTCTTACCTCTAAATGTTATGTAATATTATAAATGAATGTATATACTGGATATATAAGATATATATGACATCTAAATCATGAATATAATTCTGGATATAATGGATATTTCACCACATAAACAACTTGTAATTATAAGAAGCTTATTGTTGACTCCAGTACCAAAGATCGACAAAACGACCGTTATTAACTTAAATAATTACATAATGTTCATATCATTGTAATAAGTGATATAATAAGGATAATGAAGTTGAAAATGGTTCTTAATAAGGTATATATTAACTCTAGTTTATTATTCAGGAGGTTAAAGAACGGTTGAGTCAAGTCAGACACGAGGTAAGGGAATTTCTTAACCCAACTTCCATTCTTTGGGTTAATCTCCTACTTTCAAATTATGTCATGATATTATTATGTCCTATTTTGTATTTTTACTTTCTTTATGTGTACCTATAGTGAATACACATAATAGATCTATTTTATTTTAAAAATGATCTTTTTAAGGGACTTCGTCTCAATCTCCATTCATTGAGGCATACTTCATTTTATACACAACTTTCTTTTATACGATGTATAAACCCCTTTGACTTTTACGTTTATTCAAAAGGAATCTTTTTTATACGAAGCGTTTTGCTAAACGACAAAAGGGAATGTTTTTCTTTCCGTACTTATGCGGCGACAACGACTTCTCTGCCGCCGTGACCATTATTTGAGTTTCAGCTTCCTCTACAAGCCATCATTTTCTTTTTTAATGAAAAATAAATACAAAGTTTTAACATTCTTTTATTTTGGTATTGAAAATGGTTTTGAAAGAGTTTTTATTATATCAATGTGTTGTATTGATATCTTGTGATTGAAATGTGGAAATGTTATGTTTCCTTTATGCATGTTTTATGTGATACGATTATGTTATGGTTTATGATATGTTTAAACCTATTCATATGAGGAATGTATTGGACTTAATATGTGACGGGTGGAGCCCGCTATAGCTCCTCGATGCATCGGTAGGTCTCATGAGACAACTAGACGTGGAATTGGCCGAGGCCCTTTCCCAATTTGATTTATGGTTTTGGCCGAGGCCTTAATCATTTTAGATGTCTTGGCCGAGGCCTTGACAAAATGTTTCAGAATGTCCGGCATTATACATTCCCTCATTATGAAAGTGGTTATTGATATTGCATGTGATTATTCGACCAGTAGAATATCCATGTGAAGAAGTAAATGGCATTATCTCATTTTACTTTTGCGATATTATGTTGATGTTCAAGTTTATAAGGCTTTTTTTTAGTTATACATTGCCTTAAATGTTTATGTTTATTTATGAAAGCTTCCGCAATATTGTTATCCTTACTGAGCATCTGAGCTCACCCCTTTCAATGTTTTAATATTTTCCAGGATGTGAAGAAGTATTTTATGAATGACCTGCAGGGATAGTCAGAAGAGGATATGAGTGTGGACTATGGAGACTTTGTTATTGTAGTTTTTCACTTTATGATGTAATGTAACGTTTACAAATGTATCTAGTGTTTCCAAGGCTACTAAACTAATCGGTCTTTCGAGACTTGATCTTTTGTGATCATGCCAATGTTACGAAGTAATGCACCGACTCTGGGTAGCTGGGGTCGGGGCGTTACACCTACCATCTTGTTATTCCCCCACAACTGGAAAGAGTGCATGACATCTTCTATGTGTCACATCTGAGGAAATACATGAACGACCCCACACACATTATCAACTGGGGAGAGCTGTACATTGAGGATGGATACGGATTTGCAGAGCACCCAGTGGCGATTGTGGACTGACAGGAGTGGACTCTACGCGGATGGGTCATTCCTCTTGTTTGTGTGTTGTGGAATAACGGGAGGGTGCAAGAGATCACCTGGGAGTGCGAGAGGCAGATGCATCCTCAGTATCCCGAGTTGTTTTTGTATTCTTGTTTTTTTGGGGAAAAATGTGATGGAGGGAATGATATCAGACCACGAATTTTGAACCAATAAGACATTGTTTTTTTCTTGATGTTATTCCAATGAAGGACGTTCAAACGGAGTGCGATTCCAAGCCCCGGTGTGTCTGGATATTAAATTTGACTTCTGTTCACACTAGAAACACTAAATAAACTGAATAACATCTAAAAGGTAGCCCTGACGGGAAAATAGAGGGCATCGTTGAGTCCAGAGTGTGCCGTTTATCCTAGGAGAGGTGAATTTTTCAAGGCTGTGGGCCAACTATGAAAAACGCCCCATTGGAGTTTTCGTAATTTAGCTGCCTCAGGTGTGGGCTTTACAACATTTAAACGGAGGATCAAATTAAATATCTAAGACCACCGTTATGCTCAGAATGTGGTTTTTAACCAAGTTGTTGCATAGCCCCGACCCCACTGAATGATCGGGTACGAGGTCTACATGCGGGGGGTTTGAGTGTTTTCTATTTAAACACATCACCCCCACCCTCTCCTCCCCCTTAGCCCCTCTCCTTGGAAGTTCCCTCTCAAAAATCTCCTCCCTTCTCCTCCACCTCTCTGGTGTGGCCCGGATACTCCGGTGGACCCTTCGTTAAACATAGGGCAACGCCCATCGAGGTAGGCTTGCGGTTTGTCAATTTAATTCATGAAACCCCACCATTGAATACAATTATTCCCATAGAAATGTCGTCTGATCATCTAGAGAATCCAATATTTATGTAGATCCCGTTTTTAGGTTCCCAACGGTCCTTATGGATCGAATTTTTGAGTCTCTAGACCTCTAGGGTAGCCCTAAGATGCTTCCTGGCCTTTATTCTTTTATTCTGGTTGTTCCAGGGAGCTCCAGCGGGCGACGATGGAGGCGCGCGGCTGACCCAGGCGGCACGGTGGAAGCGTCACACGACGTCGTGGCTACGGATCCCTAGTGCGGTGGTGGGTTCATGTGGCGCAATGAGAGCTCCAGGCGGCATCTCCAGGCGGTGGGCGAGCTCGCCGATGCGGGGGTGCGACCAGGGGCTGCGGCGCACGACCCTGTGCGGGGACTGAGACCCGCATACGGAAGGTCTCCACATGAGACCATGACCGGCCATGAGGGTCGGTCGGCACTACATAGACACGGGGTCCACGGTCAGGCTATGCGGCTTAGTCGAGGGCGGGGACTGTGAGCCATGCCAGCTAGTGCGGGCCAGCCCAGGATGGGCAGACCCACCGGCCCAGTCCGGTCCAGCGTAAGGGGTTCATCCCCTCTGACTCTAGACACCTGAAACATTATCTTCAGGTGTCTATTTTGCATGTCATTTTTGGAAATGCAATTCTCGGATCAAGGGAAAGCTTTTTAGATAGTCTCGAGGATTTTTAATTCCTGCGACGGGGGCCTCGGTGGCACGACATGCCCATTAAGTGGATTGTCGTTTTTCTGGGGGTTCGTGATTTGGATGGTGGAGAGACATATGATATCCAATTTTAGTGCCATTAGCGGCATTGCGACCCTGGAGTTGTTTCGGAGATTTTCCATAATGGTTTCGTATGTTGAAGTCAGAGATGAGATGTGGGCCATACTGGCCGTAATTTAAGCGACATGTAGTGTTTTGTGACATTTTTGTCAGGCGTCCGTTCGGGGTGGATGAATAGTCTATTTGACATGTTTTTTTGAGGCCATAATAATGATGCAGTCTACCCAACCTCTATCAGAACCGAGAGTGGTCCCCACGAGACATCGTGCTAGCCTAAAGTAGTGGCGAACAACTTTTCTATCGGGGGTCCGTTCCGGGCAAATAAGTAGTCTATCTCGTGTGGTTCTCCACAAGGTTTGCAGTGTTGTGATCTGTTAGGGTGTGTGGAGCCTCATTTGAGATCTTATTAAATGTGGAAGAATGGAAGGGAGTTGGATGGAGGTTTCCTTTACAAACTCTGAACCATCACACAATAGCGATGTTGGTGACCCCCCCCCCCCACCCACCACAATGATAGCACAGACAGTGCAGATCTATCGGACTAGTCCCGGGTTTACCCTATAGCTGGGTTGGGTAGTGGGTTACCCAACGACGTATTAGGTTTTACCCTCCAATGGGGCAGGGCAGTGGGTTTTCCATCGAACTATCAGTGTTTACCATCCATACGAGCTGGGCAATGGGTTACCCGACGACATTTAGGGTTTACCCTCCAACGGAGTTGGGTAGAGGGTTACCTGTTGACCAATCTTGGATTTACCCTCCAGTGTAGCTGGGATGTGGGTTACCCGATGACCTCTAGGGGTTTACCCTCCAACTGGGCTGGGCAGTGGGTTACCCGATGACTTCTTTTAGACCGAGACCTTTCTACGAGGCTAGTTAGTGACTTTTTCTCCGTGACTACCGAAGTGGGATACTTGGTTATAAGGATCGGCGATGTGACAACATTGATGTGTCCTTAGGACAAAAGAGGTTTAGGAGTGTTTTTTCCACCGAGATGCGTGCTTGCGACGTGACCTAAAAGCCATGCGGGTGAGTCAGTGCCACCCAAAGCAGATATTATCGGGGTGCGATGATTAAGACCATTTGACTTATACCTCGAAGGATAATGAAATATAAATTTGGGTTCAGTGTTGGACATCCATCGAACTATTAGTGACACTTCCTGTGTTGAGATTGGAGATGGAGGTCCCCTTACACACTCTTTCGGGTTCCTTGTTGAGAATATATACACATACACCTGTCTTCGGTTCCAACTCCTGGGGTACAGTTACTCACCTTATAGGATAGGCGAATATGCGATAGGTATTCCATGTGATTTCCATATTTAGCTCTGCTTGGTTGGAAGAGTCCACTGTCCTACTATAGGTAGTGAAGACTCATCGAGAAGTTTGTTATCTTAATAGTCCTAGCTCCTTGCGTTTGGACGAGTTTACATCCATCCTTTTGTTGGGTTGTGCTGCTCTCTCTTTAATGTAATCTTTTACTGTTCTAGTTTTGTCTACTTCTCAAGTTTTAGTGCCTCATTTGTTTCTCCCTCGAGCTTTCGGAGTATCCTACTTAGTATCTTTATTCTCACACCTTCTTGGGCTTTTCCTACACCTGGTGTGCCCTTTTAGACAACAGACAGGTTAATCGTGACTATGGAGGATGGTAGAGGACACAGGAGCAGAGACAACATGTTGTGGTCATGCCAGAGTTTTTAGGTGGGTATCTATCCAGTTTTTTCCATTCGTTACATGTTTTCGGTTTGTGGAACCTTTGTGGTTGGGCATGTGTTTTTCCCTTTTTATTGTTCAGTTTACTTGGTAGTACTTTCAGCACATTACTTGCTCTATTTAGTGGTTGATGCATGACTGTGGTTGGGTTATAGCTATTTGTCCTGTGGTTTTCTTTTCACTGTGCACTTCTGCCTCGAGTGAGTTGTGTGTACGTGTGTACAGGTACATAGGCGAAGTCCTCCCCAATATTATTATACCTTCGACGATAGTTTCCAGCCTATGGCTGATGGAGGCGAGCTAGTTGCAGATCGGGACCGGTAGGGTCGGGTCATGACACACATGTACTCTTTTCAAGTGTATTACAACTAGAGAATGATCTTTCTTACGATGAGAAACTAGTGAAGGTATTAGAACATAGGAAAAATTTTATACAAAATTTGACACTACCCCTCATGAAATTGATTTGGAGAAACCACATGTTTGAATAATAAATGTGGGAATCAGAGGAAGTGATATAGAAAACATACCCACATCTATTTTATAGGGGGGAAAAGTAATTTTCTAGGGCCAAATTTTTTAATGGGGGAAGATCGTAAAGACCCAAACATTTATCAAATGAAATATCCTCTTGATATGATTAATTTTATTATTATGTAAAATAGTTACGTAAAATATATGCACTTCTTTGATTTTGTATTTCTGCATTTTAGAATACGATTATTAATTGTGAACATTTCTAATATAGCTTCTGAACAATGATCACATGATTAGTATAAATATAGTGCTTTAAAAAATCCAATTTAATAATACAAAGGAAGTGTTGGCCTCATCTAATTGACTTCCCCATACGAAGCACATTTTTTCCGAGCACAAAATGGAGGTTACATCATTGGGATTCACTCTTGATGAAGCCCAAGCTGAGCATGAATATGTTAAACATGAGAAGAACCACCTACGAGATAAGTTGAAGTTGATAAATATTACCACTCGAGTGATGTTATCTGAGCCACCCCTAGAGTCTGTCACCATCATGAACCCTACCCATCGGTCGTATACAATTGTTATAAGGGGTTCTATAATGAGACTCTATCACTATTATTATTTACATTATTTTTTTATAATAATTAATATACAATAATTTTATTATTGTTATTTTGTAAATAGTTTTTAAAGCACCAATAGTATTTTTAGTTAATATTAAACTATGAAATATATTTCGATAAATTAATGGATTGTCGAATTAAATAATATTTTAATACATTATTTTTATTATCAACTTATTTTTTATTAAAATGATGCAATTATTTTTATAAATACTATTGTAATTTTTATTGTTGTTTGAAAGCTATTTTTTTGAAAGACATGAATTTTTGATAAATGTCCATTTTTGAAGTGAAAATTCATATATTTGGAAACTTATTTAGATAAAATTAATATTATTTTTGTAATCAAGATGTCTTAATTATCCAATGGTTAAATTTTTATAATTTTCTGAGATAGTCGATTTTTGGGTAAAAATTAAATATTTTTTAAATATATAATGTGTTTTTTTAACATCCTAATGACCCAATAGTTATGTAATAAATTATTCTAATCATCATATTCAGGAAATATATTTTTTAATATAAATATAATGGTATTTTTGATTTGTTTTATTTATTTTACAATTTTTTAGTGGAACTTTAAAGACTTATTAAACATTTTGTCTTTTGAAATTGTTTTCTTGAGAGTGTGACACACCTCCACATAAGAAATCCTATTATTTTTAAGAAGTTCGGACATTGGACTTATAAAATATTGGTTTACACTCCCCTTCAGAAAAATTTATTGAAAAAAACAATGATCAGGATTGTGGTTTTGATTAGTTTAATGTGTGGTTCCCGAAAGCTAAATAATAATGAATTCCCTCTCCTTTCCTATATAAACACCCCCAAGCTCCCACATCCTCTTCCCTCATTTCCTTTCTAGTTCTTACAACTTCTTCCATTCTCTCTATTTAATCTTACCATGGTTCCCCAAGCTCCTATGAAGTCTCTCTCAAGACCCTCCCAAGCCTTTGATATCACACTTCCTATTCTGGGATTTCTTCATTTCTCATTTTCTTCAAATTTTCTTAATGTTGTTATGCACATTTTTCAATTATAAATGTTGGTGTAAGATTTTTCACCTCCCCCATACTTCCCTCTTTATGTTTGAATAATGGTAGACCCCTTTTATCTCTCATTAATTCCTCCCATGTACACCCATTTCCATTCCAAAATACCATAACGAATTTGTATCTCTCAATTAACATTCACGAAATTATTTTATATTATGAATCCAAATTAAAATATTTATCTTTGATCTAGTATCTATATGAACCACATACTTTAAATATCGTGTAAATATGACGAGACACCCATTTCATTCTCATCAAACATTTTTATGAGTTCTTATGTCACGACGTTATGCAGCCGAAATTGCACCGTGATTTTCCAAGCCAAAGTCATTGTGTAGTGAATATGATTCCCATTTCTCTATAAAGGGTATTCAAATTTATGAACATATATTTATTGTTTAAAAAGATTAATTTTTTTATTCCACATTATTTTATATTGAAATAAATGATGAAGATTAATGATTCAATGTTGTATGATCAATGTGGCACACTTATGCATGAAATGAAATATTTAAGTAGGGTGCACCCTAATAGCTCTCCAATGAATTGGGTAATGTATTGTATCATTATATGTAATGTTCAATGAGTGTTGAATAATTCTAATTCATGTGAAATGAGGGTTTACTCGTACTTCATGTGCGATGTTGTTCTACTCATGCTCTATGTGCAATGTGCCTTGGATCATGATAATTCCATTTTATGTGATGTTGCAACATCTCCAAGTTATGACTATCATGCTTTATAATTATTTTATTTTCATGTTTCTCTTGTTATCCATTTATATACCTATTTCCTAACATGTATTATATTCCTCTTGTTATTCCATGTTAATTCCATTACATGGAATTATAGCTCACCCTTTTCTTTTGCATGTCCTTAGGTTATCCTATGCAATGCAATGTACATCGGATTGTATGGGTCATGTAATGGATGTTTTCAATAAATATTTTGTGTTTCATGTATTAAGACGTTATGTAAAGTTCCTATTCCCCAAAGACACTATACCTCTCAACATTCCATGTTGTATCAAGTAAATTGTTTATGTAATAAATCATGTTTATGTTTTTAATCATGAGAAGTATTGTTATAACACAAATAATATTTAATGTAATTTTACTCATTTTTTTAAATTATAAAAAATTAATAAAAAGAATTAAAATACTATTTATCAGAAAGAGGTAATTTATGACCTTTCGTACAAAAGTGAAAGGAATGATTTTCAAATTATATTTGCATGAATTAAATTTACGTCTTTCATGAAGTCCAATCCATTAAAAGATTATTTTTTATAAATTATAATATATTATTTTTTAAATACATTATTTCATTAATGTTTTGTTTTTAAAATAAATTATTACAAAATGTTAATGTCTATTCATTTCATGTCTTTCATCTATGAGATAAATGTCATATTCGTGACATAATTATTTTGTGTCGTGCATCTACTACCCCTTTTGATATATCAAATCATGAATCTATTTATCTTAATGGTATTGAAGGATTTATTTGATTATTATTTAATTCTATGGGGATTATGAATCAAATATTAGAATGTGGTATTGAAAAAAATTAATTATTTTTTGATATATGAGGAATGATTTAGACTATTATAACACTTGTTGGGAACCATTTTTTGAAATACATATGGTTTAGGAACCAGTTAATGAAATCCCCACAATTCATTATTAGTCCTATGAGACAAATTTAGTTGTTGAAAATTGTTTGAGTTTGTTTCCAGGCAGAATAAATGGCTTTCTAACCACACACATAAACCATCATGTGAATGGTATTTCTAGAAGTGGTTCATGTGAAAAATACATGATGCACAATAATTAATAATTTACATCAATTTAGTTATTATATATCAATGATATTTTTTGTTGACATATTTATGGATGCATTTCATTATAATTTCATTGATTTAATGAATTTTGTTTCAATTATATATTGTTCCATATTTATTATGATTTATCATGTTATTTGAATGGAATGTGTTATCAATTATTTACATTGACAAGTTCATTTATTGTATTCAAATAATTATTTTCACATCATTACATCCCCTTATTGAGCATTTGAGATCACCCTTATTATAAATCGTTTCTCCATTTTATGAATAAAAATACTTCAAATGAGTTTCATGGATACCGATATATTACATAACTTATGATTTATTTTATTTTTCACTATGTAAAATAGGTATCAAGTATTTAATATTGATTTCCAAAACCACTATTCTGATCGGTCATTCCAGATTTCTTTCCTTATAGTTCATGCTAATTAAAAAAATAATGTACTATATTTGTTCTTCTGGGGTTAGGACATTAAAACCAACGATGTTGATAATTTTCAAATGGAGATCGAAACATAAAGGGTGAAGATAATTCATTTTAGTAAATTTAAATGATATATGCCGATCACATTAAAAATATTATTAAATAATGGGAATAATATCAAAAATTATTTAAGGGTTGAAACAATACGCTCAATATGAGTTTACATGATCATGATATAAAATCAAGAAAAATAAAAGTGACAAAATTAATGTATTCCCATAATGTCTGAAAAGATGTATTTCCATCGAGTTAACTAATAGGGTTATATATACTAAAATACCACCGATTACTAGAAACAGGTTCATAAAAGAATATTTTGATAAATCTGTAGTCAGCATAGTGAAAAATTTATCATTTCTTAAGAAATCATTGATTAGGCTAATAATTTTTTAAGGGATATTGAAATTTATAATGTTAAATATATTAAAAAATGGGTTGAAAAAATGATGATTAAAACAGAACAACATCAATGTTGCATGTGAGTACAACTTATAGTTCTAGATCCTTTAATAAGGATCAATTGAACTATTTTTTATTTCTAAAATAACATATAAATATAGATGGATATATTGGGTATAAAATATTATAAATAAATGTTAAATTTCGTTTGACATTTCTATGAAATAAATTTGAATACGTTTATATATTGTGAGAATAATTTCTCAACAATTGTATGATAAAGAGGGAATATTTAAAGGGAGAGACAATTTAAAAATAAATGAATTTTTCTTCTAGAATTATGAAATGAACATAAAAGAAAGGGAATCTATCCATCGAGAATATATTTGAGTTCTTTGAGTGATTTTATTGAAGTTTCATTACAGGTGTTCATTATGATGATGATTTTTAGTATAAATATGTTATCAATGATTCATATGAGTAGGGGTGATAAAAGTTAAAAAAATTGTCAAATTAAATAATGAATGAAGGAGATTATGAATTTGGAATGTTATAAAAGTGAAATGTTATCAAAATTACACACCTGAATGAATATAAAAATGATATTTCACCAAATATGTAACAGCATGAGTCTATCTCATAGGCTTTAGAATTATAAGGATTCTCATATCCATAGGAGTAATTCCATGAACACCAAATGTTGTAAATTAATGGTATGTGTTTACTAAGACCATGGAAAAACATACCCTTATTTAAGTATACATAGTGAACTGAAACAGACATCAATAAAACAAAACATAAATATAATTCATGATCAAAAACTTTACCAAACTTCAATACATAATATATTAATGGATAATAATAATATTTTAGAAACCAAATGTAATAAAAAACTATAGAACTAAAGACCAAAAATAAATTAAAGGTTCCACCTGAGATATAATCATGCTCCACATGACCACAACCACTAGGCTCCTAGCTCAATACTTGTCCATAGCAACAAAAATACCACTAGAATGTAAGAGGACCTTCACTTACCTATATCACCATGAAAATTAACTACAGAAACTAAAATTCATATTTATGCATGAGTATATCGATTCTATATGAAATAACATTCATTTACCACTTTTTCTATATAATCAATTATAAGTAAGACCATATTTTATATAAAAGGATAGATGGATAATAGATTAAACAAGATAAAGAAAACCATATAAACATATTACACCAAAACAATCATTCAATTTTAAATTTTATTACTACCATTAAATGAACCACACCATAACAACCACACCATTCCATAAACTCACACCAATGTGTTCATATCCTCTTATAGAAGGCCCACCGAACAACCTAAACTCATGATCAATACTTGTCCCTCCAAACCCAAGATATCATTAGGTGGTAAAATCTCATATTTCCTAAATGTTTCCTTTCAACCATGGTTAAAATGATGTGTCTCTTTACTTTTGAAAAAATAGATAACTCACATAAATTCCATATTACATAGAAAATTTTATAACCATACAAAAACCATAATAATGAAAACAAACCACTAAAAAATATTTTTATAAAATATTTTATGGATGTTACCTAATAAAATTATTTTCAATCTATTTTCCATAAAAATAAAATTTAAAAAGTAATTTTCTAAGGAATAAATTAAATATAAATGTAATCAATTTTAAAAAATAAAAAAGTAATTTAATTTCATAAAAATGGTAGAGAGGTTTACAAAGCAATTATCCTGTTGAAAATCACACCAAAATAGATAAATGTAATGTCTTCAAATGTTGGGTAAAATCACTCAGAAACACATCCAATATATAGAAGAACATGATCCAAATCAATAGATATGGAACATGGTATTTTTTTCCTAATATTAATTGATTCATATTCATGTTAATTAAAACCTAAAAAATATCACACATAGTTACCCATAAAGGCTCACAATATCCCCCATGAATCTGAAAGTAAATAGGATGTCTAAAAACAGTGATGAATAGAAGAACATGTCAGAGCATAAGATGGTGTGTTTTACCAAGCCATTGGAATATACAACCTAAAAAATGTTGATCATGTTGACCCATCCACCACATTAATTTCCCACATCTTAAAGAAGTCCCTATTTTTTTATTTCAATGAACCACAGGTTCCCTGATGATGTGGGGTTATTTTGATCTCATTTTATAACTATCTAATGTTTCTTGATTTAAACACTATGAAGATCCACCCTGACCAATAATACGTTCAGGGAGATTTCAAAAAAATTCAAAAATGAACCACCCCATTTGAAATTGCCATCAAAATCAAAACCGTGAATATTTTCCTCACCTGGTCCATGCATCATTAAACAACCAAGATTAAACCACCCTTATGTGATTACCGTCACACAAATACATTAAAACATTATAGTGATGAACTAATCATGAATATGAATGAACCATACATGAGGTACTTCTACCATTGTTGAGGAAAACAAAATTACCATTATACCACATTCCACAACTAGAAAAATGATCGTATGACATTGAATGGTGTTTCTAACACAATGTGAAATATCTAATACACAATGACATTCCCATAATAGTACCATGATTTCCACCACATCTAACACTATGTTTTGGTGACTTCTAAAGATCCAAATACCAAATTTTACACTGAGATCCTCTCTTAATATTCCCAACATTGACCCATGAGACCTCATAATAAATAATACCTAATAAAACCTTAATTCCTAAAACTATGGGGTTTTATTACATTCTCGCAACCTTTGAATTTGATTCCCTGAAAATATTGAATTCTTTTAGTATTGACTAGATCAACACTCATACAATTGTTTTAGTATAAAACTATTCTAGAGTATAAGAAAATAATTTTATTAAATTAGATATAATAAAGGTACATATTGATTGAGAAATTTCATATTATTCAATTACCATGATATGGGACATGGTGAGAAGAAGTTGAACAAATTTTTTAATAGTAACATGATCAAAACAAATTACAAAACAATGGTTGAATCATACTCTATAAATACGTATATATTTGAATTTCTGGAAATGAATAAAATCAAAAATTAATTTATACCCAATAATAATTCACCTAATATATTAATGAATCTACCATTTTTTAATACCTAAAAGACAAGACCACAATTTATTACCAGCTGAAGAATCACTGATAATAAGTATGCCTATAAGAATCAATGATTTACCACTATTATTGAACATGGAAAAAAATGATAGGCTAATTCAGGTATCCAAAAACTCAAGGATTTATCCATTGATCTATACACCTATTAATTACATCATATCCAATCAATTATGACACTCCCAATTAGTTGATTTCTCATATTATACTCTTCAATATGGGGATTTGACTAGTGGATTGTAAAATTTTCTAATTTTAACCAAATAAAACCTTCCAAAACAAAAAAACCTATAATACTAGGGCCTCTATGTGGAAATATGATATTATTATATGATAAATGGTTAAATATTAAAAAAATAACACAATATAATATATTTATAGACCCCCCCCCCAAATTGGAAGAAATGCACTAAATCAATAAAATCGGTCAACATCAACGTCATTGATATCATGTTGCTAAAGATATAAAAAGCATATGATAATTTAACCAACTACTATAATTGTATAGTTAATAGTCATATTAGGTCTACTGACTTATGTTAAACATTTATTACTTTTTGTAAAATCCTAATAATAGAATGAACAACCCTCTTAAACTATTATAGAATGTGGAAGAAACCAAATTGATTCTGAAAATTAAAAAGGGTATTTATTTTTATTCCCATCCATAAACATATAATTACCAATATGGTTTCAACTAATCATAAAACTTTAATTAGTAAAAAAATAATTCATAATATATTGTTTCCCAAATGATCAATGATATTCACTTAATAAAAACAATGAATATTTCCCATGAATCATCGGTGATTCAATATTCTGTTAAACTCCCACTCAAATAATATTTTGTTTAAATATCCATTACCCACTAGATCATAATAATATAGACTTATTTAAAACAGTACTTAGTTTAACAATACATGAGAATACCTGAAAAATGGATTGATAATGACCCACTCAACATAGAGAGAAGAGTCCCGACGGTATATAACAACTATATTTATCGTTATAAATGCCATAGAAATAATAATTTACAGACCAATACATATTTGAAATTTAATGAAGGATACTATTTCTAAATATATTTCTAATTGGAAAAACATTTAAGAAAAATTAAACCCGTATTTGTTATATAATAGGAGTTCGAAACTTATTTTTTGATCTCACAATAAACTATTAGTTTGTCCTATTAAATTTGAAATAAAAATGTGAGGGTATTGATTTTTACCATTTACCCATGCATGATCCATGTCACAAAACAATAAAAAAGATGAAAACTCCTTCATAAAATACAATATTGATTAATCAAGTGTGAAAATAAATAAAAAATATATTGATCGGAATCATTCAATTCCAAATTATACAGTAAATACACTTCTAATATAGTGATTTTTACCCAAACTAGATCTTGTAAATTATAATATAATATATTATTATTCCAAAACCCAAAATATTTTGTTACTTAAAATATATCATGATTCTCATACTATTATCCATCATTTAATAAAAAATTACATTTCCATCAAAATTTCTAAATATATCACTGAACAAATGAACACTAAAAACATAATGAGAACAAGTAGCACCGATGGAAAATAAAGATAAAAAGAAAAACCAACACATACTATAAAGAAAATCTACTATATGGTCTTCCAAAGACATAATTTCTATGATCCATACACCCATAATCTTTATTATATCATGTGAAAATATATCTCTCATTCGTAAATTCAATATTTTTTAACATTCTTAAATAAAATATAAAAATTTATTATGATCTAAAATATATATATTTTATTTCAATAATCATTTTCTATATTTACACTCATTAAAAATATCATAAAATATGAATATTAGTAAAACCATTCATAAAATCACTTTTATAAAATAAGTTTTTTAATTAATGGAGTATTAAAATGACTCCTTTATAAAATACAATTTTTTACACGCCCAATTAATATTGATTAGTAAAATATTTTCATTTACAAAATTATTTACTCTAGTTCCCATTAAAAAAGTGTTGTTAAATTATATTTTAATCTTAAAGTAAAAAAAAATTTCACAAGGAATTTATAAAATCCAATTTTAAAATTATTTTTGAATAAATTAATAACTTTAAAATAAAACCTACCAATTAAATTATAAAATTTGAAAACATTTTTATCATTGTTATATATATCATCAAAACATTTTTCATATGTATTGACCTGAACATTTATAAATAAAATTCATATTTTTTAAAAGAGTGAATTCCTTATTAAGAAACAAAGATATATATAACATATGCACTAATTTGGTTACATAAGACCATTATATAGTCTATCAAATTTAACATACCATTATGAGTCATAACCATTGATAATATTGTTATTGTTTGTTGACCATTAATATTTGAATATTAATGGTTATGATAGAGTCATAATTAAAGAGATGGATGAAGTGTTTCCCTCAATAGTAAGATCATGCCTTTTCAACCCTATAAATCAATGTTTCTAAGGTATATATCATCCTTGGTATTTTCCCTTGACTAATCCCAATCATAGATTCTATATGTAAATAATAGTTGAAATCATTTAGGATATATGTTCAAGCACATTGAGGACACATCCCAAACACTGTTTGCCGAACTACCCAATGAAAATATCACCATCACACTCCTTGCAATTTAAATATTATCTGGTGTAATAAAAGGTTATGAATATAGATATTATTTCTATGAATTTTTAATTTTTATTATAAGTGATTATTTATATCCCTCATTAATATTAATTTTGAAATAATTAAATAATGAGTATTAAATTTTTTTATTTTAATACAAAGAAAGACAATTTTTTTGGGCAATATATAGATTCAAGAAAGAAATTATTTTTGATGAATTTTATAATTCTTCATGTAAATTATATTTTTATAAAATATTATTATAAAATAATATTTTTTAAATTTAAATGATGGGATAGTTTTATATTAAAAAATATATCTCTTTAAAGGTTAAGAAAATTATTACTGTAAAAAATAGTATTTTTCAAAAAATCAATATTTCTACATATAATTATAAATTTTCATATATAAATAATCTTTTCATAAAATAAATATTATTTTTTGAAAAAAGAACATCAAAATTATCTCATGATTATTTTATCTATAATATTTTGGGATAATAAATTATTTATGTAAAAATTAAATATGGAAAAAATATATAGTATATATTATTACATCATAATGAATAAATAGGGATATAATATATTACATAAAAGTTATCCATGAAAAAATATATATATCCCATTAAAGAAGTGTGTTTCATGTAATTATTTTAATTTTTAAAATTCATAATGAATCTTGTAAAACCAATATTATATTATAATGTTTTGAAATCTATTACTTTAAAACATTACTCACTTACATATCATTAAGATCATTATTTTAATGTGAAAATTTTCTAGACTTATTATTTAATTGAAACTAATAATATATGGTATTAATAGTTGGAAGAAACAAGGAAAGGTTTGTGGTTTTTATTACATTATCATATAGAGCTGAAAAACTATGTTTGTAAATTTATAAGAAATTATCCACTCTTAACAATTATAAACCCACCCAAACAAAATCATAACATCAATAAAACCCCGTAGAGTACTACATTACACACCCTTTACCCCTCTATATCCCTTTTATGATGGAAAAATCACTCACAAATCTCCACCCCTGATTTTAGAATCACCCTCCATAGGTAAGAGATCCTCTCCTTCTCCACATTATTAAAGAAACTACTTTAACTCATGTACTTTTCTATAAAATATTTCATGTTGGGACATATTTCTACCTATAACAATACTTATACTTACTATTTTCACATAATGAGACACCCATTTTAATATAATTCTCCAATTCTATTGACATACATGTACACCCATTTTTCTAATGAAATTATCCCATGATATTCCTTGCCAATCATTTGTGTAGTTAATACCTATATCTATTTAAACTCATGGGTATTCGATTATTTGTACAAATACTAAATTTATATGGTATTTACATTTATGTAGAATGATATATATAATCATGTGGTTAATATTAACGACACACATCATTATGTATTATGATCTACGTGGCACAATAATTCATGTATACTAAATGAATGTGAAGGGTGCGAATAAAATTATATATCCCTATAATTAATTTGGTAAGGTATTTATATCATTATAATACTTGTATGGTTTCTATGATGTTATAGTAATAACACTTTATATGTTTTCTTTTTGGTTATACATGTATTATGTTTATGATTTCATGTTTTTTGTTGTTTATATAATTCTATGTTTCTTTATGTTGTAATGATATATCGTGCATCAATGTTATTTATTATTATTCTCATCCCACTTATATTACCATGATATGAATATTGGAAAACATTTACTATATTTACTTATGATATGATGTTTTTACAACAATTTTTTTTATATTATACTCCATTATTTTTAATGTCTCGAGGTTATCCCATGCAGTATAATAAGAATAAAAAGAATCTAAGGTTATGTTATAGAGTTTTAGTTGAATTCATTGTAATTTAATGAATGTTGACATGTTCTATACCAAATTATCTTCATTCAACATGCCTCATGATCATTTGGGATTGTATTTATTTTTTCTATATATAATAAAACATTTATTAAAGTGTATTAAATTTAGGGTCCTCATAGTTAGTATTAGTGTAATATCTAGTTATTATGTGATATTATGGTTAGAAAAATCCATTGAAATCTTTAGGAATAAGTGTAAACATTGGAAACCATTTAATGATTTTGGTAAAGTGTATATTTACGGATTTCCAGGAAAATTAATCCCTTCTTGGATTCTAACTGTGGATATGGATCAAAAAATGGGTTCTTGGGGGTAATAATCTTAAAAATGTTGAATTATGTAGGAAATGATTGTCACTGTGTCAATTATATCTATCCATGATATACACCTTATCTTAATGTATTGTGAGATATTATTTTGTGAATTCTGAAGATCATTATGATATATTATTAAGGTAATAATAGTTTCATTAATATTTTACCTTAGAAAATATAACATGGATAACATAGATTCAATAATAGAAATTCAATAGTTAATTAATATATATCATTTTAGATTTATCCATTTAATGTTCATGGTTTATGTTTATCTATTTTAGAGTTTAAAATAGTCATCTATTATTTTTTCATTTATTTCTTATCAATAGTCATATATAAGAGGAACCAAGACAATAAACAAGGTGAGGGGTTATGTGACGAATTTATAAATTGGATTCCAAACGGATGGGATCTGGATTCTTGAACATCATGACAATACATTCTAAATTAACAATGGGTATGAATAAAAAACTAAATCGGTAGAAATTCACAAATTAAAAAAATAATTAATAATTTACTACTGGGACCCTTATCAAATAAAAAACTAAAAAATTAAGTGTATATTTTGATCCCTTAATCATGGATCAATATATAACATCCTTTGAAAATATCAACTCCATCATTTGATGATCTTAGTCAGATAAAGTTGTTCTAAGTACCTATCATATGGATAAAGGGGAAAATCAATGGTATAATATTGTAATAAAATGAATCCCATGGAAAATATTAATGACATTTGGTAGAAGAAATCCTAGAAAATGTATTTATTAAACATTCCATAGAGTCTTAGACATAAAATGGTGATTTATTTCACTACCCTCAAGAAAAAGGATGCAGAATCCTTTAAGGTATATAAGAAAAACATAAAATATGTTTCAAGATACACCTATAACATTCTCATCAGAAATAAATGTAATATTGATTGATTTTTTCCAAAAAAAAATTTCTTTATATGAAAATATGTAGACATTCATGATATCATCATCTATGATGAAATGCCCAATTTTTCCGTCATTATTAAAATATTTATTAGAGAGTATCATGGTTCACAAGGGGATATGAAGCAAAAATAAAGTGTAATTGTAGAAAGATAATGGATAAAGATATCTATATAATGTAATTTTTATATCTAACTTATCAAAAGTGTTTAAAGAATCATCCAAATAATTTCTTAGTGGTGGACTATGAAATACATTTGGTGGAGGAAGGAAGTTAAACTGCATATTGTTTACCAGTGATAGAAACCAACCAATGTGATGGAATAATGGAATGCCCAATTTAACCACCGTCCTATAGTAATTTTTTTAACTACTAGGAATAAAGACAGCATGTGAATGAATATCCAATGATAAGGGTTAATAACACCATCTGATGATAATTAAGACACTTATTAGATAGTTGGGTCGAACATTTTAAATCTAAAATAACGATGTGGTACCGAACATCAAATTAGTGATTTAAATTATAGTTTTTTGTTCAAGGAAAAAACACACTGTAAGATTCTGATTTTACACATTAATATACATTACACATGTTTAGTATAACTATTCAAACACCACCACACTCTTGGATGGAATGTCATTAGTGAAGATGGAAAATGGATCAATTGTTGAATCCCAAGCATAGAACTCATTCCATATTCAAATTTTTGGGTTGTATTTCATATAAAACCTTATTATACTCCCCTTAGTGTAATTCAATGATATCATAGGAATATATTTTCTTTCATTGTATAGATCCATCATAAATATCAATGTGAATGAAATCACAATTACTATAATAAAGATAACTCTAATTGTAGACAAGTGAAACGAGGTGAACGAATCTAATTTGGTAAAAATATATCAAGCATGGATATTATTTGTTGATTATAAACACTATCAACCTCATATGATTGAGACTACAAGGAATTTAATCATCGATTACATGCCTATTGTAAGGGAATTCAATGATGATTTTTTTAATAATTTCCCATTCTTCCAACTAAAAATGTATTTGAGTTATCAATCAGGATCATACTCATATCTATTACAATTTCATCGAAACCGTATTTTATTGATGTTTTTAACATGAGGAGCTGAAGAATAAAAATTAGTAGAATCTGGATAAAGTAATTATATTCCCAGGTGCATCACCTTTGGGGGTATTGGTCCTTTTCCTCAAGAAGAAAGATGAGTCAATGTACCTCAACATGGATTATCATGAGCTCAATAGGATCCCCATAATGAACAACTATCCACTTCAATAAATTTATTAATTTATTGAAAACTAAATGGATCCCACTACTTCTCTATGATGTATATTTATTAGGGATATTTTAATGTAATGTTGGATGAAGAGGATATTCCCATTTCTACATTTCATTCAAGGTATGAGAAATATGTTTTCATAGTGATTCCATTTGTTCTCACTAATACTCCAAAAATATTCATTAGAATAATATAGTATTTAGGGATTACCTCGAAACATTTTTGGCAGTCTATATAGATGATAATATTATTTACGAAAAAATTAAGGAGGATGATGAGGAGCATTTAAATTTTGTATTTAATACATTAAAGAGTGAAATTTTAATTAAATTGTATAGTAAATGTGAGTCTTTATAGAGATTGTAAATTTAATAGGGTATGTTATACTCTGAAAATCATATCTATTGTTTAGTTAAAAATGTATTCAATCACTAGATGGACCAGACCAACATCTGTGACGGAAATTCATAGTTTCCATGGATTGGCTTGGTAGTATCGATGATTTGTGAGAAAAAGACCACAATTGTCAATCCCACTATTCAAGAAAACTAACAATGGTGTCCTATTTATATTGAATAATTAATATGAAGATGGAATTAATGAGTTTATGAAGATTATATTCACATCCCCTATGATCAGATGACCCTTATGTGGGGATGGATTCTTGATCAACAGTAATGCACCCAAAATAAGGATTGGTTTGTGTACTATTAAAAGATGAAAAAGTTATATCCTATGCCTCTATATTTTTAATGATCCTTGTGATGATATTCTGGACAAATGATCTATATTTAGAATTTGTTATCTAAAATTATAAGATTTAGTGACCTTATATTTATTGAGAAAAGTGTGACATATATATAGATCATAAAAGCCTCAATTACATATTCACAGAAAAGGAGAATAATATGTTCCAATAATGGTGAATAAAGCAAGTGAATGATTATGATTATTAAAAACATTACGATCACATGAAGGAAAATAAATTGAAAAAATCTATATATGTAAAGGATCCAACCAACCAATCCATGAATAGGATTAGATATGATCAAATATTCGTGGACCTGAAAAGGATAGATATGGGAATAATAAAATGATATTCATCAATCCTTTATCAAATTAAATCTCAACCATATATTCATGATATAATCATGTATTATCATAAATATTATGGGTTAATTTGTAAGAAGGTTGCAAATATTCACGATTTAAACTTTATTGAATATGGATTAATATTGTCTGTAACTTGGATTAGTGTCCCACTCAAACAAGAACTAAAGGGGGAACTTGTTGAAGATGCACATATTTTATACTTAACAAATAATATAATAATTTCTATAATTTATTGAGAAAAAATGAAATACTTTTTCTAGGATAATAAATAGGGGGAGGGTTTACTGTTTCTATCATGATTACTTTTATGAAAACAGGTCATGATAGAATGAAAAAATTAAAAGGGTTAAATGATATAACTTCTTATGCCAGTATAGAAATTATAAAACATAATGATATATTTTTTAAGGACACACCATGAGACCTAAATGAAATAACTCAATATTAATTGTAGTCAATCACCTTAGAAAGTACTGAAATTTATTTTCTATCATGGAATATTTTTCCCATGACCAACTCTCTAAGATAAAAATTAGTTAAGTGGTATGTTTGAATAAATATCCACCATATATTTTATGGAATATAGATTTGGTTTTTAGATTGTTATTTTTGAGAATCCATAAACAAGTATTTGATATAGAACTGAGCTTCAACACTACAAATAAACATCATATGGATTGTCATTCTAAAAGGATCATTGAATCATAGGTTGATATATTGAGATAAATTTTGATTAATTTACAAGGACGTTGGGTCCCAATCCATAACCTAATAGAATTGTAATATAATAATAGAAACAATTATAGAATTAAAATGACCCCATATAAGGCATTATATAAAAAGTGGTTTCAAACATATACATTAATAGATGATGTTGGATAGTGGAATCTGATTCGAGCCGATGTTTTATATTATATGGTAGAGAATGGTTAAACCATTCAGTGTCATATTAATTCCTTGAAACTTCAAGTTATATGATAATTTAAAATTTTTAATAGGACTAGAAAAATCACCTGGCTAATGTGTGGTTTCAGAACCACATGTTTAAGGATGTGACATTGAATAAAAAAGATGAGATGAAACAAAATTAGCCTAAACTTTTTTTATGTGTAAAATGTATAATATATGGTAATTTTTTTTAAATGGGGGAATATTGTAACTTCTTAATAATTTATAATTGAATTTATGTTTTTTAAATGAATAAATTCATTACTAATAAATAAGGTTATAGAAGTCACATGAACAATAATGTTTATATTGGACTGTTATATTTTATGTATAGTTTGAATGAAATTTAAACATCATAACCATTTATAATAAAACCAATTCACAATTACAATTATTAATAGTTTATGTTGCATTATGATAAATTCTTATAGAAATAGATTGAAGATGTGATGGCCTCGACCAGTAAGATCATTCCTTATTATTTCTAATTATTGGATCATATGAGGGAATTAGAATCATTGGTATTTACCCTTTAATATGACTAATATTATATTCAAAAACACAATTATTATTGAAAAAAATTATTGGATATGTTCAAGCTCATTGAGATCATAACCCAATATTGGTTTTCCCACCACCCCATGAAGATCTCTCCACTACACACATTATAAGAAATCACTGGTGTAATAATGGAATGTGTTTTCAGACCCTAATAATATAAAATTTTATATTATCCTTTTTTAAAATAGATATTATATTTTAAATTTTCAACATGACTTATTAAATATTTAAATAATAACATTGATGAAAATTTGGTTCTCATATGATGAAAAAAATTAGGTTTTTAGGAAAAATATTTTATCAATAATGACAATATTTAAATTAATTTTTAGAATTATTGAAATAAATTATATTATAATAATATATTATTATTTAAAAGTATATGTAAAATATAATTTACAATATAATTTAAAAAATTAAAATATTATTTTTTAATGGTTAGAAAACAGTTATTGTAAAAAAAATTAAATAACTAGGTATTTAGATTTAAATTAATAATATCTACAAATTATATAATTATATTAATAAAATAAATGATATTTTTTAAATCATCATTTTGAAATAATCTAACAACTATTTAACGTAATTTTCTATGACAGTCAATTTTTTAGTTTTAAATTAAATACACTATAAATAAATGTGATGTATTATGACATCATAATGACCTAAAGGTGATGAAATATATATTATAAATTGTATCCATGTCAAAATATATATTTCCTATTTAAAATAAGGTGTTTTTATGTTATTTAATTAATTTTTGGAATCCTTATTGAATCCTCCAATTCGATTATTGTATTTTATGGTTTTAAAATCTATTCTTTATAAACATGTAAAATTACACATCAATAAGGGAATTTTATTAATGTTTCTTGTTCACAGTCTAAGAAAATAAAAAAATACACTCCTTTTTGGTAGAAACCAATAAAAACCAAGGAAAGGTTTTTGGTTTTGATGACTTCATTATATATAATCCACTCTATATGTTGATAATGTAATAATGAATTTTTCTTTATTGTTTTTATATAAACCCTAACAAACACCAATTAATATTCCCTACAACCCGTATTGAATAAAAATAATATACCATTATGTCTCTTTATTACTTAAATGGTTTCCCCCTTAAATCCATTAGCTCATCCCAATCTTTTGGCAGCACCCTTCTAAGGTAAAAGATCACATTTTTATCCTCTTTATTCAAGCACCATATTTAGTTCATTGATTTTGATTTCGAATATTTCATGTAGGGATATGTTTTAAAAATTACTATTCATATCAATATGATTGAAAAATAATTATATATCCTTTGTTGTCTCATTCACACCTTATATAAACCCATATGAACACATGTTATTCTGCCAATATCTTCATGTGAGTTTCCTTGAGAAACATTTGTGTAGGTAATACACATATTAATTTTTATTGATGATTATTCTCCTAGTTATACATATACATCATAGATATTGTAATTAAACTAATTTAGCATGATCAAATTAATACTGGGGATAAATTTGATTAAATACATTTTTATGTTCTATGATCTATGTTGCAAACATATGCATGTACATGATATAAAAATGATTGGTGTGTCTAATATAATATAGCACTATAATACATTGAGTAATGTGTATATATAATTATATTCCTTATATGGTGTAATGGAGGATCTCTTAACAACATTATGTTATGTTTTCTTTGTGGTTAGACTTAACTAATGTTTATGATGACTTGTTTTAGGTTGTCTTTATATTCATATATTTCCATTATGTTATCATGGTATATCCTACCTCATTTTTAAATATTGTGATTATAATACCTCTTATAATACCTTTATCTTCCTCATGGATCACATGTGAAAATTTACATGATTTCATGACCTGTTTTTTCCTTACTAGAATTTATAGCTCACCCCATTTTGATAAAATTCCTATGGTTTTGCCAAGCTGTTCTAGAAGAAAATTGTAAATCTAAGGACATGATATAATGTTTATGTTTATGTAATAATAACTAATTTCTTGTTTTTATGTTATAAGACAAATAAAAAAATTCATTATGCCTTATAGTCTTCATTGGTGTTATTACAGGTATCTTTTTTTAATAAATCATGAATTATTGTGTATTAAAAAATGGATTACCATAACATAAAAACCAGTAATAGAATCCAATAAACACATCAATGAATCACATGACCAATATAAAATAATAAATTCATATATATATGAATATGTAACTAAATTTATTTTCTATTAAGGAACAATAATCCTAATTTATATAATGACTAGTTAATTAGTTTTTCTAAAAATTATAATAACTTATAATTTATTTCCATCCAAATAGATGTAAACATTATGTGACAACTATGTTTCTATTGTATTCCATTACATTATTTTTAATGAATAATTTGTACATATGAATAATATTATCAATAAACCATTCTCAGTTAATAAAAAATTCAAAATCTACCATTAATAAGACATTGACATTATCATGGTCTCATAACTGATAATAAAATATTTGTAAGAAAAAACAAGAAAAAAAATTTCCACATGGTATCTAATATATCAATTTTACAAGTTATATTATTCTTTATACAGAGAATTATTGAATATATTAATATATAAACAAGAATTAACATTAAAAACCATTTTTTATTAACAATTCAATTAACACAAAAATACCCCAATTTATCGAATTTATTTTTCTAATTACCGTCATCATGGACTTTATTTCTAAATAATGGAATTTTATTCATAGAAATGAATTTTATAAAAAAAATTAATTTTTTTTCAATAAATCACTGAATAACATGTAATGGAATCCATGGTATAGGCAAATAATTAATCCAAAAATAACAATGATATTAAAAATAGATATTTTTTAGCACTTCTTCTTTAATTGATTAAATTCAATTGAAATAGAAAGGATTAAAATCACCATTTAATCAATTATGTCTTATATGAGTTATTACCAATTTATGTTCTAGTTTAATCTAAATTTTATTTTCCCTTCAAATAATAATTGAAGTGTATGAAATGATATTTGATTCTTGTTTTAAGTTTTCTTATAAATAAATGAACACAGATAATTCTAGAACTCATGATGATAGAATAATTAGTAATTATCATAGAGAAAAATAATATATTACCATATCATGAATATAATATCATAAAATACAATGATTCATTTACAATCATCGACAAAAATTAGAACAAGAAAGGTCCTTCCACAAAATATGAAGGAATAAATGACCAAAATTAATATGAATGGTGAAATCCTTATGGGATGTATCTTTACTAAATAATTATTATAATGTTTCATTGGCCAAACCCATCACAAAAAGGTGAAACAATACTATTTCAGTTCAAAAACACTTTTTGTATTGAGACCACCCTTACAAATAAATCTTCAACAGAGAGAGGATATTTTTTCCTTTTTAAGATCTCCATTTAAAGTCATGAAATATATTATCTTGATGCCAAATATACTAACTGGTGGATAGAATTAAATTGAAATAATTTTAAACATACCTACCCTAGCCCGTAGGATTGTGTAAGACTGGGATGTCCCTTATCATAGGTGACATTCCTCAAACACCAATATATGGTAATAAATATAAGGGTTATGTATTATATTGGAAACTATATACCCTTATATTTTTATAATCAATAACCTAAAAGAGACATCTATAAAATGAAACAAAAATATAATACATTACTAAAAGAAGTATATTATCTAACAGATAATAAAACCATGTTTACTAGTTAGACTTTAGTGGGCCCTAAAAATACATAAATGTAGAAATAAAATAATATATATATATATATATGAACCTAATTGGCGTAATCTAACACTTCTTAATACCAATACAATTATGTTCTATTCTCCATCCTTGTCCGTAGGCACAATTATCCAACTAGCACGTAAGAGGTCCTACCCATACCTATATCATGATGAATAATGGATATAAATTCCCTAGAATACACATGTTGGGGTAATTATATCAACATGGGTGTTTATCTCCAATAAATCCCACAAAAACCACATAATAAAAAATAATATAGATTCCATTAAATATATAGAAGGAGAGATGTATAACACAATAATCAGAGTAGAGAATAAAATATAAGTAGACAGAAACAAAATCTTTATTACCTATTTTAAACAAGACACAAGAAAACACCCACTATAACTCAAATGAATCACCCCATTTCGTGCCACTCCTATGAAGGAAATCAAAATGAATATCTCATAATCACTAGTGACAGCCTTCTCAGAATACCCATGTTGTTTTTTCATTTTAAAATACCCTATACCCAAAATATGCATCTCAACCAAGACAAACCAGATGTGGTGTATTCCCATTGAAATATGAGTACATGAAACCCAAACCAATTTTTTTCTTACAAAGTAAGGTTCATTATAATTAATCATCATAAATTTTAAATAAAAATAACAGAATAATAATTTTACCAATTATCTTGTGGGTTCACCCAAAAAAAATTTATTTTAAATCATGATTACACCAATACCGAATCAAACAAAATTATTCTGAAAATGTCGGAGGGATCGAAAAAAAATTTAACCTTTAAAATCACAACCATTAATGTTATTAACAAAGATAAATAAGGTTAAAATATAAAATACTATAAAATAATCTCCAAGCAATAGTGAAATGAATAGATTGGTTCACAAAATATATTTTTTGGAATCACCTCAGAGAAACACTGAATTAGGCTCTAAATAAATCTAGAAAGAATGATAGATTTTTTATTATGAGTATTAGTGTAAAAATTTTATTATTAACTTATTGAAAAATATCATATTTTATTACCTATTAAAGATCATAACATGGCCCATGATTTTGAAACATAAATAATTTTTAAAAAACTACGATCATCAGTATAATGATTTTGACCATGGTGTGGTGCATTCACCCAAGAATTTTTTGAATTGTTTTATCCACAAATTCAACTCCACAATGACCCAGCAACCATGGTAAAGAAAAAATTGAATATAGATGTTCCACTGTTAATTTTACAGAAACCACAACCTCACCCATCACATAATGATTTCATGATTCCCATTTCCAACACACCTATATAACTCAAGAAAAACACTCCAAAGAGACAACATATCCAATTTAATGGTTTTAGAGACGTACCCATTTTTCATTGGTGAATCACCCCTTTCAAAAATTCCAAAAAATAGCCAACATTTTTATTTCACTCACTATGTACATCTAGACACCAGACAACTAAGCATGAAGCACTATTACATGAAAACCCTATTTTGAAGACCATTAAAAACAAGGGGATAAGTTATATTAAAAGTGTAATTTCCTATATATAATGTCTATATGTGTTTATAAAATAACTTATAATTAGCCTGATGTCACGCCTCATACCTAGAATAGTTTTTATTCCTAGGTGTGGTATTTCTGAATCCATGAAATTCCACATATTCACTGAAAAATCATTATATTGGCACCAATGATTCTACTAAAAAACAAATATTTCATGGGGAATGTTGGTTTTTGAAAACTCACTATCCAACCATGATCCTCTTTTTAACATCATGGAACAAAACCAATAGTGATCAATTATTAGAAATACCTATTAAAAACCATAATTTCAGAAATCAAGGGTTCTATAAATGTATTTATTCTTCCAATATTTTATGTATGAGAATATTATATATATATATTAATATATATTTGAAAAAAAACATTTGTGGAGGAATGCTTGAAAAAATTGAACAAATCCACAAATTGAATAAATGGGTTAATTTTGTGGGAGGAATATATAAATAAGTAATTACATTTAATGAGATGTTTCAACTAAAATATTACACAATTATTTTGATTTTTCATTAATGATATATATAATTTTAAGAAACTAATTTATTGTTTGATAATTGTACAAAAATAATACTAAAATATGGGAAGGTAGGTAAAATGTTCTATAATATCATGTGTCATTATTTCTTCTGTGAAGAATGAATTTCCAAATAAGATGTATGTCAGGAATATTCCAATGGAATAATTGATCATAATAATAAAAAAAATGTGAAAAGTAAATGAATATGAAGAAGACAGAAGAGAATAAATTATTATTTATTATTAATCTAAAAAATTTAATTCCCGATATATATAAACTATAATATGAAATTAATTTCATTTTTATAATGTAATATTGTATCCAGAATATTAAAAATATATATATTTATGATCTCTAATAAAAGTGGTTTATTAAATAATAGAGTTTATAGGTTACAATGAAACATACAACTATTTTTGTTTAATTAATAAAAAAATTTTAAATCTAACTTATTATCATATATTTTCACAATTTTTTATTTACAAATTAAATTTATGGTAATTCATGTTGGGGAAAATTTGGAATGGAGGAGAATTTTATATCATTAATATGTATCAATATTTGAGTGATGTGAAGAATAAATATTCTAGTCTACTCATAACACTTATATTAGTATCATGCATGGTGAGGAAAATAAATATATATTACCCATTTAGGGGAAAAAATATAAAAATAACTATAAAATAAACGCATATTATAAAAATTTTAATATATCAACAATGATTAATTTTTAGTATCGTAATAAATCATTTACCACTCTTGATTGATATGAATAAATTCCAATATGAAGGGGGATTTTTTTTATGATATAACTCAAAATATAATTTATCTAAAAATCGGGAAAACCACTTGACCATTAGTGATTTTATTATTTTCATCTACATGTGTGATACTGAGAAATTTTAAAAAAATAAAAAAGTCATGGTATAGCCATTTCATGATTTTTTTACATGTTGAGATTTATATGGATAGCTTTGATGTATCTATAAATCTCTCATGTTTTCTATATCAAACATGATCATACAGACATAGGATATATTAATTTATAGATAATTACTTTGAAAAATATATTTTCCCTCTTATGTTTGGTGAATCATGTTTAACATTCAATTAGAGGAAGAAGAAGAAAAAAATTAGAAACTAGTGAATCACGAGATGAGTAGAATGTTCCCATACTCAAAAGTCTATAATTTCTTTTCTATATAGTTTGAAATTATATAAACATTATAATTTAAATAGATGTTGAAAAACAGTACAAAAGGTGAGAAATATGTACTCAATCGATTGTTATAAATTATGTGTTTTTAAAATTATATATAATGTAAATACATAATAAAATTAATATGAATAATAAAGAAGATGATCTAATTTTAAAAAATGGGATGACTAAATATATTGAAGAACCTGCCTGATGTAAATCATATTGTATATATGGATAATATATATTTATTCTATTTTCAATTATATAATATAGATCCTTTGACAATTTAGAGAACATTACTATAATAAGAGATTAAGATGTTTTATAGTGTTTGGGAAAATTCATATTCAATAAATCAATATAAATATATCTGTATTGTTATGTTATGATGATACTAAAATAAATGGAATATTATGGGTATAAATTAAAACATAATCAACAAGATGACACTTGATCAGTTTGATAATCTCTCTATTTTTATTATTAAAGAGATTTTGATTGAATGACTACAGCTGGGTGTCAATTAATGTAATTGTATTTATTTAGATAATTTAATGTAGATAATATTATATCATAATTTAATATCACTGAGATTATTGATTTATAATCAAAATATAGGATAACATATGATATAGGTATTAACGTTTTTTATTGATGAATCTGTGGTAATTGATGGAATATAATTATATAGAAGTTCATAATTATAATTAAAGTTGAAAACATTTAAATGATCATGAAATGTACTTATATTCTATGAAATGATTTATTAATTTTATTATTCTTTTTTAATATGTTTTTAATATTCATTAAGTAATTTATAATATTTAAGATATGATGGAGTGTTTAGAGATTCCTTATGTAGGGTTGATTTTTTGTATGAATTTTTGAATGTTTTATAATTTAGAGTTTTAATAAATAATTGGTGAAGTGATAAAGGGATATCTCAGGGACATGTTGGTATAATATTTTATCGATAACAATATTGGTTAACTATAAATGAGATGAAATTAGGATAGTTATGATTGACCAACTCATAAGTAAAAGTCACACTAATTTTCCCAATAGACATGCGAGAGTAAGCAACTCATATTTAAGAATAAATTTCAACTTCTATATGAGAAATATGATTAAGTTTAAGCATATTGAAAAATATTTTTAGTATTTAGTGAATACATGAATTTATAAATAATCATAATAATAGTATGAGTATGATATTAATGGCATATAGATGTATCATTAGATACCACAAATGATTAACAACCGAAAACCCGAAGCTTATCAAAGGTATAATTTAGAAAAATACCAATTTTATATTGTTAAATGGAAGTGTGTGTAGTTTATTTTATGGGATACATAAAATAAATTTACTCTTATTTATAATCTACTAAATTATCCCAAATATGGTAATATAATGTATTAAATGAGTTTTTACACAGATATTTGAAGAATATAAATGGAAAATTAAGAGATTCATATAAGGAAAAAATTACAAAAATGATATAATTGTTATTCAATGATATAAATATCATTATATTATTGGTAAATGAGTATAATTCAAGATATTAACTGTAAATAATAAAAAAAATGAGATAATCATATAGTGATAATTATGGGATTCCAAAAATTATGGTTTGAAAATTTTTATAAAGATTTGAAATGGAGGTATTATTTGGGAAAAAATTTGGCCATTTTTATAGATGAAATAGTTTAATGAAGCTTGGTTAATTATGGAAAATAATTTAACACTATTTATTGTAATTATGATTATATTTTACAAATGTGCAGAGAAATTCCCTTTTTTTATTTTGATAATGGAATTTATTGAATCAAGAGGTACTCTTAAATTTAAATTTCCATAATATCATTAGATGTAATATCCATGAATTCAATGTTGATAATATAAAAAGGATAACAATAAAATGTAGATAGTTAAGATAGATATAGGGAGAGTGTATTTGATATAATAATAGATGTATTTCAATGGTGTGTTGAGAAAAAATTAGAATATTAAAAAAATTAGGCCATTTAGTTTCTACTATTGTGTACCAACTTATCACTAAATGAAACCAAGATAGAAGAAGAAGTATTATTGAGAAAATTCCACATGATATCTTTATATTGTAGAAACGTACAAATTATGTGAAAAAATAATTTATTAACATTGAAACTACTACTATCGATGAACATTATATGTGTCAATGATATTATAAACAAGACGAATAATATTGAGGTGAGATTTATAATATTTTATTATTCTTACAATATTAGATCTATTTAATGTATTTTATGAAGTGGAAGAAAAAACCTGATGTAAGAATCTATTTACATGTGTTATTTATTTAGTGAAGGAGTATAAATAATACTTCCCTATGTCCATAATAGAATAGATATTAGTATTTGATGAATTTTTTTTATTAAGGAGATCTATCATCAGGATGATTTAACTTCCATGTGAAAATAATAACATCATATTCATGGAGTGACTTCTGGAGGACCCATTGTGATATTTTTTGATCCAAAATGATAAAGAAGCTATGAGACACTATTGCTATTGGTAGATTTACATGGTGATAAGGATAATACCATAAAAATATATATTCCCTGAATTATATTACTGGATCACTATGTATTTTAATTCACCCAAAAATATTATTGATATATTCACCCACATTATAGAAAAAACATGTAAAATTTCTATGTCATGTTGTATTTATTTATTTATAACATTTCATATGTGGTTTTGTGATATGAATTCATAATATTATCCTTCCAGCCCAATATGTTAAATGGTTAGTATAAAAAGTGGGGTATTTTAAAATTAAAATAATTATATAAAATTTGATCACAATAATTCACCTCCATGTTTGACTACACAAATCATTAGTCACTATAAATAGGACATGTGAAAATTTGTAATAATATTTTACTCACTATATTTATTATTATTTATTATTATATTATAAATTTAGTATATTTTTGGAGTTTATGCTATTTTTTTAATTGTCATTTTGAATGTGGAATATAATTCACATTTTGAAGAATACTGCATTAAATTAGGTTTATAATAATTAAAATCTCATGCTTTCACAAAAAACATTTTACAATATAATGCTAATATATATTTTATTAACTTTTATACTTATGTACTACTATAAAAACCATATTATATTGTAATATTTTCATTATAGGGTGGTTAAAACCATTGTGAAAATATTGTTTGTGACTTAAAACTATATTCTATACATTCATTAAGAAATATTTTCTATAGTTTAATTTAGAATATTTAATTTTTTTAAAGAAATTTATAAATATAAAATATTGGTGGGTTTCATTTATTTAGAATTTTTTCTGTGTAATTATTATAATTAAAACTATAAATTATAAAACTGCAATAAAAAATAAGGACAACGATGAATTTATAAACTAATTTTTTTTAGGGTTTAGTTCTTAACATGCATTTCATTTCAATTTTTTATTGTTTTGAGGAATCACAGAACTGGAAGAAAAGGGGAGATGGTGGTGGAGCTAAAATTTCAACTGAAGGGGATACATTGAGGTGTTTTTGGTTTACTTGTGGAATGTTTTTTCTGTCAAAATATTGTTTTAATTTATATGAATTTTCTTTCTAGTATAGTCATGGACCTCATAGAAGGGATACATGTGTGGATGGATTGGTCGTTCTTCTATTTAGGATACCTTTTCACTATGTAGATCAAGATGCATATATTGTTTATATGTGTGGTTCTATCATTTTACGGGTTGAATTAAGGTTTATGGGTTACATAGTGGATAACCATATATCAAAATTCCTCATCTCTATAATTTTAGAAACTATTGTGGTGTGTTATCGCAATTGATCCACATCAATTCCTTGGTTATATAGGATTTTTGGGAGACCATTTATTAAATTGGGGTGATAGAGGGGTATTCCTAGCGTGATTTATAAATGTACACTCATCCATGGTTGGATTGGAAACATTATGGAATGGTTTCTCCAACCACAACATGGATTTTGTGAAAAATCCAACCATTGTGGCATGTCGATCCATATTGTATCACGGGGTTTTTAAATTCCATATTGTATAAATTTAAAAAGTAAATATTAATTTATTTTGTTTTTCCCACTTTCATTGACCGGTGGGTGATTAAGGTTCTCCTTTTGAGATTCATTACAACTTTTGTGTTATTTTCCCTCGTCCTCTAGAGATCATCATGTTGGTAATATAAGGTGAGTTACATTCATCCACCTTTGGTTCCTTTTCTACGGTATTCCATCATTAGATGTTAACAAAACACTATTTTCATTATTTTTATATTTATTATCTATTATTTATGGATTATTATTAGTTGAATTATATTCATAATAATCATGGCTTCAACACCAGAGATGTAATTTTGATATCTACATCAATTATTTAATTCTTGTTCATTCAATGTTCCTAAATTGGTATCGAGGTTGTGGATGCAAGATTTTTAATTATATTTCATGTTAGTGTGGGAGTATCAAGAATTTTGTTTCTTAGGTGGATGTATTTTATGGAAATAAATAAAGATAATAATGCTTGACATAATAATTTTTGTGTATTAAAATGATTTAGGGATCCCCTGTGATGGTGATTTACATAATATGAGTTACCACAATTGATTTTCCAAAGAGTGTGACATAACATATTGTAATCATTATTATTTTGTTGAATATTTGTCTTCAATTAAATCTATATAATATTGTAAATATGATAATACAAGTGAATAATGAAGAAGTATACTAATTTTAATTGTTTCAATTTATTAATTCTAAATTACATGAAATGTGATTCATTTATCAAGATAATGTTTTTACTATAGATACTATTAGATTGTTATTATTATGGTCTCTATTTTTTTAAAAACTCACAAAATAAATTTTTAAATAAATAAGGTACTGTTAAATGATTTTTTAGGGATAAGTTTTTGATGTTATGTGAAATCCTAACCTAAATTAATATATGTTTTATATATTAATCATGAGGACATTATTTCCCTTTTAGATTTTTATAGTGATAATAGTAATTCATGTAATTTTTATACCCTAGGATGTTAGATACATTGTGTTGATCTGGGACAAAAATGATGGTGGCATGACTGTGTGAGATTTTTTTCAATAAATTACATAGAAAATATAATTCAAACATATTGAAATAAATAAATTGAGACATTATCTTTTAATGTCGAGTTATTCAATTGTATACTAGTAAAATTTAGAGTAGGAAATGAAAATTTATAGTGGTTCAGGAGATAAATATCCCTTAGTCCTCTACACCAACACTCTTTTCATGAGTATGATGATTTTTAATAACTAGGTCATTTTTTAGGTGAATTTGACAACTATGTTCAAGGAGTTACTATATAGTATAAGGATTTTATAGAGTGTTCATGTTCATTTATCATTGAACCATGATAACATTGACTAGGAATCGAATACTCTCCCATGATTGAGTATAATTAATCAATACATTAGTAGAATGATATGATAGGTATAAGTTGATTAAAATTGGGAACATTGTATCCATCATAATTGAAATATTATTTTATCTTCAAAATATCACAACAATAACAAATAGATTTTAAATGATTACCAAATTTCATCTTATTTTAATGAATACAACAATAAAATAAAATTGATACTTTTATTTTTTTTAATTCAAGGGGATTTTTATTTAGTCATACATTATTGAAATATCAACTATCTTAATTTTCTATATATAATAAAAAAATTCAATCTCTTTCAGAATACACGTTCATCTTCAATGATTTGAATTTTTTATTTTTAAAAAATTTATTTGAAATGATTCAATAATTTTATTTTTAATTATAGTATTACAATTGAAGCTTCCTGAAAAAAATGATACAAATAAAATAAGATAAATGAATAATAATATTTTAAAATTAAAATATCCTATTATTGCTTTCAAATATTCTCCAATATAATCTTCAAGATAATATGTAAATGGCTGTAAAGATATTGAAAATTTTAAATTAAAATGTCCATAAATATCTCCTTGAATGATTCTCAAAAATTACACAATTCATACTTTATAAATCAATCAAATATTCACAATTATTATTTCAATTTTGATTCAAAATTAATTTAGAATAAATATATAGTGAATTTTATCAATAATTAATTTCATCTCAATGATATGAACATTGGATCTGGTAAGAAAATATATTATTATAATACTTATGATAATTTACAAAAATTAATTTCATGATGATATAATTTGGTTCTATTGTTTTTTGGAGCCTATAAAGTTCCAATATTTTATTTTTTCTAGTTTAAATTTTATAGATAATTTAAATATCATTAAAACAATCTTAATATTACATTAAAATGATTTTTAGCATAATGTTTCATTAAAAAATAAAACAAAAAATTCTAAAAAAATACAAATCTGTGCAGTGACATTGGGCTAAAACACTAACTAACTTTTTTAAATAATTAATAATATCCAAAAATTACTTAATTTTTTTTCTTGTAATGAACATGGACTTTAATATTTATTGTTCTTGATTTTGTAGTCTTTTTAACCAATTAGTCTTTATCAATAAAAATGACATCTTAATATTTTCTAAAACTTATATTCACATTATTTGATGATTCAAATTTATTTTCATGTACATAAAATTATCCATTAGGTTTACTAAGAGATATATTTTTAAAATTTAACAGTGAGATATTGATGATTTTCCATCATAATCAGTTTCTATAGGGTATAGATTTACATTTTTATTTGAATGATGACATTCATTGTTATAAGTAGATTCATCGCATGAATATTTAGATTCAATGTATGTATTAGTCTTGGATTTATTTAATTTTTTCTTATAATCTACAATCCATTGATCCATAAATATATGGAAGCCATGTCTCAAATCAACATTCAAATATTTATATCTATATTTGATAACTCATCATGAAAACCCAAATATATTAAATTAGTATCAAAATAAATATCTGTTGAAACATTAAGTTATTTTTTTCTTTTATGATTGAAACATGATCTTTATCTTCAGATTTCATCTCAACTTCATACAACATCAATGTTATGAGAAATTCCTTCATCATTGAATTATATACTGGTGAAGATGTTTTAATTTAATTTAAAATTCAATTTAATTTATATGGAAAAAACTGAGAAAATTTAAATCATTATCTCATTTAGGTATAGGTGTTTCATTGGAAGAAACATCATAAAATATCTCAGTAGGTCTCCCATTCATCTGAGTAATACGTTATCTTCATGAATACTGCACGTATCGAATTTACGTAAAATAGTTTTGTACATCATTTAGATCATAATCTTTTTCTAATGAAGTATGAAAAAGATAAAATGTTGGAGTATTGGATATTATAAAAATTACTTGTATCAAGTATAAATATTTTTATATCATCAAATATTTTTATAATGATATCCATGCCTGTGATTAAAATTTTGGTCTAAGATACCAATAATAAATACATAGGAGGGGGTGAATTGGGTCTTTTTTAAAATCAAGAAAAATTTAAATCATCATTGAGGAAATAAATTCATCATGTAATTATTTATTAATATTGATTACTATAGTGGATATGTCATCCAACCTATTTATTTAAAAAAATCATTACAAGTAAAAAAAACAAGTGAATTTTTAATGAATAGTTTTATGGAAATTATGTAAATAATATATGAAAACATAAACAATTAATCAAATATAATTCAAATACATCTGCAATGGTTCACCCTGGGATACTTTTTCTACATCTCATATCATTGGAACATATATCAAAGGAAATGGGAGAGTATAAAGACAGGTAAGGGAATAAGAAAGAGAGACATATAACTTATGATCATGAGACATATTGACAAGAAAATGTATCATTGAGATATGGAATGAATTATTGGAATATCATTTTTATAATACCAAAAATGAAAATATAGAATATTGGAAATAATATAGAAATGTGGAATTTATAAGAATATTATTATGTTTTATCTTCAGGGGTTTATTAAAGAAAATTACTAAAGTTATTCCCCAAGGAATCATAAAAGATGTCATCTCTAGAGATTAAATTATTTACCCACTGAAATGGTTCACTATCATGGTTCACCATTAAAATGTGTTCATTTAGTATGAACCACTTAGATCATAATAAATAATTTCATTAATAACACATGGGAAATATATAATGTGTTTTTAATCAAAAGAATGGAATTGAAAAGTGATTAAATTGACGATAATTAAATCATTATTATCCCATGAAAAAGAGAATGTGGGTTAAATAAATGTAAATCCCTGAAAAAAAAATTATTTTACTACTATGTGAACACCAATGTTAAAGGAAGATGTGTTGGTATTCATAGAATGAAAACTAATGAATATATCTCATGTTAAATATCGATGACCGACAAGTAAATTTGGTTGGATGACTATATAAAATATTTTGTATAAAAGGTTAATATGAGAGTGGTAAAGGTTATCCCATTGATAAAATAGAATTCATACTATATTGGTATAATAGATAGTGTTAAAATGAATTAGTTAGGAAAATGTAATATATACAACAAAATGGATGTTGAATGGAAAAGTGAAGTGGAGATTTCCCTTAACATGAAGAGATGTTATTAAACATGCGGATAAAACCTTGGGGGATTGAGACCACCATGGGGGGACTCCATTTATGGAAATTTACTTGATCGTCATGGAGTATATATTAAGAGTGAATGGGAATTGTGAAATGGGTGGTTGTTTGTAGAAAAAGTTGAGGAACTATTTAATAATTTTCAAATATTGCTCTTGGAAATATAAGATGGGAAAAATGGAAAACCATTGGATTGAAATTGGTTTTTTCTTATTGTTTTGTAAAATTATATTACACTTTATGATATTTTAATATTTTAACAGTGAAACACCAATTTTTATACAACATTGTATGTGAAAAAAATTCCATAAAATAATGCTTTGAAAAATATATTTTCAATTTTATACATTGGAATGCCACTAATTGGTCTGAAAATTGATTAGAAGAAATTAAAATACATGAAATTACGGAAATATATTTGTTTTATATGTTGAATTTTTTATATTTAATTATTACATCATTATGAATTAAAAGTAATGGCTTAAAACAAACCAAAATACTAAAACTGTATTTTTACTCTTCATGATTAGATAATGAGTTTTAATAAATTATCAGAAATGCAAACTAAACAAATGATGGGGTTTTTATTAAAAATATAATTTTTATTTTATCTGAATAGTTCTCTAAATATGATATTGTTTTAAATATTTAAAATATTTCTTTACATAAATATTTTATTTTTAATGTAGAGTGAATTTTCAGAAAATTTTAAAAATTTCCCAGGACAATATAAAAATATTTTATCAATTATTTTTAAATAACTTTTTTTAAAATAATATTTAATTTAAAAAATTTTATTCATGTATCACACCATGCTTCCACAATACTTTTTCCTTTTAATAACACAATAGCATGGGATGTATGCAACACTAAGTTCGAGCACACCACGACCTATCAATCTAGCCGTTTAAAAAGTGGTTATGTATAATAATAACCACATTTTAAAATTTTAAAATATCCCATATAATTTTAATATTAATTATTTTTGTCTCTTAGATAATATATAAAAACAAATTCAAATTTTCAAATAAATGAAGTATTGTTTTTAAAAATGCCGTATTTTTGTTTTTTTATTGGAGAACCCTTTTTTAATATAGTATATGATAATTTTTTATATTTAATTTGATAAAATAAATTCTTTTTTATAATATGGACAAAAAAATTGGTTTGGATAAATATTTGGAGATTTTTTGATAACTTTAACATATTGATGAATAGTGAATGATACTAAATTTTAATTGAAAAAACATTTATTTAATAAAAATAATTTATGGTGTTAAATTATAAATTCGAATGGTTTTAATGTATAATAAGATTATTTTTCTATCAGTTAATCCAATTTTGTTTATTGGTTGAATGATCGCATTTAAATTTGACATAAACATATATATATCTATTGATAGTTTTTACCTATCAAAAACCCGCTTTGTAGTTCTGACAACAAATAATAATTCAAAGTAATTAATGAAACTTCTATATTTATATTTTGGTAAAATAGAAATCATTTTTTGATTTGGAATATCAACATTATCTTAAGGTTAATTTTTGGTAATTTTTATAAAAGCAATCAATTTTTGATGAATACTGAAAGCACTACATTATTATTTAAAACCGACATTTATTTAAATATCTATAGTCCTTATTTAAATTTATTATAAAGTCAAAATTGATAAATAATACCTATATTATTCCAATTTAATTCATTGAAATCTTTTTATAATAAGATTAGATATATAAAATTTTATTGATCTTTTTATCATCTTCTACACACCTTCGAAGAACATTTCCAAATTTTCATAAAACATAATTTTACCACTTCTATAAATTGAATTTCAAAAATCAAAGAGACATGATTGAAATCAGTAAGTAAAATTTGTTCAATAGGATGAAAATAATTTTAAATGAATAGTAAATTTTGATTTTTATATACTAACGGGTAAAAGAAAATATGGAAATTAAAGTTAAAAATGATATTATAATTACACTAATACATGTTATAAATCTATTGGATAAGTTTATTTTGACCATAATAAACCTTAGTAAAAAAATATTATCCATTAATATCCATTGGGATAATATTAGGACAATTATTAAATTTTATTTAAATAAGTGTTAAAAATGCAAAATTGAAATTTTAATAACTAAAACATTTTTAATATATAGTTATACAAACAATAATATCTAATATAAATATTAATTATAAATAAAAAAAATCCCAAATGATGGTATTTTATTTAAATTTTTAGATATTAAATAATTATGTTTATTTATTACATAATGATGATGCAGAAATTATCAAATTAATGAATGACAAAAATAATTGATTTTATAAATATTAAAATAAATGTTAATTGAAACTTTTAAAGCATTAGTATAATTTTATTAGTTAATATTACATGTTAGTATTGATTAAATAATTTTTTTTCAAAGTGATAAAGTTGTTATGACTTTTACAAAAAGGAAATAATAAATAGTGTCAAAATTGACATATATGTGTTTTTTAAAGCTAATACTACATTATTAAATGATATAATATCCCGAAAATTATAAGGTTCATCCCAATGTCTTAGATAAGGTAATATATGTCATTTATGAACCACTTTAGGATATCTTGTAATTTTACAGTATGTTTATTAACCTTATAGTGTATGAATACTAGAAGACATCCTAATAGATAGACTATTTAACTAAGAGTTATATCTTAAAGATAAGATTAATGTGGTGACCTAAAATTGTACAAAACCAATTTGTTGGGAAAATATCAACCCATCAGCAGATTAGAATCAAAATAATCTATTTTGAGCCATTGTAAACCGATAATTATTTTATAACAAAATAGTATATCACGTTATTCTGAAAGTGATTGTCACCTCTCTTATAAAGGGGTACATCCCCTTTTCATAATTTCACACCTCCAGAGCGATTTATCCTAGAAAAAACCTTCTCAAATATTCTCTCAACTACCATCAATTACACATAGAGGCCTTATTTTTTGTAAAGACAACATAAAGCTCCCTTTTAATTAAATTAGAAGGAATCACCCAAAGAAGATTTAAAAATTTCATCACCTCTTTCAAAGTTCTTTTCTTCTTCCGCTTCCTCTTTATTAGTTGTTTCAAAAAAAATAACTCCCATAAATTCTCTATACTATGATGATATTATATATATGGTACAACCATATTCATTATTCTATCCATCATATGAATGTCAATGTCACCATACATGTGTACGTACGACTTACCGTCTCTAGGTCATGGTGTAGTTCGTTATTCAACACATCATTATTTGGATGGGTATAATAATGAGTATAATTGATTTAAATAAAAAATATAACATGTTAATTATTATATATATTTAATATACCATCCAATTAAATATTATTTCATCATCAATAGAATCATATTTTCCCTCCTTTGTTTGTACGGATTACTGTCTCCACGAAACCGATGAGATTAATTCCCCATCATATCCATTCTAGAATAATTATCATTTGATGAATAAATATAATCATTAAATATCTTATAATCATTATGGATATGAATCATATACATCTATCCATAACAAACATTAATTACATAATAAAACAGATAAAGGAAAATTATTTAGTTAACACCTGAAACAATGATACTACTGAAATATTGATAACAAAGAAATATTATAACATCATATATGATATAATCTTTTTGTATGAGGATTATTTTATAATTTAATAAAAATTATCTATCCATTATATAGGATGTTAAGTGCCCTAGACTAAGTATGAAAACATGGTAATAGTTAATTTTAAAATATCTTTATTATCTGAGGTTGTTTATACATGTGTATCTACTGGGACGACTTTATCATCCACAACCGTGTTTCATAAAAACTAATTTCAATATTTTTTAATATATACCTGAAGACAGGTTGAATTCATTTATACCCTTGTTTGACTTTATATAAAATGTTTTAAAATGAATATTTCCATTTTTTCCCAAACAATGCACTTTATTAAATTTTCGACATATTAAGGAATGAATTTTTTTCTAAACCTATACGGTGGGTGCGGATATTTCTCGATGTTATAAAACCTTAGAAAATTCACTTACAAAGTTATAATAATATTTTTCAACATAAATGTTTTCATTACATTTTAATGATTTCAATTTAGAATGAAAAATTTGAATTAAATAGTTTTTGGATTGATTTCATCTATGTGATCATCCATTGTTGGTTATTACTTGTATTTAAAGTATATTTATTATGATACTATATTAGATAGTGTATTGATGGTTTTGTGATATGTTTGACTGTGGATGGGCAATTTTTACCCCATTCATTGTCTACGGTTAATGTATTGACATTTTGTATGCCAGTTTTAATATGAATGCTTATATTATATTTGAACCTTTTCAAAAGGGAAATACAATAGACATGGCAGGTGGAGCCTGCTATAAATTCTAGATGCATCAGTATGTATCAGGAGACAAGGTAGTGTCTTGGAACATGGTCTTGAAAAAGTCTAATTTGTTGTCTTGTTACAAGGCTTTGACTATGTGGTTATGATGTCTGGCATTATGCCTTCCATCATTATGATATTATCTATTGAAATTAAATGTGATTATTCGACTAGTAGAATATCCATGTGAACAAGTAAATGAATATATTTTATTTTTCTTTTCCATATTATACTGAATTATAGGTTTAAAAGGGTTTTGATTTATTCTTATACATTTCCTTATATTTTTATCATAATTTATGAATGTTTTTTCTATATTGTTATCCTTAATAAGCATCTGAGATCACCCATTTATATGTTTTTTTTCCCAGAATGTAAAGAATTATATAATGATTAACCTATATGGATAGGCCAAAGGATATGAGTGTGCTCAAAGGTTACATAATGTTGTTTTTTATTTCATGATATCATGAAAAACATATATATGTATCTTGTACATAAAAGGCTAATAAACAAATCAGTCTCTGGGGACATGATTTTTTATGCTCTCATGAATGTTATGTAATAATGCACCATCTCTAGGTAACATGGACGAGGTGTTATATTTGATATCAGAGGAAGTTTAGTACAATATTTGGAAGAAATATTTAGAAATACTCTGTTTATAGAACATTACCATAAGATAGACATTTAGGATTATTATAGATGAACATATTTAAATTTTAGTAATGTACAAATTTTGTGTATTTTCAATGAAATTCCAATATTCCTTGATATGATTAGGTAGATGCAGCTCTGGAATAGATGTACCTAGGAGTGAAAACTCTGACAAGGTGTTTCGGTCATGACCCAGGATATCCTGGTACATGAAAATGGGCCTTGCTGCACTCTTGGTTACACACTCAGGGGATATGCTTAGAATAATTCGAATTTTCATTACAACCCATTATGAAGGATTTATAAAAAAATACTTCCTCAAAGAAAACATTTTTTATTATAGATTATATTCATAAACCATTCAACTTATTATAGGTATTTTACTAGTGTAGATTTATGTATTGTGATTCAAAAACTAATCTTATGTATGCTATTATTTAGAAATTGTGCCTAGTGAAGGGAATTTAAATTGTATCAATGCACGTAATCCATGCAGGGATTTCTACCCCTTTCAATATAATTACAGTAGAGCTATTGATGTAATTGGTGCTGAATAACTTATTACCATACTTGGAAAACTCACATAGGGTTTGAATAATAAACTTACCCATATGGAGAACCATGATCCACAATGCAGAGGATAAATGTCAGACCAATTTATGAGGCAACAACCACCAACATTCAACTGGACAACAAATCCATTTATAGATGAGTAATTGAAATGTTATTTAGAGAAAACATTTCATTATTTGGGGAGTAGCAAAAGGGAAAAAGTTATTATGGAATTTTATCACATCACAGGAGATGCAGATCAATGTTGATGCATAGCTCAAAACATAAATGAGGATAAAGAATTGACAAATATGGAATTAGGGGAGTTTAAATATCTTTTCATAGAAAAATACATTCCTGTGAACAACGAGCCGATATGGAAAAAAATTTCTGAGTCTGAAGAAAAAAAAGGATGAGAATGTCTCAAAGTATAAGGTGGATATTAAATGGATAGAATGGATTTAAGTAGGTTATATACGTAACCCTATGAATAATATTGATTGATTCTTTGACGGGTTAATACCATTTATCTATCAAGCATTGGTCTCACGATCCTTCTCGTTGTACGAAGATATATTCTCATGTGCTATCAAGACAAAAAAGAAATTCTTAATGTCTTACGACAATAATGTAATGAAAGAGAACAAGAAAACGTTTGTTCAAGTGATTGAAAAAGGGAAAAATATAATTAAGTATTTTCCCTAATTTGATAATGTGGGAATAAACACCCTGGTACTTTGTTGAAGGGGATGGGAGTATGTCACATGTTTGGGAAAAAAGTACATCAAGCTTGTGATTGTAACTTAATGAAAGTGGGTTTCAATGTTGAATTCTAAAATTGTAGATATATAGAGAATTATGAAAATGAATTTCTCAAGTGTGAAGAAAACATACTATAGAAAAGTCTAAGTGAGGAAGGGGAAGCTTATGATGTTACTACAACTGATGTGGAATAATTAATGTATTAGTGTTTTCAGATTTAAGAATTATATTATGGTTATCTGAAGAATGTGATATATATAAGGATTGTTCTAATGAATTTTTTTTCATTATGGGTTTAATATGATGAAGGAAATCATATTTTTAGTATGTGATAATAAGAGAATATTTACATTGTTTGGAGAATCTGATGTTACAATTGATATTGGAATTAAGATTCCTTTTAGAGAGTGTTTGGACTGAAGTATTCTACATAAATAAAATTTTTGGAATGGATTATTTTGGAAATTAGATACTATTGTTTAAGGTTAAAATATTTCTTAATATTATTTCTGGATTGTTATAAAAAAGAAAACGCAGAGGTCGCGTGAAAACTCATCACATAGGGCAAGGTCGTGAAACTTGAACCCGCAACCGAAGAGTGAGAATGGTGTATCACATACCACTAGCCTACATGATGATCTGGTTTTTATAATGTAGTTTTTTTAAAATGGTCTGACATATGAATTAAAAATTCATTTTTTGGAACCCCATACCATAAGGATAAATAGAATATTTTTGAGTTCTATTATCTTTTAGAGCGAAAGATGAGTTTGTGGTATGATGGAACTCTACTTTTCAAGTATTCATTTTCTCATATTCTTTGAATAAATTAATTATTAATCTTTTGGAATGTATCAAAGAACCAAAAGAGTGTTATTCTTAAACATTATGTTTTTTAACTAAAAATATTTTAAATTATCAAAGATTTATAGATTTGGGGCCCTAAATTTTTGATTCACTTGTTTTTGATTGATGACCTCAATCAATACCAATATATATTTACGTTTCCCTCCCAATTATAATTTCAACTAATATTCACTTATTCTGAATCCTAATTTGGTGGTGACATTTTCAATCCCCTTTCCCTTTTATTAAGACAAAATTTAATTATTCATATTTCTGATGTGGATTTTCCACAATGGTATTTTCAATTTATTAAACAATTATTTTTGAAGAACAATTTCTAATTGTGAGGACATAATTTAATGAACGTTGGAATAATTTTACACCCCAGGCTTCCATGACACATTTTTCATAGAATTATACAATAACGTGCGATATACGCAACACATAGATCAAGTGAACCACGACCTATCAAACTAGCTGTTTAAAAAAGATGTTATGAATATTAATAACCGCATTTTGAGTTTTTTATATATCTCATATAATTTTAACGTTAATCTACTGTGTTTATTATACATAATATAAGGAAAAAAAAATAAAATTTTCAGATAAAAGAAGTTTTTGAATCAAATTGTAGTTTTCCCTCCTTTTAATGGAGGACTATTTTTAAATTCAATTTTTGACACTATTATATATTAAATTTGATGAAATTAAATTTTTATTTAGAATTGGGAAATTAAAATATATTTTGGATAAAATTTTGGTGTTTTTCTGATTACTTTCATATTTTGATGAATAGTGTAAGATACTAAATTTTAATAAAAAACAAATTTTTTAATAAAAATAATTTATATTGTTAAATTTTACATTTGAATTGTTTTTAAATATAATTAGATTATATTTTTGTCATTTATTCCAATTTTGGTCATTTTATGTAACTTCAAAATTAAATTAGACATAAATATAAATCAATTTTTTGATAGTTTTAACTTCTCAAAAATCCGCTTACTAGTATTGACAATGGAAATTAAATTTAAATTAATTAATAAAACTTATATGGTATAATTTTGGTAAAATAGATTTAATTTTTGTATTTTTAATATCAAAATTATTATATGATGATTTTTTGGTTTCTTTAAAAGAATATTTTATTTTTGATAATAGTAAAAAACTACATTATTGAATACAATTGAATTTTATTTATATTTATTTAAATTTATTTTAAAGTAAAAATATATAAATAATATATATATTATTCCAATTTAAATAATTGGAGTCATTTTTTAATAATATTTTATATATAAAATTTTATTGATTTTTTTATTGTTTTTTACCCACCTTATAGGCACATTTTTAAATTTTCATACAACATAATTTTACTGCTTCAATGAATAAAATTTAAAAAATACGAGACACAATGTTGACATTAGTATGTAAAATGTGGTTCAATAGGATGAAACTATTTTTTTGTGTGTATTTACTTTTGAATATTATTTACCACAGTTAAAAGTAAATATAGTAATTAATTGTAAAAAATGATATTATAATTACCATAACACAAGTAATATGTCTATTGGATAAGTGTTTTTCCACCAATATCAACCTTAGGAATAAAATATTTTCCTTTTTCGTCCACTTGGTAGATATTGGGACACTTATTATATTTCATTTAAGTAATAGATAAAAGTGTTAAATTAAAAGTTAAATAGATAAAACATTTTTCATATAGGGTTTTACATAAGATAATTTCGACTCTAAATATTCATTAGAAATATAAAAATATTTCCTAAATCATGGTATTTTATTTATAATTTTTATTTATCACATAATTAGATTTATGTATGACAAAATGATGATCCCTTGATTACCTTATTAATTAATGACTAAAAGAAATGATGATAATAATGTTAAAATAAATATAAACTATTTAACTAAGAGATACATCTAAATGATAAGGTTAATATGGTGACCTAATTTTTTCTAAAACCAAATGGTTGAAATAATTTAGATAGATCCCCACATTATTCTAGAAATAATATATTTTTATCCATTATAAACCGAAAATGAGTTTTTTTTAAAATAGTATTTCATGATTTTCCTAAAGTGACCCTCTCCTCTCTTATCAAAGGGTACTTCCCCTTCTCTTAATTTTAGACTCCAAATCCATTGGAATCGCCCCACCCCAACTCAAATATCCTTTCAACAAGATTCAAATCATCATAGAGGCCTTATTTTGATAATAAAACCATCATATGGAGCCCTTTTGATCAGATCTAATGGAAGAACCCGAAGAGAATGTAATAATTTCATCACCTCTTTCAATATTCTTTTCTTCTTCCACATTATTTTTATTTTCTGTTACCATACCAAAATAATAACACTAGTACCTTCTACATCCAATGATGTTATTATAAATATGTTAAAACCGTATTCATTATTTTATCCTTCCTATTAATGACAAAGTCACCATATATGCATACGTACGAGTTAACATCTCCACGTCGGGGTATAGTTTGTTATTCAACATGTCATTATTTGAATGGCTATAACAGTGAGTATAATTGATGTAAATAATAAGTATATCATGTTCATTATTATTTATATGTTATATAACATCCAATTATATACGATTTCACAATTAATAGAATGATATTGTCGCTCATGCGTACGTACAGATTACCGTCTCCACGAAAGTGATAGGATTCATTCTCCATCATAACCATTAAAGAATAATTATCATTTTATGATTAAAAATAATCATTTATGAACATAATATAACCCAGGATATGAATCAAATACATCATATCCATAACAATCAGGACATCTGTAACAAATAATATATTTGAAAATGAGTCAGTTAACACCTAAAACAATGATACTTATAAAATATTAAAAACAAATAAATATTATAATAGCATGTACGATTTCATATTTTTGTATTTGGACTCTTTTTTAATTTAATAACCATTAGTTTACCAGTATACATGATGTTAACATATACTTGACTAAATAATGATATACGGTAAGGATTAATTTTACAATCTATTTATTATTCGATGTTGTTTATACGTGAGTATCTACTCAGACCTCTTTATCAACCACATCTGTGTTTCCTACAAATGTATTTCAATTTAATTTATAATTTTCTAGACTATGGGTTAAATTAAATTATACCCTTATTTTATATTTTATGAAATGGCTTAAAAGGAATCTTTCCGTTGATTTCGAAACAATGTACTTTATATCCTTTTCAAAAAATTATATAAAGGATGTTTTTTAAAACTTATATAATGGGAGGAGCTATTTTATGACAACATAACACCTTATAATATTCCCTTACATGATTATAAGAATATTTTGAAAATAAATGTTTTCATTACTTTTGAATTATTACAATATAGAAGGAAATATTTCACCGAAATAGTTTTTGGATTCATTTCGTCTATGTCAACATCCATCATTAGATTTTGAATTTATTTAATGTTCATTTATTATGATAAAACCATTCATATTGTATTGAAGTTTTTGTTATATATTTTACTATGTATGATCCATCTTTATACCATTCATGGTTTATGGTTAAAGTATTCACATTTTGTATGTCAGTATTAATATGAATGTTTATATTATATATCAACATTCTCATATGAGGAATGCATTGGACTTTTTAAGTGATGGGTTGAGCTAGATATAGATCCTAGATGCATGGTTAGGTCTCATGAGACAAACTAGTTTCTTGACACAAGGCCTTGGAAATATCCTATTTGTGGTCATGGCAATAGGCCTTGACTATGTGGTTATGATGTCTGGCATTAATCATTTTATCCTTAAGAATTTTCTATTGATATTACATGGGATTATTCGACATGTAAAATATCCATGTTAATAAGTAATTGGAATTATTTGATTTATCTTTTCCATATTATGCTGAAGTTTATGTTTAAAAGTCTTGTGTTTTAGTCTTATACATTACCATAAATGTTTATACTTATTTATGAATGTTTCCTCCATATTGTTATCCTTACTGAGCATATGTACTCACGCATTTCCATGTTTTACATTTATACCATGATATAATGATGTATATAATGATTAACCTATAGGGATATGATAAAGGATATGATTGTATTACAAGGGGACACAATGTTGTTTTTTTATTTCATGATGTAATGTAAAACTTATGTATGTTAATAGTACTTCCAGGGCTACTAAACTAATCAGTCATTCAGGACATGATCTTTTATTATCATGCCAATGTTATAAAATAATTCACTAACTATGGGTAACTAAGGTCGGGGAATTATAATTCATAATACATGATTTTATTATAATAATATTCAAAATTTATATAAAAATATGATTATTTTTTATTTTCATCCAACAATTAGATATAAAATTCATCTCTATTAGTCATATATTTTACTAAGAAAAAATAATCATAAATGGAATTAAATTAATAAGAATATTATTTATAAAATGAAAATTAAACAGTAAGAAACTATTCCCTAAACAACGAAACCTTTATTACACCCTGATATTCTATTATGGTATGTTGTGCGATGGTGGTACTTTTATGGGGTTACTGGACTAAGATTTATAGAATGATAATATCAAAAAAATGAACTTCTCTCATTAGTGATTTTGTTCCTTATTCACTTATTGAAGCTAAAAATTGGAATGGTCAACATATCACACTAATGATGCTCTCCCCCTTGCTTGTTCTGACAAATGGGTTTGAAATGACATTACTTTACCTCTTGAGGACATCGGTTCTCCTTTCTACATCAATTATCCTTCGTGCATACTAATTATATCCAACAATTATAATGGTGAAATTATCACGAATGGGTATAGTTTCCAATGTTCAAATTGAAAAGTGGTTATATTGACCAATGGTCACATTTTACCAATGGTCACACAATGGTCGAATCCGAATAGCAACATTTACCTTAATTCCCTATAAATACCACTTCATCCATCCACTCAATTTTCACTAAATTTATTCAGTAGTTTATATTTTAATTTCTTAATATGATGATAGGTTTACTGTGATTCTGTTTCATTTTTATAAATTTCACCATTAGTGAGATGATTCTAGAAGATTTGGGTGATCCAAACATTCCCATTTTTATCTATTATATTATATATTTTTGGTCTGTTTGTAATGTTCTTTATTTAATTTGATTTCATAGATGAATAATATAATGATAATTACTAATGAGAAAAAAATTCTATTTGTTTCAAATATATTTTATATGTATAATACTATATAATATATAACACATTTTAATTTAGTGAAAACATTTCATTTAAAAACACGGTGTCGTTACATTATTCAAAATATAATAAATTTCATATATGAAATTTCAACTCATTCACTCGGTTTTTAAAAGGTGTCCTTACTTTTATATCATTGTTTCTATAGGTTTCCATGGAACTTCATAACAATTATTTTTACTATACAAAACATTCAGAAGTCGTGTTTTATTACCTCGTATAAGTTTTCTCTATAATCCATGATCTCCACTAGTTTCTCTTCGTAAGGGAAGTCATGTTCTAGTTGTACCACCTCTTGATCCAATAAATGGGATGGAATTGTTATTTTCTTCCAGAAGATAAATATGTGGAATACATCATGATGTTGAGACATATTTGTAGGATGTTGTAGAAAATAGGCCACTCTCATGTGCAGTTAAGACCTCAACGAGGCCAATGTATCTAGGTCAAAGGATCCCTTTCGTTCCAATAAATATGACTCTATTTCATGTAGATATTCAATGAAAATAATTATATAAAAAATAAAAATACAAGACCCTTAAATGGTTTTCAACCTTGTTCTTCTTCCGAATATCATTATCTTTGATATTCTGTTCGATAGAATGATCCTTTTTCAATATCTCTTTCGAAAGATAATGTTTATGTAGCTTACTGTCACTAACTTCATCCCAATAAGTAAAATTTCCACATCGCGTCCATTATAGACATTTATATGGTTCTATTTGAAAAAATTAATTTAATTTATTATTATATGATATCTCGACTATTGGGAGGCATTATTACGATTCACATTCAAATTTCATTGATCTCGTTCTCAACATTCATTCGCGTATGGGAACAATACTTTACGTTTGGCCATCTTTTTTTTTGTAGTGATAAAAAATAATGAAATTCAATTTAGTTTTAAAAATAATATATAAGTATTATATATAAGATAAATGTGAATAGTGGATCACGATAATAAATAATAGAATATGGTACCCCATGTATTCTCCCTACATCCTTTATGTATATCATAGAAAGTTGTTCAAGAGGGAAATCTCCCTAAATTTCAATGAGATGGGTAGTCTTGGTGAGTGGATCCACTATAACCCTATTTAATTATATCATTTGGATGTTATTGGGAGTCTAGAAATAATGTTTATAGGGATATGTTCCCACTTTCTAGGAATGTTTGGGTACTTATTATAATACCCTTTTACAAATATATCATTCCAAAATCACTTGCTAACAAACCATGAGCCTTACATTATAGCACTACTATAAATAAGCCCATTAGCGACCGCCATTGGCGGTCGCTGTTGCCTCGTCGCTAGAGGCCATTACCGACCGCCAATGGCGGTCGCTATAGGTGCCCGGCAGGTCGGCCTTCAGCGACCGTGCCGCGGTCGCTGAAGGCCCTCTGCCTGGGACCCTATAGCGACCCGGCAGCTCGGCCTTCAGCGACCGCGGCGCAGTCGCTGAAGGCCCTCTGCCGGGCACCTATAGCGACCGCCTATGGCGGTCGCTATTATTAAAAAAAAATTTTAAAAATATTTTTATTGAATTGAATATAAATATATATATATATATATATATGTGTGTAAAAATATTCATATATATACTATTAAATACAATATTTTAAATATATATATATATATATAATATATTTTAAATGTTTTAATATATATTTAATATATATTTAATATATATTTAATATATATATAATATCAAATCATTGTGCTATAATAATTTAAAAACTTCGATTCAAGAAATAATCTCATTTCAGGTCGTTCGGAGCACGTTTGCTCCGAATCGAACCGCTGCAAACCGTTTTGGTGTTTAACGGCGCCGGAAACGCGTTTCCGGCCGCCGCGGTCACACGGCACCTCCGAATGAGGTGCCGTCTGGCCGAACATTTCACAATTCACGTCCCGGATGTTGTCGTACAGTTTTGTGGCATTCGGAGGTCGTTCGGGTGGTTTTGACCCCCCAAAGCGCCATTTTAGCGCGCTCCGCGCTGCTGAAAACGACACAATCCGACGTGCCGCGCGCACCGCACGTCTGATGGACGTGCGGCCTCCTCCTGCATCTCAGGAATAATATTTCTATCGTTCCCGTGTGGTTTCAGGTCGTTCGGAGCACGTTTGCTCCGAATCGGACCGTCGCCCGCCGTTTTGGTGTTTAACGGCGCCAGAAACGCGTTTCCGGCCGCCGCGGTCACACGGCACCTCCGAATGAGGTGCCGTCTGGCCGACCATTTCACAATTCACGCCCCGGATGTTGTCGTACGGTTTCGTGGCATTCGGAGGTCGTTCGGGTGGTTTTGACCCCCCAACGCGCCATTTCAGCGCGCGCCGCGCTGCTGAAAACGACACAATCGGACGTTCCGCGCGCACCGCACGTCCGATGGACGTGCGGCCTCCTCCTGCATCTCAGGAATAATATTTCTATCATTCCCGTGCGGTTTCAGGTCTTTCGGAGCACGTTTGCTCCGAATCGGACCGCCGCACGCCGTTTTGGTGTTTAACGGCGCCGGAAACGCGTTTCCGGCCGCCGCGGTCACACGGCACCTCCAAATGAGGTGCCGTCTGGTCGACCATTTTACAATTCACGCCCCAGATGTTGTCGTACGGTTTCGTGGCATTCGGAGGTCGTTCGGGTGGTTTTGACCCCCCAACGCGCCATTTCAGCGCGCGCCGCGCTGCTGAAAATGACACAATCGGACGTGCCGCGCGCACCGCACGGCCGATGGACGTGCGGCCTCCTCCTGCATCTCAGGAATAATATTTCTATCGTTCCCGTGCGGTTTCAGGTCGTTCGGAGCACGTTTGCTTCGAATCGGACCGCCGCCCGCCGTTTTGGTGTTTAACGGCGCCGGAAACGCGTTTCCGGCCGCCGCGGTCACACGGCACCTCCGAATGAGGTGCCGTCTGGCCGACCATTTCACAATTCATGCCCCGGATGTTTTTTTACGGTTTCGTGGCATTCGGAGGTCGTTCGGGTGGTTTTGACCCCCCAACGCGCCATTTCAGCGCGCGTCGCGCTGCTGAAAACGACACAATCGGACGTGCCGCACGCACCGCACGTTCGATGGACGTGCGGCCTCCTCCTGCATCTCAGGAATAATATTTCTATCGTTCCCGTGCGGTTTCAGGTCGTTCGGAGCACGTTTTCTCTGAATCGGACCGCCGCCCTCCGTTTTGGTGTTTAACGGCGCCGGAAACGCGTTTCCGGCCGCCGCGGTCACACGGCACCTCCGAATGAGGTTCCGTCTGGCCGACCATTTCACAATTCACACCCCGGATGTTGTCGTACGGTTTCGTGGCATTCGGTGGTCGTTCGGGTGGTTTTGACCCCCCAACGCGCCATTTCAGCGCGCGCCGCGCTGCTGAAAACGACACAATCGGACGTGCCGCGCGCACTGCACGTCCGATGGACGTGCGGCCTCCTCCTGCATCTCAGGAATAATATTTCTATCGTTCCCGTGCGGTTTCAGGTCGTTCGGAGCACGTTTGCTCCGAATCGGACCGCCGCACGCCGTTTTTGTGTTTAACGGCGCCGGAAACACGTTTCCGGCCGCCGCGGTCACACGGCACCTCTAAATAAGGTGCCGTCTGACCGACCATTTCACAATTCACGCCCCGGATGTTGTCGTACGGTTTCGTGGCATTCGGAGGTCGTTCGGGTGGTTTTGAACCCCCAAAGCGCCATTTCAGCGCGCGCCGCGCTGCTGAAAACGAAACAATCGGACGTGCCGCGCGCACCGCACGTCCGATGGACGTGCGGCCTCCTCCTGCATCTCAGGAATAATATTTCTATCGTTCCCGTGCGGTTTCAGGTCGTTCGGAGCACGTTTGCTCCGAATCGGACCGCCGCACGCCGTTTTAGTGTTTAACGGCGCCGGAAACGCGTTTCCGGCCGCCGCGGTCACACGGCACCTCCGAATGAGGTGCCGTCTGGCCGACCATTTCACAATTCACTCCCCGGATGTTGTCGTACGGTTTCGTGGCATTCGGAGGTCGTTCGGGTGGTTTTGACACCCCAACATGCCATTTCAGCGCGCACCGCGCTGCTGAAAACGACACAATCGGACATGCCGCGCGCACCGCACATCCGATGGACGTGCGGCCTCCTCCTGCATCTCAGGAATAATATTTCTATCGTTCCCGTGCGGTTTTAGGTCGTTCGGAGCACGTTTGCTCCGAATCGGACCGCCGCACGCCGTTTTGGTGTTTAACAGCGCCGGAAACGCATTTCCGGCCGCCGCGGTCACACGGCACCTCCGAATGAGGTTCCGTCTGGCCGACCATTTCACAATTCACGCCCCGGATGTTGTCGTACGGTTTCGTGACATTCGGAGGTCGTTCGGGTGGTTTTGACCCCCCAACGCGCCATTTCAGCGCGTGTCGCGCTGCTGAAAACGACACAATCGGACGTGCCGCGCGCACCGCACGTCCGATGGATGTGCGGCCTCCTCCTGCATCTCAGGAATAATATTTCTATCGTTCTCGTGCGGTTTCAGGTCGTTCGGAGCACGTTTGCTCCGAATCGGACCGTCGCACGCCGTTTTGGTGTTTAACGGCGCCTGAAACGCGTTTCTGGCCGCCGCGGTCACAAGACACCTCCGAATGAGTTTCCGTCTGGCCGACCATTTCACAATTCACGCCCCGGATGTTGTCGTACAGTTTCGTGGCATTCGGAGGTCGTTCGGGTGGTTTTGACCCCCCAACGCGCCATTTCAGCGCGCGCCGCGCTGCTGAAAACGACACAATCAGACGTGCCGCGCGCACCGCACGTCCGATGGACGTGCGGCCTCCTCCTGCATCTCAGGAATAATATTTCTATCGTTCCCGTGCGGTTTCAGGTCGTTCGGAGCACGTTTTCTCCGAATCGGACTGCCGCACGCCGTTTTGGTGTTTAACGGCCCCGGAAACGCGTTTCCGGCCGCCGCGGTCACACGGCAACTCCGAATGAGTTGCCGTCTGGCCGACCATTTCACAATTCACGCCCCGGATGTTGTCGTACGGTTTCATGGCATTCGTAGGTCGTTCGGGTGGTTTTGACCCCCCAACGCGCCATTTCAGCGCGCGCCGCGCTGCTGAAAACGACACAATCGGACGTGCCGCGCGCACCGCACGTCCGATGGACGTGCGGCCTCGTCCTGCATCTCAGGAATAATATTTATATCGTTCCCGTGCGGTTTCAGGTCGTTCGGAGCACGTTTGCTCCGAATCGGACCGCCGCCCGCCGTTTTGGTGTTTAACGGCACCGGAAACGCGTTTCCGGCCGCCGCGGTCACACGGCACCTCCGAATGAGGTGTCGTCTGGCCGACCATTTCAAAATTCACGCTCCGGATGTTGTCGTACGGTTTCGTGGCATTCAAAGGTCGTTCGGGTGGTTTTGACCCCCCAACGCGCCATTTCAGCGCGCACCGCGCTGCTGAAAACGACACAATCGGGGGGTTGTACGGGGGTGCGGGGGGCTGTACGGGGGTGGAGGGGGGCTGTACGGGGGTGCGGAGGGGCTGTACGGGGGTATCGGGGGGCTGTACGGGGGTGGCGGGGGGCTGTACGGGGGTGGCGGGGGGCAGTACGGGGGTGCGGGGGGCTGTACGGGGGTGCGGGGGGTTGTACGGGGGTGCGGGGGGGCTGTACGGGGGTGCGGGGGGCTGTACGGGGGTGGCGGGGGCCTGTACGGGGGTGGGGGGGGGCAGTACGGGGGGTGCGGGGGGTTGTACGGGGGTGCGGGGGTCTCTCCGGGGGTGCGGGGGGCAGTACGGGGGTGCGGGGGGTGCTGTACGGGGGTGCGGGGGGCTGTACGGGGGTGGCGGGGGCCTGTACGGGGGTGGCGGGGGGCAGTACGGGGGTGCGGGGGGCAGTACGGGGGTGCGGGGGGTGCTGTACGGGGGTGCGGGGGGCTGTACGGGGGTGGCGGGGGCCTGTACGGGGGTGGCGGGGGGCAGTACGGGGGGTGCGGGGGGTTGTACGGGGGTGCGGGGGGTGTACGGGGGTGCGGGGGGGCTGTACGGGGGTGCGGGGGGCTGTACGGGGGTGCGGGGGGGGGGGGGGGATGTACGGGGGTGCGGGGGGCTGTACGGGGGTGGCGGGGGCCTGTACGGGGGTGGCGGGGGGCAGTACGGGGGTGCGGGGGGCTGTACGGGGGTGCGGGGGGTTGTACGGGGGTGCGGGGGGGCTGTACGGGGGTGGCGGGGGGCTGTACGGGGGTGCAGGGGGCTGTACGGGGGTGCGGGGGGCTGTACGGGGGTGCGGGGGGCTCTACGGGGGTGCGGGGGGCTCTCCGGGGGTGCAAAGGCCATCCCATTGATTACAAAAGTGAAAAATAAAAGTGATAACATCTAATTAATACATATTTCTTTTATCGATACCATACTGAAATTTATAAAAAATATATTGGATAATACATAATCTATAATATCAGATTTATTGATCTGTTGGAATTAGTTCGACTTTTTCAAATGTAGAATCATTCAAGATTATCTGATCAAAAACTCAATATGTGTATAAAATATTTAAAAGACCACCATGGATGGTAATAATGCATTACTTAAATTAATAAATACAGTACATCAATATCAACCCTACCAGTAAAAACAAAAAACATATCTCGTGAATATATGGTGCGTCACGCGTTGCCATCATTGCTACCTCCTTCTGGTGGGCCAGGTGCCTACAACAAATAAACATTATAAATATTTTAATAACAAAAATAATTTAAATTAAATAAATAAATACAGTATATACCTGCGTCGTATGATCCCCTGTACCATCAGCTCGACGCACATATTCCCGCAGTGCTCTAACCCCAGCTGTCAATTGCGCATTTGTCTCCTCGGAAGCGCGCAGCCGTGCCTCAAAATCTGACATCTGCTGTGTCATATGAGCAACAGCAGGACCAACAACCGCAGCGCGTGACACTACAGAACGAGGAATCCCTGCTCCATAGGTCAAACTATAGCCATGCCCGTCCCGACCAATAATGCGATGAAAGATCTCATCCCGTCACATGGGAAGCTGTCGCTGGTCCTCTGGAAGATGTTCTAACTCAGCTTCAAATTGATCCTGTGAAATATTTAAATATATATAAATATATATATGTTAATATATAGATTTATGTAATTATTGGTAAGTACAGACACTTACTATCAATGCTGCAACCTCTGGATCATTGCGATCACGAGTCCTTATCCACACCGACATTTTATCAGTTGCTGCACCTTGCCCTCGCAACTGTATATTAAAAGAATATAAACACAAAACCATATTAATTAATAAATTAAAAAATGAATAATATATACCTCATGTCGGATCTGAGACACGTGACGAGTCCCGAGCCTGTGAGCTGGTCCATGCAACGCTCGATTCTCCGAATGGCGTGTTGACACCTCCTATATTCAATTCATTCAAATTTCAAACAAATCACATATTCTTGAAAATATATATACAAAAAAATAATTAATATACAAACCGCAACACCCTCAGTAGACCAATATGCAACCAAGTCACGCCACTGATCCGGGAGGACACCTCTCGGGACTTTTTCCAAAATGTCAAGGGCACCCACATTTGGTACCCAGTGGTCCCTCTTCACTTTGCCTTTATAATCTTTCCATAGCTTACGACATTTTCTCATACACACGGGCCGAAACTCTTCAGGGCATACATTCAAATTTTGCTATAATGAAAATAATCAAACATATTAGTATTATTTATAAATAGAAAATAAAGTAAAATTATTTTCTTACCTGAACCTCCCTCCATAGACGATCTAATGTGTCCTGAGGGATAGAAGCCCAATCACGCGTGGTCAATGGAAATCGATGTGGGTCACGTATGATATGACCCAGCTGACGAATAAATGCCGGGGCATTCAGTCCCACGGGATGAAATACCTCATCAAATGAAACATCTGTCGTCGTGTCGGAATTCCATGATAATATGCCACGACCAGGGCCTCTCCTGCGAGAGGAAGAACTAGCCGAGTCTGATCTTGTTGAAAACAATTTTATATATAAATTGACAAATTATATATATATATATATATGTCAATTACATAAAAAATATAGACAATGACATTCAAACATACCTCGACCCTGAGACGTAGATGCCTCAGATGGATGATGTGGATTTTCTGCCTCTTCCCCTGACATGTCTGTAGTCATACAAAATATCAGTAATGAGTCCAAAGTGTTTAAAAGATAAATTGGATTGTTCTTAATAAATCAAACTTGTACAACTGTTAATCAAACAAAAAATGGATTGAATAATTAGTTGTGAAAGAATTTTAAAAAATCAGAAAGTTAATCAACCTAAATATTTATGACTGAATTAACTTACAAAAGTGAGGATTAAAACTTATAAGGATTTATAAAATGATTAGATAATTTATGATATCCTAGGACATTCTACTGAATAGAGGGAAAACAATTATACCTTTCATTAAGCATGCAAATCGACTGTTTCTCCCTCAACAGCCGCTCTGACCCAATAAATATCTTCTTCACGTTGAACTACGGTATGTTGATCAAGTTGTTGGTAAACAAACGGAACAGTCTCGGGTTCATCTTCTTCAAATAAAAACACTCCTCGCCGAGAAATTTTGACAACAACTTGCCAACTTGGATCCGAAGGCAAAGTAACGAAGAATACTTGTTCCGCTTGTGATGTCAAAATGAAATGTTCATTCTCAACTCGTTCATTATTTCTGTATAACATATAGTTAAAATTAACCAATGAAAACTGATATTGATCGACTTTACATCCACGCACTGGATCAACCCAATTACATTTTAACAATATGTACTTCAAACCGTGTGTGTATACAACTTCAATGATGTCTATCAATTGACCATAGTAATAACCAGAATCGACAAAGGGACAACCGATGCCACTATTTTGTGTTGCTCGTTTGTCGTCAACATCTTTAATGCGAAATCGAAAACCATTAGCATCAATAGATTTATAACGACGAGCCGTTATAGATGGACCCTCAGCCAGTTGGATAAATACTTCAGGTAGTGTGGGGTCCCCTAACTCCCTCAGCTTACGAACCTACATAATTTATAAAAATCAATACTGATATATGCCGAAAGAATTAGTTTAATACTTCACTCATAATGAAAATCAATTTATACATACATAATCCTTTAACCAATCATGAAATGCCGCATAATGAGATTGTTGAATTTGCAACTCAGTCGCACGATGCATCTCTTCTTTTATCTCATTAATGTGTTTCCTGCAAATGATTATGCGATGTTTAAAAGATCAACTTATGCAAAGAAAACATGTAAAAGTTATACAAGCACATTGATAAGATACTTACTGCATTAATGGTGCAACTGATGGAGTATTGAACAAGATATATCGATGTGCTTGTATCCACTCGATGTTGTCCATATCAAATGTGGTTCCTTCTCCAACTGGACCATCATGAATCCGAGAGGGCTTATCTAATTTTGTTTCAACATCCGTAAGATATTCTGCACAAAAGGTAGTACACTCATCCATCAAATAACCATTGGCTATTGATGCCTCTGGACGAGCTCTGTTGCGTACAAATCTTTTCAATGTACTCAAATACCGTTCAATAGGATACATCCACCTGAATTGCACTGGACCGGCAGCCATTACTTCATCAGTTAGGTGCACTGTCAAGTGGACCATAACATCGAAAAATGAGGGGGGGGAAAGTTTCTCAAAGTGACAAAGCGTAAGTACAATTCGGTCCTGCAAACTTTTTAAATCACTCATTCATTGATTTCTTAAACAAAGCTGTCTAAAAAAATTACTCATCTCAATCAAGGGCTGAACAACATTGGGGGATAAACAATCACAAATTGCGATTGGAATCAACTGCTGATGTAATATGTGATTGTCATGACATTTCAACCCTTGCAATGTCTTGCTCGTCAGATTCACACACTTTGAAATATTAGAAGAGTAACCATCAGGAACCTTGACCATCTTCAAAATGGAATGAAATGTCTCTTTCTCCTCTGTAGTCATCGAATACTGTGCAGCAGGCATATATGCCTTGTTTCCCTCAGCTAACTGTAAATGCAACTGTTTCCTTAAACCCATTTCGTCCAAATCACGGCGTGCATTAACATGGTCCTTTGACTTTCCACTGACACCTAAAATGGTCCACAATATGTTATCACAAACATTTTTTTCAATGTGCATGACATCCAAATTATGCCTCAACATGTTATTTTTCCAATACGGAAGACTATAAAAAATACTTTTCTTTTTCCAATTGTGACTGCGCTGCCTACCCGCAGCACGAATATTACGTAATGGAGGAGCCACCAAATCCTGAATTTCATATACCGTGCGGATGTTTTCTTCTTCAATCTGCGATAACATTTCGACTCCTGTCATGATCTTTGGTGCTGGGCTGAACTCTCTAGAACCATCAAATGCCACTCTGTCCTTTCTGAACCTGTGCTGGGGAGGGAGAAAACGCATGTGACCCATGTATGCCCATTTTTTGGAATGTTTAAGCCATACAGATTTTTTACTTTTATTGCAACAAGGGCAAGCAAATTCCCCTTTCGTACTCCAGCCTGATAAATTTGCATAAGCTGGGAAGTCATTGATTGTCCACAATAAAGCTGCATGCAGTTTGAACATTTCATTCGTTTCGCAGTCATAAGTCATCACACCATCGCCCCAAAATTCATTCAACTCATCAATCAATGGCTGAAGGTAAACATCAATCTTATCCCCCGGACTATTAGGTCCATCAATAAGAGTGGAAAGTAATATAAATTGTTGCTTCATACAAAGCCACGGAGGAAGATTATATGGAACCAACACCACGGGCCATGTGCTATGAGTTGCACCAACCATAGACTTGAATGGATTGAAACCATCTGCTGCCAATCCCAATCGGACATTACGAACATCTTTACCAAAGTCGGGATGTCTCTTATCAAAATCCTTCCATGCATGAGAGTCTGCCGGGTGGGTTAAAATGTCACTTTCATGAACTCTTTCTGCATGCCATCTCATTAAATTAGAAACTTTAGATGACATAAAAAATCTTTTCAACCTCGGTTTAAGGGGAAAGTAACGCATTTGCTTTACGGCAATCGGTTTCCCCTGTATCGCAATCTGACTTTGATGAGTCTTATTTCCCCTGTTCTCTTTCCACCTGGAAGCGCCAAAAACCGTACAAATATCCAAATGAGCAGTTTCATTTCTAAACAACATACAGTTGTTTGCACATGCATCTATAGTCTCATATGTAAAACCTAAGTTCTCTGTCAACTTACGAGCATAGTAATACGACTCAGGAATCTTAGCGTCGACAGGAAGATCTTTTTTCAATAAAACCAAAAGCATGTCGAATGATGTGTCTGACCAATTATTCAAAGTCTTCAAATGCAACAACTCCACGATAAACGACAGTTTATTGTAAGAAGTACAACCAGGATATAATTCTGTTTTCGCATCATCAAGTACTTCATAAAACCTCCTCGAATCACGATCTGCACCAGAGCGAAGATTTATCTCACCGGTCTCAAGATTCTGGATGTCAATGCCTTCAGGATCAAACCCACGTACCATTTCAGTAAGCATTTCATGCATTGGATCAGTCATCCTTGCATCAACATCCATCTGAGCTGCATCTGTATTTTGTCAATGAACATATTCTTCTCCATGACGAGTCCAACTCTTATAATTTTTCAGAAATCCATTAAAGAAAAGGTGCTCCCTCACAGTATCTCGTGTGAATTGATATCTGTTAGCACATTTTCTACATGGTCAACTAATATAGTCACTTTCAAATCCTCTCGTGAAGTCAATAAACTGCATAATGCCATTGAAATATTCTCTAGACGTTTGATTTGGAAGATCAATCCAACTCTTATCCATAATAATATCTGTATAACAAACATTTACACAATACTTATTACATTTACATTTTTCAAATCAACTATATTCAAAATAAATATTAACCATTTGTTTATGAACCATTGATAAAATAATAATGTAACTCAAAGCTCATGTTACCTGATTGAGCTACAAACCTGAAAGGGAGGGGAGCCGAAGGCGGTGCTGCGAGGGAGAGGAGGCAGCGAAGGGGAGCCGGAGCCAAAGGCGGTGCGTCAAGGGAGGGGGCGGGTGGCGGCGGCGGCGGGGAGCTGGAGGAGAGGAGGCGGTGAGGGGACGGGGGACGGGCAGCGAGGGGGGGGGGGGGTGTCCGGGGTCGGGGGGGGGGGGGGGGGGTTGTCCGCGGTGCGGGGAGGGGTGTCCCGGGTGTCGGGGGCCTGTCAGGGGTGCGGGCAGGGGTGTTCGGGGTGCGGGGGTGTCCGGGGTGCGGGGGAGGGGGGGCTGTCTGGGGTGTAGGGGGGCTGTCGGGGGTGCGGGGTGGGGTGTCTGGGGTGCGGGGGGCCTGTCCGGGGTGCGGGGGGGCTGTCCGGGTTCGGAGGGGGGGTGTCCGGGGTGCGGGGGGGGGGGGGGGGGGCTGTCCGGGTTCGGAGGGGGGTGTCCGAGTGCAGGGGGGGGGGGGTGTCCGGGGTGCGGGGAGGCGTCCGGGGTGCGGGGGGGGGGGGGGGGGGGGGGTGCTGTCCGTGGTGCGGGGAGGCGTCCGGGGTGCGGGGGGAGGTCCTGAGTGCGCGCCGGGGGCTGTCCGGGGTGCGGGGTGCCATCCGGGGTGGGGGGGGGGGGAGGGCCGAGAGGCCGGCGGCCGGAGGGCGGAGGGCGGCGGCCGGAGGTCCGAGGGCGGAGGGCGGCGGCCGGATGGCAGGCGGCGGGGGAGGCCGGGTGGCGGGGGAGGGCTGGCGGCGGGGGAGGCCGGGCGGCGGGGGAGGCCGGGCGGCGGGGGAGGCCGGGCGGCGGGGGAGGCCGGGCGGCGGGGGAGGCCGGGCGGCAGGGGAGGCCGGGCGACGGGGGAGGCCGGGCAGCGGGCGAGGCCGGGCGGCGGGGGAGGCCGGGCGGCGGGGGAGGCCGGGCGGCAGGGGAGGCCGGGCGGCGGGGGAGGGGAGGGCGGCGCGAGGGAGGGCGGCGAGGGAGGGAGGGGGTTAGGGCGAGGGAGATCGAGGGAGATCGAGGGCGCGGGGGGGGGGGGGGGAGAAACCCCCCGAAATTTTTTAGGCAGGTTAGCGACCGCCATTAGCGGTCGCTAATGGTGAGCTATAGCGACCGCCAATGGCGGTCGCCCGAGTCTGGGGGGCTCCAATGCCCCCTTTTCTAGTAGTGTAGCCTACAATCTACGTTATCAAATTATACCAACAATAATGATGATGAAGGTCCCTATAAATTTTAGTTCTTATAGGATGTATACATAACATAAATATATGATCTTAATATATTATCTACTTCTTTATAACTATAATTTATAAAATATGTTTCATTATATTATCATTTATTAAAAGTTATTGATCAATATTGAACTCACGAAACTTCCCATTCTTTACGACCTCGATATTCTTTTATATAAAAGGATCATCTATTTGAGATCTATAGACCATATCTAGAAATGATGGTTGAGAAATAATTTGAAATAGGACTGATGATTTCCCTTAACATATGATTCCAATGGCTAACATTTCTGGGTCCTTCATCATAGGATCTCAATGAATACTCATCATTGCAGGTATAATTGGGTTTTTTCTAATTAATTCATTAGTGACATTGATTTCTCATCTGTGATGATAATGAATTGAATATTAATAGTATATAAAATGATCCAACTATATTATTTGTCTCATGTTTAATTCATTTTTCATGAATATATACATCAATCATTGGTGTAGTGTGTATATATTATATTTCTCCGTCATAAGGATTGTTCATCAGTATTTTCAATGAAAAAATAATTATTTCTATCTCTAGGTCATGTGTATGATAATTGTACTCATGAGGCCATAACTGTCAAAATGTATATGTGATCACCATATAATTTTTCATGAGGATACACCCCAGACCGTTCAAATATGCATCACTATAAGTAACAAATCCTTTTTTCGATAGAAAATGGAGTTAAGAATGGTGTTGTAACAAATAAATTCTTGAGTTAATAGAAAATTTCTTCACACTCTGTTGTCTAGAAGAACATATATGATTTTCATGTCAATAAAGATAGTGGATTAGAAATTTGTGAAGAGTATTTCAAAACCCTCCCATGATATCATTTTAAACAATGAGAACTATGTATTTTAGATACCATTTTAAGATATGGACGCTCTTCTACATACATTATCATGGAAGGGTCAATTGGTATACAATCATTGGTTCATTTGTTCCCCATGAATGAAATATGTTGTAACTAGAATTTTGATTTATTGAATTTTAAAAATATCTTCTCCTTTTTAATGGTTTTCAAAATAACTGTAAGATAATACCCATGATCCTCATATCTTTGAGAATATATCTAAATATGATCAATAAAAACTAACATTAATTTATCAAGGTAGTACTTGAAAACACTATTTACCAAATTGATAAATATAGACGGAGAATTAATAAATCAGAAGGGCATAGAAACTCTTAATAACCATAACTTATTGAAAATTAAGTATTTGGAATATATTCATTCATCACCCCCAAATCATGATACCAAGATTAGAGGTCATTCTTAAGGAAGAATTGATCAACACAATGATGGTAAATTAAATCACCAGTTCGTGAGAGAGTGTACTTATTCTTCAATAAGATCGCATAATGTACTATGTAATCAATTCGTATGTGAAATGATCTATCCTTATTATTTACCAATAGAATAGGTTCTCCCAATGGAGAAACAATAGGCAAAATAAATACATTCTCTAAAATATTTTGATGTTGTTTCGTTATTTCCATTAAATATATATTCTCTATTCCATACATGGTCTTAATTTCAAATTGGTTCTATAATGAGTTCAATGGAGTAATATAACTCCATTTATAGGGGTGGCCTATGTAACACTTCAAGAAATACATTAATGTATTGCATATAATCGGGATATAATCTATTAATATAAATTAATTTACTTCTCCCCCTTTGTTGACCATCTCTACAAATAATGATATGGGTGCTGCATATAGAAAAAGATCAAGCCATGATATATCTCCATTGTAAATAAATATAGGTTTTCCATTAAATACTACTAATATTTTCTTGATTCTATAGTTTATGTTAGTATTATACTTCGATAACCATTCCATACATAGTATGTCGTCAAATTCTATGATGGTAACGATGACTAGATTTGTATGATAAACCCTACAAGATTCATGACTGATAATTGCACATATAGTATATCAAGGATTGATTCTATCTTATTTGAAAACATGTATGATATAAATGAATAGGTATAACTTTAATAAAATAACACAAATTCTATATTTAGGATCACATTGAGGGTACCTTCAACCTCATAATTTGGAAACTCAAATTTAACCTTCATGAAATTAAATGATCAATCTTCCTCCCTTATCCTAGGTTGAGGTTGATGGCGGTCTCCATACATTATCATCTAATTTTGATATTTATTGGATATGTTCCCATGAAAAACACAAATGAAGCATTGAAATTCTAGCTACGAATACACCGTCTCCCCATTAACAATAGTATTTAGATGTTGAGAATTCACCTCACCATGATAGTTTTGAGCTATCATCCCTTCTATTCCACATTGATAAAACATTTCACTCTTATCCATGTATTTCCCTGAATACATTATCCCACATTTATTCCATAGGGTATGTTTCATTTTATTTTCTCCTCTTCCATGAGTGTAAGTCTCCCCTGAGTTTGGCACAATTTTATTATTATTTTAATTTGGAATATATGACCACTATGTATCTACAAACTCTAATCCATCCTTCATAGCACTCCTCGTTCTCTCTTTATAGCTCTCATAGTAACTATTTTCTAAATTCTTCTATATATGGGGTCTTAGTCCACTAAATAATATATCATACTTTCCCTTAGGATCTACTAAATTTCTATATGTGTGTTGAGAACATTTTGAAAATATCATCTCATAGCATCCCACTGATTCACTATACATTATCTTTGACTCTATGAATTTCTTCTCCAATAATGTTTTCATTAATAATGTAAAATATTTGTTGAATAAGATTATTATAAGATAATACCACATCATAGAATCTATATCCCTTCTTGAAATCTTGTTTTTAAAAAGTTTCAACAACTGATCAACTTCTCCTTCTAATAGGAATACTACCTGGGTGACATTATCTATCTCCATAAAATAGATTAGTGTAATGATATTTTTTATAGAGCTAATCCATTTATCAGAAATAAATGGTTTGGTAGAACCACTATAACAAGGGGGTCATTAATGTATGAAGTACTCAAAAGAAATTTATTCCCTTTGATGTGAATTAGGTCAATAAATGTTTTGTTTCTCAGTGATAACCCTAGTTACATCTCTTCCAGAGCCACACCCACTTGTATTGTATATAAATGAATGTTTGGAAACCTCTTACTTAACACTCATAACAACACCATGATATATATTTATATTTACACTTTTACATTGGGTTCATAACAATGTTTTGATTTCCTTATTTCAAAAAATAACTAACCCATTCTATAATACTAATTGTGAAATCCAACATATTATTTACATAAACATTTCATGATCGGGAAAGAAAAAACTAAACCACATAATGTTTAGTTTTATGGAATTTTGTAACACAATTCTTTAAAACATAGTAAAATATTCTAATCCACGTGAAATTCATCTCTGTGGGTTAACCCCAGGTTTCGTTTATTATATCTCATATCCCATGTTAATACATCAAAGGAAAGGGATGATAATGAATCATTGTAATGGAATATATTGAATATACATATAGCATGTGATCGATGGACATATCAATAAGAACACAAGGCATAATAATAATAAATAAAAAAGGGGAATATAATAAAAAAAATAAAAAAAATAGTTATAGTAACATGAATAATAACATTGATATATGGATACAGTATAAAATGAGTCATCCATAATCTTATCACTATGGTTTATCAATAAGTAGTCCTAAATAAAAATTAATAAGGTTATTCACCATGGTATCAGAAAACATGTCACATCTAGATATTCAATTTATTTCACAATAAATTGGAGTTCTATTAGGGATCTCACTTTATATTTATTTATTTCATAAGATAAATATATATAATAATTAATATTATCATTTGTATCCGATAGAAAATAATGAACATATTTCTTATCAAAATCATGTTGTTTGAAAGTGCATAAAGTCGTGGTCAAGACACCTTTATTAACCCATGAAAATTGAATTTGGGTTATATATATATAAATCCAAAAATCAATAAATCATTACGCATTTAGGTGAATTCCCATGGAAGGGTAAATGGTTTTGTACTCAGAAGAGTAAAATAATTATAAATTTATCAAGAAAAACATATAACTTTGAGAAAATAATTTGCTAGAAAGAATATATAAATACATATTATTGAAAAATGTTATATGAGAGGGGGAAAAGGTTTCCCACTGATGAGAGATTTTTCATATAATAATTGGATAATATAAAGTGGAAAAAATGAATTTTTAATATAGAAGACATAATAGAAAAGGGAACAAAATTGGACAACAGAAGTTAAGATTTCTTGCACCTCTAAGAGCTGTTCCTGAAACATGAGTATAGAACCTTGAGGAATTGAGTGCATATTTTGGGGACTACATGGGTGGAAATTTCATAATAACACCGTGGAAAATGAATTGGAAGAGACTGTAATTTGTGAAACGGGTCGGTATTTATTGAAAAATATGATGAAATTTTTAACAATTTATTAATATATGTATTATAAAATTTTGTTCTGGAAAATAAAAAAGCAACATGAAAATGGGTTTTTGCAATATTTTATACATTTTAATAACATTTAATGATATATGAATCCATTATAACCAATTTCTTGATGTTTAATACCCTATTTGGCATTGAATTAGAAATTTTCTATATAATAATTATTTTAAAAAATCGATTTAAGACATCAGAAAGTCACTTATTGGTTTGGAATTTTATTAAAATCCAACAAGATAATTAATATTAATTAAATAAAATATTTCTGGTTCTCAATTGTGTTTTATTAATTACTATTTAATTAAAATTTAAATATGTTTTCATAAATCTATCCCATCTCATAATGTGTATTTTTACTATTTAAAGAAAAAAAATTATTTTAGAAAATTGTCATTGATTCACCCTAATATAATTTTGACGTGTTGATTTCAAATATAATTTTTATCATATTAGAATAATTATATAAATATTATTATTTTAAAATTTAAATAGAAAAGTAATTACTTGTTTGGAAATAGTAGTTTTAAATTCGTGGTCAAAATTTTGAAACATTAAAAAAATTTCTAGAAAATAATAAAATTATTTTTTCATTTGAATAAAAATGAAAATTTTTTATAAGGATATTTCACTAAAAAATATTAATAAAAATACATTTACTTATTATTAATGTTTATACATATTTTCTAAAAGTTAAATTATATTTTATTTTAGTTCAAAAAATTCATTTATCAAATTTGTCTCCATTAATTATAAATTTTATTATGAAGAAATATTTTAAAATTGTAATTGATGGAATAGTTTTGATAATTATCAAACGAAAATTAGATTTTTTTGAAACTACGGACTATTCTTATAAACCCATTTATGGTCATGTAAAACCTTATGGTGAGTTGTCTGATGGTGGTAGATTTATGTGGTTGCTTAACTAACATTGACCTAATAGTAATCTCCACTAACATGAACTTATCAAATAGGATGTTTTGTTCAAGCTTTACATTCTGAGGGTTAGATTGGGCATGTTCAAGGATGAATCATAGTAATTTTATCTTCCTCTAATGTTTTAACAAGTGTTATTTAAATGACATGAATCTACATGTTGAGGCTATAATTTTTCTACTCTGCATGAATTATAATTTCTCATTACGACTTAAAAAACTAATTATAATAGTAAAATGACTAATCAAGGATATATTTTGAAATTTTAAAATTGAAAAAAGGTTATAATTATCAATAAGACACCCATTTTAATATAATTCTCCAATTCTATAGACATACTTGTACTCCCATTTTTCTAATGAAATTATCCCATTATTTTCCATGCCAATCATTTGTGTAGTGAATACCTATATCGATTTAAACTCATGGGTATTAGATTATTTATACAAATACTAAATTTATATGGTATTTACATTTATGTATAATGATATATATATAATCATGTGGTTAATATTAACGACACATATCATTACGTATTTTGATCTGCGTGGCACAATAATTCATGTATACTAAATGAATGTGAAGGGTGGGAATAAAATTATATATCCCTATAATTAATTTGGTAAGGTATTTATATCATTAGAATACTTGTATGGTTCCTATGAGGTTATAGTAAGAACTCTTTATATGTTTTCATTGTGGTTATCTAGGTATTATGTTTATGATTTCATGTTTTGTGTTGTTTATATAATTCTATGTTTCTCTATGTTTTAATGATATACCATGCATAAATGTTCATTATTATTATTCTCATCCCACTTATATTACCATGATATGAATCTTGGATAACATTTACTATATTTACTTATGATATAATGTTTTTACAACAATTTTTTTAAATTATACTCCATTATTTTTAATGTCTCGAGGTTATCCCATGCAGTATAATAAGAATAAAAAGAATCTAAGGTTATGTTGTAGAGTTTTAGTTGAATCCATTGTAATTTAATGCATGTTGTTATGTTCTATACCAAATAATCTTAATACACCAGGCCTCATGATCATTTGGGATTGTATTTATTTTTTCTATATATAATAAAAAATTTATTAAAGTGTATTAAATTTAGGGTTCTCATAGTTAGTATTAGTGTAATGTCTAGTTATTATGCGATATTATGATTAAAAAAATACATTGAAATCTTAAGGGATAAGTTTAAACATTGGAAACCATTTAATGATTTTGGTAAAGTGAATATTTAAGGATTTCCATGAAAATTAATCCATTCTTGGATTCTAACTGTGGATATGGATCATAAAAGGGGTTCCTAGGGGTAATAATCTTAAAATTTTTGAATTATGTACGACATGATTGTCACTGTGTCAATGATATCTATCCATGATATACACTTTATCTTAATGTATTGTGAGATATTATTTTGTGAATTCTGAAGATCTTTATGATATATTATTAAGGGAATAATAGTTTCATTAATATTTTACCTTAGAAAATATATCATGGATAACATAGATTGAATCATAGAAATTCACTGGTTAATGAATATATATCATTTTAGAGTTATCCATTTAATGTTCATGGTTTCTGTTTATATATTTTAGAGTTTAATAATAGTCATCTATTATTTTTTCATTTATTTCTTATCAATAGTCATAGATAAGAGGATCCAAGACAATAAACAAGGTGAGGGGTTATGTGACGAATTTATAAATGGGATTCCAAACAGATGTGATCTGGATTCATGAACATCATAACAATACATTGTAATTTAACAATGGGTATGAATAAAAAACTCAATCGGTAGAAATTCCCAAATTCAAACAATAATTAATAATTTACTACCGGGACCCTTATGAAATAAACAACTAAAAAATTAAGTGTATATTTTGATCCCTTAATCATGGATCAATATATAATATCCTTTGAAACTATCAAATCCATCATTTGATGATCTTAGTAAGATAAAGTTGTTCTATGTACCTATCATATGGATAAAGGGGAAAATCAATGGTAAAATATCGTCATAAAATGAATCCCCTGGAAAATATTAATGAAATTTGATGGAAGAAATTCTAGAATTTTTTTTTAAACATTCCATACAGCCTTAGACATAAAATGGTGATTTATTTCTCTACCCACAAGAAAAAGGATGCATAATACTTTAAGGTGAATGAGAAAAACATAAAATATATTTCAAGATACACCTATAACATTCTCATCAGCAATAAATGTAATATTGATTGTTTTTTTCCGAGAAAATGTTTTTGTATATGAAAATATGTAGACATTCATGATTTCGTCATCTATGATGAAACGTCCAATTTTTCCATCATTATTGAAATATTTATTAGAGAGTCTCATGGTTCACAAGGGGATATGAAGAGAAAATAAAGTGTAATTGTAGAAATATAATGGATAAAGATAACTATATAATTTAATTTTTATATCTAACTTATAAATAGTGTTTAAAGAATCATCCAAATAATTTCTTAGTGGGGGACTAGGAAATACATTTGGTGGAGGAAGGAAGTTAAACTGCATAATGTTTACCAGTGATAGAAACCAACCAATGTGATGGAATACAAGAATGCCCAATTTAACCACCCTCCTATAGTAAATTTTTTAACTAATAGGAATAAAGATACTATGTGAATGAATATCCAATGATAAGGGTTATTAACACCATCTGATGATAATTAACACAATTACTAGATATTTGGGTCAAACATTTTAAATCTCAAATAACGACGTGGTACCGAACATCAAATTAGTGATTTAAATTCTAGTTTTTTGTTCAAGGAAGATACACACTGTAAGATTCTGATTTTACACATTAATATACATCCCACATGTTTAATATAACTATTCAAACACAACAACAAACATGGATGGAATGTCATTAGTGAAGATGGAAAATGGATCAATTGTTGAATCCAAAGCATAAAACTCATTCCATATTCAAATATTTGGGTTGTATTTCATATAAAACCTTATTATACTCCCCTTATTGTAATTCAATGATATCATAGGAATATATTTTCTTTCATTGTATACATCCATCATAAATACCAATGTGAACGAAATCACCATTACTATAATAAATATCCCTCTAATTGTAGACAAGTGAAACGAGGTGAATGAATATAATTTGGTAAAATATTTCAAGCATGGATATTATTTGTTGATTATAAACCCTATCAAGATCATATGATTGATACTAAATGGAATTTAATCATCAATTACATGCCTGTTGTAAGGGAATTCAATGATGATTTTATTAATAATTACCCATTCTTCCAACTAAAAATGTATTTCAGTTATCAATCAGGATCATACTCATATCTATTACAATATCATCGAAACCATATTGAATTGATGTTTTTAACATGAGGAGCTGAAGAATAAAAATTAGTAGAATCTGGATAAAGTAATTATATTCCCAGGTGCATCACCTTTGGGGGTATTGGTCATTTTACTCAAGAAGAAAGATGAGTCAATGTACCTCAATATGGATTATCATGAGCTCAATAGGATCCCCATAATGAACAACTATCCACTTCAATAGATTTATTAATTGATTGAAAACTAAATGGATCCCACTACTTCTCTATGATGGATCTTTATTAGGGATATTTTAATGTAATGTTGGATGAAGAGGATATTCCCATTTCTACATTTCATTCAAGTTATGAGAAATATGTTTTCATAGTGATTCCATTTGTTCTCACTAATACTACTAAAATATTCATTAGAATAATACAGTATTTAGGGATTACCTCAGAATATGTTTGGTAGTCTTTATAGATGATAATATTATTTATGAAAAAATTAAGGAGGGTGATGAGGAGCATTTAAATTTTGTATTTAATACATTAAATAGTGAAATGTTATTTAAATTGTATAGTAAATGTGAGTCTTTATAGAGATTGTAAATTTAATAGGGTATGTTATACTCTGAAAATCATATATATTGATTAGTGAAAAATGTATGAAATAACTAGATGGACCAGATCAATATCTGTGATGGATATTCATAGTCTCTATGGATTGGATAGGTAGTATCGATGATTTTTGAGAAAAAGACCACAATTGTCAATCCCACTAATCAATAAAACTAACAATGGTGTCCTATTTATATTGAATAATTAATACGAAGATAGAAGTAATGAGTTTATGAAGATTATATTCACATCCCCTATGATCACATGACCCTCATGTGGGGATAGATTCTTGATCAATAGTAATGCACCCAAAAAAAGGATTGGTTTGTGTACTGTTAAAAGATGAAAATGTTATATCCTATGCCTCTATATTTTTAATGATCCTTGTGATGATATTCCCGACAAATGATCTATATTTAGAATTTGTTATCTAAAATTTTATGATTTAGTGACCTTTTCTTTATTGAGAAAAGTTCGACATATATATAGATCATAAAAGCCTCAATTACATATTCACAGAAAAGGAGAATAATATGTGCCAATAATGGTGAATAAATGAAGTGAATGATTATGATTATTAAAAACATTACCATCACATGAAGGAAAATAAATTAAAAAAATCTATATATGTAAAGGATCCAACCAACCAATCCATGAAGAGGAATGGATTTGATCAAATATTCATGGACATGAAAAGGATAGATATGGGAATAATAAAATGATATTCATCCATCCTTTATCAAATTAAATCTCAACCATATATTCATGATATAATCATGTATTATCACAAATATTATGGGTTAATTTGTAAGAAGGTAACAAATATTCAAGATTTAATCTTTATTGAATATGGATTAATAATGTTTGTAACATGGATTAGTGTCCCACTAAAACAATAACTAAAGAGAGAACTTGTTGATGATGCACATATTTTATACTTAACAATTAATATAATAATTACTATAATTTATAGAGAAAAAATGAAATAATTTTTCTAGGATAATAAATAGGGGGGAGGTTTTAGTTTTTCTATCATGATTACTTTTATGAAAACAGGTCATGATAGAATGAAAAAATTAAAATGGTTAAATGATACAATTTCGTATACCAGTATAGAAATTATAAAACATAATGATAGATTTTTTGAGGACACAACATGAGACCTAAATGAAATAACTAAATATTAATTGTAGTCAATCACCTTAGAAAGTAGTGCAATTTAATTTCTATCATGGAATATTTTTCCCATGACCAACTCTCTAAGATAAACATTAGTTAAGTGGTAAGTTTGAATAAATATCCACCATCTATTGTATGGAATAGAGATTTGGTTTTTAGATTTTTATTTTTGAGAATCCATAAACAAGTATTTGATATAGAACTGAGCTTCGAAACTAAGAATAAACATCATATGGATGGTCATTCTAAAAGGCTCATTGAATCTTGGGTTGATATATTGAGATAAATTTTGATTAATTTACAAGGACTTTGGGACCCAATCCATCACCTAATAAAATTTTAATATAATAATAGAAACAATTATAGAATTAAAATGACACCATATAAGGCATTATATAAAAAGAGGTTCCAAACTTTTACATGATTAGATGATGTTGGAGAGTGGAATCTGATTGGATCTGATCTTTTATATTATATGGAAGAGAATGCTTAAACCATTCAGTTTCATATTAATTCCTTACAACTTCAAGTTATAAGATAATTTAAATTTTTTGAATAGGACCAGGAGTTTCAGGTTAAAGATTAATTAATCATTCATATATCAACAGTATAAAGGTTCATCAGGTTAGGAAGAAGTTAAATCTTAGTAATAGGTACATAATCAACATTGTGATCATTATTCATAACAGAGTGGTAACCTATCGACTAGAACTCCCACCTTATACATTTCAAGTATATTAGATGTTTCATCTATCCCAAATGAGGATGTACATTCTAGAAACCTCATATGTAATGAATCATGATGTGGTTTTATTAGATAAGGATCCTTAATTTTGGGAGAAACTAGTAAATATATTATATTGTAGAGACAATGTTCTATGACACACGAAAAATCACCTGGCCAATGTGTGGGTTCATAACCACTTGTTTAAGGATGTGACCTTGAATAAAAAAGATAAGATGAAACAAAATTAGCCAAAACTTTTTTTATGTGTAAAATGTATAATATGTGGTAATTTTTTAAATGGGGGAATAATGTAACTTCATAATAATTTATAATTGTATTTTTGTTTTTTAAATGATTAAATTCATTACTAATAAATAAGGTTATAGAAGTCACATGAACAAAAATATTTATATTGGAATGTTATATTTTATGTATAGTTTGAATGAAATTTAAACATCACAACCATTTATAATAAAACCAATTCACAATTACAATTATTAATTGTTTATGTTGCATTATGATAAATTATTTTTGAAATAGATTGAAGATGTGATGGCCTCGACCAGTAGGATCATTCCTTATTATTTCTAATAATTGGATCAAATGAGGGAATTAGAATCATTGGTATTTACCCTTTTATATGACTAATATTATATTCAAAAACACAATTATTATTGAAAAAAATTATGGGATATGTTCATGCTCATTGAGATCATAACCCAATATTGGTTTTTCCCACCACCCCATGAAAATCTCTCAACTACACACATTATAATAAATCACTCGTGTAATAATGGAATATGTTTTGAGACTCTAATATTATAAAATTTTATATTATCTTTTTTTAAAATAGAGATTATATTTTAACTTTTCAACATGACTTATTAAATGGTTAAATAATAACTTTGATGAAAATTAGGTTCTCATATGATGAAAAGAAATTAGGTTCTTAGGAAAAATATTTTATCAATAATGACAATATTTAAATTAATTTTTAGAATTATTGAAATAAAATATATTATAATAATATATTATTATTTAAAAGTATATGTAAATTATAACTTAAAATATAATTTAAAAAATTTAAATATAATTTTTTAAGGGTTAGAAAATATTTATTGTAAAAAAATTAAATAACTAGGGATTTAGATTTAAATTAATAATATCTAAAAATTAGATAATTATATTAATAAAATAAATGATATTTTTTAAATCATCATTTTGAAATAATCTAACAACTATTTAACGTAATTTTCTATGACAATCAATTTTTTAGGTTTAAATTAAATACGCTATAAATAAATGTGATGTATTATGACATCATAATGAAATAAAGGTGATGAAATATATATCATAAAATGTATCCATGTCAAAATATATATTTCCTATTTAAAATAAAGTGTTTTTATTTTATTTAATTAATTTTTGGAATCCTTATTGAATCCTCCAATACGATTATTGTATTTTATGGTTTTAAAAACTATTCTTTGTAAACTTGTAAAATTCCACATCAATAAGGGAGTTTTTTTAATGTTTCTTGTTCACAGTCTAATAAAATAAAAAAATACACTCCTTTTTGGTAGAAACCAATAAAAACCAAGGAATGGTTTTTGGTTTTGATGACTTCATTATATATAATCCACTCTATATGTAGATAATGTAATAATTAATTCTTCTTTATTGTTTTTATATAAACCCTCACAAACACCAATTTATATTCCCTACAACCTGTATTGAATAAAAATAATATACCATTATGTCTCTATATTACATAAATGGTTTCCCCCTAAAATCCATTAGCTCATCCCAATATTTTGGCAGCACCCTTCCAAGGTAAAATATCACATTTTATCCTCTTTATTAAAGCACCATCTTTAGTTCATGGATTTTGATTTCAAATATATCATGTAGGGATATGTTTTAAAACTTACTATTCATATCCATATGATTGAAAAATAATTATATATCCTTTTTTGTCTCATTCACCCCTTATATAAACCCATATGCACACATGTTATTCTTCCAATATCGTCATGTGAGTTTCCATGAGAAACATTTTTGTATGGAATACACATATTAATTTATAATCATGAGTATTCTACTAGTTATACATATACATCATATATATTGTAATTAAACTAATTTAACACGATCAAATTAATCCTGGGGATAAATTTGATTAAATACATTTTTATGTTCTATGATCTATGTTGCAAACGTATGCATGTACATGATATAAAAATGATTTGTGTTTCTAATATAATATATCCCTATAATACATTGAGTAATGGGAATATATCATTATATTCCTTATATGGTGTAATGGAGGATCTCTTAACAACATTATGTTATGTTTTCTTTGTGGTCAGACATAACTAATTTTTTTGATGTCTTGTTTTAGGTTGTCATTACATTCATATATTTCCATTATGTTATCATGGTATATCCTACATCATTTTTAAATATTGTTATTATAATACCTCTTATAATACCTTTATCTTCCTCATGGATCACAAGTGAAAATTTACATGATTTCATGAATTGTTTTTTCCTTATTAGAATTTATAGCTCACCCCATTTTGATAAAATTCCTATTGTTTTGCCAAGAGCTTCTAGAAGAAAATTGTGAATATAAGGACATGTTATAATGTTTATGTTTATGTAATGATAATTAATTTCTTTTTTTTATGTTAGGAAACAAGCAAAAAAAATTCATTATGCCTTATAGTCTTCATTGGTGTTATTACAGGTATCTTTTTGTAATAAATCGTGAATTATTGTGTATTAAAAAATGGATTACCATAACATAAACACTTGTAATAGAATCCTATAAACACCTCAATGAATCACATGGCCAATATAAAATAATAAATTCATATATATATGAATAGGTTACTAAATTTATTTTCTATTAAGGAACAATAATCCTAATTTATATAATGACTAGTTAATTAGTTTTTCTAAAAATTATAAAAACATATAATTTATTTCTATACAAATAGATGTAAACATTATGTGACAACTATGTTTCTATTGTATTCCATTACATTATTTTTAATAGATAATTAGTACATATGAATAATATTATCATTCAATCATTCTCAGTTAATAAAAAATTCAAAAACTACCATTAATAAGTCATTGACATTTGCATGGTCTCATAACTGATAATATAATATTTGTAAGAAAAAACAAGAAAACAAATTTCCACAAGGTATCTAATATATCAATTTTATTAGTTATTTTATTCATTATACAAGGAATGATTGAATATATTAATATATAAACAATAATTAACATTAAAACCCATTTTTTATTAACAATTAAATTAACACAAAAATACCCCAATGTATCGAATTTATTTTTATAATTACCATCATCATTCACTTTATTTCTAAATAACAGAATTTTATTCATAGAATTGAATTTTATAAAAAAATTTAATTTTTTTTTCAATAAATCACTAAATAACATGTAATGGAATCAATGGTATAGGAAAATAATTAATCAAGAAATAATAATGATATTAAACATAGATATTTTTTAGCACTTCTTCTTTAATTGATTAAATTCAATTGAAATAGAAAGGATTAAAATCACCATTTAATCAATTATGTATTATATGAGTTATTACCAATTTATGTTCTAGTTTAATCTCAATTTTATTTTCTCTTCAAATAATAATTGAAGTGTATAAAATGATATTTGACTCTTGTTTTATGTTGTCTTATAAATAAATGAACACAGATGATCTTAGAATCTCATGATGATAGAATAATTAGTAATTATCACTGTGAAAAATAATATATTACCATATCATGAATATAATATCATAAAATACACTGATTCATTTACAATCACCGAAACAATTAGAACAAGAAAGGTACTTCCACAAAATATGAAGGAATAAATGACCAAAATTAATATGAATGGTGAAATCCTTTTTTGATGTATCTTTACTAAATAATTATTATAATGTTTCATTGGCCAAACCCATCACAAAAAGGTGAAACATTACAATTTCTGTTCAAAAACTCTTTTTGTACTGAGAGCACCCTTAAAAATAAATCTTCAACAGAGAGAGGATATTTTTTCCTTTTTAAGATCTCCATTTAATGTCATGAAATATATTATCTTGATGCCAAATATACTAACTGGTGGATAGAATTAAGTTGAAATAATTTTAATCATACCTACCCTAACCCGTAGGATAGTCTAAGACTGGATGTCCCTAATCGTAGGTGACATTCCTCAAACACCAATATATGGTAATAAATATAAGGGTTATGTATTATATTGGAAACTATATACCCTTATATTTTTATATTCAATAACCTAACAGAGACATCTATAAAATGAAACAAAAATATAATACATTACTAAAAGAAGTATATTATCTAACAGATAATAAAACCATGTTTACTAGTTTGACTTTAGTGTCCCTAAAAATACATAAATGTAGAAATAAAATAAAATATATATATATGAACCTACTTGGCATAATCTAACACTTCCTAAGACCAATACAATGATGTTCTATTCTCCATCCTTGTCCGTAGGCACAAATATCCAACTAGCGTGTAAGAGGTCCTACCCATACGTATATCATGATGAATAATGGATATAAATTCCCTAGAATACACATGTTGGGGTGATTATATCAACTTGGGTGTTTATCTCCAATAAATCCCAAAAAACCCACATAATAAAAAATAATATAGATTCCATTAAATATATAGCAGGAGAGATGTATAAAACAATTATCAGAGTAGAGAATAAAATATAAGTAGACAGAAACATAATCTTTATTACCTATTTTAAACATGACACAACAAAACACCCACAATAACTCAAATGAATCACACCATTTCGTGCCACTACTATGAAGGAAATCAAAATGAATATCTCATAATCACTAGTGAAAACCTTCTTAGAATACCAATGTTGTTTTTTCATTTTAAAATACCCTATACCCAAAATATGCATCTCAACCAAGACAAACCAGATGTGGTGTATTCCCTTTGAAATATGAGTACATGAAACCGAATGCAATTTTTTTCTTAAAAAGTAAGGTTCATTAAAATTCATCATCATAAATTTTGAATAAAAATAATAGAATAATAATTTTTCAAATTATCTAGTGGGATCACCCAAAAAAAATTTATTTTAAAACATGATTACACCAATACCGAATCAAACAAAATTATCTAGCAAATGACGGAGGGATCGAAAAAAATTAAACCTTTAAAATCACTACCATTAATGTTATTAACGAAGATAAATAAGGTTAAAATCTAAAATACTATAACATAATCTCCAAGAAATAGTAAAATGAATAGATTGGTTCACAAAATATTTTTTTGGAATCACCTTAGAGAAACACTGAATTAGGCTCTAAATAAATCTAGAAAGAATGATAGGTTTTTTATTATGAGAATTAGTGTAAAAAATTATTATTAACTTATTGAAAAATATTATATTTGATTACCTATGAATGATAATAACATGACCCATGATTTTGAAATATAATTAATTTTTAAAAAACTACGATGATCAGTATAATGATTTTGACCATGGTGTGGTGCATTCACCCAAGAATTTTTGGAATTGTTATATCCACAAATTCAACTCCATAATGACCCAGCCACCATGGTGAAGAAAAAATTGCATATAGATGTTCCACTGTTAATTTTAGAGAAACCACAACCTCACCCATCACATAATGATTTCATGATTCCCATTTCCAACTCACCTATATAACTCAAGAAAAACACTCCAAAGAGACAACATATCCAATTTAATGGTTTTAGAGACGTTCCCATTTTTCATTGGTGTATCACCCCTTTAAAAAATTCCAAAAAATAGCCAATATTTTTATTTCACTCACTATGTACATCTAAACACCAGACAACTAAGCATGAAGCACTATTACATGAAAACCAAATTTTGAAGACCATTAAAAAAAGGGGATAAATTATATAAAAAGGGTAATTTACAATATATATATATAATGTCTATATATGTTTATAAAATAACTTATAATTAGCCTGATTTCACACCTCATACCTAGAATATTTTTTTATTCCTAGGTGTGGTATTTCTGAATCCATGAAATTCCAAAAATTCACTGAAAAATTATTATATTGGCACTAATGATTCTACTAAAAAAATATTTCATGGTGAATTTTGGTTTATGAAAACTCACTATCCAACTATGATCCTCTTTTTAACATCATGGAACAAAACCAATAGTGATCAATTCATAGAAATACCTATTAAAAACCATAATTTCAGAAATCAAGGGTTCTATAAATGAAGTAATTCTTCCAAATTTTTATGTATGACCATAATATATATATATATATATATATTATAATATATATGAAAATCAACATTTGTGGAGGAATTCTTGAAAAAATTGAACAAATCCACAAATATAATAAATGGGTTAATTTTTTGGGAGGAATATATAAATATGTAATTACATTTAATGAGATGTTTCAACTAGAATATAACACAATTATTTTGATTTTTCATTAATGATATAAATAATTTTAAAAAACTAATGGATTATTTGATAATTGTACAAAAATAATAGTAAAATATGGGAAGGTAGGTAAAAGGTTCTATAATATCATGTGTCATTATTTCTTCTGTGAAGAATGAATTTACAAATAAGAAGTATGTCAGGAATATTCCTATAGAATAATTGATAATAATAATAATAAAATTGAAAAAGTAAATGAATATAAAGAAGACAGAAGAGAATAAATTATAATTTATTATTAATCTAAAAAAATTAATTCCAGGTATATATAAACTTTAATATTGAATTACTTTCATTTTTATAATGTACTATTGTATCTAGAATATTAAAAAAAAATATATAATTATGATCTCTCATAAAAATGGTGCATTAAATAATAGATTTTATATGTTAAAATGAAACATAAAACTATTTTGGTTTAATTAATAAGAAAATTTTAAATCTATCTTATTATCATATATTTTCATAATTTTTTATTTACATATTAAATTTATGGTTATTCATGTAGGGGAAAATTTGTAATGGAGGAGAATTTTATATCATTAATATGTATCAATATTTGAGTGATGTAAAGAATAAATATTCTGGTCTACTCATAACACTTATATTAGTATCATGCATGGTGATGAAAATAAATATATATTACCCATTTAGGGGAATAATCTAAAAATAACTATAAAATAAACACATCTTATAAAATTTTTAATATATCAATAATGATTAATTTTTAGTATCGTAATAGATCATTTACCACGCTTGATTGATATGAATAAATTCCAATCTGAAGGGTGAATTTTTTTATGATCTAACTCAAAATATAATTTATCTAAAAATCGGGAAAACTACTTGACCATGAGTGATTTTATTAGTTTCATCTACATGTGTGTTCCTGAGAAATTTTTAAAAAATAAAAAAGTCATGGTATAGCCATTTCAATATTTCTTTTACATGTTGAGATTTATATGGATAACTTTGATGTATCTATAAATATCTCATGTTTTCTATATCAAAAAAGCTCATACAAAAATAGGATATATTAATTTATAGATAATTACTTTGAAAAATATATTTTCCCCCTTATGTTTGGTGAATCACGTTTAACATTCAATTAGATGAAGAAGAAGAAAAAAATTAGAAACTAGTGAATCAAGAGATGAGTAGAACATTCCCATACTCAAAAGTCTAGAATTTATTTTCTATATAGTTTGAAATTATATAAACATTATAATATAAATAGATTCTGACAAACAGTACAAAAGGTGAGAAATAAGTACTCAATCGATTGTTATAAATTGTGTGTTTTTAAAATTATATATAATGTAAATACATGATAAAATTAATATGAATAATAAAGAAGATGATCTAATTTAAAAAAATGGGATGACTAAATATATTGAATAACCTACCTGATGTAAAACATATTGTTTATATGGATAATATATATTGATTCTATTTTCAATTATATATTATAGATCCTTTAACAATTTAGAGAACATTACTATAATAAGAGATTAAAATGTTTTATAGTGTTTGGGAAAATTAATATTCAAGAAATCAATATAAATATATATGTATTGTTATGTTATGATGATACTAAAATAAATGGAATGTTATGGGTATAAATTAAATCATAGTCAACAAGATGACACTTGATCAGTTTGATAATCCCTCTATTTTTATTATTAAAGATATTTTGATTGAAAAACTACAGCTGGGTGTCGATTAATGTAATTATATTTATTTAGATCATTTAATGTACAAAATATTATATCATAATTTAATATCACTATGATTAATGATTTATAATCAAAATATAGTACAACATATGATATAGGTATGAATGTTTTTTATTGATGAAACTACAGTAATTGATGGAATATAATTATATAGAAGTTCATAATTATAATTAAAATTGAAAACATTTAAATGATCATGAAATGTACTTATATTCTATGAAATGATTTGTTAATTTTATTATTATTTTTTATATGTTTTTAATATTCATTAAGTAATTTATAATATTTAAGATATGATCTAGTTTTTAGAGATTCCTTATGTAGGGTTGATTTTTTGTATGAATTTTTGAATGTTTTATAATTTAGAGTTTTAATAATTAATTGGTGAAGTGATAAAGGGATATCTCAGGGAAATGTTGGTATAATATTTTATCGATAAAAATATTGGTTAATTATTAATGATATCACATTAGGATAGTTATGATTATCCAACTCATAAGTAAATGTCACACTAATTTTCCCAATAGATATGTGAGAGTAAACAACTCATATTTAAGAATAAATTTCGACTTCTATATGAGAAATATGATTAAGGTTAAGTATATTGAAAAATATTTTCAGTATTTAGTGAATACATGAATTTATAAATAAACATAAAAATAGTATGAGTATGATATTAATGGCATATAGATGTATCATTAGATACCACAAATGATTAACAATCAAAAACCTGAAGCTTATCAAAGGTATAATTTAGAAAAATACCAATTGTATATTGTTAAATGGATGTGTGTGTAGTTTATTTTATGGGATACATAAAATATATATACTCATATTTATAATCTACTATATTATCCCAAATATGGTAATATAATGTATTAAATGAGTTTTTACACAGATATTTGAAGAATATAAATGGAAAATTAAGAGATTAATATAAGGAAAAAAATTTTAAAAATGATATAATTGTTATTCAATGATATAAATATCATTATATTATTGGAAAATGAGTATAATTGAAGATATTAATTATAAATAATAAATAAAAAATGGAGATAATCATATAGTGATAAATATGGGATTTCAAATATAAGCGTTTGAAAAATTTTATAAATATTTTAAATGGAGGTATTATTAGGGAAAAAATTTGGCCATTTTTATAGATGAAATAGTTTAATGAAGCATGGTTAATTAGGGAAAATAATTTAACACTATTTATTATAATTATGATTATATTTTACAAATGTGTAGAGAAATTCCATTTTTTTTATTTTGATTAATGGAATTTATTGAATCAAGAGGTACTCCTAAATTTAAATTTCCATAATATCATTAGATGTAATATCCATGAATTCAATGTTGATAATATAAAAAGGATAATATGAAAATGTAGATAATTAACATAGATATATGAGACAGTATTTGATATAATAATAGATGTATTTCAATGGTGTCTTTAGAAAAAAATTAGAAAAATATAAAAAAAATTAGGCCATTGAGTTTCTACTATTGTGTACCCACTTATCACTAAATGAAACCACGATAGAAGAAGAAGTATTATTGAGAAAATTCCACATGATATATTTATATTGTAGAAACGTACAAATTATGTGAAAAAATAATTTATTAACATTGAAACTACTACTATCGATGCACATTATATGTGTCAATGATATTATAAACAAGAAGAATAATATTGAGGTGTGATTTATAATATTTTATTATTCTTACAATACTAGAGCTATTGAATGTATTTTATGAAGTGGAAGAAGAAAACATGATGTAACCATCTATTTACATGCGTTGTTTATTTAGTGAAGGAGTATAAATAATACTTCCCTATGTCCATAATAGAATATATATTAGTATTTGATGAAATTTTTTTAGTATGGAGATCTATCATCAGGATGATTTAACTTCCATGTGAAAATAAGAACATCATATTCAAGGATTGACTTCTGGAGGACCCATTGTGATATATTTTGATCCAAAATGATAAAGAAGCTATAAGACACTATTGTTATTGGTAGATTGACATGGGGATAAGGATAATACCATAAAAATATATATTCCCTGAATTATGTTACTGGATCACTATGTATTTGAATTCACCCAAAAATATTATTGATATATTCACCCACATTATAGAAAAAACATGTACAATTTCTATGTCCTGTTGTATTTGTTTATTTATAAAATTTCATATGTGGTTTAATGATATGAATTCATAAGATTACCCTTCCACCCCAATATGTTAAATGGTTTGTATAAAAAGTTGGGTATTTTAAAATTAAAATAATTATATAAACTTTGATCACAATAATTCACCTCCATGTTTGACTACACAAATCATTGGTCACTATAAATAGGACATGTGAAAATTTGTAATAATATTGCACTCACTATATTTATTATGATTTATTATTAAATTATAAATTTAGTATATTTTTGGATTTTATTCTATTTTTTTAAAATTTTCATTTTGAATCTAGAATATAATTCACATTTTGAAGAATACTGAATTAAATTAGGTTTATACTAATTTAAATCCCATGTTTTCACAAATTTGTTTTACAATATAATGCTAATATATATTTTATTAACTTTTATACTTATGTACTAATATAAAAACCATATTATATTGTAATATTTTCATTATATGGTGGTTAAAACCATTATGAAAATATTGTTTGTGACTTAAAACTATCTTTTATACATTCATTAGGAAATATTTTTTATAGTTTAATTTAGAATATTTAAATTTTTTAACGAATTTTTTAAATATTAAATATTGGTGGGTTTCATTTATTTAGAAAGTTTTCTGTGTAATTATTATAAATAAAACTATAAATTATAAAACTACAATAAAAAAAGGACAATGATGAATTTATTAACTTATTGTTTTTAAGGGTTTAGTTCTTAACATGCATTTCATTTCTATTTTTTATTGTTTTGAGGAATCACAGAACTGGCGGAAAAGGGGAGATGGTGTTGGAGCTAAAATTTCAACTAAAGGGGATACATTGAGGATTTTTTGGTTTACTTGTGGAATGTTTTTTCTTTCCACATATTGTTTTAATTTATATGAATTGTCTTTCTAGTATAGTCATGGACCTCATAGAATGGATACGTGTGTGGATGGATTGGTCGTTCTTCTATTTGGGATACCTTTTCACTATGTAGATCGAGATGCATATATTGTTTATATGTGTGGTTCTATAATTTTAGGGGTTGAATTATGGTTCATGGGTTACATAGTAGAAACCATATATCAAGTTCCTCATCTCTATAATTTTAGAAACTATTGTGGTGTGGTATCACAATTGATCCACATCATTTCCTTGGTTATATAGGATTTTTGGGAGACCATTTATAAAATGGGGGTGATAGAGGGGTATTCCTAGCATGATTTATTAATGTACACTCATCCATGGTTGGATTGGAAACATTATGGAATGGTTTCTCCAACCACAACATGGATTTTGTGAAAAATCCAACCATTGTGGCATGATGATCCATATTATATCACGGGGTTATTAAATTCCATCTTGTATAAATTTAAAAAGTACATATGAATTTATTTTGTTTTTCCCACTTTCATTGACCGGTGGGTGATTAAGGTTCTCCTTTTGAGATTCATTACAACTTTTATTTTATTTCCCCTCGTCCTTTAGAGATTATCATATCAGTAATATAAGGTGAGTTACTTTCATCCACCTTTGGTTCCTTTTCTCTGATATTCCATCATTAGATGTTAACAAAACACTATTCTCATGGATTTTTATTTTTATTATCAATTATTTATGGATGATTATTAGTGTAATGATATTCATAATAATCATGGCATTAACACCAGAGATGTAATTTTGATGTCTACATCAATTATTTAATTCTTGTTCATTGAATGTTCCTTAATTGGTATCGAGGTTGTGGATGCAAGAATTTTAATTATATTTCATGTTAGTGTGGGAGTATCAAGAATTTTGTTTCTTAGGTGGATGTATTTTATAGAAATAAATAAAGATAATAACGCATGACATAATAATTGTTGTGTATTAGAATGATTTATGGATCCTCTGTGATGGTGATTTAATTAATACGAGTTACCACATTTGATTTTCCAAAGAGTGTGACATAACATATTGTGATCATTAATATTTTGTTGGATATTTTTCATCAATTAAATCTATATAATATTGTAAATATGATAATACAAGTGAATAATGAAGAACTATACTGATTTTAATTGTTTCAATTTATTAATACTAAATTAAATGAAATGTTCTTTATTGATCAAGATAATTTTTTTACTATAGATACTATTAGATTGTTATTATTATGGTCTTTATTTTTTTAAAACACAAAAAATATATTTTTAAATAAATAAGGTACTGTTAAATTAATTTTTATCAATAAGGTTTTGATGTTATTTGAACTCCTAACCTAAATTAATATATGTTTTATATATTAATCATGATGACATTATTTCACTTTTAGATTATTATAGTGAAAATAATAATTCATGTAATTTGTATACCCTAGGATGTTCGATACATTGTGTTGATACAGGACAAAAATGATGGTGGCATGACTCTGTGAGATTTTTTTCAACTAAAAACATAGAAAATATAATTCAAACTTTTTTAAATAAATAAATTGAGACATTATATTTTAATGTCGAGTTATTCAATTTAATACTAGTAAAATTTAGAGTAGGAAATGAAAATTTATAGTGGATCAAGAGATAAATATCCCTTAGTCCTCTACACCAACACTCTTTTAATGAGCATGATGATTTTTAATAACTAGGTCATTTTCTAGGTGAATTTGACAACGAAGTTCAAGGAGTTACTATATAGTATAAGGGTTTTATAGAGTTTTCATGTTCTTTTATCAAGGAACCATGATAACATTGACTAGGAATCGAATACTCTCCCATGATTGAGTATAATTAATAGATACATTAGAAGAATGATATGATAGATATAAGTTGATAAAAATTGGGAACATTGTAGCCATCATAATTGAAATATTATTTTATCTTCAATATATAACAACAATAACAAATAGATTTTAAATGGTTACAAAATTTCATCTTATTTTAATAAATACACCAGTAAAATAAAAGTGATACTTTTATTTTTTTAATTCAAGGGGATTTTCATTTAGTCATACATTATTGAAATATCAACTATCTTAATTTTCTATATATTATCAAAAATTTCAATCCCTTTCAGATTACACGTTCATCTTAAACGATTTGAATTTTTTATTTTTAAAAAATTGATTTTAAAAGATTAAATAATTTTATTTTTAATTATAGTATTACCATTGAAGCTTCCTGAAAAAAATGATACAAATAAAATAAGATAAATGAATAATAATATTTTAAAATTAAAATATCCTATTTTTTCTTTCAAATGTTCTGTAATATAATCTTTAAGATAATATGTAAATGGCTGTAAAGATATTGAAACTTTTAAATTAAAATGTCTATAAATATCTCCTCGAATGATTCTAAAAAATTACACCATTGGTACTTTATAAAAAAATCAAACATTCACAATTATAATTTCAATTAGGTTTCAAAATTCATTTAGAATAAATATATAGTGAATTTTATCAATAATGAATTTCATCTCAATGATATGAACATTGGATCTGGTAAGAAAATATATTATTATAATACTTATGATAATTTACAAAAATTAATTGCAAGATGATATAATTTGGTTCTATCATTTTTGGAGCCTATAAAGTTTCGATATATCATTCTTTGTAGATTAATTTTTTAGATAATTTAAATATCATTAAAACAATCTTAATATTACATTAAAATGATTTTTAGCATAATGTTTCATTAAAAAAATAAAACAAAAAATTCTAAAAAATTACAAAACGGTTTAGTGAAATTTGGCTAAAACACTAAATAACTTTTTTAAATAATAAATAATAACCAAAAATTACTTAAATTTATTTTCTTGCAATGAACATGGCCTTTAATATATATTATTCTTGATTTTGTAGTCTTTTAACCAATTAGTCTTTATCAATAAAAATGATATCTTAATATTTTCTAAAAATTATATTCACATTATTTGATGATTCAAATTTATTTTCTTGTATATAAAATTATTCATTAGGTTTACTAAGAGATATATTTTCAATATTTTAACAGGGAGATATTGATGATTTTCCATCATAATCATTTTCTATATGGTATAGATTTACATTTTTATTTGGATGATTACATTAATTGTTATAAGTAGATTCATCGCATGAATATATAGATTCAATATATGTATTAGTCTTGGATTTATTTAATTTTTTCTTATAATCTACAATCCATTGATCCATAAATATATGGAAGCCATGTCTCAAATCAACATTCAAATATTTATTTTTGGAATCTGACCTCCTATTTATTCTTCTTTAATTTCAACATTCCATTTTTATATAGCATTCAAAAAATTATATCTATATTTGATAACTCATCATGAAAACATAAATATATTAAATTACAATCAAAATAAATATCTGTTGAAACATTAAGTTAATTTTTTCCTTTTATGATTGAAACATGATCTTCATCTTCAGATTTCATCTCAACTTCAAACAACAACAATGTTATGAGAAATTCCTTCATCATTGAATTATTTACCGGTGAATATGTTTTAATTGAATTTAAATTCAATTTAATCTATAAGAAAAAAACGGAGAAAATTTAAATCATTATCTCATTTAGGAATAGGTGATTCATTGGATGAAACATCATAAAATATCTCAGTAGGTCTCCCATTCATCTGAGTAATACGTCCTCTTCATGAATACTGCACGCATCGAATATACGTATAATAGTTTTTTACATCATTTAGATCATAATCACTTTCATATGAAGTATGAAAAAGATAAAATGTTGGAGTATGGGATATTATAAAAATTACTTGTATCGAGTATAAAGATTTTTATATCATCAAATATTTTTATAATGATATCCATGCCTGTGTTGAAAATTTTAGTCTAAGATACCAATAATAAATACATAAGAGGGGGTAAATTGGGTCTTTTTCAAAATCAAGAAAAATTTAAATCATCATCGAGGAAATAAATTCATCATGTAATTCTTTATTAATATTGAGTAGTGTAGTAGATATGTCATCCAAAATATTTATTTTAAAAAAATCATTACAAGTAAAAAAAACAACTGAATTTTTAATGAATAGTTTTATAGAAATTATGTACATAATATATGAAAACATAGAAAATTAATCAAATATAATTCAAATACGTCTGCAATGGTTCACCCTGGGATACTTTTTCTATATCTCATATCATTGGAACATATGTCAATGGGAATGGGAGAGTATAAAGATAGGTATGGGAATAAAAAAAGAGAGACATATAACTTATGATCATGAGACATATTGACAAGAAAACGTATCATTGAGATATGGAATGAATTATTGGAATATCATTTTTATAATACAAAAAATGACAATATAGAATATTGGAAATAATATAGAAATGTGGCATTCATAAGAATATTATTATGGTTTATCTTTAGGGGTTTATAAAAGTAAATTACTTAAGTTATTCCCCAAGGAATCATAAAACATGTCATCTCTAGAGATTAAATTATTTATCAACTGGATTGGTTCACTATCATGGTTCACCATTAAAATGTGTTGATTTAGTATGAATCACTTAGATAATAATAAATAATTTCATTAATAACACATGGAAAATAAATAATGTGTTTTTAATCGAAAGAATGGAATTAAAAAGTTCTTAAATTGATGATAATTAAATCATTATTATGCCATGAAAAAGGGAATGTGGGATAAATAAATGTAAATCCCTGAAAAAAGTTATTTTGCTACTATGTTAACACCAATGTAAAAGGAAGAGGTGTTGGTATTCATAGAAATAAAACTAAAAAATATATCTCATGTTAAATATCGATGACCGACAAGTAAATTTGGTTGGATGACTATATAAAATATTTTGTATAAAAGGTTAATATGAGAGTGGTAAAGGTTATCCCATTGATAAAATAATATTCATACTATATTGGTATAATAGATAGTGTTAAAATGAATTAGTTAGGAGAATGTAATACAAATAACAAAATGGATGTGGAATAGAAAAGTGAAGTGCAGATATCCCTTACCTTGAAGAGTTGTTATTAAACACGCGGATAAAACCTTGGGGGATTGAGACCACCAAGGGGGGACTCCATTTGTGGAAATTTACTAGATCATCATCAAGTATATATTAGGAGTGAATGAGAATGGTGAAATGGGTGGATGTTTGTAGAAAAAGTTGAGGAACTATTTAATAATTTTCAAATATTGGTCTTGGAAATATAAATGAGAAAAATGGAAAACAATTGGATTGAAATTGGTTTTTTCTCATTGTTTTGTAAATTTCTATTACACATTATGATATTTTACTATTTTAACAGTGGAACACCAATTTTAATACAACATTTTACGTGAAAACAATTCCATAAAATAATGTATGAAAAATATATTTTCTATTTTATATATTGGAATGCCACTAATTGGACTGAAAATTGATTAGAAGAAATTAAAATACATGAAATTAATAAAATATATTTTTTTATATGTTAAATTTTGTTTAATGAATTATTACATCATTACGAAATAAAAGTAATGGCATAAAACAAACCAAAATACTAAACTGCATTTTTACTCTTCACGATTAGATAATGAGTTTTAATAAATTATCAAAAATCAAAACTAAACAAATGAAGGGGTTTTTATTTAAAATATAATTTTTATTTTATCTGAATAATTATCTAAATACGATATTGTTTTAAATATTTAAAATATTTCTTCACATAAAAATTCTATTTTAAATATAGAGTGAAATTTGTGAAAAATTTAAAAATTTCCAAGGACATTATAAATTTTTTTATCAATTATATTTAAATAAGTTTTTTTTTTAAAAAAATTTAATTTAAAATTTTTTATTCATGTATCACACCATGCTTCCACAATACGTTTTTCTTTTAATAACACAATAGCATGCGATGTATGCAACACTATGTTCAAGCACACCACGACCTATCAATCTAGCCGTTTAAAAAGTGGTTATGAATAATAATAACCACATTTTAAAATTTTAAAATATCCCATATAATTTTAATATTATTTATTTTTGTCTCTTAGATAATATATTAAAACAAATTCAACTTCTCAAATAAATGAAGTATTTTTTTAAAAATGTTGTATTTCTATTTTTTAATGGAGAACCCTTTTTCAATATAGTATTTGAAAATTTTATATATTCAATTTGATAAAATTAAATTCTTTTTTAGAATATGGACAAAAAAAATTGGTTTGGATAAATATTTGGTGATTTTTTGATAACTTTAACATATTGATGAATAATGAATGATACTAAATTTTAATTGAAAAAAAAATTATTTAATAAAAATAATTTATGGTGTTAAATTATATATTCGAATGTTTTTAATATATAATTAGATTATTTTTCTATCAGTTAATCCAATTTTGTTTATTGGTTGTATGTTCTCATTTAAATTTGACATAAACATATATATATCTATTGATAGTTTTTACCTATCAAAAACCTGCTTTGTTGTTCTGACAACATATAATAATTCTAAGTAATTAATGAAACTTCTATATTTATATTTTGCTAAAATATAAATCCTCTTTTGATTTGGAATATCAACATTATCTTAGGGTTAATTTTTGGTAATTTTTATAAAAACAATCAATTTTTGATGAATACTGAAACCACAACGTTATTAATTAAATCTGACATTTATTTAAATATCTATTGTCATTATTTAAATTTATTATAAAGTCAAAATTGATAAATAATACCTATATTATTCCAATTTAATTCATTGCAATCGTTTTATAATAAGATTAGATATATAAAATTTTATTGATCTTTTTAACATCTTCTACACACCTTCGAAGCACATTTCCAAATTTTCATAAAACATAATTTTACCACTTCTATAAATTGGATTTCAAAATCCAAGATACATGATTGAAATCAGTATGTAAAATTTGTTCAGTAGGATGAAAATAATTTTTAATGAATAGTAAATTTTTATTTTTATTTACTAACGGGTAAAAGAAAATATGGTAATTAAAGGTAAAAATGATATTATAATTATACTAATACATGTTATAAATCTATTGGATAAGTTTATTTTGACCATAATAAACCTTAGGAATAAAATATTGTCCTTTAATATCCATTGGGATAAGATTAGGACAATTATTAAATTTTAATTAAATAAGTGTTAAAAGTGTAAATTTGAAATTTTAATAACTAAAACATTTTTAATATATAGTTATACAAACAATAATATCTAATATAAATATTAATTATAAATAAAAAATTCCCAAATCATGGTATTTTATTTATAATTTTTAGATATTAAATAATTACGTTTATTTATTACATAATGATGATGCAGTAATTACCAAATTAATGAATGACAAAAATAATTGATGTTATAAATATTAAAATAAAAGTTAATTGAAACTTTTAAAGCATTACTATAATTTTATCAGTTAATATTACATGTTAGTATTGATTAAATAATTTTTTTTCAAAGTGATAATGTTATTATGACTTTCACAAAAAGTAAAATAATAAATAGTGTCAAAATTGACATATATGAGTTTTTTAAAGCTAATACTACATTATTAAATGATATAATATCCCTAAAATTATAAGGTTTATCCCAATGGCTTAAATAAGGTAATATATGTCATTTATGAACCACTTTAGGATATATTGTAATTTTACAGTATGTTTATTAACCATATAGTGTATGAATACAAGAAGACATCCTAATAGATAGACTGTTTAACTAAGAGTTAAATCATAAAGATAAGATTAATGTGGTGAACTAAAATTGTATAAAACTTATTTGTTGAGAAAATGTCGACCCATCAGCATATTAGAATCAAAATAATCTATTTTGAGCCATTATAAATCCATAATTATTTTATAACAAAATAGTATTTCACGTTATTCCAAAAGTGGTTGTCACCTCCCTTATAAAGGGGTACATCCCCTTTTCTTAATTTCACACCTCCAGATACATTTATCCTAGACAAAACCGTCTCAAATATTCTCTGAACTACCATCAATTACACTTAGAGGCCTTATTTTTTGTAAAGACAACATAAAGATCCCTTTTAATTAAATAAGAAGGAAGCACCAAAAGAAGATTTAATAATTTCATCACCTCTTTCAAAGTTCTTTTCTTCTTCCGCTTCCTCTTTCCTAGTTTCTTCAATAAAAAAAATAACAAATCCCTTATATTTTCTATACTATGATGATATTATATATATGGTACAACCATAGTAGTTATTATATCCATCATATGAATGACAATGTCACCATACATGTGTACGTACGGCTTACCGTCTCTAGGTCATGGTGTAGTTCGTTATTCAACACATCATTATTTGGATGGGTATAATAATGAGTATAATTGATTTAAATAAAAAATAAAAAATGTTAATTATTATATATATTTAACATACCATCAAATTAAATATTATTTCACCATCAATACAATCATATTTTCCCTCCTTCGTTTGTACGGATTACTATCTCCACAAAGCCGATGAGATTAATTCCCCATCATATCCATTCTAGAATAATTATCATTTGATGAATAAATATATTCTTTAAATATCTTATCATCATTATGGATATGAATAAAATACATCTATCCATAACAAACATAAATTATATAATAAAATAAATACTGGAAAATGAATTAGTTAACACCTGAAATAATGATAATACTGAAATATTGATAACAAAGCAATATTATAATATCATATATGATATAATATTTTTGTATGAGGATTATTTTATAATATAATAACAATTATCTATCCATTATAGAGGATGTTAAGTACCCTAGTCTAAGGATAAATACATGGTAATAGTTAATTTTAAAATATCATGATTATCTGAGGTTATTTATATGTGAGTATCTACTGGGACCACTTTATCATCCATAACCGTGTTTCATAAAAAATAATTTCAATATTTATTAATATATACCTGAAGACATGTTGAATTAATTTATACCCTTGTTTTACTTTTTATAAAATGTTTTAAAATGAATATTTCCATTTTTTCCCAAACAATGTACTTTATGACATTTTCGAAAGATTAAGGAATGAATGTTTTTCTAAACCTATACGGTGGGTGTAGATATTTCTCGATATTATAACACCTTAGAAAATTCACTTAAAAAGTTATAATAATATTTTTCAACATAAATTTTTCATTACATTTTAATGATTTCAATTTAGAATGAAATATTTGAATTAAATAATTTTTTTATTGATTTCATCTATGTGATCATCCATTGTTGTTTTTTACTTTAATTTAAAGGATATTTATTATGATACTATCTTAGATAATGTATTGATGGTTTTGTGATATGTTTGACTATGGATGGGCTATTTTTACCCCATTCATGGTCTACGGTTAAAGTATTGACATTTTGTATGCTAGTTTTAATATGAATGTTTATATTATATTTGAACCATTTCAAAAGAGGAATGCAATAGACATGGAAGGTGGAGCCTACTATAGATTCAGGATATATCAGTATGTATTAGGAGACAAAGTAGTGTCTTGGAACATGGTCTTGAAAAAATCTTATTTGTTCTCTTGGTGCAAGGCTTTGACTATGTGGTTATGATTTCTGTCAGTATGCCTTCCATCATTATGAAATTATCTATTGAAATTAAATGTGATTATTCGACTAGTATAATATCCATGTGAACAATTAAATGAATATATTTGATTTTTCTTTGCCATATTATACTAAATTATAGGTTTAAAAGGGTTTTGATTTAGTCTTATACATTTCCTTATATTTTTATCCTAATTTATGAATGTTTCTCTTATATTGTTATCCTTAATAAGGATCTGAGCTCACCCATTTCTATGTTTTATTTTTTTTTTCCAGGATGTGAAGAATTATATAATGATTAACCTATATGGATAGGCCAAAGGATATGAGTGTGCTCAATGGTTACACAATGTTGTTTCTTTATTTCGTGATATCATGAAAAACTTATGTATGTATCTTGTACTTAAAAGGATAATAAAATAATCAGTCTCTAGGGACATGATCTGTTATGTTCTCGTGAATGTTATGTAATAATGCACCATCTCTAGGTAACATGGGCGGGGTGTTATAGTTGATATCATAAGACGTTTAGTACAATCTTTGGAAAAAATATTTAGAAATACTCTATTTATAGAACATTACCCTAAGATAGACATTTAGGATTATTATAGATGAACATATTTAAATTTTAGTAATGTAGATTTTTTTGTATTTTCAATGAAATGCCAATATTGCTGGATATCATTAGGTAGAGGTAGCTCTGATATAGATGTACCTAGGATTGAAAACTATGACAAGGATTTTTGGTCATGACTTGGGGTATACGGGTACACGACAACGGGCCTTGCTGCACTATTGGTTACACACTCAGGTGATATTCTTAGAATAATTAAAATTTTCATTACAACCCATTATAAAGGATTAATAAAAAAATACTTCCTCAAAGAAAACATTTTTTATTATAGATTATATTCATAAATCATTCAACTTATTATAGGTATTTTACTAGTGTAGATTTATGTATTGTGATTCAAAAACTAATCTTATGTATGCTATTATTTAGAAATGGTTCCTACTGGAATGAATTGAAATTGTATCAATGCACGTAATCCATGCATGGATTCCTCTCCCTTTCAATATAATTACAGTAGAGATATTGATGTAATTGGTGCTGAATAACTTATTACCATACTTGGACAACTCACATAGGGTTTGAATAATAAACATACCCATATGGAGAACTATGATCCACAATGCAGAGGATAAATGTCATTCCAATTCATGAGGGAACAACCACCAATATTAAACGGGATAACAGATCCATTTATTGATGAGTAATTTAATAGATATTTAGAGATAACATTTCATTCTTTGGGGAGTAGTAAAAGGGAAAAAGTTATAATGGCATTTTATCACATCACAAGAGATGCAGATCAGTGTTGATACACAAATCAAAACATAAATGAGGATGAAGAATTGTCAAATATAGAATTGGGGGAGTTTAGAGATCCTTTCATAGAAAAATAATTTCCTGTGAACAACGAGCCGATATGGAAAAAAAATTCTGAGTCTGACGAAATACAAGGATGAGAATGTCTCAAAGTATAAGGTGGATATTACAAGGATAGAATGGAATGAATTAGGTTATATACGTAACCCTAGGAATAATAATGATTGATTATTTGATGGGCTAATACCATTTATCTATCAAGCATTGGTCTCACAATCCTTCTCGTTGTACGAAGATATAGTCTCATGTGCTATCAAGAAAAAAAATAAATTCTTAATGTTTTACGACATTAATGTAATGAAAGTGAATAAGAAAACGTTGGTTCAAGTGATAGAAAAATGGAAAAAGATAAAGAATTATTTTCCCTAATTTGATAGTGTGGTAATAACCACCCTGGTACTTTGTTGAAGGGGTTGGGAGTATGTCACAAGTATGGGAAAAAAGTACACCAAGCTTGTGATTGTAAGGTAAAGAAAGTGGTTTTCAATGTTGAATTCTAAAATTGTAGATATATAGAGAATTATGAAAATGAATTTCTCAAGTGTGAACAAGACATACTATAGAAAAGGCTACGCGATCAAGGTGAAGCTTATGATGTTACTACAATTGAAGTGGAATAATTAATGTATTAGTCTTTTCATATTTAAGAATTATATTATGGTTATCTGAAGAATCTGATTTATATAAGGATTGTTCTAATGTAATTTTTTTTCATTATGGTTTTAATATGATGAAGGAAATCATATTTTTATTATGTGATAATAAGATAATATTTACGTTGTTTGGAGAATCTGATGTTATAATTGATATTGGAATTCAGATTCCTTTTACAGAGTGTTTGGACTGAAGTATTATACATAACTAAATTTTTTGGAATGGATTATTTTGGAAATTAGATACTATTTTTAAGGTTAAAATATTTCTTAATATTATTTCCGGATTTTTATAAAAAAGAAAACCCAGAGGTCGGGTGAAAACTCTTCGCTTAGTGCAAGGTCGTGAGACTTGAACCCGCAAGCGAAGAGTGAGAAGGGTGTATCACATACCACTGGCCTACATGATGATCTGGTTTTTATAATGTAGTTTTTTTAAAATGTACTGACATATGAATTAAAAATTCATTTTTTGGAACCCCATACCATAATGATAAATAGACTATTTTTGAGTTCTATTATCTTTAAGAGCGAAAGATGAGTTTGTGGTATGATGGAACACTACTTTTCAAGTATTCATTTTCTCATATTCTTTGATGAAATTAATTATTAATCTTTTGGAATGTATCAAAGAACCAAAAACGTGTTATTCTTAAACATAATGTTTTTTAACTAAAAATATTTAAAAATATCATTAATTTTTAGATTTGGGGCCCTAAATTTTCCATTCACTTGTTTTTGATTGATGAACTCAATCAATACCTATAAATATTTATGTTTCCCTCCCAATTATAATTTCAACTAATATTCGCTTATTCTAAATCCTAATTTGGTAGTGACATTTTCTTTCCCCTTTCCCTTTTATTAAGACAAAATTTTATTATTCATATTTCCGATGTGGCTTTTCCACAAAGGTATTTCAATTTATTAAACATTTATTTTCAAAGAACAATTTCTAATTGTGAGGACTCAATTTAAGGAACGTGGGAATAATTTTACACCCCAGGCTACCATGACACGTTTTTCATAGAATTATACAATAACGTTTGATATATGCAACACATAGATCAAGTGAACCCCGACCTATCAAACTAGCTGTTTAAAAAAAGATGTTATGAATATTAAAAACCACATTTTTAGTTTTTTATATATCTCATATAATTTTAATGTTAATCTATTGTGTTTATTATACATAATATAAGGAAAAAATCATTTTTTAGAAAAAAGACGTATTTTTAAAAAATTGTAGTTTTCCCTCCTTTTAATGGAGGACTATTTTTAAATCAAAATTTTGACACTATTATATATTAAATTTGATGAAATTAAATTATTATTTAGAATTGGGAAATTAAAATATATTTTGGATAAAATTTTGGTGTTTTTCTGATTACTTTCATACTTTGATGAATAGTGTAAGATACAAAATTTTAATAAAAAACTAATTTTTTAATCAAAATAATTTATATTGTTAAATTATACATTTGAATTGTCTTACAATATAATTAGATTATATTTTTATCATTTATTCAAATTTTTTTCATTGTATGTAACTTCAAAATTAAATTAGACATAAATATAAATATATCTTTTGATAGTTTTAACTTCTCAAAAATCCGCTTACTAGTTTTGATGAGGGAAATTAAATTTAAATTACTTAATAAAACTTATATGGTATAATTTTGGTAAAATAGATGTAATTTTGATATTTTTTATATCAAAATTATCATATGATGTTTTTTTTGGTTTCTATCTAAAATCATTTTATTTTTGAAAATAGTAAAAAAACTACATTATTGATTACAGCTGAATTTTATTTATTTTTATTTAAATTTATTTTAAAGTAAAAATATATAAATAATATATATATTAGTCCAATTTATATCATTAGAGTCATTTTATAATAATATTTTATATATAAAATTTTATTGATCTTTTTATTGTATTTTACCCACCTTATAGGCACATTTTCAAATTTGCATACAACATAATTTTACTACTTCAATGAATAAAATTAAAAAATTATGAGACACAATGTTGACATTAGTATGTAAAATGTGGTTCAATAGGATGAATATAATTTTTGGTGAATATTTACTTTTGATTATTATTTACCACAGTTAAAATTAAATATAGTAATTAATTGTAAAAAAATGATATTATAATTACCATAACACAAGTAATATGTCTATTGGATAAGTGTTTTTCCACCAATATCAACCTTATAAATAAAATATTGTCCTTTTGCGTCCACTTGGAAGATATTGTGACACTTATTATATTTCATTTAAGTAATATATAAAATTGTTAAATGAAAATTTAAATACAGAAAACATTTTTCATATAGGGTTTTACATAAGATAATTTCGACTCTAAATATTCATTAGAAATATAGAAATATTTCCTAAATCATGGTACTTTATTTATAATTTTTATTCATCACATAATTAGATTTATGTATGACACAATGATGATCCCTTGATTACCTTATTAATTAATGACTAAAAGAAATGATGATATTAATATTAAAATAAATATAAACTATCTAACTAAGAGTTACATCTAAATGATAAGGTTAATATGCTGACCTAAACTTTTTTAATACCTAATGGTTGAAATAATTTAGACAAATCCCCATATTATCCTAGAAATAATATATTTTTATCCATTATAAACTGAAAATGAGTTTTTTTAAAATAGTATTTCAAGATTTTCCTAAAGTGACCCTCACCTCTCTTATAGAAGGGTACTTCCCCTTCTCTTAATGTTAGAATCCAAATTCATTTGGATCGGCCCACCCCAACTCAAATATCCTTTCAACAAGATTAAAATCATCCTAGAGGCCATATTTTGATAATAAAACCATCCTATGGAGCCCTTTTGATTAGATACAATGGGAGAACCCGAAGAGAATGTAATAATTTTATCACCTCTTTCAATGTTCTTTTCTTCTTCCACGTTATTTTTCTTTTTTTTTACCATACCAAAATAATAACACCAGTACCTTCTATATACAATGATGTTATTATAAATATTTTAAAACCATGTTCATTATTTTATCCATCCTATTAATGACAAAGTCACCATATATGCGTACGTACGAGTTAACATCTCCACGTCGGGGTGTAGTTTGTTATTCAACACTTCATTATTTGAATGGCTATAACAATGAGTATAATTGACGTAAATAATAAATATATCATGTTAATTATTATTTACATTTTATATAACATCCAATTATATATGATTTCACCATTAATAGAATGATATTGTCGCTCGTGCGTACGTACAGATTACCGTCTCCACGAACGCGATAGGATTCATTCCCCATCATAAACATTAAAGAATAATTATCATTTTGTGATTAAAAATAATCATTTATGAACATAATAAAACCCTGGATATGAATAAAATACTTCATATCCATAACAATCAGGTCATCTGTAACAAAAATTATATTTGAAAATGAGTCAGTTAACACCTAAAACAATGATACTTCTAAAATATTAATAACAAATAAATATTATAATAGCATGTACGATTTAATATTTATGTATTTGGACTATTTTATAATTTAATAACCATTATTTGACCATTATACATGATGTTAACTTATACTTGACTAAATAATGATATACAGTAAGGATTAATTTTACAATCTCTTTATTATTCGATGTTGTTTATACGTGAGTATCTACTCGGACCTCTTTATCAACCACATCTGTGTTTCCTACAAATTTATTTCAATTTTTTTATAATTTACTAGAATATGGGTTAAATTCAATTATACCCTTCTTTTATATTTTATATAATGTCTTAAAAGGAATCTTTTCGTTGTTTCCAAACAATGTACTTTATGACCTTTTCAACAAATTATATAAAGGATGTTTTTTAAAAATTATATGCTTGGTGGAACTATTTTATGACATTATAACACCTTATAATATTCTCTTACATGTTTATAAGAATATATTAAAAATAATTGTTATCCTTACTTTTGAATTATTACAATATAGAAGGAAATATTTCACACAAATAGTTTTTGGATTGATTTCGTCTATGTCCACATCCATCATTAGATTTTTCATTTATATAATGTTTATTTATTATGATAAAACCATTCATATTGTATTGAAGGTTTTGTGATATATTTTACTATGTATGAACCATCATTATACCATTCATGGTTTATGGTTAAAGTATTCTCATTTTGTATGCGAGTATTAATCTAAATGTTAATATTATATATCAACATTTTCATATGTGGAATGTATTGGACTTTTTATGTGATGGGTTCAGCTAGCTATATATCCTAGATGCATGGTTAGATCTCATGAGACAAACTAGTGTCTTGAAACAAGGCCTTGGAAATATCTTATTTGTGGTCATGGACTGAGGCCTTAACTACGTGGTTATGATGTCTGGCATTAATCATTTTATCATTACGAATTTTATATTGATATTACATGGGATTATTCGACATGTAAAATATCTATGTTAATAAGTAATTGGAATTATTTGATTTATCTTTTCCATATTATGCTGATGTTTATGTTTAAAAGTCTTGTCTTTTAGTCTTATACATTGCCATAAATGTTTATACTTATTTATGTATGTTTCCTCTATATTTTTATCCTTTCTGAGCATCTGAACTCACCCATTTCCACGTTTTACATTTATACCATGATATGAAGATGTATACAATGATTAACTTATAGGGATATGATAAAGGATATGAGTGTATTCCAAGGGGAAACAATGTTGTTTTATTGTTTCATGATGTAATGTAGAACTTATGTATGTAAATTGTACTTCCAGGGCTACTAAACTAATCAGTCATTCAGGAAATGATCTTTTATTATCATGCCAATGTTATAAAATAATTCACTAACTATGGGTAACTAAGGTCATGGAATTACAATTCATAATACATGATTTTATTATAATAATATTCAAAATTTATATAAAAATATAATTATGTTTTATTTTCATCCAGCAATTAGATATAAAATTCATCTCAATTAGTCATATATTTTAATAAGAAAAAATAATCATAAATGGAATTAAATTAATAAGAATATTATTTATAAAATGGAAATTAAACATTAAGAAACTTTTACCTAAACAACGAAACATTTATTACACCTTGGTAGTATATTATGTTATGTTGTGCGATGGTGTTACTTTTATGGTGTTACTCGACTAAGATTTATAGAATGATAATATCAATAATAATGAACTTCTTTAATTGGTTATTTTGTTCCTGATTCACTTATGGAAGCTAAAAATTTGAATGGTCAACATATCACAATAATGATTCTCCCTCCCTTACTTGTTCTGACAAATGGGCTTGAAATGACATTACTCTACCTCTTGAGGACATCATTTCTCCTTTCTGCATCAATTATCCTTCGTGTTTACTAATTATATCCATCAATTATAATGGTGAAATTATCACGAATGGGTATAGTTTCCAATGTTCAAATTTAAAAGTTTTTATATTGACCGATGGTCACATTTGACCAATGGTCACATAATGGTCGAATCCGAATAGCTACATTTCCCTTTATTCCCTATAAATACCACTTCATCCATCCACTCAATTTTCACTAAATTTATTCACTAGTTTATATTTTAATTTCTTAATATGATGATATGTTTACTTTGATTCTGTTTCATTTTAATAAATTTGGCCATCAGTGAGATGATTCTAGCAGATTTGGGTGATCCAAACATTCCCATTTTTATCTATTATATTATATATTTTTTGGTCTGGTTGTAATGTTATTTATATAATTTGATTTCATAGATGAATAATATAATGATAATTATTAATGATAAAAAATTTCTATTTGTTTCAAATATATTTTACATGTATAATACTATATAATATATAACACATGTTAATTCAATGAAAACTTTTCATTTAAAAACATGGTGTCGTTACATTATTCACAATATAGTAAAATTCAAATTTGAAATTTCAACTCATTCACTCAGTTTTTAAAAGGTGACGTTACGTCTATCTCATTGTTTCTATAGGTTTCAACGGAACTTCTTAACAATTATTTTTACTATACAAAACATTCAGAAGTCGTTTTTTCTTTCCTCGTAGATCTTTTCTCTATAATCTATGATCATCACCAGCTTCTCTTCGTAAGGGTAGTCATGTTCTAGTTGTACCACCTCTTGATCCAATAAATGGGATGGAATTGTTATTTTCTTCTAGAAGATAAATATGTGGAATACATCATGATGTTGAGACATATTTGGAGGATGTTTTAGAAAATAGGCCACTTGTCATGTGTGGTTAAGACCTCAACGAGGCCAATGTATCAAGGTCTAAGATTCCCTTTCGTTCCTAAAAATATGACTCTATTTCATGATGATATTAAATTAAAATAATTATATAGTAAATAAAAATACAAGACCCTTAAATGGTTTTCAACCTTTTTCTTCTACCGAATATCATTATCTTTGATATTTTGTTTGATAGAATGAACCTTTTTCGACATCTCTTTCGAAAGATCATGTTTATGTAGCTTATTGTCACTAAATTCATCCCAATAAGTAGAATTTCCACATTGCATCCATTATAGACATTTATATGGTTCTATTTGAATAAATTAATTTAATTTATTATTATATGATATCTAAACTATTGGGAGGCATTATTCCGATCCACATTCAAATTTCATTGATCACGTTCTCAACATTCGTTCGGGTATGAGAACAGTACTTTATGTTTGTCCATCTTTTTTTAGTGATAAACAATAATGAAATTCAATTTAGTTTTAAAAATAATATATAAGGATTCTCCATAAGATAAATGTTAATAGTGGATCATGATAATAAATAATAGAATATGGTACCCCATGTATTCTCCCCACATCCTTTATGTATATCATAGAAAGTTGTTCAAGAGGGAAATCTCCCCAAATTGCAATGAGATGGGTAGTCTTGGTGAGTGGATCCACTATAACCCTATTTAATTATATCATTTTGATGTTATTGGGAGTCCAGTAATAATGTTTATATAGATTTGTTCCCACTTTCTATGAATTTTTGGGTACTTATTATAATACCATTTTAGAAAGATATCATTACAAATTCACTTTCTAACAAACCAAGAGCCTTGCATTATAGCCTGCAATCTTTCTTTTCATATTATAACAACAATAATTATGATGAAGGACCCTATACATTTTAGTTCTTATAGGATGTATACATAACATAAATATATGATCTTCATATATTATCTACTTCTTTATAACTATAATTTATAAGATACGTTGCATTATATTATAATTTATTAAAATTTATTGATCAATATTGAACTCACGAAACATCCCATTCTTTACGACCTCGATATTCTTTTATATAAAAGGATCATCTATTTGAGATCTATAGAACAAATTTATTAATTATAGTTGAGAAATAATTTGAAATATGACTGATGATTTCCCTTACCATATGATTCCAATGACTAACCTTTCTAGTTCCTTCATCATGGTATCTCAATGAATACTCATAATTGCAGGAATAATTGGGGTTTATCTAATTAATTCATTAGTGACATTGATTTTACTTCTGTGATGATAATGAATTGAATATTAATAGTATATAAAATGATCCAACCATATACTTTGTCTCATGTTAAATTCATTTTTCCTGAATATATACCTCAATCATTGGTGTAGTGTGTATATATTGTATTTCTCCGTCATAAAGATTATTCCTCAGTATTTTCAATGAAAAAATAATTGTTTCTATCTCTAGGTCATGTGTAGGATAATTATACTCATGAGGCCATAACTGTAAAAATGTATGTGTGATCACCATATAATTTTTCATGAAGATACACCCCAGACCGTTCAAATATACATCACTATAAGTAACAAATCCTTTTTTCGATGGAAAATGGAGTTAAGAATGGTGTTGTAACAAATAAATTCTTGAGTTAATAGAAACTTTCTTCACACTCCGTTGTCTAGATGAACATAGATCATTTTCATGTCAATAAATATTGTGGATGAGAAATTTGTGAAGATTTTTTCAAAACCCTCACATGATATCCTTTTAAACAATGATAACTATGTATTTTAGATGCAATTTTATGATATGGATGCTCTTCTACAAACATTATCATGGAAGGGTCAATTGATATACAATCATTGGTTAATTTGTTCCCCATGAATGAAATATGTTGTAACTAGAATTTTGATTTATTGAAATTTAAAAATATCTTCTCATTCTTAATGGTTTTCAAAATAACTATAATATAATATCCATGATCCTCATATGTTTGAGAATATATCTAAATATGATCAATAAAAACTATCATTAATTTATCAAGGTAGTACTTGAAAACACTATTTACCAAATTGAAAAATATATACGGAGAATTAATAAATCAGAAGGGCATAGAAACTCTTAATAACCATAACTTATTGAAAATTATGTATATGCAATATATTCATTCATCACCCCCAAATCATGATACCATGATTAGAGGTCATACTTAAGGAAGAATTGATCAAAACAAGGATGGTAAATTAAATCTTCAGTCCATGAGAGAGTGTACTTATTCTTCCATAAGATCACATAATGTACTATGTAATCAATTAATATCTGAAATGATCTATCCTTATTATTTACCAATAGAATATGTTCTCCCAATGGAGAAACAATAGGTAAAATAAATACATTCTCTGAAATATTTTGATGTTGATTCGTTAATTCCATTAAATATATATTCTCTATTCCATACATGGTCTTAATTTCAAATTGGTTCCATAATGAGTTCAATGGAGTAATATAACTCTATTTCTAGGGGAGGCCTATTTAACAATACAAGAAATACATTAATGTATTGCATAGAATGGGGATATTATCTATTAATAATAATTAATTTACTTCTCCCCCTTTGTTGACCATCTCTACAAATAATGATATGGGCGGTGCATATAGAAAAAGATCAAGCCAATATATATCTCCATTGTAAATAAATATAGGTTTTCCATTAAATACTACTAATATTTTCTTGATTCTATAGTTGATGTTAGTATTATACTTCGATAACCAGTCCATACATAGTATATCGTCAAATTCTATGATGGTAATGAAGACTAGATTTGTAGGATAAACCCTATAAGAGTCTTGACTGATAATTTCACATCTAGTATATCAATGATTGATTCTATCTTATTTGAAAATAGGTATGATATGAAGGAATAGGTATAACTATAATAATATAATACACATTATATATTTATGATCAAATTGAGTGTACCTTCATCCACATAATTTGGAAACTCAAATTTATCCTTCATGAAATTAAATGATCAATCTTACTCCCATATCCTAGGTTGAGGTTGATGGTGGGATCCGTACATTATCATCTAATTTTGAAATTTATTGGATACGTTCCCATGAAAAACTCAAATGAAGCATTGAAATTCTAGCTAGGAATGCACTGTCTCCCCATTAACAATAGTATTTAGATGTTGACAACTCACCCCACCATGATTGTTTTGAGCTATCATCCCTTCTATTCCACATTTATAAAACATTTCACTCTTATCCATGTGATTCCCTGAATACATTATACCACATTTATTCCATAGGGTATGTTTCATTTTCTTTTCTCCTCTTCCATGAGTGTAAGTCTCCCCTGAGTTTGGCACAATTTTATTATTATTTTAATTTGGAATATATAACCACTATGTATCAACAAACTCCAATCCAACCTTCATAGCACTCCTCGCTCTCTGTTTATAGCTCTCATAGTCACTATTTTCTAAATTCCTCTATATATGGGGACTTAGTCCACTAAATAATATATCATACTTTCCCTTAGGATCTACTAAATTTCTGGATGTGTATTGAGAATATTTTGAAAAGGTCATCTCATAGCATCCCACTGATTCCCTTTACTTTATCTTTCACTCTATGAATTTCAAATCCAATAATTTTTTCATTAATAATGTAAAATATTTGTTAAATAATATTCTTATAAGATCTTACCACATCATAGATTCAATATCCATTCTTGAAATCATGTTTTTAAAAAGTATCAACCACTGATCAACTTCTCCTTCTAAGAGGAATACTACCAGGGTGACATTATCTATCTCTAAACAATATATTAGTGTAATGATAATTTTTATAGAGGTAATACATTTATCAGAAATAAATGGTTTGGTAGAACCTCTATAACCAGGTGGTCATTAATATATGAAGTACTCAAAAGAACTTTATTCCCGTTGATGTGAATTAGGTCAATAAATGTCCTATTTCTCTGTGATACCCCTTGTTACATCTCTTCCGGATCCACACCCACTTGTATTGTATATAAATGAATGTTTGGAAACCTCTTAATTAACACTCATAAAAACACCAAGATATATATTTATATTTACACTTTTACATTGGGATCATAACAATGTTTTGATTTCCTTATTTCCAAAAATAACTAACCCATTCTATAATACTAACTGTGAAAGCCAACATATTATTTACATAAACATTTCATGATCGGGAAAGAAAAAACTAAACCAAATAATGTTTAGTTTAATGGAATTTAGTTACACAATTCATTAAAACATAGTAAAATATTCTAATCCACGTGAAATTCAACTCTGTGGGTTCACCCCCGGTTTCGTTTATTATATCTCATATCCCATGTTAATACATCAAACGAAAGGGATGATAATGAATCCTTGTAATGGAATATATTGAATATACATATAGCATGTGATCGATAGACATATCAATAAGAACACAAGGCATAATAATAATAAATAAAAAAGAGGAATATAATAATAAAAATAAAAATAATAGTTATAGTAACATGAATAATAACATTGAAATATGGCTATAATATAAAATGAGTCATCCATAATCTTATCACTATAGTTTATCAATAAGTAGTCCTAAATAAAAATTAATAAGGTTATTCACCATGGTATCAGAAAACATGTCATATCTAGATATTAAATTTATTCCACAATAAATTGGAGTTCTATTAGGGATCTCACTTTATATTTATTTATTTTATAAGATAAATATATATAATAATTAATCTTATCATTTGTATCTGATAGAAAATAAAGAACATATTTCTTATCAAAAACATGTTGTTTAAAAGTGCATAATGTCTTGATCATGACACCTGTATTGACCCATGAAAATTGAATTTGGGTTATATATATATATATATCCAAAAATCAATAATTCATTACGCATTTAGGTGAATTCCCATGGATGGGTAAATGGTTTTGTACTCAAAAGAGTAAAATAAATATGAATTTATCAAGTAAACCATATAACTTTGAGAAAATCATTTTCCAGAAAGAATGTATCAATATATATTTTTGAAAACTGTTATATGAGAGGGGGAAAAGGTTTCCCACTGAGGAGAGATTATTCATATAATAATTGGATAATATAAAGTGGAAAAATTAAATTTTAATATAGAAGACATACCAGAAAAGGGAACATGATTGGAAAACGGAAGTTAAGAATTGCTACACCTCTAAGAGCTATTCCTGAAACATGAGTATGGAACCTTGAGGAATTGTGTACATATTTTGGGGACTACATGGGCAGAAATTTCATAATAACACAGTGGAAAATGAATTGGAAGAGACTGTAAATTGTGAAATGGGTTGGTAATTATTGAAAAATATGAGGAAATTTTTAACAATTTATTAATATATGTATTATAAAATTTGGTTCTGGAAAATAATAAAGCAACAATAAAATGGTTTTTTTCAATATTATAAACATTTTAATAACATTTAATGATATATGAATCCATTATAACCAATATTTTGATGTTTAATACCCTTTTTGGCATTGAATTAGAAATTTTCTATATAATATTTATTTTAAAAAATCGATTTAAGACATCAGAAAGTCACTTATTGGTTTGGAATTTTATTAAAATCCAACAATATAATTAATATTCATTAAATAAAATATTTTTGCTTCTCAATTGTGTTTGATTAATTACTATTTCATTAAAATTTAAATAAGTTTTCATAAATCTATCGCAACTCCTAATGTGTATTTTTACTATTTATAGAAACAAAAATTATTTTAGAAAATTATCATTGATTCACCCTAATGTAATTTTGACGTGTTGATTTCAAATAAAATGGTTATTATATTAGAATAATTATATAAATATTATAATTTTAAAATTAAATATAAAAGTAAATACTTGTTTGGAAATAGTAGTTTTAAATTCATCGTCAAATTTTTTAAACATTAAAAAAATTTTCTAGAAAAAAATAAAATTATTTTTTCATTTTAATACAAATTAAAATTTTTATAAGGATATTTCCCTAAAAAATATTAATAAAAATACATTAACTTTTTATTAATGTTTATACATATTCTCTAAAAGTTAAATTATATTTAATTTTAGTTCAAAAATTCATTTATCAAATTTATCTACATTAATTATAAATTTTATTATTAAGAAATATTTTAAAATTGTAATTGATGGAATAGTTTTGATAATTATCATATGTAAATTAGATTTTTTGAAACTAAGGCCTATTCTTGTAAACCCATTTATTGTCATGTAAAACCTTATGGTGAGTTGTCAGATGGTGGTAGTTTCGTGTGGTTGCTCAACTAACATTGACCTAATAGTAATCTCCACTAACATGAACATATCAAATAGGATGTTTTGATCAAGCTTTACATTATGAGGGTCAGATTGGGAATGTTCAAGGATGAATCATAGTAATTTTATCTTCCTCTAATATTTTAACAAGTGTGCTTTAAATGACATGAATCTACTTGTTGAGGCAATAATTTTTCTACTCTGCATGAATTATAATTTCTCATTACAACATAAAAAAACTAATTATAATAGTAAAATTACTAATCAAGGATATATTTTGAAATTTTAAAATTGAAAAAAGGTTATATTTATCAATAAGCATATTTTACCAATGTTCATATAATGGTCAAATCCCAATGGTCATATTTTCATGTATACTTAATATACACCACATTATAATTTTACATAATAATCTATATAATTGTTCCTAAGGTTATACTTCCATTTGATAAGATTATCATTATATTAATAATATTTTGATGCATTCCATTAGTTTTGACCATTTTGGTGATAAATATAATTTATTTGGCATTTTGAATTTTCCCATTTTATTTATTAGATTTTATATTTTTTATGAAATTACAATGTTTAACATTTTAATTGGATTCATAACTAACCAATATAATGATAATTATTAATGAAAAACGTTTTTTTTTGTTTCTAAATTTTTTTTATCTGTGTAATAATATATATGATACAACACAAATTTATTCAAGGAATAATCATCATTTAAAAAAATTAGTTTAGTATTGTTGATAATAACTAAAATGAATAACATGAATCAATGATATAAAATGGATCAGGGAAAACGTTCCCCTTGTCCACTCTACTAACAATCTATCTCGGAGTTTGAGGATTTTCACGAGTCATGTCCTTATATTAGAGGACCTTGAAAATCCAGTATATGAAATTAGTACTTGGAACAAATTTTTTTATTTAAATAATTTAATTTTTCTTGGAATCCTAATATAATATCCTAATAAGGTAAAAACATTCCAAAACTAAGGAAAATTTATTTTTAATCCAATATAACTAAATAATATATAGAAGTTGATGATGTTTTGTTGTACTATTTATTCCCCAAATGAAAGATGTTCTGATCATAAGAAAATTACTATATAATGCAATAGATCATCCATGAGTGTATTTTTACTTCTAATTTGAATGAATTTAGTAGTAAAAAAATAATGATAAAAATAATTTTAATATCACGAGTTTCTTAATCACATCATAAATCAGTAACATGACTCTAGCAGATAATCCAAATTTAATTTTTAATCTAGTTTCAAAAATTTATTCCAAATTAATTTTCAATAAATTTTATCAGTAAAAAGTTTATCTATAATGATCTAAAAATTATATCTATTAGATAATGATCTCTATATAATTATATTGATATATTTAAAAAATTCAGAGTATAGTGATATCATAAGATTAAATAAATTTATTGTGCTTATAAAATATAGATTCATCATTTGGTCATGATGATTTATATTAATATAATTTCAAATCCATCTAGCATATTAATGATCAAATTAATCTAAATTTTTTAGCTTGTGATATCTTTGAAAATCAGTAGGCAATATATTATAAAAACTATAGAATGTTGTTGTGACATTAGACTAAAAAAGATAATATAAAACAACTAATTCAACATTATTAATATTTGAATGGAATTTTGATATTAATTATGTATTTTTACAAAAATATGAGTTTTAAAATCATTAGTTCTATATGTCAATATATAATCAAAAATTTGAGGCAATTTTTACGGAACAATTATTCTGATGTGGTATTTTGGGACATGTGTTTTCCAAAGTGTGGTATATTCCAAAACACATTATTCCAATCATGTAGCTAATTAGAAACATATTGTTAATGAAATTTACTTTATTCCAAACATAATGTTACCAAAAATTATTTCATAAAAGTAAACAGGTTCTGAATATGTGGATAATTACAAAACAGAGGTTCTATAATGGATGATGATAACTAATATAGTGTTCATTTCATTTGAGAATAATATTATTTTAATCCAATTGAATTAATAATATTGTTTCTTCAATTAGAAAACATCTCAAAATAAAAGAGAAACTAATGATATAATATTTCAATACAATAATAAATGAACAACAATAAATAATAAATATTAACAATAAAATATTAGTCCATAGTAAATTAAAATAATAAAGAGTGTATTTATTATTTATTAAAATATAAACATTATGGGTTTTAGAAATTATTAAAATATAAATAAAGATTCATGGAACCACTTAACACTTTTTTTCATTTGATATGTGGAATCTAGTATGGTTTTGTATGATTGAATAAGACGAGAGGGGGTATTTTATATTTTTCTATCATTAGTCATTGTGGTAGAAGTTTGATATAATTAATGTCATGATAGTTTGTAGTGTTTTATATATTGTCTTGAGTTTTTTTTTATTTTAATGGAGCTGATACAATACTACTTGTTATGAGTTTAGATATGGGTTTTTAGTTTTTTTCTTATAGTTTACCTTTTCTATTAGTTTTTACAAGATGTGTAACAGATATTAACATCCTATATATCTCCTCCTTGATATTAGATTTTTTCAAATCACGGATAGATCAAGATCCTTAAATGATATTAATATTTATTATAATGATGTAAATGGGTTTTGATTAAGGTAAAAAAATATTAAATTTCAATGTATAATTAGATGGGGGGAAATGCTCTATGATATTGAGATCATTACTAAAATTTAGATTATGACAATAAAATGACATTTTTATTTAAGTAATAATAATGGTTAAACCCAAATTTATAATATGGATATTTGAATTGGATGGTAACTTCTAAAATATTATATGACCAATGATATTAAATTTAGGTTCCTATATACATATATTTATATTTTATTTCTTGTCCAGGTGTTGGCAGTTGGGTTTACTTGTGGAATATAAGCTATATTTTGTGTTTAGGTTAGGATAGATTTCCTTAAACTAATTATGTCCTATACTATCATTATGATTTGTTACTTATAATGCTACACTTTTTTAGTTAGTACGACTATTGTTTATCATAATGGCATTAGGTTCTAGGTGTTTTTCTGATGCCTAGGATACATATGATAATGGTAATTAGATAATTTATTTCCTTCCCATTTTATCAAGATTTACTACAGTATATAGCCATATTGTTGACATGATGGATTAAGGTATAGGGTATTTGACCATGCACAATTGGGTTGATGTCATTTTCATATTACATGTGTGTAAGTGATTTAGCATATATAGTTAAGGCGTGCATAAATAAGCCTCCTATAATAAATATATTTATTAGAGGTAGAATTGTGAATTATATATAATTTATTGAGGGTTAGTGCATGATTAAATGGGTGGGGATGGGATTATTTCTAACATTTTGGTCATGTTTGTTATGGGTTGAACATGGTACAATATGTGAATATGATGTGTCTATTATGTTATTTCATGGATCGCTGGCATGACTTGTGATCGATATGGCAGCGCCATGATAAAACATGTCTAGTTGAGGGTGAATATTTGTAATGAAAATGACCCTTGTAGCTAATATATGGTTGTTACTTTATTAAATTAATACTAATTTTAAGCAATCACTCCCCAATTAAGTTAATATATTATTAGACATAGTGAACTAGATATATACATTAATCCCACATTAAAGATTCAAAACATAAAAAGCAACATTGTTTTTATTTGAGATAATATTTATTCCATATAATATTAATACCTATCAATCATAAAACTTTTCATGGAATCATGTTTAAGGAAATCATAATAATTGGATGAACCAAATTTAACATTAAAGGAATTTATAAATTGGAATATAAATAATTCAGGAATAATATGGAACGATTAATTGATATTAAAATATTTAAATATAAATTATCACATGATTATAAAACAAGTACAGGGATATAAAATCTATTAAAAAAACACTTGAACGGAAATAACTAATTTTATAATGATGGAATGCATAATGACGGGAATGTGATACATATAATCCAAGACTTTTTCTAAGACATCTAGATACATATTCATGGAATCATGGAAAGATATCTACTTAAATGATTAATGGCACATCTAATTACCAAATATTGTTTTTATCATGAAATATATTGATGCATTGAGGGCTTATAAAATTTTAGGGACCACCCTTACATTATTATTTCCAATGCATTCATTAAAAATATAAACAATATGAAATAATCAATATGCCTTTAAAATATTATTTTTCTTATTTGTAGAACTAATATATGAAATACTAAAAATTCCCTCAGAAAATTTAATCATAGAAAACCCAGATAAATATGATGGATGGTATCATAAGAGTAAAACCTCAATAATGAATAATATTATAAAAATGATTTGGACATTTATGAAAATACTTTATAATTTTCACTGGAAATTTTCTTGTGGAAAATACCCATTTTCACTTTGAAACACTTATTTAAAATCAAAAAGTTCCCATGTATTGAGGAAAAAATTTAATATTAAAATAACTTTGTAAACATACATTGTAATATTAAATTGAATGAGTCTCTTCATGGATAGAAATTATTTTTAAATTTTATAATTTAATAAAATATATCCTCCACATTTTTGGAAAATGATCAAAAGAACCTAATTCATGAAAGAAAAAAATATTAATTTTAATCCATGATTTGAAAAAAATATTAAAAAATTATTTAATAAAGCATTTTATTTTATTAAAATATTTCTTGAGAAATGTTATGAAATATATTCACATGGAATTGAATTATTTCTAACCAAGTAGAAAAACATGAATAGTTATCATAAAAAGAAACAATTTCCATATATTCATTACATAAATAGAGGAAAATAAAATTGAAACATGTAATATCATAAAATAACCCTAGGAAAATAATACATATTGGGTTAAATTAGAAATATAACACAATTCCACCGGCATAGGATTAAATTTCAACAATCCCTAATAATGATGAGATTGTGAAATAAACCGTTATGTTTGGTAAAACATCTTTTCTATGTACCTAAAAATATATTAAACTATATAAAATTTAATTATATACATATATTTTATAAAAAACTCATAAATTTTGTATCACAGATGATTTACTTATAATCATTTATCACTTGTTTATTTACAATGTTTTGTTAAAATCACTATTTCAGCTAATAACTGCTTCATTTTTTAAGTATTTATTCATTTAGAAACATCAGTAATTTTAAATTTTTCAGGGTTCCATCATCTTAATAATGTCAATATTTATATTTTATCAAATAAATTAATTATATATTTATTTATATTAGTACATTTAAGAATGATATAGAAAAATGTATTACATTATTCATGGAGATGGTTAGTCGTACATATGCACGAACATTGTTTACTGTTTTAGATGGATGAATGAAAATAAGTGAAAAAACATTCATACTTATATAATCATTATTAAATCATATAAAGAATATATATTAATTAAATATGTCCTAATAAATCATGAGGTAAAATAAAAATGGTAAAAGGATCACATCTCTTTGTGGAGGTGCTAATCCATACGTACACATGACTAACATAAACATTTTACAATGGATTAGAAGGTAATAAAAATGATATTATATTATAATTATAGATGGATAATTACATAATAAACATTATAAGTAAATTTAATACTCACCATAATACACATTCATAAATGATGGACTCAAAAATGAAATATATCGCTACATGGAGAGGGTAAGTCATACATATGCAAGATTGATACATTCATTTTCCATTAGATTTAAATGAGGGTGTGTGAGTATGGTTTCAGAATATTAATAAAATTTCAATATATTTTTTATAATTTATTTTTACATTATTTTAAATCCCATATATTTTGAGGCGTAAATTGAATATTTAAATAAAAATAGGTATGGTATGATGATTTCAAATTCTTCGCGAGTCCACCTTTAGATAATTTAATATAGAATCTACTGTTATTATTTTGGGGAGATTGTAACTTATATGGTTTTTCTAATGATTCTTTTGAGATAAATGGAAAGTTATTTTCTAGGATAGTTTGATTAAATTGGTGTAATATTGTGAACGGAGTGGTGTCATTTTGTAAAGGAATGAAAGGACACATAAGAAATTATTAAAAAGATAAAAATATATATAATTAAATATCAATAAAAATGAATCAAAATAGAAATTTATTTAAATATAATGAATTATATGATCACTATTTCACCATAAAATAAATTTTTTATATGGTTTAGTGGTATTTCAAAACATATCTTTTGGTTTATCCCCTTAGATAATTGATTTTAAACCTAACTATAGTAACATATTTTTTACTATTATGGGGTTATAATTATACATATAAGTAGAAAATTGTTTCACAAATATAAACATTATAAATTATTTTTTCAATATCCTATCTGATCTTACTTTTTTTTATTATAATGTTTTTAAGTAATTTAATGAAATATTACGGTTTTAAATTATTTTTTCTATTTATTACAGTATTCATTTAATTGTTCATCAAATACAAAAATAAAAAGTTTTAATTCAAAATTAAGATTTTAAAATATCGCTTATATGTTTTATTTATGTAATAAATTCAATGATGATAATAACTCACCCAAATTGAATTACTTTTAATATTTTTAAAATCATTTGTTTAATTTTTCCATTAATTGAATAAATATTGTGTCTGAATTGCTTAAGAATTTAAGGTTGTTATTTAATAACTATAATTTATAAACGAATTAAAATCATGAAAATAATTTAATTATACTCACATTTAATATCTATATTAATTTACCACAATTTTTTGTTCCTATGTAAACACATAATGTATATATAAAAGTAATAGCGTGGAATTTTGTTTTTTTATTTACACTGAATATTTTATTGGTAATATTCATTTAACAAAAACCATTAAACCAAAAAAATTGGATCACAATATATTAATTTTATAATTCATTTTTTCAAATTTCAATTTATTTGAATATTGGTGACCTAAAAATTTAGTTTTATCCTTTATACATTTGATTGACACATTAATGTGATGATAAATTTTACCATTCTTACTGTTAATATTGACTAAAATTAAAATGTACATAATTATAGAAATTGAACATACTTATTCCAAATAAGGAATACAATTTGTCAAATTAAACACCAGTTAGCAATAAAAATTAATTTTATAACTAGTTCCTAAAACGCGATGAAACTTACTTTTATAAAAATATTGTTCATTAGCCCAAAACTAGATTAATTATTATATCATGCATATAAATAATATTAGATAAATTTTTAAAATAACATTTAATATTTAACATATAAATAAATTTAAAAGCATAAAAAATAGTGTTTAATTTTATATATTAAGACAAAAACTTTTTTCGCACCTAAAATAATATTTTAGAAAAACCAATATTTTTTTATTAAATGGGTTTTTACTTCCATTTATAAAAAATTGATAATAAATAAAAATAATTTTTCTATAAATTTATTATAAATTAGAAAATACTATTCATACAAAAAAATTTAATGTAATGGTTTTAATGGTCTACTATTCAATGGACAATTTACACATGGAGTTTCATGATTCAGAAGCTATAAAAAATTTAATTTGAAGAGAAATGACTCATAAAATATCATTATTTTTCATTATATAAAAATTAAAATGTAAATCACCCTTAAAATTACACCCTTATGATATAAAAAATGATAATATCTTTATTCGATCGCATCAATGTGATCCCATGCTGCTTCTTCTAATTTGTGATTTCTCTGGATAATGTTAACAAAGAAAGTATTCATGTTATATAAATCATTATATATATGATCCAATATTTATAAATGTTTTCCCTCATATGAAATATATTTTTCTAGGGGTAAAACTTATGAGTTCAATGTATGCTAAAAATCCAGTATGTATATTCTCATGATATATACATGGAACATGTCATGCATATGAGAGAGGTTCAGTTGAAGTGATAACCAATAAGCTACCATCCCTAGTCAACATAAAATATAAAGTGGCCCAATATACCAAGGGATCATATTTCTGTTATTAAAAAAATCATAACATTATTCATTGGCTAAATTCATAGAAAAACTATCTCACTAACATTATATTCAAGATCAGGGTTTATATTTTCAACATATGTTTCTGGCCGACTGTAAGTTTCCTTGTGGTGTTGTTTCATGAATCTTAATTTCTATTCAATTTCCAAATACAGAATGGGTCCCAAATTTTTTTTATCCAACTTCAACATAAATGGTTAATGATACACACATCATTAAATGAAGTGTTTCATACCCATCCATCCAAATACTCAAGTGATAAATATTTTTTTATGAAAACTCAATCAGAGGAAGGTGCAAATCATAACCACCAATAAAATCAACAATCAAATATATATATATATATATATATCCTCTAGGGGTTTAGTGGTTCTATTATATTTTACAACTATTCAAGGATGATACATAATATTAACACTTAACTTTTTATCGATATCTATGTGAACAATTTTCCATATCTTTGAGATATACCTCTCATTCTAACCTGATACAATAGATAGTGGTGCTCCCAAATATATTACTTCCTATTTAATTTATATTATAGAATGTTAATCCGTAGATAATATTATATTATATAAATGATATGTGATAACATTATATTGTGATGGACTACAAACCAAATAACATTATTTACATTCGATGTTTTAGTGTGTTTGATAAAAAAATACATGGATATGTTTTCTCATTTTCATTCTTGTATTGGAATAGTTATAAGATCTCTTTTTTATTTAGTCTGTTATCATTAACTGTTTAACATTTCCATAATATAGTTAAATAATCTATAATAAATATCTTCTAGTTTTTTTAATAGAAGTACTCTTTTAAAAATATATATATCTTTGTAAGTCAACGTTGAATGGAGAATGATGAACTATGTTCCTCAACCAAAAAACTCATTCTTAATGTTTATTTTTTATGAGAAAAATAGATAGTTCCTAAAAATTATAATTCCAGCATGTTCATTATTGAACATAGGAATATTCCTCACATTCTTATTTATTTACATATCATTCTTTTTGTAACTTCTTATTCCTCTCATGGATTGATTTTGGAACATTTATTTGAAAAATATTTCTTTATTACCCTCTCCTCAAGGTTTTATGATTCATATTTTGAAAATCCATAAATATTGGATATCCTCAATTTCTCATTACGGAAAATAATTCATAGTAATTATAACTATGAGATTCATCCACCTTGTTCTCCTTCCACGAGTGGCAATAGGATGTGTAGTCGGTATCTTGAATTATCCAAATTCAAAATATCTTTTGCATATTTCACTTATTCTATGTTAATATATAATTAAATAATTAATGATAATAATATATAAAAATCCATTCACCATGAAAAAAATACCTCGTTATTTTCAATTCAAAAAGTACTACATCCAACTCCAAATCCTCTTTGAGGTAATTTTCCCATTAATATTAAATTTGGGTGAGGAAAAATATATCATCATATAATTTTTCAAGAGGTCACATCTCAGTACAATAATTGGTTCATTTATATAGATCAAAATCCCTTCTCTATTATAGGGTAGGGTAAGCATATGTACAATTACTAACTGCCTCTTTAGTTCATTGGAACTCTCTTCACATATAATTTTCTACATGAACATAACCCAATTTCATGTCAATTTAGTTTTTGGATTCGATATTTGTAATAAATTTTTAAAAAAACATTTGTGTTACCCATTCAACACATGAAAATTCTGGACATTAATTACTATTCTTTGTCTATTATATTTCTTAATAAAAACTATCTTGGAAGGATCCATTAATATTCCCTCATTTGATATTTTATTTGCAAAGAATAAAAATTTCTAAAGCCAGAATTATTACACTGTTAAATTTTTATTTAACTTCTCCATCCTAAAATTCCTTAGCACAATTGTAAAATATTATTCATTATATTATTTTCTATTTGATGACTTAAGATTTTCATATATAAATACTATCATAAATAGGTAAAGATAATATCCAGGGACTCAATTTACTGAATCAATCATGATAGTGTGATAATTGGTAATTTCAAATAAAATTTCTATGATTTTCTAATGATAATACCTCATATAAATGGTTATCTTGAGTAGACTCTACTTCTTGAACCATAAATGATTATATTTATATCAATGAAAGTTGATAGATAAATAATGTGATCATACTAATTAATCAAAAATAATAATCAATATGGGGAAGAGGACACATGTTCTTAATATTAATATTGGTAACATCTTGATAATCATTGGAAAGATGCACTATAACATATTAATTCTTAATAAAAAAAAATTGTGCACCCCATAAAGAATCACCTGTATGAATTAGTCAGTTATCTATATTTCCATGGAGTTCATTCATCTATTAATGCAAATAAATAAGAAAAATAATATATAGGGTCCTTGAAATATGTGTAGAACCATGTTTGAGTTTTATTGAAAACTAACCTTCACATTTGATGGGAAGTTGAAGAAATGCCACAAGAAACACATCAACATTTTCCTAAATAAATAGATTATATTAATTTTTGAGTTTCCACCAAATAATAAGAGGTAAATATTATTCATTAATTTGTAAAAAACATATATGATGGAATTATATATCAGTGTTGATAATGTTCATCCTCACACTATAAGATGATTAAAGATTGATACATAATATAAAATGTAACATTACTTCCTTGACAAATGATATGGGATCTAATATTAAAATCACACTATTATAAGGAATATTATCAAGATCTGCATATTGTATTCTTACATAATCACTCTTTTCCATAATATAGTTCTAAAAGCTTTAATTAAATTATCATCATTATCAACTATAAAGACCTCGAACTAATAATCCTAGAACCAATGATTGAATTATTAAATTATTAATATATATATTCAATAAAATCCCCTAGGATCTAATTGTTTAATAATTTCAATTAAATATATACCTAAATGAATCTCATATTATGTTTTGAAAATTTAAAATATTTTATTTTATTTTACATTGGATCACATGTATTCCTTATAGAATATCAATTCATATCTATCATAAAAAATTTATTGAGCGTTGTTAAAATTGAACATAAGTAAGGGCTGAATCCAGATGCTCGATAAGAGAATGTATACAATACAAGAAAACAAACCAAGAATAGTATGGTCTAAATAAATAATGATCAAATATATCTTGATAAATAAGCAATAGAGTTCGAATCAAATATGTGGTTATGTAAAATATTAAAATATTGTCAAGACAATAAATATATGACTTTAAAATGTCGGAATTCATAAAGTCAGATAAATAATACATAATATGGAGGCCTTGTGTCAAGACAACTAAAAATACAATCAAGGCCCCATCTCCAAAGAATTTTCATAAATTAGTAAGGACTAATAAAAAACCCAATCCCTTTTTTCTTAATATTCATAGTGATGAATCTTGGTGAAATGTAATTTTGTGCCCAACCCATCCTTAAATAATTTCAAATAATTGATCATATATATAAACAACATAATTTAATCAACATTATTAATATATTAATAACTCTTTTTATTTGAGTAAATAGAAAAAAAAGATCTCCCCCTAATAAAGATGATTATAAACCATGTAGTGAAATATATTAAATGATTTCATAGGAGTATGACCTCAGTAAATAATATGATTCAACAATGTATATTGATATATATATGAAAATATTTTCTAAATCCCGTTAGAAAATTTCATGAGGTAACACCCTTTCCACACAGATAGAAAATATTTAAAATGTAAAAAAAATTATAGAAATTATTGTTTATGGAAATAAATTATAAAATTTTAATTGAATTGTAAATGGAATGAGGGATCATGATAATAAGAAATTCAATTCATGTTTTATATGTTTAAAAAATTCATTTCTCACATTTTAAAAATGGTCAAAAATTACATCACTTGGAAAATGAAAAGGATATTATTTTTAAACAATTATTTATAAAGAAAAAAATGTGATAAAATATTATTAGAAAATCAATATATTATTTTCTTAAATTTTTTTATATATTAAATATCATATATACATAGAAGAGGTATAATTACAACTATGTAGAAAAAAGGACGGGTAGCATAAAATAATTATTTCACTATAAAGAGTATTTAAAGAGCGGAAAATTAAAATAAAACATTTAATATCTAGATATTACCAAAGTATACAAAATAAATTGTGTTAATGACAGAAGGACAAAATAATTCTTCCACAGGTGGCATAAACATAAAAAATATTAAATACTGAATTGATTGTAAAAAATCCATACCGTAGGTTTGAATTCATTCATATGTTTTCAAACCTCTAGTATGATAAGTATAGTTTTTATATAAATATATTCTGAACCCATACTCATATATAGCGTATCGTATCTGATATACTTAAAATATTTTATCACCCATTTATTATTAATGCATTGTTGAAATCACTATTACAGATTACAACTCTTTCGTTTTTCACGTATGTTTTGGTTTGGTGGATTTGATATATTTTATTATATAAAGCTTCCATTATCACTATAATTTTATAAATGATATAAATATAATATATATTAATAATATAATAATTTAAAATAATCAATAAAATAAAGAGATAGAAAAATTATTTATACCGTTCAGGGAGACAGTTGACTAAACATACGCATCAATGGTATATTCACTTTTCAAAGAATGGAATGAAAGAAATATAAATAATAATTCACCTTTATATAATAATTATTATATCATATATGTAATGTACATTAACTAATTCTATCCTTATTACCAACCATGTTAAATAGAAATAAAAAAACTGATTTCATCACTTGATGGAGGTGGTAGTCCTCACATTCCCACAGGAGATGTAAATATTTTCCAATGGATTGGTAGGTAAGAAGGAAGAAATTTTATAATTAAAAGAAGAATAGTTATTTCATAAATATCATAAATAAATTTTAATCCCACCATAATATCCATACATAATATATAGTGATGAAATATTTGTTTTATAACTATGTGGTGACGAAAAGTCATACACACTCACGAGTGATACTTTCACATTAAATTTGAATGAAAATATAGAATATAATTATATTTTATTAGTTATAATAAAATTTAATAATATTAAGAATAATGAATTTAGTATTTTATTAAAAATACCACAACTCTAGAGGATGTAAAATAAAAAATATATTAAAATACATTAGGTTATATCATTACCACTTCTTCGAGAGACCTCATTTTGATCCTCTCTTTTAAAAAATCGAGTTTCTCTATTGAGAAGACCCGCACATAATGAATAGGTATAATGATTTACGTAACAAAAATGTGTATCTATTTGTAGAGCTATATTACTAAATTTTTCTAAATAATTGAATGAAGGGATTCCCCTTTATATGGGAGGGAATGCACATGCATGGAATTATTAAAAAAATAAAATATATTTAAATCAATATTAATAAAAATTCTCCCAAATGGACATAGATTTTATGATATGGTTTTATAGGGCTGGAATCTAATCAACCAATAACATCTAATATTTTTATGTGTTATTTTAAGACTTATAATATTTATTTAACCCCTTAGATAACCTATTTTAACCATTCCTACAATAATAACTTTTTTATTTTTAAGGGTATATATTTTTAATTATATGTTAAAAATTACCTCATAAATCGAAGATAAATGAAATCTTAGAATAAATATTTTTTCCATTTTCTCATTTTAATATTTTAATCAATTATAAACAATTTAATAAGATATTTTATTCAGAAAATATAATTATTATTATTTTTGAAACCTTTAATTTAATTTGACTAAAAATATATCTGCAAAACGTTTTAATTTAATAATAACTATTCATATTTACCAAATATTTAAAATTTATCTACCTAATTAATGGAACATATTAAACCACCAAAATATTATTACTTTTAAATTTTTAAATAATTTTTTTTTATTTTTAACATTAATTGGTTAAACACTCTATCAACATTTCATAGGAATTTAACATAACTATATAATTACTAAAATTAGAAATAAATTAAAACAATTAAAATATTTTTAATATTATAAAAATTACAATAACATTTAATTTAAAACATTTCTTTATCTATATGTGAACACATTTTATATATTTTAATTTTAGAGAGTGACATTTTTTATTTTTCATTCATATAAAAGGTACATAGGACGTTTTCAAATAATTAAATCCCATTAAAAATAAAATTTAGAGCATAATATGATGAGGGTCCTATAACATTTACCCAATAGGAAATTATATGAAGAAATATTACCTTAACACTAATATTATTTCATGATTAAACTGATTTACCATTTACTGAGGTGATATGTTTAAATGCGATTACAGTTCATAAAGCCTAAATATAAAAGGGACCTATTTACAAAATATTAAACTGGTAATTCAAAATAGGGAATCCATTTTATGAAATTAAACACCTATATGTGGTATCAATTAATTTTGAAATAAATGTGGAAAATGAGAATATTTGAGAAAAATTGCACTTTTATCATTAAATATGTTTTCTTCTTTTCTCATGAATAGTTGAAATATATGATTATTGTTAATACATTTGATTATATATTTAATATATAAATATTATTAATATAATTTTACAATAGAAATGAATTAAATTTATTATGATAATATCACATTATATGAATAACAACTATTATCTCTAAATAACATTTCATTCAAACAAATATTCATAAAACATTTCTTTTACATTAAATTGATTTTTTATTTCCACTTATAATTAATTGATAACAAATAAATCTATTTTATGAAAACATTATCCTTAAATTATTTAATTTAATTTTTACCATAAATTCAAATGGATATTTTATAATGTTATAATATATTATATTTAATTTGTATTCAGGTTTTTTATCTATTGTAATCTATCTAAACAAATTTATTTAAAGAAAAATATTTCATAAAAACCCAAGGTGTTAAACTAGTTGGGTGGGGATTTGGATGTAGGGAACCTTATATATATATTCATTAAATATTCCATTACATAATTCTATGTGTTACATGTGGAAGGAGCCATGTTGGAGTTTGAAAGTAGTTAATTAGATATTAGTAACGCATGGGTTCCTTTTATATTAGATTGTTATTATTCATGCTTATTTCACATATATATTACAGGATTAATGATGTATAATACTTATTAATATTTATTACTCAACATTATAAATTAATTATTTTATAGGTCTATAAGAACTAGATTTGTTATTAAGTTGCACATTTATAGCTCGTAGTTGATATTCATGAGCTATTGGTGTTTGTGGTCCCTACCTTGGAATTATTCTTGGTATTTTAATTTATTTCTATATTGGCTAAAATTTAATAAATTCGGATTGGACTTTAATTTATGTTATATATAATATTGGTGGTTATTTATCTTTTTGTGATATATTTTAAGTGTAATTCCTCTGATTTTAGTCATTTTCATAGCAACAAGACTAGTGTCAAACACATTTCCTATTACAGACATGATTTGGGGGTCAATCTCATCATCAATATAGGCTTATTAGTGGAACCAATGGGGGTAATATAGTGGTATTAAATATTATGGAAATATATGGGATGCATATTGAGCATAGTCATTGAAGAGGGGTGCATGGGTTAGTGAAGATATAATACTTTTTAAACATATCACAAGATAAAAACAATAGAGACATTCAAGGACATAGTATTTTAGGGAAAATTTAGATTTGATGCCTTCAAACGATTTTTATGGAATATACGTAGTGAATATATTCTCTCTTAGAGTAGATAACATGTTAATTATTATGCAAAATGTTTTTTGGCCTCTATGGTTTAATTTAGTGAAAACTGATATTTAGGAAGATCCATAATTAATTATTCTTATGTATTACATAATTAAATTTTTTCTAGTCCCTCATGATATCTCTTTTATAGATATGGATCAAGGTCAATTACATATCACGGTTCATGTCAATGATGTTTAGAAATATGTTTTCATAGATCACTATAGTGTTATAGACGACAGAAAATATTCTTGGAAGAATATACTTCAATATTTTTAATGCTAAAACATGTATAAGACTTGTAAGTATTTTTTAGATTAGGATATTGAGGCTTGGTTATAAGATTTTGATATTCCCATTTTGTTTATCTTTTAATTAATGGAGTACTGGATTCTATTTGAAGATATTATGTTTTGTGAATCTTTTTTCTAGTGGTGTTTTTTCGATGGGGATCATGATAAGTTAACTATTTTGTCAAAATAGTTTTTTCATTAGTTTAGGTAGATTTTATCTCATTGATAGTGAATGGGTTTGGTTAGTCCGATAATATCATTATTTATCATGTATTTTTTACTGTGTATGGTTTTGGAATTCAGTTTGAGATTCCTTTTTATATGTGGTTTTCCCATAATCTCTATTTATTTTTCTCCATCTCTTGTTTCATATTAAATATCTGATTCACCCTTTAAAATTTTAATATCCATTAACTATAATTAATATTTTTTCAAGATATTTATATAGTAATATAAAAATCTCTTCCTATCATTATCATTTACACTTCCTAAACATTATAATAATGATTCTATGCTGAAAGAAAATCACATCGTTACATCAGCTTATGGTGGGAACATTTCTCAATGTGGCATAGTAGCCTTTTAATATCTAGAATAGTATTCTCATCTTATTTACTAAACAAATATTATATTGTATCATAAAATCATTATATTTGGATTCAAACATGGGAAAACATTTCTATTATAATAATAAAATTATCTTTTGGTCACCAAAATTGTAACGCCCCGACCCCAGCTACCCAGAGTCGGTGCATTACTTCGTAACATTGGCATGATCACAAAAGATCAAGTCTCGAAAGACCGATTATTTTAGTATCCTTGGAAACACTAGATACATTCATAAGTCTTTCATTACATCAAAAAGTAAACAAACTACAATAACATCGTCTTCATAGTCCACACTCATATCCTCACTGACTATTCATGCAAGTCAGTCATAATACACTTCTTCACATCCTGGAAAATATTAAAACATTGAAAGAGATGAGCTCAGATGCTCAGTAAGGATAACAATATTGCGGAAGCTTTTATAAGAAAACATAAGCATTTAGGGAATGTATAACTAAAACAAAAGCCTTATTGAACTTGAACTTCAGAATAATATGGCAAAAGTAAAATAAGATAATGCCATTACTTACTCACATAGATATTCTAATAGATGAATAATCACATGAAATATCATAACCACTTTCATAATGAGAGAATGCATAATGCCAGACATTCTGAAACACTTTGTCAAGGCCTCGGCCAAGACGTCTAAAATGATTAAGGCCTCGGCCAAAACCATAAATCAAACTGGGAAAGGGCCTCAGCCAATTCCACGTCTAGTTGTCTCATGAGACCTACCGATGCATCGAGGAGCTATAGCGGGCTCCACCCGTCACATATTAAGTCCAATACATTCCTCATATGAATAGGTTTAAACATAACATAAATATTCTTATTAAAACTAGCATACGAAATGTAAACAATTTCTCCATAAGCTATGGATGGTATAAAAATAACACATCCACAGTCAAATATTTCACAAAATGTTCAATGGAAGTTTTGTATCATAAATGAATTTCAATTAAACTTAAAACCCATCAAAGGATGTTGACATGGATGAAATCAAAGCTATTTGAGAGTAATATCTCTCCTTTTTGAAATCATTTAAAAGTCCCATAATTATAAAATAATACATTTACATTGAAGATATTCTTATAAGCTTGTTAGGGAAGCTTCGACGAAGTTATAATGGCGGAAAATAGCCGCACCCGCCGTATAAGTTAAAAAAAACATTCTTACCTTAAATTTGTCAAAGAGGTCAAAAAGTACATTGTTTGGAAAACGACGGTAAGATTCCTTTAAAAAATGTATAAGGGTATAAATGACTTTACCACATTTTCTATTTAATAGTAAAAATGTTTTGAAAGACATTTTTAAGAAACATGGATGTGGATGATAACGAGGTCCCATTAGATAATTATGTATAAACAACCTTGGATAATGAAGAGGTTGTGAAGTAAACCCTTACCTCGTGTCTGACTTGACTCAACCGTTCTTTACCCTCCTGAATAATAAACTAGAGTTAATATATACCTTATTAAGAACCATTTTTAATTTCATTATCCTTTTTATATCACTTATTACAATGTTATGAACATTATGTAATTATTTAAGTTAATAACGGTCGTTTTGTCGATCTTTGGTACTTGAGTCAACAATAAACTTCTTATAATTACATGTTGTTTATGTGGTAGAATATCCATTATCTCCAGAATTATATTCATGATTTAGATGTCATATATATCATATATATCCAGTATATACATTCATTTATAATATTACGTAACATTTAGAGGTAAGAAATGAAATGCACCGTTCATGGAGACGGTAAGCCGTACGTACGCATGAACGCTACTTTCATTTCTATTTCATATTTAATGGAACGAAATCATAATGATATAAATGTATAATATAATTCCAGTATAATATAGTGTATAATACCATTTACTCCATCCTTCATACATCCCACATATGACATTAACGATTCAAATCACTTTGAGGGGGCGGTAGTCCGCACTTCCTAAAATGAAATTATCGCGTTTTACCCATAATGGAAATCATAAAGTATGACATAAATGAGAAATAAAGAAGCATAAGTAAAACATAAACATATTATATATCATATATAAAAATTGTGACATCTTAATGGCCACCTTTGAAGGTGTTATATGAGTGTTGAACAATCATCGTTTCGTGAGGCAGAGATTCTCCATCCACAGAAACCGTATGTCCTTTAACCATTAGATGTAGGTGTGTGTAAGTGTAGCTCGAATCCTTCTTATGACAACATCCTAGTAAATTGAGGATACTGGTGTTGTTACAAAAGAAATGAATAAAAAGAGTTTAGGGGGTTGGAGAAGAAAAATAAAACAAAACAACATTAGAGAAGACATTACCTCAAAATCGGGTAACTCTTTTTGATTTGAGCCAAAGGCTTCCTTGGGAAGAGTTATTCCCAAAGTGAGGCTTTTAGGAGTAATATAGGGATGTTGGGAGAGTATTTGGGCAGAGGTTGGCCGAGCCAAATGGCTTGAAAGTGTATATGAGGTGGGAGATTTGGGGGCCTTTTATAAGAGGAGAGGAGGGGCTCTTTTGGAAAGATTGAAATGTTAAATTATTACACAATGCTTTTCGGATTCTAAAGGCCCCAAACTTATATAATTCGAGGCTAAGGTGATAAGGGTTCGAAATCTCCGCATCCAATTGGCTTTGGACAAGTGTAAGCCTTGGATTTTGTATTATCATCCCATTTTATTTAAATCGTTAAATAATGAGGTCATCGCTGCATCATCATGATGTCATAAATAATTTAATTTATTTAATGTCTAAAAATTATAAAAAAAATACTATGATGTAGGAAATATTTTTATCTTTCTAATGAATATTTATAATCAAAATTTGTACTTGTGTAACCCCACTTAAAAACTGTTTTTGTAAAACAACTCATGTTTGTGTCAATTTAATTTTAACATTAAATAAATATATATTAATGTCATTTTCCAACTAAAGTGGCTCCATGGGGTCCCCAAGTTGACCCATGGGTTGTCTTGGTCGGCCATGACTCATCCAATAGTAGTAGTACAAGTTTCATGCTCATCTCATATTATTATAACATTATTTGTACCTTAAACTACACTAATTACCTCTAATCGCGATTAAGAACTTAAAAGTTACTATTCACCAAAAAATTATTTTAATCTCATTGAACAACATTTTACTTCTTAATGACAACCATGTATGTTGGATTTTTTAAAATAAAATCACAGAAGTGGTAATATTTCATTTAAACGAAAAATCAGTTATTTAACTACCACTTAGTAGTTTCACTATTCATCAAAAATTGATGTTTTTCAGAACAATGCCAAAATTTCACCCTAAGCTATAATTGATATTCCGAATTAAAAAATGATGTCTATTTTACAATATTCCAAACATATAAGTTGCATTAATTAATTTTATAATTAATTCCCGCTGTCACAACAAATAGTGTGTTTTTAAGAAACAATTTATATCAAAAGATTGGCAATTGTTTATGTCCAATTTCAATGTTAAATTAATTCTAATGACCACCATTGGATAAAATGGTAAAAATATATTCTAATTAAACTTTAAAACCACTAAATAGTATAATTTATCACTATAAATTATTTTGATTAAAAAAGTTGTTTTTAAGTAATTTTCACTATTCATAAAAAATTAGAAGTTCTCAGAAAAATACCAAAAATTCAACATAGGCTAATTTCGATATTACAAATACAAAAATGAAGTCCATTTTGAAATATAAAATTTCTATAATTTTAAAAGGTGGTTATTACTATTCATAACGGCTACTTTGATTAGTCGCGGTGTTTTAGAACTCGAACTTGCGTACAATGCAAGCTATTGCATTATTGAAAGAGAGGCATGTCGTGGAAGCTCGGGGTGTTACATTCTCCCCTCCTTCAATAAATTGCGTCCTCGCAATTTGATATTTTTCTTTGAAAATAAAAGGTTGAAAATAGAAAATACCTTTGTGGAAAACCCACATCGGAAATAAGGTTAATAAAATTTTGCCTTAATAAGAGGGAAAGGGAATTGAAAAAGTCACCACCAAATTATGATCTTGATTAGGAGAACATTGGTGGAAATTAGAGACATATAATTGGAGGAAAAACGTAAATATTCGTAGGGATTGATTGAGGTCATCAATCACAATCAACTATCAAATTGAGGGTCTCAAAGCCTTCAATCTATGTTGATTTAAAATATCATCAGTTCAACAAGACATAAGGTATTAGGATAACTCATTTTTTTTAATATCCCTTTACTAAAGTTTAAGAATTAATTTATTCATTGAATAACAGATAGGTATATATATATTTATGCCTGACAATTAGAGTTTCAACCTTCAACTCACCTTTCACTCAAAAAGATAATAGAACCCAAAAATATTATAATTTTCCTAATTGTATAAGGTTCCAAATGTTAACACATACAATTTAGATTAGTAAAATTATTTTCTAATAACCAGGGACTTCCTGTAGGCTAGTGGTATGAAATAAAGGTCTGTCGCACTATGGTTGTGGGTTTGATTCCTGCAGCTTTGTCCGACGCGACGGGTTATGCCCTACCCTGCAGGTTGTCCTTTTCCTAAAAATATACTACTATACTATTTCAAAAATAATCTTCATAAATGTTTTAACCTTAAAAAATACTATCCAAAGTTCAACTTAATCCACTCCAACCTTTATAGTTATCCAAAATACCTCTGTCCAGACTTTCTCTAAAAGGTCTCTTAATTCCAAAATCAATTTATCAGATTCCCCAAACAAAGTAAAGTTTCTCTTATTGTCACATACTGAAAATATGATTACCTTCATCATATTAAAACCTTACTGAAATCAAAAAGTACTGCATTACAATCCTTATATATATATATCACAATATTCTAATAACCGAAATATAATCCGTCAGTCCAAAAGCACCAATACATTAGTTATTCTGCTTCAACTGTAGTAACAACATAAGATTGTCCTTGATCCCTTGGCCATTTCTGAGGTATGTTTCCCTGATTCTTAGGACATTCATTTGCATAATGACCCATTTCTCTACAATTATAGCATTCAACATTGATAGCCTCTTTCTTTCCCTTGCAATCACGAGCCTGGTGACCATTTTCTCCACATTTATAACAAACTCCCATTCCTTTTAGGCAAGTACCAGGGTGATTCTTCCCACAATTATCACATAATGGAAAATCCGTATTTCCCCATTTCCCTTTATCTGTCTCTTGTTCCACCGTTCTCTTCTTCTCTTGCTTTACTTTGTTGTCATAAGACTTAGAGAATTCCGTTTCTGTCTTGATAGCACACGAGACAATATCTTCGTATGATGAGAAGGTTTGTGATACTAAAGCTCGACGGAGAAATGGTTTTAACCCATCAAAGAAACGATCAATCTTACTTCTTGGGTTACGTATATAATCGGAAGCATGCCTCGCTAACCTTGTAAAGTTAGCCTCATACTTTGCGACATTCTTATCCTCCTTCTGCCTCAGACTCAGAAATTGCCTTTCCATATCTGCTCGATGGTCACGAGGAAAGTATTTTTCTAAGAAAAGCTCTTTGAACTCCCTCCATTCCAAATTTGATACGTCATCATCTTCCTTTGTGTTTTGAATCAGCGACCACCACTGATCGGCATCTCCAGTGAGGCGGTAAACTGCCATGACAACTTTCTCCCTTTCACTACTCCCCAAGGCATGGAATATTTTCTCTATGGAATTTATCCATTGCTCAGATACTATAGGATTTTTACTCCCATTGAAGGTTGGTGGTTGTTGCCTCATGAAACGGTCTAGCATTGATCCTCCACGTTGCGGATCAGGGTGCTCCATACGAGTAAGGTTATTATTCATAACCTGCGTGAGTTGTCCCAGTACGGTGAGAAGCTGATCAGCACCAGTTGTATCACTAGCTCCACCATAATTATCTTGAGAAGGAGGGAAATCCCTACACGGAGTGCGTGCATTGTTACGGTTTCCATTCCTTCCACTAGGTGCCATTTCTAAACAATGTCATAAACTAGATTCGTTTATGAAATAAAATACATAATTCCATATTTTTAAAATACTTTACATAAATTAAACTATTTATGGATATAATCCATAATCATAAAAAGAAATGTTTCCTTTGAGGAAGTATATACTCATAACCCTTCATAGTGGTTTGTAAAGAAAATGAGAATTATCCTAAGCATATCCCCCGGGAGTGTCGTAACCAAGAGTGCAGCAAGGCCCGTTGTCGTGCACCAGTTCCCGTTCGAGTCTAGCTCAAAGCGGTGTTTTCGGGTTTTACCCCTAGTTACATCTGTGCCAGAGCCGCCTCTACCTGCTCGTATCCAGACAGGGATGTATTGCTCGGAAAACTCATAACATCTCTATAATACCAAAATTCTAGGAAGTTCTTCTATACCAATCCTCAAGGTCTATCTTTGGGCTATGTGCTCTAATCAGAGTTTATCTACATCTAGCTTCCAAGGTTAGTACTAAACTGCCTCTGATACCAACTGTAACGCCCCGACCCGAGCTACCCAGAGTCGGTGCATTACTTCGTAACATTGGCATGATCACAAAAGATCAAGTCTCGAAAGACCGATTAGTTTAGTAGCCTTGGAAACACTAGATACATTCATAAGTCTTTCATTACATCAAAAAGTAAACAAACTACAATAACATGGTCTTCATAGTCCACACTCATATCCTCACTGACTATTCTTGCAAGTCAGTCATAATACACTTCTTCACATCCTGGAAAATATTAAAACATTGAAAGGGGTGAGCTCAGATGCTCAGTAAGGATAACAATATTGCGGAAGCTTTTATAAGAAAACATAAGCATTTAGGCAATGTATAACTAAAACAAAAGCCTTATTTAACTTGAACTTCAGCATAATATGGAAAAAGTAAAATAAGATAATTCCATTACTTACTCACATGGATATTCTACTAGACGAATAATCACATGACATATCAATAACCACTTTCATAATGAGGGAATGTATAATGCCAGACATTCTGAAACACTTTGTCAAGGCCTCGGCCAAGACGTCTAAAATGATTAAGGCCTCGGCAAAAACCATAAATCAAATTGGGAAAGGGCCTCGGCCAATTCCACGTCTAGTTGTCTCATGAGACCTACCGATGCATCGAGGAGCTATAGCGGGCTCCACCCGTCACATATTAAGTCCAATACATTCCTCATATGAATAGGTTTAAACATAACATAAATATTCGTATTAAAACTAGCATACAAAATGTCAAACATTTCTCCATAATCTATGGATGGTATAAAAATAACACATCCACAGTCAAATATTTCACAAAATCTTCAATGGATGTTTTGTATCATAAATCAATTTCAATTAAACTTAAAACCCATCAAATGATGTTGACATGGATGAAATCAAAGCTATTTGAGAGTAATATCTCTCCTTTTTGAAATCATTTAAAAGTCCCATAATTATAAAATAATACATTTACTTTGAAGATATTCTTATAAGCTTGTTAGGGAAGCTTCGACGAAGTTATAATGGCGGAAAATAGCCACACCCGCCGTATAAGTTAAAAAAACATTCTTACCTTAAATTTGTCAAAGAGGTCAAAAAGTACATTGTTTGGAAAACGACGGTAAGATTCCTTTCAAAAATGTATAAGGGTATAAATGACTTTAACACATTTTCCATTAAATAGTAAAATTTTTTTGAAAGACATTTTTAAGAAACATGGATGTGGATGATAACGAGGTCCCAGTAGATAATTATGTATAAACAACCTTGGATAATGAAGAGGTTGTGAAGTAAACCCTTACCTCATGTCTGACTTGACTCAACCGTTCTTTAACCTCCTGAATAATAAACTAGAGTTAATATATACCTTATTAAGAACCATTTTTAATTTCATTATCCTTTTTATATCACTTATTACAATGTTATGAACATTATGTAATTATTTAAGTTAATAACGGTCGTTTTGTCGATCTTTGGTACTTGAGTCAACAATAAACTTCTTATAATTACAAGTTGTTTATGTGGTAGAATATCCTTATCTCCAGAATTATATTCATTATTTAGATGTCATATATATCATATATATCCAGTATATAAATTCATTTATAATATTACGTAACATTTAGAGGTAAGAAATGAAATGCACCGTTCATGGAGACGGTAAGCCGTACGTACGCATGAACGCTACTTTCATTTCTATTTCGTATTTAATGGAACAAAATCATAATGATATAAATGTATAATATAATTCCAGTATAATATAGTGTATAATACCATTTACTCCATCCTTTATACATCCCACATATGTCATTAAAGATTCAAATGACTTTGAGGGGGCGGTAGTCCGCACTTCCTAAAATAAAATTATCACGTTTTACCCATAATGGAAATCATAATGTATTCCATAAATGAGAAATACAGAAGCATAAGTAAAACATAAACATATTATATATCATATATAAAAATTGTGACATCTTAATGGCCACCTTTGAAGGTGTTATATGAGTGTTGAACAATCATCGTTTCGTGAGGCAGAGATTCTCCATCCATAGAAACTGTATGTCCTTTAACCATTAGATGTAGGTGTGTGTAAGTGTAGCTCGAATCCTTCTTATAACAAAATACTAGTATATTGAGGATACTGGTGTTCTTACAAACGAAATTAATAAAAAGATTTTAGGGGGTTGGAGAAGAAAAATAAAACAAAACAACATTAGAGAAGACATTACCTCAAAATCGGGTAACTCTTTTTGATTTGAGCCAAAGGCTTCCCTGGGAAGAGTTCTTCCCAAAGTGAGGCTACTAGGAGTAATATAGGGATGTTGGGAGAGTATTTGGGCAGATGTTGGCCGAGCCAAATGGATTTAAAGTGTAAATGAGGTGGGAGAGGTGGGGGCCTTTTATAAGAGGTGAGGAGGGGCTCTTTTGGAAAGATTGAAATGTTAAATTATTACACAATGATTTTCGGATTCTAAAGGTCCCACACTTATATAATTCGAGGCTAAGGTGATAAGGGTTCGAAATCTCCTCATCCAATTGGCTTTGGACAAGTTTAAGCCTTGGATTTTGCATTATCTTCCCATTTTATTTAAATCGTTAAATAATGAGGTCATCGCTGCATCATCATGATGTCATAAATAATTTAATTTATTTAATGTCTAAAAATTAAAAACAAATACTATGATGTATTAAATCTTTTTATATTTCTAATGAATATTTATAATCAAAATTGGGACTTGTGTAACCCCACTTAAAAACGGTTTTAGTAAAACAACTCATGTTTGTGTCAATTTAATTTTAACATTAAATAAATATATATTAATGTCATTCTCCAACTAAAGTGGCTCCATGGGGTCCCCAAGATGACCCATGGGTTGTCTTGGTCGGCCATGACTCATCCAATAGGAGTAGGACAAGTGTCATGCTCATCTCATATTATTATAACATTATTTGTACCTTAAACTACACTAATTACCTCTAATCGCGATTAAGAACTTAAAAGTTACTATTCACCAAAAAATTATTTTAATCTCATTGAACCACATTTTACTTCTTAATGACAACCATGTATGTCGGATTTTTGAAAATCAAATCGCAGAAGTGGTAATATTTCATTTAAACGAAAAATCAGTTATTTAACTACCACTTAGTGGTTTCACTATTCATCAAAAATTGAAGTTTTTCAGAACAATGCCAAAATTTCACCCTAAGCTATAATTGATATTCCGAATTCAAAAATGATGTATATTTTACAAAATTACAAACATATAAGTTTCATTAATTAATTTTATAATTAATTCCGGCTGTCACAACAAATAGTGTGTTTTTAAGAAACAATTTATATCAAAAGATTGGCAATTGTTTATGTCCAATTTCAATGTTAAATTAATTCTAATGACCACAATTGGATAAAATGGTAAAAATATATTGTAATTATACATTAAAACCACTAAATAGTATAATTTATCACTATAAATTATTTTGATTAAAAATGTTTTTTTAAGTAATTTTCACTATTCATAAAAAATTAGAAGTTCTCAGAAAAATACCAAAAATTCAACATAGGCTAATTTCGATATTACGAATACAAAAATGAAGTCCATTTTGAAATATAAAATTTCTATAATTTTAAAAGGTGGTTATTACTATTCATAACGGCTACTTTGATTAGTCGCGGTGTTTTAGAACTCGAACTTGCGTACAATGCAAGCTATTGAATTGTTGAAAGAGAGGCGTATCGTGGAAGCTCGAGGTGTTACAACAATGTGTTTAATATATTCTCATCTAAAAATACCAACTCAATAAACACATGATCATTCTCATTCTCATTTAATAATCCTCAATTCAAACATGAATCATCTATTTCAATCATAATGTTATAAAGACAATTGAACTGATTAGGCATCATAAAATACTATCTATTTATATTCTAAAATTTCATCATTTAAAATGTATTTAAAACATCAAGAAAAAAAATGACCATATAATACATTTATTGATGTTATGATTCGATAAAATTATTATCTTGAATCACCTTCCCTTTTATTGGTTTAATGTCTAGATCAATGAAAAAATATGTAAAACAAAATTATTTTATAGTACATTATCCCATTAATGTAAATTAATTGTATATATTTCACACAACACTGACTTGGCTTGCCTTATACTCAAGATTGAGTTTCTACGATCCAAAACAGTAATATTAAAATTATTTAAATGATATATTTTTTTAACAAATAAATATTGTAATACGAATAGTAAAAAAAGAAATTTTAAATGTTATTAGAATTTTTTCACATAAATAAAAAATTATTTATAGTGAAATGTAGATGGTCTGTTAAAATAGTTATATATTTAGAAAATGTAATTTATTAAAAGAACACCTTTTTATGTCCTTTTATGAAAAATAATTAAATTAATTTTAGAAACACTTAATAATTAAATTTTGTACAATATAAATAACTTTTAAATTCTTAATATCAAAATTATCTAAGTTTTTCTTGGTATTTTTCAGAAAACATTATATTTTCTGATGAATAGTGAAAAATACTACATAATATATACAGACCGATTTTTTCATTTAAAAATTTATTTTTATTTAAAATTAATCTTAAATTAAAATATATACATAATACCTATATTAGCCCAATGTAAATAATTGGAGTAATTTTATAAATAAGATTAGATATATAATATTTTTTGAACATTCCAATGCCTTTTACCGACCTTCGAGGTATATTTTCAAATTTGCATAAAACATAATTTTAATGCATTGGTAAATTTAATTTCAAAAATATGACAGATATGGTTTTAATATGTATATAAAATGTGGTTAAATAGGATGAAAATAATTTTTTTTATGAATAGTAACTTTTGAATTTTATTTACCACGATTAAAAGTAAATCAGGAAATTAAAGGTAAAAATAATATTATAATAGATAAAATAACACCATAACATGACTTAATTCTTTTGGATAAGTGTTTTTTGACCAAAATAATTCTTTGTACCAAAATAAGATCATTTTGGATCCATTTAATTAGGTTCGGTCATTTATTATATTTCATTTAAGGAATACTTAAAAGTATTAAATTCAATGTTTACTAGCAAAACAGCCTTTGTTATAGGGTGGAAGATAATGTAAATTCCACTATAAATCATCATTATAAGGATAAAAATATTTAACACATCGTGTTATTTTATTTATAAATCTTATACATTAAAAAACAAATTTATTGTTGACACAATGATGATGCAATAATTAGTTTATTAATGAATGATTAAAATAATTGATATTATAAATGTTATAATAAAGGAAAATTGAAACATTTGATTCCAAAAAATAATTTTATAGTTGAATAAGACATGTTATGGTTGATTCAAGGTATTTTTTCAAATTAATCATGTTTGAAAGACTTTCACAAAAACCAAATACTAAATAGTGTCAAAATTGACATAAATGACTATTAAACAAATTACTATTCTATTAAATGATATAATATTAATAAAAATATAATAATTATCTAAAAGGGTTATATAATTATATATATTTCATTTTAAAACCACTTGAGGTTATTTTGGAATTTTATTCAAAATTTATAAATCATGTAGTATAAACATAAAAGAAGACATGGTAAAAGTTAACTATTTAACTAAGCATAAAATCTAAAATAGAAGGTTAATATGGAGACATAAACTTGACTAAAACCTATTGGTTGAGAGTATTTATACCCATACCTATCTTATCCTCAAAATAAATCCAATTGGATCTATTAGAAACTAAAAATCGTTTTATAATAAATTAATATTTTATGCTTTTCCTATAGTGCTCATATCCTTTCTTATAAAATGGTACATCCCCTTCTATTAAATTCAGAACTCCAAATCCATTTTTCATTTCCAAATTCATTTCAAATATTCTAAAAAATACCCTCATTTAAACTTGGAGTTCTTACTTTTATTATAAATCCATCATAAAGTGATTTTTTGGTCAAATCTAAAGAAATAACCTAAAAAAGAGGTAATTATTTCATGAACTCTTTAAATGTATTTTTCTTATTGTAATTACTATTACATCGTTTCTTCCATATTAAAATAATGACTCCATTACCTTATATATACTGATATTTTATAATAAATACTATAATACCATTTTCATTAATTTATGCATCCTATGAATGAAAATGTCACCATATGTGTGTCAGTACATCTTGATGTCTCCACATCATAGTGTAGTTTTTTATACCACCCTTCATTATTTGGATGGTAATAATAATTAGTATAATTTATTTAAATAATAAATAATACATTTTAATTTTCTTGTATAATTAATATGATATCCAATTTCGAACATTTTAATCCTTAAGAAAATGATATCATCGCTCGTGTGTATGTAAAGATTACCATCTCCATTACGTGATGAGAATCATTTCCATGTTCACCATCTAAGGAAATTACAAAAATATATATTATTAATAATTATGTAATATATGACATAATAATTTTACTGTAAAAATATATTTATGTTTTTACATACATTTCATTCATTTAATTCTATTTAATACGATATGAAAATGGAAACTACATTCAAGCGTACGTACGACCTACCATCTCTATGAACGGTGTATTCCATTTTATAAAATTATCATATATATATTTATATATTGTTAATATATATGATATATAAATCACAATATACATTCTGTATGTAAGAAAATCTTGATCTAGGTAATATGATCAAGAATAACAAGTCAAATGATCTATGATAAACAAAGCGATCTGACCCAAAATGTTGTATTAACAATTAATTTTTAATAAATGGGTAATATAATGTCATAAAATAATCAGATATGATATAAAAAATATTAATATTATTATGATATAATTGAATAATATGTTTACAAATATTATACGGGAGTTTTAGACATGTATGAAGAGTATCATACTTAAGGTAAGTGTTAATTCCTCAATTTCATTATTATCAAATATTGTTTGTGTGTAAGTATTTATTTGGTAATATTTATCATCCTTCTCCATGTTTCATAAAAATGTTTTCAAAAGGAATTACCTAAGTTTTATGGAAGGGTTTCCTTAACTATATCATCATTTTATATGTTTTAATGATTTATTTTTCTAAATATATTTAATTAATATCTATAATTTCAAAATGATCATAAGGATTTATTTTTATGGACATGATTGTTTTGTGATGGTAATTCCATTAAAAATTATCAAAATGGAATGAGAAACTTTGATTCATAATTTTTTTAAATGAATTCCATTATATATTGTCTAACTATTAAATGATTTCATGAAAAGTGATTTTTCCGTCATTGATTTTTACTAATCAATTTTGACTATGTCAACATCCTTTACCGTATATTATCCATGATTGAGGTTTATTAATTATAATAAAATATTCCATTTTGTATTTAATGAGTAATGAAATGTTTGACTGTGGATATTTTATTTCACTACCATTCATGGTTTAGGGTTAAGGTATTGACATTTCATATGATTGTTTTAATGTGAATGGTTATGTTATGTTTCACCTTTTTAATATGAGAAATTCATTGGACTTAATAAGTGACGGGAAGGGTCTGTTATAGCCTTTCAATGCATCAGTAGGTATAACAAGAAAAACTAGTGTCTTGGAAGAAGGCCTTGATAGAATATTTGGGTGTGGTGTTGGCACAAACCCTTAACATAGAAATTACTATGTCCAGCATTATGCATTCCCTCGATATGAAATTAATTTTAACACATGATTAATCAACTATTAGAATATCCATATGAATATGTATATGGAATTATTTGATTAATTTTTTCACATTGTGTTTATGATTATGATTAAAATCATTTTGATTTTATTATATATCTTGTATTAAAAGATTATATCTTCTGTAAAATTATTTAACCTTACTAAGAATCTGAGCTCACCCATTTATTATATTTAATTTTCCCAGGATTCCAAGATGTGAAATATGATTGATATAAAGGGTTACCCAAGGGGAGTAATTTAAATATAAAAGCATTATCAATGGAGTATTTTATGTTAGAAAATTATAATACTATGATCATGTATGTATTATATTTTCTAAGACTACTAAATTGATCTGTCATTCGTCACTTGATTCCTTGTAATCATTCCAATGTATTTAAATAATACAACTGTACCGGGCTTTTGGGGTCAGGGCGTTATAGTTAATATTAGAGGTTTTTTAGAAACAACCTTGGAAATAGATTTATAAAACTATGATTAGGGATCAAAAACATAAGATAGAAATTGAGGATAAGTATAGAAGAACCCAATATGATTTTGGAAAAGTAGGGATTATATGGATATTCTAAGAAGAGAATCATTGTCCAGATACTACATGTGGATGATGTTGGGGATCATATGTTCATAGGGGTGAAAACTCTGATAATGTGTTTTGGTCTATAATCAGGGTAACCTGGTACAAAACAACGGGCCTCACTACACACCTATTGTGACACTCCTGGGGGATATTATTAGTATAATTCAGATTTTCGTTACAACCCATCATGAATGATATATGAGTAAATATGTTTTTAATGGAACAATATTTATGATTATAGATTAGATATGCATAAAAGTTTAAATTTATGTTATTTATATTACTAGTTTGGAATTATGCATTATTATTAATATCCTAATCTAGTGTTTGAAATTTTTTATAAATAAAACCTAGTGGATGAAATGGAAATCAAATCAACACACATAATCTATGTAGGGATTTCTCGCTTATAAATGATAATGATAGTAGAGCTAGTGAAAAAACTACTACAGGAAAAATTATACACATACTAGGACAGTTGACTCAAGTTATGAATAATAAACATACCCATATGTAGCATCCTGATCCTCTACTCAGAGGGTCCATGTAAGACTACTTCATGAGACAACAACCTCAAACATTCAATGGGACTACTGATCTTTTGGTAATGATGTAGTAGATATGTTCCATAGGGAAAATATTTTTTTTTGGGAAGTAATGAATGGGAAAATGTTATTAGGGAATTTTATCATCTCCCAAGAGATACTGATCAATGGAGGTCATTAATTCAAAACACCAAGGGTAATGGAGAAGTGGGAAATAGGGAATGGAGGGAGTATAAAGAACTTTTCCTAGATAAATAATTTTCTCATGAACAATGAGCTAATATGGAAAGGAAATTTCTGAGTAAAAGACAAAATGAGAACACAAATGTTGCAATGTATGAGGCTTAATTCACAATGTTAGCAAGGCATGCGGCAGAACACATACGTACCCCTAGATGTAAGATTCATCGATTCATTTATTGGTTAAAACCATTTCTCTGATGATCATTGGTCTCACAAATTTTTTCATCGTATGAAGATATAGTATCATGTGCTATCAAGACATAAAATTAATACACTTAGTCTAATGACATTAACGTAATAAAAGAGAAGAATATAACGATATCATAAGAGGAAAATAAAGGGATAATGGGAATGATGGACGTACCCTTATGTGATAATTGTTTGAATAAACATCCTCGTTAGTGGTTAAACGGAATGGGAGTTTATTACAAATGTGTAGAAAAAGGTCACCAAGCTCGTGATATTAAGGGAATGAAATAAGTTTTGCAATGTCATAATTGTTATGATTTGGTACATTAGGAAAATTATTTTCCAAAGCATTAAGAAATATAGCTTATAAAAATTAAATGAATCATGGTCATGTGTATGGTATTACTATATTCAATGTGGAATAATAAATTTGTTTGTGTTTTGGGATTCAAGAATTATATTCTTTTTATAAAAATATTTTCATATATATATAAGGATTGTACAGTAGTACTTTTTTGTTTTCATTGATATTTTAATATGATCAATCTAATCATTTTTTCAGTATACGGAAATAAGAGAAACATTACATTGTTTAGGGAATCCAATTTTATAATTAATTTTTAAAATTTAGAGTCCATTTATAGAGATTTTGGATAATGGTATTTTGGATAAGTGTAATGGTAGGAATAGAGTAAGTGGAACACTTGATATATTTTTTGACGTCAAAGTATAAATTTTTGGATTATTTGACCAAAACTCATTGTTTTCATCAAACATTTAGAGGATTAATGGAATAATTATGAACCTTATGATTTATCAAATGTTCTTCAGGCGTAAAAATCATTTTCAACATTCATTTCATTGTGTAAGGTATGAAGTGAAAATAGTTTGTAGCACAACCAAATGGTGATATTAGGATTATGATAGGTGATGAAATCAACCATTTTCTCTTGAGTTCTTATCATAATATTAAATTAATCCCTCCTATTCAAAAATAAAATTATTGAAAAAATATGTTATCATAATTCCCTATGTTCTGTTGAATCTATCGTATTTTAAATCATCATGGATTTATGACTATTATGCCCTCAATGTTTCCATTAATTGTTCACTAGTTTGTGATTGATGACCTCAATCACTCCCTATAAATATTTACATTTTTCCTCCAATTATGTGTCTCTAATATCCACTAATGTTATATTATTAGAATACATAATTTTGTTGTGAATTGTTCATTTCCCTTTCCCTCTTATTAAGACTAAATTTTATTAACCTTATTTTTTATGTGTGTTTTTCAATAAAGATATTTTCTATTTTCAACATTTTATTAACAAAATAACAATTACAAATTGTGAGGTTTATATTTTATTAAGGGAGAGAGAATGTAACATCCCATTATTTCATATTACATTATCTCTTTAAATCATTATACCATCTTATATTCCACACATCATAGACTAGGCATGCATTATATGCAATATTGAGTTTCAGTGAAAAAACAATTTAGTTTTGAAATTTTTAAAAATACATATTTATTTATCAATTAAATATTAGAAGATAAACAGTAAAAAATAAATTGTAATTGTTATTATATTGTTTACACCTAAATAAAACATAGTTATAATGAAATTAATATGTTATTTTAATATAGTTATATATTTAGAAAGCCAATTTTTTAAAAGAACTACTTTTTATATGCTTTTGTGAACAGTAATAAAATTAATTTGAGACACTCCTCAATATCAAATTTTGTAAAATAGGCTTAAATTATTAATTATGAATTTTAAAATTATCATAGGGTGTATTTTTTTATTCTTCTGAAAACTTTCAAATTTTGATAAATAGTGAATAATATTTCATATCACATTAAAACAGACTTTTTCATTTAAATAAACAATTTTAATAAAAAATTATCTTCATGTCAAAAAAATTTAAAAAACAGATATTATTCTAATGTTATTAATTGGACTCATTTTATAAATAATATTAGATATATAAATTTTTATTGAACTTTTTAACGTCTTTTTTCCATATTCTATGTAAATTTGCAAATTTTTATAAAACATAATTATACCGCTTCTGTGAATTGGTTATCAAAAATCTGATAAACATGATTGTAATCAGTATTTAAAATTTGGTTAAATATGAGAAAATAATTGTTGGTGGATAGACACTTTTTAATTTTATTTACCATAGTTAAAGTTAAAGAGAGTAATTAAAGGTAAAAGTAATATTATAATAATTTAAAATTAATCCAACACAAGTTCTAATTCTTTTGGATTGGTGTTTATGGACCCAAATAAACCTTAGGACAAAAATAAGATCCTTTTTATCCATTCTGGTTAGATTATGACATTTATTATAATTTTTTTAAAGAAGAGTTAAAGGTGTTAAATTAAATGTTTAATAAGTAATACATTTTTATTATAGGTTTATACAGAAGATAAATTCATTAAAAAATATCATGATGACATATAAAATTATTTCATACATCATGGTATTTAATTTACAATTTTTAGAAAAAATAATATTTATTTATGTCACACAGATGATGCAGTAACTACCATATTAATGAATGATTAATTTAATTGTTATAATAAATATTAAAAAAAATGTAAATTATAAAATTTTATGCCATAAAAGAATTTTATATGTTAATATGAAATTCTATGATTTCTTTCTTTTATTTTGATCGAAGTGATAATGTAGTTATGGCTTTCACAAAAACCAAATACTAAATTGTGTCAAAATTGACATAAACGAGTTTAAAAAAAAAATTATTTTATTAAATGATATACCATTCTTAAAAATATATGATTTGGCCAAAGGAGTTAGATGATATTATATATTTCATTCATTAAAAAATTGATGTTCTCTTGTCATTTTAGAGTAATTATATTAACCATATAGATTAAAAATACAAAAAGACATGGTAAAAATTAATCAATTTAACTAAGAGTTAAATATAAATAATAAGGATATTATGGAGAAAAAAACATGTCTAAAAACTATTGTCTGAGAGTATTTAGACCCATATCCACATTTTCCTTGAAATAAATCTATATGTATCAATTGTAAACTTAATATAATTTTATTATACATTAATATTTCAAGCTTTTCCAAAAGTACCCCTCACCTCTCTTATAAAAGTGTACTTCTGCATTTCTTAAATTCACACATCCATAGCCATTTGTCTTAGAAAAACCATATTCATATATCCTTTCAGATACCCTAACTGAAACCTATAGGCCTGACATTGATCATAAAGAAAACCAATGGAGCTTTTTTGTTCAAATCAAAAGGAGGAACCCAAAAAAGGTAACTATTTCATCACCTTTTTCAAAATTATTTTCTTTTAAAACATTATCTTTATAAGTTGTTTCTATTCTAAAATAATAAATATTGTACCTTATACATAATGTGATTTTTATTAAAAATAATTTATAACCATGTTCATTAATCTATCCATCATAGGAAAGACAAAGTCGACATACGTGCTTACGTATGGCTAACCGTCAGCACGTCGTGGTTTAGTTTGTTATTTCACACATCATTATTTTGATAAGTATAATAATGAGTGTAATTGATTTTAATAATAAATAAAACTTGTTATTGTTTCTCTATAATTAATATACCATCCAATTCTGCAATCTTTTAATCATTAAAGAAATGATATCATCGCTCGTACATACTTACAGCTTACTGTCTCCACAAATTGATGAGATTCATTTCCACATTCACTTTCCAAGGGCGATTATAAAAATACATATTATTAATAAGTATGTAATATATGACAGAATAATTCTACTTTATATATATATATACATATATTTCATTCACTTATATCTGTTCAATATGATATTAAAATGGAACCATCATTTATGCGTACGTACGACCTACCGTCTCCATTAACGATTTATTACATTTTATTAAAATATATATTATTTTAATATATATTATGAATATATATGATATATAAATCACATTATGTATTCCGGAAGTAATATAATGATGGTCTATGTAATATGATAATGATTAACAAACCAAATCTCGTACGATAAACAAAGCGATATTACCAAAAATGTTGCATTAACATTGAATTGTTAATAAATGGGTAACATAAATTCATAAAATAATCATATATGATATCATAAATATAATTATTATTCTGATATACATTAATAAAATGATTAGAAACTTTCTACCAGAGTTTCATACATATGAGTAGTGTATCATACCTATGGTAAGTGTTAACTCTTCAATGTCATTATTATAAGAGATTATTTATCTGTAAGTAATTATTGGGGAATATTTATCATCCATGAAATTGTTTTATAATTTTTTTAAATAAATATTTTATGGTTTTATGGATGGTTATTTTTAACTAGATCATCATTTTAAATGTTTTAACGATTTATTTTTCCAAATCTATTTATTTAAAGTCCATAATTTCAAAATGATTTTAAATATTTTTTATGGACATTATTGTTTTAAAATGTTAATTAAAATTCAAAATATTTAAAGTGGTATGAGACACTTTGATTCAAAAATATCATCTAGATAAATTTAATTTATATATTGTGTAACTTTTAAATCACTCTATGAAAAAAGATATTTATGTCAAAGAGTTTTACTGACCATTTTCAAATATATCAACATACTTTACTCAAAATTACTATTGAATGAGGTTGATTTATTATAATATAATATTACATATTTTATTGAATTAATTATGATATTTTTGACTATGGATATTCTATTTTAATACCATTCATGTGTTATGGTTAATATATTGACATTTCGTATGCGTGTTTTTATACGAATGATTATGTTATGTTTCACCCTTTTCATAAGAGGAATGCATTGGACTTAGTAAGGGATGGGTGGGGCCCACTATTGGCCCTTGATGCATCGGTAGGTCTAATGAGACAAAATAGTGTCTTGGAACAAGGAATTGATAGAATATTTGTTTTTGGACTTGGTACATGGCCTAGATGTAGTAATTATTATGACTAGAATTATGCATTCTCTCATTATGATGTTAGTAATTACATGTGATAATTCGACTAATAGAATATCCATGTGCATAAGTAAATGGAATTATTTGATTTATTTTTGACATAGTATGTTTATGTTTATGTTTAGAAGGATGTTGTTTTTATTATAAGTCTTTCCTTAAATGTTTATAGCTTCATATGAATTATTTAACCTTTCTGAGCATATGAGCTTACCCATTTCATATGTTTTAGTTTTCCAGGATTCCAAGAAGTGTATTATGATTGATAAGAATGGGTATGGATGGAGGATTAATGATGTTATCAATAAATTATCTATACCATATTTATGATAGAAAATTTTAATGTAATGATCATCTATGTAATATAATTTACAAGACTTCTAAACTAATCGGTCCTTCGAGACTCGATTCCTTGTAATCATGCAAAAGTAATAAAATAATCCACCAGCATTGAGTTTCTGGAGATAGGGCATTACAGTTGGTATTAGAGGATGTTTTGAAACAACAATGAAAATATATTTAGAAAACTAAGATTATGGATCATAACTCAAAGATATACATTGAGAATAAGTATAGAATAACCCCCTAGAATTATAGTAATGTATGGATTACATATATATTGCAACATGTACATCCCTATCAAGATAATACATGTGGATGTTGTTCAGGAACATATGTACCTAAGGGTTAAAACATCGGCATGGTGTTACGATCATGACTCCAGGTAACCTGGTAAATGAAAATGGGCCTTACTGCACACCTCGGTTGACACTCCCATGGGATATTATTAGGATAATTTATATGTTCTTTACAATCCATTATGAAGGATTTATGAGTAAATATGTCATGAAATAAACCATATTTCGGATTATGGATTAGATATTTATAGTTTTTTCTATTTATTTTATGTATATTACTAGTTTGGAATTATGAACTATGATTCATAACCTAATGTAGTGTATTCCATTGTTTAGAAATGGCGCATAGTGGAAGAAATGAAAATAATATCAATGCACTTAATCCAGGTAGGGAGTGCACTTAATCCATGTAGGGATTTCACTCTTATTCGGTGATTTTGGATCTATCTTTGGTTGCTCGCTTCGGGAAGAATCACCCCTCTATGGATGCCTTCGACATATATGTGGCCTCTTTTTAGAAGCCAATGGATCGCGTGATTGTAGGGCTTCTAGATTTGAGGCAAATTTTTATCTAGTTCATGAATAAAGACGATCTCATCTCTACCCTGGATCATGCTCCCTGTTATCTTCCATTTTTCCATTTTTCTCTATTTCGGTGGTCATTTTATTTTCATATACAGTGTGACTCTCATGTTACAATAATTTTGATTTCTCTTCTTGGTCTCCCTTTCCCTTTTTAAAATTTGGTGGTTATTTGTTTGATCAGAAATATGGTGGAGTGTTTTCTCTGCTTGGATCTTCATACTCTCATCATGTGTTATCCAGTTTCCCCGAGGATTTTTATTGAAGTCAATGTATTCAATAACCCGTTGTACTTAATCTGTATCAAGGTTTAAGTGATATTACATTGGTTCTAGAAAGTATGATATGAATCATGGGTTCCTTTTTGTTCATTTTGAAATCGTTTGGGTCACGATTCTGGTAGATGTCGACGTTCTTTGGGAGAGTATCAGTATTTGTGGGTCGCTGTAATGGATGGACCCAATAACGCGATCCTTTTTTTTGTATTTCTCTTGAAGTGGAAAATTGGGGTTTTGGGAAGGTGAGATTTCCTACTACCCCCCAGAAAGAAAATGGGATTGAGCTTTTCAGAGGTAATGGTTGAGGTTGTTTATGGCTATCTAAGGTGGTATTTAGGTATTAAACCTTCACAAAGGTTGGTATGAGGTGGTTCACAGGAGGTTGAGGGGGTGATTGTGGGCCCAAGGAACCCTCCCACATATGCGAGGATGTGAGATACATTTTTAATTCTCCCCAAGAGGTTACGACCCTGAGATCAGTTAAGGACAGTCCTTCTGGTAGTCTGGGGGTTCTTGTGGACCAGTGGGCCAGAGTGAGTATATTTTATAGCTCATGACCTATTAAGATGGCACGGTTGATAGAACATGTCCTTGTTGAGGGATTGATGCCTCCCTCTCATGTTCACATAGGTTTAGCTGGATTTTTTTGGCTCTCAGTGCAGTTTTGTGGTGTTAAGTGTTGATTATCCTCCTCCATCTGAAGAAGTGATGCTCCTTGAGGATGGGAAGGAAGAGATCTATCCTCTATAAGGGAGGTCAGATGTTATAGAAGAAGACAATAAGTCTGCCTCAGAACTCTGGTCCCCAGAGCCAAAGGATGTGGAAATTTCCGAAGAGTACATTCGGTCCTCTTAAAATAAATGTAAGAACACCATTGTGGATTCATATGGGCTTATCTAGCATAGTCGGAGGCTGAGGATATGAAAGGACTGCTCAACCTAACCAATTCTCCTTTTTATAAGTTCTTCTAGTAAATGAAACGTCCCAAAATATAGTTCAGAAGTTGGTCCTAACATCCCAAAGACTAAGGAGGATGTTGAATCAGACATTATCGAGGAGATTATAATGAATTCTAATGAAGAAATACTAGAAGAATATTTCTTCATCAAGATTTCAATAAAGGATGTACATATAATGATCTAATTAACGTTTCATATTGATTTGAGTGAAGACCAATCATATTGGATTGATAAACAGAATATGATTTTGATATGCAGTTTCAATGAGTGAAAAACAAGTCTAGTGAAGAATGTGCATACCTGGGATATGATGGAATCCAACTTCTAGGATCTCATTAAGGACAAACCTAATATGGAGGCCACCTCAATAAATTGGTTTCTAGTAATGGAAAAGGATTCTAATCACTTTAATTTGTTCTGGAATGACCTGACTATTTGTTTTGAGGATTGAATTTTCTTGTTTATGAACCTTTTGGTTTCCCACTTATTCCTTAAAAGTGCTTTCTAAAATAAAAAAAATAACTATTGGACATTACCCATAAGGATCATCTTGATCTACAATGCAGATGGTCAATGTTAGATCACCTAATGAGACAGCGTCCTCTAACATTCAATGGGACAAAACATCCTTTTTAAGCTGAGCAGTGGACATGTTCTATAGAGAAAATATTTATTGCATTGGTATGTAATTAAAGGGAAAAGGTTATCAAGGTATTTTATTGTCTCTTAGGAGACACCGATCAGTGGTGGACATTAATTCAAAACACAAAGGAGAATGAAGGAGTGGGAAATATTGAATGGTGGAAGATTAAAGATCTTTTCCTAGAGAAATAATTTCCTCGTGAACAACGACATGACATAGATATGACATTTCAGAGTCTAAGATAATAAGGTGATGAAAATGTTTAAATTTATGAGGCTAACTTCACAAGGTTATCACGGTACGCTGTTGACTACATAACTATCCCACGATGTAATATTGGTCAATTATTTTATTGGTTAAAACTATTCATCTGATGGAAATTTGTATAAAAAATATCTCGTCGTACGAAGATATTGTCTCCTTTGCTATCATGAAAGAAAATAAATTCTCTAAGTCTTATGGCATTAATGTAATGAAATAAAATAAGGGAACTATAAATTAAGAGACAAATAAAGGGAAAAAGGAAAGAAAGAGTGTCCATTATATTATAATTGCGTGAAGAAACACCCTAGAACATGCCTAAAACTAATGTGAGTTTGTTACAAATTTTTATAAATAGATCACCAAGATCGTGATTGTAAGGAAATGAAATAAGTTGTGTAATGTTATAATTTTAATGACATGGGAAATTATGAAAATGATTGCTCAAATTTTTACCTAAATAAAGATCATAAAAAAATAATGGATCATGTTCAATATTATTCTATTACTACAGTGAACCTGGAATAATTATTATATTTTGATAAGATTTAATATTTATATTATGTTCATAATAAAATTATGATAAATATAAATACTGTAATGCATTACTTTTTGATTTCATTAAGGTTTTAATTTGATGATGGCAATCATATTTTCAGTGTCTGACAATAAGATAATGATTATGTTGTTTGGGAATCAATGTTATAATTTATTTTGGAATTTTAGAGACCTTTTATAATGATTTTGGATAAAAATAATTTGGATAATTCTAAATTTTGGAATGGAGTAAGTTGAAAACTTGATATTTGTTAGAGGTAAAAGTATAATTTTTTTGATACATTGACCGAACATTTTTGTTTTCAGTAATCATTTAGTAGATTAAGGGAATAATTGTGGACCTTATGATTTGTAAAATTCTATTTAGGCATAAAAAATAACTTTTAAACATTCATTTCCTTATGTAAGGGATTATGTGAAAATACATCGATGCACATCCAAATGATGATATTATGATAATGAATGGTAATGAAATCGAGCATGTTTTATTGAGTTATTATCTTGATAGTAAATTAATCCCTCTTCTTATAAAAGGTATCTAAAAAATAGGTTATCCTAATACCCTATGTTTTTTGAATTGATTATATTTTAAATAATCCTAGATTTATGGCTTTTAGGCCCCCAATTTTTCCATTTATAGATCACTAGTTTGTGATTGATGAACTCAATCACTCCCTATAAATATTTACGTTTTCCCTCCAATTCTGTGTTTGTAATTTCCACTATTTTTTTCCAATTTGAAAACATAATTTGGTGGTGAAATTTTCATTTTTCTTTTCCACTTATTAAGAAATTATTTTATTAACCCTATTTCTTATGTGGGTTTTCAGCAAAGGTATATTTTATTTTCAACATTTTATATTTGAAGATCAATTCTAATTTATGAGAATGCAATTTATTAATGGAGGGAATAATATGATATCCCTTGATTTCATAGTACATTATAAAATTAAATTAATTTAATAGCTTTTATTTCACTCAACATTGACTTGGCTTGTGTTATATGAAAGATGGAGTTTCGTCGAAACAACACATTAGTATTATTATTATTTAAACGATATAGTAATTTTTCAATTAAATACTAAAATATTTATAGTAAAAAATAAATTTTAAATATATTTACAATTTTGTAACATAAATAAAATATTTTGTAATGAAGTATATTTGTTTTGATAAAATAGTTATATATTTAGAAAAACACTTTTCTTAAAAGAACTACTTTTTATGCTATTTTTTGAACAATAATAACCTTAATTTTATACACTATTAAAAATATAATTTGGTAAAATAAACTTCGTTTATGAATACCTAATATCAAAATTATCTTAGGTTGAATTTTTTGTATTTTCTAAAAAAATTCAATTTTTTATGAATAGTGAAAAATTCTACAATGCACAAAAAACAGAAATTTTCATTTAAATAAATATTTTTAATTAAAATTAATATATATGTCAAAATAAATAAATATTACCTATATTAGTCTAATTTATGTCAATGAAGTCATTATATAAATAAGATTAGATATATAATATTTTATTAAACTTTTTAAAGTCGTTTACCCACCATCTAGGTACATTTCAAAATTTTGATAAAATAAAATTTTACCAATTATATGAATTTATTTTTAAAATTACAAGGGTCTTGGTTTTCATTATTATGTAAAATGTAGTTCAATAGGATGATAATAATTTTTGGTGAATAGTAACTATTGAATCTTATTTACCACAGTTAAAGATAAATAGGGTAATTAATGGTAAAAGTAATATTATAAAAATTTAAAATTACCCCCAAAACATGTATTAATTCAATTGGATATGTTTTATTCGACCAAAATCATACTTATGTCAAAAATAAGCTACTTTTTTCCATTTTGGGTTTGATTAGAACATTTATTATATTTTATTTCAAGAAGAGTTAAAAGGGTTAAATTCAATGTTTAATTACTAAACTATTTATAATATAGGGATACACATAAGATAAATTCGTTTATACATATTAATTAAAAAGATAAAACGATTTCAATCATCATGGTATTTTATTTATTATTTTTATATAGGAAAAATTAAAATTTATTTAGGAAACAAAGATGATGCAGTAACTACCTTGTTAATGAATGATTAAAATAATTGATATTATAAATATAAAAATAAATGTTAATTTAATTCTTTGATTCCATTAATGAATTTTATAAGTTAATATGAAATTATAGTGACCATTTAATGTTTTTTCCAATGTAATAAAGTTTCTATGACATTTAAAAAAAACAAATACTAAATAGTGTCAAAATTGAAATAAATGATTTTTAAAAAAAATACTATTTTATTAAAAGGTATAACATTTTTAATAATAATAAATACAGAATAAGGAGTTATATAATGTTAAATATGTCTTTAATGAACCTCTTGAGGTATTCTTGGAATTTTTAGAAACTATATTAACCATTTAGTGTAAAAATACAAGAAGACATGGTATAAGTTATACAATTTAACTAAGTGTTAAATATAAAAGACAACATTACTATGTTGAAAAGAACTGTTCTAAACCCTATTGGATGATATGATTTCGACCCATCCAGAACTTCTCTTAGGAATAAATCCATTTGGAGCTATTAGAATCTAAAATTAATTTTATAATAAATTAATATTTCCAACATTTCTTAATATTCCCCTCACCTCCCTTATAAAAGGGTTCTTCACCTTCACTTAATATCACACCTCTAAATAAATTTTTCTATCAAAATCCCTATTCAAATATCCATCCAACTTCCCATTCATCAACCCAGAGGCCTTATCATGATTGGAAATCAAACTTATTGAGCTTTTTTATTCAAATCAAAAGGAAAAACCTGAAGAATATGTAATTATTCCATGATCCCTTTCAAATTAAATTTTTTCTTCTACTTCCACATTATTATTTTTACATAATAAAATAATAACCATAGTACCTTATAAATACTAATATTTTATTATAAATATGGTACAGACATATTAATTATTCTATCCATCTTATGAATGATGAAATTACTATATGTGCTTATGTACGTCTAACTATCTCCACGTCGTGGTTAGTTTGTTATTCAACACATTATTATTTGTATGGTTATAATAATGATTATAATTGATTTAAATAATAAGTATAACTTTTTAATGTTTATTTATAATTATTATACCATCCAATTCCATAATTTTTAATAATTAATTAAATGATATCATCACTCGTGCGTACATATTTCTTACTGTATCCATGACGCGATGAGATTCATTTCCACGTTCACCATCCAAGGGTGATTATAAAAATATATATTATTAATAATTATGTAATATATTCCATAATAATTCTAATGGAAAAATATATAAATCTATTTTCATATATTTCAATCACTTACATCTATTCAATATGATGTGAAATTGGAATTAATGTTCACGCCTTCGTGTGACCTATTGTCTCCATAAATGGTTTATTCAATTTTATCTAAAAATATATTATATATATTTATTTTATAAATATATATAATATATAAATAATATTATACATTTTATATGCAATAAAATCATAATCTATGTAATACGATCTATAATAACAATTAAAAAAACATTTCATAAACAATGTGATATTAACTGAAATGTTGTATTAATGGGGAATTGTAAATAAATGGGTAATATGAAGACAAAAAAGAATCATATATAATATAATAAATATTATTATGTTTCTGATATAAGTTGATAATATGTTTAAAATCATTATACATGAGTTTCATAAATGTTTGAATAGTATTGAAACTAATTTAAGAGTTAATTACTCAATCTATTTATTATTAATGATTATTTATGTGTATGTATTTATTGGGAAATATTTATCATCTATGACCATGTTTCGTAAAAATGTTTTAAAATTTTATATTTCGTGTTTTTATAAACGAGTATCTCTAACTAGATTATCATTTAAGTTGTTTTAAATATTCATTTTTCTAAATCTATTTAATTATTGTGAATACATTCAAAAGGATTTTAAGGATTTATTTATATGGGCATGATTGTTTTAAAATGTTAATTCCTTCCAAATGTTTTAAAGTGTAATGAGAAACATTAATTCAATAATATCATTTAAATGAATTCATTTATATATTTTCTGTCTTTTAAATGATTTCATGAAAATGGATATTTCTCTCAAAGAGTTTTACTGATAATTTCCAACAATTTCAACATCTATTATTGGATATTATTCTTGATTGAGGTTGATATATTATAATAAAATATTTCATATTTTATTTAATGAGTTATGCTATGTTTGTATGTGGATGTTATATTTGTATACCATTCGTGGTTTATTGTTAAGGTATTAAAATTTCTTATGCGAGTTTTAATACGAATGATTATGTTTTGTGTCAAACTCTTCATATGAAGAATGTATTGTACTTAGTAAGTGATGTTTGGGGCCCCCTATAGCCCCACGATACATCTGTAGGCCTCTAGAGACAAACTAGTTTCTTGGAACTAGTCGTGGACTGAATAATTGTGAATGGTTTTTGAACAAGTCCTTGACATAGTAATTATTATAATCAGAATTATGCATTCCCTTATCATAAAATTAGTTATTACATGTGATAATTTAATTATTAGAATATCCATGTGAATAAGTAAATGGAATTATTTGATTTTTTCAATATTATGTTAAATTATCGGATTAAAATGATCTTGTTTTAATTATACATAATCCCTTAAAAATTTATTGTTTTCGTAGAATTAATTAACCTCAATGAGCATTTGAGCTCACCCCTTTCTTATTTTTTATTTTCCCAGGATTCCAGGAAGTGTATTATAAATGAGATGCATTTTTAAGTTAGGGCAATACTGGTGTTGTAAAAGAATTATATAAGTCATATTTTATGTGAGAAAATAGTATTTTAAAGGTCATGTATGTAATATATATTCCAGTAATGCTAAATTGATCTATCCTTCCATACTTGATTCCTTGTAATCATGTTAATTAACTAAAATAATGCACTAGATCCGAGCTTTTGGGTCAGGGTGTTACAAATGATGAATCATTATCTGGGCAGATTTTTTTAGTATAAAATATTCATGAATTCTCATATTTTCTATAAAATATCATAAAATCATATTATATGCAATATAGTATCACATCTTTAGTATGAGAAAATATTATAATACATTACTAGAATATTCTATTATTTGAGATGTCCTGCGATCTTTTTGAATAACTACACATTGGAAATATATTATAATGATCCAAAAAAATAACATAACTCATTTATCTTATATGGTATTGTATATTATCTGGCTGAAGATATAATATAATAATTGACTTATTCTACAATGATATAATCTATCTAACAAAATGACAATTTAACAAATTAAATCACATACGTTTTGATAATTTATAATGGTATGCCACATTTCATTTTTTTTTAAAATAGAATAAAAACTTCACATAAATCATACATTTATTCTTTCATTCAGTTCTAAGGATCCTCAAATGGTTTAAATAACCTTACCATAGCCTCTAATTATTCAACTAATTTTTAGAATAATTCAATAATCACTATAATATTTTATAGGTATATTACAACATGTGAATAGTCAATATAGAATATTTAAATATCAACTCTTCATTGAAATATCTGCATCAACATCAACATTCAATGCCCTTTATCCAAGTTTATTTTCTTGTGGATTTTAATTAACTACAACCTATGTATCACATAGAATAATTCCCTATAATTTAAATATATTTCCTCCAATGTTATGATCTGATTTCATTCCATTATAATGGTATCTATACACACTATCAAACACTCACAATCTAGAATCCATCAACATTAGTTCCATTATGTATTTTAGAAATTTATTTATAAAAATCAATCACTTTCTATCATACACAATAGACCAGCTCAACAATCATCACAAATATGGGCTCCTCACCAAGAAACATCTCTTTTTACTTTTTATTTCTATAAAATTTGTTTCCATTTATATATATAATGGTATACATATTCATATAAATTTACATAAAACACATTGAGAAACCATAATGTTTTATTTAGTGTTTGGATACTTACATCATTACCCATGTTCACCATACAAACATATTGACATAATCATTTACAGTAAATATAGAAATCAAAAAACTCTAGGCTCCTCATTCATATCCTTTGTGTTTGTTTTCCATCCTATTAAACTACTTATAATATGAATTTATTACAATTTAAATTCACCCCCTTATATAATATAAATACAATCAGTGAAAAAATTATTCTCCACGTGTTGGGAACATGGTAATATTATTCATGCAAATTTCAATTCCGCTTTTATGAAAAATAACATCTCCCATTTTCACCTTTTTTAAGAGTGTTAATATATTTCATTAGAGAATGGTTATATAATATCATTTCATAATATTTTTTCATCAATTAATTAAATATATTTCTACTTCTCATAACCCTGTATAAGAAATAGACAAAAAAATTTAGAAAAAAAAATTATCCATAGGTTTTATCAGTTTGTCTACAATTCAACTATATATTATTTTTCGGTATATCGAAATAAGTTTTCAAGAATTTTGTGAACATGGAATCAAATTAAAAAAAAATTAAGATTTCCTGTGAGAGGTAATTTCTCACATGGTTTTAGATGGTCACTCATTATTCATAATCATATTTAATGACTATCAGACTAGTGTAGTGAAGTTTTAATTTGGGAATACATTTTTTTCAAATAATTTTTGCGAATTAAATTATTATTTAATGATTAAGGTGAGTTTAAAGTGTAAAATTATGGGACTTTGACCTATCAGTTCTAATATCTTAATAAATCTATCATATTAATGAAAATATATATTTTTTCTCAAATGATAAATATTTCATTAGTATAACGTCATATTATTTAAAAATAATTCTGGTTACTTTTTATAAAACATTTTGATATATCATTTTAAAGGTGGTTTTCAATTTTATTTTAGAACATAATTCTTTTAATTTCATTTATTTTATTTTCAAATAATTATTCATTACATTTATTAAATAAAATTATTTAATTAAATCATAAAAACCATGGTCAAATTATTTTCATGGAGGTGATTGTTTTAGAGTTATAAAATTCAAAATAATAATAATAATTTAGATTACTTGTTTAGGTCAGGAAGACTAAATTAAATTTTTTATTATTGATATTCATGTAATGGAGATTTTCATGCAGTAGATTAATCCACCCCTTGTACAATTGACTGACATTATAAAGGGATTATATCTTTATGTATTCAATAATGTAACAACATGTAAAAGAATTGAAAAATATTGGAAGAAACTGAGCCTGGCATTTAAAATCAACAATGGGATATAGCTGTTGGATAAAAAAGATAGCGTATCATATTAAAAAAATATTAGGCACAAATCAACATGGGGAATAACAAACCTACCAATCCCTATACCACCAATTTACTATGTATCTAATGGTTAACCACATAATACTACTGTAATAGGAAACCCCAAACAACAAAAGGAGTCACATCCTGCTATGTGATGATCTACAAAGCCATTGTGAATCAATAAAAAATGTTTTATACAATATACTCAGAGGCCTACTTGATAAATAGATTAAAAATTTTTAGTGTCCCAATTTCACATGATGTGGTCAAACATACCTGATAAATATATCACTTGTAAAATAAAATTTATGATAATATCCTTCCATGCCATACATTTCACCAAGAACAAAATCCATACAATAACTAATTAATAATGAATATCCGAGATGATATTATATTGTTGATGTTATCACCTTATTTTATTTTTATGAGTCATAAATGTTCATGTATCGATGTTTTACAGGTCAATGAATAATCATGATTTGTGATTTATGATCTTAAGGGTATGATATGGTATTTATGAATATTTAATGAGTATATATAATAAGAATAGATCAATTATAGATGGTTCTCTTTGATCATGGTCAACGAACACCAAACAAGATCTAGAGAAATTTTTTTAGATTATAATGGTATAAATAATGTATTTAAATTCAAATAATGAATATAAATGATAAATAATTTCATATGATAAATTATATACATGATAAAAAACATATATCGAAGTTGTGAGATGAAAATTATTTTACAAGTACAAAAAAATACTGGATAGATCTTAGTTGATTGTGATATAAATAAAGAATAACTCTATAAGAGTTCATTAAACATCCCAAAATTGATAAATATTATATTTAGATGTAATTATGACATATGTGAACCGTATGACTTATTTTTAGTGTATCGGTTTTAGAATAGAAGGGAGGTAGTGTCGATAAATAAAATTTAATGACTATGATGTTATAAATATATTCACTCCACTAGAACAAAAAAATTATTCAATGAAAACATAGATAATATAATTTCTACTAGTAATGGATTATGGCCCATTGAAGTTGTTTTTTTCTAATTTGGGGAGTGTTCAACAATGAATAGGTATGATAGAAAATTCAAGAGAGGATATATTAGTGTTTTGGAAAATCCAATAAAGAGTGTTGGGTAATATTTCTTGGTCAAGGACGTGTCATATTAATTTGATGATATGATGAATATAGTTTGGGTATTATGAAAATAATATGTTTTGGAAATTCAATGAATATGACCCAGCAATCAATTTTTTGAAGGTCGTGATTCACAGCCATAAATAATGAAATAATGAATTATTGTGAATAATTGTCTATGAATGTTAAGACTGAGGCTGAATATGGAATAAATTTCAAATTAAAGTAAAGAATATTATTCCTTAGAATAATATTTATGGGTGTTTAAGTAAATTAAATTAAATATGATAGGCCCTAATTTCTAATTCATAAAGAAAAATTCTGGAAGATGAGCATTAGCTATTGAGTGTCAGTTCTAGAATATTCTGGAAATTTTTAGAATTTTGTAGATATTTTTTTGAGAAAATAATTTATGTTTCAATACTTTTCCTAGGAGAAATACCAAATTTTATGAGCACAATTTATTAATAAATATTTTCTTGAGTTATGCAAGTAATAATATTCTTACTAAAAGATTCCTCATGGAGGCTATTTATTTTACGATCAAGGATAATGTCATTGATTTTGCATGTGAGGAAGGATTTGAAAAATGATTTATGAAGATGATTCCAAGTGTTAGAAGAAGACCCTACTGAATCAATATCAATAACATTAACCACTGATCTTTTACATGTTAATGAGGTATATCATTTAATATGGAGAAAAACTAGGGTTTAGGGATGATTTAGTGTATGAGATTAGTGGATCTAGAGTAGGAGAAAGTGGCCACTCTAAACATAGAATATTTTTCATCTATTGAATCATTTACATTAATCTATAAAAAATGTTTTTTATTTGAAAATATAATTATTTTTCTATAAACAATGAATAGATAAATAGACTAGTGTAATCATTGTGGAGAAATATAAATATTTTATTGTATGTTTAATGTTTTGTTTATACATTGTGGGATACTGTCATTCAATTCAGAGTCGTCAATTTATCATCCCCGGGAGAATATTTTTATGATAATATAAATATTGAAATGATAATCATATAATTTATTTACCGTTGGAAACATAAACTGAGGTATTAAAAAGAAACTTATATGGATTTATCTTCTTTATGAGGAAGAATATTCATAATGTATTTCTTAAGGATTAATAGTCCATGTATGATATCTATTTATATGTTGAATTATATAAATATATTTAAGTATTTAATTTCATTGTGCATAATTTCAAAACTACTATTCATTCCCTGATAGATAAATTTCTAAAAAATCTATGTTGTCTAGTTACCCTAAATAAAAGAAATGTCTGGATAGTTCTACTTTGATCCATTCATAATTATAATCCAACATTTCACCCTCACATCATTAATATTTGATTATACCTAATATTTTGTTCTTTTTTAAATTATTTTTACTTTTTTATGTTCTTTTAACATTAAATCCACAATTTTTCTACCATTCTTACCAAAATTATATTATTAAATATGTTTATAAATATATAATTTGTTTGATAACTAGTATGTTACCTAGTTTATAAAAATAAATTTCTTTTTCCATTATTAAGAAAATAATATGAGAAAAATTTAGAAATAATTACAAATATATCAAAAAAAATTAATAAATATTCATACTAATTTATTTTAAAAAAAATAAAATTTTAAAAATATTTTTCATAATCAATATTTTTTTATCAACTCAACCTTCTTGAAATGAGCATCATATGAACTATAGTGATTCATATTCTTAATCAAAAATAGTCATTCATGAAATTTATAAATATTTTAGAACACATAAAAATAAAACTAAATATAAATTTGAAAATCCGGATATTTAATTAACTAAAAAATATAATTAAAAGAAAAATCATAACCCACCACATCCTAGAAATCATTCCCTTAATATGTTTATACTTAAGTATTATATGTTTTACTAAATGTCTATTAATCATTAATATATAAGGATATGCCCTTGGTTCGTGATCTATGATATTAAATAGACAAAAATCTATACAATACATTACTTTTCTACAGACCATAATAAGGATTTTCTAGAAATCATTAATTCCATTTATTATTTCTCAAAAAAGTACCATTACATGGGTTGAGTGAGGATGATCCTATGTTAATTTTTTCCCATTCCACCTTTAGAGAATGTAATGGACAAGGTTCAAAAACATAGATGGAATCATTTTGTCATCTAGGACCAACTAATCAATTTATTTATTTCAAAATTTTATACCATGAAAACCACTATAGATGATACTAACAATATAAAATGATTGTTTCAAGATGATTAATAGATATTTCAAATTACATGGTATTAATCATTTTATATTCTCAAATTATGTCACAATGTACAGCTGTCCACACACATTATAATTAATTGTTAGTTGAATTATATGATGAAGGATATTTTTTTATAATCGACTACTATTTGGATCAAACAAATTTTTGAAAAATTAGCTCTAAAATAACATCATGCATTTTCAAGAATGTGATATATTCATAAAGACAAAACCAACACTCAAAGTACAATAGTTTTTAATTAAAAATCATATAGATCTACTAAACCAAAGTAGGATATATGGTCATTGTAAAAACTATTTTCCAAACATAGATAATTATTTTTAGTATAATGAGAGTGCTCAAATTTTAGTTTATATGTTATAATGAAAACATAATAATTATACATTTTAGAATCAAATTAACGGGGATTAAAAAATCACACAAAAAGTTCATAGAGATATGATTGAATGAGGAAACAACTTAGTGGTACAATGGCTTGGTGGAATAGATAACAAAAAGATACATAAAAAATAAACAAATCCAAGGGAGAATGTTATTTATTTATCAACTATAATATAATTTTAAATATAAGGAAATGTTTGGATGAATCCAAGAGAGAATTAAATTATAGATTTTATTGAATTTCGTAATAAAAATATACTCAATGAAAAATAAAAAAACATATAATACAAGTTCGAAATTAAAAAAATGAAATGAAAACAATCCTAAAAATGTAAATGATAATTAAAAAATTAAGTGAGGTATTATTAAGTAAGGTAAAAAGGTGTGTTTTGAAAACAACATATTAATCATCTTATTTTTTTGAATTACCCCCCTCCCACTATCATTCCCCAATGTGGTGTAAATATTTATGAACATGACTACATGAATTTATTTCATATGTTTTAAAACATAATAATTAACATACAATTTGTTGAGGTAAAAAATTAGATTATACCATATATTAAATTTCTCATGGGGTTCTTGGATAAAAACGGGATGTAGAAAAATGTGTTTCCATAAATATCAATGAATTCTGAATTTTTGTCCTTTTAATTAATATTTACCTTATTGATAAATACCCTAGAGGTTTTTATATTCAATGCTGAAGAGAATGATGTGAGGAATTGAGATTATTATGTTATCTTGGTGCTAGTTTTAATTTTATTCTCTTATCGTTATTTATAATTTCAGACTATGGGATATAAAACCTACCTATTTTCCTCTTTATTTATTTTATAGGTCAGCCAAATATCCTTATAGATGGGTGGATAAACATCTAGTAGGGGTTTGAAATATTACATGTCCAATTTTTTTCTATTATTGATATAGAGTGTGATCTATATGTACTAATAATGTTAAGATGATCATTAGTGACTTCTAGTGGGGTTTTTTTATGATTACATAGGTTAAATGACCACCTAATAATATTATTACATGTAATAATTTTTATTAATTCATATAGATTAAAATCTTAATACAACCATTGAAACTACTTCATTTCCTCTATAAAAATGTGTTTTCTAAATATAACATATTTGCTTCTATAAATTATTGTTTGTTTTATTTTTGATTGTTTCAGGAAATTATCGATGTATTTTGATGAAGAGTGTTATATTTTTTTATGAAAAGTAATGTTAATTTTTGATAATATAATGTTAATGAGTGATGTAGTGGATCGTATGGAATAATGAATATTGAGATGGAAATGAGATTGGGGAAAAAATGTTAGATACATCTTGGAGATACTGTAGATTATATATACTTTAACAGTATCCCAATTTATATTATATTTTCATAAATAAATTGAAAAATATAATCAAATAAATAGATTGAAATGATTCTTAGTGTTTCAAAATAATTATATTCAATGAGGAAATATAAATATCTTTTAATTGATTATTTATATTAATACTAGAACCAATGAAAATAATTTGTTATCAATTGAAGCACTGTAGCTAGATGATACATGATGTGTTCTGGAATAATGATTTTATAAATCTATATGATATGATTACTGAAATAAAGAAGCTAATTTCAAATTAAAGTGATCATCCAAAATTGTGTCCTTTATAAGAAAAGTTATTTTACCATATGTGAATATTATTTTGATGATGATGTTGTATTAGATTTTAATTGATGAGAAAATAAGTTAAAAATGATGTATTTATAAATGATTAAATAAAATAATTAAATTGAGGAAATATGATCATTTTAATGATGATAATTATTGTGATCGTTGAATTTCATTTAAATATTGATAATGATTAGAGATATGAAAACAATTGATTATGGAATTGTTTTTTACTATTTTGATATGTTTTTATATACTGTAAATGTCTATTATTATTTTAAAGATGATCAACACTGGATTCTGATATCAATGTAATCATTTTAAATGATTTTAAATAGTTTATAGATGCTATGGAATACTACGGAAGGGAAAAAAGTTGAAAGCTAAATGTCTATCTCTATCACACGTATGATTAAGTTAAATTAAGAATAATTTTTGTCATTTTTTGAAGAGCTCTAGATATGATACATTATTATAACTTAATCAAATGTAATCGTGACTTTGATTATTTCATTATATACATAACATTAACTAATTGTATGTAAAAAGAGATCTAAGATTCATTGAGATACATTATGGTAATTATAATCCTATTTAATAGTTCAAATGAGTTTTTAGTGGACACATAATAGTTAGGAGGAATATATGAATGTGTATAATAAGATTGTAGTGGTTTATGGAATATTAATCATATTATTTTAACGACTAACTCTATAACTAATGATTCTTATATAGGAGAAATTTTCAATAGAATAGGATACATGTTATGATATGGAAGTGTATGATGGATAATTCAATGGATATGTATGTGTATAATAACCTTATGTAATGTGTACCCATTTATCATTAATGTGATGTTGTTACATTTGAGATTATTTGTAATCCTGATTTTTTTATTATTTCAATAGATAATTAACAGAGAAATATTAAAAAATAAATTTGTATGATTATTATAACAATCATTGAATAAATTAATTTAAAAATGTTTTTGGAAATTTACATTGGCTCTAGAGGGTAATTATAGATTATGAATATTTATAATTTGAGGAAATATATTGTTGGATATTTTTGGATTTCAAGTATAATTAAGATAAATAATTTATAATGATAAAAACTGGAGGTAATATCAGGAAGATTTGTTGACTAATTCTTAAAGAATTAACAAATGATATGATCAACTGTATTTGAAAAAAAATTAAATAACATAATGTTTTTGAATAAAGATAATATTATAATATTACTGGAATCAATTCCACATGGTTCTGTTGAGTAAATTGAAATTCAATAATACAGAAATGAACCTAAAATGGAATTTCCATTATTTAAATAGAAATTATTTATTTATATTCTATAATGAGTGTATAAAAATTATAATTTGATGAATAGAAAAATATAAATAGTGATAGAGAAAGTGTAGTTGATGAAATATTTAATAGTGTTACCATACATTTCAATGATGATGAAGATAAAGAAGTGATGAATGAGAAGGATGCTGACATGATGCTATTACATACAATAATATGATCAAATGAGATAAATAATGAAGAATAAGTTAGAGTGAACACCAAAACTATGATATCCTTGTATTATAAACTGAAAAAATTATGGAGGAGTAGATAATTAAAGAAAGCCAACATTGTTTCTAACAATATATATTCAATGTGTTATGATCTTGAATAAGAAGAGGAATAATGAGGTAAAACCAAAGAGATGCTATTATATTAGAATTAACAATCCCATTAATTATCTATTGTGGAAGAGAACGAAGGAAAAATTTACAAAACATCTATTTACTAGTGCATTTATTTATAAAAAATTTTAAAGTATATAGTTAGATTTTGTAAAATAGATGAGTTATTTAGATTCAAATAACATTGTTGAGGAAGAAGATATATCATCATGGTAAAGTGATATCTGGGAGTTATGAAGATTATCATATTCAATGAATAGGTTAGGAGGACCCAAAAAACATCTGAGAGATTGTATAATGAATTATTTGGGAGACCATATGTTTGTTTGGAGATAGGATTAGGGTTAAAGATGACATATTCCTCACTTTTATTTATTTTAATATACTAGTGAATTTATTTTTATTGGACTAGTCCCAAACATTGTAAAAATGTAGTCACCCATATTATAGATGAACCTTGTAAAAATATTACATGTTTTTGTATTTTTTTCATCACATTGTTTGGTTCTATTGGTAATTCATAATATGAAGCATTCAAAATACTAGGTGATATTGTTTGAATACAAAGAGAGGTAATATAGTGAGAAAATAATTTATTAAAATGATTTTACACTGATTTAAACTCTATAAATGTGGCTTTACAGATCAATATGCACAATATATAGTATTAGAGTTAATGTTTATACCTTAGATGGTTAATACTTTTTCTTCATTTTTATATTATATATTGAATTTGGATTGTATATTTTATTACGATTGTTGAGTACCTTGTCTATTAAAAAATGGGAATATATACCAAATCCATTATGAAAATAAACAAGAATGATACCATTATATTGGTAAATCTATGACATGTTAGAAAATAGAAATATGATCAACCACTAGTTGAATGTTTTGATGTTGTAATAATAATATTATATCTATCGAGAATAATCCTCTTAAGGTATCTATATAATTTTATGACATGTATTTACATACAGAGTCACGTGTTTATCAATAAAATAAATAATTATTTTTAAAATAATCCTATTAATTTTTATATATATTTATATATTTAGACTAATAAAGGGTCTATAAGATGAAAAAATATCTATAATTAGAAGATGATGAAATAGGAAAAGTTCTTTAAAAAAATATTAGAAAATTATACAATCTTATTAAAAAATTTGATGACAAATAAAATACCACATTGATCTACATAGAAAAATTATTCATTGATGAATAATTGTTGAAATTGATTATTGAAGAGAAATAAAAAACAATAAATTCTTTGGAAAATAAGATCCATGGATTTTAAGAAACTCAGAAAGATACCATGGTTGATAAGAATGCTAAAATAATGATAAAAACAAATGATTATATGATAATTCCATTCAAAAATTATTTAATATTCCTGAATATCATAATTAAAATGATAAATAAATAATGGAAAGAATTTTTAAAATCTGTTGAGGATGAAAATAAAAAAATTAAACATGAGTTCACTTCAGTTCGATGTAAAGTTTTGAAATATGACGGTCACATGTCAAATATCATTTAAAGGTACTTTGAAATAAATTCTTTCCAAAAAGGTCCCTAGTGATGAAATTTATACCAACATATTAATATATAATTATTCTCGAATGATTTATTCTGATATATCCATTTTAGGTAGTGTGAAAAGTCAAAACTTTAGTCAATAAAACATTAATTTTCCTAATAATTATTTAATGTCTAGTTAATGAAAAAATACAATATCTATACAAATGTGGGGTCAGAAAAAATATGATAAACTAACCAAAGAATTAGTTGTGAGTGTGATTAAAACCATGAATCTTGGTTCCACAAATGGATATCACATTAAGAGTTTTTAGTAGAAGGATAGCAAATAAATAAGCTTTCTAGACTAGATAAAAAGAATAACAAAATTTTTATTTTCTATTGAAAATTATATAAAATTAATAAAAATAGGGTCATATATTTTTTAAATACATTATCAATTATTTGAAGGCATAGAGGGACTATATCAACGGATAGAAAATAAAAAAATGATTCTATTGTAATTAATTATTGTACGTAGATGAAAATGAATCAATCCACATAGAATTGATTTGATTTCCTTTAGAGATTTAACAGATTGTTCAATAAAGATTTTAGTTATATTGATGAGTTCTAGTATTATATATGTTTCATATGATGTTGAGAATAAAAGAACCAAAAAAGTTAAATAAAAGAATGAATTAAAGTGATTCTACCTAAGGGAATGAGTAAAAGTGAGATATTAAGAAAAATACACTTATGAAAATGTTTAAAAATTATTTTTCACTAATGATGAAATATCCGAGACCCTTATAATCTTATTATGTATGAAAAACATTCCACTATACTTAGGTGATATTCTGAGACCACAACATGATTGTAGTAAATGATTTTGTTTTAGTAAGATGATCGAGAATGATTTAGCCTTATACATTTATAAAAAAACCTACAAGAGACATATACAAAAAAATCATAATTATGATGAATTAATAATAAAAATACAAAACTATGATACATAATATATCATTAAAAATATATATATTGTATAAACCAAATGTAATATTAGACTATATAATAAAACGATCCCCAAAAAGGCAAGGTCTCTACATGGAACACACACATGCACAATACAAACACTACCACAAATATTATAACTCTATAATATTCCATGTAAAAAAACTAAAACATTTACAAAAAGTGTTTCTATATGGATGCATCCTTTTTATACGTATAGTTACATGATTTGGAAAAAAACATATCCAACAATTTCAACTAAAAAATCATATTCCCTTGTGTCTTTGAATGACTATGTTTATAATACATTGAATGGAATCTATAATAGGAAATCTATATTTCTATTCTTTATTATGATACTAATTCTGTTTTATCTCATAAATAATCATATGTTAACAATAGGAATAAATAAAAATGGGGGGATATAAAAACTGAGTATGGAATAACATTGATAATGAAACATAATGTGTGAGTCAAACATATAACATGTTAAAATAAAAGAGATAGATCATGATTAATAAAATGAAATAATTACATAAATAAGAAGATATATTAATATCATAAAAATGTATTATATGTGGAAGAAAAACATGACATGACATAAACATGTTTCAAGGTTTACTACCTAAACAATATCACATAGTTGAGAACACCTTAAAAAGGATTAGTTGTACTCCCTAATCCAATAAATAATATATAATGACTCAAAGATTTTACATAATGTATTTTAGTGATAACTATGTGCTCCAATTATAAAAATTACATGATTATGTGTGCCACAAAAATGAAATTGGTAAGGCATTAACATAATAATTACCCATGGATGGAAAATTGGATGCCTAATATTGCATCACAAAATATTCAAAAGAGTTATCTTACATAAGGTATTAGATAAATGTTAATAAGGAATTTATTACCCCATATAAGGAATAAATAATAAGATATGTATATACGTATGTGAAGTATATATATGATATAGAATCATTTCATAACATTAATTAGGTAATGAATGTGAGTTATAGAGAGAACGATTACATCTTGAACTAAATGGTGGTTTTGAGAGGCCACTTATATCGAGTTTATCATTCCAATACATTATGTATATTCATAAATAATAAAATCTGTTAATTATTTATTTTCATAGAAAAAATTCGTGGTTAATATTTATGTTATAATGAATGGAATAATCATTTTGAATAATGTCAATTATTTTGATGATATTTGGGTCATGTGTCCAAAATCACATTGGTAAGTAGACTAAGGCAAACAGATTATTAATTCATTATATACAAATTAATAATGATGGAATAATTAATATTTTTATACATTAATTATACTTTTCTATATCAAACCATGATATATGGTTTTGAAAAATGAACTATGTTATAATCATGGAGATGGTAGTATGCTGGTATGTTTTAGTTAGATTCCATTGTTTAAATTATCACTATGGAAAGATGGTATCATTTTTTATATCATTATATAATTATTATTATATAGAAATTTTAATATTATTTATTTAAATAAACTTAAACTAACCAATTAATTTTTCATTAATGTAAAATGAATTACACCAATTTGTGGTGCTTTTAATCCAAATTTTTAGACAAACGATAATATCATTTTTTAATGAATGTTAATGTTTTAAAGTATATGGTATATAACTTTTAAATAATGATAAATATATCATGAATATATATATATATATATATATTAAATCAATCATCATAGATAGTTGAGATAGGCTAGGACGGAAAATGAATTATACCGTATTTTGAGGCGGTAATCCTTCTTACACATGAATGGTGGCTTATTTTTCAATAATTAGAAATGGAGATGGTTGTAGGATATAAATTTAACATAAAAATAATATTATATTTGATATAATTAATATGTTATATCATCATTTTCAAATTAAATTTTATGTAGGTGGAAGAAGAAATAAAACAAAATCCTCAATTAAGAATAATACCTCTTCTATAAAAATCCTATTTATGTTTACAGAAATCTCAATACTACAAGGTTTTAATAATCATAAAAATATTATAGGAAATTTCAAGGAAATTAAAAAATATTTTTTTCATGAATTTCCAAAAAAAAATTATTTTTATATGTGAATTATGGTAGAGATGAGGATCCATTTTATAATTGGGAATGAGTGTAATTTTTAAATGCTTAGGACTATTGAATAGTGGGAAGTCATTCTAAATACTAGTTCTTGAAAATTAAATAAATTATATAGTGATTGAATGTTATGGTCAATAAAAACCACAAAAATTAAGAAATAAATATGATTATACAATTTTTTACCTTTAGCATTACGATTACTCACATTTACTATAATAGTTTTCACCACGGTAACTAGTTTTAACCTTTTTAATTTATACATAATAGTAAAAATAAAATTAGAATTATTAGATAATTTCATCCCACTAATTATAAATATAAATCTTAATTTATCAATTAAATTTCCTATATTTTTTAAAATAAACTTTAACACATACCCATATAAGGAAAAAAAGATTGTTTTAACCTTAATGATCATAAATTTTTTACTCCCTTTATTATTCATTGGTAATAAAAATTATGTTGAAATTATTAACTAATATTAATTATTCTGATTAAAAATATGGTATCAATTATATAAATTTAAATTCCTATATATGGAAAATTTTAATTCAAAATTAAACCTGAAAAATGATATTAAAACAGGGTGTCTAGGAAAATGCAAATTTTAGGAAATGGGTGAGGTTATATTATCTCTATTACTATAAATAATAATTATATGAATTTTAATTAATAAAAATATATATAATATTTAAATTAAATATAAATAATTCTTAACAATGTGATACTATAGTATTAAAAAAATTGAAATTAAGGGTGTAGTCTTTGGACTAAACAAGTGGAGTTCTCTCGGACCTGATGGCTTCACCAATAATTTTTTTAAACCTTACTGGATCAATATTTAGGTTGATCCTTCCAAACTGTTCATTCATTTTTTTCAATTATGGTTCTCTCATATAGATTGTTAATTCTTGTTGGTCGGAGTGGATATCAATAGGGGGTGAATTGAGTCCCAAATAAAAATTTATGTTAAAATATTTTCTCTTAAAATCCAAAATTTATAAAATGAGTTAAACTGTAGTGAATTTGTATTACAGTAAAGGGTTAGTTAGGTTCTAAAGGGATTGATTAGTTCTCAGTTAATATAATATGAAGATCAATTAAATTTTGAAACAAACCTAAAGCTTAATGTACATATAAACTCTTGCTAGTCTAACTATCAAAGTAGCTTTAAAATAGATTTGTACTTCAAATTAATTAGTAGTGGAATATAATATATATATATATATATATATATATTATTTTAAACATAATCAAATAATGAACAGAATATGTAAAACAAGTTGTTTAGTCTCAAGCCAAGACATAATCCACTCCACTTGGTGATCACCTGCCCCCAAGCAGTTTATATAAATAAACTCTGATCCACACTCCGGATTGGGGTTAAAAAAATTTCATAGAATTTCTAGGCAATGCAGGGACCTCTACCACAGTTTTCATGTAAAAACTAATAATTATTAGGCCACACATGGACCTCTTTAAGAGTTTTCGTGGGTAAAAGGGAGTAAAATGTTTGGTGTGAGGATTTCGAAATCCTCCAGTTCAGCGCAAGAGTCAGTGTGTGTGTAAATATATAGAGTACACACACTTATTGAAATTAAACAAATGAATCACTAAGAGTAAGTATAATAGAGTTTATAATGCTTTGGTGATTAGCATTGCAGCTCTAGAATTGTTGGATTCAAAAGAAATGCTTTTGAGTCCTTCTCTGGTTTTTCTATTGAAAAACAGAGTGTCATGCGTCAGCTTGTGTTCTTCCCGAGTGAAGATATTATCTTGATTCTAATGTACATCATGTGTTCTTCAGTAATGTTGTATTTCATGTATGGGAAAAATATTTTCTTGAAGATCATGCAATATGTTCATCACTATTGTTCTTAGGATTGTCTTTCTATTCAGTACAAAGCAATTGAGTTTCTTGATTTTTCAATATTGTCTCTCGTATGTACACTTCTCTTTATCTTCAAAAGAATGAGGTTGAGCCAATAGGTTCCATGTATTTTGTCCCTCGTACCTCGTACTATGTCTACAAATAAACATTAATTATGTCAGTGAATTAAAGTTGTCAAATATGACCCTTAAAAACTTAAATAGTAAAACGACAAAAGAGTTTAAGAAAATGTGTCACAGTAGTTATGAAAACGACGTCTCCTTCACAAAATGTCCTTCATGGTATCTCCTTCATGGTGTGTCCATCACGATGTGTCCTTCACTATATTTTCTTCACGGAATCTCCTTCAAGGTGTGTCCTTCACGATGTCCCCATGTCACGGTGTCTCTCTCACGGTGTTTGAGTCACGGTGTCTGTATTTACGATTTCTAGCTTCCGGTGCCTTGATCATATTTTATGAATTTGTAGTGCCAGGATGACTGTGTCTTTCTAACTTTGTTTGGAACTTAGTAAAATAGAACATCTAGCTTACAGTGTCTATTCTGAGTATCTTGTTTCATGGTGTCTGGCTTACTGTGTCATGATGTGTCGTGGTCACGGTGTTGCACTATTCTCGGTTCCTATGCCTTGCTCACAGTGTCTGACATACTTTGTCAAGCTTCATGGTGTCTTTCACTTAGCTAAATAACTGTATTCAGAATTAAATAGTAATATTCATAATATTAATTGCACTTAACCATTATAATGTATAAGATATTTTGAAACATAAATACTCATGATTAATAAGATTTGTGAGATTTGAGATCATTAATAATATTTGTAAGTATTATTGAGATTTTTAATCATTAAAAAATGATTAATATGATTTCTGAGATTTGATATCATTAATAAGATTTGTAATTATTATTGAGATTTTTGATCATTAAAACATGATTAATACTTGAGGAGTCCAACAACCTCCCCCTTTTTAATGATCACAAATCATGTATGGGTAAAGTATAAAAGAGATGACAATATAACATATTATAAAATAACACATAAATTTTTCCCCCCATTTAGGGATTATCAAAAATTAGAAAGAGTAGTGGGAAAATAGTGCATATGTCATTCAAAACTTTTAGAATATAGCAGACAGTAGAAACATAAAAATCAAGGACATCCCCCTAAAAAAGAAAGCAGTCACTAGGCTTCTTCAGGATGTGGCCTTCTCTTTACCTTTATCAACAGCAGAATAGGAAGACATTGGGGTAGTTGCTGATGTGGAAAAAGGAATAGAGATGGTAGACAATGAAGGTAAAGGTATACCTTTGAATACTGAGGTTGCCAAAGTGGGAGCTGCAAAAGATCTAATCTGTGGATGATCAAGAATCACTGGCCTGATCTGAGAAAGAGCTTGCTAATTGACATGGAATTTCAGGCTAAACCAAGCATTCTAGGACTAAGAGGGGTAGCTGGTGGAGAAACTATTGTTGTACTCTGGACATTAAGGTAAGGCTTCATACGATTAATAATGTTTGTAATAATTTCTCCACCATATTGCATTGCCATTTCAAAATCAACTTTATTCTCCATGAACTTATCCAACAATCCAGTAAACTTAGTGAGTTTCGGAACATGTTCTTTGAAAGCCAGAGTCACATGAGGTATTTTTATATTCTCTACAAGATAAGTAAAGTGATTGGTCATATAAGATTTGGAGAAAATCCAGGTGAGATAGAAATCTATCTTCTTAGTGATCTCTTGTTTAGCATCATTAGAAATCTTGGAATGAATTTGAACTAAGTCAAGTGCTTGATCACTATTCATAACAACATCAGATAAAGAAGCCAAATAAAATCCACTAAAGGAATTATGAATCTCATCCTTGATTATAGATCTGAGTATGGTACTATCCAAAGAAGGATTGGAGGTCTGACCAGAGAGAGGAGAAGCCTTGACAGCTACGGTTAGAGATTTGAGCTGTTTCAGAACTTTTTAAAGATAACCAGTGTATTCATCTGTAAGATTATTCAGGTTCTCCATAAGTTCTCTCATGTGTTGAAAAATCATTTTGTGCCTTTCTGCAATCTTTTCATCCAAAGATAACAGGTAGGGATGAATTTGGGACACAATATCTAGAGAAATGTTGGAAATAGATGGTTCAGGAGAAGCAGAAACTGCTGCAGGCTCTGATCTGGAATGCAGTTATTTCTATAGGTTTTCAACAATACCTTTCAAAGTTGCAACATCAGTACTAAGCAGCTTGTTTTCAACCCATAATTCATGAATTTCATGGATCATCCTGGGTTGAATGTGCAGAATAATGTTTTCCAAAAGTAGTGAGGCATCTTCTTGACTTAGTTGTGTCATAAGATGCGGTTGAGAGGACATAATTTTCTCAAATCCAGCTATGATATAATCTCAAAATGCATTTAAATAATCCTTGATGACAGAAGGATTGCTGATCGGATAAAGGTGCAGAAGTAGGAATTGGTACAAGGGCAGGGTCGGGGTCTGGTTGAGGTTCATGTTCAGATTCATATTCAGATTCAGGTTCAATTTCAGTTTCAGGTTGAGGTTCAGGTTGAGTGTCTATGTTCAATTGAAAGAAATAAGAGAGATCAATTCCAGTTGTAGTCACCTGCTGAGATTCATTCACATCATAAAAGCTAGGGAATTCATACCGTGTGTATACAGAGTATGGATCATGTTTTTGAGATTCTTCAATAGACCCAGCTTCACCAGTCTCAGCTTCATTAGACTCATGATTTTGAGGTTCCTCTCCCTCAAAATGAGCTTCAATTTCAGGAACTTGAGGCTCAATTATTTGATCTATATCCACAAGATCAGCTCTAATTTCCTCAGCAATTTCCTGCCTAGCCAATTGAAAGGCTACTTCAAAACTCTCTTTAGCAGAGGGTATTATTTTAAGAGAAGATTGTTCCTCTGGATGGTCTTCAAAAATAGCTTCTTGGATAGTAGGAAGTTCGGTTTGAGTTTCTTCTTACACAGTAGGAAGTTCTATTTGATTTCCTTCTTCCATTGTAGGGTGTGTTTCTACTACAGGCTCTGTCATGGCTTGCTGCTCAGATTCTGGGACAATTATGTCTCTTACAGCCTCATATTGGGTTTCCATATTTATATCTTCTCTAGGAACATGAAGGTCTTCTTTAAGAACAATAAGAGGAGTAACAAGCCTTCTTTCCTCAACAAGAGCTTCTTCTTTATGTGGTATAGCAGCATGAATAATAGCAAGGACATCAGCCGTTTCTTTCTCAACAGGAGATGCTTACTTATAAGGTAATTCATCTACCTCTTCTGCTTCTTCTTCTTCTGTATACTCAGTCACTTCACCTTGTTCCAAACCAATATCAGTAATGTCCTTTGTCCTTGTGGGATAGTCCACATAATTATACATTTCATAAATCTTATCATTATATTCCACCAACTTCTTTTTCCAGGTGTTCCAATATATTTTTATCCTCCTGATTGTAGGTTTAGATAGAAAAAATTCAAAATAAATAAGAACTTCTTCATTTGGTCCAACTATTCCTTTGGCAACAAGCATGGTTGAGATCGTCCTTGAGTAAAATAGGAAAGTAGACTTGGAAGTGACCTTAATCAATTCACACATATGGTGAATTATATACTTGCACAGATTTATTTTGTGTCCATTATTTATAGATAAATCATAAAAACACCTTGATACTTCAGGATAGAAAAATCACCTTTCCTCTGAATAATCAAATTCTGAAGAAACTTAAACAACAATCTTGTCTCTCCATCCAGTTCAGCTACTATGGCCCTTCTCTTGGTGTCATTTCCAGTTAATTTTTATAATGCATTTTCCAGGTCAAAGTTATTGGTTATAGGAGGGTGATCTCTATAATAATCATCACAAATTCCATCATGATGAATCCTTAGGCATGCAGCCCATAACCGCGACGAGAAGGAGCATCTTTGTCCATTGACCCAGCTTCTTACAACAAAACTATCTCCAGCATCAAAAGAAAATTGAGCATACTGATATAAATGAGATACCAACCTCGAGTAAATTGGTCTATCTTTTCTAGAGAACCATTTGATCCATCCTTGTTCTCTTATAACTATTAAAAACAATTCTTTTCTAGAAATTAAACACTCAGGGTAGATTTATTTCTCAGGGACAATAGTACAGTTTACCAGATATGGATTTAGGGGTCCTTTCAGTGCATGATTCAATGCTCTCTTCTGTTTCATCGAGCAGCGCTTCTCAGATGGGGATAAAGATGGACTCTTCATCCTTGGAATCCACTGACGGTTTGGGCGAGAGAGAAGGAGAAAAGGGTTGCAAGGTTAAGAGGTTTGGGAAAGAGTGAGCATGAGAGAGTTCGAAGGAGAAATCGAGTGAAAACCCTTTTTGTTTTATCATTTTGGAATGTCAAACGTCATCAAAATAAAAATTTGGGAAAGTAAATAGTGGTGAAATAAAAATTAACATGATACTGGTTAAAATAAAAGCCTAAATACGGTTCACGGTGAGATCGTGAATATTCATTATAGAGCGATGGTGGATGATCATCATGGTGAGACAGTCAGTTGTCATCACAGTGAGATAGTGAGTAAATTGTTCAGTCACAATGAGACAGTGAGTAACTGATCATGAACACAATGTGTTAACTTTGAAACCATAATCATGAGACAATAAATGAGAAACCGAAAACATGAAATAGTAAAGTAAAAACGTAGCAATGTATTAAATAGTAAGACCTGTAACATATCTAATTGTGATTGATCATGCCAAGATCATGTATGATGTAATATAATCTCTCAGAATTTAATTTTATTGTGAATATATTAGCAAGTTGATATTCAGTACCAATGAATTCCAAAGTGATATCGCCTTTTTGATAATGATCCCTCAAAAAGTGATGTATTACATCAATATGTTTTGTCCTAGAATGTGAAACAAAAATATTGAAATGTTAATAGCACTTGTTTTGTCACACTTTATTGTTACATGTATGAATTGATATCCATAGTCTAGTAATGTGTGTTTCATTCAAAAAATTTGTGCACAGAAACTTCCAATAGCATAATCAAGGATGAAGCATCCATCTTCAATAAAAACATCCTTAACTATATACCCATTTAAGAATGCACTATTGACATCTATTTGATTTAGTTTGAAATTTCAGATGTGTAGCATAATCAAGTAGAATTCTAATGGCTTCAAGTATTGCTACTGGATAAAAATTATCCTCATAGTCAATTCCTTCTTCTTGACTATAGCCTTGTGCAACTAATATAGCCTTATTTCTATAAATATTTCCAGCTTCATCTACCTTATTTCTAAACACCCATTTAGTGCCTATGATGAATGTTTACTTATGTTTTTCCACTAATTCCCAGACATTGTTTCATTCCAATTTATTAAGTTCTTCTTGAATTTCCATTACCCAAAATTCATCATTAATTGCATCATTAATTTTTTTAGGTTCAAGATGTGATAAAAAGGCTTGATGTTTGATGTGATTTCTAAGAGAAGCTCTAGTCTGGGTCCCTCAAACACGATTATGAACAACTACATCTAAAGGATGATTCTTTAGGATTCTAGTCGATCCCGTAAAGGAAGGAATATAAATTTCAGGTTCTTCAATAGGTTCGGGTTCATTAGGAGCAGATTCTGAAATATTTCCAGAACTGGTTTTCATTACCATAGGTTCATTGATTTTATCATTATGGTTCAGAATAGATAGATCTTCTTCAATATTTTCAAGAGATGACTTAAGTTTATGTGGATCAGTTTCATCAAATTTGATGTGAACAGATTCTTCCACAAACTTGGTTTTATTATTAAACACTATATAGGCTTTCCTTGTTATAAAATATCCTAAGACTATTCCTTCATCACTTTCAGAGGCAAACATGTCAAGATTATACTTGGTATTGGTAATAAAAACTTTACAACCAAATACTATAATGTAACTAACTTTAGGATTTCTATTATTCCATATTTCATATGGGGTCTTCCTGAGAACATGAATTATCAAGACTCTATTTATGATATAACAAGATGAATTCACAGCTTCATCCCAAAAGTAAATAGGCAGTTCATACTCATTAAGCATTGTTCTTGCAATTTCTTGAAGGGTTCTATTTCTTCGGTCTACTACACCATTCTGTTGAGGAGTTCTAGGGGCAGAAAAGTTATGATTATATCCATTGTGTGATAAATAAGACTCAAACTCATGATTTTCAAACTCACGGCCATGATCCCTTCTCAGGGTCTTAATCTTAAGTCTACTAATGTTCTCTACAGTCTTGGAATATTTAATAAATTAAGAACAAGCTTCACTTTTGTGAGCTAAGAAGTGTACCCAAGTATATCTAGAAAAGTCATCTACTACGACATATACATAGTGCATAAAATTTAAACTAGAAACTCTATATGGTCTAAAAAAATCCATTTGAACCAACTCAAGAGGTTGTGAAGTTGAAACTTCATTCTTTGATTTAAAAGAAACTTTATGTTTCTTTCCCTTTTGACAGGGATTACAAACTTTATCGGCTGGGAATTCATGTTTAGGTATGTCTCCAACTATGTTCTTCCTAGTCAATTTTCTAAGTGAATGAACGTTAAAATGTCTTAATATTCTGTTCCACAGCCATGATTCTTTATGAAAATCATTTAAACAATTAACATTTTATTTAGCTAAAGAATTAAAATCAACAGCATAATCATTTTCATTTCTAAAGGAATTAAATACTAAAACATTTTTTGAATTAAAATCATTACAAGAAAAATTTTCAAATTTTTCATTAAAGACATCATCACATAACTGAGAAATACTCAACATGTTTTATTTCAATCCATCAACATATAAAACATTAGAAATAAAAAATGAGTTAGTGTTACCAATTTTCCCTAGACCGATGATCTTCCCTTTATAATTATCACCAAAGGTGACACATCCTCCATCAACTTTTATTAAGATTTTAAATCATGAATACTCTCCAGACATGTGACTTGAACATCCATTTTCAAAGTACCATGATTTCTTACATGAACTCTTTAAGCCGGTCTCCTAAAAAACAAATTTAGATGGAAAATGAATTTGGTACACAATTCTTCTTGGGTCCATACATGTTATCAAGTAAAGAATTAGGTACCCACATTTGTCTTATGGATATCATATAATTTACAGTATCAATTGATTTTAAAATATAAACTTTGTTTGAACTATAACAATGAGAATAACTAGTTGAGGTATATGAATTTCTAAAACTGGAACTAGCAGAATTTTGTACAGATTCAGGAATAAATCTCTTTTTGGTGAACTGTCTCTGTCTAGGTTGGTATCCCAAACTAGTAGCATACTTTGGTGCCACTTGTTTACATTGAATTTGAGTTACATTGCCTTTTGAATTTGTAAACTTTTCTAATCCCTTTCTCAGTTTCTCATTATAAATTTTCATTTTAGTATATTCTTTTAACAGTTGAGCATTATTTTCCTTTTCAATCTCAAGGGCATATTTAATTGTTCTAGATAAAGCGTGCTATTTCTTTAAGGCATTGTACTTGTACTTAAGTTCATTACAGGTCTCTTATAGCATATTAATATATTCAAATAATTCTTTACTAGGCATGTTTTCATATTAAGAATCAGAATCAACTCTATAATAGTATGAATTTAATGTACGAGGGTTCAGGGTTACCTCAGATGTGTTTTTCATAAAACACATGTTAGCACGATTCATTTCGAAGTCATAAACTTCATATTCACTTGTGTTTTCTTCTGAAGCACTCCAGGTTTCTTTCTTTTCTTTCTTATACTTTCTGTACTTAAAGTCATGTTTCTTCTTGAACTTCAATTTTGAATAGTTTGCATTAATGAGACCTTTTCTCTTTCATTCATAGTAGAAAACATCATCACACTTATCAGGCCTCTTCCAATGCTTTTCCAATGACCTTTGTTGTCATATTTTCCATTGTAATTTGATATTATGAATAGTTTCTTCTTCCTATAGAACTTCTTGAAGGTCCTGGATATTTGAGCCACTTCAGCATCACTATCAGAGTCTGAACTTTCACATGTTGAGCTTTCAGTAGGTATGTGAACATTCTCTTTATCCTTTCTCATTGAGGCCGTAGACTTAAAAGCTGCTAAATTTCTTTTAGGTTCACCATCTTCTTCTTTATTCACCCTGAGTTCTTCCTCATACATCATTAGCTTACCAATTACCTCTTTGAAAGTATGTTTGATGATGTCGCATGATTCTCTAATCGAAACTCATGTGCCTCTCCATCTCTCTGGAAGAGATCTAAATATTCTCATAATTTGTTCTTTTGCTGGAACATCCTTTCCAAGGGAGCTCAGAGTATTGACAATCTCGTGGAACCTGAGATACATGTCAGAGAAAGGTTCATCAGGATTCATTTTAAAATTATCATATTTAATAGTGTAAGTGTTAAATCTCTTTTCATTGACATTGGTTGTTCCCTAATAGAGAAATTTCCATAGTGCCCCGAATTTCATAAACATTTTTACAATAAGATATTCTATTAATCTCTTCATCTCCTAGAGCACAATACATGGCATTCATAGCTTTACAATTATTATTGTATTCTGTTTTAGTATGTTCATCCCAAGTAGTTCTCTCAGTTTATGGAATCATGAATTGAGTTTATATAGCAGTAAAGATATCAAATCACATACTCTGTAAATGAATTTTCATTTTATGCTTCCACTGGGCATAATTTGTAACATTAAATAAGGGTGGTTGGTTGGTAGTAGTACCTTATAATCTATTATCCATAGCTAGATTTTACCAAAAATATTTAAATATATAAAATTTAGAACTAACTGAAATTTAAGATCATTATGATACACCAAAAATCACAGTTGAAAAGCAGAGTATTTCAAAAATACTTTTGAAATCAAAACAATCCTCTGATACCAAATGTTGGTCGGAGTGGATATTCAAGAGGGGGGTGAATTGAGTTCCAAATAAAAATTTCTGTTAAAAGAATTTCTCTTAATATCCTCAATTTATAAAACGAGTTAAACTATAGTGAATTTGTATTACAGTAAAGGTTCAGTTAGGTTATCAACATATTGATTAGTTCTCAGTTAATTTAATCTGAAGATAAATTAACTTTTGAAGCGATCCTAAAGCTTTACAGTACATACAAACACTTTATAGTGTAACTATCTAAGTAACATTAAAATAGATTTGTATTTAAAAGTTATTAGCAGTGGAATATAAAATATATATAGTATATTTTAAACATAATCAAGTAATGCATAGAAGATGTAAAACAAGTGGTTTAGTCTCAAGCTGAGACCTAATCCACTCTACTTGGTGATCACGTGCCCCAAAGAAGTTTATATAAATTAAATCTGATCCACACCCTGGAACGGGGTTAACAACTATTCATAGACTATTATGTCCATGTAGGGAAAACTACAACCATTTTTTTGGGAAAACTAATAATGATCAGGCCACATAGAGACCTCTTCTATAGTATTTGTGGGTAAACAGGAGTAAAAAGTTTGGTGTGAATACTTTGAAATCCTCCAGTTCAGTGCAGGAGTCAGTGAGTGTGTAACACCCTGTTATTTTATGAGAAGTATATTTTTATGTCTTATGTTATACGCAACATCAAAGTAATCTTTCACGGCACACAACACTAGCTTGGCTTGCGTTACACGCAATCACGACCTTCCTCGATAGAGTGTGTAGTACGCAAAACCGAGTTCCACTAAACAATGATATATTATTATAATATTACAAACTATTTTTTATAAATAGTATTAACTGATTTTTAAATTTTCTAACATTATTATTAATCTTACATATTTTATAGAAGATGTTATGGGATCAAAATAAAATTTTCGGGTAAAATTAGTATTTTAAAAAAAATGCAGTTTTGCCACCTCTTGATGACGCACCCACATTAAATCTAGTTTTTGTCATGTTTATAAGATAAATTTTACAAAATAAAATTCTTCATTTGAATCAGGATATGAAAATTTTCTTTGGAAATTTTTTTCATATTATTTTGGTAACATTCATATTTTGATGAATAGTAAAAACACGCTATATTTTAATTAAAAACAAATTTGTTCATCGCAATAATTTTTATGGTTAAATAATAATATTTAATGGTTTTAAAGTATAAATAGAATATATTTTTACCATTTAATCCAATTTTTTTTATTGGAATTCATTTCACTTTGAATTTGGACATAAACAAGTTTCGGACTTTTGATAGTTATTGTTTCTTAAAAAAACATTATTTGGTTTGATAACGGGAAATACATTTAAATTTAATTATTTATACTTCTATGTTTTGAATTTGGAAAATAGACATCATTTATGAATTCAGGATATCAAATATAGATTAGGCTGAATTTTTCGTATTTTTCTGAAAAACTTCAACTTTTGATGAATAGTGAAACCACTTATGGTCGTGAAAAAAAAACAGACGCATTCATTTAAATAAAATTTTACCACTTCTGTGAATTGAATTTAAATAATCCGACATACATGGTTGTTATCAAGATGTAAAATTTGGTTCAATAAGATGAAAATAATTTTTGGTGAATATTAACTTTTGATTTTATTTACTGTGGTTAAAGGTAAATAGGGTAATTCAAGGTTAAATCAATATTATAATAATTCAAAATTACCATAACACATGTATTAACCTTATTGGATTAGTAGTGTCTGACCATTGAAATCCTTGGGTCTATTTTGGGACTCCATTGAGCCACATTGTAGTGATAATGACAATTTGGATTAATTAATTTAATGTAAAGACAATGTTGACATTATCAAAAATCTTTTAGTAATTAATTTTTATAAGGGGTTATCTAAATTATCGTTTCGACTATAAATATTCAATTGAAAGAAAAAAATATTTTCTAGATGATGGTATTTTTTTTATAATTTTTAGACAACAAATAAATTAAATTATTTATGACACAATAATGATGCAGTATTTACCTCATTAATAAATGATTTAAATAAATAAGATTATAATGATTACAGTATTGTCCAAAACATGTCCAATACTGATTGAATGATTTTATTTCGACCATGAGTCATCTTATCTTCATCGTTAATGATTTTTTTGACATTTTTAAACCGAAGATATGTTTATAATAAAATAATATTTTCACACATTCCGAAAGAGCACCTCCTATCCCTTATAAAAGGAGACCATTTCTATCCAATTCCCCTAACCTATCAAGCCATTTGTCTCATCCAAACTCTGCCAAATTAAGCTACCGACATCCCTCTCCTCCCCCTAGAAGCCTTACTTTAGGTAGACGGCACTTCAAGAAGTCCTTTTGGTTCAAACCAAAGGAAGTTACCCAAATTAAAGGTATCCATTTCTCTTAAATTGTTTTCATTTATTCTACTTCTCCAACCCCTAAATTCTTATTAATCCTTTATTTTGTAACAAAACCAGTATCCTCAATATAAAATAATTTTTTATGAGAATTATTCGATTTTCTCCTACAGCCTGTCATGGTGGCCATTATGATGGAACTATATTTATATATGATATATTTTATGTTTATTATTTCCTTATACTTCTTTAATTCCCAATTATATCAATCCTTTATGGTTTCAATAGTGGGTAATACGATAATCTCATTTGAGGATGTGCGGACTACCGCCCCCTCAAAGTGATGTGATTCGTTAATGACATATGTGGGATGTATAAAGGATGGAGTAAATGTTAAAATATATGATATGATACTATAATTATAATATAACCATGTTTCATTATGTTTTAGTTCCACGAAAATTAGAAATAGAAATGAAAGTAGTGTTCATGCGTACGTACGGCTTTCCCTCTCAATGAACGGTGCATTTCATTTCTTACCTCCATATGTTATGTACTATTATAAATACATGTATATGCTGGATATATATTATATATACGATATATAAATCATGAATATCATTCTGGATATATTGATCATTTGACCACATGAACACCATGTAATTTTAAGAAGTCCATTTTTGACTCAAGTACTGAATATCGAGAAAACGAACGTTATTATCATAAATGTTTACATAATAATAAGTAATATAAAAGGAATAATAAACTTGAAAAAGGATCTTAATAAAGTATAAATTAAATTTGGTTTATTTTTCATGATATTAAAGAACGATCAAGTCAAGTCGGACATAAGGTAAGGGAACTTCTTAACCCAATTTCCACTCTTTGTGTTGATCTTCTCTTTCTTGATTATGTCGTTCTTTGATTATGTGAGAAATGAATATTTTATCATGTATTTATACATTTTTTATGTTACCTTATGGTGAATACACATAAGTTATCTATTTTGTTTACAAAAATATCTTTGTAAGGGATAATTATTCCAATCTCGTTCTTATCCACGATTGTTTATTCATAAGTATTTACTGGGGTTATTCTTATCATACATGTATATGTTTCCTAAAAATGGTTTCATGTATACTTAAATTCATTTTTAACCATTTTGACTTTTTCTTCATGGTATGTATGGAATCTTTTTTTTTACAATACGATGTACTTTTTGACTTTTCCGGAAAAAGTATGAGAAGAATGTTTTTTAACTTATACGGAATGAACAGATTTTTAAGGTTTTGTAACACCTTATTTTCATGAAGATTATTATACAAGATTTCATGATTATTTTCAACAAAATCATTTTCGTTTAAAATTGAATGAAATTATCTGAAAATAAAATGATTTTGAAAAAGAAAGGATATTTTCCTCAAGAATTTATTTCAAGTGTTTTATCAAAACAATTTTCCATCTAAGATGGTATTATTTTCATATGTGAATGTTTCATGCATAATGTCTCTATGATTTACATGGTTTCACTTTTCTTATTATGAAATGATATTCATTTGTTTTATATGGATTATGTTATGATGGGATGATGTTTATGAAACCCACTTTATTATTTGTGTTATGATGAATGATTTATGTTTATATTGTGGAACACGTAAGAATGATTTAATTATGAGATAGGTGGGACCTATATCTCCCTCAAATGCATAGGGTAATGATTTATATCTCATGTGATAGACATGGCTGGAACGGCATGTTAAACCGGTTTAGTGATATAGGACTAGAATAAGGAGTGAACTCAGTTCAGAAATAGAAATGGTCCGCTATGATAGTCTTGGAAATGAGTCTTGACTAATAAGAAATGATTTTCTATGATTATGTGTGTATGCCCCAATGTTTCATGTTTTAATTTATGATTATTGGGATTACATTTCACTACTATGATTTATCCCATGTTATGATATTATGATCTCTTTTGCAGTTTAAGATTTTCAAAGTGTTATGTTTTTAGGATGTGATTGATTTTTCTTTCATTTACCCTTACTGAGCATTTTGAGCCAACCCTTTTGTATTATTTATTTTCCCCAAGTCAGGAAGAAGGGTATTATGTAGGATATTCCAAAAGGGACTCTAGATATGATGAAATAAATTGGAGACAATGTAGATGATTTATGAATCAGTTGTTTATGTTTCATAGTTTCTAAAGACACTATTCCTATACGGTCCATTCATGGTTTTGTTATATGTCATAATAAGTATGCTTCAATTCTAAAGTAATAACCATGTATTTAATGTATGGGTTATTATAGTTGGTCTCAGAGTATAGGTATAGTCATCCTTTGGAAACTAGGATGTGAAAGCCCAAGTAAGAACCCTAAGGATATGTCTAAGCATGGAAAAACATATTAGTGTTTCAGAAATGGACATGAATAACCTATGATAAGGCCTTAAGTGTAAAATTTTATTCTGGATTATGTGGTTTTCCAATTTTGATTAGTGTTTCTCACACTATGATTTTTGGTTTTAGTCAATGGCTGGAACCCGAAGGAACTGTGTTAATGCTGAATGCGGCGAGCAATGAAATGATTGTCCTCCTGAGCAACCAAAATTTATGGGAGCTGAAATGAAAAATCTTTTATCCATCCACACACAACTTTCTCAAGCTATGAACTATACAGGACTTCCAAAAGTACAAAGGAAGGAGCAAAATTATATTGAATCCTTCATGAGGCAGCGTCCACCTTCATTCAGCGGGTCTTCTGATCCATTAGTGGCTGAACAATAGATTAGTACCACTGAAAAGATATTTTCAGTTCTAAAATGTTCTGAACATGAAAAATTCGTCATAGCAGTTTATCGTTTGGAAGGTGATGCTGATCATTGGTGGAATCTTTTCAAGAATACGAGGCAAAGAGATGAAATTGAGTCCATGGAATGGGACGAGTTCAAGAACTTATTTTTCAATAATTACATCCCTCGTATTCTTCGAACAATGATGGAGAAGGAGTTTCATGACCTGAAGCAAAAGGATGATGAATATGTTGGTACCTACGAAGCACAATTGACAAGACTTGCAAGGTACGCTTCCAGAATTATTATCCAACTTGAGAGTAAAATCGATCGATTGTTTATTTGCTTAAAAACAAGTCTTCGAAGGGCATTACCCATAAAGGACTTCAATAGCTACGAGGAAATTGTTCAATGTGCTCTCAAGGTTGAGATGGAGATTGGAGTAACTAATCAGTCATATGGGTTTGATAAGAAGAGGAAAATGGAATTCAATGGAAAATCTAAATACCACACTGAAAAGAAGATGAGTTTTCCATTATGCTCAAATTGTGGAAAGAAACATAGAGGAAATTGTCAAAAATGGACAATAAAATGTTTTAAGTGTGGAAAAGATGGTCATCAGGCAGTTGAATGTCGAAATAATGGGAATAAGATGTCTAATGATGTGTAAAAATAATGGGATACACAGAATGCACCTCCTACACTTCAATGTTTCATGTGCAAGGAGATAGGGAATTTTTCCAATCAATGCCCAAATCCTAAGGTTGTTGATGATGATCGGCGTCAACAAACTCTTAAGGCCGATGACAATGGAAAGTCAGATGCAATTACAATCGGCGATGTGGAGTACGATAATGATGTGGTGAAAGGTACGCTTACTATCCACTCTAAAGTAGAAAATGATTTATTTGATTCTGGATCCACCCACTCTTTTATTTCTGAAGACTTTTCTAAGGGTGTCACCGTATTACCTCAACAATTAGATGTTGAGTCAGCTGTGACAACTCCTAATGGCACAACATTCAAACCAAAAGTTTATAATTCTTCTCTGATTGATGTTTATGGAAAGTGATTCCTGCAAATCTCGTGATCCTTCCTATAGTGGAATTTGATGTGATTTTTGGCATGGATTGTCTTTCTTTATACGGAGATCATATCAATTTCCAAATAAGGGAAATCAAATTTAATATTCCTGATCAATCTACTATCATCTATCGATGCAAGGATGAGTATAACCTTCCAGTGGAAATTTATTCCATCTTATGGGGCTTGATTCCAATAAATGAAGGTTATTTATCTCAAATGGTTGAAGAGAAACTCATGATTAAGAATAAAAACATTGTATGAGAGATTGATGATGTCTTTCTGGATGAACATCTAGGTCTTCCACAAAATCGTGAAGTTGGGATTTCAATAGAACTCATACCACGTGCTATGACCATTTCAAAGTGACCTTATAGAATGGCCCCAATTGAGATGCATGAATTGAAGAAGTAACTCCAAGATAATCTTGATAAATGATTCATATGCCCTAGTGCATCAACTTGGGTAGCACCTATTCTATTTGTTAAGAAGAAATATGGATCAATGAGACTCTGCATTGATTATCGAGAACTTAACAAGATCACTATCAAGAACAAATATCCTCTCCCACACATTGATGACCTATTTGACCAACTACGTGGAGCTCAATATTTTTCCAAGATTGATATTCGTTTAGGGTATCATCAATTAAGGGTCAAAAAAGTGGATATACCAAATACTGCTTCCGTACAAGGTATGGAAACTGTATTTATAGTGGTTCCATTTGGTCTTACTAATGCGCATGCTATCTTCATGGATTTAATGAATAGAGTATTTAGAGACTATCTTGATCAGTTTTTGGTAGTATTTATAGATGATATTCTTGTCTATTAAAAGATAAAGGGAGAACATGAAGATCACTTTAGAATAGTATTGAAGACCCTGAGAAAGGATAAGATTAATTCAAAATTTACCATGTCTGAATTTTGGATTTAAAAAGTTGAATTTTTGGGTCACATAATCTCAAAAGAGGGGATATCTGTGGATCCAGCAAAAACAGAGGTTATCGAAAGATGGTCAAGACCAACAACAATAACTAAGATACGATGTTTTGTTGGTTTTGCTGGATATTATTGACATTTAGTTAATGATTTTTCACGATTATCTAATCCACTCACTAGGTTTAATCGAAAAGGAGTTAAGTTCGTGTGGATGGAAAAGTGTGAAGAGAATTTCAAGGAGTTGAAAAGAAGGTTATCAAGTGCACCTGTGCTCACACTAACTTGTAGTGGAGAATGGTTTGTGATCTCTAGTGATGCATCTAAGAAGGGATTGGGGTGTGTTATCATGAAAAACGATATGGTGATATCTTATGCCTCACGACAGTAGAAAATCCATGAGCAAAATTACCCAACTCATGATTTGGAGATAGTTGTGGTAATAATTGCATTAATGATTTTGAGGCATTATCTTTATCGTGAAAGGTGTTATATTTATATTGATCATAAAAGTTTAAAGTATATTTTCACACAAAAGGAGATGAATATGCGCCATAGATGATGGTTGGAGATGATTAAGGATTACGACTGTGGAATTCATTATCACCCTGGGAAATCAGATAAGGTGGCAGATTCATTAAGTCGACAAGACCATACTAGCTTATCCATGATGAGGATCACAAAAGATCCAATATTTATATATTTACAAAGGATGGATCATGGAATTATAATGGAAAGGGAAAAATCTTATCTTTCTCAAATGAATGTTCAACTATCTATGCATGTGAAGATTAAAGAGGCACAAAATGAAGATGTAGAGTTGCAAAAAAAGGTGAGAAATGTTCGTGAATTCAACCTTGATTGTGATTGGATAATAAGGTTCATGAATTGGGTTTGTGTTCCTCCCATCCTAGAATTAATGAAGGAGCTGCTGGATGAGGCTCATAGTTCTTCATTATCTATTTATCTTGGAAGCACAAAGATGTATATGGACATGAAAGAGTACTTCTGGAGGGATGGAATTAAAAGACATGTTGCTAAATATGTCTCTTAATTCTTGGTTTGTCAACAGGTTAAAGATGAGAGACAAAAGTCTAAGGAGATGTTACATCCATTACCCATACCCAAATGGAAATGGGAAAACATCACTATGGACTTTTTCACTGGACTTCCAAAAACATCCAAATCAAATAATTCTATTTGGGTCATAGTTGATCGTCTTACGAAGTCGCCACACTTCATTGCTATTAGAGAAGATTTTTGTCTGGATCAGCTTGTCAGGATATATGTAAAAGATGTGGTAAGATTGCATGGAGTACCACTTTACATTATATCTGATCGGGATCCGAGGTTTACCTCGATGTTTTGGCGAAGACTTTAGCATACTCTAGATACAGATTTGAGTTTCATCACTACTTATCATCCTCAGATAGCCGATCAGTCTGAGAGAAAAATTCAAACTCTAGAGGAAATGTTGAGATCTTTCTCTATGGATTTTAAAGGAGGTTGGGATCAACACCTACCTTTGGTGTAATTTTCATATAATAATAGCTTTCACTCCAGCATTTAGATGTCTCCTTATGAAGCACTCTATGGAAAGAAATGCCGAACTCCAACTTGTTAGGGAAAAGTTGGGGAAATAAAGCTATTAGGACATGATCTTGTTCATGAGATGGCATAAAAGGATGGATCTATTCAACAACACATAAGATCAGATAAAAGTCGACAGAAACGTTATACTGACAACTGAAGAAAAGATGTAGAGTTTGAAGTTGGTGATAAAGTGTTCTTACAAATATCTCCTTGGAAGAGAGTAATGAGATTTAGAAAGAATGGATGTTGAGCCCTAGGTATATCGGTCATTTAGAAATACTGGATTGTGTTTGGATGGTATCTTACCTATCGTATATTCCACCAAATCTCTCTCAAATTCGCGATGTGTTCCATATATCTCTCTGGAGAAAGTACATAACCGATCCTTCACATGTACTCACCTCAGAAGTTGTACCGCTGGAGCATGATCTTTCTTATGAAGAACAGTTGATAGAGATTCTGGATCATAGAGAAAAAGTTCTATAGAACAATACAACCCGCTTGGTGAATGTTTTATGGAGGAACCACCAATTAGAAGAACCTACATAGGAGTTTGAGGATATGATGAGGGAGAGGTATCCTCATCTCTTTGTTACAATGTGATAAAATTTCGAGGGTGAAATTCATTTTAAGGGGGATAGAATGTAACACCCTGATATTTTATGAGAAGTATTTTTTTATGTCTTATGTTATATGAAACATCAAAGGAATCATTCACGGCACACAACACTAGCTTGGCTTGCGTTACAAGCAATCACAACCTTCCTCGATAGCTTGTGTAATACGCAATATCGAGTTCCACTAAAAAACGATATATTATTATTATATTATAAACTAGCCGTTATGAATTGTATTATTTAAATTTTAAATTTTATAACATTATTATTCATCTTAAATATTTTCTAGAACATGTTATGAGAACAAAATAAAATTTTCAGGTAAAATAATTATTTTTAAAAAAATGCAGTTTTGCCGCCTTTGGAGGGCGCACCCACATAAAATAACTTTTTTGACATGTTTATAAGTTCAATTTGACAAAATAAAATTCTTCCTTGGAATCAGGTCATAAAAATTTACTTTGGATAATTGTTTCATATTATTCTAGGAACATTCATATTTTGATGAGTAGAAAAACACGCTATATTTTAATTAAAAATAAATTTTTTCATTGCAATAATTTATATGGTTAAATTATAATATTGAATGGTTTTAAAGTATAAATAGAATATATTTTTACCGTGTCATCCAATAATGGTCATTGTAATTAATTTCACATTGAATTTTCACATAAACAAGTGTCGATCATTTGATAGTTATTGTTTCTTAAAAACACGCTATCTGTTTTGATAACGGGAATTAATTTTAAATTTAATTAATGCCACTTCTATGTTTTTAATTTGGAAAAATGGACATCATTTTTGAATTCATAATATCAAATATAGCACATGCTATATTTTTTTTTTCTAAAAAACATCAATTTTTGATGAATATTGAAACCACATAGAGGTAGTTAAAAAAACTGAATCTTTCATTTAATTTGAAATTTAACAACTTCTTTGAATTTAATTTCAACAATCTGACATACATGGTTGTTATAAATATGTAAAATGAGGTTCAATAAGAAGAAAATAATTTTTGGTGAATAGTTACATTTGACTTTTATTAACTTCTGTTAAATGTAAATAGTGTAATTAATGGTTAAAAAAATAGAATAATAATTATAAATTACCTTAACACATGTAATAACCTTATTTTATGAGTATTGGTTGACCATGGGAATCCTTGGGTCGATTTTGGGACCCCATTGAGCTATTTGGTAGTGATAATGACAATTTCGATTAATTAATTTAATGTAAAGAAAATGTTGACATTAACAAAAATATTTTATTGATTAATTTTTATAAGGGGTTATATAAATTATCATTTAGACAATAAATATTCATTGTAAACCTAAAAATATTTCCTATATGATGGTATTATTTTTATAATTTTTAGACATCAAATAAACTAAATTATTTATGACACAATAATGATGCAAAATTTACCTCATTAATAAATGATTTAAATAAATAAGATTATAATGATTAAAATATTATCCAAAACATGTCCAATTCTGATTGGATGATTTTATTTCTATCTTGAGTCATCTTATCTTTATTTGTAATGATTTTTAGACCTTTTTAAACTGAATATATGTCTATAATAAAATAATAATATAACACTTTCCAAAAGAATCCCTCCACCCCCTTATAAAAGGAGACCATTTCTATCCAATTACTGACACATATAAATCCATTTTTCTAGTCCAACCACTTCCAAATTAAGCTCCCTACATCCCTCTCTCCCTCTATAAGCCTTACCTTAGGCAGAAGGCACTTCAAGATGTCCTTTTTGTTCAAACTAAAGGAAGTTATCCAAAATAAGGGTAACTGTTTCTCATAAATTGTTTTCTTTTATTCTAGTTCTCCAACCCCTAGACTCCATTTAATCCTTTATTTTATAACAACACAAGTATCCTCAATATACTATTATGTTTTTATGAGAAGAATTCAATCTACAATTACACACACCTCCATCTAATGGGTGAAGAACATAATGTTTTTGTGGATGGAAAAGTAACGCCTCACGAAACGATGATTGTTCAATTTTCTCCTACCACCTCTCATGGTGGCCATTATGATGGAACTTTATTTATATATGATATATTTTTTTTATTTCCTGATACTTCTTTACTTCCCAATTATATAAAGCCTTTATGGTTTCTATAGTGGGTAAATATGATAATCTCATTTGAGGAAGTGTGGAATACCGCCCCGTCAAAGTGATGTGATTCGTTAATGCCTTATGTGGGATGTGTAAAGGATGGAGTTAATGAATATATATATGATATTATACTGGAATTATAATATACCTATGTATCGTTATATTTTAGTTCCATTAAAATAAGAAATAGAAATGAAAGTAGTGTTCTTGCATACATATGGCTTACCGTCTCCATGAACAGTGCATATCATTTTTTACCTCAATATGTTATGTACTATTATAAATACATGTATATTTGGGATATATATGATATATATGATATATAAATCATGAATATCATTATGGATATAATGAACCTTTGACCACATGAACAACATGTAATTTTATGAAGTCCATTTTTGACTCAAGTACCGAATATTGAAAAAACGAATGTTATTAACATAAATGGTTACATAATAATAAGTAATATAAAAGGAATAATAAACTTGAAAAAGGTTCTTAAGCAATTATAAATTAACTTTGGTTTATTATTCAGGATATTAAAGAATGATCGAGTCAAGTCGGACATGAGGTAAGGGAACTTCTTAACACAATTTTCTTTCATTGGGTTTATCTTCTCTTTCTTGTTTATGTCATTCTTTGATTATGTGAGAAATGAATATCTTATAATGTATTTATACTTTCATTATGTGACCTTATTGTGAATACACACAAGTGATCTATTTTTTTAAAAAAAATATCTTTGTAAAGGATAACTATTCCAATCATGTTCTTTTCCGAGATTGTTTATTCGTAAGTATTTACTAGGTTTATTGTTATCATCCATGTCCATGATTCCTAAAAATGGTTTCATGAATGTTTAATGTCCTTTTTAAACATTTTTTACTTTTACTACATGGTATGTAAGGAATCTTTCTTTTTTTACCATACGAGGTAATTTTCGTCTTTTCCGAAAAAAGAACGAGAATAATGTTTTTTTAACATATACGAAATTAAAATATTTTTACGGTTTTATAATGCCTTATTTTCATGAAGATTACTCTACAATATTTCATGATAATTTTCAAAAAAATCAATTTCCTTTAAAATTTAATGAAATTTTGTGAAAATAAAATGATTTTGAAAAAGAAAGGATATTTTCCTCAAGAATTTATTTCAAGTGTTTTGTCAAAACCATTTTCCATCTAAGATGACATTATTTACATATGTGTATGTATCAAGTATAATGTCTCTACGATTTACATGGTTTCACTTTTCCTATAATGAAATGATATCCATTTGTTTTATATGGATTATTTTATGATGGGATTATGTTTATGAAACCCACTTTATTTTTTGGGTTATGATGAATGATTTATGTTTATGTTGTGGCACACGTATGAATGATTTCATTATGAGATGGGTGTGACCTACATCTCCCTCCAATTCATTGGGTAATGATTTATATCTAATGAGATAGACATGGCTGGAAATACATGTTAAACCGGTTCAGTGATACAGGACTAGAATGAGGAGTGAACTCGGTTCAGAAACGGACTTTTTTTGCTATGATAGTCTTGGAAATGAGTCTTGTCAAATAAGAAATGATTTTCTATTATTATGTGTCTATTCCACAATGTTTCATTTTATAAGTTATGATTATTGAGATTACATTTCACTACTATGATTTATCCCATGTTATGATATTTTGATCTCTTTTGAAGGTTAAGATTTTCAAAATGTTATGTTCTTATGATATGATTGATATTTCTTTTGTTTATCCTTGCTGAGCAGTTTGAGCTCACCCTTTTGTATGTTTTCTTTTCCCCAGGTCAGGAAGAAGTGTATTAAGTAGGATATGCCAAAAGGGACACTATATATGATGAAATAAATGGGAGACAATGTAGATGATTTATGAACCAGTTGTTTATGATTCGCAGTTTCTAAAGAAACTATACCTATACGGTCCCTTCATGGTGTTGTTATATATTGTAATAAGTATGCTTTAATTCTAAAGCAACAACCATGTATATAAAGTATGGGCCATTATAGTGTGTGTAAAATATACAGAGTACACAAAAGTCTCGAAAGTAAACAAAATAATCACGGAGAGTATGTAGCAAAGATTTTAAAAAGATCTCGTGATTAGCAGTGAAGCTCTAGACTCATTTGATTTAGCATAAATACATCTGAGTCCTTCTCTGGTTTTTCTTTTGAAAAACAGAGTGACATGGGTCCGCTTGTGTTCTTCCTGAGAGAAGATATTCTCATTATTCCAATGCACTTCGTGTGTTATTCAGTACTGTTGGATTGAAAGTATGAGACAAAGATTTTCTTGAAGATCTCACAATATGTTCTTCAATGTTGTGCTCATGATTGTCATTCTTTTCATTACAGATCACTCGAGTTCCTTACTTTTTCTATATTGTCTCTCGTATGTACATGTATCTTTATCATTGAATGCATGAGTTTGAGCCGACGTGTTCCACATATTTTGTGCCTCGTGCCTTGTACTATGTCTACAAAAAATCATTAATTATGTCAGGGCATTAAAGTCATCAAATATGACCGTTAAAAACATAAATAGTAAAATGACAAAAGAGTTTAAGAAATGGTGTCACAATAGTTAAGAAAATAGTGTCTCGTTCACGGTATCTCCTTCACAGTATCTCCTTCACGGTGTGTCCTTCACAGTGTGTCCTTCACGGTATGTTCTTCAGGGTATCTCATTCACGGTGTGTCCTTCACGGTGTGTCCTTCAAGGTGTCTCCGTGTCACGGTGTCTCGCTCATAGTGTCTGAGTCATGGTGTCTATCTTCACGGTTTCTAGCTTCCGGTGCCTTGCTCATAGTTTTTGAATTCATGGTGCTTTTACGACTGTTTATTGATAAATTTGTTTGGCACTTAGGAAAATAGAATGCCTGGATTACAGTGTCTGTTCTGAGTATCTTGCTTCATAGTGTCAGAATAATGTGTCACGGTGTGTTGTGGTCATGGTGTCTCACTAGTCACGGTGCATGTGTCTTGCTCACAGTGTCTGACTTACTGTGTCAAGAATCACGGTGTCTTGTACTTAGCTAAATAACTGTATTCCAACTTAAACAGTAATATGACTAAAATGAATTGATCATAACAATTATAAAGTATAAGATAACTTCAAACATAAATACACATGATTAATAAGATTTGTGAGATTTGAGATCATTAATAATATTTGTAATTACTATTGAGATTTTAAATAATTAAAACATGATTAATATGATTTGTGAGATTTGAGATCATTAATAAGATTTGTAATTATGATTGAGATTTGTGATCATTAAAACATTATTAATACACGAGGAGTCAAAAAATTGTCTATTTATATACCTTATTCTAATAGTTGAAAATTCATGTAATATAATCATTTTATATTCAGTTTCACTATTCAGAACTTTTCATAATATTACAGGAAAAAATATTAGTAACATGATTTCCAAAGTGTCAGATAAAATCCTTTCCTATAACCTATATAAATTCATAAAAGGAATATGTATTCAATATTATCTCATTAAATCCATAAAATGTGTTAACCCTCTTAATAACACCATAAATGAAGGTGACATAGTTTAAATCATGATGTTAAGAAATCCATTAATACATTGGATGTGGTTTTTATTGGTAAAACATGGACATTATTTGGCTATGATATGATATTTTATTCGATTAATTATATTCATAGATCATATTATATCTCAATACTATTTAATGGTTCTCCAGAATGATATTTTACTTTTAGAAGAGGGGTCAGGCATGGTGACCCCCTCTCTTCCATATTTTTTTATATTATAGAAGAATATCATAGTCGTCTTCCCCACAAAATGGAATATAAGGGTGATTTGAATATCATCATGGATGAAATTTTTATATTATCTAATTATCATATATTATATGATTATTATTATTTTTAATTACACAGGGTGGTGAAATAATCATTAAGAACATTATAGAATAACTCCTACATTATGAAAATGTTTCAGGTATGGTGATCAGTTGGAACTTATCATTCAGTTTTTGGTAAAAATATCTTTTCCACCAGGAATCTATGTATTATCAATAAATTGTGAAATAAATATACTTATCATCCTTTAGATTACTTAGTATTCCCAATTTTATCAGGAAGACCACATGCTTCTTACATTCACTATATTTTGGGCCAAATCAAATGCATCTTGGCCTCGTAGAGAGGTAAATCTCTATCAATGGATTGAAGAATTTTCTTTATGAATTCCATAGTTATCACTAAATATGTCTAATTTTCTATTGTTTATAAATGGCTTTCCTCTTTTCCCATAATCATTAATAAACCCATGAATAATGTTTTTGGATTGGATGCATTTTTGAATAAAGGGTTATCATTGTTCCTCAGTAGTAATGTTTTATGTAATATTCCCTCGAGGGTTTGGGAATCAAAAATATTTTTCTCCTCATTCAATATCATCATGAATAATTTATATGGATTAGGGTGAATGTTAAATCATATTCATTTGGATTTATTATATCTAGAAACCTGTAAAGATTGAAATATGGAGAATAAATTATATTGATTCCTCCATTCAGAAAGCATTCAAAGCTATATTCTCCAAAATTTGTATTCAATTTCCATGGTTGGATAATTTTAAATATTCACTAATGTTATGATTAGAAAATTGGACATGGATTACAATGGATAATATGATCAAATAATTTGATGCAGTGATAGATACTAACATCACTATTAAGGATCAATTTTCCTACCTTGAATCCCTTCCGAAAGATGTATGATCAACTGTTTGGAATTATGATTTTTTAATCATGGGGACATACTGATATGGGACCCCAAAGTCAATGGTATGACTCATTATGTTTTGATTTATTGTAATTTTATACAAGGAATACCTATCTTAATCAGGTCCATTAACCACAAATTTATCTTACCATCTAGATATAACATGTTATTGAAGGTTTATTTTTCAAAAAAATAATAGTTCAATAAATCCTTCAATAGTGGGAATCGATATTTTTTGAAGTTTATTTATAACCAACGTAGAGAGGATATGTATCATGTTTTTTAAGACGTCACATGACTTCATCATTTTTGAATTCAAGGCATAAAATTATGGAGATTCATCCCTTACACGATGACTCAATCACAATCCATCAGAGGTATTTCGTTATGTTATCAATGTATATTCAATTAATGAAACTATTAAAGGTTTCATGCCTCGAAATCATACAAGTTATATAAAATTACTTGAATATAATGATCCACGAAAAAATATCATTTATCACTCATTAGTCTATCGTTGATATGATTATTTCTATGAAAAATCATAACTCATTGCAATGTAGACATTGAAATAATTCTATTTATGACATTGTGCTGATAAGTTTTAAAATAATACTTAATTTGACTCCCCCTTGGGTTCTTTGTGGTTATTTAGAACTCTTATTTTGTTACATATTAAAAATTCAATTTTCATGGAGCATCTATAGGTAATCCTCGACCTATTAGCATTGGGGTTATTTATAGTGAACATAATGAATATGTTATGGAATGACATTTTAGAACATATAGAGTTTCAAAATATTTTGAAAATGATATTCAGAGTTTTATTAATATAGTTGACAGAGAATGTAAAATGAACTAGATAAAAATGTAGTTTGAGTGTGATTCTACAATAGTTGTGTAGGAAATTAGATATGGTAATATGAATCTTTACTAGTAATCAACACAATGATGTTTAGAATTCTTATAAAATAACTCTTCAATGAACTAAATCATTAAACATGTATTTCATGAATCTGATCCTCTAGATGGTGGCCTTCCCCGAAAATGGGTGAGTGATGATGCATTGTTTTTTAAACACCCGTCCTCTTGAGTTGAAACATAATATTCAAAGACAAACAGATAAATTGCCTTCCTTTTGGCTGTTTTAACTTTTATACATTAATATTTACGAGTCCAGTCACTTGTACATGGTATTATTTTATCAAAACTGAGAATTTTAAATGGATAAACATTACACACTTAAGAAGTTTTTTCAGAAAACAAAATTTTTGTGTATAAAACAAACATACACCAAAATCATAAATTCTTCTAATTAAAATTAAAATTAATTGATTATTCTGACGAAAATTTTTCATATATTACATTAATATCGAATTAAAATATAATTTTAATTTTCAATTAATTGTGAAATTAAAATACAAGATAGTATTTGAAAAATTTATAATTTTCACTATTCACTAAAAATCATTCATTTTAAAAAAATACCGTAATTTTACAATATGATATTTTTGATATTTTTATTTCAAAAATTAATTTAATTTTCTAAAATGATTTTCTAAATTTCTCAAAAATTAATTATAATATATTATAACAAAATAAAATTAAAATAATTTTTAAATAAAATATATTTCTTGAAGAATAAAATTTATTTAATAATTATTAAATCTATATTTCAAAATAATTAATCAAAAAATTTATATGAATTAGGATATTTATACATATTTATATATCATAATGTGGTTAATCTAATTTATACCCACCAATTTTATAGTTAGTTCCTAACATTTATTTTTAAATAATAATATTTTATTGGTCTTTTATGATCATTGTTGCATGTCGTATACTTTATCAAACATACATTTATTTTTATATTTTAGAGTGTTAAATTATAATCCATTTAATAATTTTCCCCTCAATATGAAATGGAATTCCTTGATCAAAGGTTTGACATTTGAGAAATCATTTCTCTAAATTCCACATCAAGAAAAATCTAATAAAAAATCCTTTTAAAGGAAGGGAAAAGAAATATATAGGTCACCAAAATATAAGTTATCAAAACATGGGAACATTAGTGGGAAGTAAAATTTTCGAAAAATAAAAAATTTCCATTTAATTATTATGAGTGATAGAGATCATTGATCACTTAAAATTGAGTGATCATGAGAATTTTAATGACCACGAAAACATAAACAGTTCAGCATTAAAAAAGAATACCAATTCAATATATGCTAAGTTATTAGGTCAATATTATTGTTTTACCGTCTTTTCTATAAGTGATTATGAGTTTATTTACTATATATATCATGATAATTAAGAAATATCCTAAATTAGTAATAAATATTTCATCATTTATTTATTTTCCACCACAATATCCTTTTTTAAGTGTTTAATATTCTAGATGATTTTTTATGAATATAGAAATAAAATAATCTTCTAAAAGAACACATTATCTATAAAAGGTCAAAAAATATTCCTCATGTATATAGATTTTAGTTAAAACCATAGTAGTTAGCAGAAGATAACATAATTCCCAAAATGAATAAACCTTCACTAGAAGAAATTATACATCATTCAATAAAATACTCACAATAAATCTCATTGTTAAAAAAATATTATATGATAAATAACTAACTTTTAAATATTCAAAATTTTCTAGACTAAGACTGAAACCCAAAGATTAGAATGATTTTATCAATTATTCATCCAAGATACATTTAACATTTATCTCCAAATATAATCAATATCCCTTAAATTCTCATACCAAAATTCATATTACATAATAAAACAGGACAATAATTTCAATAAATAACAAGAATCATCATAAATACATGTTAAATTATAATTTACCCGAATAGATAACACAATTATTATATATGTTTAATAATTCTTATAATATAAAAACTCTTGATTTAAATAATTCTATAATAAAAGTATCAGACCACAATATGTAAATAAATTAATGTTAATAATTGATATAACATATGTCCATCCTTGGTCTAGATGTTTTCCATTAGAATATTGATATGCCTTAGATAATGATCATGTTCCCCACACTTAACACACACAACAAAAAATGGATCTCTAGGATGAAATTTCATTCCATGCATTAAACTTCTCATTCTTCCTCATCAATTCATATCTTGATGACCATCTTTTAGACACATCAAACATTCTCAGATTCCATTGAGGAATTATCATAGGGGTATATTCCCACATTTACTTCTTGAGGGAAATTTATCCCTTTTTATTCAATAGTATCCTCCTCCGAGCTCTTAGATAACTATATCCTTCTCATTTTCAAGGAGATCGAGAATTGGTTAGGGTTATGGTTTTTAATCATGTATTACAAAAACTAATTAGGAATATTCAGATTATCCTTCACTTCAGTCATAATTCCTCTTATTTTGTTATAATCACCTCATTTTCTATAAAATTAATCTTTAACATCATTCCTTGTAGTTTAATCTATCATGTAAAAACATAAAATAATGGTCTGAGAATAAATAATAATAACCTAAAAAATAATTTATATGATGTCAAAATCATTGATGTCATATTTTCAATCTATGAAAACATACGTTTATAATAGGTCATCAATCATCTTCATCTATTAAAATCCTTAATGATTGTTTATATATGAAATTTGAATAAACATAATCATACCCCCTAGAGTGTCAAACTAGATGCATATTAAGGCAACACTCATTTTGCATCAGAAAAATGCTCGTGATATACTCAGAAAACTATTTTCAGGGTTATTACCCCTAAATGCATTTGATCTAAAATGACATAAACTATTATTATTCATTAAGGGGTTTATTTCTAGTAGAGTCACATAATATTTACTTTAACAATACTTTATGATGTCATCATATATATCAACTGGTCCCCATGAATTTCACTAATGATTTATATTATCAAAAATTAACATTACCTTTATCAAATATAGACTATAGTGATTCAATCACTATACAAATATTATATATATATATATATATTATCATAAATATAAAATAAGTACAACCCAAATATCATGAGGCCTAGTTCCTCCAAAATGATAGGTTCATAATATATTTAATGGAGTCTCAAAAATGAATTCCTTATATTGTTTACTATAACAAAATCATGAATAAATGATTGCTTCAAAAACTAAACAGGATACATTTGAAATACATAACAAAAATGGGTGTGATAGATATTCAATTTATGGAAAAACATGATAGAAAACATAATGCGTGAGTCAATGGTTTAACATGATATCCTAAATTATAAGGATCATTTTAAATTAGATGGAATAATATAAAATAGTACAACGAATTATAAGATTATACCATGAAGATCAGGAGGCAAGCATGCCTCCTCCTAGGAAAATATATTAATGAAAAAAATAAAGTAAACTATGCATAATCAGAGAGGAAATTTATAAAGATGAGTATATGTCTCTCCACGACAATCAACCTCCATAAGTATGTTACAAAACCACGGTGACACAAAATACCAACTAGAGCTCACCTCGACAATATATCTCTTGGAGAGAGCATCCGAAACTTGATTTACCTCATGATAAACATGTAGAAGTTCAAGTGAGTGTGTGTCTGCAAGACGGAGGAATTCCACCAAAACTGGTAACATCTTCCATGGAACATTACTTGACATATATATAAGGATTTTTACTTTAAAAGATGATTCTAACTAAATCAATAGATCATTCCAGCCATAGTAGACAACATACTTTTTTTCATTTATCATGGAACAAAGCTCTGATTCAATGGAAAACACATTAACAATATAATAGAAGAAGAATCCTTTAACAAATCCCCTCTTAGTGTAGAAGACACCACCACATCTGGATGGACCTGATGTGCCAGAATCAACCCCATTAACATTAACCTCCAACCATCGAGATATGGGTGAGATCTAGCAAACATACTTCATCATCAACTGTTACTTCTCCTTGACATTCACACTAAGGGTCCTAAACAAAACAAGGTCAGAAATTTCATTCCTTATAGTATCGGTCTGGATGTTGGAAGCAGTTCAGATGGAAGAATGTATTTCCAGTACACCAATGTTTATTGAGGGAGAAATGTTGTTAAAAAGTACAACATTTCATTCATTCCAAATGAATGAAAATAAGCTGGTCGCAGCTGTTAAGAGGAGAGATTGGACCTGCTCGTTAAAATTAATCCTACAAATAAATTGCAGCAGTCCTTCAACCGCTTGGGAGGGAATGCAGCATTGAAGAATCACCTACACAGAGGTCCATAACATAGAAGAAAACTAGCAGTAGACGAATACATGGTCAGAATATCCATCTTCTTGAAGGCATAACATTAAAACTGTAACTATATTGAATCCCGAGCGATGCAACATGGCCTTCAAGGGAAGCTGCTTATTCCAGATTTTCTAGATGAGCATTGAGGAGGCCAGGGGTATAAAAGGTTTGTAAAAATCTGTGACACAGGATGGAGGGTCTAGGGAAGCACCTCATAGGGATCTGTAGCAGTCCATTGTATCGAACCTATATTTCATATTTGAAATCAATACAAGTGTATCAAAATCTGTGTAGCATTAACTTTTTATTTCCATTTCGACATGATTCAGAATCATGATGTTTATTGATTTTGGGTTGACCTGGAAATCAGTCATGAAATCCTCTCTTAGGAATGTGGGTATTTTACTATCGTCATAGATAGTTTGAGACATCCAAGGAGTGGTCGAAGAAGTTGAGAGGGGATTTCTTGCACACAATCTATTTCGAGAAAACCATGAGGTCAGCATAGGCATGATTTATGGAAGACAAAAGATATTAACAAAGGATGTTAAAATATCACATGTCTCCATGATAACTACCTAGATAATATTGCACAGTGGAAAAGCCCCATAATGGATTAGGTTTACTCCCTAAACCCATAGACAACATCACAAGAGAAATAATCTCTACTAAATTCATTAGAGAGATTCTTGGAAAATCTATTATAAAATTTTCATACTAATTTTATTAATGGATGTCTTTCATAATTATTACACATAAAAAATACAAATGAAATTAGAATTGGTTGCAAAATCTATCCGCATATCATAATAATAAATTTCTCTTAATGAAATAATTTTAGAAATTATTAGAGGTAAATTATTACCCCCAATAAAATTAAATCATAAAAATATATAAATATATGTGGCCGAGATACATGTAGAATCTAGAATCATTCAATAACATTTATCATGGATAGTGTGATAGATTAAGTGAGTTAGAGAGAGAATGTTCATATCCTGATGAAAAGGGTGGTTTAAATAGTTACCCTTACTTGAGTATGAATCATCATGTATTTTTGTTATACTATTGAGGAAAAAATATTTTAGCTATTCAAATGATGAAGAAACTATTTCATTTTTATTATTCATGTTATATTCAATTACACAATCATTTAGCTTTGGGTCGAATGTTTTGACAATATATAGCTCATGCTTCCAAAATAACATTGATAAATTTACTATGATTATTGTGATTAATGATTATTTATCTGAAGAATAATTATAATAAAATAATTCAAAATTTTATAAGTCAATTATGCATTTAAAAACATCCATGAATTATGGTTATCAGAAAAGGACCATGTTATAATCCTTGATATGGCAGGTCATACACATGCATTTGTAACATTCCAAATATTCCATGATCATGATGAAAAGTATGTAAGTGTTTTTTTACATTTATGAAATTATATTTAATCATAAATATTATATTATTTCTGTATATACACTTATATATAAAATACATGTGATGTAGTGATGAAAACAAAATCACATCGCTTCGTGGTGGTGGTAATCCACATGTGTATAGAAACAATGTTATCATCCTTAATTAAATAGAAAGTTATGAAAATAGGCAATGTATTCCATTTAATGAATTAAAAATATGTTATTAATAATATATATATATATAATAAATCAATCATTATAAACATTTGTAAAATCCAAAGATGGAAAATTATTTATATTGGTTCACAAGGCAGTAGTCCACCATACAAAGTATTGATGGTTTTGTTTCACAATTGATGAATTAGTGAAATATGTATGTTATAAAATTAATATAAAAATATATTTTTATATTTTTTATATTTTTTATTCTATATAATTATGTTTGACTGCTGGTTTAAGGAGTTGGAAGAAGAAATAAAAAAAATGATCGGTTAAGAATGATACTACTTCTTCATAAAACCACATTATGTTTACCAAAATTCAACTTATTATGTTCTTATAATAATACATGGCCACTATAAAATTTCTTGTAATGTAATTATGGGATTTGGTTACTTCCTATTCAATCCAAAAGGCTTCTTAACTGGGAATGATAGAGGAGTGGAGGTTCCAATTTTAATGTGGGAAGTAGTGGGATTTTTTAATACCCAAATACACAAAATAATCTAATGTCATTGTAAATCCAAGTGCTTAAAAAATAAAAAAATTATTTTTTTAGTGAATATAAGGCTAATACAGACCTCCAAAATTAAAAAAATACATATTTTATAAGCACATGTGACCTGAAAATACCTATTTTATCATTGATATTGGTAATAAATTTTATTGTTTTGAGAATTAATTATGACCAAATATAATTTTTCAAATACTAATTAATATCAATCATATGATTATAAAAATTAAAACCATTTTACAAAATTCAATTTAGAAATGAAATAGATTTTCAATAAAAACTATTTATGAAAAAATAAAATAAAAAGTAGTTTTTACGAAAATGGATTTTCCTACATTAGATGATATTATGTTAAATAAATGAAAATAAATCATCACTATATGTATTTAAATTCATATAAATAGATATATAATATATAAATTTCTATTAAACTAATCCATAGCAGTGTTACATTAATTAATTTAAATTGATAGATAGTATTCATTTGAAAAATGTTTGCAAAAAATCATAGTTTTAAGCATAATCATAATCATATAAAACATCATGAAAATTACATATTTAAATAATATTAAACATAATATTCAAAATAAAATGTTTTACATTCCATTGTTAGAAGAAATTATAAATCTAAGGGCAATTTTAAATTACATTATTTAATGAATAAATAATATAATTTATTACGATAACAATTTTTGACATGACAATTGAAATAAATAAATTTTTAATAATTAAAAATAGGAAAATAAGTAAATTTTGAAATTATATATTAAAATAAAAATTTAATTTCATTAAATAAATTTTCTAAAATTTATAGAAATTTATTATAATATAATTTATTACGATAGCAAAAATTTTTGATAAATAAAGTGTTTTCATTAAAAATATAGTTTTATTTCATAATAATTAATTCATAAATTTATATTTATATTTATTATTATAAATATTTTATAATTTGTTTATTACTATTCATATACAATAACTTAATTGTTATTTAATAATTGTAATATATGAATAATAATATATTATATTTCATATAAGATTGACGTTGTTTATCATATATGCTATCAAACATTGTTATATTTTTAAAATCATAGGTTTTTATATGTCCTCCCCTTACCTATATCATTTAGTACAATAACCACAAACACACACACCCACTATAAAAAAAATTATGGGTGATTATATCATCATAGAAGAAAATCCCAGTGATTTCAAACACACTCCACATAAACAATTATAAAATATCCCACATGATATATAAAATTTATTTAATTGTTATAATGCCAAGATAATTACATTATGTTATTAACATAAAAATTATTTTCTAATTAATTTTTTTATGATATCATAGAAAACATTCATATTTTTTAATAATTGTTTACATCATAGGATGCAATGAAATTTTACAACCTATAATAGTAAAATGATAGAAGACACTTACGAGAAACTAAAAACATGTTACTCTATTATATAAAAATGGCACATTCTGTGAAAAATATCCAATATTTAATGAATAAACTTAAATAAGAAAACTAATAGAGAATAAAATAGGCAAAACATGAGAAATTTGGGTCACCATGATCATCTAGAATCATCCAACCCACAAACAACATTATTTCAAGGAAATAAAGAGTTAGTAATTCAATATTCATGTTGGAAATAATATTGATCATTGATTAAAATTGACGTGGATGATTAAAATAAATTATTATTTCGTATTTATCAAGAAATATTATCATCATTATTTATGTTTTTTAAATAATATTGTTGATCAGAATTGCGTCCATTAGTTAATGAAATGTCTGGTCACTATTTTTGTTGGACACATCGATACATTTAAATGGTTGTCATGATTATTTAATGATACAATATAGATTGTATAATATATGGACACTGTGAATGTATTTCATAAAAACATATGTGGTAAATATAGTAGTTTTACTAAATATTTACCGTCATGATATAATATATCAAACAGCTTTTTACATGAAAACATTTTTTAATAATGTCCCATGTAATTACTATAATGGTCAAAAAATTTATTTTTCATTGAAATTGACAAATTTCAATAAATGATGATATTCCATTAAACATTTAAATTTTCATATTTGGATTAGTTTATTAATAATATAAGCTTAATATTTGGTATCCTCACTTAAAAATTAACTAATTGTAATTTTTTGTTATGCTTCAAAAAAAACATGATTTGGTGTGTAAAAACTGATAATATCATTATTAAATAAATAATATAAATCTTATAAAATAATAATTATATTATAATTGTTTCAAATATATTAAACCTTATTATTAATAAAATTTTATTTCATCAATTGCATAATACATAATTTTTCACAGTTAGAAACACATTCCTGGTATTTTGAAAGCCCCTATTTTACATTTCATAAAAAACCTTTTTAATAGGTTATATGTGTATCATATTTAGAATTTATTTTTATAATTTTACAAATTATATAAATTTATATTTATTACATATTTGAAATCATGATTTACCAATTATTTTATAGAGTAATTTTAAGTTTTCTGAATAATAATGTTTTAGAGGTAAAAAAATATTTACCATAGTATAGGTAAATTAATGTAAAATGTTAATGTTAAAAGGTAAAGCATTAAAATAAATAAAATCCAAAACATTAAATTGGTTTGTTTATGTATTATTATATCATAACATTACATTAAAACCATTTTTATCTACCTAATTATTTGGAATTAATTCCACCCTAATGTCGTTTTCCTTAAATATAAAACAATCATTATTTAATAAATTATACCCCCTCCTCCTCAACTATAAATATCACTATTCTCAACCCACTTTCTCATTACAAGACATACAGATCTTAAAATATATAAAAAAAAACCTCTCCTAAGCAATCTTCAAATTTTCAGGTGCATCCGCTGTCACATAATGTCCAGTTCCATGTTTCATCAAGGGACCTTTATGGAGATTATATTCAAGAGTTAACATTCTCATTAAATATCACTGAATTTTTTTTCTTTTTTTTCATTCACATAACATCCTTCATCAATAAAGGAATAATAAATAATGTATCATTTATATAATATAATAATAAATTTATAATGTAATATCATATATCAATCCCTTTTAATACCTCCTCTTATTAAATATAATAAAATAAATATGAAAATTATAGAAGTTATCCATCTCTGTATATTGTGATGTATTCCATTTTCACCTTCAACAATGAACATAAAAGTTTAATTTTAGACAAATGATATTTTAATTTGTATATTATAACATATTTCATCTTATGTAATTTTTATATATACATAATAATATATAGAACTAAACTAGTTCTTAATTGTCATAAAAACCAAAAAATTAAATAAAAAATTTATCGTTAGCATCATATCAAATGAATCATACCTATGTAATGGGGGAAAATAATATATATGGCCATATAAAAATTTTAAATTGTATCAATTGCATTTCATATTAGTTAAGTAGTTTTGTTTTCATTTTATAAGAAATGCATAATTATACCCTAGTGAACCCAAACACGAAACCATGAAACGAACACACCTGAAACAATAAAAATAATGAAATATCATTGATGAAAAAGTGGTGACATTTTATAAAAGTATCATATAAGTTATAATAAAAATAAATATGATACATTAATGAATTAATAACATTATATAAATTTTTTAACTTGAGGTTAAATTATGAAACACTAAAGGGGAGCATTAGGTATGGTTTTCTTATCTCACGTTTACATTTTTGAGATATATGAATTATTAACCACTTATTTCCATTGTGTCATGCATATAATTTCCATTGATAATCACATCAATAATATAATTATATTTATATAATTATATATTTAATTTTATCATTATTACCTTTATAAGTAATATAATTCAACTAATTACAAGATGTAAGGTATTAAATAACAAAATTTCCATTCATTATATTAATCATATAATTAATTTTTCATAACATGATAAGATTATGTATGAAATGAATTTATATTATATTTTATTGAATTTTTACATGAATTATGTAGTTTTATAGTTATACAAAAAATATATTCATTTCATTAACACTCACTTCAATGATATGATATTTTTAAGTTACATTATTTTAAGAAAACTATATTTTTAAAATTGTCCTTATATTTTTTTATTATATTCCCATGTTTTGTTAAATTATTTGAAAACATGTTCATACTATTATAATATGATTTTTTATGTTATTATTACACATGATTTTATTTTAAAAAATGGGTATAAAAGTTTAGTGTTTTATTTCCTGAAAAAATGTTCTTTGAGAATTATCCGAAACAAATTATAGATTTAATATTATTTTAATTTATAAAGAATGATCTGAAATTTCATATGCAAGGAAAACATAATGTTTTGAAGATTACCTTACTAGTTTATATGGTTATTTTCTATGAAAATAATTTATTTTTTTATTTCACAACATTTAAAAAATAAGTGATTTTTAAATAGAAAAAGGTTATATTCTTTAGTAAATTTTCAAGGATCAAAATAATGTATTCTCATATATGTTAACATCCATTTTTAAATATTATTATTTTTTATGGTTAATAAATTATGATATAATATATAATATTTTATGATCAGTTTAAATGGAAATGTAATATTTTGATACGTTTCATTATTTTACTCTTGATGGTTAGTGATTAAGCATACTGATTGGGGAATATTATTTACGTTTCACATGATATTGTTTAATAAGATTATTTTTGATGATATGTTTCACCACAATTATAAGGCCCTAGCCTTAAACCTTACTTAATCTTGAGTTATTACAAGATTACACATTGAGGATCTTTTCAGGTTTAGATTTTTAGAGATTTAGATCATGAAACTTTCATTACATTCCACATTTAAACAAAGTGGTTACATAAAAGACAGTATTCATTCTTCCCATCAATGGAAACATATTTAAAATAAAACATTTATTCTTTCTTGACACATCCTTGACACTATCATCACATCATGTACCCTTCCCTTGACCTGTGAAAAACATTTCAAAAACTTGAGATGAGCATAAAAAGCTCAGTAAGAGATATAAAAATATGGAAAGGAAACAGGAGTACATGTATACATAAGAATTAAATCATAATTTACCCATAAAACATAATCACTTTAACATACCTCATAAAATCATTAATAAATAATAGAAATCATATGACATAAAGGTAACTTGAGGCATTTATAACATTCTTACGTAGGGAGTAACCCTCTTGGTTACGTTTTGGAATACCCATCACAGTATATTCCCTAAATCTCTTTGGATAAACCTTAATGTTTCACTCCTTCACATTACCCAATGCATTGGAGATCTATATCGGGCTCACCCGCCCTTAGTTTATCACGGAACCACCCGTCTTCATAACAATGCCCAAGAACCATAACATAATCTTATCACATAAGACATGCATAAAGGAAAAATAACATTTCCACCTTTAAATAACAAGATATTAATACAACACATTGATATAAATACATTATGAAAACCCATTTTCAATACCAAAATAAAAGAAAAGTAAAACATTGTATTTATTTTTCTTTTAAAAAGATGGTATGGCTTGTAGAGGAAGCCGAAACTCAAATAATGGACATGGCGGTGGAGAAGTCATTTTCTCCGCATACGTACGACAAAAACATTCCCTTTTATCATTTAATAAACACTTCGTATAAAAATATTACTTTTGAATAAATGTAAAAGTCAAAGGGGTTTATACACCGTATAAAAGAAGGTTGTGTATAAAACAGAATATGCCTCAATGAAAGGAGATTGAGACGAAGATCCTTACAAAGACAGTATCCTTGGTTTAAGGATAAATCAATTACATAATTATGTGTGACAAACGAACACACCAAATATAAGTGGATGTTAAGTGTAAAATAATCAAAGGTCATTCACACATATTCAAATGATGACATATTCAATAACTACATGTTGAACCCAAAGAAATCGAAATTGGGTTAAGAAGTTCCCTTGACAGCCTAACGACATCACATCAAAAAAAGGGTGTCTCATCACTTGGACATAAAATTTACATCAATAAGGATATATGATAACATATCCCAACATAACAATATGTAAATTAAAAGACCCAACAAAATAAGTCTTTTAAAAAGAGGAGGGTGAAAGGTTCCCTTACCGACATGGGTATCTTTCGAAACATACGCCCCGTGAAAGAAGGAAAATACAACATTGATGTAAATACTCATAAATGAAACAATATTACATAATGAGTAAAATAATGGTCAGTACATACACCACTCAAAGGAAATTGTGGAAAATGTAGCATAAATCTCACAGGAATAAAAGTGAGATGAAAAATCCCTTACGAAAACTCGGCAGCCTAACGGCGCCACTTAAAACATCCAAAAATGGATTGATGAGATCAAATAGGGTATATCATCACATTACAATAAAATTTAAAGCAAGAGTAATATAAAATAACATCCCCCATCATAAAAAAGAGGAACTTAAAAGAAGTGAAAAAAGGAGAGTACTTAAAGAGAAAGAGAGAGGTTAGATCTCTTACGAAAATTCGGCAACCTAACTGCGCCACTCAAAACTTCAAAAATGGATTGATGAGAGGAAATAGGGTCTCTCATCATATGAACATAATAAGTACAGTAGGAGTAATATAAAACAACATCCCAATCATAAGAAAGATGAGCATAAAAGGAATGACATAAAAGAGTGTACTTAAAAAGAAAGAGAGGTGTATGATCCCTTACCTCAAGTCCAACTTGTCTTGTTCGTTTCTTTATATTCCTGAATAATAAACTCTGGTCAATTAATAATTTCCTAATTACCTCCTTTAGAGATTATTATTCATTTAATATCACATATTATTATGTTATATTAATTGTTTAATAATGTTAGTTCATATCAGACGTTTTTGCCGATGTTTGGTACATTAGTCAAAAATGAACTTGTTTAAAAAAAGATTGCCCATGTAGTTATATGTAAATAATTTCCAGAATAGTATTAATGATTAAAATATCATATATATCCATTAAATATTTATTTTATACTATTCCATATCATTTGGAGATAAAAATAACGAAAATCACCGTTCATGGAGACGGTAGGCCGTACGTACGCATGAACGCTACTTTCATTTTTTTGTCATATTAATGGAATTAAAACAAAATGAGAGAGACATATATATGTTATAATTCCAGACTTATATACATAATTTATATGTAATATATTACATATATCTCCGTTATATATATGTACATATAATATTAAATAACATTTTGAGATAAGAAATGAAATGTACCGTTCATGGAGACGGTAAGCCGTACGTAAGCATGAACGCTACTTCCATTTCTATTTCATATTTAATGGAATTAAAACATAATGATAGATAATAGTATTTTAATTACATTATGGTATCATATATAATATCATTAAATATATCCTTTATGCGTACCACATATGGTATTAATGAATCAAATCACTTTGAGGGGGCGGTAGTCCGCACTTCCTTAAATGAAGATATCACGTTTACCCATAATGGAAACCATAAAGGTACGCCATAAATGAAAAATACAGAAGCTTAAGTAAAACATAAACATATTAAATATCATATATAAATATAGTGTCATCTTAATGGCCACCTTTGAAGGTGTTAGAAGAATGTTGAACATTCATCGTTTCGGGAGGCAGAAATTCGCCATCCACTGAAACAATATGTTCTTTAACCATTAGATGTAGGTGTGTGTATGTGTAGCTCGAATACATATTATAACAACATCCTAGTATATTGGAGATACTATATTTGTTACAAAATAAATTAATAAAAAGAGTTTAGGGGGTTGGAGAAGCAAAATAAATCAAAAGGACACAAGTGAAGACATTACCTTAAAATCGGGTAACTCCCATTGGTTTGAGCTCAAAGGCTTCCTTGGGAAGACTTTTGCCCAAAGTAAGGCTTCAAGGAGTAATATAGGGAAGTGGGCAGACAAAATGGGCAGGGGTTGGCCGAGCCAAAGGCTTTGGGAGTGTGGGTAAGGAGGTAGAGGTGGGGGCCTTTTATAAGAGGAGAGGAGGGGCACTCTTGTAAAGTTACAAAATGTTACTTTATTTTCAAACGAGTTTCGGATTTTAAAGGTCCCACATTGATGTATTTAGAGGATAAGGTTATAAGGGTTCTAAATCCACTCATCCAATAGGTTATGGACATTTCTAGGTCTTAGATATTACATTATCTTTCCATTTTATTTATATCATTAAATAATGAGGTCATCGCTGCATCATCATGATGTCATAAATAATTTAATTTATTTAATGTCCAAAAATTATAAAAAAATACTATTATGTAGGAATGCTTTTTATCTTTCCAATGACTATTTATAGTCAAAAATATGACTTGTATAACCCAATGTAGAAATTGTTTTAGTAAAACATCTCATGTTTGTGTCATTTTTTACTTTAACATTAAATAAAAAGATATTTATGTCATTTCCCAACCAAGGTGGCTCCATGGGGTCCCCAAGTTGACCCATAGATTTTCTTGGTTGTCCATGACACATACAATGAGGGTAGGACATGTGTCTAGGTCATTTCATTTTATTAAAACATTATTTTTACCATAAACTACTCTAAGTACCTCTAATCGCGATTAAAAACTTAATAAGTTACTATTCACCACAAAATTATTTTTATCCCATTCAACCAAATTTTACTTATTAATGACAACCATGTATGTCGGATTTTTGAAATTCAAAACACAATGATGGAAAAATTTCATTTAAACGGAAAAATCAATATTTATAAGTACCACTTAGTGGTTTCACTATTCAGCAAAAATTGATGTTTTTCAGAAAAATCCCAAAAATTCACCCTAAGCTATATTTGATATTCCAAATTCAAAAATGAAGTCTATTTTACAAAACTCAAAACATATAAGTCACATTTATTAATTTAATAATTAATTCCCGCTGTCAGAGCAAATAGCGTGTTTTTATGAATCAATATGTATCAAAAGATTGACACTAGTTTAAGTCTGATTTCAAAGTGAAATTAATTCCAACGACCACCATTGGATTTTATTTTAAAAATATAATCTAATTTCACATTAAAACCAATTCAAAAGATAATCTAATCATATAAATAAATTAGATTAAAAAGAGGTTTTGAATTAAAATTCAACATTTTACACTATTCATTAAAAAATGAACTTTATCGGAAAGATACCAAAAATTTACACATAGAAAATTTTGATGTCCCAATTCTTAAGAAGATTTTTATTTGATCCAATAGAATTTATAAGAGTGAAAAAAAATATATTTAATGACGGTTCTCCATCAAAAGGCGATAAGTGAACCTTTAGTGAAAACTAGGGCATATACGCCTAAAATTGAATTCTTTCCGTATTATAAGCCTTTATGTTTTATTGGATAAATGTAAAAACATTTAAAAACATATATAATCATATTTTATTTATTTATATCCATTCTCGCCAATACAACGGCTACATGATAACTACCATTTAAAATAATAATATTTTATTATTAGAGTGCAACGTAAGATTTCCAAGAAACTCGTTGTTGCGTGTTGGGTACGCCATCGAGAATAGTGTCCCCATTAAAGACATATTAATATTTTATTCACAAATATGGTTAAATATGAAAATGTCATATTATTTATTTACCTGGGGTGTTACATTCTTCCCCCCTTTTGGGAATTGTGTCCTCACAATTTTTAAAATTGAGCTTGGAAACATCGATGAAAGTCCCACATCGGAACAAGAGTCGGTAAAACAACCACTTTAAAATAAAGAAAGATAAGTACAAAGGTCACCCGAGTTAACCCATACTAGGATTCCAACTATGAAAACATGGACATGGAGGAGAAAACATAGGGTCATGTTCTGATGGAGAGTGATAGAAAACATGTTTAGGAGAAAGTTAACCACAAGAAAATCACAAACTTGTGATGGGTTAAATGGTATTCGATTCCCCAGTAGGAAAAGTTAATAGACAACATTTTTGTTTTAAGTTACTTTTTATTGAGGAATTTATTCATAAGGAAACATAATCACTTATCATGTTGACTTTCAAATTTTACTAGATTCCGTAATCAAACTCATATTTTTTCCAAAAGACGAGTATTTAGGAAGACTTGTTCGCATTAAGAGCACTATAATCAACTTCTAGAGAATCACCTAATCCACCAAAGAGGACTATATACTTCCCATGTCTTTAGACTTTATCCAAAACCAAAACCAAAAAGGTTAGTACAAGATCAGATAATCTAGAAAAGGATAACCCTTTATAAAAAAGAAAATCTATTCTTAATCTTCAAAATTTGTCCAACAAAACCCAAAGTTCAACGAGGACCATTCTATAATAAATTTGTCCATAAAATTATTCAAAGTAAACCAAACTAAGATTGAAACCCAAATATTTGAGGGGTTTAGTCACATATTCTTCCAAGTTAAATCGTAACATTTATCTCAAAACAACATCAGTTTCTCTTAAAGTCTCGTATTGAAAAATAATTAACCTAATCACATATCCTCCATGATAGGTTAATCATTTTCATAAATAACCCAAAATAAACTTAATCTTAATTCATAAAATCATATAACTAAAAAGAATCAGTCAAACTAACCAGGGACTTCACGTAGTCCAGTGGTAGGCAATAAATACCAGTCCCACTTTGGTTGTGGGTTCGATTCCCGCAACTTTGTCTGACGCGGCGGGTTGTCACAGGGTCTGTGTGTTGTCCTTTCTCCAAAACTATATAATTCTAAAAACATCCCCCAAACCGTGATAAAATCTTCAAAAATAATCATAACATATTTTAACCTCAAGAATACCTCATTCCTCTCATTTTCCATCATATCATAGAGTAAGCCATAATTACCTAAAAAGTAAGGATAATATAAACCCTAATGGTTACCTTAATAATTATTACCTGAATTTCCACATCGAGTTGGCCATCTCATACATGATGCATTATATAACTCACTGAGGTTGAAGTGGTTGATCATGACTCCTTGATAGTTGGTTTAGAACAACCATTGGATTCCTCATTGAATCCCCCATCTCATCCAGTCTCTTAATCAGAGAACAACCACAGTTTCCATCTAACCCATTGTCACATTGGTGCCTTCTAGATCCAGCCATTTACTAAAACCAAAAAGGTCAGTTTGAGTATATCAATATAACCATCATGTACTAATGAGGAAGATAAACACTAAGATATACTTACTCATTCACTTTATCTAAAACTAGGACTCTTTCTGAAATCCTAACCATTATGGTAATGTCACTTGTGTTTAGAGAATACCCTAACCTCTAAAGTTATCTAAACCGACCATTGATACCAACTATAAGGCCCTAGCCTTAAACCTTACTTAATCTTGAGTTATTACAAGATTACACATTGAGGATCTTTTCAGGTTTAGAGTTTTAGAGAATTAGATCATGAAACTTGCATTGCATTCCACATTTAAACAAAGTGGTTACATAAAAGACAGTATTCATTCTTCCCATCAACAGAAACATATTTAAAATAAAACATGGATTAGTTCTTGACACATCATTGACACTATCATCACATCATGTACCCTTCCTTTGACCTGTGAAAAACATTTCAAAAACTTGGGATGAGCATAAAAAGCTTAGTAAGGGATATAAAAATATGGAAATGAAACATGAGTACATGTATACATAAGAATGAAATCATAATTTACCCATAAAACATAAGAACTTTAATATACCTCATAAAATCATGAATAAATAATATAAATCATATTAAATAAAGATAACTTGAGGCATTCATAACAATCTTATGTAGGGAGTAACCCTTTTGGTTACGTTTTGGAATACCCATCACAGTATATTACCTAAATCTATTCTGAGAAACCTTAACGTTTCACTCCTTCGCGATACCCAATGCATTGGAGAGCTATATCGGGCTCACCCGCCCTTAGTTTATCACGGAACCACCCGTCTTCATAACAATGCCCCAGAACCATAACATAATCTTATCACATAAAACATGCATAAAAGAAACATAACATTTCCACCTTTCAATAACAAGATATCAATACAACACATTGATATAAATACATTATGAAAACCCATTTTCTATTCCAAAAAAAAGAAAAGTAAAACATGGTATTTATTTTTCTTTTAAAAAGATGGTATGGCTTGTAGAGGAAGCAGAAACTCAAATAACGGTCACGGCGGCGGAGAAGTCGTTGTCGCCACATATGTATGACAAAAACATTCCCTTTTGTTGTTTAATAAACACTTCATATAAAAATATTACTTTTGAATAAACGTAAAAGTCAAAGGGGTTTATACGCCGTATAAAAGAAGGTTGTGTATAAAACAGAATATGCCTCAATGAAAGGAGATTGAGACGAAGTCCCTTACAAAGACGGTATCCTTGGTTTAAGGATAAATCAATTACATAATTATGTGTGAAAAACTAATACAACAAATATAAGTGGATATTAAGTGTAAAATAATCAAAGGTCATTCACACATATTCAAAGGATGACATATTCAATAACTACATGTTGACCCCAAAGAAATCGAAATTGGGTTAAGAAGTTCCCTTGACAGCCTAACGGCGTCACATCAAAAAAAGGGTATCTCATCACTTGGACATAAAATTTAAATCAATAAGGATATATGATAACATATCCCAACATAACAATATGTAAATTAAAATACCCAACAAAAGAAGTCTTTTAAAAAGAGGAGGGTAAAAGGTTCCCTTACCGACATGGGTATCTTTCGAAACATACGCCCCGTGAAAGAAGGACAATACAACATTGATGTAAATACTCATAAATGAATGAATATTACACAATGAGTAAAATAATGGTCAGTAAATACACCAATGAAAGGAAATTGTGGCAAATGTTGCATAAATCTCACAGGAATAAAAGTGAGATGAAAAATCCCTTACGAAAACTCGGCAGGCTAACGACGCCACTTAAAACTTCCCAAAATGGATTGATGAGATCAAATAGGGTATCTCATCACATTAAAATAAAATTTAAAGCAAGGGGAATATAAAAGAACATCCCCCATCATAAAAAAGTGGATCTTAAAAGTAGTGACATAAAGGATAGTACTTAAAGGGAAAGAGAGAGGTTAGATCTCTTACGAAAATTCGGCAGCCTAACGGCGCCACTCAAAACTTCCAAAATGATTGATGAGAGGAAATAGGGTATCTCATCATATGAACATAATAAGTAAAGTAGGAGTAATATAAAATAACATCCAAATCATAAAAAATATGATCTTAAAAGGAATGACATAAAAGAGTGTAATTAAAAAGAAAGAGAGGTGTAGGATCCCTTACCTCAAGTCCAACTTTTCTTGTTCGTTTCTTTATATTCCTGAATAATAAACTTTGGTCAATTAATAATTGCCTAAGTACCTCCTTTAGATATTATTATTCAATTCATATCACATATTATAATATTATAATAATTGTTTAATAATGTTAGTTCATATCAGACGTTTTTGGCGATGTTTGGTACATGAGTCAAAAATGAACTTGTTTGAAAAAAGATTGCCCATGTAGTTGTAAGTAAATAATTTCCAGAATAGTAATAATGATTAAAATATCAAAAATATCCATTAAATATTCATTTTATACTATTCTATATCATTTGGAGATAAAAAAATGAAAAGCACCGTTCATGGAGATGGTAGGCCGTACGTACGGATGAACACTACTTTCATTTTTTTGTCATATTAATGGAATTAAAACAGAATGAGATATATATATATATGTTATAATTCCATACTGATATCCATAATTTAGATTTAATGTATTACATATATATCCATTATATATATGTACTTATAATATTACATAACATTTTGAGATAAGAAATGAAATGTACCGTTCATTGAGACGGTAAGCCGTATGTACGCATGAACGCTATCTCCATTTCTATTTCATATTTAATGGAATTAAAACAAAATAATAGATAATAGTATTTTAATTACAGTATGGTATCATATATAATATCATTAAATATATCCTTTATACGTACCACATATGGTATTAACAAATCAAATCACTTTGAGGGGGCGGTAGTCCGCACTTCCTTAAATGAAGATATCGCGTTTACCCATAATGGAAACCATAAAGGTACACCATAAATGAAAAATACAGAAGCTTAAGTAAAACATAAACATATTAAATATCATATATAAATATATTGTCATCTTAATGGCCACCTTTGAAGGTGTTAGAAGAATGTTGAACAATCATCGTTTCGGGAGGTAGAAATTCGCCATCCACGGAAACAGTATGTTCATTAACCATTAGATGTAGGTGTGTGTAAGTGTATATCTAATAATTCTTATAAAAACATCCTAGTATATTGAAGATACTGTTTTTGTTACAAAATAAATGAATAAAAAGAGTTTAGGGGGTTGGAGAAGCAAAATAAAACAAAAGGACACAAGTGAAGACATTACCTAAAAATCGGGTAACTCCCTTTGGTTTGAGCTCAAAGGCTTTCTTGGGAAGACTTCTACCCAAAGTGAGGCTTCAAGGAGTAATAGAGGGAAGTGGAGAGACAAAATGGGCAGAGGATGGCCGAGCCAAAGGCTTGGTAGTGTGGGTAAGGAGGTAGAGGTGGGGGCCTTTTATAATAAGAGAGGAGGGGCACTCTTGTAAAGTTACAAAATGTTACTTTATTTTCAAAAGAGTTTCGGATTTTAGAGGTCCCACATTGAGGTATTTCGAGTATAAGGTGATAAGGGTTCTAAATACATTCATCCAATAGGTTTTGGACATGTTTAAGTCTTAGATATTACATTATCTTTCCATTTTATTTAAATCGTTAAATAATGAGGTCATTGCTGCATCATCATGATGTCATAAATAATTTAATTTATTTAATGTCTCAAAATTATAAAATAATAATAATATGATGTAGGAAATCGTTTTATCTTTCCAATGACTATTTATAGTCAAAAATATGATTTTTTTAACCCCATGTAAAAATTGTTTTAGTAAACCATCTCATGTTTGTGTGATTTTTTACTTTAACATTAAATAAAAAGATATTTATGTCATTTCCCAACCAAAGTGGCTCCATGGGCTCCCCAAGTTGACCCATGGATTTTATTGGTCGGCCATGACACATCCAATGAGGTTAGGACATGTTTCTAGGTCATTTAATTTTATTAAAACATTATTCTTACCATAAACTACACTAATTACCTCTAATCGCGATTAAAAACATAATAAGTTACTATTCATCAAAAAATTATTTTTATCCCATTGAACCACATTTTACTTCTTAATGACAACCATGTATGTCGGATTTTTGATATTCAAAACACAATGATGGAAAAATTTCATTAAACGGAAAAATCAGTATTTATAAGTACCACTTAGTGGTTTCACTATTCAGTAAAAATTGAAGTTTTTCAGAAAAATCCCAAAAATACACCTTAAGCTATATTTGATATTCCGAATTCAAAAATGAAGTCAATTTTACAAAATTCAAAACATATAATTCACATTAATTAATTTAATAATTAATTCCCGCTGTCAGAGTAAATAGCGTGTTTTTATGAAACAATAAGTATCAAAAGATTGACACTAGTTTAAGTCTGATTTCAAAGTGAAATTAATTCCAATGACCACCATTGTATTTTATGGTAAAAATATATTATAATTTCACTTTAAAACCAATTAAAAAGCTAATCTAATCATATAAATAAATTAGATTAAAAAGAGGTTTTGAATTAAAATACAACATTTTACACTATTCATTAAAAAATGAACTTTATCGGAATGATACCAAAAATTTACACAAAGTAAATTTTGATGTCCCAATTACTAAGACGAGTTTTATTCGGTCCAATAGAATGTATAAGAGTGAACAAAACTATATTTAATGACGGTTCTCCATCAAAAGGCGATAAGTGAACCTTTAGTGAAAACTAGGGCATATACGCCTAAAATTGAATTCTTTCCGTATTTTAAGCCTTTATCTTTTATTGGATAAATATAAAAACATTTAAAAACATATATAATCATATTTTCGTTATTTCTATCTATTCCCGCCAATACAACCGCTACATGATAACTACCATTTAAAATAATAATATTTTATTATTAGAGTGCAACGTAAGATTCCCAAGAAACCCGTTGTTGCGTGTTGGGTACGCCATCGAGCATAGCGTCTCCTTTAAACACATATTAATATTTTATTCACAAATATGGATAAATATGAAAATTTCATATTCTTTATTTACCTGGGGTGTAACAACAATCATAAGTGGGGTTATTTAGAGTCAAAAGAAATAAATGGGGCCAAGTAATCCTTTAAATTCATTGGTAGGTATCATGATACAAATCTGTTGTCGAAACCTAATTGGTTTATAACCAGATGTTTTAATCATTCTTGTGAATGGTCTTGATAGTATAGACAATGTTGGCCAAAAATAATCATCTTGTACTTGGTTTATTTAAACCATATTTTGAAATGTATTGATGGTAGTGGTATAATGATTCATGAGATCATGGTGTCCAATAATCAGGAGTTTCCATCATTAATATTTCAATTATAATCATCCATGATATTTTCACAATTATATTATATATAAATGCATAAAATTCTATGTTATTGGTTAAATGGGATTTTTCTTCAGTTATTTACATTTTCATATTTATGATTCCATATTATATTAAGATATTATGGACGTTTAAATGGAATGATTCTTCAGTTATTTACCTCTCTATAATCATTATGGATTATTTACGATAGATTCCATTGTATAAATACACTTTCATATTATTTGAGATCTCTCCCTTATAATGTTCTAGGATTCACTAGGATGTCAGGATGTAGATTATGACTGATATGTGTGGTTATTCTTGTATAATACTACTGATTTTAATGGAATTAATAGGTTTTACTTTTCTAGTTTCATTTGTACTTTAAAATTCATGTATGCATATTATTTTTAAAAACGACAAAAATATTTAGTCCTACAAGATTTATTTCTTTATATTTTATGAAGATGTATTAATTTAGCCATAAATCTAGGTTTCTAGGTTTGGGGTGTTTTCAATGGATATCTAATAATGTTTAGTATAAAATTGGAAACAATATTTAAGAAAACATTGATTATGGAAAATGACCATATGGATGACTTTAAAGATGTGTCGATGTATAAGAAAATATCATATAGACTTATTAATGGCCATGATTAATCATTGTTAATCATAATGATTCATATATTGATATGGTGTTATGTTTTTTACATTATATGACACATTCTTCATGATTACGAGATTTTTCACTATGATTACTATTACTCACACTATGATGCTTAGTTTTAGTCAATGGATGGAATTATAATGTAGTGGTTTAATGATGAATTTGATAGAAAATGTCCTGGTACGAAACAAAATGTTATAATTAATAAAGTGAGGAATATAGTGATTATGCCTAACCATTTATCACAATTTACGATTTAAAAAATGCACCATTAATGACCCGCAGATCCACTGAAGAGTAGAAGCATATAGTTCACTGAGTGCTAGGGTGGTGGAGACTATGCAGGAATATTGAGTCAGTTTTATATATGTCATGATTGTGAGAGTAAACATCCAAATAAATGTATTAATAGAACATGAAATTTAATTGGGTCTGGAAAAGAACACAAAAAATGTAACTTCCAAGGGAAAATAAATTTTTTCGAATAATAGTGAACCTAATTTATTATTGATGGTTTAATTTTATAAAAGTGGAATATAATATCATTATGAAAATATATGTTCATGGAAAAAAACTAAAAGGTAATGAAGTTGTCTATATGAGTAATAGGTATACATCTACTAATGATAGGACTATAAATTACAGTGGATGAATAAGATGATGATTCATATTTAATGGTTTCGAAATGTATTGGAATGATTATTTTCATGTGTATTTCGACTTATGAATTATGTTGTAAAATTATCAATGATATTCCATTATTATGAATCAAGGGATATATAATGATCGTGCTACAATAATTATTTTTTATGTATTTGAAATAATCAGATTAATTATACAAGTAAATAATAGATGTGATTCTGTTTCAAGTTGATCATTTGGAAAACATATTATTTTAAGAATATAACCCCAAATATTTTTTCAATATAAGGATAATAATAAAGGATGAATATTAATGAGATATTATTGGTGACTACACAATTTTTTTTTGATATTATCGTTTATTTTATCGTTGTAGTGTTTACTACATGATTATATTTAATGAACATTTTTGACAATAAATGATTTTGTTGGAAGCATACATATTTTTGTTAAGGGTTTATAGTGATAATTATATTTATATATATGGTATATTGAATTAATAATTACTTTATTTAATTTGGGGGATTCCAATGTAATGTAGATTTTGAAATTTGGTGATCATCCTTCTAAATTTTAGATCTTTGGATTTTGATAGACATATATTGGAAGAGTTTTATGATTAACCAATTATGGAATGGGTAAAGATGAAATTTGGATGTCATTGGTTTTGGTAAGAATGTGATTTTTTTTGTTTTAGTGTATATTTTGATGCCAAAGGAATGACTTGTGGATCCTATGATTCATTAAATGTTCTTTAAGCATAGAGAAAATTCATCATGAATATCTACTTCTTGGTATATGAGATGATGTTAACAATGATATAATCTCAACCAAATGTATGGAATTGTTCACATGACATTGAGTGAAATCACATAATTTTATTTCTTAATTGACGTATATAGATTGTAAAATAATTCCTTGACTCTTAGCAAATTATTTTGAACAAAAACATCAATTTTTTAATATTCTTAATATGAAATGAATGTTCTTTTAATCGATAATAGACTAATGTTTTTTGAGGATTAACTATCTTATGATCATGTTTTATATCACTCTACATCATAACATAATAGTTATATTTATCTTAAATTTCCTTATTTTCACTCCTTTCTAATTATCTCATATTTAGAATCCTAGTTTTATGGTGACATAAACATTTTCCATTCCATATTTTTAATTTTATTTTTTTTTTAATACCAATTTATATATAGGGTTTCCCAAGAAGAAATTTAAAATATTATTCATTGATACTTGAAGTGAAATTTAAAATTGCGAGGAAGCAATTTCTCTTATGGGGAAGAATGTAATGCCAGAAAAATTATTTTATGTTATTAACATAACTCTTATTTTATAATTATTTATTATGAATAGATTTATATAATATTAAATAATAAAATATATTTTTACATAATAGGTTGAGATAATATTTAAAAGTAAGGAATAATAAAACTATTGAAGAAACGTAATAGGAAACTAAAAACAATTTACTCCTTAATTTATGAATTCTGCATTTAGTGTACAAATATTAATAATATTAATCCGAAGAATAAAATGGGATAAAAGAGAGAGAAATAATGAAATTAAATATTAAAATGTGTGTCACCTAAATCTTTTATAATCATCCCACCCATAAACAACATTATATCTACGAAGATTTCGATAGTAATGCAATTATTTATTTGGAAGAGATATTGAAAGATGATTCGAATTTAATTGAATGGTGAATAGAATGTATTCTGGTGTATTTATAGGGAAATATTAACATCATTATTTTTTTCAACTGATATGTTTTTTTGGTATAATTACCCTTAGTCAAAAAAACCGTTGGTCATTATTCTCGGTTGAAACATCATTCCTTTTAAATGATCGTAAAGATTATTTAATAATAAAATCACCATTGTATTATTTTGAATGAATATAAACATATCTTATTAAAAATTCGTTTTAGCATAAATATATATGTTTTAAATAAAAGTTAATTTCATTAAAAAATATTACAAAAAACATTTTACATGATAACTTATTTTAACAATGTCTTATGTAATTATTAAAATTGTTAGAATGTTTATCATTCGATTAAATTATTATATTATAAGAAAATTGGATATTAATATAAATTTTAGATTATAAATTATAATTAATTTTATTGATAATTGAAAAATATATCACGAACATAAGATGTATGAATTCTATTTGGGTAATTTTGTTGGTATTTTCTAAGAAGGATGATTTTTGGGTAAAAAATTGAAAATATCGTCTTTAATGAATTCCTTAACTATTATAAAAAATTAATTATATGATAAAGATTTCAGATTAATTAAAAATTATTCTTGATAAATATGTAGTAATGTAATGAAATAATGAATATGTTCATGCACTTATAATCATAAGGCTAGTTTTTTCAAATTCATGATTATACCATTACTAAAAAATGGTTTTATGGGTTATACCCATATCATTTTTTGAATATATTCTTATTAGAATAATAAATTTAATAACTTAAAATGGAAAAATATATAGAACATAGAGTCTAAAATTAGGTTACAATGTTATTTTCATTTTTATGTAGATAACGTTACTATTGTAAGAAAAGATATACCACAGTATATGTAAAATAATGTAACATGATAAAGTTAAAAGGTAAAGGCTTAAAATAACTAAATAATAAAAAATTAAATGGATGGATGATGTTTTTATCGACTATAATTACCCTTTAAAATATTAATTATAAATATGTTTATTTTAAATTAATTCTACCCAAATGTGGATGGATTTAAATGCAATATAGTCAATGTTTAAGAACATAAAGCCACTCCTCCTAAAGTATAAATACCACTTCGGACCAACCCATGTGTCCTCAATAGTCATGATGACTAAAAAATTAATGGAAAACCTATCCTAACCAATCCACCAATATCCATGTGGTTCAATTACCACATAAATTCTAATTCCACATTCCTTGAGGGGGCCTTCAAAGAAGTGATACTCAAGAGATAAATTTCTCAAAAACCCTCCTTTTTTTCATTTTTTACCTTCTCTTAAAATTCATCATCCATTAAGTCATAATTAATAAATTATCATTTATATAATATAATTTTAAACTTATTATAAAAAATATTCTATCAATCCCATCTATTACCCCCTCTTATTCAATGAAATGAAACCATTTTCCATATTCAGCCAACTAACTGACCTCAGGGATAATGACTTTTTCTTTTCCATTACCGACATCAAGTCTCTTCAAAAAAGTATTATTTTTTTTAAGTTAGTTTTCTATTGGTATATAAAAATTTATTTTATTTTTTACAACTAATATATTGTCTTGTTATTATATAAAATGTAACTATTTTCTAATGGTGGAAATACCACCAAATTAATCTAAACATATATCATTGACATTTTATCTAGTGAATCCTCCTCATGTAATAGAGAAAAATGATATATAGTAAAAAAAATTATGTTCATGAATAAAATTTAATTTACCTTCATTTTTTTATTTCTATTTGATAAGAAAATACATAATTATACACAAGGGTTCCTAATCACAGAACCATTAAATGAACGCGCTAGAAAAAACATAAATAATAAAATATATTTAATTAATAGATATTAAAATGATATAAAAGATCAATTTAAAGTATTATAAATATTAATATTGTTATATAATTAAATAATAACATTATATAAACATTTATAATGGAGGATAATGTATGAAAAACTAATGGGAATCATGAGGTATGGGTTTCCCATCTCACTTTTAGTTCTGTGTGACATATAACTTATTCACCAATTATTTATTTTTTTGTATTTTATATACTTCCCGATGATATATCAAAACAAAAATATCATTATATTAATCAAATTTAATTTTTAATTTTTTAATTATTAATTTTATGGGGCATTTTATTCGACTGATTACATGTGATAAGGGATTTCATAACTCAATTTCCATTCATTGGGTTAAAATTTTTCTTTATAGATTCTATCATGATAATATTATGCGTGAAATTAATTTTTTTTATGTTATGTTAAATTTCCACTAATTATATACGGATTTATAATTGATTCATATAATTGAATAAATTTATTAATACTCACTTTGGGGAATTTATATTTTATTAAAATTGATTATAATGTAATTATCATTTTAAATTTTCATTAAAACTATCATTTTATTCCAAGATCATGTTTTATAAATTATTTAAAAAAATTTTCCTATTCTAATATGACTATATAAATTAAATTGTACTCATGTTTTAATTTTTACAAAATGGCTTGATAGGTAAATTTTGTTTTTCTCAAAACATGGTTCTTTGATATTTTTTTTAACAAAAATATAGAAGGAATGTTTTTATAACTTATACGGTAAGGGTGTCTTTTCATAAATCTATGAAAAATTAATGCTATGAATATACCTTTACGTGTTTACATGATTTTTATTGATGATGTTTTTTTTCTTTTATAATTTCAATGAATTTTAAAATTATTGATTTTCAAAGCCAAAAGAGTATATTACTCAACTTTTTTAATGATCTTATTTATTTGTTTTCATATCTATCAAAATCATTTGTAGAATGATATGATTCATTGAGAATAATAAATTTTTATTTCATATAAAATATATTATTTAATTTTTTGTTATCATGTTTACTGGGAGTGTAATATTTAAATACCATTCACTCAATAAATCTGGATAGTTTGTTATTATGATTACTAATTGAGGGAAGTTTATTAATATTTCTTATACTAATATTCAATATGAATGTTTATATTGATTATGTTTCACTAATATCTTATAATTAATTACATAAACATAAATGACATGGGTGTTGCCAAATTATAGATATACCCACGATGCATCGGCTGGGTTCTAGAGACAAATTTTTTTTCCAAACATAATAATTTTATACCCAATAGTTTCAAACTATCTTATGAAATGTCTTGATAGTATACATAAATATGACCAAACATAATAGGTTATTTACCCAGTAGTTTAAATAAATTTTGTGAAATGTATTTGTGGTATATTTTCCATGATTTCAGAGATCGTGACGTCAAATAATTTAGTATCACATTCATTAAGATTTTAATTATTATAATCAGTTATATTTTCACTATGATATTATCACTGTATTCATTATATTCTCAAATATTATTTAAAAGAAAACTATTTATAGAAATTTTCAATCTATTAATGATTATTAATTATCTTATCAAGATAAAAAATATATTTAAATGTAATTTGTTTTCATTTATCTACATCACCATAATAGGTACTTCTTATTTATGATATATTGAATTGTATGAATCCTATTACTGAGAATTTTAGCTCACCCATTTATTATTATTTATTTTTCTCATAGGAATCATAAAAGTATATTATGGATGATATGATGTGTTATGATTGGATAATACTTGTGTTTTCTTTTGAGTTACTATGTGGAAATTTTATATTTTAGTTGTAAAGTAAGATTCATGTATGTATCTATTTATCCAACAAGTACAATAATATTTGGTCATTTAGGATGCAAGTCATTGTATATTATTCCAATCATATATACTAATTATTGATATTAGGATATTGGGGATGGAGTATAAACAATTATAATACAACAAAAAAGACAGACCAATTCATATGAGAATCCTACACCAAAATCATCATACAATTTTTAAATCCATTACTTCTATGAAATGACCTACACTCGTGCCCTGAAATCTCATTGATTCTTATTTATCCTACAAAATATGTAACATAAAACATATAATACATAGATTCATTACTTTCCATCAAAACACAATGAATCACTTAGTGGTAAAATCCCTTTTTTACACAAAATTATACTGGAAACCATGTATATACCTATAAGTCTATTTACATGTTAATCAAGATCACAAAAAACATAAAATAATGAAATTTTAATAATACATGTTCATAACATTACCCAATAATCGCTATGAAAAATAATCATCAAATATGATTTTTATTAAACACTTTGTGTGAATCCAATAAATCATTTATATTAAAAATATATTTCCCTAAGAGATAATAAAAATATATTTAATTGAAGCATGTAGTATAGATCAATTAAATATCATTTAGTGAGTAAAACGTTTGGATATCATGTATATAAAATGTTAGAGAGGGTAAAAACCATCTACCCCAAATAAAATCACACTGAAATGGTTAAATGGAGTAGCATTGATTCCTAGGAATAATATCTCATAAATACTTATGAGAAAGTAGATATTTATATCCAAATCAATAGATTAGTAATGATTTCCCTTTTTACTAATATTAATTGATTGATAATCCTGTAATATCCTCATTCAAAATTATTTCACATTGTTACACATAAAGTAACCCAAATTCCCACAAGATTTGAATAACTAACTGGATATCTAAAAACCATGATGACTGGAACCACACAATGGACCACGACGTGGTGTGTCTTACCAATCCATCTTGGATATCCCACCTATAAAAATATTATTATTTGTCAACCAAAACAACACAGGAAGTCAATATGATGTATGAAATTCACATTATCCAATTTTCAAGAGACATGGATTCTCCCATGGTGAGGTGAATTTGTGATCCTCATTTCCAACTCAACTATATTTCCTAATTAACATGCTTCCATGAACCACTTCATTGATTTAAATGGTCATGGAGTTTTTATTTTTATGAATAATTGAACCACTGCATGAAAAATGACTATTGAAGGAACCACCAAGGATGTTTCACCCAATATTTAAATACCATAAACTAATATCCAATCTCAAATAACACTATTGTAAATAATCAAACTGTAATACTAGAACACCACCTAGGGTTGAAAAAAATGTTATGAGTAATGAAACATACATGAGGTCCATATAAACTGCAGATATAATGTGGAATTACTGTTATAGCATGCACCGCGACCATTCAAAAACATGTAATATTTTTCACTGTTTTTTAAAAGACAAGGTAAGAAATGAACACCATGAACTATGTCCATCGGAGCAAAATGGCATCCACCAAGGATAACATGAAATCATGTTGTAACCTAGAGAACCAAAACCACAGTCGCCATCTATGGTCCACTCCTAAATATGCCAGTAAAGAAATAATATAACTCAAAAAATATGTGTTCAAAATAAACCCCATTGCTTCACAAACAAGGGCTATTAAATTATCACGACCATTTGGATTTATATCCCTAAAAATACAAATATTATTTAGTAATAACTCAATATGAGCTTTTACCACTACTCTAACATAAAACTGATCAATAATATAACCCAAATATTAGACTATAATATATTCTATAAAAGAATTCATTGATCAAATGAGTTAATATAATAAAATTTCCAAGATATGTGTTATAGCTAGAACCCAAATAAGAAAAAACTATAGGGTAACATGATTTCATCCAATTACAAAATACAGGACAAGACACACATTTACCACAAGTATATATGATAAATTTATACATTGAATTGAATGTAAAATTCAATTTTACCCAAGAAAATCCCACAGATAGATTTAATAAAATACAATAATTAAAGACGCCAATGATTTAACGTTAATCGTTTACCCAAATAACTAATGTCAAATAAAATTTTAATTTTGTAATAATCAATTATTTATAGATATAAATGAATAAAGAAGACAATATTTGCCTGATTAAGGAATCCACCATCTCAATGTAATATAAACACGTCTCTACATCAGTTATTGTCTTTCTAGGCAATCCTAGATGAATCCCCCCAAAAGATATTATTTTTTTCAAACCACGACCCTAATTGAAGAAGATCACTCAGAATAATGTAAAATTACCTAATTTGAAATAGATAATTAATTAACAAATAATACATCCTAGAAACAATGGTCTCAATTAGGAAAAAATGAAATTAGTACACGATGTAATATTAACACACTGTAAATGTAAAAGAATATATGATTTTCATTGACAGCAGCCCTAAAAATGGAATAAATGAACATAAAAAAAGTATCCAAGTTCCATGCCAATAAATCATGTTCCCCAAGATATGTATTTTTCTAATTCAAATTATTATTCACTACAACCAGTAATATTGTATAGTTAAATGCTCTGAAATGGATACCAATTGGTTTTTAATAATCATTTCTATTTGTAACATATAAATATAATAAAATACAATCCAAATGAACTATACTAATATTGGAATGAACATCATTTGTATCCCAAAAGTCCCAATGGTATTTTCATTGGTTTTCAAGAAATTGAAGGTACTACAACAAAAAGTATTCACTTATTCATAAAACTATTAAAGTTAACAATAACTTTAAAAAAGATTGTTTTCTTAAATTAGGAATCAAAGTAACCCAATATAAATGAATGTCATTATCCCATGAATCATCAATGATTCAATATTTTTTAAACCTTCCTCGAAGGTAATTTTGATTTCAGACATCCATTCCCACAAGATCAGGAACTATTAGACCCATTCAGAGTATTCCACTATGAGCCAATAAAATACAATATATTATCATGGAAAAAAACAACCTCATGAAAATTTAATGAAGACTACCCAATGTATCTACAAAATATTTTACTTGTCAATGATAATATAGAATAGATACTATAATGAACCATACATATAGAAACATAAAATGTGGTTTCATGTTCAAAACCTATTCTTGAAGAACAACACATAACTAAGACATTTGACTATGATTAAATCTAAAAAAGGATAATCAAACTTATTTTCTGATCCTGCCCAGCCAAACTATCAATTTTCATTATTTATGTAGAAATAGAAAATATATAGGTTCAATTTATCTCATATAACCCCTCCCAATACATGTCACATCACATTTAAAAGATAACATATCCTCTATAAGTGGAGCGTTTGACTCACCAAGTCTAGTAATAAATATTAATTTGAATGATATGAATTATGTATTAATTTATATTATATTAAATACACTTGTAAGATAGATAATGTTACCCAAACTAGACCATAAAAACTATAGTTGAGAATGGGGAAATTTATAGATCCTAGAATATCAAGTTACTCACAAGATACCATGATTCTCATTCCATGAGCCACTATACTATAAAAAATATTATTTCCATCCAAAATTTTACAACTATTACTTAAAAGACCAACATAACAAACACAACAACCCTAAATATCATGTTAGAAAAGTAAAGAAGAAAATATTAAAAAACACACCCTACACGAAAACTCATCCAAGGGGTTTCTAGAAACATATTTTTTAGGAATCGTACATATATACTTAATCTTCTAAAAAGAGACCACAAAATTCATATTTTTCCAATTAGTACATTATAACATACCCAAAAACTAGATAAAAATACTAATGATTCGAAACTAATGAAATGAATTTAAATTAACATTTTTTATAATGACAATTATAAAGAAACTCTCAAAAAATATGAATAACATCAATTGAATATATAAAATAACATTCATAAGAACAGTTTTTTTAAATAAATAGCAATACATTTTTTCTTTTTTTTAATAATGATATATACACGGAAATTAGGGATTTAAAAAATGTTAAGTGTTTAACTTCAATATTTTCATTCCACAAAGTTCCCTTTAAAGAAGGTTATTTAATATGTTTCAATACCCCAAATAACTCTAAATTTTCAAAAAACATTACTAAAAATATTATTGTAAAATATGTTTAAAATTAATAAATATTTGGAAAAAACCTACAAATGACGTTATTTAATTGGGAAATATATTTTTCATTAGATCATGGATCATCTAAATAAGTAACATTAACAACAGGAATGAATCATGTAACCGCCATTATAAAATTATTCACCAATATGAAATAATCATTTCGTATAATTGAAAATATAGTTACATTTATTAAAAATTAATTAGAAAATAATGTAGAGTAATAAATATACCAGTTACATCATGTGGAAAATATCATAACCATGTTAAAATTGTTTCCTACTAAATAGAAAAGAACATTATGTGACACCTATGTTCTTATTAGATTTCATACCATTATATTTTAATGTTAATTAGTTTACTATGATATTTTAAAATGACAAATAATTCAGAATTAGTTAAAAATTAAAATGAAAACCATATATATGAAATATACATTAGCCTGATCTCATAATTTTTAATTTAACAACTATGAGATAAACCATATTAAACATTAAAACATATTATCTTATATGTCAATTTTATATTTTATTATTCTAATTATACTAAACATGATTAACTATATAAATACATAAAACGAAATTAAAAAAAATATATTATATATTATATGCTTCATGGATGTTATTTATAAGTCATCTAAATTATGACATGGCTTGGCATGTCACAGAACTCTAAATATTTCATGTCAAAAAAATAAATGAAATTTTGTAATGGTCCACAAAAATTTAAACATGGTAGTATTAATTAATAAATATAAATAATAAACATTGAAATATATTTTTTATTACACGTTATTTATTTTTCAACATTATCATTACATATAATGGTTCTTTATTATTATTTACCCATTTGTATCTAAATAGAGTCAAGAACAATTTATGATCTAGTTTCTAATAAATTTATTTTTCCATTTAAATAATAATGGAAAATAAAGAAGTAAAATTCTATTATAGTTTCATGTATTATTATCTATAATATACCATAGAAGATCCTATGAGAACATTACGATAGAAAATAAAATATTTTTTTAGCTAGTATAAAATTTATTTTACTGTGTAATGAGATGAATCTCCAAAAATTAAATCATTCATTTAAAAAAATATAAAAATACAGTTCTTTGTACAATATATTGGGGTTAAATTATCAAATATAATATGAAAGATGAAATCACCGTGGGAAGTAACATTATTAATACATGGAATTTATTTATCATCTTCTAAAATCATGAGCATTAGGTGAAGAAAATCTATAAGTGTGTAACAATAGTTTTAATAATCAAACCACCATAGTAAAATGATATTCAGTATAGAAATGTTATCTTTTCATTTTAATTCTCTAAATTTTAATTACATCCATGTACTTTATATATTTTTTTCCATACAAACTAACCAACTAAACCAAACTGATAACATTTTTAACAAACCGAGCCTATTTTATTACTTTTTATCAGAAGAAGATTCAACTAACCAAATGTGACATTCCTTGAAAACCCAATGATGAAAATAAATTCTTATGGTTTTGAATCATAATGTGGGATGATTAAGCATTACATATATATAATAACCTTCAATTAAAATATCCAAAATAATGAAAAAAATATAATTCATGAATAATAAAAGGGAAAAAATATAATTCTTAATATATCTATGCATACAAATCAGATTTTGATGACTAATGGTAATTAAAAAATATAAAATTATAACAAAAAATAAAATTAATGTTACCACATGACATAATATCGTGATGAACATAACCAATATAACTAATATCCAATACCCAATATAGTTTAATGCCAAAAAATCCAACAAGCATGTAATAGGACATCTCCTTACATGTATCATCAAGAATTATGACCAGATATTCACAAGAATTACTATGTAAGTGGTGAGTATATTGATATATTATTTTAACACCTAGACACACCACAGATAAAACATAATCAAGAATAACTTGTCTCCCATAAATTATAAAGTATGAGAAAATTATAAAACAATAAACAATCCATAAAAGTTATTATATGTACCTCATACCAAATTCATAACTTCTATTTTTAAAGACATTACTTTCATGAAATAGCCCAAATCATAACACCCAGACCCACTCCATAAACCCACACACATCTATTACTCTCTTATAAATGTATACCCCATGAGTAACACATAATCCTAATCAGTATTCTACCCACAAAACAAATGCTACCACATGGTTGAGAAATACCCTTGTACCAATATTAGATGTTCAACCATGTTGAACAAGAAAAGGGTTGTTCTATATGAAAAATGAACACAATAAATACACATCATTGTTATGTTACCAAGATATGTTCATAATATAGAAAATCACATTGAAATAAAATATAATCTATTAACAATTTGACAAAAATAAATGTCTTTATCCCCTACAATAACTATTTTAAATCTATTTATCGCCATGATAAAAAAATATATTTATCGAAGACATCAAGTAGATATAATTGTAAGAAATTTTAACATCAGAATTCAAAATATTTCAATTAATTAATAAATATAGATATGATGATAAAACAAATACAACCAACATAATCTCAAAAAAATCCAAAATGAAGTAATTTGTTCACAACTGAAAATTTCATAGAAATACCTCAAATAAATATGGGATCAACATTCAAATCTAGGTAAAAATAATGATTAGTTTTACCTAGTGTAATAGAGACACCAATAGGTTAATAATTCATAGAAAAATATCTCATGGGATTACCCTTTAAGGTGTATAACTTCACCCATGATTTGAAAACTAAATAGACAATTTAAAAATATTTATCACAAGTGTAATTAATTTTTCCATTTTGTGGTGTATTATCCCAAAGAATTTTGGAAATTACTTATTTACAAATTCTATATAGCATCAACACAACCTTTACAAGAAGACATTGTGTAATAGAGATGTTCACCATCCCATTTTACCAGAACCATGACTTCTACAATTGAATGGTGATATCACTATACTTATCTCTAATTATACTTCATTTATGATGAAAACACTCAAAAAAGACATCATATATAGAGAAATGAATATAGATTTGTACACATTTTTGACAGGTGTAATACCCCTTGATGAAAACCCACCAAAATGGAAAACCTGATTATTTCACTCAATTTATGATTCTTAGAACCAAATGACAAAAATTTCACCATTCAAACATTATAAAAATCACTTTAATACCATAGTGAAACAGGGTTGCGTCTTATACTCATTGATGAATGACCTATAGCATCCCACCTTTTCATCACATAAACTTTCATTACATTTTACAAAACCGAGGATCTTTAAGGTTTAGTGTCTTGGAAACCAGGAACATAATAAATGAAAGAAAAAAAAACATTCTTCTTAAACACTTGAAAGGCTTCTCCTCAAGTTCATCCTAGGTTCATTACTTCATCTCATAACCTGGGAACACACATCAAAATAAAGGGTGAGCAGAAGGCCCAGTAAGGGAAACAAGAGGAACATTTTACATGTCAGCTTGATATACTTCAATAATGACATGAAAAGAACTTTAAGGCATGAGAAAGAAATCATGAGGCATTTCATAATAAAAACAACATTTTTCATAACTTGAATATGTGGCTACATCATTTAACATAGACAATCATGAACATATCACCAAGGTCCATCCCCAAGGTGTCATTTGAAAATTACCAAGGTTATTCACCAAGGTATCGTGAAAATTGTAATCTCTAGTGGTTACATCATTACCCAATGCATTGGAGCGCTATCAGGGCGCACCCTTAAATTTGCCTTTATTATCATGTGAGCCACATATATCATCATCAAACATTTCATAAATAACCCACATAGCATAAAATAAATGGGTTTCATTTCATAATCATAACGTTTTAAAAACTGCTTTAAAGACATGATCTTTACGTCACTTTAAAACCCACAGAAAAGGAAGGTGGGTCTCATGTATGTAAATCCCAGAATTTAAAATAGAACATTTTGGTATATAAGTGAATACCCCTTTAGAAGAAAGAGCATTGAGTATTCACTTAATAATATAAAAGAACTTTAGAAAAAGAGAGAGACATTTTGAGATGGAAATTCTGCAGCATAACGGCTATGTTATGAGGTTTTAGAAGACATTAAAAAGAGAGGTAAAATGAGTCAAACATTCATAAATGACCCATAAAACAGTATATGGACAGAATAAGAAGGATACATGATCATGGTAATGAAATTTCAAGGACATACCATTTGAAATGAAAAACATGGAAGGAAGACAAAAATTAGATTTCTCTTATGAAAGTTCGACAGCCTAACGGCGTTACTTAAACTTCAACAAAAATGATTTGAAAAGATCAAATAGGGTCTCTCATCATGTGAACATAAGAGTTAAGTATGATAGATATAGAGATAATTCCCCAACATAACAAAAATGAACTTGAAAGAATTGACATGAAAGTAGATCTTCAAAACGAGAAGGGTGAAGAACCACTTAAAAATTCGGCAGCCTAACAGCGCCACTTAAAACTTCAAAATACTGAATTGAAGTGATCAAATGGGGTATCTCATCATATAAAAATAAGAGTCCAGTATGATAGATATAGAGATCATACCCCAATATAACAAAAAGGAACTTGAAATAATTCACATGAAAGTAGAACTTCAAAACGAGAAGGGTGAAGAACCACTTAAAAATTCAGCAGCCTAACGGCGCTACTTAAAACATCAAAATACTGAATTGAAGAGATCAAATGGGGTCTCTCATCATATGAACATAAGAGTCCAGTATGATAGATATAGAGATCATACCCCAACATAATAGAAATTAACTTGAAAGACTTGACATGAAAGTAGAACATTGAAAAAGAGGAGGGTGAGAGAATCCCTTAAAAAATTCGGCAGCCTAACGGCGCCACATAAAACTTCAAAAAAATTGAATTGAAGAGATAAAATGGGGTCTCTCATCATATGATCATAAAAGATCAGTATGATAAATTTAGAGATCATGCCCCAACATAATACAAAGAAACATGAAAGACTTGAATGAAAATAGAACTTGAAAACGAGGAAGGTGAAAGAATCCCTTAAAAATTCGGCAGCCTAACGGCGCCACTTAAACATTCTTAAAACGAATTGATGAGAGTAAGAGGGGATCTCTCATCATATAAACATGAAAGGTCAGTAAGAGGAATATAAAAGAACATCCTCTCACATAAAAACATGGAGCATAATAGGAATGACATAAAAGAGATTTCATGAAAAGAAAGAGAGGGGTCGGATCCCTTACCTTAAAATGTAACTCTTAAACCTCAAAGGTTGGGAACTTGAGGGCTTGGGGGCACCTTGGGAGGACTCCTTGGGAGGTAATGAGACCAGAACTTCGTTGGGGAAGAGTGGGGAGTCGAATTGATGAGAGGAGGGCTTGGTATTTATAGGGAAAGTGAGGGGACAAGACATTAATGGCCAAGGGACACCTCACATGTGCTTTTCTCAAACCCATGTGCTCTCCCTTGGCATTTATCATGGAGTTAGGCCACATGGGGCCCCCAAAACAATAATTCATCACCCTTGGCCGGCCAACCCTCAAAAGATCTCATGACATCATCATGACACCATTATGATGTCATTAAACATACCGAAACCCAAAAACTGTATTTTTACTATTCACTAAAAATTCAACCTTCTCAGAATAACCCCAAAATTTCACCTTAACCAAATATCAATGCTCTGATTTCAAAAATGAAATCCATTTTATAAAAATAATTTTCTAAATATTTTTAATTTAATTTTTAAATAAAAACACTATTCATCGAAAATTCACATTTTTCAGAAAAATCCCCAAAAATTACCATAACATAATATCGATGCTCTGAGTTCAAAAATGAAGTCATTTTTATAAAAATAATTTTCTAATTATTTTTAATTAAATTTTTATTTAAAAAACACTATTCACCCCGAAAAAACTAATACTTGAATAATAATTAATGAAACCGTTATTTAACTATTTTATTGAATCACATTACTTAATCAAGGTGCCTAGATTATTTTAAAACTTTCTTTAAGTGAGATTACTAATCCATTTGGTCATATTACTAATCCTAATCATAAAATCACTATTCATAATTTACTATTCATCAAAAATCATGTTGATCTTATTAGACTCTAAATTTCGTACTGAACATAATTGTAGAAGACCATTTTTCGAAAATCATTACACATTTTTAATTATTTAAGGTTTACACAACCATTTTTAAAATATCCTTTTTCTAAAATTCATCAAAAATATGCATACAATATTTATCCGGTCATTTGAAAATTCATAAACATCATCATAAGAAGAAATCCAAATTTTTATTTAAAAAAAAGATTACACAAGGCAATTACGGTCTCGTTACATAACCCCTTATAATACCAGCATAGGACCTAAGAGTAAGGTGTGCTAGGGTGATAGAATTTTGGGGCGGCTCAGTCAACATTGCCCGAGTAGTAATTTCTATCAGTTTGAACTTCTCGCGAAGGCGATTCCGTTCTAGCTTCACATGATGAAGTTCGGCTTGGATTTGGTCCAGAGCAAAGCCCAATGGTGCTACCTCCTTCCCAATCTCTGTTAGATGGGCTTCGATCGGCCCAAGGCTACTAGGTGTGGCCATCAAATCTTCTTTCTATAATAATTAACCAGGATTACTTAAATTTAGAGACAATAATCAAAACATTTTGTTCACGTTGGTCATATTGACCGATGGTCATATAACACTCAAAAACCAATGGTCTCATTTTATTTATAATCATGTTTATCAAATAATTTTTTTTTTTTGAGTATAAAAAATAACACATGAAATTAGGAAACAAGATTTATTCAAAATTTCGGGTCGTTACAATCTTCCCCCCTTAAGAAATTGCGTCCTCGCAATTTTTTAAATTGGGTTTTGAAATTTCATTGAAAGTCCCACATCGGAAAAAGAGTCAGTAACACCATTACTTTAAAAGAAAGAAAAGGAAGTACAAAGGCCACCCGAGTTAACCCACACTCGGGTTCCATGTAGGAAAACATGGACATGGAGGAAAAAAACAAAGGGTCAGTTCTGAGAGAGAGTGATAGAGAACATGATTAGGAGAAGGTTAACCATGAGAAAATCCCAAACTTATGATGTGTGTAAACGGTCTTTGATTACCTAGTAGGAAACGTAAACCAACAACATTTTTGTTTTACGTTTCTTTTCAAAATTTTGAGGATTTCATTTACTACATAGAACAAAAACATAAGAAAATATATCTACCTTCATGTAGAGTTTCACCCTTTAATAATTTTTTACCAAAACTAATCCTTTCCCCCAAACGATGAGCATTCAAAACTACTTGGTCTCATCAAAGCACAAGAATCATCTTCTAGAGAATCACATAATCCATAAAAGATTAACTATCTATTTCTTCTATCTTTAAACATTATCCCAAAACAGAAAGGGTAAGGTTAAACAACTCTTCAAAAAGGAAGAATCCCATAGGAATGGAAACTAATTTTAAATCTTCAATGTTCCATGGTAATACCCAAAGTTCATCATAGACCATTCCAAAAATAACAGTCCTTAAAATTCCTCGAAATAAACCAAACTAAGATTGAAACCCAAATACAAGAAGGACTTGATAACATAGTCTTCCAAAATAAACTTCATTGTTCATCTCCAAACAACATCAACCACTCCTAACATCTTATAACAAAAAATAGCTAACCTAAACATATTTTACCCAAGATAGTTTAATCATTCCCGTAAGTAACCTACATTACTATAAGTCTAACTTAAATTCATTGATAAATCAAAATATAAATCAACCTTACTCCTCAATGAAAATACTGTAGTAATCTATTTACCTTGATCATATATGGTCCTCAAAATAGTGAACGTCTTCCAAAATAATAATCATCTTTTAATCCCCTAATCATCTCGGTCGTATTAATACGGCAATCATAGCATTTCCTATCACATTGGTTGTTGGGACATGTTCTTCCATTTCCCGCCATTAACTAAGAAAAGAAGCTATAATTAGGGGCTTAAATACATAGCCAATAATCATGAAAAGAAACTTAAAGCATCTAAGGATAACATGTAGAAGTAAAGTATACCCTAACTTGTGATCCCCTAGGTTCCCTTCTAGGTTATCCATGATCATATATTCTTATGTAAACCTTTATTTTATTTTATCTTTGTTCCTTTAACAATGGTTCATACTAAGCTTATGAATTTACCAAAGCATATCCCCCGGGAGTGTCGTAACCAAGAGTGCAGCAAGGCCCGTTGTCGTGTACCAGTTCCCGTTCGAGTCTAGCTCAAAGCGGTGTTTTCGGGTTTTACCCCTATCTACATCTGTGCCAGAGCCACCTCTACCTGCTCGTATCCAGACAGGGATGTATTTTCTTGGAAACCCCTTGCTCAATACTCACCAAAATACCAGGAAGATTTCCTATATTAAACTTTTCTATAGGGTTCCTCCTAGAGTTTTCATATCCTAATTTCCACAAATAACTAAACCATCCTTTGATACCAACTATAGCATCCCACCTTTTCATCACATAAACTTTCATTACATTTTACAAAACCGAGGATCTTTAAGGTTTAGTGTCTTGGAAACCAGGAACATAATAAATGAAAGAAAAAAAAACATTCTTCTTAAACACTTGAAAGGCTTCTCCTCAAGTTCATCCTAGGTTCATTACTACATCTCATAACCTGGGAACACACATCAAAATAAAGGGTGAGCAGAAGGCCCAGTAAGGGAAACAAGAGGAACATTTTACATGTCAGCTTGATATACTTCAATAATGACATGAAAAGAACTTTAAGGCATGAGAAAGAAATCATGAGGCATTTCATAATAAAAACAACATTTTTCATAACTTGAATATGTGGCTACATCATTTAACATAGACAATCATGAACATATCACCAAGGTCCATCCCCAAGGTGTCATTTGAAAATTACCAAGGTTATTCACCAAGGTATCGTGAAAATTGTAATCTCTAGTGGTTACATCATTACCCAATGCATTGGAGCGCTATCAGGGCGCACCCTTAAATTTGCCTTTATTATCATGTGAGCCACATATATCATCATCAAACATTTCATAAATAACCCACATAGCATAAAATAAATGGGTTTCATTTCATAATCATAACGTTTTAAAAACTGCTTTAAAGACATGATCTTTACGTCACTTTAAAACCCACAGAAAAGGAAGGTGGGTCTCATGTATGTAAATCCCAGAATTTAAAATAGAACATTTTGGTATATAAGTGAATACCCCTTTAGAAGAAATAGCTTTGAGTATTCACTTAATAATATAAAAGAACTTTAGAAAAAGAGAGAGACATTTTGAGATGGAAATTCTGCAGCATAACGGCTATGTTATGAGGTTTTAGAAGACATTAAAAAGAGAGGTAAAATGAGTCAAACATTCATAAATGACCCATAAAACAGTATATGGACAGAATAAGAAGGATACATGATCATGGTAATGAAATTTCAAGGACATACCATTTGAAATGAAAAACATGGAAGGAAGACAAAAATTAGATTTCTCTTATGAAAGTTCGATAGCCTAACGGCGTTACTTAAACTTCAACAAAAATGATTTGAAAAGATCAAATAGGGTCTCTCATCATGTGAACATAAGAGTTCAGTATGATAGATATAGAGATAATTCCCCAACATAACAAAAATGAACTTGAAAGAATTGACATGAAAGTAGATCTTCAAAACGAGAAGGGTGAAGAACCACTTAAAAATTCGGCAGCCTAACAGCGCCACTTAAAACTTCAAAATACTGAATTGAAGTGATCAAATGGGGTATCTCATCATATAAAAATAAGAGTCCAGTATGATAGATATAGAGATCATACCCCAATATAACAAAAAGGAACTTGAAATAATTCACATGAAAGTAGAACTTCAAAACGAGAAGGGTGAAGAACCACTTAAAAATTCAGCAGCCTAACGGCGCTACTTAAAACATCAAAATACTGAATTGAAGAGATCAAATGGGGTCTCTCATCATATGAACATAAGAGTCCAGTATGATAGATATAGATATCATACCCCAACATAATAGAAATTAACTTGAAAGACTTGACATGAAAGTAGAACTTTGAAAAAGAGGAGGGTGAGAGAATCCCTTAAAAAATTCGGCAGCCTAACGGCGCCACATAAAACTTCAAAAAAATTGAATTGAAGAGATAAAATGGGGTCTCTCATCATATGATCATAAAAGATCAGTATGATAAATTTAGAGATCATGCCCCAACATAATACAAAGAAACATGAAAGACTTGAATGAAAATAGAACTTGAAAACGAGGAAGGTGAAAGAATCCCTTAAAAATTCGGCAGCCTAACGGCGCCACTTAAACATTCTTAAAACGAATTGATGAGAGTAAGAGGGGATCACTCATCATATAAACATGAAAGGTCAGTAAGAGGAATATAAAAGAACATCCTCTCACATAAAAACATGGAGCATAATAGGAATGACATAAAAGAGATTTCATGAAAAGAAAGAGAGGGGTCGGATCCCTTACCTTAAAATGTAACTCTTAAACCTCAAAGGTTGGGAACTTGAGGGCTTGGGGGCACCTTGGGAGGACTCCTTGGGAGGTAATGAGACCAGAACTTCGTTGGGGAAGAGTGGGGAGTCGAATTGATGAGAGGAGGGCTTGGTATTTATAGGGAAAGTGAGGGGACAAGACATTAATGGCCAAGGGACACCTCACATGTGCTTTTCTCAAACCCATGTGCTCTCCCTTGGAATTTATCATGGAGTTAGGCCACATGGGGCCCCCAAAACAATAATTCATCACCCTTGGCCGGCCAACCCTCAAAAGATCTCATGACATCATCATGACACCATTATGATGTCATTAAACATACCGAAACCCAAAAACTGTATTTTTACTATTCACTAAAAATTCAACCTTCTCAGAATAACCCCAAAATTTCACCTTAACCAAATATCAATGCTCTGATTTCAAAAATGAAATCCATTTTATAAAAATAATTTTCTAAATATTTTTAATTTAATTTTTAAATAAAAACACTATTCATCGAAAATTCACATTTTTCAGAAAAATCCCCAAAAATTACCATAACATAATATCGATGCTCTGAGTTCAAAAATGAAGTCATTTTTATAAAAATAATTTTCTAATTATTTTTAATTAAATTTTTATTTAAAAAACACTATTCACCCCGAAAAAACTAATACTTGAATAATAATTAATGAAACCGTTATTTAACTATTTTATTGAATCACATTACTTAATCAAGGTGCCTAGATTATTTTAAAACTTTCTTTAAGTGAGATTACTAATCCATTTGGTCATATTACTAATCCTAATCATAAAATCACTATTCATAATTTACTATTCATCAAAAATCATGTTGATCTTATTAGACTCTAAATTTCGTACTGAACATAATTGTAGAAGACCATTTTTCGAAAATCATTACACATTTTTAATTATTTAAGGTTTACACAACCATTTTTAAAATATCCTTTTTCTAAAATTCATCAAAAATATGCATACAATATTTATCCGGTCATTTGAAAATTCATAAACATCATCATAAGAAGAAATCCAAATTTTTATTTAAAAAAAAGATTACACAAGGCAATTACGGTCTCGTTACATAACCCCTTATAATACCAGCATAGGACCTAAGAGTAAGGTGTGCTAGGGTGATAGAATTTTGGGGCGGCTCAGTCAACATTGCCCGAGTAGTAATTTCTATCAGTTTGAACTTCTCGCGAAGGCGATTCCGTTCTAGCTTCACATGATGAAGTTCGGCTTGGATTTGGTCCAGAGCAAAGCCCAATGGTGCTACCTCCTTCCCAATCTCTGTTAGATGGGCTTCGATCGGCCCAAGGCTACTAGGTGTGGCCATCAAATCTTCTTTCTATAATAATTAACCAGGATTACTTAAATTTAGAGACAATAATCAAAACATTTTGTTCACGTTGGTCATATTGACCGATGGTCATATAACACTCAAAAACCAATGGTCTCATTTTATTTATAATCATGTTTATCAAATAAATTTTTTTTTTTTGAGTATAAAAAATAACACATGAAATTAGGAAACAAGATTTATTCAAAATTTCGGGTCGTTACATGACCCATATGCGAGGATAATCTACCTTTACAAAAGAACAATTAGTTACAATTATATTTTCTTCCACACCTAGTAATATTTCTATATTCCTTGGTAAAGGGGTCTCATGCTAAGGGAACCCCATAATTCCAAACAAAATGCTTGTATTAATATGTGGGATACAATCATTACACCATTAAATCTAGCTGAATCATAGATAAATAAAAACCAATTTTCTAAACGGTATTACCATCTAAAAATCCCAAATATAAACCATTGAACCATATTAAATAAAAACACCTAGTAAATCCCATAATTACAACAAATTACTGGCATTAAATTAGATGATATTGATATTATATTTATTAGAAGTTAGAAATATAGATCAATTTAAATAGTAATTTACCATCAATTTTGGAAGGGGAATGTGTTAAAAAAACATGAAATATCCATGAATAGATACAAGGATTGGTTGGGGGAATCATAAGTGATGAATATTGAAATTTCAAGATACATTTTGAGTATAATGTAACTTCCCAAGTCCCTAATATCTCATGAATTATAAAAAAATTTGGACACACCATTAAATTTTATGAATCATCATCCAAAAAAATTAGAAGTGATTATAAGGAATGTGATAAAATAACTAACTCCTTGTGTCATAGATTATATTATGAAGAATTAATTTCCTTATAAGAAGAGTATTTTTAATATTCATATGTAATAAATGATCAAATTAAAGAAATATTTCGAAAAGGAAAATAAGATGAAGTATATATAATACAATGAATTTTGCTTATTTATTTATTTTAAAATAAACATTAAACATTTAAAGAAAGACAAATATAGGAATAATGAAATTTTTCTAACAATTTATTACTTTTATATGATTGAATGTGATAGAGTGATGAGTTCTCATAAAAATATAATAAAAAAATAGATATTATGGGTTAAGAAACAACTAATAACCTTGTTTCTTTAATTAAAAGTCTAATTAAAAATCATATTAATTATCATATCTTTTTTATTATTTACATAATACAGTTAAATGAAGGTGATGTATACAGGTTAGAATACGTGTGTAGTGAAATATTATAGAATAAATAGGCAATAATATTAGAGTAATTTGAAGAGATTTTTTTTTGAATCCTCCTAACACATTAATAAATATTTATTTTGGGGAAGAAAATAAATGGAATTTTAACCTTAATGGGGTAAAACATAAAGAAGCTTCCATAATATAAATAAATCATGTGAGAATTAGAAAATATATGTATTGATAAATTTTAGGTATGATAATAACACATTTTTGTTCCATGATTGAGTTGAATTATTTCTGATATCGAGGGGAATTGTTTTCAGTTAGTTGGGATAATATGTTATTATAAAATGGGAAGAAAACTACCTAATCATGAATTATTTTTACATTTCTATCTATATTAATGGTTTTTGATAAATTTAAAAATGAATATAAAAATTCATTTATATCAATATTTCACTATTGGTATCGTATGTTGATATTATTATAGACTTCATTGAGGTCTACATTAATATCTCTTGTATTCTACATCACGCTATCTTACATAGAAATATATTTTATTAATTTATGGAACATTATTTTAAAATATGTGATTTCTTCATTATCAGAGGTGAATTAGGTTTTACATTCAATTAGAGGGTGAAAATAAACTTTTATTCATGATAGAGTCATGATATCAGTAGAAATGTCTCATAATAATGAAGCTTTGTATTTATTTTCAATGTGGGTTGGAATTATATTTATATTATAATTGTGATAGGTTTTGAAAAAAATACAAAAAAGGATAAAGAAGTACCCAATAGATTGTCATGAAGAGTCATTTTTTTGTAAAAATGAGAAAAATGAGATGTAATGTAAATTTATGATAAATTAAAAATGAATAACGAAGAAATGTATCATGGTTAATAAGAAAAGTGAGATGGGTAAGGAAATTGATAAACATAGTGGGGGAGAAGAATATATTTTCTACATAAAATATGATTTAAAGCACTATATAATTGTATATTAGCGATCCATTAATAATATATAAAAAGTGACTACGTAAATATATTTATATTATTTTGTGTTTTGGAATATTAATATTCAATAAATAAACATAAATATCTAATCAATATTTAGCTAAACTAATATTAAAAACCAATTAATACTACTGGTTATCAATCAATGCACTTTCATTCTACATAATACTTGATCATTTTGGGAAGACATATATTAGAATTACTAAACATTTTCTTAATGATGTCTTGAATAAGAATATAAATTAATGTGATTATATATCCTTAGTTCATTTAATATAAATAAATTGTAAAATATTTAATATCAACAGAATGATGTGGTTTTTATATTTAAACTATGGAGAGAAGACAAGACAAGTGAAGAATTTATTATGGATTAATGAACCACTCAAATTAATGAAATTAGATTAGTTATGTGTTATTAAATATAAAGTATATTAAAATAAATTTAATCGATCATAATGAGTATGTATATGATATATAATTATTTGGGAATTTTTTTTTGTGTTTTGAAATTGTATTTAAAAATCCCAATAATTTTTTTTGGGAGAAAACATGGATAGACTATATATTTCTTGAAATGTGTTTAGGATGTTTGAACTAATTATTGAACTGTAGAATATTTATTTATATATGAATAATTCATAAAAATTATAATGTGGTATCCCAATGACATGTTATAGTATGATCTATTTGTGATGAGTTTTTGATAATTAATAATTATTTTAAAGTGTTATATGTAATATTAAACTCTTCATATTTAATACATACCATCATGCTTCTAGTGGATATATAAGAATGAACTTATCCTTTTTGAAAATAATTCTATAGTTCATTAGGGAACAAAAGTGTAAGGGGAAGCATTATACAATGTTTTTTTATTATCCATTAAATAAATTAATTTAAGAAGATGAAAAACGATGAATATGTGTGAGATTCCAGGGGCATATAGATCTATATTATGATACTAATGAAAATTAAATTTGAAAAAGGTAATTATTATAATGGTTGGAATTAGAAAAATTTCAATGATATATTGTTAAATAGAAGAATATGTGGTGAAATTAAAAGGATATATAACATAAATGTACTCAAATGTTTGGTATACCAGCTTATCCCGGAGATGATGTTGTGAAGTATGAAATGTTTTTTTGGGATGATATTTCATGAATTTAAATGGATAATTAAGATATGAATATTAATAAATAAATCAAAAGTGATTAAAATTGTATTTAATTAAATAATTACAATAATCCAATAATTAATTATAAATGATTACTGATGATAATTTCAAGGAATAAATGAGAATGATTTTGGATAATCATGTGGTGAATAGTATGGTATTTCAAATATGTGGATATGAAAACATATTTACAGGGAAAAATAGAGGTATGATATTAAGAAATATTTAAATAATTTAAAAATTACAATAATTTAATGTTTTATTGATATTTTTGGAAAATTATTTTAGTATATATATTGGAATTAAGAAATTTTTTAGAATGTGTATAGCTGTTCATCATTGCTCTGTTGAGTGATAGAAAATAAATGAATCAAGGAATAATCTAAAATTTTAATTAACAAAATTACATTGTTAGTTCATTGAATGGATTCTATGCTAAGAATATAATAAATAATATTATGAAAATTACTAAAAAAATGAGTGAGATATATAGAGTTTTATATACAATATTAAAAGAAATTATATCTTATTTTGTGAGGAAATTATAATAATCAAAAAAGAAAGAGGAAAATTAGGTTCTACTACAATATAGTCTCTGATCATTTTAGAAGAACATGATGGAGAAAATTATGATGGAATAAATTATTTATGATAACCTTATATCATAGAAACCAATAATTAATGAGAACATGTTTACTGATGAAAATTAATACAAATATTATTGAATAAAATTCGTGTGTTAGGGATCAGATAAATAAGTGGAATAGGAGTAAGGTAATATTAAAATAAGTCATTTTTATGAATGTATTCGTGGATTTTAAGATCATTTTTTGAAATATGATGACGAAAACAAGATAGAACCATAATTTTAAATGTTTTTTTATTTAGAATAAATGTATAATAAATACTTACATGTTACCATAATAGACGAGATATTAGTATTTTAAGATGATTTTTTATTAATAATATCAATTAGGATGATTCTATAACATCAAAGAGTTGATACTAAGGCCAAATTCATATAGTGAGATTAGGAGGTCCCCATGTAAACTAGTAAAAGAGATTGTAAAGATAAATTCAATAGACTCTATTAGTGTCCATAGATAGATAGTTGTTATGGATGATTCCATCCCTATATGTATGAACATTATAATATTATTGGATATCTATATGTCAAACTAAAACTAAACACATTTTTATATAGTCACCTAGATCTATTGAGAATCTTGTAAATGTAACATGTCTTGTTTTCATGGTGTATTAACTTATTTTTATAATTAGTGGTGTGTTTGTAATTTTTTCAAATATCCTTTCACCATAATGTTTAAATGGTTGGAATACTATGTTGGAAAACATAGAAACAAAATAATATAGTAATGTTAGTTAACATGGATTTACCCTCATGTGTGTCTGCATAGATCACCTACCACTATAAGTAGGTTATGGGAAAATCTATATTTATTTTAGGCTCATAATATTTATTTCTACTACTTTTGAAAACATTTTTTTCGAAATTTTGAATAATTTATGGAATTGATTTTTAATTTTTCAATGTGAATCAATAAAATAAGAAACATTACAATGTATATCTTAAGAAATTTAATTATATACTATATAAAATCAAATTTTCTCATAAAAACATGTACAATATAATTCATATGCACATTTTATTAACAAGTTAAAATAGATACCACAAAAAATATATTTTGATTAAATTTGTTCATTAGACGGTGTTTAATCTACTGGGAAAATATACTTCGTGAATCTGAGAAATATAATCTATATAGGGGTCATGATCTATTTTAAAGTGTTTTAAATTAATTCATTTAATATTTTTAAAAATATTTCAAAACACCACATTATTGTGGCATTCATATATTTATATATTATTATTCTATAATTTTTATATTTAAACTAAAAAAATTCATTAAACTACACAGAAACATTTAAAACCCTTAGGATTTTAGATATGGATTTAATTTGAGGGCATAGTTAATCATGAGTACTTCATTGTTAGTTTTTAGTGATATGAGGAGTTAGGGAAAAGAATGGGAGTTGTGGTGATGTTGGGGATAAAATTTCAGATGAATGGGTGACATTGATGTGTTGTTGGTTCAGTAGTGTAATAGTTTAGATTTAGGGGTTTGTTTTTAATTTTCTCAAATATACTTAAAAACAAAGTTGGGGTAGTCACATTATGGAGACCTGGGGAGAATGATTCATGGTTAATATTTATTGGATACCATTTTACAATGGTGTTCAGCTGCATCATAGATATTTAGGAGGTTTGTAATGGTGATAATATCATTTTAGGTGGTATTATTATATGGGTTTTAGGTTTCATAGTGGAGACATGTAAATTCAGTTCATTGGAAATGTCTTTTTGGGGATCTTACATAATTTAATCTCATTTCAGTCTCAATGTTTCCATAGTTATATCAGATAGGGTTTTACTAAGTACTTAATAGGGGAGAAAATTATAATTCCTTCGATGATTTAATGAGGATCATAGATCCATGAATTTATAAGGACCCATTATGCTTTTTCCTATACAACAATATTTTTTTCTGTAAAAATCACCTATTATAGCATTCCAATACCTAATATGTCATAGTTCCATTATATTATAACATAAATAAATTTTAAGGTTAAACCTTATTCATATTATTTTCTCCCTCATCCTTTGAAAATTGGAGACCATATGTTCTTATTAATTAATTTATAAGCCTCATTGCCCATCTTATTCTGTTGTCTTATCTATATTAACTCATTAGGGATATAATGTGAGTTTTCTTCTTTCACCTCTAGTTGTTTCTCTCTTATAATACCTCATTACAAGATAAGAAAAAAAAAATTTCCTTAGATCTAGTGTTTATTAATGATGATTTATGGATGAGTCATACTGGAATAAAATCATTAATAATCATGGGGTTCCTTAAATGGGAGGTTATTTGGAGATCAACATCAATTATTATGTTCTTTTTTAGAGAAGATTCAATGTTTTATATCAAGGAAGTTGATGCATAACATATCCTCATTTATCACATTGGCATGGGATGGTCATGATTTTTATTTAATGTGTAGATGTTTTTAATTTACCATAATGAAAATAATAATCCAATACAAAATAATTAATTTTTATTGGATGGTTTTTGTGATCACATGTGATTATTATTAACATGTTATCATTTTCCTAATGTGATTTAATAGAGGGTGTCATTAAAAACTATGATGATTATTATTCATTTTTATATTAGAAATGAATCAATTGTAGGAAATAGTGAAAATATTGTAATAAATTGGAATAATGAATTGGGAACATTATTTGAGCTGTCACGCATTCATAAAAATACATAAAATTGAATTTTTTTCACATGGGTTTTCTATTGATTATACTATTCCATGATTCTAATTATTTTATCATTATAATTGAATCCCACACATAAATAATTTTTTTATTCATGGTTATAATGTAAATTTAATTGGTAATAAATTTCTGATGTTCTATTAAAGTCTACGATTAATTGATTTATGTTCTGTCCCCAATTGTTATAGACATGGTTTCCATTTTAGTTTATTATAACTAAAATATGAAATGGGGTTATTTTTATACCGTAAGATGTTATGTCCTTTGTGATGGTCTAAGATAATGATGATGAATAAATAAAAGTTGTGCAGTTTTCCAATACAAAATTCAAACAAATTCAAATCATTAATATTGAAATAAATAAACTATGTCATTATCACTTAATATAATGTTATGTATTGGAAAATAAATAAAATATAGACCATGAAACAATTCTACATTGTGGTTTAGGGAATAGAGATATCATAATCCACTCAACCAATAGCCACATCACGAGTTAAATTATTTTTATTAATCATGATCTTTTTTCATGGGACCTCATTAACTGTGTGAAATCCACAACTCATTGGTACAATAATTTCATCGCACATTTAAATTTTTTTATAAGTATCATTAATATTTTATATTGAGAATCCAACACACCACCTTTATTGAGTACAAGTAGTCAAAAATACAGTGAATCTAGATGAGATTTAGAGGTTCAATAGTTTTTAAGGAACAGATACAGCTACAACAGATATATTTTTTGTTCATCATAAAATAAAAATAGTAGAAAATATATATTCATTGAGTGTAGGATTTATTGTATATATAATGAAGGTATTAATAAAACAATAATGATAATATTATTTATTAATGGTTTTATCGTCACATCTTACATATGTAACATCACTACCATATTCATTATATATTTAAAACATCAAATTTCATGACAATGCATATTACGTCTTCAGATTTTATAATATAATATTTGAATTTTAAAATATTGTAATTAATGGGATTCAATAATTTTCCCAAAAAAAAATTTCTTGTCATTCTCTACAAAAAAAATCACTAATAAAATAAATTAATTTTACCATAATATTGGATGATTGAAAAATTATTTCTCTTTTATAAGATATTCATGAAAATAATTTTTTTTTATTTAGAAAATTTAAATAAAAATATTATAATATTGTATTTTTAATTTCCATTAATATCTCATTGACTGAATCTCTAGTAAATCCAAAACAAGCCCCCTATAATTCAATAAGATAATAAAATTTAAAATTTAAATCAAGGAAACAAAATTATTATGTATAATTATTTAGTAATATTTATTAAAAATGAATTTTCCATTATGATATTCTCATTTTATCTAGTAAATAAATTCCTCCATATTGACTTTTTTATTTTTTAGAAAATTATTAGTTGGGTGATTCCATAAAATTCAATCTACTTTTAGTGCCTCTAAACATCTGAGTTGTTATTTGGTATAGTTAAATTATATTTAAATATTTTCATTATAGTTTGAAAAATCCAATGATCACCTGAAACCAAATTATTTTTCTTATGAGTGAAAAAAAATTATAATCCATATATTCTAGAAACTACATAAAATTGTATTGACTTTTGGCCAAAACAGATAATATCAAACAACATATTCATCCTTCATTATAGTAGAATGAATTGTAGATATTATTATTACATTAATAATGAAATATGATTTTTAAAAATCAAGTTTATGTATGTTAAAATGTAATAAAATATTATGGAATTTTTTTTCATGTTTGATTATGAAGATACATTTCTATGCATGTGGTTCCCAATATTCAGTATATTAAAAAATGTGAGGTTCTAAACATTTGGTTTATCAACATGGTTTGGTTCTTGACCCTTGGTATATTCTTAACATGTGGCTCCAAACATTCAATTCACGAACAACATGGGGTTCAAATCATGCTGATGATTACTAATTTGTGGTTCAAAACATGAATACGAGGACTACTATAAATATAATTTTATCTACGAGAAATATAATTTTTATCCAAATGATGTATTGATACATTATATTCACGATAAAAATTTTCATAAATAAAACAATAATAAATAATATAATATTCAAAGAAAATAATAAATGAAAATTATAAAATAATAACTATTAACAATATAGATGTAATAATTTATAAACTAGAATAAAAAATTGAAGTAGTAATATATATTAAAATTAAATCGAAATGAATTTTCATAATTATCATAATATATATAAAGTGAAATTGATCCTCACAAGAATCTCCACCCGTTTGATTATGGAAAAACCTGATCATATAATATAAATTCTACTAGTTTTTAAGGAAAACAATTTAACAGAATGAGGGAAAAATCCACCCCCCCCCTTTAATGTTTACAGATGGATAAAAATATTAAGTTATGAATTTATAAATCATTATATAAATTTAATTTTATGAAATTTGAATGTAATTCTATCAACAAACCCCATAAAACAAGTTTCCATATAAATTTAGCATCAATGGTCAATGAAATGCATAAAATATATCAAATGAAATATAAACGATTTATAAAGAATTAATATACATTTCATAAAAATAAAATATTTAATCACAAGAACGATATTTGAAATGATTCCCCCAAAAATTAAACATGATTATTAAGGATATTTATGTAATTAAATAAAAATAATTTTATAATTTTATATTAATATAATCAATATTTTTTTAAAAATTAAACATATAAAACAACATTCAATTAATAAAATAATTATATAACGGAAAAAAGAAAACAATATTTTATATATCATTAAAAAAATGAATTAATTTCTCCTATGAAAAAGATTTTATTAAAATAAATAATTTGAAAAAACTGATAAATAACTAAAATTGATTATATCGAACTTAATATAATATATAAGTACATGGATTAATCAAAATATTTAAAAAATCTATTTTTTGGTAATAGTTAAATTATTTTTAATGAATTGAGTAAGTTAAATATAATTCCATGAAAAGAGATATGGAATTTAGGAACATGATCAATAGTAAAATAAAAATATATATATTATTACATGTCAATATAATAGTTTTGATATCAAATAGATAACATGATGATTAAAAAATTATAATATTTTACATATCAGGGTTATTACAATAAAAGATTAATTAAAAACCATTGTTCATGTTAGTAAAATGGTTAAAGTATAAAAAATAAAATAATTAATGATTCTAATCCCTAGAATAAAATAGTTAACAATTTAAATAAAATGTTAAAATTTAAAAATAAATAATTAAATTTATGGATTTTTATATTTCTAATATATTATAATTTTAATATTATTGATATCTATATGACCCCCTCTTAGGTAATATGGATTAAAATTTACCAAATCCATCATATTTTTTTTGAAAATAACCTAAATGTAAAAATAAATTGATGTTTATATTCATAAACATGTTAAATAATAAATAAATGTTCATTTTTTTCTAAATTCTTTTGGGTCTTATTAGATTATCAGTTAATGTTTTACATTACCAAATATGAATATTTTAAGCAGAAATTATAAATTATAAATTTGATAATTATTTATATTAATAAACATGCATCCCACCATAAATCTAAAGATTTATAAAATAATAGTTTTTATAATAATTTAAATTAATACCCCAATATAAAAATTTAACTATTGACATTAATTCCCATTTGAATCATGGTACAAAATAATTCCTATATAATCTATTTATTCCCCCATTAATACTAACACCGACCTACATATATTTATTTTATTTATACTAATAATTTGATTAAAAAATTATTTCCTCTAAATAAACATGATAAAAACCTCCATTAAAGAATATAAATTGAGAAATAATTCATTAATTTAATTTTTTTCGAATAAAATGTTGTTTTAATAAATATTGATAAAAAATATACAATATGTTTAATTAAACACTATTTTTCTATAAAAATATAAAATTTTATTATTTTTCAATTAAATTTATTTGAAGACTCAAATATATAATGAATAATTTTTAACACTTTGTTTTTTCAACTAGATAGAATGGAAATAAAGGGACAAAGATTAGGGAAAAGGGATGGAAAGAAGCATGAATGGTCAAGATATATGAAGGTCATACATGCCTTTCATGCAAGCTCTCTCAAAGTACCATTGATGCGCAGAGTTACCTACATGGAACCCTACATTGATCACCTATGAAAAACCCTTGTAAATAATTACTCCTTTTTCTTGGGTTCAATATATTTCTATAAATAGGACTTCATGGGTCTTCATTTGTTTTGGAAAAATTTTACAGAAGGATTATATAGCTCATATCACCCTAGTACATTTCCCAAGAACACTGAAACGATCTATGTAGTTTTATAAGAAAAAAATAATGTGTAATTAAATGGGGATAGTGGATCAAAAGTCATATTGGGGTTTATGGTAAACAATATATACACGATGAATTTTCACATCCCCTAATTAATGATGACTAGTGTGAGTTTACCTTATATTACCAGTGTCACATTTGATTAATGTATATAAACTCGTTTTTAGAACCTTGAAGGCTTAAGAAATGTATCACCAATGTTTAGTCACGTAGGTGTTCCATCACCCATGTTACGCCCCATTCACATAGGCCTGCCTGCAAGGAAAGCCCCTTGCATGAGCCTCCTGAGATTACCCTAATCTCCATCCATTACTAGCCATTTGGGATTCCTCCCACAAAGCCACTATGTGATGGGTTTATCCTCCTTTGGATCCCTCATCTAATAGAGACCATGTTGAAACATCCACAAAGACCTCAATACCTACAAATCCTTGGGGAAATGCACATTAGTGTGTCTCCCATTTGAATTTGTATTTATACAGTTGTAGGTTTTCCACACTTGTCCAACCATAGATTCAAGATCCTCATAGTTCCTGTAGATATGTAAAAGTATGATCATTAGGGCCCTTACCTCGGGGATAGTGTTGAGGAGTTCCTAGTATAGATGATTCTACATTGGACCATGTCAACCCCGTCTTGTATCATATAACTGAAGCCTCCAATTCCCAATAGGGAGAGTATTGATTACACTTTATTTTTTATTCAATATCGAATCAGACCCTCATCCTATTGAGGAACCAATTTTTTAGTATCCCTCCAAGAGTAATCTCCTATCCATTCATGTAAGAGCCTTTATCCATGTTTCCCTCTAACACTACATCCTTAATCTTTATTAATTTCCAGGGTGATGTGAAGAGAGTGAAGTGTCATAACCACAGCCTCTGGAACTATCTTCCTTATTCTCGTCGACTAGAGAACGAGAAAAACTGTGTGAATTATCAAATCATCAATTACCACATTTTTCTGACATCACGAATTAATCATGTTGTCTAAGAGGATAGTGATTATCATGACACTCGCATGATCCATTCGACTGATTGAACTATGAGAACTCTGATTCCTACTAAACGAGATATATAGAAAGCCCACACAGGGCCCGAGATCAATGGGAATCCTTCTTAAGAATGATCCCCGAGTTAAACCCCCAAATCATTATGATTTAAAACATACCCCATGGTCATTTTAGAAAGGAACACTCTTCCTGAATAAGCGTAAAATTTATCATCTCAAAGGGACATACTCCCATGTGAGACAAACCATTGAAGGAATCCATAGGCATTGGTCACCATGATTGAACTATGTGCGATTTTCGTCCCATACAAATGGTTATACATTGGATGAATCTTTTAGGTTCAAACACAACACCCAAAATCTGCACTAATCTTTGTGGGACATATTACCAAAATGGTTTAATTCAATCTAAGAATCCATATCTTTCTCGGGTTTCTCAGATAATTTGGAAAAAATCTCAAACTAAACATTGATTAGACACTTCTACCTACACTTCCACTCCCCATGATGTCATACAGTATGGTTGAGTCCTTATGACATGAAGTTAAAAGGTATGATGTTCTTGGATAAGTGAAATAAAAATACGTGGGATCAGATAACTTCCACAAGGATATGATGGAATCTCGTATATGATTCAATCCCAATATAAAAAAAACTCATGTATCTATGGACGATGAAAAACTCAAGAGTGACCTCCATCTCCCTAGATGATAATAATAACCAGAGTGTCCCACTGTGTTGCTAGAAAACCGAAATCTTCATAATTAGGAAAAATGAATCTTTATGTATTACATAATAAGTAACCATTGATTGAGAACCTCAGATACCTATAGATATATCCTTTAAATAAGGTCCTCAGATAAAAAAATTCTTGTCATATCTATATATTTTAATTATTTATTTTCAAATTTTGGTTGACCCACATCATACATGGGAATTAATAAAGGATTCGCAAACATTTTTTAAATCGAAATGAGAGTCCAAGTGTATGAAATAATTCCACCCAAAATGGTGTGATGAGCCACACCTCGCATCCACTCGACCAATTTCTGTTCTTAAACATAATGTTTCAATACAATTAATGATTGACTTCATTTGGAAGGTTGGTACCAAAGGATGAAAACCCATAAGGTTCTTTTGGTTCCTCAAATAGTCCCTTTGGAAATCGATCATAAATAGTAAACAATCACAAAGGAGAAAATCCATAGGAAATAATAAATGTTAAACCAATTGTGAATACTTAACCAAAATTAATCTATCACCTATCACTTATGCCCCTTTTACTCTCAATGTTAATTACCTCAAAGGTATATATTCAATCAGACATATAATTGAGATAATTATTTGTTAGGGTTTCTTGTTTGTGTTTTACATATATAAAATAAATCCATTTTAGAAATAACTTCGATCAATTGGCCTCAATCAAGTTATAACAAAAAAAATCCTGACTACTACCCAAGATGGGTCTTCATATATGAAAATAATTCCATCACAAACCTAGAATCATTAACACCATCTCTCAAAATCACTAGTCCGAGAGTGTCATCTAAATGGTATGATCATAACCCTAGAGGATTCCTAATGGGCCATCTAGCTCTCCAATCCCCACCGATCATATGATCAATGATGACTGGTTGTCTTAAAGTAGATTTTTTTACCACCATCTTCAATGATTTAGGGAGACTATCCCAAAAACACAACAACCAGTCCCCCACCAATTTCAAGGAGGTGGATCATGAGGAAACATATGGCCTCATCCAGAAGACAATGGGGTCCTTCTCAAGGAATCCTTTAATAAATCACCACCAGGAACATTGTGTGTTAGTTAAACCTCAACATAATGCAGTCGTTGTCCCCAACCAATTGGCCCAAATCCTTTAGGACCCAGAATACAAGATGGTATTATGAGGACAAAAACTGGAAACTAGGGACAATGTTCCCACCTTTTCCTCTTTCGGAGAAACCCACAAACCCAGCTTGGTGGAAAATAGTGAGCATGAACATATACCTACTCTCCTCCATTCATCCTTCCACCATAATCATCTACTGGCATTCAATGAATCCAAACACACAAATACGGTGAGAACCTTCAAGTAATAACATACACCTTCCTACACACAAAAAGCCTTCCAATATAATCATCTAGAAGCACCAAAATAAATCCACCAACCATGATTGGTGAAAAATACAATCCAGTGACACACACAACTGCCAGTACCCATCATGTATATCAGTAACCTCATCTAGAAGCACATATAAAAGTCCATTAGAAATTCTCGATGACAAGTAGGGTGCATACTCAACTCTATTCCCCCACACATGATTACCATCACTATCCATGATCTGGAAAGGGAGGATAACTATAGAAAAATACACTAACTCATTATATGTAATTAACATATATCCTCATTCCATACACTAAAGTCACAAATAATATTTTGATAATAGTGAAAGGGAAGACCCAAATACCTTCCCACATCCAAAAGTCAATCCAATACATCATCCTGGTGATGAATATACTTCCTGAGTTATAGGTACATAACTATGTCCCCAAAAATTTGGTAACTCATCAGAAAATAACCCTAAATAGGACACACACCTCTTCTCTCATCCATGATGGTCATGGGGAAAACATTCCCACGTTAAATGGAATTTTAGATTAGGAACATAAACCTTCTAGAATTGGAGGTAATCTTCATATTCTAATGGTTACTCAAAGGAATTTAATGACACATTCCTATGACAACCACCCTTTCCAATGAGTATCCCCAATTTCACGTAAGATGGAATATTAGAAGAATCCTCATAAAAAATGTTTTTAAAATCATGATTTTATCAATGACTAGGATTATCATAACATTATTGTTCTTGAAGGCTTCATACATTAATATATCACAACTCAATAAACTACTATTCTATTTCCAAATTATGGGAGCAGTAGTAGTAATACATATGGTCCTCATCAGAAACATAACCATGTAATATTTCTTCATAGAATTAATTTCGTTGATCCTGAGAGCCTATCTATTAGCAAGAGATATGACAATACTCAATGTGGAAATAAGTCCAAGGAACAATCAAGTATTACCATTACTGTAATCCACCATGGTGGTTGTCCCCAAGATGGAATCTACTGAAACATTCACTCCATAATAGTGATGGAAATTTTTGGAAGAAATTTCAAATTGGAAATGGAGTGATGATTAATCAATCGTGTCATGAGGTACATCCAAATAAAATAACATTCATGTCTAATGCCTTGTCATTAGAAGGTGAAATCCTTTCTCAACTGGGATAAACCCCATAGTGAATGTAATTATATGAAAAACCTTTTTTATTCTTCTTCCAACATTGTAGAGGAGATCCCAACCAATCCTATTCCATATGCTAACACTATCTGGAAGCGTTCAGTCTGGTTGGACTAGTTCAAAGAACATTTGATGAAATATGAAACAAATCTACTAAAAATGAAGAAACAATATGAAAACTATTACATACCTATCATGTTTTGGACTTTAGAAACCTCTAAATATATTATTCCATTTCTTTTGGAAGAATATTGTTTGTACAATATCCACCACAACAAAAAGAAAAAATCATTGTCACCTAAAAACACTTTTATTACCCTTTGGTGAGTATCAAAATTACATCAAGTTAATAGAATGGATGAGGAACCAAATTGACTAGGCATCACTCATGGATTTCTAACAACCAAATATAGAGAAACATAAAGGATACCTTCAATGTTCATGCCTTAATTCATTAATAAGGTTTCGAATACTAATCGTAGATAACACATTTGGATTTTATAATAAAGGATAAGATGCACTTAGAGCATTGAATTTTACATTACTCCTCAATTATAAAATCCCACAATAAGTGGTATCATGATACTTCATTACCTTAGGCCACCTAAAAAAGAATCTACTCATGATGAATGATATTCTATAGTAGAATAGGACCCAAATGTATCTTCCAAGATATGGGTTAAAAGGGAGAAGGCCATTGAGATACACATTCATCAAGAATATATAAATATAGATTAAGAATTCCTCTAAGAGGATGTCAGTTTTCAAATTAATAAAATTTCAGAAATAACCCAACAGTATTCTAAAACATGAAATATCAACGAGTTCCAAATAATGGACCATGTCCATATTCTTAAAAATAAATGTAAAATTATAAGTGATACTATGGTAGTATTTGAAATAGAAGATTTAGAGTAGCCCCATCCCGTAGGGCTATGGAATTTTTAACTGAACCCTTAGGGAGATCCAATAATGCATGAATTATTTTGACAGAAGTCCAAGAATAGCCCCAGCCTACAGGGCTAGGTGATTTTTTTCCTAAACAATTCCCTCCTCGGTAGGAATCAATTTTCCCCTGATTTGGGATGATGCGATAGAATGAATCACACCAATTCTTCCCATTTAGTTATCTGGTACATTCCCATGGAACTCGTAAAACTAAAATCTCTGGAGATTTCCTTCAGTTTATATTCATCAAAAAAGATACAGGGAAATATAAAATTAAGGGGCCAAGATATCAATGATGATGTAGAAAAAGGGGGTATCATATAGATATAAAGATAATGATTTCAATGCATTATTCATTGATAAATGTAATAAATCATGTCATTGATGGTCCTCCAAGAACATTAGGCTAAGTCAGAACAGTCAAAAGAGCAAGTTTCTATTCAAAATATGGTCCACATTGAAAAGAAAGAAAGAAGTCTATATACATAAAACTATAGGATCACCATAAATATTTGAATACCATAAAACAATCAAACTCTACCTCCCTGAAAGGCACATAATAGAGGAAAATGTAAGGGTCACACTATGTGTCACCTCCCCCCCCCCACCCCCGCTATAGAGGAAATTTTTTCTAACCAATAGTAATGTATGAGAGGGTTGAGAGGACTGAATACAATGTTACTATGAGGAATACTTCCTTCTAGATATTCTCTATAGGTACATCCTCAAATCGAACTTCTAATTAGAGCATCATCGCAATGAGGTTTTTCTACAACAACTGATGCCTACAAGGAACATCAGTTCAAAGTGGGATATCATCCAACAATATATTTTTATCCCACTACCATAGGTCAAGAATTCCCTCTATTTGGTACAAAAATTGAAAAAGTATAGGAAAATTTTTAGGGGCTTGTATGTATGGGTTATGCATGATAGGTACCTCTAGTGCTGTCACCCAAGGTCATTTCAGTCATGACACTCATTCTGGCATTAATTTCCACACCTAATCAGGTCCGGACATAGCTTTATATTCCTTGAATTCATATGAGTACCATTGAGTAATTAATGAAATAATAGGAAGGAATAGAAGAAAAAAGTGAACTGATATTGATATAAAATAAGGCTTAACAAAAATGTGTTGTTACTAACCCTCCTCCCTGAAAAATTTTAAAAATCCCACATTTTGAATCATAAATTATTTAGCAGACCTAGGGAAACACTTTATTAATTTTGTTACTCATTGAGATTCCATGATGGGTACCCCTAAATAATAGAAATTTATTAAACATCGATGAATCTTGAAATCAATAGAGGGATCGGCCTTTGTATGTTACACAAGTTTTTAGTCATGATCATTTACTACATGGGTATATCTCCATAAAAAAATTTCATCTAGTTTAGATCAATGTAGTTAAATAAAATAGTATTTGATCTTATGAACTAAATAAATGGAGAATTCAATGATTTTAGATTTTATTTCTCTGATGAATGGATCAGTATTCTTCTTTAACCAACTGCTCCCTGAAAAATATTTATTTCCTATCTATGATGAAAATATCTAGGATCAGATTCACACCCCATCAATCACTGTGAAATACACAGGTGGGTTTTAGGATTGGGCCACAATTTCTCAACAGGTGAATAATTCCATTGTAGAGACCAATGTCATGTATCGAGTAATTGTATTTGATTAATTAAAGATAATAGGAAATATAGAGGCTGTTATAGTAACTCTTAAGAAGTCTCATGAACCCAGTCATTCATAAAAGACCACATCATTCTATAGGTCTCCACTCCCAACCATCTGCATCAACGACAACCTTATTAGGGTGATCAAAGAGATAAAAGGAAAAAATAGTTTTCAGAGATGAAAATAATGTCTAATACTTTTTTAATGTCATTCTCCTCAGTTACTTTATCTAATAATTGGATAAAAAACATTTTACTGATGTCAAAGACCAAGATGCCTAGATATAATGGTGATAAAGATCTCCCAAACTATTTCCCCTTATACAAAATTTAATGGATCCAAAAACATGATTGTTTTGTTTTTAATAACCTCCTACAATATATGGCATGATCTGGTAATGTGAAATTGAAAAATTATCTACCCTTGGTAGCATCTGTTTTTTCTAGAAATATAGAAGATGGAGGTGATGTGAATGAAGTAAAAAATATTGAGTATATAGAATTTCAGTGACTGTATGGTTATAAATACAATCAACCATACTCATGTTATTATTCTATCATATTTTAAACAACCAACAATTCCCTCAACCCATTTCACATCAACAATGTCAGCTTCATCAAAGCCCAGTCATTTATAGACCAATGCTATAAAAAGTGACATGGTTAGTCAGATAAACAAAACAAGGAAGAAGATGAGCGCATTCCATAGACAAAGTTTATCTTGAACATCGAATAATTCATGGCAAAAATCAAAAAATAACGGGCACTGGCTAACCAAAAAACAAAACATCAGTCGAACAGTCAGGCCGAATCTTCATAAGACTGGGAGTTGATATTTTTAATAATTAATTTTATTATATTAATGGATCTCCTATCACTTGATGATTCTAATTTTTAACATTATTACATTAAATATGATTGGAAAATGGGGGAAAAGTTCTTCATGGTTAAATATATAGTGGACGATAAAGTGGTTCTAGGAGCCACTACATCATAAAAAACATTCACCAGACCATTTATGTGGCTGATACTTGTGGGAAATATCTCCAGCGAGCTCAATAGGTACAAGGAATATTTCCCCCATGCATGATTGGTTCTTTATAACATTATTATATTGTAATATAGGATAGAGGATATGCCTCCTTCTCCTTGAAAGGTTTTCCATCCCAATCAGAATAGTCCCTTGAGAAGAACAACACTTCTCGCTCTTATCCCAAGGGATGACCCATCCACATCAAGGACATAGTCTCTGGATGCGTCTGAAAAAGAACATCCCCATGATTGGAAGAACATACCTCTGGATAAGAAATATGATAAATTGAAAAAATTATATCATATTTAGGCTAAACTATAAATTATAGATACTCTGAGTCTATCAAATGACCCCCAAGAAGCACTCGTGAAGTAATAGTCAAGTCCTCGAGAGTTTGAAGTCAATTTTATTGCTGATGAGGTATATCATTAAGATAATGATATCATAGAAATCCAAGCGATAATATCTTTCATAGAAAATGAATAATATGTTTTCATGCAAGGACATGTCATGAACTTGTATATATATGGTAGAATTTTTGACATCATTATCTGTGGATCCTTTTTTATAATGGCTTAGGGGTCATCCTCATTCTGGTCTAATCACTTCACCAAATGGGTCTCAATTAATCCAACATGTCTACCTTCACTCCAATTTTAAAAGTTTATGAAAAGAATTTATTGCATTCTCTTTATGAGATTAAACCTTAAACTCAATATGAGGATCTTGTGTCCAAATTAGAATTCATTGTTTTTCAGCAGGATACATTATTCAATGTTTTGCTGAGAAATACATTGGTTTCATTATCATATATCAATTCCTTTATAATATAAAAAATGTATCATTTATTGTGGAAATGGATGGAATGGGAAATTTAGGATGACAAAGCACCGTCCAAATCATGTGGGAAAAAATACAATGATGTAGGATTTAACAATAAAGGAAGAAAACATTCCATGGTGGATGGTGTTACATGATTAAATTCCCTTGATGTCTTGGAAATAATCCCTGATAACCCTTTCTAGAAGCTCATTGAACATTACATGATTCCTATTAATCAAATCGAAAGGGTTGGCCTAAATTTAAGAATTCATTCAGCAGCATCTTATGATGTCAATCGTGATATTTTGCCGAATGGAACTTGACACATTATCAACTATTTGTGTGATGGTGAAATATCGAATGTAAATGTCTTCATTTATTCCATTGATCTTCAACAAAACCTTGTAATGTCATCCATGGTGGATGAAGTGTAACGACCAAAAATATTATCAATGGAATTTAATCCTTATTATAGTAATGTCCCATACATTAAATAACATAAAATAACTTATTTTACATAATAAAGACATTATAAATAATGAATTAATTAAATAAGAAATATTTCTAGAAGTTAAGGAACCAATAGAGATGAAATAGTAATATGGACATAGGAATAATTATATGACCCACAGGAGTAATAAACCATCCAAATAAATAGTAACCATACCCATGAAACGATAAGTAATACATAGGGATCTTCTAATAGAATATAAAATTTATTTATATCATAATATAATTAAATAAATATTATAAAAATTATTAATTTTGTGTCATTATTTTTATAATTCATAAATATTTAACTATAATTTTATGATTTTTTAATAATTTAAAATAAAATTTATTTTCATTAAATATAACAAATTAATTAATATTTTTAGTTAATACGATTTAATGGAAAATTTATGAGATATTATGATATATTTCAATCTGTTATAAGATCAGATATAATTTTAAAATCAGTATTTTCCATGTAAATGAAGATTTTATTTAAAAATTTAATTACTCATATATATAATTTTTTTTCACAAAATGGAGTTCATTTTTTAATTCTACATGTCAAAAAATGTTTACGGTGAATTTTTCTGATTTTTCTAAATTAAAAAAATTTATAATGAATAGTAAAATATGATAATTTTCCAAAAATTCTAAATAAAATAATTTTTCATTCATTATTTATTCAAGGAAGTTGTAAGAACGTTAATATTTAACAATAATTAACTATTTTCTAATATTTAGTGATAATTTTTAAACTATTTATACTCTAGAGAAAAAATAAAAAATAAAAGAATAAAATATTATGAAACCACCCCTCTCCACAAATACAAATACCACCCATCACACCCTTATTTACTCATAGCTCTCAATAATTGTGCCATTCCTATTTTCATCCCAATACTATTACATATCCCTTCCCAAAGTCCTAGAATCACTTGTTCTCATGAAAAGATAAAAACCATTTCCTTATGGAGGTACTCAAGGAGGAGAAATCCATGAGATAAAATCCTCTTCCTTTTTTTATTTTAATTCGTTTTCAATTTCATTACATTTCATATATTCTTATAACATGACATAATACCATAGTAATTATGATTATAGTATGTTTTATATAAATAAATTATATCATGTTAATAGATGATCCGTCATTAAATCTCTCCCTCTCCTTTTTTTCTAAAAATTACATCATTTCTTATGATGTGTCAATTTACAAGAATCGGGGGATGTTACTAAAACCATTATATGGTTAAAAATAGATTGTGATATTTATTTTAAAAAATAAATATTTGTTCTATGACTAAAATATATAGATAATAAAAAATGATAAAAAATGATGTCGTTGTGATAAAAAACCCACTAATATTAACCTAAGACATCATCATTAACTGTTTTCTAATAATTCAAACACATTAAAACTATCAAAATTATTTATAATACAATTATATATTATGTAATAACAATAATAACATTCAATTAAAATTTTGTATATTTATCCAGATTGTACATGAACTTCCATTCTGGAATACAGGTGAACCAATCATGAAAAATGTGTAAAAGAATACTCCTAAATGTGGAAATTAAACTCTCTAACTCATTGAACGACCCATTATTGATATTAATAAAATGATAATTAATCATATTAATTTCTAAAAGGTTATTTAACTTTTAATTAAATAATCTACTGTGATTATACAAGATATTAATGTAATGAATGAATTCAAAAAAATGGTTAAGGAATTCTCAAACCCAACTCTCTTTCATTGTGTTTTACCTCTCTCACTCCTTTTTCAGAATTGGTATTAATTACATATCATAACCTCATAATTTTATTACCTTTCTAGGAATGTAAATGTTTTACACTTTTGAATATTATAAACAGAATGTTTTACAAAATAACTCTTTATTCATAAAGCCTACATATTACTTCCCGAGATTGTTTCTTCTTCACTCACTGTTGCGGATTCTAATATCAGTTATGTAATTATCTATTTAATTAAGAAAACCATATTTTATTAGTGTATAATTAAACAAGTTAAACCTATTCTATTACATGTGTTACTTTATTTTTCTGATTGATATGTGTTCTTCTTGGAATGCATGATAATATTTAGGTTATGATGTGAAGGTTGCACCCAGAGTTATATAGAAAAATGTAAATATTATGATGTGATGAGTGAGCCCAAAATTATATAGCACTCACATACATTGGGTAATGTGATGTATCTCATAAGAAAATTTAAATTTGTGTGGACATGATTCTAGATTTGTCAAAACTATGTGTATTAGTTGACCATGACGACATGATGTTTCATTTTTATGCATTTCCACATTATATGATTTTTTTAATAATTCCACTATTGTTTATTATTCAATGATTTTGTTAATAGGATAATGATTATTCTCACCCTATGTGATATTGTTTTGTGTTCCTATATATCCTCTTACATGGATTTTTTTCTCGCCCATTTTTTATGTATATCCTCTGGTGACTACTTGTACTAAGGGAAAGTCATAGGCTAATAAGAATATTGAGATGTAGGAATTAAATAAATGATTATGTTTTATTTTTTAAATGTTATGTATGGTCCTATTTTTACCAACACACTAATCCTTTGTACTTGGTCATGTAATGATTTTATGTTTTTTATCATTAAAATTAAGTATGAGTAATGTAAACAAATCCAAGTCCCTAAAGTTTTTATCAGAGAAAAGTTTTTCTTACTTGGGAATCCGGATTAGAGAACCTTAGTGAAAACATAAATTTGAGAATAAGTATATATGAGAATATAATATGATTTTATAAACATAAGAATCCCAAAAAGAACTCCTTTATATTTAATTTCGGAAAGAAATAAAATATTCATGCCTTGTTAGATTATGTTATTTTCTAGCAATTTTTATTTTAGAAAATAGTGGGAACCAAGAGAAACCAAGTAGACAACCTATGTGAGGGTCAATGTAGTGATTTCTTTAATGACATCCCCAATTCATTGGTAGGAGGAGCTATGAATTCCATGATGATGCTTACCCTACTATATCAGGTTATGAAAAAGAACATGAATAATATGGAATGTCTACCTTCAAATAAGAAGTTTCAGTTGGCAATTGAGTTTATTATGTAGTAATGACCACCAATGTTTTGTGGAATTTCCAATACAAAAGTCACATAAAAGTGGGTCAAATGAATTTAGAATATCTTTTTTGTGCTACATTATTCTGAGATGGAAGTCATTTATATCTCTATTTATTATCTAGATGGATAGGCTGATCAATGTGTGATTTGTTTATGAACACCAAGTTGAGAGATGGAATTGTAGGTATGTAGTGGGAATACATTAAGATAATGTTTCATGACAGGTATATCCCAAAAAATCCTCAATGAAATATGGATAGGGAATTCATAGAATTGATGAAAAAGGAAAGAGAATCTATGATGGACTATGAATTAAATTTCACAATTCGTTCTATGTATGCTTTAGGATTTCTTATCAATATTGAGATAAAAATATATAGATTATTATGTTTTTTAAAACCACACCTTCGAAAGAATTGTGAAATTTGAGATATTAAGAGTTATGAAGAAGTTTTTCAATGTTCTCTCAATGTGGAGATGAAATTTGGAGAAAGATCACATGCTTATGGTGATAAAAAAATATGGAAGATCTAATGTGAAAGGTGGAACAAAAACTCAACCTCCCACAAGTCAAAAAATGGGGGATGAAGAATCATCGTACATACTTCAAAGGAATAGCTAGATGATTCATGTGTGGGATATAATTCCACCAAACTCATGAATTTTGGAAAGACATGATGAATTAGGATAATGTGGTGGAGTAAAGGAGTGAACTATCTGTGGTCCAATGCTACAACTATAGCTACCAAATCCTCTATGAAAGCTAGTGCACTAAACCTTGATTCCTTAAGGGTAATTAGATTCATCCTCCACTGAAGAAAAATGAGAAAGGGATGTCTTATGGAATCACTACAACTGAAGTCGATCAACAAAATGATGTCGTACAAGGTACACGTACTATTCACTCAAAAATTAGAAAATTAATAATTGATGTTGGTTCTTTGTATTCCATGATATCAGGTATGTTTTATATAACTATTTAATTGAATCTTAATTACCATGTAGAAAAAATATATATAAAACCCAAGCTATGAAATAATTTAAACCCAAGTGTTTAAGTATTCACCTATTAGATAATGTGAGAATATTCTTCTATTAAATCTTGTAATACTTACAATGGGGAAATTCAATGAAATAATATGGACTGATTGGATCTTGTTATATAGAGAACATATAAATAACTGGGAAAAGGAAATATATTTTGGTCTTCTAAATCATCTCATACTCCTCTATAAATATAAGGACGATTGTGAATATCCTTTGATAAATCCGTTAACAGTGTGCGTATTTATTCCTTATAAAATATAATACCTCACTCAAATAGTTGATCCAAATGAAGGAATCGACCTAGTGATAACTCTCGTTGTGAAGGAATATAGTGGTGTATTACCCTAAGAGTTCATGTACTTCCCCTAGATTGTGAGGAAGAGTTCTCTATAGAACTCATACCCAAAAAATAATAAAAATAGTAAAATGTCATTATAGGATGGTTCATATTGATATGGAGGAGTTAAATAAGTAGTTTGAAGAGCTTGAGAATCAATTTGGGGTTCGCCCATGATCATTATGAAGAAGAAGGATTAGTCAATGCAATTGTGTATCGATTTTCATGAACTCAAAAGGATCACTATAGATAATAATTATCCTCCTCTAAGGATTGATGGATTTTTGAAATAGCTACGAGGATCTCAGTACTACTCAATGGTGGGTCTATATTCAGGATATCATTAGAAATGGTGAAGAAGAAATATATTTTGATGTCTAAATTTCGTATAAGGTATGGGCACTATTAATTAATGGTGATTCCCTTAGGACATACTAATACCCATTTAATCATTGTGTATTTGTTTATTATAGACTTTAGATATTATATTGAAAATTGTTTGGTAATTTTAATTGATGATATTATCATCTACCATAAAAGTTTGGAATAATTTGAAGAACATTGAAGTCTTGTGATGGAAAAATTATATAAGGATAAGTTGTATGAGAAGTTCACCAACTGTGACTTTTGGATGCAACAAGTCACATTCTAGGGACATGTGACCAGAAGTGAGGTAATATCTATTGACCACTAAAAACAAAGGAAATTGAGGAAATTCCTAGACACTCTATTGTTATAGAAATCTCTAGATTTAATTTCTTAGTAGAGTACTATCATCATTTGGTGAGATATTTATCACTATTTTCATGTCCTCTTACTATGTTAACAAGGAATGGGGTAATATATGGATGGATGGAAAAGTTTAAGGAATGCTTCAAGGATCTAAAAAAATAATGGTAAATGCACCTATACTCACATTACCATAATGTGGATAATGTTTTGTAATATATAGTGATGCTTAAAAAAATTATTGTCTTGTGTACACATGAAAAATGATAATGTGATAGCCTATTCATAATGGAAGTAAAACATCCATGAGTTGGAATACCCGATGCATGATTTGAAGCTAGCAACAATGAGTTTTTCCTTGTGAATATAGTGGCCTAACTATATGGCGAGAAATGTGACATATATACTGATCACAATAGCCTAAATAATATATTCACAAAAAAATTAACACAACATGTTTCAAATGATATTTCTATTTTTAATTAAAGACGATGATTTATCATTTTTAATATCATCTTGGAAAATATAAAAAGGTATATGATGATCTTAGTAGAAAATAATCTACTATTAATTCCATGTTGCAGGCTGGGAATGACCCTATCTTCATGGATGTTCAATGCATGGATTGGTAAATCATTAATGTAGGGAAAAAATCTAACCATTACCAAATTATTACACAACCATCTATCCAATATATGATTAAGGGGGCATAAATGTAATATCTACAGTTAAAAAATATGGTGATTGCAGAAAAGGACGGGAAGCTGCAACAGTTTCATATCTACTATGATGGTGTAATTAGGGTTGGAATGTGGCTATGTCTTCATGCATCACCCATGATAAATAAATATTTATTAGAGAATTCAAAAAGCTCAACTTTATCTATACATTCTGGGAGTACCATTATGTACCATTATCTCTGAAGACACTTCTATTTAGACAACATGGAGAATGATATTGCTGAATATATAAAAAGGATCATGATATTTATGAAAGATAAATCATAGATATAAAATTCAAAATGGATTATGTAACCATTTCTGATACACATGTTGAAATTGGATAATGTCTCTATGGACAACATCATGGGTCTCCAGAAGGCATCCAAATAAAATAATTCCATATGGGATATGGTGGAAAGACACACCAAAACATCCCACTTTATATCTATTCAGGAATATCAAATGCATGAAAAACATGAAATGATATATGTGAAGGTAGTTGTGAGACTGAATGGGGTTCCAATATTTTTTTTATTATCATGATCCCCTAATCACATCTGTGTTCTATAGGTTTCATTAAAATTCATTGATTACTGAACTGAATTTCATCATGGCCAATCACACTCAAACTGATGGTTAATCATAAAGGTCTAATCAGACACAAAACGATATGTTAAGATCATTTCAATAGAATTCAATTGTGGATAGGATCATCATCCCCTATTGGCTGAGTTCTCATACAATAATATATTTTACATGAATATTTAGATGGCTCCATATAAAGATCTATATGGAAAAGGATATTGAACTCCAACCTATTGTGAAGATGTTAGTGAAAGAAAGATTCTTGGACATGATCATATTCAAGAGACGGTTGCGAAGGTCCATGTCATCTAGAAAAATATCAATGAATCTCAGAGTCAAAAAAACATTCTATGCTAACTACCGTCTAAGGGACATGTACTTCAACATTGTAGATTATGTATTCTTTTAACTATCACCATGGAAGAGATTCATGTGTTTTTAAAATAATGGGAATCTAATCCCATGGAACATTGACCCCTTATAAATCTATGATCGCATATGAGCTTCAGACTATCAGTTTACACATCCACTTAATATGGATCAAGTTTAGGATGTGTTCTATGTATCACTTCTAAGGAAGTACATACCAGATCCCTTACATGTAATAAACTTAGAGGTTGTAGAAATAGAAGATGTTCTATATTACGAGGAGAATCTAGAAAAGATCTTGGAGTGAAGAGATATGGTTCTATGAAACAACACAACAAACCTTTTCAATGTGTTTTGGAGGAACCATAATTATGAATAAGAATCTTCCAAACTAGAGGAGGTGATAAAGGAGAAGTATCCTTGATTTTTTTGTAAATTGAAATTTGAAGGGTGAAAACTCAATTATGGGAAGAATGTAACAACTCAAATGTTTATCAATGTAATTTCCCGTTATCATAGTAATGTCACATAGTATAAACAACATAAAAAAATTTAGAGAACATAATAATAACTTTATAAATGATTAATTAATGAAATAAGAAGTAGTTATAGAAGTTAAGGAACACATAGCGATGAAAGTGTATCTTGACCTGAGGAATATTAATATATCCCTAAAGAATAATAAATAATAAAAATGAATACTAACCAGAACTATTAAATTATTAAATAACTTATTAATATTATAATTCAAAATAAGATAAAATTATTTCCTTTTATTTGAAAGTAAATATTTTAAAAATTATTAATTATATGTTGGTTTTTTATATGTTATAAATATATTATTATAATTATAAGATTCATTTAGTAATTTAAATGAATGTTTAAAATCATTAAACTTATTCATAAATTAATAATTTTTTGTCTTATGATTTTAAGATAATTTTATGAGACCTTTATTAATTTTTCAAATTGTTATGAAATCAGTTTCTATTTTAAAATCTATGTTTTTAATGTAAAGTATGTTTTCAATTAGAAATTATATTACTAATATTATAAAAATTAGTTTCATAAAATTTACATCATTGTGGAATTATATACACACAAAAATTGTTAATATGATTTTTTTTATTTCTAAAATACATGAAATTTTTATGAATAGTAAATATTATATTTTTTAATAAATGAAAAAAATGAATTTTTGAGTTATTTTTTATGTAAGGATATTGAAAGAACCTTTATATAGAACCATACTTCATTATTTTCATATATTTATAGATATTTCTAGAAATATTCATATTTTTGGGACAAAATAATAAACAAATTAATAAAATTTTGAGAAAACATCCCTTTCCCCCAATATAAATTGCACCCCTCACACCATCATTTCCTAATACATCTCAAGATTTTATACATGCCTAAATTATTCCCAATAATCATCCATATAACCTACACCAGTTTTAGGAGCTTCATTTTTCATAAAAGGCCTAAACCTTTTCATTAAGTAGGTTCTCATGTATGAAAATTCAAAGAGGTAAAATTCTATTCCTTTTCTTTTAATTCCTTTTCAATGTAATTTACTTTCCACACTTCTCTTAATATATGTTTATCAAAGAGGATTGATAACCCTGGTATGTTTAATTTGATGTAATTATATCATGTTCTGTCATTAAACCCCTCACTCTCCCTCTTTTTTTGGATAAATAAAATTGTCACCTATGATGTGTCAATTTAATGACATCTTGGGTGATGTAATTTAATTTTCATTTAACACCTTAAATGAGGATTATAAAAAATTAAATGGTTGAAAAAATATTTTAATGCATATTTTAGAACCAAATTTAGTTTTTGGAACTAACTTATTTACATAATACTAATTCATCAAACAAAATGAGGTTGTTCTGATCGAAAAATTTGAGGAAATTTTCCTAAAATGATCATCAATAACATTTATCTAATAATTAGTCCTCATAAAACATAACCAAATTATTTACATGCCCATTAATTTTATTTAGTATTATTAATAAAAAATAAAAAAAAATTATAAATTTATCAAAAAAATTCACGAACTTCCATTCATGAGAAGTGAACTAATTGTGAAAACTAAGAAAATGAATAATTTCGAACGATGAAATTAAAATTAATAACTCATATAAAGGCCCATAAATGAAATTAATAAAACCATAATGAATATGATTCATGAATAAAAGGATTTTAAATTGTTTAGTACTGAATATAATGTTTTTATATAGTAAATGAATTTGATGAAATCATTCCAAAACAAGGTAAGGGGATTCCTCGAACCCAACTCTATTTCATTGGGTTCCCCCATTCACCACATTTTCAGAATAGGTATTATTATGTATCATTTCTTCATTATTATATTACCTCTTATGGGATATGAATTTATTATAGTTTAGTATATTAAAAACCAAAATTTTCCAAAAGAAATATTCTGTCAAAAAATAGCACTTTTTATATCGTAAGATCATTTCTTCTTCACATAAGTTTGACGATTGTTATATCAAGCATATAATTACCTTATTCATTTGTGAACCCAAATGTTTTGAAAGTATTAATTCAGAAATGAATTCCATTCCTTTCCATTGGGTATTTTATTTTCTTGATTGATTTGTGTTCTATATATAATTCATGGCAATGAAAATGTAATGATTTAAGAGGTTCACAAGGAATTATATAGCACATTGTATGTGTTATGATGCGACACATGCTCCCAGAATTATACAGTTCTCTAATGAATTGGGAAATGTGATGTATTTCATGAGAAAATTGAAATATTCATGAATATGTTGCTATCTTTGTCGACAACTATCTGGGGTAGTGTACTACTAAGACATGATGTTTCATTTTTATGCATTTCCACATTGTAGGAGTTTTATAAATGCTTCCATTAATGTTTATGATCTCATGACAATGTTATGATAACAATTATTATTCTCACCTAATGATATATTGTTTATTTCTCTTATATATCCTCTTACTGGGCATGTAGATGACATTTTTTTATGTATATTCACAGGTGAATAATTATACTAATGAGAATTTAAGGGACAATAAGAAGATAGAAAAGAAGGAATTAAATAAATTTATATGTTATGTTTTTAATCCTCATTTATGGTATTAATTTTATGAATACACTAAATCATTGGATAATGGTAACATAATTATTTTTTGTTTTTATCATTAAAATGATGGATTAATCATTAAAGAATAACATAGGTCAGTATAAGAAGTCATCATGGCTATAAGTTAAAGTAAAGAGACTCATTATTAGTACTTAATTTTCCATTTATGAATCCAATTATGATTCATTCCAAAAAATGGGCCTGACATGATTGCCTCATCCACTAGATTTCAAAATGGTAGATCCCCTCTTCACTCTGTGGAACATGATTTTCATCTCCTCATTAAGATGAAGTGAAAGCAGAGGATTATAAAGGAGAGGATGAAGAAAAAGAAAATAAATATTCCCATGTGTTATTTATGCAATGCCTATCTACCACTATTGTTAAACTCAGAGAGATAAGTCATGGTACAAAAGAAGATCAATGATCTACTCTGAATAGTGTATCCATAACTCCTGAAGAACATGAGTTATATAAGTTCATCCTAAAGAAACACGAGGATGTTTTTTTCATAAAACTATAGATGAATTCCAGGACATGACCCTAAGGTGTCCACCCATCACTAGTGTTTTATAGAATACCATTGGGGATACAAGAAGGCAGCTATGAGTACACATCAGACTCACACCTCCATAATTGAGGATGATGTAGAAAATATCATCAATGAAAATATTATATGAGATGAACAGTTCCCAATATAGATATCCAACATTTTGTTTTTAAAGATGATGAATAATAAAATTAATGTTTCCATCGAATCAGAGATCTGTACAGGTATTATCCCAAAGATGATTTCCCAGAGCCAATCACAATACTCATGATTGATAAAACGATAGGTTATTTAGCCCTATAATTCATGGAAGGATATTATGGGTATAACGAAATTCATATGTAAATTGATGATGATTAATCCCCAAAATACACATTCCCTCAGAGAGTATTTTTCTCATAGGTAATTCCCTTTGGATTGAATAGTGTTGGTTCCATATACCAATGTGTTAAGCATATCATCTTCCAACACTTCATGGGGATACTTTTTTTTAATTCTATGTTAATGATTTAGTGGTAAATCCCCAAAAACCTTTTGAACTCTAGGTTAACCTAGACACTGTCGTATTCAAGCTTCGACAATAAAATCTAAAGATAAACCCCTTGGAATGTAATTTTTGGTTAGCCATAAAAATTCTCTTAGCTTTCTAATATTCCATTTCAATGTAGATGTTGATCTGAAGAAGACTAATGATATCCTTATCTTGTAACATCATTAAAACATAAAATTGGTCAGCGGACATAAAGAACACTTGTACTATATCTGGATCATTATTGAAAATAATTTTTTGAAGTGTTTACCTATCACAAAATTTATAAAAAAGGGGTTACATATTAGTGGACCAATTAATGTCATGAATAAATTTATTCTCTTAATAAAAACCTCATAAGTCCACTGGTATTGATGATAAATGTTGAATGAAAACCACACTTTCTATATTTGACATCCCTATAATGATCATTAGGTTCAATTCTTGTTCAAAATAATGATTCTGGGAATGAAACTACCTTTATTATCTCAGTCAAACAATGATTTATTATGAGAATCATTATTTTGATGTAAGAAATAAATTCCTAGAATTTATATTTGTCATTCAAAAACTAATGAAATATCTGTATAATCACATGACCTAAATTGTTTATCTCAATAACTCCATCAAAATATAACTTAGTCATCATTTGCAGACGAGACATCTGATATGGTGGGCAGTTACTCTGCAGTTGTTCGATATATAGTTTCTTCCATAGAATGTCATTAGAGGCCAGACCTTGGAATATTTCCTCATTAAGAATCCATTGGTAGATGGGACGTCATTTGATATAGAATTTATATATGAATATGTATTCTTTATTTTGGACATCCCCCAATCATGGGAGATTTATTTTGATGGTGCATTCAAGAGTCTATCATAACCAGATAGAATGAGCATTCAACAAGATGGTCTGCCTCCATTCATTTCTTTGAGGAGAATTATAATTCATCCATTAAATTCCAATGATACCAGGAATGAATCCTAAAACTTTATATAAAAAGAGGTATGGAACTAACTCCATAGTCAAGGTCAACTCCAATGAGGCTTATTACATTATCTCAATGAATTAAAATCTCATTACCACTCTAACCAATGACTGATTCGCGAAGAAGAACTTTGTGTAATCACACATATTTCTTCTTAGTTGCAAGATGTTAAACTAAATCTAACAATATACATCCATGCTACACAATGTTAAACAGAATATAACCGTCATCCTTGTCACATGAAGATGAAATGCATGACATGAGGTCCCAGTCACCTAACCTAAAACTACAAGACATCATTCGTATTTACCAGATGACATTAAACTGCATGGAACTAACTATATACATGTTCTCTCATGACGTTATACCACTATGGAATGAGCTCTATGATACAAAATTATGATCTTTATCGTGAGGCCTAATGTTATACTGTATAGAATTGTTTTACATTCTATAAAACCTTTTAAAGAAAATAACCCCTTCTTCCTACATGACATTAAACTACACCTTTCAGCCATATCGCATGATGTCTCACTACATTTGATTCCAATAATTACATATGGCTTGATTCTCATTATATTGAGATATTTAGTGACACCCCAATCTCCATTATTGGATCCAACCACAATTAACCCACCCCTACTCCCTATGTACGGATCAAACCTACACGGGTGTGGGGTATCAAGAACTACATGCGGATTTATTTTCATTCCAATGAGATATGTAGTGATTCCCAAGTTTTAATATTGGGTCCAACCATGAACAAGATAATAGTTACCTATATTCACTATGTTTATAGGTCAAAAATGAACAAGGAACATTTTCAAGAACTAAATGTGGATTGATACTAACCTTAGAAAGAGATGTGTCGACACTAGGGTCATAAACTCTAGCGCAACCATAGTATTTCTATCCATTAATGTCAGTTCCCCTTCATCCATACCGCATTATTTTATTGTGAATGGAAATTAAAGAACAATGTGTGGCATTATTCTCAACTCTATGAGATACAATGCATCATCCAGACCTTTAATGATTGTCCCAGAAGCAACATGATTCAAGCCATGTGTCTATTATCCATTGTATGATTTAGATATACCTGAGGGGATTCAATATGATTTCTCATCCTACGTAAAAGCTATTAATCAAAAAATCCCCACTATCCCCAATTATGAATTTGATATAGGTGGGGGACCATTATTTAAGAACTATGTGGGGATTGATTCATTCCCCTCAAAGATACATAGTGATGCTTGGGTCCTACACCCTAGTCCAACTGTAATATTTCCCATCATCAGAAGAAATTTTTTTCATTCTTCCTGGCATTAAAATTCATGGCTATTGTCCCTGTCACATGAATTTCAACTACAAAATAACTAAATGAATATGTAGAGATTGATTATTATCTTTTTTAGATACATAGATAATACTTGGACTTATATCATTGTCCCAACCATGGGGTATGATGAAATTCACCCACTCTAACAAACAATCACAATCTATATTGGGAAATTCAGTTTGAATCCCTTCATTAGGGGTTCCACAAAAGAAACAAGAGGTGGCCCCCTCCAACATATAATTCAGATCTACGAATGGGACTCCAAACTCATAACCAATGTTATTTTATATTCTTCCTTAGTTATCAAATACCTTTCCCCCACAATTAATACTGCTAATCATAGACACTATTAGATCATTACAATCTTCCTTCAGTTTATGGTAAAAAAATGAATTATACCTAAAGGATATTTTAACTATTTTATACACACCCTAGTTTTCCTTTCATATGTTTTACACAAAGCATTTCCGTTAGATGATAGATTCCATTATTTGAATATGTAGTATGTTCCATATATGGACCTATATAAAAAATAATAAATAACGGGTTTTTCAACAACAGTAACCCTGCCCATGGGAGAATGATGTTCGGTCCTCATGAGCATTGATGATAATATGATGAAACCCTTTATTTACAAAAATCAATGTTTGTCCTGCATACCTTTCCCATTTTCCCTCTCGTGATTTGAGAGCCCCCAAGACCATAGAATACCATTTTTTTCTCCTTATTATTGATGCATATGGGGAAAATATTTATTTGGAAAGGCCATATATCTATATGATTTCCTTAGTGTCATGTTCCAAATATTATGACATAAAACTATGAGAACCATACTTCTTATGCTTTGGTCCGAAATTCGTAGAGATCCTTTTCCCCCAATTTTTTTGGAAATCATGGATTTGAATAACCCTCCTATATTTAGTAAACCCTCTGCACAAACCAAACACTTTTTTAGTAGAGATCTATGTCTATAAAAAATCATTGTCTCTTAGCACTAGAATTCCAGAATTCCTAAGACCTCCTTTCATGAATATGTTGTATGCGCCCTTGTTGGACGTGCATTAGTCACCCACAAAATGGGTATGTAAGCTATAGGATTCCACTATTAACTATATTTTATGTTCCACAGCTGGCCATGCATAAAATACCCCCTATAACTAGTTTCTCAAGAAATGGTAACATAATTATCGAGAGAGACCTCCTCTAATTCCATAACCCATTTTCCATAAAATTTATTGGATCTGAATATCCCTAGGATATAGCTTAAATATTTCTCCATTGATACCTAAATATAGTAGCATAATTTTAGATATATTACCAATAATGTAAGAACCATAAAACATTTGGTCGATGTTAAATGAACATAAATTAACACCCACTAATGTTTTTTCTACACAAAATTAAACTAATAAAAATTATTGCCTTGCAACATGAAATTAAAAGACACAACATGATGTCTTGTTTGCATGATATTAAACTACACATCATGATGTCCTTTTTGTGTGACATTAAACTATGTAGCATGGTGTCCTTATAAGATGACATTAAGCTACACACCAAGGTGTAATTTCTGCATGAATTTTAACTACATATCACGATTTCATTTCTTCTATTGATTGAAATTAAACTAAACAACATGATTTTTTTTTCTACATGACATGAAACTACATTGAAGAATGTCTCTGATACAATATTTCAAACAACAATACATAATTTTCATTATTTCAGGACATTAAACTGCACGATGCTTTCATCATTTGTCAGAAGAGAGGCTTTTTACTTTTCATTTTCTATCTAACCATGGGTACCCTACTTTACACACCAAATTCATATAGGATGGGTTTTCCACGTGTGTTGCATACCAAAACCAATAATTTATTTATTCTAATACATATTTACTTGAAAAAAACCACCTAGTACGGTCTTTTTACATCCAAATCATAATCTTCCTTTGTCCATTAGTAATATAATGTATAAACTTACGATATCTATTTTATATTACTATGAAGTATGATCCCTAGTTAGCTTAGTATTAGTTAACCACATAACAGGGTTTTCATCATAATAATGCCACTATCTGACTATTTATTGCGTGCCCCAATTAGCCTTGCAAAAATCATCCCTCATAAGATGTTTTCAACCATTGGTAACTTCGTTCTTAGGTGAAACCTACTCTATTATCTAATACAATGTTTTGGATTCAGAAAACAAAAATTGTGCCTCATTATTTCCCTTGTATGTATATAAAGAATATTGCAACATCCGCAACCATCCTGCCTTATTTGGGTTATCATCTAAAAATCTATGGACAATGATGTTTGACTTTATACACTATCATTATTAGTATGACTTGTATGACATTAATATTATAAAGAAAAGAGACATTGTACTTATTAGATAGGAAAATCGAAAAGGGATCTATGGACAACATTTGAGTCTTATCTAGATAGTCAGGAACTTTGTATAGTTTTAGAAATATCGAGTGATAAAAAGTTAAAAGGCACAAAACCAATTAGCTCAAAACCCCAAAAAGGGAACCCTAAGAAATATCCAAGCCTCAGCTACTATGTCCCCTCCATATTGATCTTAAAAAAAGGTATGGTGATGAAATAAAAAGAAGTAATTTTTTGAATGTTGTCCATATGACCCTAAAAATAATCAAATTACACTCAATATGTCAATTTTTATAGATAACAAAATAAAGTGTCCTCCATCCCTATCATTTTAATTTTGATTTGCTGGCATGAAGATGTAATTTTATGAACGTCGTCTTTGAGATTATGATTACAATAGAAATGCATAAAATAAGTTGTGGATGTTTGGAAGAGAAATTATTTTCATTTATAATTAAAAAAATATCCCTCAGTTTAACATCCACAACATGGAGTCTCTCTGTCATATAATACAATAAGCCATCAACTTGACTTCTGGAGCCCCAACAGCCACACGTTGAAGATTAGTCAGTGTACCAAATTTATTCTCGTCATCCTAATGAAGTTATTCCATTATAGTGGAAATTACATTTGACACTTTTATTTTAGATTATTCTAACGATGTGTAGAGTAGTTCGACTTCTCCCTATGTGGAAATTTTCTCATAATGAAGGCACGAAACCTGAATAGTTTTCTCATTGATATAACACTTGAATTCAGCCTTTTTTCATTACGATTTCTCTCTGTTTGGGATAGTGCAACTCGAAAGTCAACATTATTGTATAACAATTTGAACGTTATGAGGTCTTCCAATGCTTATGCACTCACTCCATTTTCATATTAGTCTCCTTCATAGTATCATTTATCATATGGAAATAATACCCACAAAATATTTTTCACCCTGAGCTAGTCATTCTCTTAATACTATGTATTGTGCATCTAGATATATACCTTGTCTCTGTGAATGAGATGATCTGCAAAATAACAATATCGGTGACTAATGTGGGAGACTAGCTCAAAAAGACTTCAATTGTAATGACCCAAAGTTTCATTAATGGAAAATCCCTCTTGATCCAGTTAAATGTCTCTTTATGAAAAATGTTTTTATAAGTTGTCAACTTCAATGGTTTTATGTTAAGAATTGTGAACTTTTTTAATATAGTCGTTGAACAGTGATCACATGATTAGTATAAATATAGGGCATTAACACATCCAATTTTACTCAGACAAAAGAATCGATGGCCTCATCCAGTAGAATTGCCCCATACGAAGCCCATTTGTCGGAGCTCGGAAAAGAGGTGGCATATTTGGGATTCTCCCTTGACCAAGCCCAAGCTGAGCTTCATCATGTCAAGCTCAAACATGACCGTCTATGTGAAAAGTGGAAGTTGATTGAAATTACCACTCGAGTGATGTTATCCTAGCCGCCCCAAGAGTCTGTCACCATCGTACACCTTACCCTTAGGTCTTATGCGGCTGTTTTATGGGGTTATGTAATAAATAAGTAGTACTATGTTCATGTAAATTATTTTTTTATATAATAATTAATATTATTTCTAGTCATTTTTTATACATTGTAAATAGTTTTTAAAGTACAAATGGTGTTTTTAGTAATTATTTAATTACGAAATCTATTTTATTAAATTAAGGCATTTTTCAATTAAATAATATTTTAATAAAATAATAATATTATTATTATATTTAATTTTATTAAATATAAATGATCTTATAATTTTTTTAATCCAATTAAAATTTTATATTAAGGTTTGAAAGCCATTTCTGTCAAAACCCGTGAGTTTTCGATAAATATCGGTTTTTATTTTAAAAGTGAAAATTAACATATTTAGAAAATTTTTTAGATAAAATAAATGTCATTTATGGAGTCAGGACGTCGAAATTATCCAACGATGAATTTTTCATAATTTTCTGAGACAGTCAAATTTTTGGGTAAATATTAAATATCATTTAAATATATAATGTGTTTTATGACATCATAATGACCCAATGGTGATGTAATAAAATACCATAATCCTTATGTTCGGCCAATATATGTTTTATCATTAAAATAATGTGATTTTGGGTTTGTTTTACATACTTTTCAAAGCATTAATGGACCCCTCAAGACATATTCAACACTTTTCCTTTTTAAATTAATTTCCATGGGAGTGTGACTCACCTCCACATAAGCAACCTTATTATTTTAAGAAGTTCGTACATGGGCCTTATAAGATATATTTTCCTCTTCCCTTTTCCAAAAACCATGAGCAAAAACCATGGGATGGTTTGTGGTTTGGATTAATTTTATGTAAGGGGACCCCAACCTAAATAATAAATAATTCCCTCACCTTTCCTATATGAACCCACCCAAGCTCCCACTTCCACCTCACTAAAATCCCTTGGAGTTCGTCCAACCTCTTTTATACTCTCTCTATAATCCTCCCAATGTTCCCCAAGCTCCCACGAAGCCTTTCCCAAGCCTCTCTCTAGCGTTTGGAAGCACACTTCCAAGCAAGGGTTTTTTTCTTCCTTTATCATTTTTGTCAATTTTATTTAAGTTGTATTCCCCTTTTAATTTCAATTATGAATGTTGGGGTATGTTTTCTCACCTCCCCCATACTGCCCTATTATTTTTTGAATGAAGGGAGACCTCTTTCTCTCTCATTAAATTCCTCCCATGTACACCCGTTACTATGCCGAAATTCTGAAAGGAACTTCTCTCTCTTCTTTTACATTCCAGCAACAATTTTGTATCATGAATGTAAATTCCATTAAAATTGTTGGGACATGTATCTATATGACCTCCTTACTGTCCATTACATGTAAATATGATGAAGAACCCCTTTCTATCTCATCAAATTTTTTTATGAATTTTTATGTCACTCCGTTACGCTGCCGAAATCGCATCGATTTTCTAAGTCAATGCCATTGTGTAGTGGATACCATGCCCATTTCTCCATCAAGGGTATCCAACTTTATGCACCTTTACATATTGATTACAAAGTTTCAAATATTAATTCCACATTCCTTTATTGTGGAATAAATGTTTATGTTTAATGAATCCATGTTTTATGATCCATGTGGCACACTTATTCATGAAATGAAATGTTTGAGAAGGGTGTGCCCTTATAGCGCTCCAATGCATTGGTTAAAGTATAGTATCATGATATGTCATGTTCAATGAGTGTTGAGTCATGGTAATTCATGTGAAACGAGGGTTTACTCATTCTTCATGTGCAATGAGGGTTTACTCATGCTCCATGTGCAATGAGCCTTGGCTCATGCTAATTCAATGTTAAGTGTTGTTTCCACATTTCCATGTTATGATTATCATGCTTTATCATGACTTTAGGTTCATGTTTATCTTATTCTCTATTGACATTCCTTTTGTATAACATTTATTTTACTCCTCATGTTATTCCATGTGTACTCCCTTACTGGGATTTATAGCTCACCCTTTTCTTATGCATGTCCTCAGGTTATCCCATGCAATGCTAAGTACGAGGGAATGTAGTGGTCATGTAAAGGATGTTTTCAATAAAGATGTTTTATTTCATGTTTTAAGTTTTTATTTAATGATCCTAATCCCCAAAGACACAAAACCTCTTGATATTATTTGTTGTATCAAGTGATGTTTTATGTAATAAAGCATGTTTAAGTGGTAATAAAAAAACATGGTTGTCATATCAATACTCATAGTCACTAATGATGTTCACTAAAATAAGATACCTATTTTTCGGTGATAAATATTCCCTTTGTTACATGCGTATGTGTTCTTCCTATGTGGAAAACATTAGCGAAAAACCAGCATATAATCCATGGGAGAAAACCCTACAAGAAACAGTCATCCTTTTCATACTTTTTTTCCAAGAGTAGACCCTCATCATTTAGATTAGATACAATCCATAGGGGGGGGGGGGGTTGTTGACACTATATTTCTTAATGTGAATGAAAATGCAACCATGGGAAATTCCTTTGGGAAAATAAACATAAAGAATCCAGAAATATCATGATTTGGAAAGGCCCTAAATGTTCTTCACATAATCCCTCTCAATGTACAATTAGCAAGACAGATATTTTTGTAGAACCTTGCACTTTCACTTACATGGAACACGTGCGTGAAATTACTCCTTCACCTAGGGACATATATTTTTCTTTAAATAGGGCCCCAGGGTTCTTCATTTGTGTGGATGAATTTTACCAATGGATGATTGATGCTTGAATCACCCTATTAATTCTCTCAAGAACTATGAAACCATATATAAAGTTTTATAACACCTAAAAAAGAGATAATTAATTTGGAATAGTGAAACGTATGTCTTCATGGGGTTTTAAGTAGACAACACTTATATTAAGAATTCACCAAACCCCTACTTAATAAATTCTACCACAACGTTCCATTCCTTACCTAGTTACTTACACAACATACCTACATGAACACCTACATAGAACCTTTTTGGATTTAGAATGATCTCTCTTAAGTTTAGTCACACAGGTGGTCCATCACACATGTTAATCCTTATTCTCCTATGACTATCTACACAGATCACCCCTTACATGAGCTTCGTTGGCTTACCGAAATCTCTTTCTTCTGTGATCCATTCATGGGGCCTCCATCAACGACACTCATGGAAGGGCCTATTCTTATTTTACTCCCATTTCTAAAAGTGACCAAGTTGAAACCTCCACCAAGACATCCAAACCTAAAATATAATGGGGAAATGCACATTAGCATGTCTCCCATTATGATTTGTATTTCCACGTTCAGGGTTTTTCCATACATGTTATGCTAGTGGGTCAAGATCATCAGGTCATATATATATATATATATATATAGTCACAAGGACCATTACCCTAGGGATAATGTCGAGGTGTTCTTGAATAGGAGGACTAGGGTTATGACCATGTATGCCCCAACTCGTATCTTTAACCCGAAGCCTCCGATCCATTGTAGAGGTTGAGGATTACACATTATTTTCAATTCAAAATGGAATCATAGCCGCAACCAGTGGCAAAAAAAATAGAGGATCCCTCCTGGATTATTCCTATTGTATTTCAGGTTGGAGGATGTAGTCTTGATCCTCTCTACCACCATTCATGCACCAACATTTATTTACAGGGTTATGTGAAGAGAGAGAAGTGTTATAAACCTATCATCAGCCATCATTCTCCTGCTCCTTTTCAATGAGGGAAGAATGAAAAGTGTGTGGTTGTTTAATATTATGTTCCATCATATATCGCATACCATGAATGACTCATGTGGTCTAAGAGGTTAAAAATGATAATGAGACCCACACGATCCATGTGTGAGATTGAACTATAAGAACTCTAATTCGTAATAACCATGACACATATGAATCCAACCATTCTCTTGAGCTCAATGGGTATCCTACATAGGTATTATCCCCATATAAAACTCTCAAATCACTATTACTTAAAACATCCCTCAATTTCCCATTTCAAAAAAATACACTTCAATAATTAACCTCCAACTAATCATCTCAAAGAGCCCCACTCACCTGTGAGAAATACCCAAGAATAAATCCATAAGTGTGTTTCCTCATGATCAAACTAAATGGGATTTGATTCCCATTTGAATGTGATAAACATGAACCCAAACTCAGGATCAAATCCAAAACCCACAATTAACACTATTCATTTTGGTCTATATTCCCATTAGGGATTAATTAAATCTGATAATACAAATCTTACATAGGTTTCTAGGAAGCTTCAGTATTATCACCGCACTAAAAAATTATTGGGAAACTTCCTCCCAGATTTCCTCACCATGTGATGTTAAATTGTATGGTTTAGACCTTATCACACAACTTAAAAGGGTATGATGCTCCCTATTATGTAGATTTAAACTCTATGTGTTTTGATTCCTTTCACATGGATACTTATAAATCACATCTTCATGAATCATCCCAACATCAAAAAAATATCATCTCTGTAGAGGATGATAAACTCAAGATATTCATTCAACTTCCAAGATTACAATAAACTCCAGAGTGTTATACCGTGAGGGTCGAAAAAGATCATTATCATAATGATAATCAATGAATCTTTTAGTTGGAAATAAAGGGATTCTATTGATGGAGAACCACACATACATATAGATATCTCCATTAATTAATAACCTAAGATACATATAGATGATTCTCATATCTATACATGATAATAATTTATTGTTAACTCTAGCTTGACCAACATCAAACTTGGGATTTAAGAAAGGATTCATGAAAAATTCATAAATCATTATGAGAATCCCATAGTAGGAAAAAAATTTCCCCTAAAAGGGTGTGATTATCCCAATCATACATCCTCTCATCCAATGTGAGTTCATAAGCAACGTTGGTCAATACATTTAATAATTGTTCTACTTGGGAATATAGGGCCCATCAGATATAAAACCTTTTTGTGTTTTTAGTTCCACAAAAAAACATCGTTTGAAGCCGTTCTGAAATAGGAAACAATCACAAGGTGAGAAATATATGGGAAAAAATTAATAAAACAATATTTTGTATGATTAATAAAATAATTATTTTCAAAAATAGAATAATGAGAGAAATGTCACGACCCGTCCCCTAGGGCCCATGTCCTAACTACCCAAAGCCCGACTTCCATATGCCAGGGGCTGGCGACTAGCACCAAAGGCGTAAATCCCTATAACCAGGAAGGAATTCCCTCTATGGAATGTAAACACACACACAACCAGAGTACAAGAGGAAGAAAATAGTAAGTAAATCAATATAACAACTGTGTTGAAAGAACGAAGGGGGCGGAAATACAAGCCCAACAGTAAGGTACAAGAAAAAGAGAAAATAGTAGGAAGGTGTCATGATGCTCCTGGATCATCCTCTGGAGTCCCTACCAGTATGGTAGGTACAGATGGACACCTCAACTCTCCACGTTCGTCTATCACCTTCGGGTACTGTCTCGTCATGAATTCCACCTCCGGGTACCGTGTCTTCATGAATTCCACCTCCGGGTACTTCCTCGATGTCAAGTCCACCTCCAGGTACCGTCTCGTCGTGATGTCCACCTCCGGGTACCGTATCATCATCATGTCCACCTCTAGGTACCATATCGTCCTAATGTCCACCTCTGGGTACCGTCTCATCGTGATTTCCACCTCCGGGTACCGTCTAGCTCTACAAGTCTCAACCATGATCAGTGTTTTCCGTCGTCTGCTTCCAACACAACGAGATGCGGGCATAGCACGTGCAGGGGTGAGTATACCGATACTCAACAGGGACCCCGATACCCTCAAGGTCTCAATAAAACCAACAAGGATAAACCACAAGGAAAGATCTCAATAGATAACCTTTACGTAGGTATATTCCCATACATATACCTAAGCTATCAAGTAACCGATCTCAATCATGAGGTAAACACAAAGGTCAATGACACAGCTCAAACCAGGATTCACTTTAAGGAATACAAAAATGCTAGAGAACTCATGCACTGTCGAGTACAGTAGCCCAGTCATGACTCCGAGGCGCTACTCACTATCCTTAGACTGCTGAAGTACTCCTCCTATTGAGAACCGCGGGTCTGCAACCAAATATCGGGTGCTTCGTCTGCTGTGGGTCTGCCGCCAAATACCAGGCGCACCCCCTAATAGCCATCAGTGGTAATCCTCTTGTCGAGTACCATGGTTCTGCTTCCAACTACCAGGCACTCTATCCACTGTGGGTTTGCCACCAAATACCGGGCGCTCCGTCCAGTAGGCTAATCGAATCACTCAGACTCGAATCCCTCAAGCAGTCATTAGGTCTACAACTACATGGTCTCCTTACTCCGTACACTCATCTCTGAGAGGTTCCGCTCCATGAGCCACTGGTCGATACTCCATGTAACAAAAAGTCCCAAGATGATGTATCATAAAGGAGCACCTCGTCACAGGGGTCTCAACGCAACAGATGGCGCTGCAATCGGACGCCCGGTCTGTGAGTTATTAGCCTTTTCATCCTGGGGGGCCGGTTGGTTTTGTGTATGAACCAACCCAACCGTATCTCAACTGTACCCTGAACTCTTATAGGGTATATTCAAAGGGACCGTTTCTCAACGAGATTACCAAATCTGCTGACGTTTCATCAAACGGACGTCCAGTCTGAAAGTTATTAGCTTTTCCGTTCTAGGGGCACGATTGGTTTCTAAGCTAAAACCAACCCGACCCTGCTCCAACTGCATCCAAACCATAGTTGAAGTATTCCAAAATATCTGTATCAAAAATAAGATTCCAAAAATGTCGACAGTACATCAATCAGACGTCCAGATCTCAAGTTATAAGCATTTATGCTACGAGGGCCCGGTTGGTTTCAGGTTCGAACAAACCCGACCATACACAAACTTCGTCAAAACATTGAGTGTAATATAACAAAACAACCATCTTGATCCAAGGAATCCTAATCGGCTAACGGTGCATTGATCGTAGGTCCACAACTCATGATATGGGATTTTAACTGAAGAAGGTCCGAAAATAGGTGGTCTGGGCTCGGTCTGACCCGGGCCAACACCCAATGGGTCGGCCCAAACCGGGTCAACCCAACTCAGGTCTGGGTCTAGCCTGGACCGGCCGCTGCGGCTCGGACCGGCCGCCGGCGCATGGGTCGGCGCTGGTGGCCCGACCTGGTGGCCGATTGCGGCTCGGCCGGTTGGCCGAGCGCGTTGCGTCGAGCGGGGGAGGCACAGCTCCTCTGCTGATCGACGCCAGCGGCGCCAGTTGGCGCCGCCCCATGGGCATCCTGGATATCGTGCGGCTGTGGGGTCCATCGCAATGCCACCACGGCTGTTTCCATGACATGTTTCCTCCAGCGGTGTGTTGGGGCGCCGCCGCCTCCTGGCAGTCGGATGGCTCCGGCCACCGCCTCTAGTCGCAGGCATCGTCGTGCCGGCGAGGCGCGCCGACAACGTCTTCCGCGGACCACTGGACACGCTCCGGTGGTCCGATTGGCCCGCCGTCTGCACCTGTGGCTCTCCCGAGACCCGTTCTTCCTTACGACAGCTTCCATATTCCGTTGCGTCCGGTTTCATCATCGCCCGTCAAAACATGCCCAAACAAACAAACAAACAAACAAACATTATATGGAGGGTCTAGGCTTGTTTGTTAGCCCTTTCCCTCCACGTTAGAGGCTCAAACAATATTTAAGAATTAAAAATCAAATCCAATAATGAAAATAACCCTGCTTCCAACCCGCATGAATGAGTGGTCCACGGATCAACCGGTAAGAGGTTGGTCCGTGCTCGTCATTCATTCCTCAAAAAGGAAAGGATAAATTCAAAAAAAAAACCTACCTCTTTCTCATCGCTTGTTGGCGGAGTCATGGATGGAAGACTATGAAGACCGTCATTCGTTGCGTCCTCCACAAGTCCCCAATTCCGAGCTGAGTCGGTTCGTTGATGATGTTGTGGAGGATATGTGTCTGGGGAAGGAAGGTCGAAAAGAATTGCATGGAAGGTCGTCGTTGGCGTTCTTCACGTTCTTCGTTGGAGTGGATAAGATTTTCCAAAATGTTGGGCGATGCGATGCTTTAACAGCGCTTCATCACTTGGTGAATCCATCCCAAAACCTTCTCCCAAGCTCCCTATATATAGGAGAGGGTGAGAGTTATGTAACCATTGTAAAATTTATGACGGTTCATTTCTTTGGAACCTTCCTAAATTCCAATTATGTAGTTACTTTATTTATAAAGGGGGTTTGGTGAATTAAATTGTGTTGGAGCAATTTAAGATGTGCATTGGCACAACATAAGTTTGGAGGATGCCAAGAAGTTTCCCCCACATAGCCTGAATCAAAACATATTACACGAATTAATTTTATGTTAACACATTAATTTAATTGACAGCAATTAATTTCACGTCGACACATAAAATTCACTGACAGCAATTAATTTTATGTCAACTCATAAAATTAACTGACATAAATTAATTTTATATCAACTGATAAAATTAATTGAGAGCAATTAATTTTACATCGACAAATAAAATTAACTGATAGAAATTAATTTTATGTCAACACATAAAATTAATTGACATAAATAAATTTTATATCAACTCATAAAATTAATTGAGAGAAATTAATTTTACGTCGACACATAAAATTAACTGACAGAAATTATTTTATGTCGACCCATAAAATTAACTAACAACAATTTATTTTACCTCGACCCATAAAATTAACAGACACCAATTTATTTTATGTCGACCAATAGAATTAATTGATGGGGTGGTTGAGAGGTTTCCTCTCCCTCCCAATTAAATGGGAGGTTAGGGTGTGGCAGTTTTACCACCGACTTCCATGTGGAGCTTCTATCCACTTTATCTGCACGACATGTGGTTAACAAAATAAATTAAATTATTCACTTATTTTATTTTATTAACACACGCAAAACCCCAAAAACTAACTTTCATAACCGATCATCTGCCGTCTAGGTGGATCTCTTCATAAGTGAAAACCCATGCTGCAAGTTCAATGGTTCCCTCAGAATTCGATTCCAAGCACCGGTTCAAAAGTTATAAAATGCCACTCATGCGTTTACTGAATGTACCCGAAAAAAAGATCAGAAAATTATTATCAGACACCCTCAACCTACTGCGGTCAAGGCTAGGCTTTTCCTAGGAGAAACACGCCCCAACGAACTCAACGGTACTCTCAGATTTTCAATTCGAGTTACCTTTTAAATGTTATGAATTTTACAATAAATAATTGTCACTTAATTATTATATTTACGTCCAAAAACTAACTTTCTCAGGTGGCCCGCGCCATCCAAAGATAGTATCTTCATAAAGAAACCATACCCCCATGAGTTTAGCAGTTGTCTCGGATTTTTAATCTTAGTTGCCATTTGTGATTAATAAGAATTTTAAAAATTAAATAATTTTATTAAATAATTTTATTTACGGTTATGCCATTTTCTCGTTTTTCACCGGAGGCATGTGCCGACTAAACATAAGTCACACCTAGGGTAAACCCGCAATTTTGAGCACAACGGTTCCCTCTGATTTATAATCTGAGTAACCGTTTACGAGTTATTGCACTTTTTCAGAAAAAACTGCTTACACGCATTAATATAAGCTTAACAAAACATATGAAAATTATTCCGGGCACACCGGGCCTCGGAATCATGTGCTGTCAAAAACTGTGTACTCGTAAAATTCGAATGAATTTAAGAAAAAAAAATTCCTTGAAATTTACGGGTATTTACATTACTACCACCTCAGGGATTTACGTCCTCGTAAAGCTTCAACACAAACTAGGGAAACTGAAGGAGCTACCAAGCACGCATCTGAGCCTCTCGCTCCCAAGTGCTCTCTTGGAGGTTCTTGTGCTGCTAGTGAATGCGCACTATGGGAATCGATCATCCATGCAGGACCCACTCTTGTCGATCCTCAATCTCCACTGGAACCTCCATGAATGTCTCCCCATCATCAATGTCCAACTCTCCATGGTCGATGATGTGGGATGGGTCATGGAAACATCCCCTATACTGATATACGTGGAAGACATCGTGCACCCGGTGCAACTGAGGTGGAAGGGCCAGGAGGTAAGCAACCTCGCCTATGTCTTACAAGAGCTGCTAAGATTTATCCTTTACAGAAAAGGGAAATCTGGTCTCATCCCCTGGATGAACCACGTTCTTTGCCTAATACAGTCAATCCTGACATGAACAGTAAAACCAATGTCATAGATGACGTCGTAAGGCCTCAATACTACTAACAAGTGATCCAACCGTTACTCTCGCCTCCAAGGGTTGAGTCACACTATCGACAACAGTGCGTGGTTACTGGGTCTCCTCCATTAGGAATCTCACAAGTGAGGGTCAATTCAACAGTCATAACCAAAACCTCATAGTATCAACCATACAAAAGGATAGGTTAATAAACGTCACAACGAAAAGTGTCTTTTATTACTGCATCTCAATGTACAAAGACCTATGACAATCACAAAAAACAACAACACGTAAACTTGAAGCACCTAGAACAAATGCCTCCATGCCTGGAACTAATCCCGCTCATATCCACCTACTTCCGGAGCCCCATAGTCGTATGCTTCGGCTGCCTGAAGCTGTGCTATCCCATGTCCACCTACTCCCTACGGTAGGGGTGGTCATCCTGGTGGCGGTGGTGGTAACACCGCGAAGCGTCGTCCACCACCAGCTGCTTGGCCAACTTCTCTACCGCGGTCGCCTGCTCCATGTAGTCTGCCTCGTTCAAACTTATGTCTCTTCCTCTAAGGTTCTTCATCTATCTACTAATCGTCTATGTGGAGGGTCAGACAGTCACGTGCCATGTGGCCAAGCCCACCGTAGGAGTGACACTGCCCACTCTTGGCACGAATGACTCTGACTCCACTCTGGTTGCCCCGCACCACTAAACCTGAGTCATGACATCGGCCACCAGTGGGTCTAGTCCTCTTGGAACCTTGTGTCATCTGTCTAATGCCAGCTGCAGAAGACTTCGCTGCATGTCGACTAGTGGTGGGTTCCCCCGCTGGAGACTGCTCAGCAGGGAAACTCTCCACTAGGAGGGCTCGCTCCAACACCCCTGCCTATGTTGGGATGCTGTGAGAAATGACTGAAGCTCAAATCTCTCACCTGAGCCCCTACTCAAAGGTTTGGTCCATGAATAAAGGGTCTCGTACCATATCTGTAGAGTAGCGCGAGAGATCTGTGAACCTTGTCGAGTACTGAGCTACACCCATGCTTCCCTGCTGGAGATGAAGTAGCTACTATATCTGCAACACTCGAAGGGTGGCTGGTACAAACTCCACTCGAAATAAGCTCTCTAAGTCTGTCCATAGGAGTGAAACCTCATCATGCGCCTGGAGCATCAGGCTCCACCATCTTCCTGCTGCTGCTTGAAGGAGGCTGTCAGCAAGGATCACCATGAAGTCTGCTGGTGCACCTACTAGCCTGAAGACTCTCACCACAACCTCCAGCCAATCCTCAACTGTCTGTGGGTCCATATATCCCCGGAACCTGGGTGGCCTCTAGCACTAGAACTCGTGTAGTGTGCTGAAGTGGCGTGAATCAGCTGTTCATTGGGATTGTGGCATCGGTGGCCCAACGGGTGGAAGTACAACTGGTGCCTCCGCGGGTGCCTCAACTGAAAGATGGCCCTGTACTGAGGCCTCATCGCTGGGCGGGCTGTCAGTATGTGCAACCCTTATGGCTCTAGCTGGTCATCCTTGGGGAGGCATCCTAAAAGAAACAGATATGACATTTTCAAAAGACTGAACCTAGTGAGCTGACCTGGTTTGAGCTGACTTAAAGAAAACTTTTGTAAACACACATGTAATCTCTGTTTTCGTGCACTGAGTTGGAAATCAAAAGTCAGGGTCCTGGTGTATGGATACGTCGGTCGCCGCACCAACACTGGACTCCATGAACTGAAAACCACACTCAGTGCACTTAACACTATTTCTTCACAGAAAAGAAAATACCAGAGTCCTATGTTCTGCGGTTGAATCGACTCCTCTGATACCAATTTTTCATGACCCATCCCCCAGGGCCAGTGTCGTAACTACCCCAAGCCCGACTTCCATAGGCCAGATGCTGGTGACTAGCACCAAAATAGAAAATCCCTATAACTGGGAAGGCATTCCCTTTATGAAACCTAAACACACACAAAACCAGAGTACAAGCAGAAGCAAACAATAAGTAAATAAATATAACATGTGTGCTAAAAGTACAAAGGGGGGAAGAAATACAAGTCCAACAGTAAAGTACAAGAAAAATAAAAAATAGCAGAATGGTGTCAAGCTGCTCTTGGATCATCCTCCGGAGTCCCTACCTGAAGGGTAGGTACAGATAGACACCTCACCTCTCCATGTTCGTCTGTCACCTACGGGTACCGTCTCGTCATGAAGTCCACCTCTGGGTACCGTCTCGTCGTCAAGTCCACCTCTAGGTACCGTCTCATTATGAAGTCCACCTCTGGGTACCATCTCATTGTCAGGTCCACCACCAGGTACTGTCTCATTGTAACGTCCACCTCCAGGTACCGTCTCGTCATAACGTCCACCTCCAGGTACCTTCTCGTCGTGAAGTCCACCTCGGGTACCGTCTATCTCTACAAGCATCAACCATGATCAGTGTTGTCTGTCATCTGCATCCAACACAACAAGGTGAGGGCATAGCCCATGTAGGGGTGAGTATAATGATACTCAGTAGGGACCCTGAGACCCTAAAGTATCACTAAACCCAACATGGATAAAACACAAGGAAAGATCTCAATAGATAACCTTTACTTCGGTATATGCCCATACATATACCTATGTTTTCAAGTAACCCATCTCAATATTGAGGTAATCACCAAGGTCAATGACTCAGCTCAAAACATGATTTTCATTAACGAAACCACAGCTGCTGGAGAACTCCTCCTCTATCGAGTACAGTAGCCCTGTCACAACTCTGAGGTGCCACTCACTAACCTTAGACTGCTGAAGTACTACTCCTGTTGAGTACCACGGGTGTGCAACCAAATATTGTGCGCTTTGTCCGCTGTGGGTCTGCCGCCAAATACCGGCCGCTCCCCCTAATAGCCTTCAGTGGTACTCCTCTTGTCGAGTACCACGGGTCTGCTGCCAACTACCAGGCGCTTCGTCTACCACGGGTCTGCCGCCAAATTCTAGGCGCTCCGTCCACTGGGCTAATCGAATCACTCTGACTCGAATCCGTCAAGCAGTTATCAGCTCTACGGTTACTAGGTCTCCGTACTCCAAACGATCATCTCCGGGAGGGTCCGCTCCACGAGCCACTGGTCGATACTCCAATTATCACAAATTATCATGATGATGTATCATAAAGGACCGCCTCGTCACAGGGGTCTCAACACAATAGACGGTGCATCAATCGGACACCCGGTCTGTGAGTTATTAGCCTTTTCGTCCCGGAGGCCCGGTTGGTTTCGTGTACGAACCAACCTGACCGTATCTCAATTGTACCCCGAACTCCCATAGGGTATACACAAAGGGACCGTTTCTCACCGATATTACAAAATTCGATGATGGTTCATCAAGCGGACATCCAGTCTGAAAGGTATTAGCTTTTCCGTTCCAGGGGCCCGGTTGGTTTCTAAGCTAAAACCAACTTGACCGTACTCCAACTACATCCAAAACATAGGTGATGTATTCCAAAATACCCATCTCAATAACAGGATTCCAACAATGTTGACATCACTTCAATCGGACGTCTGGAGCTCATGTTATAAGTGTTTCCGCTCCGAGGGCCTGGTTGGTTTCAGGTTCGAACTAATCCGGCCATACACAAACTTCGCCGAAACCTTGAGTGTAATATATTGAAATGACCGTCTCAATCCAAGGAATCCTACACAGTAAAAGATGCCTCTATCGGAGGTCCAAAACTCAAGATATGTGATTTTAACTAAAGAAGGTCCGAAAATAGGGGGTCTGGCCCCGGTCCGACCCGGCCCAACACCCACTGAGTCGGCCCGAACCGGGTCATCCTGACTCAGGTCCGATTCCGGCCCGGTTGGGAGCGGCTCGGCCCGGCCGGCGCCGCCGGGTGGACGGTTGCGGCTCGGCTGGTAGGCCGGTTGCGGGTCGGCAGGTTGCGGCTTGGCCGGTTGGCCAAGCGTGTTGCACTGAGCAGGGGAGGCACGACCTCCCCGCTGATTGATGCCAGTGGCGCCAGCTGGCACCGCCCCCCAGGCGTTTCGGATCCCACGCGGCTGCGGGGTCCATCGCATCGTCACCACATCTGTTGCCGTGGTGGCTTTTCTCTAGCGGTGCGCTAGGGTACCGCTGCTTCCAGGCAGCCGGACGGCTCCGGCCCCCACCTCCAGTTGCCGGCGTCACCGCGCTGGCGCGGTGCGCTGACGGCGTCTTCTGCGGACCACCAGACACACTTCGGTGGTCCGATTTGCCCGTCGTCTGAGCCTGCGTCTCTCCTGGGTCCCGTTCGTCACTGCGACAGCTTCCATATGCCTTTGTGGTCCCATTTCATCATCGCCTATCAAAACATGCACAAACAAACAAACTATCTACGGAGGGTCTGGGCTTGTTTGTTAGCCCTTTCCCTCCGAGTTAGAGGCTCAAACAAGATTTAAGAATTCAAACTAAAATCCAATACTAAAAATAACCCTGATTCTAACCCACATGAAAGAGCGATCCGCAAATCAACCGGGCAGAGGTTAGTCTATGCTCGTCGTTCTTTCCTCAAAAAGGAAATGAGAAATTCAAACAAACCCCCTACCTCTTGCTCGTCGCTCGTTGGCGGAGTCGCGGAAGGAATACAATGAAGACCGACGTTTGTCGCATTCACCACATGTCCCCAATTCTGAGCTATGTCGGTTCATTGACGATGTTGAGGAGGATAGGTGTCTAGGGAAGGAAGGTCAAAGAAGAATCACGTGGAAGATCGTCGTTGGCATTCTTCACGTTTTTTTGGAGAGGATAAGATTTCCCCAAGTGTTGGGCATCGTGATACTTTACCTGCGCTTCGTCGCTTTATGAAGTCGTCCCAAAACCTTCTCCCATGATCTCTATATATAGGAGAGGTGAGTGGTATGTAACCATTGTGGAATTTATTACGGTTCATTTATTTGGAACATTCCAAAATTCCAATGATACAGTTACTTAATTTAAAAAGGGGGTCGGGTGAATTAAATTGCATTGGCACAATTTAAGATGTGTGTTGGCACAACTTAAGAGGGGAGGATTCCAAGATGTTTCCCCCACATAGCCTGTATCAAAACATATGACACGAATTAAGATTATGTTAACACATAAAATTATTTGACAGCAATTAATTTCACATCGAAACATAAAATTAACTGAAAACAATTAATTTTATGTCAACTCATAAAATTAACTGACATAAATTAATTTTATATCAACTCATAAAAATAATTGAGAGCAATTAATTTTACATCGACACATAAATTTAACTAACAGAAATTAATTTAATGACAACTTATAAAATTAACTAACATAAATTAATTTTATATCAACTCATAAAATTAATTGAGAGAAATTAATTTTTTTCGACACATAAAATTAACTGACAGAAATTATTTTACGTCGACCTATAAAATTAACTGACAACAATTTATTTTACATCGACCCATAAAATTAACTAGCACTAATTAATTTTACGTCAAACCGTAAAATTAATTGATGGGGGGGTTGAGAGGTTTCATCTCCTTCCCCATTAAATGGTAGGTTAGGGTTTGGCGGTTCCACCACCAACTTCCAAGTGGAGCTTCTAAGAACTTTTTCTGCACGACAAGTGTTTAACAAAATAAAATAAATTATTAACCTATTTTATTTTCTTAACCAACGTAAAACCCCAAAAACTATCTTTCATTCCCGACCATCCTCCATCAAGGTGAATGTATTCTTAAATTAAAACTCGTGCTACGAGTTCAACGGTGCCCTCAGAATTCGATTCCGAGAAACGGTTCAAAATTTATTATAACGCTGCTCGTACGTTTACTGAACGTACCTGAAAAAAGTTCGGAAAATTATTATCAGACACCCTTGACCCACTACAGTCACAGTTAGGCTCTTCCTAGAAGAAACACACCCCAATGAACTCTACGGTACTCTCGGATTTTAAATTCGAGTTACCATTTAGAAGTTATGAATTTTACAATAAAATATTTGTCACTTAATTATTTTATTTACGGAAAAAAACTAACTTCTCAGGTGGCCCGCGCCGTCTAAAGTTAGTATCTTCTTAAAGAAAGCATACCCTGACGAGTTCAGCTATGGTCTCTGATTTTTAATCCGAGTTAGCATTTGTGAGTTATAAGCATTTGAAAAATAAGATATCATTAATTAATTATTTTATTTACCGTTATGCCAATTTCCGGTTTTCTCATAGGAGGCCTGTGATGACTAATCTTAAGTCACGCCTACGGTAAACCCGTAATTCTAAGCACAATGGTTCCCATATATTTCTAATCCGAGTAACATTTTACGAGTTATTCCACTTTTTCAAGAAAACTGCTTACGTGCGTTAATTTAAGCTTAACAAAACATCAGAAAAATTATTCTGGGCACAGCAGGCCTCGGAATTAGGTGCCGTCAGAAACTCCGTACTCGTAAAATTCCAAATAATTTAAGAAAATAAAATTTCCTTGAAATTTTTGTGTCCTTACAAGGAATATGATTGTACCTCTTCAAAACGAACCTCAATATATTGATTTAGGTTTTGGTTCAAAATCATCGATTCAAATTAAGAACTAGATAAATTAGTAAATCGTCAAATATACTCCATATTCCCTTCATGGAATACTTTTCATCTCTCTTATAATTGAATTTTTTTTAGCCCAGTGTAGAGGATAATTATGTCTCAAATAAACCATCATTTTCCCATTCATAGCATCTCCCCCTTTGGTTTAGTCATTATTAACATCTCCAATATCATTTTTTAAATCATGATAAGTTATCTAAAATTATGTAATTAAATGGTATATAAAAAATTCTAAACATTGAGTACATCAAATTACTTATTGGTAGAAATATTATATTCATCCTTAGATTTTATCTCAACATTATTTATCATCAGGGATCTGGAAAATTCCTTAATATTTAAATTATTAATAAATTTTTACATTCAAAATATAGATGAAATTCAATTTAATATAGGGGAAAATATAAGGATAGATAACCATTGATCAGGTTCATGTACATGTGGTTTAATAGTTGAATTTTTTTTTACTATCTTTTTTAGAATCTCATTCATATCACTGATGTTTTTTTCATCATGCATTCTAAATATATGAAATTTAATATTATCATTCATGTAGGTTAGTTGTTGAATAATTTAATGTCAATTATAGTAAAATTAAATGGTTTCATACTTTTCAAAAGCTATATTACACAGAGAAATTGTATTAAATTCATTAGATCCTAATTCTCGGAAAATAATTTTCATAGCCATGTAAATACGATCATTATCCACCACATTATCAATAATCAAATATTTCATATTCAACTTAATGTATTATATATGTTTTGATATCATTAAATCAAAATGTTAATAGATGATTATTCCAATATATAGTGATTTGATCTTTTTAACAATGATAGATATCACTATTAAAATTAAGAGAACTGATCATTGAAATAGCTTCACATAATTATTCTATTGAAAACTATCTCCGCCTATTGGGTCATTCACTCTAGCGTGTTATGGATTAAAAATTAAAAAACATTGGAGAGTATGAATCCATACAAATTTTTCTTAATAGGATGGAAAATTAGTTTATCTTCAAATATTAATATATATAGAGGATTCCTTGAGATACAAATCACTAGTCTCACATAACAATGATAATGAATGAATAAGGGGTAAACAATGTCTTTTGAAAATTTTAGAAAAAATTATATCATTCCACTTGAATTAAAGTGATCATGTATTTATCTCTTAATATTATGTAATGTAATTGAAATAAAAAAATAAATAGTGTGACATGGTGATATAATGTGGTTCGTGGAATAAACATCTCATAGTCCACCCCAAAAAAACACTCCCTACGTACCTGATGAGATTAGCCAATTAGTTATTTTTATCAGGCAACCCCATTAAACTATTGTAAGAAACAAAATCATGGAATATTTCTTTTATAGTATAATTATTCTCCATTCTAGGAACAATTAATATCTTAGAATAAGAAACTGATGCTCCACCAAAACTGAGTAAAATTTTTCAACACTCTAGTTTAATGAGAAGAGATGTAGAAGCTAAATCAGCTTTAGTACAAAATTTCCTCCAAGGCTAAAAGAGGTTGGATTTTCAATAATGAAAAATCTCAGCTAGTAAATATTATATGAGTTTTGTATTCATTCTTATTTCATAGTTAATAGTAAGAAAATAATAATGATGCAATTACTTTGTATTTCATGTGTTTCATCATCACATCAGGTATCAATAACATTGCCACCATATTCATTATTTTATATAATAGATCGTTTATTATAGATAAATTATACATACATAACTATAATATTTTTAAATTTTAGTATGTATATAATTGAAATAAATTGAAACCAAAATTTTCTCCATAATTGTTGTATCAATATTGATGCATTAAAAAATAATTTGTCGCTAAAATAAATTAAACTGATAATGTTAATTGAAATTTTAAAAAACAAAATTATTGATTTATTACATCCTAAGAAAATCCACATGATATTATGCACACAACCATTGACAAATTAAAATATTAGAATTTTAATTTTTAAAAATATCTCATTGATTAATTTCTCACATATTTTTATTATAGATCCTCCATAAATCAAGTGGATATTCATATTTCATTTTTGAATATGGTTTTAAAAAATTTTCTATATAAAAATACACTAGCTTTCACATGTAATCAACTTGACCATATTTAAATGAAAATTATATCTAGTTAACATATTCCTCCTTAAAATTCTCCAAATATTTTCATAAAATTAATATTGGTGTGTTATAATAATATTAAATCAATTTTTAGAGTCACTAAACATATGATTCAACATTGTGTCTAGATGACGTATATTTAGATTATTTAAAGATATTTACTATATGTAAAAAATAGAAATAATATAGTTAATATACAATGATATGACTATATAAACCAAGAAACGTGATATGGAAACTGAGTAATTTCTTAGTGAGTTTATTCACAAAAAAATGAATATCAAAGAATAGATTAAAATTTTATCATAATTGAATGAATTATATATAATCTTATTATAATTATAAAAAAATTATTTCAATAATATTATGATTTCTATAGTAAAAAAGATAATTAAAATAATTTTATTTGTTTATAATCTCTGATTCTGATGAGAGATTTATTAAAATGTGGTTTTAAACATAGGGAATACTCCAATACATGAGTATCCAAACATGTAGTTCATCTAAAACATATGGTTAATGAAATAGAGTGTTTCAAAATTTTATTATTCCAAATATATTTTTTATCAATTACATAGGGTTCGAAAATTGATGATGACTACCAACTAGGGAATCCAAATTAGAGGACGATGACTAACATTAAGATCAATTCTTTCTTGAAAATTATAATTTTTTTGAACAAATGATTAAGATGATATATGAACAAAGAATATTTATCAATAATAAAGATAATTTAAAAATATTAAATTTTTTAAAAATAATAAGCAATCAATAAAAAGAAATATATTTTAACAGTGAAAAATAAATTTTAAATAAATTGATACACTAAATAAATTTTTTGTTATCAATTATAATATAAATAATATGTGTTTTAGAAATTTTTATAATATCAAAAAATTAAAACAGTATTAATGAATACATTTTTTTGGTTTGATATGTGAAAACTATTATGGCTGGATTAGATGGAATTGGTTACGATGTGGGAAATACTATTTTATTATATTATTTTTTAGTGATTGTGGATTGAAAAATAGAATGTAAAGATACCTTTCCAAGGTTGAGATACAAGATTAATTTTTTTTTCATGGTCATGTTGTTGATACTAGATTAGTTGTTATGAGTTGAGAGATAGGTTTTTGTAGGTTTTATTATTTAATGTAATTTTTCATAGTTATCTTTTACTATGTAATAATTTATACCTTCATGTATATCCCCCGTTGATATATGATTTGGTTGAGTCATAGAATACATAGGATCAAATAATGGTAATGAATTTAAATAAAATGATTGAAATTTATGCTATGGATGGTAATGATATATTAAATTCAAACCTAGAATCATTTCAGATATATACCCTAAGAGAATTGGATGAAATATCAAAATGAAATGATTAATATAAAATAACCTTGAATTTGATAAATTAATAAAAATTGTTGAACTAGAATTTAAAATTTTGATTTATGATTTAAATGATATTTCTAAAATTATTATGTGACTAGTGATGTTATATCTCATTTCATGTGTTCCTAGAATTAGATTTCATTTCTAGCCATTTTGGTGGATGTTTGGATTTTAGGTGGGTCATTATATATTATTTGATAAAATTGTATTATATTTTCCCTTACTATATTGCAGTGCAACACAATAATTATCATTTATTCATTATAATTCTACTCCATGTGAGTCAGTATATCTCCTGACATCCATAATATTGTTTGGTTCTATGTGTCTTACCCAACATCAATAATATTGAGGATACAAATGGTTTACTAATCTCGTACAATTCTATCTCAACAAGTTAGATAAGAATATATAGCCATAATATCGTTGTGATGTCTAAGGTATATGGTATGGTCTCATGCGTGCTATTATTGAACTCATTGTCCCTATGCATGTGTGTATGAGATGAAGAGGCATATTTTTTTGGCATGCATAGGTATATTGAATATAATGGGTATGGTTATTATAGGGCAAATTGAGCATATGATTTAAGGACTCGAGGTATAATTCCTAATTACTTGGGATGTGATGGATTTATGTCTTACTTTTTTGTCAAAATTTTGATGGTCATTCAATATGATGTTGTTCTGATTATGTTTTTTGGATGAGTGGGTTTACTTATGATGATTATGGGAACACCAAGACGTAATATATTGGGTTGAGGGAGACTAGTTTAGTAGGAAAGTGGATATTGGGTACCTTATATTTATAATAATTGGTTATTAATTTAAATAATTAAATGTGTTTCTTTGAGAGTCAGTCTTTTTGGGTTTGGGATATTTTACATCTGATTTATGTAATGAGTCGCATCCATTTATTTTTTCACTAATATATTCATAATTATTTGAAGTTTATATGAGAGTTTTCAGTGAGCACTCCACATATTAATCTTGTTTGATTAAACTAATTTATAAACTATTTTATAGTAATGAGGGAACATGATGAGGACTAGTTTGGGTTATACTATATTTTTTATGCTGAAAAAGAGATTTTGGTGTTTATGGTAACTTCCTGTGTATTGTTTATGGTATTTTTATTTATTCCAATATTGTGTGAAATTTCATATATTTGGATTTGTTATTAATTTATGTTATAATATTTATTTTACAATATTTATCATTTCGTGGGATATGTTGAAGGTAATGTCTATCATTTTATGATTTTTCTGACCTTTATGACTCATCTCCAACCATTTTTATATTATAGGTTGGTTGTGAGTTTTACTATTATCCTCACTATAGGTTTAGGAGGGGTAACAATATAGGGGATATGAAACATAGTGCTATTATACATTCTGGGGAATATATAGGTTGAGTATTGGGAATAGGCACTCATTACGATTTAATGGGTTAGTAGGGAAATAGTATTTATTAAACATAACAAAATATAAACGTAATGGAAATTTTTATAGAAATAAGATTTTTGGTCTCCCTATAATTTGATTTAAGGAAATTGTGTTTATTGAATGTAAAATCCCACATAGTTTTTTTGTAGGGTCGAAACCATGTTAATAATAACACATCATGTTGTTATGTGCCTCAGGTTAAATTGGGTAAAAATGAGATTTAAGATGGATAACTGTTAATTAATATTAATTATTATATATTTCATGTCTATAGAGCCCCCAATATTTTTTTATTTTGTAGGAATGGACCAATGATGACTCCCTCATCCGAATCATGCTAATGATGTTCGTTAAGAATATTATCTATATCACTATAGAATTAAGGATAATAATGTTCTGGGAGGAAGACGATTAAAGGGTTTTAATGGAATATTTTGTAGAAGTAAGAGGGATATTTTATAGATTAGGATACCATGGATTATATATAATAATTATATATTTCCTTCATGTAAATATATTCTTGGATGATGTATTGGATTCTATTAGATGTTATCATGATTGGTGGATGTATATGTTAGTTTTATTTGTTTCCATTATGATAATAATGAGTCCACAATTGTGTGGAAATATTTTAGAGATAATTTTATTGATGTTTTTCTTTCATAAACCATGATTTTGTCTTTTCATTAATAGATTCTAACTATTTATAAAGGTAATTATAGTGTGGGTGAGTTTTTAATTCATTTTAAACTTCTGTTTTATTTATAGAATTATCCTACAACATCTTTTTTTCGCATTCTCTTTTAACAAAAAAAATTATTCACATGCCCTTACTTTTTTTTATTACATTCTCTCAATTGAAATTGTGTCCCATATTCTTATGTAGTAGTATTACATTATCTTTCTCTCTTTATAATTTACACTATATTGGAATTAAAATAATCACTTCATGCTATATGTAATTCAAATCTATACGTCAGCTTTTGGAATAATAATTTTTCATTATGGAATGGAAACCATTTATTCTATAATAATATTCCTCATTTTCATCATCGTGATGTCATTTTATAATAAAAACTCTTTTGTTTGGTTTCAAACATAGTATAACATTTCCTACATTATCATATTTTATATTTTTATTTTTATATACATAATGATATTCATATATTCTATGTTGTATATAAAAACATAGGGAACCCTTGATCCTCATCAATTTGTTTTAATAATCCTCATTTAATACCTAAATCTTGGATTACTATTATGAATTTTTGATCATGAGTGATCATCATGGGAATTATCCAATATTATCCACTCAAATACCGAAGTTCCATATTTTAAAATGTATTTAAATCTTCAATAATTCATATTTTTTATCTAACATTACATTTCATGAGGATATGATTTTTTTATATTATTATATTGGATTACACAACCTTCCAGTTGTTTGTGTGGTATAGATCCATGTTAAAATGATCAATCATTATTCTAAATGCTGTTTTCATCAAAATATCATATACCAGAATCATAAATTTTAACACAAGGTATCATGATAGTATATCTTATGAACTACAGTATCTAATATCATGTATCATACAATATTATTATAATTAAATATATTCTTATATCATATAAGATGTATTACTATCTCATCAAATCATCATAAATTGAAGTAATGTATATTTTGAACATTAAATATTATGAACATGATATACCATAACATGATATTAAACCATATACGATTGGGAAATTTTGATGGGTTCCCGTCGCAAAAGTTCATTTTTATGCGGTCACATCACAGTTTCCCCTTTCTAGAAAATGGAATTGCAAAAACATTTTTTTGTGACCATTCATCACAAATAAAGACATTTTCTGCATGATTATGCCTTATATTAAATATTTTATCCCTCTTTCAAAAAAAACATTTCATGATGGGACCCTTGAAATTAACATTTTTGCGATGGGCCCCTCGTAAATAATTATTTTCGATTGTCCCATCGCAAAAAAATAAAAAATAAAGAAAATAAAAAAAAATTATTAAATTTTAATAAAATAATAATATTAAAATAATAATAAAAAAACTAATATATGGAACATTAATAAAATATTAATATTGAAAATTATAATAATATATAAAAACTAATAAAATTATAAAAATGTAATTAATTTAATAAAACTAATGAAAAGACAATTTTCACAATAATAAAAAATAATAATATAATATAACCATAATAAATAATATATAATATTAGAAGGAATGTAATAATATAATAAAAAACACAATATTGACAACAATATAAAAAATTCATTATATAGATATATAAATATATGGAATAATAAAAATATTTCAAAATTATCTTATATTGAAATTTTTATCATAAGAAGTAAATAATTAACTGAGGGGAAGTGTAACTTGGTTGAGATTATGGAGACGGAGGAGTGAACCTCATCCATAAACCTTGAGTCAGACATCACATGTACTTCATCGTCTACTCATTTTTCTACTGCTACTACCATCTATAATTCTCTTCATACTATTTCGATGGATCACTTCGTGTTCCCTACACAGACTCTCTATAATATCACCCTGAACTCACAACATATCCTTATACTTTGCAGTAGACGATGACGATTCTCCAAGTTCCCCTTTATAGCTACATGGCAACATCGCATCAATACCATAAAGACTCATAGAAATCAATACACAGCCTATTCCAACAATTCAGCCTTTCTCGAAGGCGTATTGGTTTACCGACATCTATGTTGCCTCATAAAATCATACTTCACACATTTTATCCTTGATCTTTGGAAAATTATCAGTCTATGTCTGAGATGGTGAAATCTCATACGACACCTACAATTTCTATTTAATATTAGTATTTGTAATATATTAGTGGTATTAAATTATTAAACTCAAAAATAAATAATATTGACCACAAACTCATACTCGAGACCACCTCTAATCTCTCCAATGATACGATTATTGTATATCCTCTTATAAATGTTGAACTCTGTAATATCAAGTTATTCCACTACATATATGAATATAAAATAAATATTTTTAATTTAATTGATATAATTTATTTTAAAAAAGGTAACGGACATATGTTACCTATGTATACTGAATTCATGACTACTAGCTCGATGTGTGAGCCCCTAGCTCCCCTAATTTTGTCAACCTACTGATGATCTCCTTTAAAATGTCTGCCCATCTTGTGTGAAGATAATCCATCCCAATCTTACGATGAAATGTAACCAATTTAATGGATGCAGTAAGACTGACCAAACACTATTACTCGATCTTTCCTCATTGATTTCATCCTCAAATTGTGAAAACAAATGATAAAAATTATGACGAATACACACCTCACACGCATCCTAGAAAGAGTCACACATATAATCATCAATTGGATACCATAAAACATAAAAATATTAAATAATATCAATGTAATTATTTAAATAAATTTCAAAATAAATATTATTTATTTACATACCATCCAATGATCGATCATGAACTACTGAATAGAATTGGGAATATGATGACATGTAACCCATGATCTAAAAAATAATTCGGCAATATACCACTACCTAGTCTAATAGATATATATGAAAATATGTTAAAAATGATACCACATAGTCAAATAAGTAGTTTATAAATATATTAAATATAATTAATGAAAACTAACTAAAATAAAAATTTAAATTTACCTCTTCATTATTGGATCAATGCTAAGACGTGGACATCGCTCGGTTATAAATTCTGAAATCATCAATCTTGCATGAGTACAACCCCTATGATTCATCACTGAACTGCTAGTAGACTGAGTTTTAGATGATCCAAAAATCATGCTCATCAAGATAAATATTAGCCTCCCCCAACATGGAAAATATATCTAATTCCATCTTATATAGGAAAAGATGATTAATAGAAAATAGTTGAAAACAACTATTATATATATATATTGTACGATTATAACAAGCATTTAATTGTTTAAATCTTCATATCCATCCTCATCTTCATATATTAAATTCTCAATATATTCATATTCATCCACTATGTCATCAATTTACTTAGGAGTTTCATTTTCATCATCTATTTCCATTTAAAATTCATTTTTTATATCAATAAAAACATCATCACCATCGACCCATGGCTATAAGGTTCCATAATTGATATTCGGGACTCTTCATGTGAAATATGGATTTTGAGTAGTCACTTGAAAATTTTAAATTCCTTGGAATTCAAGAGAACCAAATGCACTTTGAGTAAACTAATTATCTCCACAATTAGTTTTTATTATTCTCCATCAATTAATACACTCTCTAGATGTAGGACAATAAACAAGCCTTTATCACTATCAAACAAGTGAAATTTATACATCGTTATGTAATTCAGTCATATATTACATTATTCAATTATTTCTTCAAGCATGTCATATAATTCAACATTATTTTCTCTATAATGAGATCCTCTCAACAAGACACCACTATTAATTGTTTTTTATTCCCTATCTAAACATTTATTAAATAAAAAAGCATTCACTATATATGAAATATATGATTTCATCATTTTGGATGGTGGGTTACTCAATTCTCACAACTAGTTATCAATTTAATCAACATGTGGAGATACTTAAAGATTTGTAACCCAATTTTCAATATAACATGTAATAAATTTATTTAATATGTTAAACCATGATTAATTTATATTACTGGTTTTTGAATCTAGTATGAAAAATTATTTTCTTGTCATTCTTCAACTGCAGCTACTGTACTTTGTGGGAAATCTGTCTTCCTTTGATTATCATATAATATTAAAATCAATAAATAATTATTTACATCATTAATGATTATATAATAAGTGATATGTTCACTCACAGTACAAATGGTTTCATTTCTTAATTGTTGAGATGAATATATGTATGATATCTATAATGTTCAGCATCAAAAATCCATCATTTATGAGTTCCACAAAGTCCATGTTCAGTCTGAATAAAAATAGATAAATGATTTTTCATTTCATCATAAACATTTATCTTATTATGGAATGTTAGGTTATTTCATTTGGGATATTTAGATTTATAATAATGAGAGTAGAAAAATTAAATTTCATCCTTTGAATAAGATTCTAAAATTGAGCCTTTAAAGGATGCTTTGTTACATACTTTTTTTTCATTTTCAACATGTATCACTTGAATTAGTATATCCACTTGCATTGCACCAAACCTAAATTTTTTTTCATTATTTGTAAAATTTAATATCAAATGTTCCACTAATTCAAATCTAGTTGGTGGGAATATTTTTTCCAGATCTTATAAAATGAAAACAACATATTTATGTAGTATTCTTAGTGTGACATATCATGTCGTCACTGCACAAATATATAAAAAAAGATATATCATTTAGTGAAACATAAATCCTATAATTGAAAAAGCATTTTAATTCATTTGAAATTATAATTTCCATTATAACATGACGTTCAAGTTATTTTAATGTTTTAAAATGACCATTTCTGAAACATCTTGAAAAATTGAAAACATACCAATATAGAAGTCTCAAATCTGCAATCCACTAACTAAATTAAAAAAATACCTTTGATAATTTATAAGATACTTTTATATTAATTAACAACTGTGATGTAGAATTTTTTGATAGTTAATTTTCTAGTTTCCTTCAAATTTGAACAAGATAAAAAAGTGACTTTACATTCTCTTTTGTCTTACTTGGGGAGCCCAAAATTATATAAAACATATTATCAATATAGTTTTTCTAAATACATATTACATATAATATTTGAAAAATCTACAAAATAGAATAATATGGTGGATCTAAAAAATAATTCATGTTGTCTGATTATTTTTCATTCCCAAGGGAAAAAAGTTTTTGTTGGTTTGTAGTTGGTCCAAATACAATGGGAGGTAATGTAGAGACAAAATACGTTTACTCCATAAATAATATAATTGTTGTCGGCCTATCTTTATCAATTGTTAAAAATGTGAAATGATATTCATTCCACTAGAAAAGATGATCCTTTGGAATAAATCTGTGATGACCTTAAAAAATATCAGTTTCTTCCATTGACTAGCATAACTGATTTATTGTCTCTCATACACCACATTCATGATTTTTGACATTGTACACTCTATCCAGATAACAATTCATATTCTAAGGAGTTACTAATTTTCCACATTAATGCAGCTTTTGTTAAAAACATTCCGCATCAATATCATTTCTACTAACATTATTACTCAATAATAAATTTTACTCAACAATCAATGGCTTCAAATAAACATCAACATTATTTTCTGCATATCATAGAATTAATAAGTTCAAAATGATATATCGCTACTTCATTAAAATACATGGAGGTGTATTGTACATAGTTATAAATATAGGCCAACAATATTATTAACTACTGTAAGAATAATATTGATAGATTTTTTCAGTACGAAGACCCATATGATTTTTCGGTATTATAAAGAAAAAGATGGGTGTAAATAGTGAAAAAATTCCAGAAATCACATTTAGAGGGATGATTTCATCTTTTTCCTGTTGAAATATAGTTTTTATCCTAGGAAATCAATGACACAATGTTCTGAGACATATATATACTCTGAAATCTAGGTCAAAGTGGAAAATACATGAACATTTTTATAAGAATCAATCTAAACATCCCTAGTTGAGCCTCTTTACACTCAGGTTGTCCACATGTATTATACCTATTCCACGAATAGTTTTCACAATAAAATAATATGAAACCATTTGAACATTATTGATTCATTTGCTAAACATGTACCAGATTATGAAAAATCCTCTTACTCTCATTAATATTTCTAGGATGCACATTTCTTTCAGGAAATATTGTTTTAACGAATGAGAATATAAGATCAAAACAACTATTTTAAAATCCATTATCTAATATAATGTCCAAAAAAAATTCAACCACATTAACGTTTCTTATCTTGAATCTAAGATATAATGAATCCTCAACAAAACTGAACATCTCATAAAATTAAGATGGTTCTATCTCTAGAGTTAAATCAATATCATCTAGAGTCTCAATTTTCTTAAATATGGTCCTTCCATCTCAATTACATTATTTTTAAATCATGTTGGATCTGTAATCAAATTATTAGTATATTTTCTAGAACATCATTTATCTTGTTAATAAAAAAACATAATATTTTAGAAAACCAAAACACAATAGAGAACCCCAAATATATTGTCAAATGTGTAAAACCTCTACAGGTCACATTTCATACATGGACACTTTATTGTTTATTAAAAAATAAAATATGGTTTTGATGTTGTAAATGATAAAAAAGATTCAACGCTCCTAATATATAAGGGATTTATATTAGAACCATTTGGATTCATTTTATGATTTATCGAAAAGTGGTCATTAAATTTTAACTTTTGTTGACTATTTATTACACATTTCTCTAAATTAAATAATATAGATAATTATTTATTATTAATATTATATAATAAAAACAGGGTAAATAAATTTCTAGTTATTCCAAAGTATTCTTAATTATTAGTAATTATTTCCAATTATTTCAAAATATGTTAAATTATTTATAATTATTCCTAATTATTCCTTATTATTCATAAATATTTCTAATTATTAGTAATTATTTCTAATTAAGGCAAATTATTTCAAATTATTCCTAATTATTATTAATTATTCTTAATTATTCCTTATTATTCCAAATTATACAATATTATTTCTATTTACTTCTAATTTTTTTTGTAAAAATCAATTTTTCCTAGGTGTATATAATAATTTCAAATTATTCATAATTAATACAAATTATTTCTAATAATTCCTAATTACTTATAAGTAATCATAGTTATTTTTAATAACTCTAAATTATTCAAATTTATATCTAATTTGTGGTAATTAATGATAATTATTAATTATTTGTAATTATTATTATTATTAGTAATTATTAGTTATTAATACAAATTCATAGTAATTATTTATAATTATTATTAATTATTATTAATTATTTATAATAATTACTAATTATTCGTAATTATGGACAATTATTTCTAATTATTCAAATTATTCATTATTATTGAAAATTATTCATTATTATTTCAAATTATTCATAGTTATTTCTTATTATTAATAATTATTCTTAATTATTTATAATTATTACTAATTATTGATAATCATTTCTAATTATTACTATTTATTCATAAATATTCTTAATTATTCCTCATTATTTTGAATTATTCGAAATTATTTATAATTTCTACTAATTATAGCCAATTATTTATAATAATTTCTAATTATTTGTAATTAATTTCAATTATTTCTAATTGTTGATAATTATTGAAAATTATTACTAATTGTTTTGTAGTAATAACTAATTTTTTGAAATTATTACTAATATTTTGTAATAATTTCTATGTTTTGTAATTATTTCAAATTTATTGTAATTATTTTTAATTTGTTATAATTAATACTATTTGTTTAAAATTATTAATAATTTTTAATAATAAATACTTATAATTAATAATTACTAATAATTATTATGAATTGAAATTAAATTAGTAATTTTTTATTAGTCTGTAGCAATCTAATACTAATTTATGTTATTTGCTACTACTTATTACTAATTACCACAAATTATTACTAACTACCACTACTTATTACTTATTTCAACTAATTATTACTAATTTTGACATAACATTAATAATTTCAACTTATTATAACAAATTTCAATTAATTTTTACTAATAACCCTGATTTTTTAAATTTAAAACTAATTATATCTATTTTTATTAGTAATTCAAATTAATTATAAATAATTATTAATAATTAATATTAATTATCTCTAATGATCACTAATTAACATTAATTTGTTTAAATATGTAATATTTTATTACTAATTATTACTAATTATAGATAATTAGAATAAATTATTGAAAATTTAAAATGTTTAATTTTTTTAAAAAGCATTAATGAAAATTATAACTATATAGTTCAAAACAAATAACGCATGAAAACTATAAAATTATAATTAAATTTAATTAGTGATAATTAATAATTATTATTATTAATTTTAAATAAATTAAATTAAATACCAAATAAAATATTATATAAATATATACATTCAAATTGAATATTTTTGCAGATGTAAATCAAGAAAGTTTTTAACTTGTAACATTTCAAACTCTAAAAAATTTAAGCTACAAAATATCATAATAGAGAGGGTGAGAAAAGTTTAGAGAAGTTGCGAATGGAAAAAATAGGGGGGTATAGGTAAGATCATTTGCGAATGGAACATTTCTGAAGGGAGTATTGTCTCAAATACAAGTATTTGCAAATGGGACTATCACAAATATTTTGGTGGTTATTAATTTAGGCGGCGATAAACAATATTATTTGAGATGGGACTCGTCACATTTACTATCATGACGACACATTATATTTGACATTCTATTTCAAGTATTATTTATTGTGAGGGTCTCGTCAAAAACAGTTAAACAGTTATTAGTTGAGGGGGTGGTAAAATATAGTATTTTTGGCCATACCCATGGAAAATGCCACCATTCCAACACATTATTCACGGCGGGCCGTCACAACTAATATATTTCCAACATATTATTTCTGATAGGGATCCTCCATGGTCGGAAACAACCGAATACTGGGAAGAGTATTAGAAACTAGTGTTTAACCCATATCAAAAATACTCTTCCAACACTATGGTGTGTTTGGTGTGCCTAATATATTTGGAACAATCCGTCGCAAAAATCTTTTTTATTTACTTTTTGTGACGGGTCAAAATTCCGGACATAAGTAGTTTTTTCGATGGACTATTTGCGACAGGTCCTATACTCGTCGCAATTGGCCCATAAAAAATTGTTGGAATTCTTGTAGTGTCTTATTAGAATCATATACAATAAAAATGTCATATATATTCTAAATTATTTGTATGATATGAATTCAATTTCATAGAAGCATGGATAGAATCTTATGAAGATCAAAAATCGTAAAAAACTCAACTATCCAATGTTGTATTGTATCTTAGGATGCCTAATCTATCATAAGAGTATTTCCAGATTATCTGCAGATGAACAATATTAATTGAGTTGTATATGTATAAGTCAATGAAAACATTATTTTTGATAATTTCAAATGATATGAATATGTTATTTTTAGCATAAATTTTATTAAATGACCTGCTTTAATATAATTTAATCATTCTTTCAATCTGTTATGCGATTCCAAAAATGGTTTTAATCACATTATAATTTCTTCCAATAATTCATTGAATTATCAAAATAAATCAAACCAATCTAGAATTTTATTAATGTACATTATTTCATGTTAATACTCTTGATAAGGTTTTTATATATCTCATATTCATTTAAAAATTATCCTCAACCTTAGAATTCAAAACCCTTCATCTAAGTTCATTTCTGTGGTGATTTAAATTTACTACATACTAAGTAACAGATTGTTGGAATCATAAAAATTTAGATATCTTTATTTCATAACCATAAACCAATTTATTCCATTTATAAATATAGTTAAATAAGTTATCATTCACATAGAGTCTACTATCCAATATCATGAATTCTTAAAAATATTGAAGAACGTTTTTTATCCAACTCCATTACAATTAATAAAGTACTACATTCCATCTCAACAATCCTAAAAAATATGGGATTCTAACCCTAAAACTTTTGTATTATATTTTCCTTCCCATCAAATTAATTCCCAATCACGTATATGATTCAAAAAGATTAACATAGATTTACCTATAGACTCTAAGGTTATTATTTTTTTTAATTGGATAGTAACTATATCACCCAATTTCACTACACATACTTATTTCCATCTTCATTGACAAAAAATATAATAAACAAATTCATTTGGGAAACTCATTATCCCACTTTTATTTTTTTAATAATAATGAACTAATTAAAACATTATTTTATTTCAATATAACTCCACCACGCTATTAAAAATAAGTATAATTTATGAAAAATATTATTCTCAAACTTATAGATAACGTTGATAGAATGTAATGTTCTTTTTGGAAAATTCAACTCCCATTATAATATTCTTTTTTTTTAAAAAATTTCGTATCCACTTTTTTTCACTTGTGTGTTTCGAGAGTAAATAAATTCCTTAATGAGAGGGTGATAAAAATTAATTTTTTATTAATGTCCATGTAATTATCTATCTTTATGTCTACATGGCCTAACATTCTTAAGAATAAAAGAGTAATAAATTTTGGTAATAAAATTGTTTATTTATTTATTCCATTTTGTACTAATACAACTATACACACTTTTTGTGCTATCTAAATATGTTTTCTATAATTTCATGATTATAAAATCAACATAATTAAATAGATAAAAGAATTTCATGTGCATGTTACTTTGTCCTCTTTTTATTAAATTTTCACTGATCATTGATAATCTTAATCAAGGAAAAGGAAAAACAGAATAGAGCTGGAGTTACTTTTTAATATAATTTTCTATATCATTCTGGAAAATTAAATCATTACTGAATGTTGAAAAGATGGTGAAATAGTGAATTATTAAATAATGATTTTAAATTGATGAAATCATAATTAATATAAAATTATAATGAAAATAAATGTATTTTTAAAGGAGTTATATTTATCTAACATAAATTCACATTATTTTAAGAACTAATTTATTTTCACCATTGATGATGTTTTTTGAAAATATCATTTTAAACATGGTTTTTATTTTTAAAATATAACTAAAATATTTAAATTTAAATACTTTTATATATTTTTATTTAGAAATTAATTTAATTAATGAATTTTATAATTAATGTAAAAATTTAAAACTTGAAGATAATTATTTTAGATAGCTAAAATTATCATTATAAATAATTTATTTTGGATAAAAAAATCATTATATTGGAATTAATGATTATCATTGGTTTTATTATTAATGTTTATGATAGTTGAAAGAAAAATTTTTATGTGGCTGCTCAATCTACTACCTAAACAATTAACTTACACCACAAACTAATGATGTGGTCGTGTGGCCACCCAATAGAGTTTATTTGGGAAAATAGACAATGTCGTGAATCTACTATGACTACCACTAAAAATACAAAAACGAGTCGAGATACAGCATATAAAAAATTTTAACTTCTATATGAAATAATGATATTTTTTTGGTTACTACATGAAGAATAACCAACCTCCCATGTTTCATTCCACCAATAAACCATGACTCTCACAATAGAAAAAATAAGAAACCCATAAGATGAAACATGAAATGACCATAATATTCTCCAAATGATGTGAATAAATGTACTATGAAATTAATAATTAATTGAAAATGAATTTTGAAACATAAAATAAAGTTGTTATGATCGATCAACTAACTATATGTAGTGTTCCAACAAGTCATGATGCAGTTGGCAGTGGATAAAAAATTGGTCATCCATGAATGTATCATTCCATAGATAACTGAACATGATTTTCATGATATATAAGATTTAAGGCTTACTATATTTAATTGAGTTGGATGATCATATATGAGCCCAAATTGAGAATTTATATTTCTACCATATTTTTATTAATTATATATGATATAGATGTGATTCCATTGAAGTTAATGATGAATAAACAAGGAATATTTAAATATTATGGGGATGATATGTTTTTGATGAAAAATTATTGAGGTATATAAAAGATGAATTTATTGAGAATGGTTAGTGATCTATGAACCCAGTCAAATAATTATATCCAAGACTAAGATATTTTATTGGGTTTTCAATGGGAGACCTATGATTCAAATTCATCTTATGAAAGGAAATGATCAATGAAAATATCTGAGAAATTATATTCATGGGACAAAGTATATTTCAATGACTGGTGAAAAAAATAGTTTACTAATTAGAAAAATTGGGGATTGATAATGTATGAAGATGATAAAAATATTAAGGAACTCTTCAAGGGTTTTAAAATCATCCTATAATCAAAATGATTAGAACAAGATATTATAACGACCTATGAACACCATGTTCTCTATTTTTTACGTCTTAGTTTAGGTATATAATTGAGGGTATTCTATCAACAAAATTGAAATAGTTGTGATGATGAAAATAGGTGAATGCTACATTATCGACCAAATAACACAATAAGACAATATACAAGTTAGGTGACAAATTTTCTAGTTTGAAGCCAATTGAAGTTGTTTTATTCGGATCCATGTTGTATACAAAAAATAATAGATATGTTACCAAATTCATGAGAATATGTATTATATTTTTCATTAATATAAGGAAGAGGATTGAGATATGATTTATATTCAATGAACATTTATTCCAATTGGACCATACGATGAATATATTATAGTAATTCATAAATAAATTAGTTATTAGTCAATCAATGTGAACGAGGTGATAATTTTTTTTGAAGATGGTGACATAAATCAAAAAATTAAAAGCTAATTAATAATTGATCATACTAGTATATGGAATTAAAGATCAAGTAAATATAAAGAATAATTAAAAAAATTATAAATTTCATTACTCCTCAATGGAGTATATAATCTTATTTATAGAATTACAATTAAATTTCTAGGCCCTAATTTCTAATTAGGAAATCACAATGGTTGAAGATAAGATTGAGCTTTCAAGTGAAGAATCTGGAATCATTTTATGATTTTTTGAAATATTAAGAGAATATTTAAAGAAGGAGTGTTATGTTTTGACACATCATCGGGGAGTAGTACCACACTCATGGAGTATGATTTGTTAAATTAGCTTCTCTTTAGCCATGCATGAAAGAAGATGTTCAGTTTAGGCTACCTCAATGATTTGATTTCTATGATGATCATGGATTTTTAATTGATGATGTGTGGGAGGATGTAATTATTAAAAAAATTAATAAAAATATTATAGTGCTCAATAGTGTAATGCCCCAACCGATCTCCATACAATTCAACCCTGATCATTCAAAGCTGTAGGAGGCACAATATTGTTGATGGAGCAACACTAGATGTATAATTACCCAACTTTATATAACAGAGTTATTATATACTTTTAATGTTAAAAAACATAAAATCATTTTCAAACTAGGATCTGATAGTGTAGTGTCTTTGAAGAATTATGACGATACACAAAATTTACAAAATAAAACATAAATAGAATTTTATTCCTTTTCCTCATGCTTCTAAGTGTCCCTTGTGTTTTTTTAGCACATATAACCACCTACGGATATATATCAATATTGTGAGGTAAAATCCTAGTAATTCGATAGATAAGAACATGAATCAATATAACATAGGTTGAGCATAATAATTATCATCTAAACAAAGGTATAAGATCATAATCATGAGATGAAGAATTAAATTGAGGCATGGATTGTAGAAATGTATTCAAATGAAACATCATGAATACTTTTTCAACAAACACACATAAATCACTTTATATCTTGAGATACATCAGATTTCCCAATAAAATGGAGCACATTATAATTTTGGGAACACCCTTTCCATTATACCTTTTACATGTGCTGTATAATACTAGGAGAACCCATCATATCATAACATTTAAATTAAAATTCATTCAATATAGAAATAATATCAATATTGGACATAAAATAACCCATGTGAAGAAATGGGTTTCAATTAATAAATCATCAATCAATGAATAATCTTTTTTGATCTTAAATGAAATAGGGAATAACATCCTTCGTATAAGAATAATAAATTTTTTTAGAATACGAAATGATCTAATTCGAATTAAAATGTGTGTTATCAGAAAGAAGATTTCATTTGAAAAAATCATTGCATTTGTCATAAAAATAGATTGGTAACCTGTATATCAACGAAATTTTTTTTTGATGAAGATATGATATTTAGAAGAAATTAACCTAATATCAATATTGAAAATGGGTTGAATGATGGAAAATCAAAAGAAAGAGGGTAGAGTTCAAGAATTCCCTTTACCATAGCTTCAAATGATTTATTAAAATTAATATCCAATAAAATGAAATCATATTAATTAACTAAAACATATAGAACATTTTATAAAATCAAATCATTTTTTATAGTTCATTAATATCATTTTTGGGCTTTTAGATGAGTTATATAGTCTAATTTCATTTTTAAGAATTTTTTTTTTCATGGTTTTCGTGATAAGTTTACTTGAATATGATTATCGAAGATTATGTAGAATGGGTATAATTATTTAGAAATGAAAATATATGTTATTAATGAACATCCATAGGTTTAAATTATAATGATCCAAGCTTGACGTACATGTAAATTACATTTCTTTTGGGTTACTTTAAAAAAATAGATGACCAAAGACCGTATTAGTTTAGTGTCTTTGGAAACTCATAAAACATTCTTATAGCTTAGTTAAATATCTTAAACATCACCAATAAAGATAATCCCCATTAGTTTTCCTACCTAAAAAACATTCATTACACTCTAAGAAAAGGAAAACATAATAAGGGTGAGCTCAAATGCTCAGTAAGTGTAAACGTGAAGAACATCAAAGAAAGATTAAACATAATAATATAAAAATATAAAAATAAATTTTTTAATAAGAAAATTGTGAGTCCTAAAATAAATCATGGGTCTCCGCATAGAATAAATCATGAATTATCACAAACTGTAACAAAATAATATAACCATAAAACTGGGAATTATGGAAAAAAATAAGCACATAATATTATTTCCATAGTATCAAAGGCATTTCTTCCAAGACCGTCATAGTGGAAAAAGACCATTTCTAAACTGGGTTTACTTTTCATTATATCCATTTATTACTGAAACCAATTTACTTGTGTTCCATCCCTGTATTACTGAACTAGATTTACATTCCAATCCAGCCCTATATTACAATATAAGATTTTCTTACCATTCTAGTCAGGTCTATCTCATGAGATATTATTCTTTACCCAATGCATTGTAGGGAGATATAGTTCCAACCATCTCATAGTAAAATCATTCTTAAAGGTGCCACAAAAACATAAAGCATTCCCAATATCATAACCCCAAAAAATAAAATGGGTTTCCTAAACCTCTTTCCATCATAAAGTAATCCATATAAAACAAATCGATTTTAGAAAAATAATTACATAATAAAAAATAAATTGAAATTAATAATAGGGATATAAACATAACCTTATGTAATCTTAGATGGAAAATAATTTGGATAAAACAATTGAACTTAATTATTTAGAGAAACAACAACTCTTATTCAAAAACGTTTTCTTTTCTCAAAAAGCAGCTCAATTATAAAAGAAAAATATTTATTTGAAAATAAAAATTAAAACTTATATAGTAAGATTCATGTAAATAATTCATTATCAATAATTAATAATATTTTCATTCCATATATGTTAAAAAATATTCTTCTCTTCACTTATGAGAAAAGTCAAAAAGTACCTCATATGGAAAGTGAATCAAAAACATTATCCATACCATTTAATAAAAAATTAAACAATTGGTAAAATTGAATTTAAACAATAGTATAAGAATATAATTCATATTATGTATTTTGGAAACATGTATGTGATTGATATATATACTATAGTAAACACTTATGAATAAACAATCATAGATAATGATGCGACTACTGATTTTTCCCTTACCTTATTTTTGATTTCATCCATTTGTGTCTGATTCTTCTGTATAGTGGGTCTAAGTAAATTATTAACTTCTGATAAAACCATAATAATATCTATTATATCATATATTATTCAATTATGAATTTATATTTTCTATTTATTTATCAATTCCATGTTTAGTCAACGTTTTGGGTAACAATCATTTTATTTATCATATGTGTTTTGACTTTTAATTCTTGATCATATTACATAGATATTTATTTAATTACATATAGAATATAAAACATGAGTTATATATCATAAATATTTTGTAAATAAATAAAAATAATAGAAAGATAAATTAAATTCAACACACAATTCATGGATACGGTAGGTCGTATGTATGCATGAAGGTTGTTTTTTTGTCATTATTGAATTGAATAGATGAAATTAAGTGATATATATATATACAGTAGAAATATTATTTCATATATTTCATTATTATGTATTATATATACTTTTTTAAATATTCTTGAATGGTTAACGTGGAGAATCAATCTCATCACGTCGTGGAGACTGTGGGCCGTACGTACGAACGAGCGAAGATATAATTCACATAATGGTTATATGTAATTGAAATTGGATGGTATATTAATTATATATAATGATAATAATGTTATATTAATTATTTATATCCATTATAATCAAAATTATACCCATCCAAATTAAGTATATTTTAATAACAAATTACACCATAACGTGGAGATAGTATTCCATACGTATGCACACATGCTGATATTATTATTCATAAGATTGATGAAAAAAGGTATAAGGTTGTACCCTTCTTATAATAACATCTCAAAATGTATAATTTAATATATTTATTAATTTATTATAGGAACAACGCCAAAAGATGAAGTAGAAGAATAAAATAATTTTCAAAGAGGTGATAAACAAATACATTTTTTCGAGTATCTCATTTTTATTTGAACTAAAGGTCTCTCTAGAATGCCTTTCTACCCAAAATGTGGCTTCTAGGTGAATGTTTTGGATTTTGAGAGCTTATTTGAATTGAATTTGGGTTATTCAAGGTTCTTTAATGGTATGATTATGTGGGTATAGCCGGTGACCTTTAATAAGAGGGAGTAGAGGCACTTTAGGAAGTATTGATATATCATTTTATTATAATTTAATTTTCAATTTATAATGTTATAAAAGTAAAACAATTATTGGATATGATGATTAGGGGTTTAAATCAACTCAAATAATTGTTTTTTTGACATGATTAGGTCAAAAAATTATAATTATATTTAGCTTTACCCTTTAGTTAAAAATTGTAACTCTTACCATGACTTCTTGTATTTTTATAATATATGGTTATCATTGTTACTATAAAACTATAAGAGAACCAAAATTTTATCATTAATAAAATTTATAATTTTATATAAGTCAGTTGGACGAATATTTGATTTTGAGGAATATTATATAATTTAATCAAATAGTATTTGTTTTAAAGACATAATTATGTCAATTTTGATACTATGTAGTAGTTGATTTTTGTTAATGTTCTAAAAACAAGTTTACTTTAAACCAATGGAATTAAATAATCCCTAATATGTAAATTTCATCAAAAATAGTATTGTATGACATCTAAATTATCAAATTTCATTTTTTATATTTTTATAATGTCATTTATTTCTATATTTCTTAAATGAAGTAATTTATGCATCATCATTGTGTCAGAAATAAATTTTTTTATTTAATTTATGAAAATTGTAAATAAAATACCATGATATATGAAATAGTTTTATCTATTTAATGAATATTTATAGTCAAAAATATAAATTATATATCCCTACCTTAAATTCTTTTTAGTAAAAATAGAATTGTTTTTTTATATTTTTGTTAACTTTAAATTAATTATGATAAAATTTCATTTTCACACCCATGTTGTTATCAAATGAAAAAATTTGAGCTTAAGGGTAGTTTTACTCTACCATGACTCATACAATATTATTATGTAACGTTTTGGGGTAGATTAATATTATTATAATACTTTTGGTTTACATGATTTACCCTTTAACCATGGTAAATATAAATAATTATCTAAGTTACTATTCATGTTGTCAAAAAATTAAAGGGAACTATTTAAATAATTTTTAAGTTATGATATCAAATATAGAATCAATTTTTCTAAATTCATAAAATAGAATTGGTAGTAAAAAAATATATTTAATTCCATTTGTCAAAACTAGAAAGCAGGTTTCAAAGAAGTAAAAAGCTATCAAAAGATTGATATGTTTTTATACCCAATTTAAATATAAAATTAGATCCTATGAAAAAAATTGTATTAAATGATAATAAAATAATAAAATTACTCTTTGAAACAATTAAATAGACAATATAACTGTATAAATTAATTAGATGAAAATTTTGTTTTGAATATAAATGTAGTATTTTTAACTTTTAATTAAAATATGAATTTTATCAACAAATAGAAAAATTCAACCAATTTAAATATGGATTTATATAATAAAAATAGATAGTTTATTTCATCATAAATAATATATAAAAGTGTTAACATTATATTTAAAATGGGTGTGCCATCAAGAGGCAGAAAACTACATTTTTTGAAATATACTTCTTTTATTTCAAAAACTAAATTGGTTCTTATATCACGTCTAGAAAATACAAAATGTTGATGTTAATGTTATATAAATTGAAAAATGTGGTTAATAATATTCATAATTTATAGTTTATATCACATTAAATAATAATAGTTTTATAACATATTGTTGTGTATTGAATCTCTGAAATGCATACAACGACATCTATCGAGAATGGCCACTCTTGCGTGTAACACAAGCAAAGTAAGTGTTGTGTGTATTGAATGATTATATTGATATTTCATATTACATAATCAAAATATAGTTATTTTATTCATTGAAAATAATATATACTCAGGGTTGCATGAATGGTGTACCAACTCGGAGATAATTGTAACATAATACAAGTCGATTTTGTGTGAAAGGAATGTTTAACTTAGTGCATTACAAGATGCAAATGAAATTTTTTTTAAATGTTCCATAAGAAATTGGGGTGTTACATAAATGTTTATATATGTCATTTAATTAAATGGAATGAGGATTAATAATTAGATAAATAGATAAGGATAATACTTTTTGTTAATTTTGGTGGTTTCTATCAAAGGAAACTCGATTTGTTTTATCATTTAGTATTATGTAAATATTTTAGTTCCAAAACAAAAAAGGGTTATAAAATATATTTTAAATTATGTACCGACCATTTTAGGGGATTTATGAACATAATTGAATGTTTTAAGGGAAAATGAAAACACATCTTCCGTGATGTCATTAAATTGACACATCAAGGGTGATGATTTAATTTTTAAAATAAAATAGAGAGATAGTGAGAGAATGGATTTTGATGATGGATTTTATATTAATATAATAAAATTCTTTTATATAAATAAAAAAGATTTATAATGGTCATTTTAATAGGTTAGGGGATGAGTTAATAAGCAATGGAGAAGAAATTAAAATAAAAAGGATGAGGATTTTACCTCTTAAAACTCCACTCGTTGAGAACCTCCATAGAGAAATGGTTTTGTTCTTATGATGATAAAAAGGGATCCTAGAAATGGGGGATGGGTTTGGGAATATTCTTGAGAATAATATGGATATGTATCAATTCATAAGAGGTGTGAGGAAAATTAGATGTGGGGGGGTATTTATAGTTGATAAGGGTGTGTTTTCTCATTATTATATTAATTACATTATTATTATGGATCAAGACTATGAATAGTTTAATTATTATCAACAAATATATTAAAATTATTATTGGATGTTTGTGGGTCGGTTCTTACATCAACTATGTCTCATAAAATACTATATTTGACTTATAATGTATATATACCGCAAATTACCATATATCTCTATTCATAAAAAATTCATGTATTTTAGAAAAATCCCAAAAACTCAGCATAACCATTTCCTGAAATTTAAAATTCAAAAAATGATACTATTTTCTGAAAATAAATTTATAAATATGAAAATTTTAAATTCTAATTAAAATGACTTTATACATGAAATATACAAATTTTCAAATGAAAACTGCTTTTACAACACATTTAATAATTAATAACGGTATTATAAAATTATCTTATAATAATAAGACAACAAATTATAATAATATGAATATTTTTTACTAAAATATATTTTCTATTAAATTAATAAATTAATTGTAATATTTAATTAAATATTTATGACTTACAAAAGTACCAACACTCAATATATCATTTTTAATACATTTATTTCATTATGACCTGACCTAAATATATCATATTTTTATTCATAAGATATAAAAGGTTTATTAGATATTTTAATGGAAAAATTACTATTTAATTAGACATATAAATAGTCATATCAGTCATGTTTTTATTGTTATGGTCATGTTACTATTTAATCGGTACAGGTTCCTTAATTTCTAGAAGTACTTATTGATTAATTCTGTGATCCTTTGTCTGGTTTTTTATGTGTTCAATTTGTAATTTTATATTATTTATAGAATATTAAATTACTATATGATGGTTGAAATTCCTTTGAAAATCTTTTGTGTCATTAAATTCTTCTACCATTTGAAATTCCACCCTTAAAACATTATTTTACAGAAACAAATGAGGGTACTTATCCTTCATCACCTCCTCCAGTTCCTAAGTAACGTCATCATAATTTTCTTTCCTCCACAAAACTTTGAAAAGATGGGTTTTCCTATTTGATTTAATTTTATATATCCATTACAGAAATTTTAAAGGATCCTTCATATAAGATATATCATCTTACATATGTACAACCCCTGAGTTTAATACATGTTATGGATTTGGAATATACATTTTCCAGAGAAATACATGTAACATATCATGAATGTTAGCCATTATTTGTGGAAGTGAATGATCATAGGACACTACTCCTATGAAATCAAGGATCTCAAGGGATCCAATATTCCATTTTCTAATCTTCCTATTCTTTTAAAATTTAAAGAATCTCTTCCATGGTGATATTCAGAGGATGATATTATCTCCAATTCCCTGCGATGGTTGTTAGTGTGTCACTTGTTCTATCTGTAAGATATTTTGAAATGTGGCTAGATGTATAGAACCTTACCAATAATTTCTTCTACAATATTAGGTCTAATTATATTTATTTCTCTCACATCATCCTCATAGGTTGGAATTATACATCACTTTCCATACATAGGATCGTATGTATCACTATGAATACTTTAGTGTTAGGAAATGTTGTATGAGAAATAAAGAAATGGAATATGTTGATAGAATCAACCATTGAATTCCATTTAGTAGGATCTTATTATTTCTTAGAGAGTATAAATATTCCATTTAGGTTATTGATCAGTTTTGGGTTGATATGCCATAATGAAAATCAGTTCAGTACTCAAGGAATATTGGAGACTTCTCTGTAAATTTTAGTTTTACCTTGGATCAGGATCTTAGACGATTGAAAGTGGGTTCTCATGTATCCTCACCACTTCTTTCGCATATTTCATGGAATTTTTCTCAAGAAAGAAATCATCCATTATAGCAGTAATGTGAGAAGTCATGGTGAGTGAGTGCACCAACACCCATATTTTATTATTTCATTTGGATGTCTTTGGATGACTAGTTAAAAAGTCCATAGTGACAGTCTCTGATTTCCACATTGTTATAGGAAACTATTTCATCATCTTTTTGGTATTACGCCACTATTAATTAGCTTATTAACCTTTGAATAACCTTTATATATACTAAAATATCTCCTTCTTCATTTTCTCACACTATAATATTTCTTAGAGATCACAATACATCTTGGACCTACCAAGATGAATGGAGTAAGGGGGACAATGTGAAATATCTAATGAGTAGCTTTTTATCTCAGGAAATGAATGAATCTAAAGCCTTATTCCAAATAAATCACACCATAATCATCAATATTTAAGGCTAATAGATTACATTTCATTAATGAATTCACATTCTTTTGTAACTCAGAATCATCCCTTTATGCCTCTTTAATCTACCCATGGATGGATGGATAGGAAATCACTTGGGAAATGTAGGATGTATTCCCTTCCATTATGATTTCATGATCAATAAATTTATAGACCATGAAGATAGGGTCTTTCTTAATCAACAAAAGGGATAGAGTATTAGGTTCTTTTCTTCTAAGAGAACTCAATACCTTGTTTTTCCTTAATATGATGATAGTGAATAAAGAAACTATAGTCATTGATTAGATCTAACCATCTCTATTTATTCATATTTATCTTTTCTTTGTAAATATATTCTTTAATATATTTTTATCGGTATATATATCACACTTCTCACCATATTGGAAGTGATTATAGTTTTTCAAAGAAAAAATCACTCATGCTAGATCCAAATCATGCGTCGGGTTATTTACTCATGGATCTATAATTTCATTTATGCATAGGCTATAATATTATAATTTTTCATGAATAAACAACCCTAGATTTTGTTTGAATCAACAATATATATCATAGAACATTATACACTTCATAGAAATGTGAGTATATGTGCATTTATCAGCCTCTTCTTTTGCTCCTTAAACCATTCTTTACATTTTTTCATACATACATTCATTACCCCTTTACTTATTAAAATTGTTACAAGATGGAAAATTGTGAAATATTTATCAAAAAATATTATTAGTACCCTACTAAGTCGAAAAAAATATGGATTTTTAGGAAAATCGAGGGTATAGTTAATTCCAAATTTTCTTTTTTATTGGTCCACAAATATAATCCCAGTTGTGATCTCATGTCCCAATAATGGGACGTGTTGCATCCAAAAGGAACACATACTGAACATGAAATATAACTTCTCCTTCCTTAAATTATCAAAGCCATGGAATATATGTTCATTATATTCCTCCGTTCACTTGGAGTATATGATAATATCATCGATAAACATTACCAAAAAATATCGAGCTAATATCTAAAGAATCTATTCATAAAATCCATGAAGTCTAATGAGGAGTTAGTATATCAAAAGGGAGTCACCAAAAACTCATTGTTTCCATACATTCTATAGAATACCATCTTATTAATTTCTTCCATCTTATCTTTTTGATAATTATTGACACAATAACGATCATCTATTGAGAAGTACTGAGAATCTCGTAGATGGTTGAAAAATATATCAATTTAGGAGGAGGATGCTTTTTAATTATGGTGATATTGTTATTATCATCATTGTCAATAAACAACAATATATATCCATCCTTTTTCTTTAAAAAGATAACTGGAACATCCCATGGTGATTCAATTGGGTTTATAAACCCTAGGTCCAAATTCTCTGGAAACATCTTATTTAACTCCTCTAGTTCGATCGGGTCTATCTTTTAGTGTAATATTTAGAGTGGAGAAGCTCTAGTTATGAGTTATATTGAGAAATCCACATATGTGTCTAGGAGAAGTCTGTGTATCTCTTCAAAAAATATGTCACCATATTACCTCACAATAATAATTTCCCATAGGTTAATACCTTCTTTTTTACTCAACCATTTGAGCGAGATATGATTCTTCGTATGAAATCTACACCCACACCATTTTAGGATTTTCCAAAGTTTGTTCATGATCTTCCATGAATATATTGAAGAGAATGGAATGGTTTAGAATATGATAAGATATTTTATTTTCCCAATAGTTTATGTGTGCTCTATATAATAACAGCTAATCCAACCCTATTGTTGCACCAAATTCCACCATGGTATGTATCAATATATTTGTTGGGAGAATATTCCCACATATACTAATAAGAGAAGATTACAACACATGAGTTAAAATGATCAAACCATTAGGTTTTTTCCCTGATATCCCTAATTCACAATTTGAGAGATTTGGTTCAATAATCCAAGAAACCATTTTAGATATAAAATAATTCATATAACCAAAATAAATTAAGAACATTTTTTATTTATGAGTTCATATTATATATATATTGTAAGAATTATTCATCTTGATCCACTATAGTATTTGTGATGGAATAATAATTCCCTTGTTTCATTTTCATTAATGGATAATGAGATTGATTACCCTTGAGGACATGTGGTTTAGTGAACTAAAATGTAAAATTCCCTTGCTTTTTAATGGTGTAGTAGTGGACCTTGGGTGGTTCTCTCATTTCCTCAATTATATCTCCCAAATATCTTATTTATCTTTGACATTCATGATCATGGTATCCTTTTATACCAAAATTATATCATTTCCCTATCCCTTTTAGGAAGTTCCAATGAAGCTTCTTCTGACGTTTTTGATATGTGGGTGGTTGGGATTTTATTCCACCTTTTTCATTAGATCGTACTGTTTTAAACTCCATATTTATTTTCCTAAGACAATTACTGTGGATGTAGTCTATAAACATCATATCCACTTTGATAGGGAATTGAATAAATTCCTCCTAACTCCAAAATTATATAATTTATAGTTCCTTTAAAATGAGTTGTTTTAACGCACTATAGAATATTTTAATTTGTTATTGTTACATGAAAAAAAATTTAAACTGTACCTTCCATGCCATGTGAAATTTTCATCACTGAAATGAATTCTATCTCATTATTTTTTTAAAGTTATATAGGGAAATAATTGTCCAAAAACACTATGTTAATGTCATCCCACTCCATATATTCAAATTTTTTTCCTTCGGTTTGGTGTTCCTAATCAAATCCCACCATTAATAAGACTCTCCAACTAAATGCTAATCGGTCAGAGTCATCTTATCCATTATAGAATAGTAATTCAAAAAAAATATCTCATCCATTGATTTTACCCACTATCCTAGGACTACTATTTCGAAATTTTTACAAAAAGTCGGTGGTTGATGCCTCATAAAATAGTTGATATCTACTTTCTCCCTCTTATGTGACGACATTAATTCCACTTTATTCGGATTGTTTTTCATAAACTAAGACACCCTGGTAAGCATTTCCATGAAATATAGAACTCCAAAAAACAAGGAATTGGATATGTCATTAGGAAAATTGATTAATTATACCATGCACATGTTATTTTCCTAGAATCTCCTAGATGCTACAATTTTCAAAAATATGAAAGATTAGAATATAAATAATTCAACAAGACATGGAAAAAATAATATTTTCATTTTTGAAATTAAATCTATAATAATATCATGTGGGATCCCATTGTTTTTAATTTTTAAAAACAAATATTAATATGTTCTTAGATATACTTAGTCACATTCTAATGGTTTTTACTAAGGTTTTCTAATCCTAATTCTCTAATTAATTAATTATGCTCTAATGCTGACTATAGTGACCCTACTTTTTCTAACTTTGATATTACTTCATTTTGTTGATAAAAACCTAAAATATTTATAAAAACATGATATATTGGTTATGTTTATATGTAATATATGGATCATACATAATATTTAAAAAATAAATCATATTAATTATTTAAATTCATTATTCTCTAGGTTTTTAGTGTCTATTATGTTCTCTTTTGAATATGTAATCAACTAAGGATATAAATCAAAAAAATAGGTGATATAAAATCCTAATTATAGGATAGATAATAAAATGAATCAATATACATGGGGTTAAAATAATCATTCTCATCATAACATAAGCATGGGATCAAAATCATGAGTGGAGGCATTAAATAAAGTCATGGAATGTCGAAATAAAGAAAAATAAAACATCATGCCTTAGTGGTAATCTAACACACATAAATCATTTTATCACATTAGATACATCATATTAATTAATTATTTACAGTGATATCTAATTATAGGAACACATTTCAAATCATATAATTTACATGTTCTATATAATTCTTAGTACACCTCTCATATCCTAACATTTAAATTATAATTCATGCCACCTAGAACGTATATCAACATGTAACATAAAATAACACAAGTAAATAAATGTGTCTTATTTAATAATGAATAAATTAATGAGTAAACATTGGGGTTCCCAAAATATAGGTTTAATAATATACTTGGTATTAGAATCATCAATTTTGACTAAAGAAAAACGATCTCACAAGAAGAAATGGATGTGATTTTTGAAAGAAGAGTTCTTTTGGGATAATCTTTTTATTTGTTATAAAACCATATTTGTGACATTTAAATCCCTAAAAATATAATATAATGATGAGGTAATTATATTTATGGATATTTAAAGGAATATCCATACTGGAAAGGTAGTGAATGAGAGAAAACCCCCAGAAAGGGAGTTGGGTTCGAGAATTCCCCTTTTGTCTGTTTCGAAGGATTTATTAAATTTAATATATAGAATAATAAAATAAAATTCTTTAACTAACATGTTAAAGACGTTTGATACATTAATTTAATTCAATAAAATGTTTTTATGTTCATTTATAAGATCTTTTATGTGTTTTATAGTTTAATTCCATTGTTAAGGAGAGTTCATTTTCTTGGTTTTCATTATCAATTTACATAAATATGTGTATGGATGATTATGTATAATGGGAATAATTATATAGAATTAAAAATATATATTACTAATTAAAGTAAATTGGTTTAAATTTATATGAATATAATTTTATAAATAAATGAGGATGTGTCAATAAATAAATAGTTAATGATAATCATTTCGGTTAATTTTGGTGTTTTTTGATCACGACAAATCTGATTTGATTTATCATTTAGTGTTATTTAAATAATTTAGTTCTAGAACATAAAAAAAGGTTATAAATATATATTTTACAGTATTTAAAAACCATTATATTGGTTTTATGAACACAATTTATGATGTTAAGGGAACATTAAAATGCATCATCTATGATATCGGTAAATTGACACATTACAGGTAGTGATTTCATTTATAAAATAAAAAAAGAGTAAATGTAGTTTGATTATGATTATTCCATTAAAATTATATAATTATAGTATATAATTAATATGTGGTTTTTATGATCATTTAGATAATTAATATGAGGAGAAATAAAAAATGAAAAAAAATTAAAAGAAAAAAGTAGTGGACTTTACCTTTTAAATCTCTTCTCCTTGAGAACATCCTTAAGTAAATTGATTTTGTATTTTGATGAGAAATAAATATACTAGATCTGAGGGAGGGGATTGGGAATATATTTGAATATAATTTGGATAGTTCTCAAAGCTTGAGAGGTGTGTGGAAAAGAGGTGGTGATGGGTGGTATTTACTGTGAAGGAGATGGGTTTTTTCATTAATATATTCATAATTTTATTATTTTGGATCAAGACTATGAATATTTTGAGAATTATCACTAAAAATATAAAAATAATGAATGGAGGGTCGAAATTATGAAGCTAAAATTAATTATGACTCAAATAAAATGTATTTAACTTATAATATGTATATAGTGTAAATTATTTTATGTCACTATTCCCAAAAAAATTAAGTATTTTAAAGAAGTCACAAAACATAACCCTAACCGATTTTTGACCTGTAGAATTAATAAAATTATACCATTTTATGAAATTAAATTTCTAAATATTCTAGATTCAATTTTAAATTAAATTTATCATTTACTCAAAAAATAATGATTTTAAAGTTAAAACATATTTTCTAACACATTGAAAAATTAATTAGGGATTCATTAAATTATATTATATTCATAAGAAACAAATTTAGTAATTTTTGAAATGAAATTTTATTTTAAATTAATAAAATAATTATGAATGTGTAATTAAATATTTATAACATACAAAAAAAACACATAATTTATAATTTTTAAAAAAATTATTTACTTATTCCATGACATAAATATATAATATTTCCATTCATAAGATACCCATTATTTATTTGTAATTTAAAATTCTATGTTACTAATTAATTGAATATATTACTATTCCTAAAGGCCGTGTTACTATTCTTAATCTCAAGTTACTATTCCATTAGTTCACATTCGTTAATTTATATATATACTTCTTATTTTATTCATTAAATATTTATAATGTTTTAATTTTGTTCTATTTTTAATTTTACGTTATTTATACAATATCAAATTATTATAAGAATGGTGATAATCCACTGATAAGTGTTTCAGTCTTTACAAGAGGATTATGAAATTTTGGTATATGAGATTATAGGAGCTAGTACTGGAGAAAAGGGATGATCTAAATAGATAATATTTTTATTCTATTGCCTTATTTATTTTATTATTTACAAAAAATTTTATGTAAATACATCATTTTTGTTCTACAAGTGAGATTGAACAAATATTTAAAAATTTGTCTAAAAATTACATAACAATTTATTTATAAGGAGAGTAATTTATATGGATGAATACAATCCTTATGATATTATCATCCTTATTGAAAATAAATTATAGAGTAGTGAAACAACTATGGGTTGTACAACAACACTATTAACTATATTCTAAACATTAATCATCATATTTAATATGATTAGAGGAATTAATTAGTGAATTATATGTCATAATAACTATGAGAAAATAATCGATTTTCAAATAACTTTAATGATTATTACTAAAATCACTCAAACATGTCCTGGAGTTATCAATGAATGATAAAAAGACTGGTTATTTCCCCTAGGTATCAAAATCAATGAATAAATCAGTTTCAAAATAAAAATCGTACTGGTCATTCAAATAATGAAACTATTATAGTGGGTTTTGGTATACTGTTTATCATAAACATTGAATCCTAATAATCTATAATTGATATCATTGAAGCCCATTTTATTTAAAAGTTTGAGAACAAAATAATCAAATCCACGGGATAATTGTATGATTTTCCCCACACCATGTTGATAGAAAACATAAGAAAAATCTTGGTTGAAACCATGTGTAAATGAAATAAATTATTTTATTTAATCTAATAATCAAAATAAATTCAATGTAAATTAAATAATATTAATAAATAATACTATCATGACCAAATTGATAAACTAAAACATAAAAACTAAAAATAATTAGAAAAAGATGTTAGATTGGATTAATGCTAGAAAAAAATATAGTGGGGTTTGTAGAATATCGTATGAATCAATATTTTTTTTATAATTACCCCATCATTATCTTTAAAAAAAGTGGAGTGAAGAATGAGAAAACTAACAACCTTAAATTCCGTACGATGATTAAAACAATATGGATCAACATACATTTATTTGAATCTATAAACATGATTATTTAATACATGAAATGTTTAATGTTATTATTTGTAAAAAATTGATTTAGAAGAACTTGTTATCATTAATATAACATAATGTTGAAGTATTATCCTCTTAAATAATATTATTCATAAACTAAAATGCCATATTAGTTTTTTGTTGAATACTAAATAGAAGGAAGTGGTGAATTGAACTTCTTGTGTGATATGTGTGCTAGTATTAATTCTATGTCTGTTTATTAGCTAAAAAATATTTGTCTATGGGACAAATAAAAACTATTTTCGCTCATTAATTAGCTGATTGGTCCATCAAAAATTCTTACAAAAGGGCGGATGAGTGGTTAATATGGGTATGAAATCTTACTGTTATAACTAAATTTATAATTATGGATATTGAGGGTGATAAAAAGGATGAAATCTTCATTGGATGGCCTTTAGCTTATACTGGTGTTGCAGTTGTTAATGTTTCTAAGAATAAATTGATCCATAAATCAATCTATGTAATTGATGGGATTAACATGAAAGAGAAATACAAAAATTATGTAAGATAAAAAATAATTTATGTAATTGAAGATGTGTTAATAACTAAAGTAATGAGGGATTACAATCTTCTAAATTATTTAATATTTAAATCATTTAAATTTTAGTCTTAATATACCAATAATAAAAAATAATATTATAAAAAATGATGATCAATATTAATATTCTCTATTTTGAAAAAAAAAATATGATATCCATATTGATCCAATAATTTATGTTACTCTTTATACTATTAAACACTGTTAGTATCCCTACACATCCAAGAGAACCCCCTCAACTGAATCTAATATTAACTCATATATGTCCATATACTCTCCTGATGTTGATTGGATTCAAAATGGGTGAGGTATGTGTTATTTTTTCCCTTTAGATTTTAAATAAATATAATTTTTACAACCCATTGTGATAATATAAGCATTGAATCATGAAAAAATCACCCCATAATGCCTATTAGAAATTTCTTTTATAAAATGAACTTCCAAGATGAATAATGTTCAATTATTGATCCTTAGATTTTATTAGGTGAGTTAAGGGATGACATACCTACTTTCAAAAAGTATTATAACTCAAATAGTACTGTTGATAATCATAGTGACTAGATTTTAAAGACTATACATTATAATGTAAATATTTAAAATACATTTAGATTAATTTTCTTTACATTATTGAAACACACCCATGATGATCATAATGGTGTAGTTATTTTGGAAATAAGCATACCTAAACATCTTTTCCATAAGTGAACTATATTTTTTCCCACTATGTTCTTCTTAAATATCATCCTCAATTGAGAAATCACACACAACACAATTCATCATAACCTGTGGATAAAAATACTATTAAAGGGTGCGATTAGTTTATATATAATGTTAAATAGATAGATATCAACATTTCATGAGCTTAAGGGTATAAAAACACGATAATAAAATTATAAAACCATACCCTTAATATCACATATAATAATCATGAGTCATGTAACAAATCATGTATGTTTATAATACATAAATAATAATAAAATCACAGACCATTAGAATGTAAAATTATCATAGGTGATATATTTTTGGATTACACATAAGAATATAAAATAATTTCCTTAGTAGTTCAAGAATCATTTCAAAAAAATCATTATGAAATGGTTTCACTCCCAAATCTCATGATATAGTCAAAGTTCACTCCCATGACTATCATAGTGTATAAAGTACCATATTGAACTGAGTCCTGGCCCCATTCCATTCCTACATATCTCATTATATATTAATTTTATCCAATGGATTGTAGTGAGATATAGGTCCCACCCACAACAAAATTAAAATCAAGAATATTGATTATAGAAGATCATAAAGAAATAAATATATTAGATCATATGAAAATATTTGTGCTTCAAAAAAATTCCATCATAATAGAACCCATTAAATGAACTAGGATCCATAAAAAAATCATAATAGAGCCCATGAAAATAAATGGGTTTTATTAAAATTTCGTCATAGAATTTCTTATGGAAAAAAATGTTTCTTAATTATTACCTAATTTAATTAGATAATAATCCAGGGTAAAAAAGAGAGTTTTAAATTAATTTTATCAGGACATAACTCATAGGGTATAATTTTTTTATATATCTAGTCATTAAAAACATAAAATATTTATAGAAATAATTATAATGGTTAAATTGGATTATATCCCTATTAAATAATTGGTTACAAAAAACGATTTCATGTTAGATGGAAATTACTTTCTAACCAAATCATGGATATTTTAATGAGTAAATTTTACTTTCTACTTTGAAAAATACTTTTCAAAACATAAAAAATCATTAAAATAAATTTCATTTAAAATTAAATTTGAAACTTGTGATGGAATCAAGAAAGATCATTAAATTTTTTTTTGATGAAAACTATGTTTCGACATTAAAGAATAATTTAAAGAACATATAACAGATTCCAAATATTTTAATTGAAAATTAATTTTTAAATACATAATTTTTTTAAAGAAAATTGAGTTCTCAGGAAAATAGAAGATAACGTTCATCTCATACAATATTAAACAAACATTCCATTATAATTTTTAGTAAAGGCCAAAAGAGACTAGTGTAGATAAAAACATGAATATTCCATTGAAAACATTTTATAAAAATTCATACCTGGGTAAAAATTTCATTAATGTATAATTTTTATTTTTAATGACATTGTTCAAAACATTTTTAGAAAAAAATAAATCGGATGAAAAGAATTTCAATAGAAGAGAGAAATGAAGTCATATTTTTTGAACTCTTTAGTACATAACGAAAAGAAAATAATGCTAAAACATGTATTTTTATTAAATGGCCATATTATTAAAAAATTAACTGATTTTATTTTTCTTATAGATCATAATATTTCATTATTAGAATTATAATCATGAACAATCCTTAAAACTGATGAGATTGTAATATAAAACTCTTACCACATTGGTAATATTGAATTATAAACCCCATGAAATAATAAAATTATATGATACAAAAAATATCATGAGAGTAAATAAATTCATGATATTAATTAAAAAATATGATTTTTATGCAACTCATAGAAAATAGGCGTGTAACACAACATATGACTCAAAAAAGAAAAATGGAGACAAAATCCATTTTTAATTTAAAAAATTTTGAACCATTAACCGAATTAAGATAAGATAAAACATTGATATGTAAATACCAATATTTTTAATCATAATTATTACAATATAATTTTATGGTCAGTCTAATTAACACATAAAGGAAATTGGGGGTGAAGATGGCATGTGTCTCACAGAAGTGAAAAGGTGAGAAATAATCCACTTACTTTAAGAATAAAATTCATTAATACATGTTAAAACCTAATAAATAAATAATATATGTTTATTATACATATATTATAGAACCATAATTATATATATGATACCATGTATGATTTACTTATGGCATTTTATTACATGTTTATGAAAAAATTTATGTTAAAGTCATGTTTTAATAAATAACTACATAGGTTTTCATGAATGTTTTGATTTTTTATTTTTGGTCCCATTAAATTAATAGTTGTTACATATAATACATAATAATATGTGTGAAATAAATATAATATATATTTAGTAAATATTTATTTATATTAATCATTAAATATTTGATATAGATAATGAAATACATCATTCATAGAGATGAAATGATGTAAGAATAAATTAACACTGATTTCATTTTCTTAATGGATTAAATGAAATAATTATAAATGAAATATTATATTTATAGAATAATATTTATTTCATATATATCACATTTTTTATTTAAACTAGTCATTATTATTTTCCATGTAAATTGTATATGAGGAACAAATCACATTTCTTTGCAAGACAATAGCCTTTCGTACACGTGAAAAATGTATTCCTGTCCCCCAAGGAATGGAAATTATGAAATTATTTGTTATATAATAATTTTATGACTTTAAATATGTTAAAATTATAATATATATTAATTTTATTTATACCTATTACTATCCATGTATATATCAAATGAATCACAGATCACCTGAGTTTGTGAGGTGGCAATCCATTATACATACGAGTGACATTATTGTATTCCCAATGGATTTTTATATTAAATGGTATATGTGATATTATAATTCAATAGGGATAATAACATCATATATTTCATATATATTATTTAAATCCATTATTATATTGATATGAGGGAGGTTGTGATGGAAAACGAATAACATCAGTTCATGAGGTCGTTGACCACTATACACACAAATAATGATTTAATATCCCATTTCATGGTAGAGGAGGAGGATTTATGTTATTAAATTAAACTAATATATATATATATATTACAGTAATTTTATTATATCATAATGTATTAAAAAATATTGAATTAGGTGGATGATGAAATAAATTAAAAAGCTCAGTTGGGGATGTTACCTATGTATTAGATTTTTTTATGTTTTTCACCAAAAGGATTGATAGGTTGGATTTATGAATAAAACAACGATTATAGGATGAGATTATTGAGGTATTTATTTTATTTTGGAAGGAAATTATATAAGGAAATGTTTTTTAATGTGATAATTTGGAAAGAAATGTGGTTCTATTTTATAAGTGAGGTGTGTTCCACACATCTAATTTTTTAAAAGATAATTATCTAACAACATTTCCATAATAAAATAAGAAAAAATGGTCCATTATTCTTATTATATTATATCTGGTTATCATATTTCCATAAAATATCTTTTTAAATATTTAGGGTGATTTTTAACCCTTATCATTTTGGTTTAGCCCATCGAAGAATAATTTTTACCCGATTAGTGGTAATAAATTTCTAAAATTTTACAATTCATATTGGTAAAAAAAATTAAATAAACCTTATTATAAAATGATTATGATTATTTTATATATGAAAGCCATTTTTTTCAAATTCCATTCACATATGTTTCATAAATTGATTTAATTTTAAAATATCATAAGTGATGAGAAAGTGGGTCTTCCATGAGAAAATGTTCAGAAGACTTGAAAAAAATATATCAATATTAAATATTCATTTTATTATAATGAAATATACTGTCTTAATATATATTTATATATAATTAGAAAAAATTAACAGCAAATACTCGACTAAAATAATTATTTTTATTTTCCAAATAATTACTATAAATGAAAAGTTATAATGAAAACTTATATTTTTAACATTACAATAAAAAACTGTTTCCATTAAAAATTATACAAAAATTATACTAATATTATTTAAAAATTATTATTTACTTTATTAATTCAACTAATTCATATTAATTTCATTAAATTGATGTAAATTTATCTTTTAAAATAAGCACAAAATATAAAAAACACTTTTTTTAGAAAGATACAAATTTTATGCGAAAAATCGAAATTAATATGATCTCTTGTATACAAAACACATAAGAAAAATATTGAAATATTTTATTGAATATATAATATATAAATTTTACTCAACTCATTAAACAAATGTCATTAATTTAATTACTTGATATGAAATTCATTTTTGTTTTGAAAATTAGTTTTCCAGGATAAGATATCCTTAAATTTTAAGTGGGTATTATATTAATTTAAAATTAATTGGTCCCCAAAATATTCTTCATATATCATTATAAATTTTTTAATCTTATTAATTCCTGGAATTACAATTTCCATGTGATATATATCATATTAAATAATATTATTTTAATATTATCTCACATTTATTTAAAATATTTATTGATGTATGTAACACAATACAAAATCAGTGTTTCCTATAATGCATAATAAACCCAGTGTTCAGTGGAACTAAAAATATAAAAATTTTAAAATTTATTTGAAACATATATTTCAAATAAACTTAGTTTGGTACATTATTAGACTAATTAAAATAATTTATCCATTGAAATTCACCAGTTTGGTTCCAATAACTAATGATATTTATGCCTCGTAACATTCTCAGGTTCAATAGTAACTTCTCATGTTTGTGGTCTAAAAACTAACCATGACTATTTGAGTGGTTGTTTTTAAAACACATTATTTATAAGGCCATGAGTCTCCAATAGTGTTTTCCCATAAGAATCAGTCTTTTGTAGCTTTACGACCTCTGAGTTTAGTACAATAGAAAAAATAGGTATGTACTTTTTCAAGGGACATACATTGGACACATCGTGAACCTATAAAGGTTTAGTGGAACCACCGAGAGATAAGTTGTGATATTTATACTATCATGAATTTTAATTTGATAGATATAAATAGGTCCTAATATTCCCTAATTTCTTCGATGAGGTTATTCCTAGAAACACCATCTCAGAAATAAAATTATAGACCACAATGATGGTTATCAACATAAAATTTATATCATCATTTTCCATAAAATAAAAATAGATGAATGAATCTATCCATGTTTTCTATTCCATCATATATCTTAGGTCCCAATAGTTTTATTTACATATCTGCATTCCGTTTTTTCTACATTTATTTCCCTAAATGAAATCACAAGGATCCATCTAAATTCTTACCTAAAAGATATTATTTTATGAATAATCATCTAGAATAAGTTGTTGATCCTAACCACAATTTATATCCATAGAATATTATAATATATAATCATAAAGTGTTTGAATTGTTATATTTTACTGACTATATTTAAGAGTATGAAATGAAATTATGATACTGAACTAATTTTCAATATATTTATGAATACTTTTCCCATACATTCAGGTAATATTTAGATCATGATCAGAAACAATTTAATATGTCACTCTATGAGTCATTTAAAATTCATTAATTTGTTTGATTAATAAATTATCTAGGGTGAAATATTATTGAATAGAAATGAACGTTCTGACTTCCTATAGTGATTGAAAACAACCCCTAATTAACATGACATCAAAGACAAGACAAACTGCAAAGGTTATCTATACCTTAAATCATATGTCCATATAGTATAATTTAATTCCTCCTCAAATAACCCTTTCTATAAAACTTATCAGATACCCAATGGTTTTATTAATATAAATTTATCCTAAAATATCCACCAATCATGATTACCTCTGATAATATATAACGTAAAAAGGGATGTCAATCCCTTAGAACATATGATAAAACATATACTAATAATCCCATGATGTTATCCACAACTATTAAGTTAATCTCACCTGAATACATATATTCATTCAAAAGATAATTTGTCCTTGATTCCTTAAATAATATCTTATATTTGATAAAAACGATAAATTTAGATGCTTTGTTTTAACCTTGTTCCAATATAATAACAAATGAGAATTCATTATTCTATAATCTATGTAGAGTGAGATAATCAACGATCATATTAAAATGAAATATTTATAATGGATGAAAAATATTATAGGGATCATCCATACAAAATCCACAATGAAATTCCCAAATCGGAAGGGGAGGATATGTGTTCCCTAATTATCATGATTATGTTAATGTACTGTGATTTCATAAGCCATCAATTTTTTTCTTGGTCATCATAGGTTATTGTGGCTCATTATCCACATTAGTCATTTTATTGGAGAATTTATTCAAAAAAATTCCATATTAAATTTATTTAATGTACAATAGTGTTATGGAGAATTCAAGGTAGCTTTCTCTGTTTTTAAATAATTATATAAACTCCTCTCATTACATTTTAAATAAATTGCATGATAATTATCCATCCCACATATAAATAATTTATCATTCTACTAGATATAATTTATTATATGTTTCATTCCCCAAATTTATCATGAAGGAAATATAATCTTCTCCTCTCTGTGGTTTTTAGAGTTTCCATGGATTTCTATCTTCCATTTTTTTCAAAAACATTTGATTCATGGGTAACACCATAATAAATGTCTATCATGATAGAAAAATTAAAATTTTATTTGTCTGTTCTGATGTATCTAATGGTCAACACTCTTTAATGATATTTTTTAAGCCACGGAATAATTGATCATCCTTTCTTTCAGGTTATATGATAATACTCAAAGCGTTTCTAGAATGTCTTAAAAAAATTTACTCATATTTACAAAAACATTATTCATCATTATTAATTAAATCAATGTATTCATTCTCTAATATGAAATAAAGAATATTATGACTGTACTAATTGAAAAAATAGTTTTAAAATTCATCCAACTACATAGAGTAAATTTCATCATGTTCTTCTATATTCATGAAGAGAGTATTCTATTGATATGATTTCCTTCAAAATTAGGGACATAAAAATAAATTTTTCATGCTCCAAACACTAGATAACGAAAAATATCATTTAAAAGGTAGTAAAACAATTTCTAAAAACTATTTGATCATAAGAACCTATAAAATAAGGTAGATGTTTCCTCATAAAGGACTCAATATGATTTCATTTAAAAAAAATTTCATTTTTATATTTCCCCAGATTCATTACATGAAAAAGTTGTGTGAGAATTGAAATAATAATATTCAATCTTTATCCCATAACATTTGGTTACTCAAGAGAAAAAAATTCGATTTTCATCGTAGTATTTATTAAAACGTCATTCAGGTTGAAACCATTGCATACAACATTATAGAAAATTTTATGAAACATTAATCATAGTGAGGAATGACATAATAATAAAAAATAACTAATATTAATTATGAATCATGAGAACTTTTTTTAATCATTGAAACCTTATATTTGTCCTAGTTCAATCATAGTCATCATATATTGAAATCCTTCATGATTGTTAGTAAATTGTATGTGAATTTCTAATGTACATAAAATACTGAATTCCAAATAGGTTTGTTGAATAGCCCTTTTTCACACAATAGGTGATGATTTAGTTTAGCTCAATGGGTCCTTTATAGAGTAATAAACCCAAAGTACCTTTGAGATTGATCCATATACACATTTATATTTTAGAAATTAATATATTTTCTTTTAAACCACCTTATATATTCTATAACAAAAATCCAAGATATTTTCCAATAAATTGTCTTATAAATAGAGTTATCCATAGAAATACTTGTAGACATATCCTTAGAAATATCCCTATGGTAATCACTAAATTTTCCTCATCGTAGTATCAAATATTTGACTAATAATATCCTCTGATAAAAACTATTAGGAAACTATCTTCTCATATAATGATATTTCATATTTTTAGAAGAATATTCATTACATTACAAAAAACAAATTCTTGATGATAATAATTGTATGTAGTATTTGTTAACCTAGACTCATAAAAACATATCCTATAAGTGATATATAACATCTCCCACTATATTATTCATTACTATAACCCCTATTATACATATAAAACACAATGAAATGAATTATAACATTGGGAATTAAAACATAATAAAGGTTAGGGTATGATTATCTGTAAGAGTAAAAAAGAGAGATATCAACAAACAAAGGGCATAAGGGTAAGAAAACATGAGAGTAATATTTGAAAACCATATCGTTCATATCATATATCATAAATTAGGATAATGTAATAAATCATGTAATCTCATAATACATTAATGATTATCGAATAATGAATTATGAGAATATAAAATAGGAATAGAAAATATATTTTTGTAATATACATATTCATAGAAATAAATATTCATTATTATTTTAAAGTTATTCTCCATGACTATCATAGTCGAACACGTTCACTCCGCAAACCACTATAGCATTAAATGTTCCCTTCTAACACAATGATTGTGGAAACATTCCCTTACTCAACTGGATTAGATTTCCATTCCAATCTATTTTTTCTCATGATATATCAATCATTACATATTTAATTAGATGGAGATTTAGTTCCCACATTTCACATAAGGATAATCATACATGTGATACATATGATCATAAATAATTATTCATATTATATCCCGTGAAAAATTGCTTCATTAAATTATAATAATTACAGAACCTATGAATGGAATGGGTTTCATAATAAAATCATCATAATAAACCCTAGTACATCTCAAATGATTACAAAGTAGACACTTCTAATCAGTTACAATTTTTTTCCTATAATAAAAACACTAAAAAATATGTCTAGTTCTATGCTTTAGATAGAATGTCTTTCCATGATCCCATCCTTGACCCTATTCATTATTAAGTCCTATAGAAGACATTCCAAAAACACGGGATAAGCATGAAAAGCTCAGTAAGGGATATACAATGCGAGAGAACATTAGATCATCAATATTTACATATCATAAGCTTTTTAACATACCTCTTGAAATCATAAGATTTGTGAAATAAATATAGAAATAATAAGACATAATGGTATCTTGAGGCATTCATAACATTCTTATGTAGTGAGTAACCCTCATGGTTACGTTTGGAATACACCCATCACAGTATATTCCATAAATATCTTCGGAGAAACCATAACGTTTAACTCTTTCACATTAACCAATGCATTGGATAGTCATCTCGGGCACACCCACCCTTATTTTATTACAGATCCACCTAACTTCATAAACAATGCCCAAGAACCAAAACGCAATCCTATCACATTAAACATGCATAAAGGAAACATAAAATTTCCACATTTCAATCACAAGATATCAATACAACACATTTATATAATCAAAACATTATCAAAACCATTTTCAATACCTAAATAAAATACAAGTAAAACATGGTATTTATTTTTCATTTAAAAATGTTATTCTTTGTAGAGGAAGCTAAAACTCAAATAATGGTCATGGCGTTGGAGAAGTCGTTGTCTCCGCATACGTAAGACAAAAATATTCCTTTGGTCGTTTAGTAAAACGCTTCATGTAAAATTATTCATTTTGAATGAAATTAAAATTCAAAAGGGGTTTATACACCGTATAAAATAATGTCGTGTAGAAATCAAAATACGCCTCAATGAATGGAGATTGAGACGAAATCTTGTACAATGATGGTATCCTTATATTAAGGATAGATCAATTACATAATTATGTGTGACAAAAATAAATACACTCAATATAAGTGGATATTAAGTGTAAAACAATCATAAGTCATTCACACATATTCTTAGCATGATATAATTATGAAGTAGAGGTGTAAACCAATGAATTGAAATTGGGATAAGAAGTTCCCTTACAGAAATTCGGCAACACAACGACATGACTTTAAAATTCATAAAATGAGTACATGAGAGATAAAAAGGGTATCTTATAACTTGGAAATAAAATTTACAGAAATAAGGATATATAATAGCATATTCCAACATTAAGAAGATGTAAATAAAAATACATAACAAAAATAAGTATTCTAATATGACGTGGATGAAAGGTTCCCTTACCGATTTGGGTAACTTTTGAAACGTACACCCCATGAAAGAAGGACTATACAATGTTCATGTAAATACCCATAAACTAAAGTATATTACACAAAGATTATAATAATGGGAAGTAAATACCCCACTAAAGGGAGATAGTGAAAAATATAGCATGAATCTCACAGGAATAAATAATGAGATAAAAACCCCTTACCTCGTTGTAAAAAATTGAGTCATATGACCAAAAGATAATAAGAAGCAAATGAATCACATAATACAATGAATAAAAATAGAATAATGATAATATATATCAAATGGGCATAAAAAATACACTACATGAAATAAATTATTGGTGTAAATGGAAATCACATGGGATAAAAAGTGAGATAATAAATCCCCTTACCTCAAGTCGGACTGGTCAAGTTCATTTCATTATATTTCTCTAAATCGGCTAACTCTTTTTGATTTGAGCCAAAGGCTTCCTTGGAAAGACATTGGCCCAAATTGAGTCATCTAGGATTATGAGTGGGATGTAGATAGATAATATAGACAGAGGTTAGATGATCCAAGGGTTTGAGTGGCGTGGGTAAGGGGGTAGAGGTGGGGGCCTTTTATAAGAGGGAGGAGGGTCACTTTTGGAAAGACTTGAAATGTTACTTTATTATAAAATGGTTTAGGATATGAAAGGTCCAAAAATGATATATATAGAGGATAAGGTGATAAGGGTTTTAAATACACCCATCCAATAGGTTTTATACAAGTGTAAGTCATAAATTTTACCATATCTTTTAATTTTATTTAAATCTTTCATTAATTAGGTAATCACTACATCATCATGGTGTCATAAATAAATTTATTAATTTAATGTCTAAAAAAAATATACCATGATGTAGTAAATATTTTTAGCTTTCCAATTACCTTTTATAGTATAAGAGATCATTTATTTAAACAAAAGTAAAATTGTTTTACTTAGGTGTTACATAGTTTTGTTATATTTTCTTTTCATTAAAAATAATATGATAAAAGGTCAATATCACACAAAAGTGATTCCATGGGGTCCCTAAGTTGGCACAAGGCATCCCATGGTCGTCCATGACACACAAAAAAGTATTTGGACACATGTTGGGGTCATTTTATATTATTATGATATTATTTTATTACCCTTAACTACCAGATTACTAATTAATCATGACAATTAAAGATAATTCACATCGTTACTATTCATAATATACAAAAAAAAGAGTCTTAGTTATATAATTTGGACCATCTGATTCCAAATATGGAATCCATTTTACCAAATTCCAATCACATAAAATGTAGTAAATAATTTAATAATAATTCCCGTTTTCAAAACCAAAGACGGGTTTTTTAAGAAGTAAAAATTATCAAAAGATTGACTTGTTTTTACATCCAATTGAAAAGAGAAATTACATCCAAGGAAAAAAATTGAATTAAGTGATAAAAAAATAATCAAATTACACTTAAAAATAATTAAAAGTACAGTATAACTATATAATTAAATTAGATGAAAAATCATTTAAGACGTAAAATGCAATATGATTCACAATTCATTAAAAATGAACATTTTTCAGAAAAATACCAAAAATTTATCCAAAGTTAATTAGATATTACAAATTAAAAAATGATTTCCATTTTACCAAATTCAAAACATATAATTTTCATTAATTAATTTTATAATTTATTCATGCTGTCAAAACAAATAGCGTGTCTTTATGAAACAATTTCTATCAAAAGTTTGACACTTGTTTATGTCCAATTTCAATGTGAAATTATTTCCAATGACCACCATTGGATTAAATGGTAAAAATTTATTTCAACTAAAATTTAAACCCAATTAAAAATAAAATCTAACCATATAAATAAATTATAGTAAAAGGATTTTTTGAATTAAAATACAACATTTTCACAATTCATTAAAAAATAAACATTATCGAAAATATTACAAAAAGTTACACAAAGTAAATTTTGATATCTTGATTTTGAAGAAGGATTTTATTTGGTCAAATATAACATAAAAAAGTGACAAAAGTAGATTTAAAAATGTTTTTCCATCAAAAGGTAGTTAATTGACCTTTTATAGAATATTAGAATATTTATGCTTAAAATTGGATTCATTCACATTTTAAGCCTCTATCATTTATTCGGTAATTGTTACAATATTTAAGAGACATATATAGTCATTTATTAGTTAGTTTTATCCATTCCAGCCATTACAATTACTACGCATTTACTGCCATTTAAAATAATATTATAATATTATTAGTGTGCAACTTAAGATTTCAAAGAATCTCATTGTTGCCTATTGGGTACGCCATCGAACATATCATCTCCTTTAAAGTAATATTAATATTTTATTCACAAATATAAATAAATATGAAAATGTCATATTCATTATTTAACTGGGATGTTTCTGGTATTCTAACTTCAAGTTGATGATCTAATTTTGATGAATAGATGATGAAGAACCTAAAAGAGGAACATATCTAGAATTGTTGATTATCCTTGACCTAGTTAAAGAAGTTCATCTAAGAATGAGTTAACCATTTTTAGAGTATCAAATTGTAACTAATGAATTAAATTCATCTAATTAAATGCAAGGATCCAAGAGTGTACATATAAAATTGAATTCACCATATAATTTAGATTTTAATTACTCATAATAAAAATGAGTTAACCTCATTTTAAAATAATTGATGGATCTCAGTTGATAATGATATAAGTATAGAAAAATTGAACACGAGTATGATAGAAAACATAAACTGATATAGATTATCTCTCACTAGAGTGAAGACATTTGTTTATCATGAAACGTTTTTATGTGGTCTTGATTATAGAATATAGTAGAAGTGGTTTCAATCAACCCAAGTTATATGGATATGGTGATATATGAAGACACATAATAAATGATCAGCCATGTGCTTTAGTGATATGAAAAACAATATACATTCAAACAACACTGGGTTTTGGCCAATCAATGTATTTGTTTTTAACATGAGTGGTGTGATCCAATGAATATGACTATTTCTAAAATTAGGATATAATAGTTTTTAATAATTTAAATTTTGAGAAAGTATAAAAAACTATAATTTTTGTTCTAAAATGGATTGTCCAATACAGATCATGCAATAATTATGATATTTTGAATATAATCTATTATGGATGAACAAGGAGAATGTGTGGAGCACTAATGTTTCAAATAAAATAGAAAACCAGTAAAGAGATATTGAATTTTTTAGTATGTCGGTCAGAGTAATTCTTGATTGAGGTCAAAAGAGGAATAACTTTAAGAGTTTTGTTAATATACATATACATCAACAATTTTTTTATGTTTATTTTAATAAATTAAATTAAATTGGAAAACGTATATTTTTTAATTGTGAAATAAAAACATATGAATCCTATTGAAATCCTGGATGTGGAGATTCCAAAAGATTCCATAGATTTATATAATTCTTGAGAGATTTTTTTGTTTGAAAAAGATTTATTGATACCTGTTGGGTAAGAAATCACATGTCTATAGAGGTAAATTTTTTAAGAGAAATATAAATGAGTCATGCATGGTAGAAAATGATTATTTATGTATTCCACATGTATGTAATTTGGGTTTAGAATTCGGTTTTTGTCATTGATTTTGGTTTTGAGGAAGGAATTGAAATGTCATTTAAAAAAGATGATTCTAGATCTAATAGGAGGAATATCATAGAATATATCTATAAATTATAAACCAAAAATCATTAAAACATCAATGTAAATATTAATTAAGGGTGGATTTGATCTAGAGGATAGGTAACACAACTTGTATGTGATTTGTGTAGAGGATCTAGATAAAGTGGATAATCTTAAATGAAAAGATTATTATTCTATTATATTTTTTCTATCTTTTTTAGTGACATGTTTTTATTGGTATATATTATTATTTGTACTTATTCTATATGTAACTATTTATGTTTTGGGAATCAAATTATATGTATTGAAATATTTCATCTTCTAATATGTTTTTTTAATAAATGTGGCTTTTATTCATTCTAGTCATATATTAAAATTTATCTTCTTTATGAGAATATATTTAATATGAACCATGTAATGAAATTTATAGTATTGTTTATGTTAGAAACCATAATTAATGGTAAAAATATGTTTTTTTCTACTTGTCCTCAAAAAGAAGCTTGATCATATTGAGTTTGATTATGAATATAATTTATCAAGAGAGATATCAAGTTAGGTTGTTTTATGTAATGAAAATTAATTATTTTGAATAACAAATGTAAGACATCAAAACTTCGTTGATGGTTCTATTCAAGGGAATATATATTTCAATTAATTTCAACTGGTCATATTTTGATAAATTATGAAACTTTTTTGTTTCATCTCTTTTGATGATTTCTTTATTTTGTTCCAAAATTTAACTATCACATCATCAATGTATAGCTTTGTTTTTTTTGTTTTTGGTTACTTTTAAAATTTTGTTGTCTATAAAACAACACATTATATATGGTTTGAGCATTATCATTATATATATATATATCTATTATTTTATATAGTAAATATAATTGATAAATAGTAAATTTCCTAGATTATCTTTGTTATATTTGGAAAGTGAAAATCATTCAAAAACATTTTAATTTGAAATGGATATAAAAAATTCAATATTTAACTAGAATTCACAAATAAATGGAAAAATCACTAAATTGATACCCCCTCCTACATAAGATAATCTCCATTACTCTTCATTATTGAATTTTCGCTCATGAAGATACTAATTTCATTTTTTATATCACATGTTGTCTAATAACAATGAAAATATTCCCAATAATGTATTATAATAGTTAATTTTATACCATTTATAATTATTTATAATGTATTATAGATATTTTTTTAAACATTATAGATACACCATTTATCCTCTTTAAAGGATTTAATTTTAATCCAATTATCAAAATTAACTATAACCAATATAATGGAATAATGTTATTCTTGATAAGGTCATCAGTTATAGTCGGACAGATGAGTCTTCTTCCTCGATCAGGAGGAAGCTATCCATAATTAACTATTTTTATGGATCTTTTCATGCATGTTTTGTCATTATGGTTCTAAAAAAAATTATATAATATTACTTTCTAGGGGATTTAAAAATTTATATTTGTAAGAATATTCTTTTCCACTTTTTCAAGTAGATGAATTTTATTATTTTTATCTTGTAAGAAAATGATGCATCTTATAACTGGAATAACCATATGTTTGAACAACATTTTTCACATGATAAAACATCCATCTGTGTATAGAATAGTATATTAGAGTATTAATCATGGAATATAAAGCAATTGGTCATTTACCCTTGTCACTTATGAACTTATTTTGACTAGGGGTTGATATCATACACATGGTACTTATGTGACATTCATTCATTCACATTCCCTACACAAAATAATCATACTTTATGTCAACCATTTTATGATATCCTTTCAATTTTTTTATTATAAATTTCAAAACAAATTCAAATTTAACTATTTTCACATAAATAGATTCATTTCTTGGTCATACCTACTTCCTTTATTTGAAAATATCATTTGTAATATTCCATTTTTCTATGATGTGGAAATTTTAATATAGTATAAATATCCTCTCCTATCTAGTGTAACATCATTCTGAGCATCCATTACTGGATTCTAGGGTGATATTTTTTTTCTATTTTATTATAATAATATAATTCCCAAGGTATACATGCCTATTTTTCCATATTGTTTATTATATTATTGGGGAATTATACAAACAATAATATAAGAGTTATTCATGTAATTTACATTCTGATACTATTAATATCGGTTATATACATTACTGTAATAATTTAAAAATCATCTATGAAGTAAAAATATCATTTGGAAATTACATTCTTTTTCTCCTATAAATTCAGCTAATGAACTGTATGTTTATTTCATGAATATGTTTTTCTTCGAGGTTTTGGACATTAATAGTTTATATATATCATAGAATTTGTCTTAAAAAATGTTTCTATTTGGAATTCTAAATATAAACTAGTTTTGGTCCATATATCTACTTTTTTTATGTGAGCTAAGTCTATCTTGATCTTCTTACTTGTTGATTTTGGGTTGGAAAACCACATTTTCATGGTTCAATTTAAAATATACGTTCTTCAAACATAATTAAATCATCCCCTGACCCATTTTAGGGTTTTAGAAATTTCATTATTATCCTTTATTTTCAAGATATAAATCATTACTCTAATTAAAAAATATAGACTAAATTATTTAATAGTGTATTTTTTGGATAACGGGATAACTTTTTCCATGAGTGAGTAGTTGATAATTATCCAATAGATTTAGAACATTTATTTTTACAACATTGGGTATTTTTACAAGTAGCAATCTCATCCAATGTTTATGTAGTATCACATATTTTAATAGTTCAACACCATATTCGAGACTCTTTTGATTCAAAATTCAAATTTTTTTACATATAATTCAATAAACACTAATCAAATTTTGTTCATATCAATCAAATGAAATGTTAAATATAACTTCTAGTCATTTCTTTATCTTCCTACGATGATATTAATGAAAAACCTTTTTTATAAATTATTATCATGATCCCTCACCCTATTATATTTAATCCCAAACTGAGAAATCATGATATATATTATATATTTTTGTGATTCTTCAAGATAATATATTGTCTATTTAATGATTTTATTGGTCTTTAATTTCATATCAATTTACATTTAAAAACTTTCCTCAATCATTGAAAGTTTTTATTTATTAAATATATAAGGATTCAACTTTTTAATTCATCTATTTATTAAGAGAGATTAATTATTTAAAAAATTACATGTCATTGGTTTTTTTCTTCATCATTGTCTTATAACTATAATTTTTCATCTTATTAATATTAGATAATTTTAAATATGTGAATAAATACCTTACCATAGGATTTTTTATGGTACTCCCTAACTAGAATGTTCATGACGTTAGTAGATTTAAAAGTATGATTCTCCATATAAAATGAACTTATTTCATCCATTAAATCAATTTCTTATGGATAATATGGAACATTACCCCCTCTGAATACCTTATATAAGTACCTATTCCTTTTTCACTTTTGATATCATTGTCATTTTTAAGATTTGTTATATTTATACAATATCATGGATGCTACTTACAAATCTATTTTATGTTAAATAGAACTGGTTTTTTTATCTGAGGATATTCTATTTCAAATCATCATATAATCAAATTATAATGAAATTCTAAAGAAAAATATATAGACTATTTAGATAAAACGTTATCTGTGTTTCAAATTGAATGTTCCATATTAGTCAAATAGATAAAAGAGATAAGATTAAATCACATGTTTCCTATTTTTAAAAAAATAAAAAATATTAATTTTATATCCTATCTCCTATGGTGTTTGATATAATGTTTCCCGTTATTTTTATAGTTGATGTTATTTATTTTTTAACTATGATAGACTCTAGATAAAATATATTTAAATATTAACTTATTACATATGTGATGGTTCTTATTAATCCCTATCATTTATTTTTCACTAATAATCTTCTCATAAAATACATGTTGTTTGAGATTTAATTATCCTAAACCATAGGGTATCTCACAGCAACATTGTGGCCCACTTTGTTTCCAACTACCAACATCTCACTAGATATCATAAATCTTTTACTACGTGTTAAAATATTAACCATCATCTATTTTTACGTGGACCCAACTACGAATAAAATGTTATTGAACCAAATGTTATATCATCATCATTAGAGACAGTCTTTGACTACAATATCATCTTTAGGGAAAAAATACATTCTAACAGGTATCTACATATACCTAAATATCACTTCTAATAAATAGTATATTCATTCCAAGATTTATTAAAAATCTGGATCTCATGTGATCTACTCAAATACACCAACTCCCCAATTTATGAATGGAACAACACTTAGATCATATAGAAGCATAAGAATTTCATTCTCATCCCAATTATTTCTTTTTTAATTTTATTCTAAATCATTTTCCACATTTTATGTTATAAAGTATTCTTATTTATTATTATGTTATACATAGATAGTAAATTTTATTTATTATAGGACTATTACTTTTTCTATTCCCCTCACTATGTATCTATTGTTTCATTTTTACTCAAAACTGCAACACACTCTCAGTTCACACACAATATATCAATATTCAACTATGAATTCCATATTTGAGTCTCTAAAAATATATTTTCTTTCATTAGAACATATAAAATTCCATAAAATATGTGAGGTGTTACTCAATCATTTATATCCATTTATATATATGTTTCTACCACTATTTTCTTTTTTCTTTTTTCATCCTTTCATCTAATATAAAATAAATTGTGAAACATTTCTCCTTTTTTATAATTTATCTTAGTAAAATATGTTTTCAATTTAATTATATATCATAAATAGAGAATATAACTATGAGTTTAATTAAAATACTATTAATATTAAATTCAGTCATATATGATCATTGAAAATCGTATAGTTATAGCAGCTTGTGGTGTGGGATTTTCACATTATGGTATGGAAACATTTTGAATCATTAGAAAATACATCATTTCAACATGATCAACTAAATTTCATCCAGTATAAGGAATAATTTGTGTTAATAGAAACAAAATAGAACACTTTTAGAATCATAAAATTATATTTTAAAATTTGATTTGCAAATTATTTTTCAAATATTATAATTTCAAAATCCCAATTCAATGAAATTGTGACACTCCAAGTTCCATTTAATCTTATTAAATTCAAGCATGAATCATGAATTACCAAATATTTATGATTTATTCATCATTACTTAATATATTGATAGTCATCCAATAGTATTATTTTATATTTATCAATTTATTTACTTTAACTATATTTAAATATCCCAAAGCTCATCAGTATTGATCTCACATTCAACTACATTGTTAACCTCACCTATTTTGATAATCCCAATTATGCTTTTACATACTTTTGAAAATCCAAATTAATGTTTATTCAAATTCTCTCAATATATGATATTTTTTTATAATGATGATAATAATGTTAAAATAATCCTTGAGATATGTTAATCAATGGTTATCTATGTTTATATAGGTTATAAATTAATTCTATCACAATCAGATATGTGTTGCAGAAAACAGATAAGTTTTTGTCACTGATATTCAAATATCTTCTGATAACATAGCTACCAGTACTTAGTCTACCGATAGAAAGAGTCACTGATAGGCTAAGGCTACCGATATGCACAGAGAAACTGATAGAAACTGAGATACCGATAGAATAGGTCTACCGGTATGCTTAAGACTTCTAGTATACACTTGATCGCTGATAGATACAGAGCTACTGGTATGAAGAAGTCTGCCGATAGAGTATGTCTACCGATACGAGCTACCAACCGGCCTACTGATACACAGACTAGCGACTGATATGAAGCGACTGACATAGTCTATTGATACAAGTACAGAGTCACTGATACGTCGAGCTACCGATAGCCCAATAGCTACCAATGGATTAAGAGCTACCGATACAATGAATTCACAGATATATATAGCTACCGATACAAGTACAAAAGAGCTACTGATGGAAGGTCATGCAACACAAAGTCCACTGCACACGTCTACCAACAGAAGGCTACGAATGATTGACCAACCAGTCAAACTCTATACTCTCAATACTATTTATCTATTAAGCTAACGGTTACATATGATGTTTTTGATGTAGTTAATGTTCATTAATGATCTCTGTTACCATGTCAGGGAACCTTACCATGTACCCATGCAAAAGGTAATCATTCCCATTTGCCGGAGATGAAAGCTATAAAAAGGAAGAAAAAAACTAACTAAAAAGAAGTTGTGTCATTGTAATGAGATGAACAAGGATCATGTAACGAGCAAGCATCATGAAGAACTCACGAAGAGTACATACAAGCTTCATACTGAAAAATGAGCAGCACACCGAAAGACATCCATACTCCAAGAAGACTAGACATACACGAAGAATACTATTCTAGAGGAGAACACAAGATGCATCTTGAGTGAAGAACATCAAAAACTTCATGCACTCAAGCTGATAAGCTGTACCTGGAACAAGGAAGAAAATGACACTCTGTTTTTCAAAGAAAAACCAGAAAAGGACTCAGATGCTTTTCAGACAAATCAAACGAGTCTAGTGCAGCACTTCCAATCACTAAATCTCTTCTAAAATCTTTCTCAAATTCCTTAGGGATTCTTTCATTTACATTCCAAGGAGTGTGTGTACCCTGTTTATTTTATACACATAATTTCTCTTGAGCTAAACTGGAGAGTTCTTAAATCCTCACTCAAACTCTATAACTCCTTACTTCCCATTGTGGATAGTGGTAGAGGTTAAGAAAGATCTGGATAGCTGTGAGTATTTGTTTGTTTTCCCACAAAGAAATGTGGTAGAGGTCTTAGTACCTGGATAGTAACTTCACTATTGTTTACCCCGATCCACAGTGTGGATCAATTTATATAAATTGTTTGAGAGGACTATGTCTCGTCTTGAGACTGATCCTCTTGGTTACCTCTGCTGTGCTTTTTTATGTCTTTAAGTATACTATATATCGACTTCATATTCTACTGCTATTACTTTGAAATACAAAACTATTTTAAAGCTACTTTGATTGTTAAATTATCCAGTGTTTATACTTTTTGTAATCCATTAAGTTAGATACAAAAGTTAATTTAATATTCAGATTACGTTAACTAAGACCTAATCAATCTTTGAGAAAGTGATTTAACATTTACACTCTGTATAGATTCACTACAGTTTAACATTGTTTTTAAATTGGGAGATTTTAAGAGAAATATTTTTAACATAAATTTTAATTGGAACTCAATTCACTCCCCTCTTGAGTATCCACTCCGACCAACATTTGGTATCAGAGGTTTGTTTATTAATAGAAATTTTCAAAACATTCTGTTTTTCAACTGTGATTTTAGTTGCATCTTTAAAGATCATAAATTTATGTTAGTTCTAAATTTTATCTCTTTAAAACTATTTTCTAAAATCATTCTATGGACAATATACTATAGGGTGTTGCTACTAACCAGCCACCTTTCTTTAATGGAACCAATTATCCCCAGTGGAAACTTAAAATGAAAATTCATTTAGAGAGTTTGAGTTTTGATATCTGGACTGCTATAGAACCTCAATTTAAAATTCAATAAACAAAAAAGAACTACTTGGGATGAACCTACAAAGACTTCTTACAATAATAATTGTAAATCTATGAATACCTTGTATTATGCTTTAAGAGATTAAGAGTTTAATAGAATTTCTACTTGCAAAACTGCTTTTGAAATTTGGTATACTTTGGTTGTTTCTCATGAAGGAACAACCAATGTTAAAGAAATGAGAATGAATACTTATACCATTGAATATGATAATTTTAAAATGAAGACTGATGAACCTATTACTCAAATGTATCTCAGGAATAATGAAATTTTCAGTACTACGATATCACATGGAAATGTTGTTCCAGCAAAGGAAAAAATCATGAGAATATTGAGATGTCTACCAGAAAGATAGACAGGGAATTCTGTTTCCGTTAGAGAATCATGCGACATCAGCACACTCCCTGTTAAGGAATTAATATCTAAACTTATTATGTATGAGGAAGAACTTAAAGTAAATAAAGATGAAGATAATGAACCCAAGAGAAAATCTGTGGCATTAAAGTCTACTGCTTCTAAGAGCAAAGAAAAGCAGAAAATACATGTACCTACTGAAAGTTCAACAAGTGAATATTCGGATTCAGACAGTGATGCTGAAATGGCCCAAATAGCCAAGAGACTCAAGATATTGTATATGAAGAAGAATTTCTCCAGAAAAACAATCTACAAAGGAAAGTATGACAACAAGGGTCATTGGAAGAAGGATTGAAAGAAATCTTATAAGGAGGATGATATAGTCTGCTATGAGTGCATGAGGAAAGAAAACATCAAGGCTGACTGTCCAAAATTAAAAATCAAAAAGAAACGTGATTATAAGGACCAGAAGTACAAGAAATCCATGAAAGCTACTCGATGTTCTTTGGAGGAAAATATAATTGAATCTGAAGTTTCTGACTCAAAAAAGAATCGTGCCAACATGTGCTTCATGACTAATACCACTTATGTACTTGTTTCGCCTATGCTGAATGATTATTATTTGGGAAATAATAGTGATTCAGACAATGATGAAAATATGCCTAAGGATGAATTTTTTGAATATTGTAACATGCTAGGAGAAACATGTAATAAACTTAAGGACAAGTATAATTCATTAAAGAAACAAAATTCTCTTACTGCCAATGTTAAATCTGCTCTTGATGTAGAAAAATAAAATAATGATGAACTATTAAAGGAAAATACTGAACTAAAAATGCCTAATGAGCAACTTAGAAAGGACTTATAAAAGTTCACAAAGGGAAAAGATACACTTAATCAAATGTTAGGCAAGAAATTTGCACCAAAATACACTACTCTTTTGGGATACCAACCTGGACAGAGACAATTCACTAAAACTTGATTTATCTCTAAGTCTGGACAAAATTCTACTTATTCCAGTTCTAGAAATTCATATGATTCAACTAGTTATTCATATGGTTATAGATCTAATAAAGTGTATCATTCAAAATCTATTGATTGTGTATATTATATGAAACCCCAAAGACAAATATGGGTACCTAAATCTTTGATTGCTAACCTTTCTTTACCCAAGAAGATCTGGGTACCAAAATCATTTTTTGTTTAAATCTATTTTGTAGGAAACATGTTTGAAGAGTTCTCACAAGAAGGTATGGTACATGGAAAGTGGATGTTCAATACAAATTTCTGGAGATTATTCATGCTTTAAAAGCATAATAAATGTCGATGGAGGCCATGTCACCTTTGGTGATAATTCTAAAGGAAAAATCATCACCCTAGGCCATATTGGTAACACTAATTTAGTGTTAATTTCTAATGTTTTATTTGCTGATGGACATAAGTATAACCTGATAAGAATTTTGTAAGAACCCGGTTCTTATTTTTGTGGTATGGGCTTATTCCTTTCTCTTTTCCTTGAGTGTTTTTTGAGAAAATATTGAAAATGGGTAAATTCGAATTTTTGGAAAGTACACACTGTGTACTTTTTCCACACGCCGTGTACTTGTGGCCATGTGGGATAAGTACACGGGGCGTGTAGCCATGTCGGCGACAAAGGGGTAGGAACCGACTACATGCCGTGTAGTGGTACTTTGCACGCTGTATAGTCAGTCAGCATGCCAAAACAGTAAGGCAGTGGAGCAACTGCCAGGTGGGAGAAAGTACACGCCGTGCACTCAAGATTACATTATGTGTACTCATGTTGATAGATGAACAGTGTGGTGGTGCCTCCAAGGGAACAATTAATGGAAGTGAGTATACGCCGTGTTCATGGTTGTACATGCCGTGTACTTTGTTTTTTCACTTAAAATGGGTTGTAGCCTATGTTGTTCATAGGGAAGGCTTAGAACAGAAGATGCAGCTCAGGATGGACGGTCGAACCTTTCATGATCCACCGGGTGTTCGTCTGGAATCTGATTCCACTTCGGACGATCTCGTTGGAACCGCACGGGTAAGCCCTCTCTTCTCCCGGAGAGATGCTTACCAATTCTTCTCCTAATGGAAGTTATTTGAGGTTAATCTAGTTTCATTCTTCATCAGATCTGCGTCATTCTTAGATGTTTCTGGAACCAACGTTCGAGTATATTGTTCATTGGTGTATAAGGTAGGTGGCTTGGTGTTAAATTTTCCAATTGTCATGTGTTTTGTTTGTTTTGTGCATTTTTGTACCACAAACCCATGTTGGGGTGTCGTGTGGTTGAGGTCGTGGTTATTTTGAATACCTAGAATTGAATTGGTGATTAAATGTGATATTAAAATGCTGGTTGGGATCATTACTTGGATCCATGACCATCCTTAGGGGTGCATTCCTCTCTTTAGCCATTTGGCCAGGAAACTCGAGAGTATACCTTGTTTAAATTATGCATTAATTATCCCTTGAGAGGAATTGTATTCAAATTTCATGTTTATATATTGGGCATGGCCCGGTTACTTATGCCTGAGGGCGGTGGTTTTCTATAGCCTGAGGGTGTGACTGTATTAGCCTGAGGGAAACGTCCTATTTCACCTGAGGGAAACCTTTCATGCCTGAGGGCTTGAATTATGTGCCTCAGGGAGACACTTCGTATACCTGAGGGTGAGATTCGGATATACCTGAGGGAAATGCATGAGGGTGAGATTCTGTATGGCATGAGGGCAAGGTTCTGGTTGGCCTAAGGGCTTGGTGCTGTTGAGCACAGAATTTTACCAAGTTGAATGCTTAAATGAATAATTAAATGAAAATATAACTGATAAGTTAGTTACTTCTTAGTACTACTTTTTTTATTTCATTTTACTACTACACACTTGTTGCATGCTTTCACGCATTTGGGCACGAGCCTTTTGTGGGTGCCTACTGAGATATATTTCTCACACTCTATTTGGGTCATGCTTTTCGGCCCAAACTGATTATGTTTCGGCAGGTGTGGATAGGGGCAAGAGTTCCTATACAGGTACTTGACTGTTGTAGAGGAGTATGAGGGCATGGGAGTGAGCCTAGGCTCGCGATGCCACTGCCAGCTGCTTTGCTTAGTTTCGTTGTACTCTGCTTTCGGTTGTACTCTATTGATGTATAACATGTTCTGGTTGTTTTCTTAGAACATGAGACATGTAGAATCATTATTTATATACTGTTGGTTATATCCACTACTGTTGTTTATTTTAGTCGTGTATGTTTTACTGCTTCTGCTGCTCTTTGTATGTTTTATTTTGTATTCCGCTGCACTACCCTTGGACAAATGAGGGCATAGTTTCCCCACTATCAGACCTGGGCCCTCGCTGCTAGTCGATAGCCTCTGGAATTTGGGGAATTGTGCTTGAGGTCATGTGGAGAACCGGGTTCGGGGCACCCGTTGTGTGGCACCCGGAACTGGGACGTTATAATGTTGTATCAAAAGAGTTTCTTTTCCTTGACATACTATTTGGAGCCATATTTAGGGATAGGATGGAACGGTAGTAGGTAATAAGATGTGCCCGAGAGTAGCTATCCTGTGTATAGGGAAAATCCAATTTACCTCGTATTGCAATCTTACTGATTTTGCAAGTTAAATTTGATATGATTTCATTATTGGGTGAAGCACTTGTGTTGTGCTGTTTATAATTTATTTGTGGGTTCTATTTAGTCACAACCCGATGAGATGAGGGTATGACATCTCATGCATCATTTAGGGAAATTCTAGAAATCACATTCCATGCATAGTTCCATGCCATGTAGGTGCATTAGAAATTGCATGTTTTTGTGATATTTGATATGTTAGAAAAGCATGTTATTGTTATAGCCGCTTGATAATTACCTGCTATGTGATATGGTCGTTTTTTATGAGCCGGTTTATTGAATGAATTCCACACATTGGTTTTTGGGGAGTATGGGCCCCCATTTACCGGAATTTGGTAGATCATTGACTATTTACTATTTTATAACACATATAAGATGTCAAAATTTGATTCTTGGGGAGTATGGGCCCTCACGGGTCTAAATTTGTCCCTTAGGTGTGGTTTTTTGGTATTTTCTAGGTTCCGGGGAAGTTTCTGAGGCATACTGTTCGGATACCCAGTATACATGTCGTGTAGTATTTTAAACACATTGTGTATGGCCTTCTGTTCATGAAGAAAAATGAACTTTTTAAGTACACACCGTGTACTCTGAGTACACGCTGTGTAGTCTCTTCCCATGTCACAAACCGTGTGGGCGGTGACACAGGGTAGGGAAGATATTGGGTAAAACACGCCATGTAGTATTGACCCGGAGTCCGGCCATGTAACAAACAACACGGGTCGGTGAACTCCTTTACAGAACACGCCATGTCAATGATGGACATGCTATGTAGTGTGACCTAGGGACTCGGCCGTGTAACTTACAACACGGGTCGGTGTCACCATTCCTTGAACACTCCGTCTACCTTTGGGGCACAACATGTAGTCTTGTTCGAGGACAGACCGTGTGGACTTCGCTGTTTGGCTGGGAAACAGGGTGGTGTACACGCCGTGTTCGGGTGTTACATGCCTTGTATTGTCAAGACAAGTAGTCAGCCGTGTCACAAACGACAGAGGCAGTTGGAAATAAAACCATAAACACCATGTAGATATTATACACACCGTGTAGTTTTGTTCAAATTGGAGTCTTGTGGCTTAGCCGTGCAGAATGACCCGGGCAGGGGAAGGGAAGTCAAGTACACACCGTGTAGTCAGTATACATGCCATGTAGTCTTGTTTTGCAAATTTTGAATGCCTTATTCCTCTTGTTCCCTTTTGGGCTTCTTTGTCTTCATTGTTTGATAATCTTGATCTAAGGTGTGCTTTTGAACTTGTAGTTTCATTCCGCCTAGACTTCCTCGCATTGTTCGCTATTATAGTGGCAAAGACTATCCTCTGGAGATTGTGCGCCATGGGATACCATTTGATCCTCCAGCATAGCCAGATGTGGCACCAGCTGCTATACCGGATACAGGCGATGAGGCGTAGTTCTGTAAAGGCATTATGCGGTTTATGCAGTCCTTTCAAGGAGCACCCCAGGCTGCCACATCTATGGACGAGATGACACGTATATTCCAATAGCAACATCCGCCTACATTTTCAGGGGATGGAGGACCATATGCTGTAGAGTCTTGGCTAGGATTGATGCCGACTATTTTCGTGCATTTTCAGACACCTCAAGAGCCTAGGGTCAAGATCACGACATATATGCTGTGTGATTCTGCCAAGAGGTGGTGGGATGTTACCACCCAGTCAGAGCATCACAGAGACATGGTGTGGGAAGCTTTTCAGGCAGTCTTCTATGAATTCTTCTTTCCCAAGATGATGTGTACAGATAGAGCTCGGGAGTTCATGAATCTATAGTAGGGCTCTATGTCAGTGAAGGACTATTCTGCTCGCTTTACCGAGCTTCAGCATTTTGCACCCGTGTTGGTGGGTGATGAGACGTTGAGAGCTAGAATTTTTGAGGACGGTCTTCGGTATGACATCCGAGCACTGGTGAGTCTTTTCAGGTTTCCTACTGTACATACTATTGTAAACCAGGAGCTAATTACATAGAGGAAACTGCAGGAATCTAGAGTTGTGAGACATGGCGGTTCAACACCGGTTTCTGGTACTATTTCTACTGGAAAGAGTAAGAGACATATGGACTTCTCTCAGGGTGGCATTACCAACCATGAAGCTTCTTCAGGTGGCCTGATCAGGTGCTACCAGTGTGGAAAAGAGGGACACAAGAGACCACAGTGTCCACAAGACCCAGTGGAGTGCATATCTTATGGAAAGATGGGTCATCTACAACACTTCTGCAGGGCTTATCCACCAGTGGCTAGTGAGAGGGGTTCTATGGAGACTCTGTGTGCGGGAGAAGGACCAGTGGCATCTTACCAGTTGGGGAATTTGAATACGTCAGGGCCTACAGGTAAAGATGGTGGTCGTGGTTGTGGTATCCATACACCAGGATCACAGAGGCAGCAGGTCGGGATAGCTCAGGGTAGCTAGGCAGTGTCGCAGGGCCGCGACACTGGGCAGGCATATACAATGCCCCAGACCCAGCAGGAGGAGGATCCCAGACCTTCTATAGTTAGAGGTACTATCCTAGTAGCTTCTGTTTTATATTCCGTACTTTTTGATACGAGTCCTACACATAGTTTCATATTTGTACCCATAGTGGAGATCCTAGGCCTTTTTGTCTCTACTTCATCTAATATCATGACGCTAGACACTCCGTTGGGGACTAGAACGGCTGGTGTGCGCTAGTGCAAGGAGTTCCCCCTTGAGGATAGTGGGTGTCACTTTCCTTGTGATCTCTATGTCTTAGAGATGACGAGCTATGACGTCATTCTCGGAATTGACTGGTAGGGTCCCTTTAGAGCCTTTGTAGACTGTTATCGTCCCTGGGTGTGTTTCACATCCCAAGAGGGTGAAGAGGTTTTATACAAGGGAGAGTGGGATGTTCAGGCGAGTTGAGATGGACCAGCGCATCATGGGCGAGGTGGAGTCACAACCCAGATTGCGAGTTTATATCCAGATGAACATGGGACTTCTCATGCGTATTTCCCTCCAGTAGTTGATCGTTTCAGGGATATCTTCTCGGGCGACTTTTTAGGTCTTCCTCCAGAGTGATAGGTGGATTTCTCTATTGAGCTAGTGCTAGGGGAAGAACCAGTGTCAAATCCTCCTTATAGGATGGCTACACCTGAGTTTTAGGAGCTCAAGATGCAGTTATAGGAGTTATATGTGAAGAGTTTTATCCGACCCAGTACTTCTCCATGGGGATCACCGGTCCTTTTTGCGAAAAAGGTGGATGGTACCCTCTAACGTTTTGTGGATTATCAGAAGATGAATTAGCTGACGGTCAAGAACCGATATCCCTTGCCTAAGATTGATGTCATTTTTTATCAACTTCGTGGAGCATGAGTGTTCTCGAAGATTGACTTGAGATTAGGATATCATGAGCTGCTCGTTAGACCATCTGATATACCTCTCACAGCTTTCAAGAGTAGGTATGGTCTTTATGAGTATACAGTTATGTCGCTCGGACTCACAAACGCTCCAGCAGTTTTCATGGCTCTGACAAATCGTGCATTCCATCATTATCTATATTATTTTGTGGTAGTATTCGTGGACGATATCGTGGTGTAATCTCACACTCGACACGACCATGCCACCCATCTTGAGATCGTATTGAGTACACTGAGAGAGCATCAGCTATATGTTAAGCTCTCAATGTGCCACTTTTGGATGGACCAGATTCACTTCCTGGGTCATATCATCTCGGAGGAAGGAGTTGCAGTATACCGAGGGAAGGTGATAGCAGTACTTTCCTAGGAGCATCCGAAGAATGTGTTTGAGATACGGAGTTTCTTTGGACTGGCTGGTTACTACAGACGCTTTATATAGGACTTCACCCGCATAGCAGCACCGTTGACGGGTCTGACTAAGAAGGGTGTGAAGTTCGTTTGGTCATAATCTTGCGAAGAATCTTTTCATGACCTAAATGGAAGGTTGACATCCGTATCAATCCCAATATTCTCAAAATAGGGGAAGAGATATATAGTTTACTGTGATTCATCTGGGATTGGGCTGGGAGCAGTGTTGATGTAGGGCGATCAAGTGGTTGCGTACGAGTATCTACATTTGAAGCCAAATGAGAGGAATTACCTGACACATGATCTCTAGTTGTCCACATTTGTTCATGCGTTGCGCTGTTGGAGACATTATATGTTGAGAGAACGTTTTGTGGTCTTCACCGACCACAAATGTCACATGTATATATTTACTCAGCGTGACTTGAATCTGAGGCAGCGAAGATGGGTCGAATACCTACAGTCCTTCAATTTTGAGCTTGCCTATACACCTGGTAAATGTAATGTAGTAGCTGATGCACTGAGCTAGAAGACTCAGATACAGGCAGTGCAGGAGTCCAGGGGCGAGTGGCAGCTTATGGTTTTGTTCTCTAAGATGCATTTGGAGGATCATGAAATTCAGGGGCAGACTTATTTTTCCTCTTTAGCTATGACTTATACCCTCCTAGATAGAGTGATTATGAGACAAATATATGATTCAAAAGGCCTGGTTCTATGGGAGTCAGTGGAAATTTAGGACCCTCCTCCTGGTTAGACGATAGGCGACGATGAGGTATTGCGTTTCCATGGATGAGTGTGGGTTCCAGGGGATATACTCGAGGAGCTGATGCGATAGTTTTATGCTTTAGCTTGGGTAGTTCATCCCGGGGTTACCAAGATGTACCGTGACCTGAGACATCAGTACTTGTGGTCAGGTATGAAGAGATATGTAGCTGGTTTTGTTACGAGGTGGTCCACCTGTCAGCAGGTGAAGGCGGAGCATCAGATTCCAGCTGGACTGTTACAGCAATTACCCATTCTGGAGTGGAAATGGGATGATGACGTGATGGACATCATGATTGGTTTGTCGAGGTCACCTCAAGGCAATGATGTCATGTGGGTTGTTGTGGACAGACTCATGAAGTTAGCTCACTTCTTGCGGATCAAGGAGACCTTCGGTGTTGAAGAGCTCGAAAGGCTGTATTTCCGAGAGATAGTACGTCTTCATGGGGTCCCTTGTTCTATGTTTTCAGATAGGGATGCCCGTTTTATATCTCATTTCTTGTAGAGTTTCCATAGGGAACTGGGTACATAGGTGCTTCTGAGCACAGCTTACCACCCTTAGACAGATGGCCAGTCAGAGCGTACTATACAGGTGCTAGAGGACATGCTGCGTGCTTGAGTCCTAGACTTTGAGGGCTCTTGGGAGAATCATATACCATTAGTTGATTGTTCCTATAACAATATCTTTCAGAAAAATATTGAGATGTCACCATACGAGACTTTATATGTTAGGCCATACTGATCACCTTCGTGCTGGTTAGAGGCGGGTGAGGCAGCATTACTGGGGCCACATCTCGTGCAGGAGACATCTGAGCAGGTCCAGTTGATTCAGAAGCCGATGGCTACCGCACAGTCTCGTCAGAAATCTTATGCTGATCGCTGCAGATGACCCAGGGAGTTCTTTGTCAAGGACCAGGTTTTCTTGCATGTTCCTCCGAGGCTGGGACACAAGCGTATTAGGAGATAGGATAAACTTTCCCCGTGGTATGTGGGGACATTCGAGATTCTAGAGAGAGTCTGGCTGGTTGCCTATTGGTTTCAGTTACCGCAGCGGTACCAAGCCATAAACGACTTCTTCCACGTATCTCAGTTGTGTCACTAGACCTGTCTCACATCTTTAAGCCCGAGGAGGTTGAGCTGGAGGGAGATGCATCCTTTTAGGAGCATCTGATCTGTATCGTTGACAGGAGCACGAAGGTTCTCGGAGGCCGGTCAGTTCCCCTCGTACGGATGCTATGGAAGCATGGTCGAGTGCAGGACGAAACATTGGAGCGGTAGACTGACATAAATGATAAGTGTCTGAAGTTGTTCACGACCATATCTTCTCCACCCTTGGAAAGGGAAATTTGGGGACGAATTGCTATAAGGGAGGAAGTTTATAAGAACTCGGTTTTTATTTTTGAGGTACTGGCTTCTTCTTTTCTCTTTTCCTTGAGTGTTTTTGAGAAAATATTGAAAATGGGGAAAATTTCAATTTTTGGAAAGTACATGCCATGTACATTGTCCACATGCCATGTACTTGCAGCCGTGTGGGATAAGTACATGGGGCGTGTAGCCATGTCGGCGACGAAGGGTGTAGGAACTAACTACATGTCGTGTAGTAGTACTTTACACGCTGTGTAGTTAGTCGGCAGGCCAAAAAAGTATGGAGGTCGAGCAACCGCCAGGTGGGCGATAGTACAAGCCATGTACTCAAGAGTACATCCCGTGTAATCATGTCGACGGATTAACAATGTAGCGGTGTCTCCAGGGAAACAGTAAAATGAAGGGAGTACACGCCAAGTACTTGGAAGTACACACCGTGTACATTTTTTTCACTTAAAATGGGCAGTAGCCTCCCCTGTTCACAGGGAAGGTTTAGAACAATGGAGGGAGCTTGGGTGGGATGGAAGAACCTTTGAAGATCCACCAGGTGTTCGTCTAGAATCTGATTCCGCTTTGGACGATCTTGTTGGAACCGCATGGGTAAGACATCTCTTCTCCTGGAGTGATGCTTACCAATTCTTCTCCTAACGAATGTTATTTGAGGTTATGTGAGTTTATTTATTCGTCAGATCTACGTCATTCTTGAACATTTCTGGAACCGACGTTCGATTATATCGTTCGTTGGCGTATAAGGTAGGTGGATTGGTGTTATATTATCCAACTATTGTGTGTTTTGTGCATTTTGAGCATTTTTGTACCACGAACCCATGTTGGGGTGTCGTGTGGCTGAGGCCATGGTTATTTTGAATACCTAAAATTGTATAGGTGATTAAATGTGACATTAAAATGCCGGTTGTGATCATTTCTTGGATCCAGGACCATCCCGAGGGGTGTGTTCCTCTGTTTAGCCATTTGGATAGGATACCCGAGGGTATGCATTGTATAAATTATGCATTAATTTTTACATGAGAGGAATTTTATTCAAATTTCATGTTTATATATTGGGAATGGGCAGGTTACTTATGCCTGAGGGCGGTGGTTTGCTATAGCCTGAGGGCGTGACTGTATTAGCCTGAGGGCACCGTCCTATTTCGCCTGAGGGAAACCTTTCGTGCCTCAGGGATTTGCATATGTTCCTGAGGGAGACACTTCGTATGCCTGAGGGCGAGATTCTGATATGCCTGGGGGCAATGCCTGAGGGCGACATTCATTATTTCTTGAGGTAAATGTTCTGGTTGGCCTGAGGGCTTGGTGATGTTGAGCACAGAATGTTGCCAAATTGAATGGTTAAATGAATAATTAAATGGCAATATAACTGATAAGTTAGATACATCTTCATGCTGCTTAGATTATTAAATAGTACTATTTCAAACTTGTTGAATGCTTTCACGCAGTTAGGCATGGGCCTTTGGTGGATACCTACTGAGATATATTTATCACACCCTATTTGGGTCATTTTTTTCATCCCAAACTGATTATGTTTCTACAGGTGTGGATTGGGGAAAGAGTCCCCATACAGGAACCTGACTGTTGCTGAGGAGTAGGAGGGCATGGGACCGTGTCTAGGCTCGTGATGCCGCTGCCAGCTGCTTTACTTTGTTTCGCTGTACTCTGCTTTCGGTTGTACTGTATTGATGTATAACATCTTCTGGCTATTTTTTTAGAACTTGAGACATGTAGAATCATTATTTATATACTGTTGGTTATATCCACTGTTGTGGTTTATTTCAGTTGTGTATGGTTTACTTCTTTCACAGTTTGTTGTATGTTTTATTTTGTTTTCCGCTGCATTACATTTGGACAAATGAGGGCATAGTTTCCCCACTATAAGACCTAGGCCCTTGCTACTAGTCGACAGCCTCTAGCGTTTGGGGAAATGCGATTGAGATCACGTGGTGAACCGGGTTCGGGGCACCCATTGTGTGGCAGCCGGAACCGGGATGTTACAAATTTCTCAATTATTTGTTGATGGTTTTAATGTTAAGTTTTAAAATTATTCTTGTAATGTTTTTATTTCAAAAAATATTTTAGTATTCTCTACCTTGAGTAATTAAAATGTCTATGTTGTGGATCTGAATTCTTTAGCTAAACAAAATGTCACCTGCTTAAATTCTTTTCATAAAGAGTCTTGGCATTGGCACAGAATATTAGGACATTGCAACATCTATTCACTTAGAAAATTGACTAGGAAAAAATTGGATAGAGACCTACCTAAACTTGAATTCCCAAATTACATTGTTTGTAATCCCTATCAAAAGGGAAAGCAACATAATGTTTCTTTTAAATCAAAGAAAGATGTTTCTACTTCTCAACCTCTTGAGTTGGTTCACATCGATTTCTTTGGACCTTCTAGAGTTTATAGTTTAAATGGGAAGCACTATGTCTATGTCCAAGAAGATGAATTTTCTTGATATACTCGGGTATACTTCATATCTCACAAAAGTGAAGTTCGTTCTTACATTGTTAAATACTAAAAATATGTAGAAAACCTTAGTGGACTTAAGATTAAAATTCTAAGAAGTGATCATGGTCATGAGTTTGAAAATCATATGTTTGAATCTTATTTCTCAAACAATGGCTATAGTCATAACTTTTCTTCTCCCATGACACCTTAGCAGAATGGTGTAGTAGAAAGAAGGAATAGAACCCTTCAAGAAATTTCAAAAACCATGCTTAATGAATATGACCTGCCTATTTTTTTTAGTGCTGAAGTTGTGAATGCATCTTGTTGTACTATTAATAGAGTCTTTATTAGACCTTTTCTCAAGAAGACCCCATATGAACTGTGGAATACTAGAAAACCAAAAGATAGTTACTTCAGAGTATTTGGCTGAAATTTTTTTATTCTTAATATAAAGGATAATCTTGAAAAGATTTCTTCTAAGAGAGATGAAGGAATTTTTAATGGTTATTATTTAATTAGAAAAGCCTATAGAGTCTTTAATAAAAGAACCAAATGTGTGGAAGAATCTATTCAAATCAAGGTTGATGAAACTGATCCACATGAGCCTAAACCCTCTATTGAAAATCTTGAAGAAGATTTTACTCTTCTGGACCTTAATGATAAATCTAAAGAACCTACTGTAAAAATATCCAGTTCTGGACATTTTCCAGAATCTGCTTCTATAGAAACTGAACTTAGAGATGCACCTGAAATTTCTAGTCCTACCTTTACTAGATCAACAAGGATTATAAATAATTATCCTTTAGATTCTGTTGTTGGTAATCTTGATAGAGGGACATAGAGTAGAGCTTCTCTAGGAAACCAGGTTGAACATCAATCCTTTCTTTCATGGATAGAAACTAAAAATTTCAATGATGCAATCAATGAAGAATTTTGGGTAATGGCCATGCAAGAAGAGTTAAATTAATTTGAAAGAAACAATGTCTGGGAATAAGTTGACAGACCCAAGGACACTTTGACAATAAGCACTAAATGGGTTTTTAGAAACAATGTTGATGAATCTGGAAACATAGTTAGAAAAAAATCTAGAATAGATGAACAAGGATATAGTCAAGGGGAATGTATAGACAATAAGGATACCTTTGACCGTGTAGCTATATTAGAATCCATTAGTATTCTACTTTGCTATGATGCTCATCTAAATTTCTTGTTATATCAAATGGATGTCAAAAGTTCTTTTCTAAATGGATTTATAATTGAAGATGTTTTTTTTGAACAACCACCTGGATTTACAAATCCTCATTTTCCAAGTCAAAATTTTAAACTTTATAAAGCTTTATATGGTTTAAAACAAGCTCCCAGAGCTTGGTATGATAGAATTAGTAATTTTTTTATTTCAAATAGTTTTACTAAAGGGATTGATGATCCAACTCTTTTTATTAAAAGAATTTCTAGAGATATTTTAATAGTTTAAATCTATGTTGATGATATAATTTTTGGATCTTCTAAACACTCTTTATTTACTGATTTTTCAAAGAGTATGCAAAATGAATTTCAAATGAGTTTAATGGGAGAACTCAAATATTTTCATGGATTTCATGTTTATAAAAATGAAAATGGTATTATTTTGAATCAAAGTAAATATTCAAAGGATATTTTAAAAATTTTTGGTTTGGATAGTATTAAGGAAAGAGATACTCCCATGAGTACAGTTTGTAAATTGGATGCAGATGAAACTCAGAAACCTGTGGATAAAACCAATTACAGAGGTATGATTGGAATATTAATTTATCTTACTTATAGTCGACCAGATATTTTTTTTAGTGTGTGTATGTGTGCAATATTTCAATCTAATCCAAAAGAATCTCAATTACTTGCTGTTAAACAGATTTTCAAATATCTTAAACACACTGTAAACATAGGTTTCTTTCACCCAAAAGGACAATCCTTTGAGTTAATGAGTTATTCAGATGCTGACATTTATGGTTGCATGTTAGACAGAAAAATCACATCAGGAACATGTCATTTATTTGTAAAATACTTAGTATCTTGGTTTTGTAAGATGCAGAATTCTGTAGCATTTTCCACTGTCGAAGTAGAGTATATAGCTACTGGTAGTTGTTGTGCAAAAATTCTGTGGATGAAACACACTCGTTTGGACAATGGATATGAAATTAAGCATGTATCTTTCAACTGTGACAAAACTAGTGCAATAAACATTTCAAAGAACCATGTGTCTCACTATAGGACCAAACACATTGATGTAAGGAACCATTTCATTAGAGATCATTACCAAAAGGGTGATATTTGTGTTGAGTATATTCGTACTAAACATCAATTAGCTGATATTTTCACTAAACCTTCGAGTTCGGATAGGTTAAGTTATATTAGACACGAGTTGGGAATGATTAACCTTGATTCGTAGCTACCTCGCTGATGTAATACCTCACCGATGTAAATCCTCACCGATGTAAATCCTCACCAATGTAAATACTCACCGATTTAAATCCTCACCGATATAAGTCCTCACCGATGTAAATTTTCACAGTTGGAAATTCTCATCGATGTGAATCCGCACTGATGTAACCTCACTTATAGGAATTCTCACTGATAGACCATACCAAAGAGTGTATTGTTTTAAACATTTGTCTTCCACCAGAATTTTAATCTTTTTTACATTATTTCATTTTATTTATTTATTTCATGATTCCAAAATGATAAAAATTAAGTCATAGCTACATCTAAATCCATAGATCCTCAAAGCCTTACCACAAAACATTGGCTCCTGAATCATTCGAGAACCCTAAATCCCTCGAACCAGCGATGGAAAAAACAAAACATCCTACCATCAGAGATGACTCCCGTGAGCCGAAATTAAATAATCAAAAGTCTGATCTAGAAGCAAGTGGTAATGTTGGAAGAAAAATATCAGGAAGGCGACCAGTAAATCGTCATTTGAAAAATAGAGTAATATTGATCAAAAAGGATCTCTGCATGGAATGAATGTTGCCTAGAAAATCGTTAGTGCTCGAAGTGCTGAAAGATCAAAAGTGGGTATATTGTTTTTCAAACAACAATGGACCCTAAAATCCGAAGTTAGTGAAGAAATTTTATGAATATGTAGGTTTTGAGAAATCTGAAGATGAGAACTGAGTAACTTCATTCGTGAATGGAAAAGAGATATCTTTTTCATCGACATAGTGGGTTGAATGCTTAAAGGTTCCTCATGAAGGTGTATCGGGATTTGTCTCGAAAGAAATACCACCTACAAGTGAGATTTTTGATTATGAGACTTCCTTAGAGGAACTTAGTGCTGATGGAAATCAAATACAAGTTGTAGCTCCTGAAATGAATTGAGAGAACAGATTTTTGTTCAAATTTATTCAACATGTCTTAATACCAAGGAGAGGAGACTTTGAAACTTTATGATATCAAGATATTTATCTCCTAAATATGTTGATACATGGATTCAAGGTGAATCTATGTAGATTATTAATGACTCAAATGAAGGATATGATTAGACCCAAGTCAAAAACTAATGCCTTGTTCTTTTCCAAGATGATCTCAGTAATGATCAAAGTGAAAGGAATAGCTGAGTCTCAAGATGAGACAGTGGAAGTAAGGAACAATTTCTTTGTCACCAGTACAGTTTTCAAATAAATGAAAATAAATTTGAACCCATGGAGAGGAGAATGGGTCACTGATGACAAGAAGTTGAATGATAAGTTTAATCATGTGGATCATCCTTCAAGAACGATGTATGTGAGGGATCCAGGTCTTGGACATGATGAAGAGGAGCCGGAATACATTAATGATTCAAAAGAGGATGATTCCTCTGCTGATGAAGGAGGAGACCCTGATTTACCTCCTAGACCAGTTCCTATAAATCTAGATCAACATAAATCAGATAAGGAAGAAACTTCTTTAGAGGATGTTGAAGTGGCTACTGTAGAGAATGAAGAAGATACTCATGAAACTGAAGCATCTCAGTCAGCTGATTTGAGTCTTAGTCCAGTGATTGGACAATCTTTAGTGCCTACTAAGGATGTAGAAGGAGAAGTGGAAGAAGTTGTACCTAATATAGAGGGCCCTCCTATTATTATAGATAAATAATTGATAGTTGAAGATTCTCCTCAAAAAGGAAGAACTTTTGATAATGCTGCTGAGAAAGCTGTTGTTCTACTTGAGGATGCACCAGTTTAGGGGGGGCATCAAACCATGTTTGTAAGTGTTACAATGGTTGTTGATATTGAGGATTGAGATGAAGACCCAGGTTTTGTGGTCTGTGGATTAGACTATCATGATTCTAAAAATGAAGCATCTCTTAATAGACCAAAAATCGGTTATGATGTTGAGACTGAGTTACTACCTGAAGATGTGGTCAGAATGCATGACCTGGATACTTTGAAGAAAAATCTTAAGGACAGTATTGTAGAAGAGACAAAGAAGATGGGAGCTTCGCTGCTATCCTGAATCCAATCGATTATGACTGACTCAGTGGTCAGTTTAGAATCTGAGAGTGCATCTTTTGTTGTTTCTCCTATTGATATGATCACCAGATCTGATATTGAATCCTTAAAAGATGAGTTGAATGAATATTTTAGTTCCTTAGTTGCTGAGATGAAGCACTTTTTTGTTGAAGAGATGAGTATGTTGTAAAGATCCTTTGAACTCTCTCTAGGTTGTAATTTTTCATCCTTTATGATAGAAATAGTTGAAGAAATTAAAATTTTCAAAACTCAAATATCTAGACGGAAGAAGATCTTGAAACTCTAAAGAAATTGGTTATCTCTTTGGACTCCTAAACGAGCTCAAAATCCCAAGAAGACAAGGACTTAACCTATGTCAGAAGTGTTGTATGTCAGATGGTTTCAGTGTTCGATGGTTTTAAAACCTCCATGAAAGATCATGATAAAATACAGGATTCTAAATTACAAAATCTTATTAGTGGTTTGACCAAGAACTTCAAGGAAATCGTCTCTTTCTCTGATGGTTCGGTTGCATCTAATCCCTCAGTGGATTTGAATCAGATTCTAGCTATGATGAAGGACGGGCTTGGTCAAGCTTCATCGAGTGGCTCTATGGACTCATCCGAACTGAGAAAAGTTGTTCTTGTTACTAGATATTCAGTTAGGGAAATAATTAAAATAGTCCAAGACTATATGATAGAAGCCTCTACCTCTCAGAAAGTAGTGAAAGATAAGGTGGACTCATATTTCTCTAATATATTCACAAAGCATCAACTCAACAATATTTTCAAACATCTATTGGAAATCCTAAAGTTACCTCCTGTTAATCAATCCTTCAGAGATCAAGTCAGAAAACTAAGGGAATTAACTCAGTGTTGGACAAATTTATGGAGAACAAGTATGACTTCATATCTACTATCGAGAAAGGAGGAGGCATAATTATGGATTTCAGAAATCTTTTGCTGCCTTTCCTGCATGTCGATGCCATTCCAGTTATTGTACCTCTAGCCTTACTTGCCTTTTCCTGTACTAGTTCTCTAGTTCATATGACTCCTGTCCAAGAAATTCGAAGTCTCATGCCTATGATCACTCAAAGGACTCCTCAGTACAGACCAGGCATAGTTTCAGTGGCCCATCCTCCTATGATAATTTCTGGAATTCCTAATCCTTCACCTAAATCCACACAACCTGAATCGTTTTCTAAACCAAAAGTATAATCACACATTGAATATGTGGATTGAAAAAATGGCTAGGATTTTTGATAGGAATCTCTTTTATTTTTTGTTTTGTCTATGTACCTTTTTGTATCATTTATTACAAGTGTCTTTCTTTTATTTTTTCATTTTGTTCCTCTTCTGTTTGTTGTTTCCCACTTTTTTATTATCACAAAGGGGGAGAAATATTCTACAAAGATTTTATAAAGGGGGGATATATTTATCCAGGGAGAGAATAAATAATGGGGAGAAAGTCTCAAAGGGGGAGAAATTTTATCTAAGGAAGAGCTACTATTCTTTTCCCTTCTGATATCATTGAATTTTCTTCCACCTCTAATCCATTATGTTCTATAACATACTATTTCTCTAAGATAACTTAATTTAATGATATATCATCTGATATCATTGTATTTAATTTTATCTCTAATGTAAATAATAATTATTTTAAACACTCTAATATCATAATTTGTGATTAACAAAAGGGGGGAGATTGTTGACCTCACCTGTTTTGATAATCCCAATTATGCTTTTACATACTTTTGATAATCCTAATTAATGTTTATTCAAATTCCCTCAATATATGATATTCTGTTATCAAGATGATAATAATGTTAAAATAATCCTTGAGATATGTTAATCAATATTTATCAGTGTTTATATAGGTTATAAATTAATTCTAACCCAATCGGATATGTGTTGCATAAAACAGATAAGTGTTTGTCACTGATTTGCATATAGCTTCTGATAACAGAGCTACCTGTACTTAGTCTACCGATAGGAAGAGTCCCTGATATTCTAAGTCTACCAATATGTATAGAGCTAATGATAGAAACCAAGCTACTGATAGAACAGGTCTACCGGTATGATTAAGTCTCCTAGTATACACTTGATCACTGATTTGTACAGAGCTACCGATATGAAGAAGTCTGCCGATAGAGTAAGTCTACTGATACAAGATATCGAACGGCCTACTGATACACAGACTAGCGACTGATATGAAGTGACTGACATAGTCTACCGATACTAGTATAGAGTCACCGATACATCGAGCTACCGATATCCCAAGAGCTACTGATGGATTAAGAGCTACTGATAGAATGAAGTCACTAATATATATAGCTACCGATACAAGTTCAAAAGAGCTACCGATGGATGGTCCTGCTACACAAAGTCCCCTGCACATGTCTACCAACAGAAGGCTACGAATGATTGACCAACAAGTCAAACTCTATACTCTCAATACTATTTATCTATTATGCTATCAGTTACATTTCATGTTTTTAATGCAGTTAATGTTATTTAGTGATCTTTGTTTCCATGTCAGGGAATCGTACCTAGTACCCATGGAAAAGGTAATCATTCCCATTTTCCGGAGCTGAAAGCTATAAAAGGGATGATAAAGACCTAGATAAAAAAAAATTTCTGTATTTTTAATGATATGAACAAGGAGAATGTAACGAGCAAGCTGCAAGAAGTAGGAAGAAATCAAGAATAGTACATACAAGCTTCATACTGAAAAACGATCTGCACACCGAAAGACATCCATACTCCAAGTACACTGGACCTACATGAAGAAACATATTCTAGAGGAGAACACAAGCCACATCTTCAGTGATGAACTTCAAACACTTCATGCACTCAAGCTTATAAGTTGTACCTGTAACAAGGAAGAAAACGAAACTCTATTTTTCAGTGAAAAACCAGACAAGGACTCAGAAGATTTTATGACAAATCAAATGAGTCCAGAGCAGCACTGCTAATGACTAAATATCTTCTAAACGCCTTCTCACTTACATTAGTGATTCTTTCATTTACATTCCGAGTAGTGTGTGTACCCTGTTTATTTTATACACACACTGTCTCCTGAGCTAAACTGGAGGATTCTTAAATCCTCACTCACACTCTATAACTCTTTGTTCCCCACTATCGATAGTGGTAGAGTTCAAGTATGACCTGGACAGCTGTGATCTATTGTTTGTTTTCCCACGAAGAACTATGGTAGAGGTCTTTGTACTTGGACAGTGTGTTCACCGTTGGTTCCCCCGATTCAGGGTCTGGATCAGTTTATATAAATTGATTGAGAGGACTGAGTCTCGGCTTGAGAATGAACCTCTTGGTTACCTCTGCTGTTCTTTTTAGTTTATGTGTTTAAGTATACTATATATAAATTTCATATTCCAATGCTATTACATTGAAATACAAAACTATTTTAAAGATACTTTGATAGTTAAATTAGCAAGTGTTTATACTTTTTGTAAATGAGTAATTTAGTTTCAAAAGATAATTTAATCTTCAGATTAAGTTAACTGAGACCTAATAAATCTTTGAGAAACTGATTGAACATTTTCATTCTATATAGATTCACTACAGATTAACTTTGTATTTTAAATTGGTGGATTTTAAGAAAAAATATTTTTAACAGAAATTTTAATTGGAACTCAATTCACCCCTCTCTTGAGTATCCACTCCGACCAACACACAAGATGATCAGTTTATAAAAAAAAATCCCTTCACCAACCTCCCTTTTATATTTTTTTATGTTTATATCATTTAATAATAACTGAAAAATCATCCTAAATTATTGATTGATTCGAATAAAAAATAATATAATTATTTGATATTGTATATGATATTTTGAATGAATATATTATAGTGTGTTGTACAAATACTATAATATATTACTCTACTCTCCTATTATATTATGATACATTCTATAAAATTAAATATTCATATATTATGTAAATGTATCCTGAAATATCTTGATATTATGCATTGGATATCAATAAAATTTTAGATATTAAATGAACTTCACATATCTTATAATACCTTCATATACTATGATTTATGAATATTCTAATATCAGATCATGTCATACGAAGATCCAATATCCTATGAAACCTAAAAATTCAATATTGATTATATCTTGAATGATTTTCATCATCATATGTTAATTAATATATTTTATAAAAGTGTTATATATTTTATGAAAAATTATATATATTGTGAAAACCAGTTGCCTTTTGAGAATTTTTTTATGGCAATGCACATTTACATTTTTATGATTAAACTCTAGAATACATTTCTCTAAAAATTAATAAAGGATTATTTTGATTAGATTTGGGGATCCACAATACAATTTAGAACCTTAAAATAGCTATAAATAATCCTATGAATTTATTAACAAAATATGATCCTTTCTTTCTTGTTTCTATGTTACTTTTCTTCATGTGAATACTCATGATATAGTATTTAAAAATCTCTACTACCTATAAATATTAGTGATACTATTATCCTTTAAAAAATCATTCAAATGTATTCTATCATTGAATATACATTCCTTAATTCTACATAACACATTGAATAATTTTTAGACATTCAGAGAGAATCCCTCAAAAATTTTGAACATATTTTTAATCTTTTATAAATTAAATTATAGAAGATTTACATCAAACATAGTTTTTATAATGACAAAATCATTTCCTATTACCATTATAGAGAGAACATTATTCGACGAAATTACCTGACATAAATAATTACATATTTTCACAACAATCATCACAACTATGGGATTCTCAATGAGAATTACATCATATGAATATTTCTTTTTATATATAAGGGCATCTATATACAAATTATATTACCCATAAATAGTATTAGAAGCCTTTAATTTGACTTGCATGGATGGTTACTTATTCCATCACCAGTGTTCACCAATAATTTATATTGGAATCTTCATTAGGAAAAATTAAATTTAAAAAATAATTTTTATTCTTTTGAACAATTGGAAATTGAAAATTTACTGATATTGTAACATCGATGTAAATTTTCAATTATTAACCAAACAAATAAAACATGTTGATTGATGAAACATATATCTAACAAATAAAAAATTAATTCTAATAAAAAATTAAATAGAATAATAATTATTAGGTAAAATTGTGAAATGTTCTCAATCATTAAAATAATTAATAAAAGGTTATTAAATAATATGGCAGGGAACATGAAACGAAAATCAGGAGTTGTGATTATTCTTTCTTTCAAAATATATATTCACTTCATGTATTTTTATCTATTATCCGTATTTTTTATATGCCTCCTAACCATGGGAATTAATATATAAATTTATATTTTACCATTAATCAGGATTAATTTAATATCTAATTCCCTAACATATTGATTTATGTTTAATACCATATGATGTTCATAAGAGGTTCTTTCCAGTATTTCTTGTTCTTGTTATTTTATAAGCTATCATTCAATACAACCACCACATTCTCTTTCTCTATTTTTATTACTATTAATTTATTATTCTTGTGATTCTATATCATTAATTTTTTTGAGATACTATATAATTTAAGTTTCCCTTCTTATACATCCCTTAATCCCAATAATACATTATTTATAAATGGTTTTTAACAATTTTTCATAATTGTTTCACCACATTTCTCTAAAATTAACACTATTTATATTAATGTTTTTTTATTGAGGGTTTTTACACTTCTGATAAATTCAAATATCATTTATGTAAACTCCATATGTTTTTTAAAAATTTTACATATTTATTTAATGTAATGAAAATGAAATTTTTTTCAAAAACACTTATCAGGATTTCTCTTTAGTGTTCATGTTGATTATTTTCATGATTATTTTTTAAAACCTTTATCAATATGATATGAATTTATCATTTACTATTTTTAAAATATCATTTTTCTTTTAAAATAATCATACATTTATTTTCATACATAAAAATACATTTTTCTTATATATTTCAACATTTCATAAAAAATATACAACTGTTTACTAAAAAAATATTTACTTTATTTTGATCCTATAAGATATTATTAATATTTTTCAATAATATATTTCATTCTTCATGATTGACCATATATCATATTTCATTTACATTAAATACAAAATTCTCATAAAAAATAGTATCTCAAAATAATCATATGATTAATTATTTATGTTAACAAATATGTTTGGTGAGGTGAAAATGAAATATCTATAAAAAAATATTTATAAATACCTTTATCACAATATGTTAGTGTCTATAAATACCTATAACAATTCATAAATTATCTTCAATTTTCATAATAATATAAATACCATTTTTAATTAATATATTTTCACCTAGATATCCATAAGTTTTCTTCTATGGGGAAATTATTTACTAGAATATATACCAAGTATTTTATATTCTATGAATGTAAATCAATTAATTATATTTATTGGGGATTATTTACCCAAAAATCTATATTATTTGTTTTTAATCCCATTAGCTAATCATGATATGATTTTTATGGATTTATGGTTCATCACGTGAAATTAAAATTTAAGCATATTATTATAAACCTTCTTCTTATTAAACGTTAATACAATAGTAAATATATAATATTACACTTAAAATGATCAGGAATATGGAGAACTATTTTTTCTCGAGGAATTAGTTGAATTATAAAAAAAAAAAATTAGTAAAAAATATAACATCATTATTGAGTACTTCATTAATATTCCCACACATAAACTACAAGGAAAACCTGAGGATATACATAAAAAATGGATGAGATATAAATCCCAGTAATTGAATAAAAATGGAATAAGGTAATAAATTATAGAAAATAGACATATCAGTATGGAATAAAAGTAACATGAATAGTTAGGTATGATATAGTGTGATAATCATAACATGATAAGTGTGGAAATGACATAAAATACAGCATTATGAAGACAGATCAAGAAAAACATCAATGAAATCAATATGAAAACTTTAAAATAAATTACTTATGCTCACTACCTATCTCACCATGATTTTTCATGGAACTAATCATTACCCAATGCGTTGCAGTGAAGTATAATTTCATGTTCACCCATTACATTCATTTCACTCTCATTTCTGTTTATACCACATTTATAATAAAACATTGATTAATTAATGATTAAATTTTATACCATGATAAAGAGTGTTCAATAAGTACATTGTTGTACCAAATAAAGGATTATAAGTGCATAAAGTTGAACACCCTTTCTAGGAAATAATAATGGGTATTCATTACATAAATGTTTATCATGGAAAATCATGGTGAAATTTTGGTAGCCTAACGACATCACATAACAATTCATAAAATGGGTTAATGAGAGAAAAATGGTTCTCTAATTTTTTTTACATAAAATGGGAATTTTTAGTGACACTTAAATTCATATCCCCAGAATTGTAGTTTTAAATATAAGGGATAATATAATAACGAATCCTGAATAAATGAGAGAAGGTGAGGATCCTTTACATGAGTGTGTGAATCCAAATACATGGTGGGGTCCCATTCATATCATGGCGTAACCTTGTGAGAACTATATAGATATTAGAGATGAGTAAGGGAATTCATTATATATTTTGAGTTAATTGAAATTTAAGAATTAATGGGTTTATATTAATAAAAGAGATTGGGGATAAATTTATTATTACTCAAACTGAAGTTTAGGACTCTATAAAATAAAATAAAAAACACACAAAAATACCAATGTTCATTTGACATGGTTTCTACTATATTGAAGAGTTTTTTTTATTATGTTATATTTCTATGGTCCAAATAGAATATAATAATTTACTTTGGTAGAGGTGAGTCACACTCTAGAAGAAAATATTATAAAACCTCAAAATAAAATAATGGTCTTTGAAGATTCATAATGTCTAGAAACAATTAATAAAATAAACCTTAAATATCATTAAATTAAATAGAAAACATTTATTTGTTCTGGTATACCTTATATATAATTTATTACATCACATTGTGGTCATTATTATGTCATAATAAATAAAAAATATTTATTGGGTATTTAATATCTACAAAAAAAAGCTTGTCCCATAAAATTATGAATTATTAAACATTGGATAATTTTGAAATTTTGATTCCAAAAATAATATTCATTTAATCTTAATAATGTTCAAAATTTGTGAGTTTTCATTTTTAAAATAAAATATATATTTATTAATAAATGTTGGGTTTTTTTGACAATAACTCTTTTCAACACATTATAAAATTTTCATTTGACTATATTAAAATTATATGATCATTAATATTAACGAAAAATTATTTCATAATAATATATTTTTTATTTTTTATTTTTTTCAAAAATACAATAATTATTCAAAAACAATTCTTAATTGAATTTTAATATTACCCCAATATAATATTTGTGTATTTTGATGCTACTTTTCATCACAGAGTCTAACGAATGGAAAATGGGAATACCTTAAGCACAAGAAGATTCATCCTTTGAAGAACATCAAAAATTTACAAAGGCATCAACAAGGAACCCTTTAAGAATAGTTCTCACAAGTTTCATTCTGGTCGCACAAGTCACTTGCACACCACATATGGGTCACCCAAGTCACTTGCACGCCCTATTATTTTTTTAGCCAAGGTGCACAGTGTCTTATAAATAGCCCCTGTGGACCCCCCATTTCGAATATGAATTTTCCAAAACTCAGATTCAATCTCTGGGCGCCCATGTCTTTTTTATGTCTTTCGAACACTTCTAAGGTAATTCATTACCTAGAATGGAAGATATAAAGAGGAAGAATAATGAATAAGTGTTTGAATTCATCAACAATTGTGCACCTATGTGTTCACCCCTTTGGAGTAATGAAGACACTTGTGTGCAGCCTTGCCCTCTCAAGAATAATTGCACGACAAACATCTAGAGGCCTATATAGATTATACCAAGGGCTTGAGTTCAAAATCACCCTAGTACTACCCTATGGATTCTTCCTCACTCATGTTGACTCATGTCGCGCAAGTACTAGGACTTGCACGCCAGAAGAAAACTTGAGTGCCTCCTACCTAGTCAACTCCTTTCCTCAAATCCACCACTCCTCTTCATGAAATAGCCTTCAAAACCTCATTCAATTCCATTTATGGCATGGTTCCTTTGATGGAATCCTTGTTTGAATGGAATCTTTTGAGAACCTATCTTAAAACCACGTTACATAAATGTTTTACTTTACCATGGTTAGAGTCTTTTTATATAACCTCATCCATTAAGATGATAAGACCCTTTAACCTGGGCCTCCTTCTCACAAGTAAGCCCCAGTAATAATCACTTTAACCTGGGCCTCCTTCTCATGAGTAATCCCCAGTCGCAATCCCTTTATCCTCATCCTCCTTCTCAAGAGTAAGACTAAGTCCTAATCCCATTAACCTGGGCCTCCTTCTCAAGAGTAAACCCAAGTCACAATACCTTTAACCTAGGACTCTTTCTTATAAGTAAGCCCCAGTCATAATCCCTTTAACCTGGGCCTCCTACTCAAGAGTACGCCCTAGTCATAATCCCTTTAAACTGAGCCTCATTCTCAGGAGTAAGCCCCAGTAATAGTTTCTTTTGATTTGGGATTCCTTTTTTGGAACAAACCCCAATCATAAATCCCTCTTAATTTGACCTTCCTTTTCAAGAGTAAATCCCATGTTAAAATTCCAACTCTCCATTAAATACCAATACCTTTATGCACCCTGCTCCTGGGCCGTCATACATACGTAAGCCCTACATAATTTCTTATAACTGCATATTTCATGGCACCATCATCATGTTTACCGATACCTCCTGTTTCTCACAATGAGCATGAATCATGTGAGCTTAGAGTGTAAAATAATCAAGATATCTATTTTTGGGTCATTAACTATGAAAAAACCCCATATTTATTTACTTGAACTACAAATACTTTGATCTCTGCCTTAAATGTTGAAGGCAAAAAACACCCATCTGTTCCAAACCTACTGTCCAGCAGACACGTCTGGAAGCAAACCGCCAATCCCGCCAAGATATTTTGACAGAGTATTATAGGCATGCACATACACATGTTTATAATTCTTCATCTAGTCAGCAGGCTCGTATGACTGCATCCAATGAAGCTCGCCAACCAAATACGGTGACCACCTGTAAGCAGGAACATACACCTTTTTACAATCAAAAATTATATCAGTAGTCTCATCTGCCAGTATTAATGGAAACCTGTCAACCATACATGGCATAGAATACACAACAGGAACATACACCCCCAAATGTTCATCAAGTCTTCCTACAGACTCGTTTGGTAGCACCTGGAGAAGTCAGTCGGAATGCTTCGACGACAAATTTGGAGAAGACTGAACTCTCGGCCCCTATGTATAAGTACTGTCAATATACCTTGACAGGAAAAAGAGGACAGGAGTAGGCATATACACATACTCCAGACAGGTAATGGACGTATATTCCCATTCCAGTAGCTAAATCACCGAGCACATTCTGACAATGGTGAAAGAGCAGATGCAAATGCCTGCCCATATTCTGGATACCTGTCAGAATATTATAACAACATTTGTGATAAAAACATCACAGGGAAAGAAACATAAATCTATCCCTATCAGGGGAGTGAATCATCAACATGTCACTCTTGAGTAGATACACACCTCTATTTCAATCTAGGAGGGTCATGGGGAGTACTCCCCCTAGTCATACAGACAATTATGCCCAGCACATACACCAGATTTAAATGGAGATAATCAGAATAACCTAACCATTTCTCCTGAGCAGACACATACACCTGCCCATTATAACCAATTTCAACAACAAGTGGTTTCGAAAGTGAGTAAGAAGACGTCCATGAAAAAGAACAATCCAGCATAGATGAAGAATCAAGAGCCAATCTACAATAAGGCTTTTCTAAATGTTGGAGTTCTTGAAGCTCTCAGGAAATTAACTGTTACAGCTCAAGATTCTACACTCTCATTTCCAAATTCCGGAAGTAACAACAATAATTCTAAAGGTATTCATCAGACACTTCCTTATGAAGGATTGATTCATGACAATTCGGTCAATCTCAAAGTATCATCTTCAGATGAGAGCCACGAGAACCCTATGCGTGGCTATAAGACCAAGGCGCAAGATATTTCATATGATGATGTAACCCACCATGGTGATCCCCCCCATGATGATGAATTTATCTGTGAAATTCCACTCCAATGTACTAATTTTTGTTAGGTCCACTAGGCTGAGTACCCTGAGAGGGGGGGTGGATCAGGGTACGAATAATTCAAAAATAAAGCTCGTTCTGATCTTGTTACGCTGTTAAGAAAAACAATCTTCTCTCACTTTCCTTTTGAACAATATAAACAGAAGGTAAATCATGCACAGGACACAACAATTTTTACTTGGTTCACTGCTAAGTGCTACATCCAAGGAGCAAACGCTGACAAGTTTCCGGTCATACCAAATTACACTATTCTTCACTAGATGTGGATTACAAGGTTTGGGTAATGTCACTCTGTCCCAGGCAAACTGCCTTTACAAGATTTAGGGTCAGCTCACTACTTTCCCAAGGGTCACTCCCTGTTTCTCTCTCTCTCTGTCTCACTGCCGTTGGAGAGGATCATCTTCTTCCTCTTCCTTTGCTCACTGCTCTGCAAAGGATCCACTCACAGTTTATAGACCTGTAGGTCTCCACATGTGCATGAAGTAATGCATCTTCCTCTGTATGTAGATTCTCTTTTGAAGTACAACTTTCACTTGTAGATGAATGTCTCTTTGCACCGAAGGTATCGGGCAAGCCTCCAGCTTCCACGCAGCCCAAAAATCATTTCTGGAAATAAACCATACTTGGCGCGCATGTCAATCTCGGCACGCAAGTCTCGACGCGCAGGTCTCTTCCCCTGAAAGTCACTTGCGCGACCTACTTGCAAACTTGCACGAACCTTTTTCCTTTTCCCTATTTTGATATTCTTATCTTGAAAAACCATAGGCGCACAAGTTCTCAAACTTCCAAGGCATCGGCGCCCAAATATCTTTCACGGCGCACAAGTCACCTGCGCAACCTCAACAAAACTTGCGCGAACCTTATCCCTTTGACATAATTTTATGATCTGATCATGAAAAACATATGATGCGCATGTTTCCAAGACTTCATGTATAGAGCGTGCAAGACCCTTTTCCAAAAACCAATTTTCTTCATTTGTCAATTTGTAGGCCCAAAAATTTGGCAAACAATAGAAAACGGTGCCACCTTGTATCTGTTCTTGTTATGCCGCCTCTAGATCATTTATTCCTTTGTCGACGTTCTTGAATCAAACATAGATCGTTGACCACATCTCTTGAACTCGACATTCCATCATGAAATCCTCTTTGTCAACAAACACTTATATCATTGTTTTTATTTGTCAACAATCACAATTCAGATGTCCACTTTGTCAAAAAACACAATCACCTCAAAAGTGTTTCAATGATACCTTGAGGAATTATTTCCCAACAATATCTCCCTTTCGGTTAGTTGGAAACTCTTCCATAAAAAGTTACATCGTTTAATCTTCCGTCACCATTTGCCTCATTGCGATTCCAAGAGAAATAAAGGATTTACTCAACACATACTCTAAGCCCACATGAGCAATGATCGTCGTGAGAAACAACAGTAATTGAAAATTTCATCAATGAGTCACATCAACTTTAACATCCACTGTTGACAGCAACCAGATACCAATTTCCAAATTGATACAAATTGTTGATACTTAACTGATACCAATTTTTAGAAATACCAATTGTCCGAGATATTCTTACCGCATTCCAACACTACCCTTCTACAGCACTTCTCTGCTTTTATCATGATCATCAGATATCATGATATCAAATCTTTGATCGATCACTTCTAGCATCATCAGATTTTATACGCTCCCCCTTTCTGGTCACAGCTTCATCCATTTTCAGGTTCAAAACATATTTAGCCCTATTTCCTGTGTTGTCTAAGCTAATATATGGCTAAACACGTTCAACTAGCTTCAACTCCCCATATCTGGCTTCTCCACTTCTCAGATTCTCCCCATATCATTCATGATTTATCAAATCTTCACATTGTCTTCCCCTTGAACAATCAATATTTTCTCCCCCTTTTTCAACGAACCCAAAGTTCAATCCTTTGTAGGTTGTAACAGAGTATAGATCTATAAGGCCCCATCCTTAAACATTACTTAATCTTGAGTTACGTCAAGAATACACGTTTAGGATCTTTTCAGGTTTAGAGTTTTAGAGAATTAGATCATAAAACATGCATTACATTCCACATTTAAACAAAGTGGTTACATAAAATATAGTACTCATTTTTCCCATCAGCGGAAACATATTTAATATAAAACATTGATTCTTTCTTGACACTTCATTAACACTATTATCACATCATGTACCTTTCGCTTGACCTATGAAAAACATTTCAAAAACTTTCGATGATAATAAAAAGCTCAATAAGGGATATAAAAATATGGAAAGGAAACATGAGTACATATATACATAAGAATCAATGAAATCATACTCTACTCATAAAACATAAGCACTTTAACATACAACATCAAATCGTGAATAAATCATAGAAATCATAAGACATAAAGGTAACTTGAGGCATTCATAACATTCTTACGTAGGGAGTAACCCTCTTGGTTACATTTGGAATACCCATCACAATATATTCCCTAAATCTCTTCAGAGAAACCTTAACAATTAACTCATTCGCGTTACCCAATGCATTGGAGAGCTATATCAGGCTCACCCGCCCTTAGTTTATCACGGAACCACCTGTCTTCATAATAATGCCCATGAACCATAACATAATCGTATCACATAAAACATGCATAAAGAAAAAAATAACATTACCACTTTTCAATCACAAGATATCAATACAACACATTTATATAAAAACATTATGAAAACCATTTTCAATACCAAAATAAATGAAAAGTAAAATAGGGTATTTATTTTTCATTTAAAAAAATGTATGGCTTGTAGAGGAATCCGAAACTCAAATAATAGTCATGGCGGCGGAGAAGTCATTGTCACAACATACATACGACAAAAACATTCCCTTTTGTCATTTAGTAAAACACATTGTATAAAAAAGATTCCTTTCGGATAAACATAAAAGTCAAAGGGGTTTATACACTGTATAAAAGAAGGTTGTGTATAAAACAAAAATATGCCTCAATGAAAGGAGATTGAGACGAAGTCCCATACCTCAGGTCCGACATGACTCGATCGTTCTTTAACCTCATGAATAATAAACTTGATTTAATTTATACTTGCTTAAGAACCTTTTTCAAATTCATTATTCCTTTTATATCACTTGTTTCTATGTCATGAACACTGTGTAATTATTTAAGTTAATAACGGTCATTTTAACGATCATTGGTACTTGAGTAAAAAAATAAAATCTTTATAATTACACGTTGTTCATGTATCCATTATATCTCGAGTTATACTCATGATATTGATATCATATATATCAAATATATCCAGTATATACATGCATTTATAATATTACAAAACGTTTAGAGGTAAGAAATGAAATGCACCGTTCATGTTGATGGTAAGCCGTACGTACGCATGAACGCTACTTTCATTTCTATTTCGAATTTTATGGAATGGAATGATAATGATATAACGGTATATTATAATTCCACAATATTATCATATATAAAATCATTAATTACATCCTTTATATTCCCCACATATGGCATTAATGAATAAAATCACTTTGAGTGGGCGGTAGTCCGGACTTCCTAAAATGAAGATATCGCGTTTACCCATAATGGAAACCATAAAAGAATGCCATAAATGAAAAATACAGAAGCTTATGTAAAACAAAAACGTAATATATATCATATATAAATATAGTGTCATCTTAATGGCCACCTTTTGAGATGTTAAATGAATATTGAACAATCATCGTTTCGTGAGGCATAAATTATCCATCCACAGAAACAGTATGTTCTTTAACCATTAGATGTAGGTGTGTGTTAATGTAGCTCGAATCCTTCTTATAACAACATCCTATTATATGGAAGATACTGGTGTTGTTAAAAAAGTAATGAATAAAAAGATTTTAGGGGGTTGGAGAAGCAAAATAGAACATAAGAACACAAGAGAAGACACTACCATTAAATCGGGTAACTCTTTTTGATTTGAGATCAAAGGCTTACTTGGGAAGACTTCTTCCAAAAGTGAGGCATCTAAGAGTAAGAGAGGGATGTGGAGAGAGAAAATGGTTAGGGGTTGGCCGAGTCAAAGGCTTTGGAAGTGTGGGTAATGTGGTAGAGGTGGGGGCCTTTTATAAGAGGAGAGGAGGGGCACTCTTTGAAAGTTATGAAAAGATACTTTGTTATAAAATGATATTTGGATAAAAGAGCTCCCAAAATTATAAATTTCAAGGATAAGGTGATAAGAGTTCTAAATCCATCCATCCAATAGGTTTTTGACAAGTGTTGGTATTAGATTTTACATTATATTTTCATTTTATTTAATTTGATAAATAATGAGGTCATCGCTGCATCATGATGGTGTCATAAATAATTTAATTTATTTAATGTCTAAAAATTAGAAACAAATATCATGATGTAGGAAATCTTTGTAGCATTCCAATGACTATTTATAGTAAAAAATATGACTTGTTAACCCCATTTAAAAATTGATTTATTAAAACAACTCAAGTTTGTGTCATTTTTACTTTTACTTTAAATAAAAGGAATTAATGTCTTTATCTTACCCAAGTGGCTCCATGGGGTCCCACAAATCAACCAATGGGTTTTTGTGGTCGGCCATGTCACATCCAATAAGGGTAGGACATGCGTCAAGTTCATTTCATATTATTAAAACATTTTTTCTACCTAAAATTACACTGATTACCTCTAATCGCGATTAATAAACTTAAAAGATACTATTCACCAAAAAATTATTTTAATCCCATTTAACCACATTTTACTTCTTAATGACAACCATGTATGTTGGATTATTTAAATTCAAAAAATAGTGGTGGTAAAATTTCATTTAATCAAAAAATCAGTTTTTAAGTACCACTTAGTGGTTTCATTATTCATCAAAAATTGAAGTTTTTCAGAAAAATACCAAAACATCACTCTAAGCTATATTTGATATTCCTAATTCAAAAATGATTTCTAATTTACATAATTAAAAACATATAAGTTAAATTAATTAATTTAATAATTAATTCCCGCTATCAGAACAAATAGCGTGTTTTTATGAAACAATAAGTATCAAAAGATTGACACTAGTTTAAGTCCAATTTCAAAGTGCAATTAATTCCAATGAACACCATTGGATGAAATGGTAAAAATATATTCTAATTTCACTTTAAAACCAATTAAAAAGATAATATAATCATATAAACAAATTAGATAAAAAAGAGGTTTTGAATTAAAATACAACATTTTTCACTATTCGTTAAAAAAAAGAACATTATCAGAAAAATACCAGAAATTTATTCAAAGTAAATTTAAATGTCCCAATCATAAAGAATAAGTTTATTTTGAAAAATATAGATTATAAAATTTTCAAATGATAGATTTAAAAATGGTTTTCCATCAAAAGGCAGTAATAAAATCTTTTTAAAATATTAGTGTATTCCATGCTTAAGATTGGATTTGTTCTCATTTTAAGCCTCTAAAACACTAGATAATTCATTAATATACATAGATAAAAATATCTATTATTCCTTACTTACTTGGGATGTAACATCCTTCCCCCTTTAGAAAATTGTGTCCCCACAATTTATTTACTTATCGAATAAGTGGGGGTATTTAGCCCTCATTTCATTTTCAGATTCCCATGCCGCCTCTTCAATCATGTGGTTTTTCCACAAAACCTTTACACGATGAATCACCTTATTTATCAACACTTGCTCCCTATGGTCAAGAATCTGTACCGGTTGTTCCTCATAAGATAGGTTCTCTTCCAGCTGAACTACCCTTGGACTCAAAACATAAGATGGATCTGGAATGTACTTCCTTAACATTGAAACATGAAAAACATTATGTACCTGAGATAAACTCGGTGGGAATGCCACTCGGTAAGCAACTGATCCAACTCTCTCCAGAATTTCATATGGTCCAATGAACCTTGGACTTAGCTTTCCTTTCTTACCAAATATCATCACTCTTTTCCATGGTGATACCTTAAGGAAAACATGATCACCTACCTCAAAAGATAGATCCTTCCTCCGGTTATCCGCATAACTCTTCTGCCTGCTCTGAGCTGTTCTCATGTGTTTCTGTATCAGCTAAACTTTTTCTGCCAACTCTTCTACCAATTCTGGTCCCATCAGCTTCCTTTCACCCATTTCATCCCAGAAAGCTGGAGTTCGACACCGCTTCCCATATAACGCCTCAAATGGTGCCATCTTTATACTGAAATGAAAATTGTTATTATAATAAAACTCAACCAAAGAAAGATGTTGGTCCCAACATCCCTGATAATCCATCGAACAAGCACGTAGCATGTCCTCCAAAGTCTGGATTTTTCGTTCTAACTGTGTAGAGACCCGAAGCTTGACGTACATGGACATTACATTACTTTAGCGAAATAATTAATACATAAGAAAAACAGACACAGAAGGACCATAATAGTTTAGTGTCTTTGGAAACTTGGAATGTAATCTTCTAATCATGGTGAAAGATCTTCAACATATCCCATAAATATCTTCCCATTTTTTTCTTACCTAAAACCTTTTTCATATCCTGGGGAAATGAAAACATAAAAAGGGTGAGCTCAAATGCTCAGTAAGGGTAATCATGGATAAAATAAAACATACCATATACATTTGAACTTAAAAACATGAACATAATGTTTAAACATCAAAAGCTTGAGAAATGACATTAAACAAGGATGTACGCAAGGCATAGATCATAAAGAATCATTAATAATGATAAAATAGCATGGGAATAAAACATTTAATTGTGGCATCCATTAAGCACATGTAATGATTTCTATTGTAGCCAAGGCATTGCTTCCAAGACCATCTTAGTGGACAAAGTCCATTTGTGAATCGAGTTCACTCCTCATTCCAGTCCTGTATTACTGAACCAGTTTAACTTGCAGTTCCAGCCATGTCTATCTCATGAGATATAAATATTTACCCAATGCATTGGAGGGAGATATAGGTCCCACCCATCTCATAATGAAATCATTCTTACTTGTGCCACAAAATAAACATACATCATTCATAATATCCCAATGAATAAAATGGGTTTCAAAAACATCATCCCATCATCACATAATCCATATAAAATAAATGGATATCCTTTCATAATAAGAAAATTTAAACCATGTAAATCATAGAGAAATTATACTTGAAACATACACATATGAAATAATTTCATCTTATATGGTAAAATGGTTTTGATAAAACACTTGAAATGAATTCATGAAGAAAATATCCTTTCTTCTTCAAAATCAATTTCTTTTCACAAAACGTTATGAAATTTTAAAAGAAATATATTTTGTTGAAAATAGTCATGAAATATTTTGGAGTAAGCTTCATGAAAATAAAGCTTTATAAAACCAGAAAAATCATTTCATGCCATATAAGTTAAAAAACATTCTTCTCGAACTTTTGTTGGAGAGTCAAAAAGTACCTCGTACGAAAAATGACAAAAGATTCATTTGATATCTTTTACTAAAAACTCACCTAAGGGTAAAATTGGATTTAAAAAATTGTAGAAGGATATAAATATTAAATATTGAGGAAACATGGATGTGGATGATAAATATTCCCCGGTAAATTCTGAAGTATAAACAATCTTGGATAAAAATTAAGATTGCGAGATTGTCCCTTACCTTAGGTCTGATTTGCATCGTAAGTGTCCGAACCTCCTATATAATGATTTAAATAATGTCATTGACTTATTCCAGAATCATACTCATTGTTATGATATCATATATTGTTCACTTATGACTTTATATTACCTGTTCTTTTGTAAATTCCATGTTAAAGAGCATTTTGTGTAATATCTTTTCATTTGTCGTCCGTGTTTTGACTTGTAATTATTCATATGATTACTTAGATCATGATTACATACTTACAGAATATAAAACATGATTTATATATAATATATATTCATAATATACATATATATAATAGATCGATAAATGGAAAGAAATACACCGTTCATGGAGACGGTAGGCCGTACGTGCGCATGAATGCTGTTTTCGTTTCCTTATTGAATTGAATAGAATTAAGTACATGACATAAATATATAGATACATAAATCCAGTATCATTATTATGTCAAATATTTTGTTATTACTTATTATATATACTTTATAATCATTCTTGAATGGTTATCATGGAGAGTGAATCTCATCGCATCGTGGAGACGGTATTCCTTACGTACACACGAGCGATGATATCATTCCCATGATCATGGAATTTTATTGGAGTGTATGTATACTATTATAGAATCAATATCACTTTACAATAATCATATATAGTTATTATTTACACCATTATACCCATCCAAGTAAGGTGGTGGTGGAAAATAGAATACAACACGGCGTGGAGACGGTATTCCGTACGTACACACGCGCGGTGATTTCGTTTTCCGTAGGACGGATAGATGGTGAAATAGGGTTGTTTTATAATTATAATAACAAATCAGTATGTGAGTGATACTGATGTTATTACTTCATAATGAAACAACCTATTAAGAAGAAGTGGAAGAAGAAATAAAGGTGAAAGAATCGGTAACGGAAAGTTCCTCTTCTTTGAAGCGCCTCTTTGAGACCACCTCTTAGGGCACTAAAATTGGTATTTTATGAAGACCATGACCTCTAGGATGTTTATAGGGAAGTGGAGAAGAGAATTGGGCAGGGGTTGTCCGAGCAATAAGGCTCAATGAGGTGTGTGGAAGAGAGGGAGGAGGTTCCATTTTATAAGGGAGGAGAGGGGAACCTTTGGAATTCTTAAAAATATTAATTTATAATAAATCTAACCCCAGTTAAAAACCTCAAAAATGACTCATATTCGAATATTAGATGATATAGGGTTCTGATCTCATCAACCAATCAAATTTAGACATGTTTGGATCTTATTTTAAACCTTATCATTTTGATTTATCCTTATTTAATCTATTTAAGTTTATTTGTGGTAATAAAATTCTAAATTTTAAATTACTTATTTGTTGTGAATTTTCCATAATTGTTTACTTTATATCATTATAGACCATATAAAGTTAAATTTATAATTTTTAAATATTTTTCTGATTTTTAAACAATTTTATAATATGTTATTTTTATAAAATAACAATACTGTAAATTTTGACATTATTCATTTATTTGAATTTAAATAAAATATATACAGAAGATATGTTCAAACTAAAATATTTAATAGATTCATAAAAGGTAATATGTATCTATAAAATTAGTTTATCACATCAAATAGTTCATATAATATTTATTTTATTATTTTTAAAATCATTTATTTGGTTTATCTCTTAATAAAATAATTACTACAACATTTTTGTATAATTATTTAATATACTGATTTGTTGCATAAAAATTAAAACAAAAATCCTATGATGAAGATAAATCTATTACCTTTCACAATAATACTTTTACTCGAATTTATCATGTTAAAATCACAATATATAAATTTTTATATTTATTAAATTATGAAGGTGAAAACATTGGCATCATTTAAAATTAAACAATATAAGTGTCATAATCACTTTTATAAGGCTCCAAACGGTCATATATTAGGTCATTGGATGATTACGGTGTTGATATACACTACCAATAAGTTTTTTTCAGGTTTTTGGGCCTTTTAATGGGTATTATTATTTCAATGAAAACTATATTACTTATTTTACACTTAATAAATAATTTATTTTTCATTAATGTATCACCATTAATGACAATTATATAATCCCTAAAAATTATAAATAAATTATCATGATGTAGTTAAATTTATTATCTTTATGGAGACTATTCATGTTCTAAGTTTTAGTATGTTTACCACTAAATTAAAATTATTATACTTATATGATTTAAGAGAGTGACATGTTGTCACTTTCTTTGGTTTTAATAATAATTAAATTATTTTCACAGTCAAAAGTCCATAAAATGAATCTAATACAGCCCTTAGGTTATATGGGTCTACTTTTAGCCATCCAATATAATTTTGGAAGTGTTAGGGTAATTTTATAATATTATATTTACCCTTAATTACCTGATTTACCTTTAACTAAGGTAAATAAAATTTACCGTAGTTACTATTCATAATTCCCAAAAATAAAAAGTAGTTTATTAAATTAATTTGGACCCACTGATTCCAAATATGGAATCCATTTTTCCATATTAAATACACAAAATTTGCATAAATTAATTAAAATTAATCCCATTCTCGAAGGAAAACGAGTTTATCTTTAATACATTGCAAAAGATTGAATTGATTTAACCTACGAATTTAATGTAAAATCAGTTCTAATGACATAAATTATATTAAATGGTAAAAATATATTCTATTTATACATTAAAACATATAAATATTATAATTTTACCATATAAATTATTGCGATGAAAAAAAAGTTGGTTTTAATTAAAATATAGCGTGTTTTTATTATTCATCAAAATATGAAAGTTACCAGAATAATATGAAAATTTTACCCAAAGTAAATTTTTATTTCTTGATTCAAAAAAAGAATTATATTTTGTCAAATTTAACTAATAAACATGTCAAAAGATATATTTAAAGTGGGTGCGACATCAAAAGGCGGCAAAACTGCATTTTTTTAAAAATACTTATTATACCCGAAAAATATATTTTGTTCTTATACCATGTTCTAGAAAATGTGTAATATGAATAATAATGTAATAAAATTCAAAATATAGTTAATACTATTCATAACGGCTAGTTCATGATAATATTATAATAATATATCATTGTTTAGTAAAACCCGGTATTGCGTACAACACACACTATCGAGGAAGGTCATGATTGCGTGTAATTCAAGACAAGTCAGGGTTGCGTGTTGTGCAAGAATAATTTGTTGTTTTGTATAACAGAATCCAACCATATTTCATTTATACATTGAATATATATATATATATATATATATATATATACTCAATGTTGCGTAGAATAACTATTATCAAAATTGGGTGTAACACGATCCAAGAATAGTGTTGCGTATACAGAAAGATAATACGGTGTTGCGTATAGCGCAAGGTAATCTTGATGTAGCATAAAACACAAGACATTAATGAAATTAAAAGAATATTTTTCATAAAATCTCGGGGTGTTACATTCTACCCCCTTAAAATGAATTTCTCCGTTGAAATTAATCGGGGTTATAAATGGTTTACTACTCGAAAGTTTGTTTAATAGAAACCCACATCGTAAAAAGGAATACCAAAACATGGCTTTAAAAACTAAAGTATGAAATGTAACGGTTACCCAAATCAACTCATCACTGGGTTTCCACGTAGGAGAACATAAGTGAAAATATGGATATGGAAAAAAAATCTGACCATCATATTCTGATGGAGAGTGGTAGTGAACATGGCTATGAAAAATCCAACAATCACAAAGCTATTGATTTGTTATGATCTAAGGTACCATCTAATTAATCGGATATAAGGGAACTATGACAATATTTTTGGTTTTCAAGATCATTTCCCTAACGTTGATGAATTAAAAGAAATACTTGCATGATTTTGGTACAATCTCACTATTGTTCGTGAATTGAACAATTTCCACTTCATCTTTTAATGAAATGAAGTTGAATTTGTTATTCGTGATGTGTTAGCAGATCATATGATAGAATGATGTTTCATTCCATCTGTTTCAAACAAAAGGTTAGCAAAAGTTATAGGTCTATATTATGGTTAGATTAATCGTATATGGTTCCAAAAATGAACTTATACATCATATATCATACCACCTAATAAAATAATACTAGTTTCTACTAACCAGGGACATCCTGTAGGCCAGTTGTAGGTGATAAAGGCCAGTCGCACTTCGGTTGTGGGTTCAATTCCCACAGCCTTGTCCGACGCGATGGGTTGTCGCCAGTCTTGCAGGATGTCCTTTTTCTAAAACTACATTACTATAACATCCGATCAATAATATCAAAAAAAGGACTATCCTTAAATAGTACTAATTTATGTCCAACATAATCCATTCCAATCTTTAGGCTTTTCTAAAATACATCAATCCAAGCTCATAGTATAATGAAAATGATTACCTAAAATGTCACATAACAATCACATGAATGCCATAATTTATCCCCCATATATCATAATATATATCTTGTTGGTCAAATTACAAACATGTGAATACCTTAATCATGTAATCTCTTAATGAATGAATACCCATTGAACCTTAGTGAAAACATGAATGCAGTTAAAAGTTAGCACTTTCCACATACCAAAATCCTCAAAATTCTATATACTCAAACCACGATATCACTTAGTCCTATATCAGTCATGAGCTCATGAATACAATCAAACATCTCATTATCTTATTATCCCTTCATTATGCGCATATCATCTACTTTCCAAAAATATCTGAATAACCTTCCATGGTTACCGGTACCATTCAACATATACTTTCATATACTTTAGGAAAAACAATAGTGTAACAATCCATAGATGATTCTTTATTCCATAGTACCATACATTATTCTTTATAAACATACAATCATTCCACTAACTTCTTAAACCACTAGCGGAGATTCATCATTTATTTCATCTCATATTTCATTTGTAGTCTCTTCATCATCATCCACAAAAATACTACCCATATGACCATGCTGATTCTCTTCATGAGATTTTCCCTTAGATAATTGGTTTGCATAATGCCCATACATTCCACATTTAAAACATCTAATCATTGTTGATGTCGTAGCAATACCATTATCCTTGTCCATGGTGTTAACTAAACCTTTTCCTTTTCACTTACTGGCTTTGTGTCCTTCTTTTCAACACCCAAAGCATCTTCTAGTTCCTTTGAAACAATCTCCCTGATGCCTCTTCCCACATGATTTACATGAAGGAAATTGAACTTTCTTTCCTCTATGATCATCATGAAACTCCATCTTTGTCTTATTATCTGAGTCGGGAAACATACCAAAGTTGAGATTATTGATCATATTATAAGATTTCTGATTAGGCATAATAATGATGTTTGGACTTCCAAATCCCGTTTCATTTGGTTGCTCATGAAGAATATCATTCCATTGTCCATCATATCCTCCATTATCGTGAATCATCCTGTTTCCAGCCATTTTCTAAAACCCAAAAAGAATAGTGTGAGAGGCAAAAAAACATGCTAGGGAAAATAACATAGTAAAGGGGAAGTACCCTCAATATCTAACATCTTAGGTTAAATTCTATGATCGTTACCGTAGTTGTAGGACTGTATCCTATACGTATACTTATCCTTAGGTACATCCCTAGACATACATTAAAAATATCTCTAGGGATCTCACTAACTTTTTCGCATCCTAGTTTCCAAAGGTTGACTAAACCTTTCCTCTGATACCAACTGTAGAGACCCGAAGCCTGACATACATGAAAATTACATTAATTTAGCGGAATAATTAATACATAACAAAAACAGACACACAAGGACCGTAATAGTTTAGTGTCTTTGGAATCATGGAATGTAATCTTCTAATCGTGGTGAAAGATCTTCAACATCTCCCATAAATATCTTCCCCTTTTTTTCTTACATAAAACCTTTCTTTATATCCTGGGGAAAAGAAAACATAAAAATGGTGAGCTCAAATGCTCAGTAAGGGTATGAATGGATAAAATAAAACATACCATATAAATTTTAACATAAAAACATGAACATAATGTTTAAACATCAAAATCCTGAGAAATGACATAAAACATGGAAGTACGTAAGGAATAGATCATAAAGAAACATTAAGAGTGATAAAATAGCATGGGAATAAAACATGTAATTGTGGAATCCATTAAGCACATGTAATGATTTCCATAGTATCCAAGGCATTGCTGTCAAGACCATCCTAGTGGACAAAGTCCTTTTCTAAATCGAGTTCACTCCTCGTTCTAGTCCTGTATTACTGAACCGGTTTAACTTTCCATTCCAGCCATGTCTATGTCATGAGATATAAATCTTTACCAAATGCATTGGAGGGAGATATAGGTCCCACCCATATCATAATGAAATCATTCTTACTTATGCCACAAAATAAACATACATCATTCATAATTACCCAATGAATAAAATGGGTTTCAAAAACATCATCCATCATCACATAATCCATATAAAATAAATGGATATCCTTTCATAATAAGAAAAGTGAAACCATGTAAATCATAGAGAAATTATACTTGAAACATACACATATGAAATAATTTAATCTTAGATGGAAAAATGGTTTTGATAAAACACTTGAAATGAATTCTTGAGGAAAATATCCTTTCTTCTTCAAAATCAATTTCTTTTCACAAAACGTTATGAAATTTTAAAAGAAAGAGATTTTGTTTAAAATAGTCCTGAAATATTTTGGAGTAAGCTTCATGAAAATATGGCTTTATAAAACCATAAAAATCATTTCATTTCATATAAGTAAAAAAACATTCTTCTCATACTTTTGTTGGAAAAGTCAAAAAGTACCTCGTACGAAAAACGACAAAAGATTCCTTGGATATCTTTTACTAAAAACTCACCGAAGGGTAAAATTGGATTTAAAAATTTTTAGAAGGATATAAATATTACATATTGAGGAAACATGTATGTGGATGATAAATATTCCCCATTAAATTCTAAAGTATAAACATTCTCAGATAAAAATTGAGATTGTGAGATTGTCCCTTACCTTAGGTCTGATTTGCTTCGTAAGTGTCTGAACCTCCTGTATAATGATTTAAATAATGTCATTAACTTATTCCAGAATCATACACAATGTTATGATATCATATATGGTTCACTTATGACTTTATATTACCCGTTCTTTTGTAATTCCATGTTAAAGAGCGTTTTGGGTATAATCTTTTCATTTGTCATCCGTGTTTTGACTTGTAATTATTCATATGATTACTTAGATCATGATTACTTAATTCCAAAATATAAAAAATGATTTATATATATTAAATATTCATAATATACATATATATAATAGATCGATAAATGGAAAGAAATACACCGTTCATGGAGACGGTAGGTCGTACGTACGCATGAACGCTGTTTTCGTTTCCTTATTGAATTGAATGGAATTAAGTAGATGACATAAATATATATATACATAAATCCAGTAGCATTATTATGTCATATTTTTTATGATTACTTATTATATATAATTTATAATCATACTTGAATGTTTATCATGGAGAGTGAATCTCATCGCGTCGTGGAGACGGTATTCCGTACGTACGCACGAGCGATGATATCATTTCCATGATCGTGGAATTTTATTGGAGTGTATGTATACTATTACAGAATCAATATCACTTTTCAATAATCATATATAGTTATTATTTACACCATTATACCCATCCAAGTAAGGTGGTTGTGGAAAATAGTTTACACCATGGCGTGGAGACGGTATTCCGTACGTACGCACGTGCGGTGATTTCGTTTTCCGTAGGATGGATAGATGGTGAAATAGGGTTGATTTATACTTATAATAATATATCAGTATATGACTAATACTGATTTTATTAATTCATAATGAAACAACCGAATAAGAATAAGTGGAAGAAGAAATAAAGGTGAAAGAATCGGTAACAAAAATTACCTCTTCTTTGAAGTGCCTCTTTGAGACCTCCTCTTAGGGCACTAAATTTGGCCATTGAAGAAGACCCGGACCTCTAGGATGTTTCTAGGGAAGTGGAGAGGAGAATTGGTCAGGGGTTTGCCGAGAATGAAGTCTTAAAGTGGTGTGTGGAAGGGAGGGAGGAGGTGCCCTTTTATAAGGGAGGAGAGGGGCTCCTTTGGAATTCATAAAAATATTAATTTATAATAAATCTAACCCCACTTAAAAACCTCCAAAAATGACTCATATTAGAATATTAGATGATATAGGGTTGTAATAGCATCAACCAGTCAAATTTAGACATGTTTGGATCTTATTTTAAACCTTATCATTTTGATTTATCCTTATTTAATTTATTTATGTTTATTTGTTGTAAAAAAATTCTAAATTTTAAATTACTTATTCGTTGTGAATTTTCAATAAATGTTTACATTATAACATTATAGACCATATAAATTAAAATTTATAATTTTTAAATATTTTTGTGATTTTTAAAAAATTTTATAATATGTTATTTTTATAAAATAACAGTAGTGTCAATTTTGACACTATTCATTTATTTGAATTGAAATAAAATATATACAGAAGATATGTTCGAACTAAAAGCTTTAATAGATTCATAAAAGGTCATATGTATCTATAAAATTAGTGGATCACATTAAATAGTTCATATAATATTTATTTTATTATTTTTAAAACCATTTATTTGGTTTATCTCTTAATAAAATAATTACTAAAACATTTTTTTATAATTATTTAATATACTGATTAGTTGCATAAAAATTAAAAATAAAATATTATGATGAAGATAAATCTATTAAATTTCACAATAAAACTTTTACTAGAATTTATCATCTTAAAATCAGAATATTTAAATTGTTATATTTATTAAATTATGAAGGTGAGAACTTTGGCATCATTTAAAATAAAATAATATAAGTGCCATAATCACTTTTATAAGGCTCCAAACGGTCATATATTAGGTAATTAGATGATTAAGGTGTAGATATACACTACTAGTAAGTTTTGGTCTGGTTTTTGGGCCTTGTAATGGGTATTATTATTTCAATAAAAACTATATGACTTATTTTTGCACTTAATAAATATTTTCTGTATCATTAATGTATCACCATTAATGGCAATTATTTAATCCCTAAAAATTCTAAATAAATTATCATGATGTATATAATTTTATTAGATTTCTGGATACTATTCATGTTCGATGTTTTATGATATTTACCACTAAATTAAAATTATTATACTTATAAGATTTAAGAGAGTGACATGTTGTCACTTTCTTTGGTTTTAATAATAATTAAATTATTTTCATGGTCATAAGTCCATAAAATGAATCTAATCCGACCCTTAGGTTATATGGGTCTACTTTTAGCAATCCAATAGAATTTAGGCATGTGTTAGGGTAATTTTATAATATTATATTTATCCTTAATTACCTAATTTACCTTTAACTATGGTAAATAAAATTTACCGTAGTTACTATTCATAATTCCCAAAAATAAAAAGTAGCTTATTAACATAATTTGGACCCAGTGATTCCAAATATGGAATCCATTTTTCCAAATTCAATACACAAAAGTTTCAGAAATTAAATTAAAATTAATCCCGTTGTCGAAAGAAAACGGGTTTTTCTTTAAAACATTACAAAATATTGAATTGATTTAACCTACGAATTTAATGTAAAATCAATGATAATGACATAAATTATATTAAATGGTAAAAATATATTCTATTTATACTTTAAAACAGTTCAATATTATAATTTAACCATATAAAATATTGCGATGAAAAAAGGTTTTGGTAATTAAAATATAGCGTGTTTTTACTATTCTTTAAAATATGAAAGTTACCAGAATAATATGAAAAAGTTATCCAAAGTAAAAAAAATTTCTTAATTCTAAAGAAGAATTTTATTTTGTCAAATTGAACTTATAAACATGTCAAAAACTAGATTTAAAGTGGGTGCACCATCAAAAGGCGACAAAACTGCATTTTTTTAAAAATACTTATTTTACCTAAAAAATTTATTTTGTTCTTATACCATGGTCTAGAAAATGTGTAAGCTGAATAATAATGTTATAAAATTCAAAATTTAGTTAATACTATTCATAACGGCTTGTTCATAATAATATTATAATAATATATCATTGTTCAGTAAAACCCGGTATTGCGTACAACACACGCTGTCGAGGAAGGTCGCGATTGCGTGTAATGCAAGCCAAGTCAAGGTTGCGTGTTGTGCAAGAATCCTTTGTTGTTTCGTATAACAGAATCCAACCATATTTCATTTATACATTGAATATATATATATATATATACTCAATGTTGCGTAGAATAACTATTATAAAAATTGTGTGTAAAACGATCCAAGAATAGAGTTGTGTATACTGCAAGCTAATACGTTGTGGCGTATAGCGCAAGGTAATCTTTGTGTAGCATACAACACAAGACATTAATGAAATTAAAAGAATATTTTTCATAAAATCTCGGGGTGTTACAGACTTCCCATCTAATTGAGGATGAAAAGCTGTACTAAAATTTAATTCAGCACCCAACGACTTCTGAAGGCCTTTCCAAAAGTTAGAAGTAAACCTGGGATCACGATCAGATACAATGGAGAGGGGAACTCCATGAAACCTGACTATCTCTTTATTATACAATTGAGAAAGTTGATCTATGGAAAAATTAGCTCGTATAGCAGGGAAATGAGAAGATTTTGTCAACCCAGATTTCATTATTACCTCGAGGTGTCTTCGGCAATCCCACAATGAAGTCCATGGATATATTTTCCCATTTCCATTCTGGTACAGGTAATGGTTGAAGAATCCCTTTCGGTAACTGCCTCTCTTCTTTAACCTGTTGACAAGTCAAACACTTCACAGTAAGATCAGCATTATCCCTTTTCATTCCATCCCACCAGTAAGACTCCCGAAGATCTCTATACATCTTAGTACTGCCAGGATGGACTAAAAACGGAGAACTATGAGTTTCACATAACAAATATCTCTTCAACTTTAAATCACACGGCACACACAATCTCTTCCCAAATCTCAAAACAAAATCATTATCAATATTGAATTCAGGAAACTTACCCTTCTGAACCAGCTCGACCTTTTTCTACAACTCGATGTCTTGCTTCTATGATTTCTTAATTCTGTCTGATAGAGAAGATTTTACTGATACCTGAAACAAAATAGAAGAACATCCCGCACCGACAACTTTTATGCCAAAGTTCATCAAATCCTTAACCAAAGGATCATGTTCCAAACGCAACATCATTTATGAACCATTACTTTTTCGATTCAACGCATCATCCACTTTATTTGCTTTCCCCGGATGGTAATGAATTGTACAATAATAATCCTTGATTAATTCTAGCCATATCCTCTGCCTCATGTTAAATTATTTCTGAGTGAATATATACTTTATACTTTTGTGATTGGTATATATCTCACACTTTACTCCATACAAATGATGCTTCCAAATTTTTAAAATGAAAACTACAGCAGCTAATTCCAAATCATGTGTAGGGTAATTTACCTCATGAGTTTTCAACTGTCGTGAAGCATAAGCAATTACCTGATCATTCTACATTAGGATGAAACCAATTCCTTTCAATGAAGCATCACTGTAGATAACAAACTCCCCATTCCTGGAAGGTAGTGCTAAAACTGGAGCATTCACCAATCTACTTTTCAATTCCTAAAAACAATCATCACATTCTTTTGTCCGGATAAACTTAACACCCTTCTGAGTTAGCTGGGTCATTGTACTAGATAACCATGAAAAATTTCTAACAAACCTTCGGTAATAGCCTGCCAAACCAAGGAAACTACGAATATCTGTTTCATTTTTCAGTCCTGGCCATTCTTCAACAACCATTGTTTTTGCAGGAACAACGGTTATCCCATCTTTAGAAATAATGTGTCCATGGAAAGAAATTTGTTGCAACCAAAACTCACACTTGCTGATTCTCCCATACAATTTATTTTCTTTTAAGGTTTGCACAATAACCCTTAAATGTCTTTCATGCTCCTCTTTAATTTTAGAAAACACCAAAATATCATCAATGAAAACCACCACAAACTTATCCAAGAACTCATGGAAAATTCTATTCATTATGTCCCTGAATACAGCAGGTGCATTGGTTATCCCAAAAGGCATTACTACAAATTCATAATGGCCATATCTTGTAAGAAACGCAGTCTTCAGATCATCTGCTTCCTTTACCTTCAACTGATGGTACCCCGATCTCAAGTCAATCTTTGAAAAATACTAAGCTCTCTGGAGCTGATCAAACAAATCATCGATATGAGGAAAAGGATATTTTTTCTTAACAATGATGTTATTCAGGGCTCAATAATCAATGCAAAGTCTCATAGAACCATCTGTCTTTTTAACATATAAAACATGAGCACCCCATGGTGATGTGCTAGGTCGAATGAAACATTTCTCTAATAAATATTTCAATTTCTCCTTCAACTCTAAAATTTCAATTTCAGCCCTTCGATAAGGGGGTTTTGAAATTGGATTAGCATCAGGAACTATGTCAACAGTAATCTCAACTTCCCGATCTGATATTTTTCCAGGAAAATCATCAAGAAAAACATCCGGATACTCATTTACCACTGGCACATCATTAATCTAAACAGTTCCTTTATTTTCAATGATGTCTGCAAGGTAACATTAATTTCCATCATTTACAAGTTTCTCGGCCTCTTGAAAAGATATCAACAGTAAGGGTTAATTATTGTACACAAACTGAAAGTCTTTCTAAAATGAAACTTTTTTAGCTCCACAGTCAATCATAGCATGGTAAACAGAGATCCAATCCGTACCCATGATAACATTAACTCTACTGGAGGTAGAACAATTAGGTTTGAAAGTAGGTTCTTTCCACGGATAAGGATATGAAGATTCTTATAAATTCTTTTTGCCTCAACATTTCCCCCAGGTGTTTTTGGCAAAAGCTCAGGAGTCATTTATTGAGATGGTTTTCCCATTTTACTAGAAAACTTTTCAGAGATGAAAGAATGTGTAGACCTTGAATCAAACAACACACTGGCATAATCTGAAAAAACAAACAATATACATGATACAACTTCATCTGATGGCCCGACATCTGCTGAAGTAGTTGCAAAGGATTTCACCACCCCTTTCTTCTTGTAGTCTAACTGCTTCCCATCACTCAAGCTCTTGGTCGGACACTCGTTTGCATAGTGACCCATCTCATTTCACTTAAAACATTTCACTAACTGTAAATCAAATTTGGACTTACCATCACCTTGATCGTTTTCAGTGCAATCACGATCCTTATGTCCCAACTTACCACATCGTTAGCACTTTCCAGAATTCCGAATACATTCCCCAGCATGCCTTTTTCCACATTTATCTCAAACTGGAAACTTAGTTTTCTTACCATCAGTCCTTTTTGAAGAATTATTTCCTCTCTCCTTCCATCTCGGTATCTTCTTCTGCTAGTTGTTATAGAACACTTGATCATCGAAAAACTCCATTTACACCTTCTCAGCACATCGGACAAGATTTTCATAACATTTGAACTCACGAGAAGAAAATTCCCTTTGATATTTTGGCTTTAATACTAAGTAAAAATGATTGATTTTACTATCAAGGTCTCGGATAAAATTTGGAGCATACCTTTCCAATTGAGTGAACGTTTCTTCATATCCAGCCACTGAGTCTTCCTCTTGCCCCAATTACATGAATTTGTTTTCCATCCTAAGTCGAACAGCCTTAGAAAAATACTTCTCAAGAAACATACCTTCGAATTCATCCCAGTCAGGAGGATCAATATCATCAGCGTCCCTGATATTTTTAACCACTAACCACCACTAATCTGCTTCACCCTCCAAACTGTAAATAGCAAGAATAACCTTTTTATTGTCTGAACACCCCATGACATCGAAAATCTTCTCCAGTGCTTTAATCCACCCTTCAGCTAGCACAGGGTCAGATGATCCTTTGAATGATGGGGGATATTTCCTCATGAAATGTTCCACCACTGACATGTTCCTCTATGGTTGATCTGGATGATCTCATGCATGTATACCACCACCATTTATCGCTCGAGTCAACTGTGTCATTACTGCAAAAAACTGTTCAGTTCCAATTCTGACCATCTCAGGATGCTGATTCGGAAGGTTATTTCCTTCTGTATTCCTTCCTATCACTACTTCTCTATTTCCTCTACGGAAAACCATTCTGAAAAAACATGTCTTATATGAACCAACATGGTAATCATCAAATGCTATATCATTTCAATTTGACCATAACAAAAAATATTTTTGGATAATCATTTAATAGAATTCTAACTCCTAAAGTTATCTAAAACAACCTCTGATACCAACTATAAGGCCCCAGCCTTAAACATCACTTAATCTTGAGTTACTTCAAGAATACACGATGAGGATCTTTTCAGGTTTAGAGTTTTAGAGAATTAGATCATAAAACATGCATTACATTCCACATTTAAACAAAGTGGTTACATAAAAGATAGTACTCATTTTTCCCATCAGTGGAAACATATTTAAAATAAAACATGGATTCTTTCTTGACACTTAATTGACACTATCATCATATCATGTACCTTTCCCTTTACCTGTGAAAAACATTTCAAAAACTTGGGATGAGCATAAAAAGCTCAGTAAGGGATATAAAAATATTGAAAGGAAACATGAGTACACGTATACATAAGAATCAATGAAATCATACTCTACTCATAAAACATAAGCACTTTAACATACCTCATCAAATCATGAATAAATCATATAAATCATAAGACATAAAGGTAACTTGAGGAATTCATAACATTCTTATGTAAAGAGTAACCCTCTTGGTTACGTTTGGAATACCGATCACAGTATATTCCCTAAATCTATTCGGAGAAACCTTAACGTTTAACTCCTTCATGTTACCCAATGCATTGGAGAGCTATATCGGGCTCACCAGCCCTTAGTTTATCAGGAAACCACCCGTCTTCATATTAATTCCCAAGAACGATAACATAATAGTATCACATAGAACATGCATAAAGAAAACATAACATTTCCACTTTTCAAACACGAAATATCAATACAAAACATTGATATAAAAACATTATGAAAACCATTTTCAATACCAAAATAAAAGAAAAGTAAAACAAGGTATTTATTTTTCATTTAAAAAAAGGAATGGATTGTAGAGGAAGCCGAAACTCTAATAATGGGCAGGGCGGCGGAGAAGTCATTGTTGCCGCATACGTACGACAAAAACATTCCCTTTTTTGTTTAGTAAAATGATTTGTATAAAAAAGATTCATTTCGGATAAACATAAAAGTCAAAGGGGTTTATACACCGTATAAATGGAGGTTGTGTATAAAACAAAAATATGCCTCAATGAAAGGAGATTGAGACGAAGTCCCATACCTCGGGTCCGACTTAACTCGATCGTTCTTTATCCTCCTGAATAATAAACATGAGTTAATTTCTACTTTCTTAAGAACCTTTTTCAATTTTAATATTCCTTTTATATCCCTTATTACCATGTCATGAACACTATGTAATTATTTATGTTAATAACGGTCGTTTTAACGATCATTGGTACTTGAGTAAAAAAATAAACTCTTTATAATTACACGATGTTCATGTATCCATTATATCCAGAGTTAAAATCAAGATTTAGATATCATATATATCCTGTATATACATGAATTCAAAATATTACATAACGTTTAGAGGTAAGAAATGAAATGCACCGTTCATGGAGACGGTAAGCCGTACGTACGCATGAACGCTACTTTCATTTCTATTTCATATTTTATGGAATGGAATCATAATGATATAATGGTATATTATAATTATAGTATAATTTCATATATAAAATCATTAATTACATCCTTTATATGTCCCATATATGGCATTAACGAATCAAATCACATTGAGGGGGCGGTAGTCCGCACTTCCTAAAATGAAGATATCGGGTTTACCCATAATAGAAACCATAAAGGTATTCCATAAATAAAAAATAATAAAGCTTAAGTAAAACATAAACATGTTATATATCATATATAAATATATTTTCATCTTAATGGACACCATTGAAGGTGTTAAAAGAATATTGAACAATCATCATTTTGTGAGGCGGAAATTCTCCATCCACGGAAACAATATGTTCTTTAACCATTATATGTAGGTGTGTGTAAGGGTAGCAAGAATAATTCTTATAAAAAAATACTAGTATATGGAAGATACTTGTTCTGTTACAAAAGTAATGAATAAAAAGAGTTTAGGGGGTTGGAGAAGCAAAATAAAACATAAGAACACAAGAGAAGACACTACCTTTAAATCGGGAAACTCTTTTTGATTTGAGCTCAAAGGCTTCCTTTGGAAGACTTCTGCACAAAGTGTGGCATCTAGGATTAAGTGAGGGATGTGGAGACACAAAATGGGCAGGTTTTGGCCGAGCCAAAGGCCATGGAAATTTGGGTAAGGTGGTAGAGGTGGGGGCTTTTTATAAGAGGAGAGCAGGGGCACTCTTGGAAAGTTTTGAAAAGATACTTTGTTATAAAATTATTTTTGGATAAAAGAGGTCCTACAATTATAAAATTCTAGGATAAGATGATAAGGGTTCTAAATACACCCATACAATAGGTTTTTGACAAGTGTAGGTCTTAGATTTTACATTATATTTTCATTTTATTTAAATCATCAAATAATGAGGTCATCACTGCATCATCATGGTGTCCTAATTAATTTAATTTATTTTGCGTCTAAAAATTAGACAAAAAATATAATGATGTATTAAATCATTTTAGCTTTCCAATGAATATTTGTAGTAAAACATATGACTTGTATGACCCTATTTAAAAATCGTTTTATTAAAACAACTCATGTTTGTGTCATTTTTACTTTTACTTTAAATAAAAGGCATTAATGTATATATTATACCCAAGTGGCTCCATGGGGTCCCCAAAATCTACCCATGGGTTTTCTTGGTCAGCCATGACACATACAATAAGGGTAGGACATGTGTCAAGTTCATTTCATATTATTAAAACATTATTTCTACCTTAAATTACACTAATTACCTCTAATCGTGATTAATAAACTTAAAAGTTACTATTCGCCATAAAATTATTTTAATCCCATTGAACCAAATTTTACATATTAATTACAACCATGTATGTCAGATTTTTTCAAATTCAAAACATAGAGGAGGTAAAATTACATTTAAACGAAAAATAAGTTTTTAAGTACCACTTAGTGGTTTCACTATTCATCAAAAATTGATGTTTTTCAGAAAAATACCAAAACATCACCCTAAGCTATATTTGATATTCCGAATTAAAAAATGATGTCTATTTTAAAAAATTCAAAACATATAAGTTACACTAATTAATTTAATAATTAATTCCTGCTGTCAGAGCAAATAGCGTGTTTTTATGAAACAATAAGTATCAAAAGATTGACACTAGTTTAAGTCCAATTTCAAAGTAAATTAATTCCAAGGACCACCATTGGATTAAATGGTAAAAATATATTCTAATTTCACTTTAAAACCAATTAAAAAGATAATATAATCATATAAACAAATTAGATTAAAAAGAGGTTTTGAATTAAAATACAACATTTTCACTATTCATTAAAAAAATAACATTATCAGAAAAATACAAGAAATTTATCCAAAGTAAATTTCAATCTCCCAATCATAAATAATAAGTTTAATTTGACAAATATATCTTATAAAATTGTCAAAAGATAGATTTAAAAGTGGTTTTCCATCAAAAGGCAGTAAAACAATCTTTTAAAAATATTAGTGTATTCCATGCTTATGATTGGATTTATTCTCATTTCAAGCCTCTAAAACACTATCAAATTAATTAATAGACATAGATAAAAATATTTATTATTCATTACTTACTTGGGATGTTACAAGATCAAATCATCACATCAGGAAAAAACACATCATATCTTGGGGAGAGGGGGAGGGGGTTTCCGCATCCACACTTTGTCATGTGCAGGTAATCGACTGAACTCCTAGAGCCAGTCGATGCCTCTCAAAAGATTCCTTGGGTAAGGCCTTCGTTAGAATGTCTACAACCTGTAGCTTTGTAGTCACATACTCTAACTTCACGATTACCTGCTCAACCTTCTCTTTGATAAAATGATGCTTTATCTCAATTTTCTTTTCCTTTGAGTGATGGACGGGAATTTTCCTGAGATTTATAGCACTTGAGTTATCACACTGGATTCCGATCAGAGACGTCACATCAACACCCATATCTTCAAGCTGCTGCTTCATCCACAATAACTGTGTGCATGCTTGAGTGGCCGCAATATACTCAGCTTCCGCGGTGATCAAGGAAATGCAATCTTGCTTCTTGCTTAGCCAAGAAATACACAATCCACCAAGATAAAATGCACCACCTGACATTGATTTTCTATAATCTGCTTAATCAGCCCAGTCTGCATCAGTATAACCCAATAACTCTGTCTGAGATTTTTCAGTATATGTCAAGACGAAATCCACTATGCCATGGATATACCAAAGTATTCTTTTCATTGCAAGCATGTGGCTTTCCTTGGGATTACTCTGATATCTCGCTGCTTGGCATGTGGCGAAAACAATATCAGGCCTTGTTGTGGTTAAGTACAACATAATTCCAATAATTTTCCTGTATTGTGTGATATTAACTTCCTTGCCATCCTCATATTTTGATAATTTCATCCGGGTAGCAAACAGAGTCTTCATATCTTTGGAATTTCCATTCCAAACATTATCAGGAAATCCTTGGAATATTTGGATTGAGAAATGAATGTTCCATTCATTCCTTGTGTCACCTGTAGACCAATGAAAAACATTAGATCTCCAATCATTGACATTTCAATCTTATTTTTCATGAATTCAAAAAACCGTCTGCACTGAGCTTCATCTGATCCACCAAATATTATTTCATCGACATAGACTACCACCATCATCCTTTTAATACTATTGTTGTTGAAATAGAGATTGTAATCAACTCCACCACGCTGGAAACCATGATTCTTCAAGTACTGATCAAGCCTTGAGTACCATGCTCTTGGTGCTTGTTTTAGCCCATACAATGCCTTCTTCAGCCTACAAACTTTGTTCGCATACTCATGAATAAGAAATCTATATGGATGCTCAATGTACACCTCTTCTTCCAGAACCCCATTTGGAAATTCATATTTGATGTCCATCTGGAACACTTTGAACTTTCTTTGCACTCTTATGGACAAAAATAATCTGATTGTCTCCAGCCTTGAAACTGGTGCAAATGTCTCATCTACATCTATTCCCTCTATCTGGGAGTATCCCTTGCACACTAGCCATGATTTGTTTCAAATCACATTTCCATCTTCATTCATCTTGTTGCGATAGACCCATTTAGTCCCGATGACATTCTTGTCTGCTGGCCTCGAAACAATCTCCCATGTTTGGTTTTTTTCAATCTGATCAAGCTCTTCATTCATAGACTGAACCCGGTTTTCATCTTCTACTGCATCAGAAAAACATTTTTGCTCCACCATAGGCAAAAATGATGTTTTCTGTAATGATTTCATTCTTAGAGTCTGAACTGGAGCTGTCTAATCACCAATAACATTTTTTCTATCAATTTCAGCTCGACTCTTTGGCTTCCTTGCAGACACAGACTTGACACTTTTTTGTTCAACATCAGTATCTTCTTCTGAGTCAGCCTCTGCCACTTCTACTCCCCCTATTTCACTTACCTCATCATCACTTTTATCCAAAAACTGTTCACTAGGTTATTGAGTATTCTGTTCATTTTTAACTATAGTGACATCATTTCTCTCAACAATTTTTCCTAGCCTTTTGTTGAAGCATTTATATTCTTTACTTTTCCTTGAGTAGCCAAGAAATATCCCCTCATCTTCTCGTGCCTCAAACGTCCTGTGATTTAATTTTTTGAGAATGAAACACTTACTTACAAATAGTCAAAAGTATTTCAACATTGTCTTATTTCCATTACACAGTTCATACGGAGTCTTCCCTTGCTTCGGACACAACAGAGACCTGTTCGAAACATAGACCGATGTCAAAACTGCTTCCTTCCAAAATTTATCTAGTAGGTCTTTATCAATAAGCATCGTTATATCCATGTTGTTGATGATCCAATTTCTCCTTTCAACCACTCCATTCTGTTGGGGAGTTCTCACTGATTAAACATAATGCCTTATCCTATTTTTCTCGAGATATTCTTCGACTTTATTGTTTGTGAATTCTGTACCGTTATCTGTACGGAACTTCAAAATATTCTGCCCAAGCATCCTTTCTGATTCCATCATGTACTGTTTTATGCAACTGAACACCTCTGTCTTATGGGTAATGACAATGACCCAGGCCATTCTGCTATAATCATTAATGAAAAGAACATAGTACCCTTTCCCATTTATAGCTCGTGGTGAGATAGGTCCACATACATCGGCATGAACCAATTCAAGCACTCTAGTTGATTTCTGTTCCTTTGGCCTATTTGTCTTTCTGATGATCTTCCCTTGTTAAAAAGAATCACACGTATGAGTGCTATCACGTGATAGTTTGAGAAGGTCTTTATCAGCATCACACTTTACGAGATCGTCCAGAGATGGTTGGCATAGATGACCACGTCGCTTATGCCACCGCCGGTTTTCTTCCTCTCTGGATAAAAGGCATGTATCTTCTTCCCCACCTACAAGGTAGATATTTACCTTTGTCTTTTTCCCTCCAGAACAACTACTCCATGTTTTCCTTTCACAACACACATCTTCATGGTAAATCAGATTGAGTGCGCAGAGTCACATAGTTGATTAACACTGAATAAGTTATGACTAAGACACTCTACTACCAAGACACCAGCACACCTAATTTCTTTTCCCCCAAAATTTTCTTTCCTAGAGCCAACAATGTTCAGGAATTCATCATTTCAAAATTTGACAACTCCTTCTTTGTCATATTTTATGCCTGTAACAAGATCCTTATTACCCATCATGTGGGATGTGCAACCACTGTCAAGGATCCACACACCAGATCGATCTGATTCTTTAAGGGCAATCTCTGCCACCACAACCTTCTCATTTTTCTTCTTCTTGGTCCATACTTTTTCTTTCACACTCGGCATGGATTGAGACTTCTGTTCTTTCTCAGAGTATGATGGAACATCCTCATCTTTTAAAGACGAAAATCTATTCTCCATTTTTAACTCACCTGTCGGTTTATTGATCTGCTGCTTCTGAACGTTTTGATTTTGCTTTGGAACATTTCTCTGAATGGTCGAAGTACATTACCTAGCCATATGCCTAAATCCTCCGCACCAAAATAGTTTCCTTCAAAATATTTTTTCGAAAATCATTCTCTGTTTGGCTGCCACCACTGTTCTTGTTCCCATTGATATCTCTTGGCTATGGAACACACATACTGTGAATGTCCTATCTTCCCACAACAATAACACCTGATATATTGTGCATTCCTTCGTGACACTTCCGCACTCCAAGTTTCCCCTTGGGATCTCTGAATATTCTAATTTTTCATTATGCCCAAATCAATCTTCAATATCGGGACGGGTGCTTGCGGTCTGACTTCAATTGCCACGGATTTTTCTTTATGAACAAGCCCTGAATCAGCCTTAACAATTTAGCTAAATTGCTACTTCTTTCCTGCTGAACTACTGGGTGCCTCTTTCATCTTTTCAGTCTTCGGAATGATCTGCTTTCCCAAGAATGTATTGGGAATCAATGGATTTTCCTGGCCTTTAACTTTTCTCCGTAGACTGAAAACTTCTTCTACAATCTCTTCGATATGCTTGACGTGATCTTTCACTTTTCTATTCAATCCATTGATCTCCCTTTTCTGTTCTTCAATCTTCAACTTATACACACTAACTGATTTTGATTTTTCTGGTGTTGATAAATTGAGTTTTTCAATTTCTTCCATCATCTTAGACTTCTCATCTTCCTGCTGCTGCATATAGAGTTTGGTATCATGAACATCTTTATTGGCTTTCATTATTTTTGCTCTCCAAACATCTATCTCCTCAAGAGCTGCTTCCAATTCAGCTTCCATATCAACTCTTCCTTCAAATTATTCTTCATCTTCTCCAATGTCTGTTTCTTCCTTTTCCTGAGAACTATCGATGACCGCTACCATAGAATTTTTTCTATGATCTTTACAATTTTCAAATTCCTCAACTTCTTCATCCTCAGACTCATCTGAACTGTCTATTTCTTATGAAAGAAGATTCTTCTTCTTGTTGAAATTTCACATGAACTAGTTCTTCCCTTTCAAATAGGCTAATGATTTCTTCATGGGATTTTCAACTTCATCCTCATCATTTTCTTCTTGACACTTTTTGGGGCATCTTGCAGCAATATGACTAGCCATTCCACATCGAAAGCATTCTAGTGGATGTTTCCCTTTAAACTTTCCTTTTCCTCTTTGCAGATTTGAAGAATGGAATGACATCACCTCATCTGTCTCTTCTTCCTCCTAAGAATCTTAAATAGTGAGCTTCTTCCTGGCCTTAATTTCCACCTCTTTAGATTTCCCCTTTTCCATAGCGTCGTTATCGTCATTTCTCATTTCATACGCTATATGAGTGTTGTGCAGGTTATCCAATGTCAGCTCTTTCAGATCTTTATCTTTCAAAACTGAATCTTTTGGATTGAACCAAGGTGGAAGTTTTCTCAAGATGTGCTTTAAAATTTCAAGGTCTTCTATAATCTCACCAACACCTCGCATGTCTTCTACCACAGCATTTACCCTGTAAAAGAATGCATCAACAGACTCATTCAGGTGCATTCTTAGATCTTTATACTTGTTCCACAACACTTGAATCTTTGCCTCTCTGTCTTCTGTATCCCCTTCATAAATTTTCAAAAGATTTTCCCACATGGCACGAGACGTTTAGCAACACATCACCTTTAAATAGATAGGATTGGATAGGGCTCCCCCTAAGGCATTAATTTCTTTGGCATCTGCGTCGAACTCTCTACGTTCAGCTTCTGATAATGCGCCAGTATTAATATCAGCTGTTATTCCATGCATTTCTGTTGTGAATACATCCATACCCAAAGATCATAAGTAGTGTTGCATTCGATTCTTCCATAGTTGTAAGTTCTTCCCATCAAAGATCTGAATCCCTTTATGATTGGTGACCTCCATCGAGAGAAGAACTAATATCAACATTTCCCTTTGATACCAATTATTAGGTCCACTAGGCTGAGTATCCTGAGAGGGGGGGGGGGGTGAATCATGGTATGACTAATTCAAAAATAAATCCCGTTCTGATCTTGTTACACTGTTAAGAAAAACACTCTTCTCTCACTTTCCGGTTACACAATATAAACAGAAGGTAAATCAAGAACATGACACAGAAAGTTTTACTTGGTTCACTGCTAAGGGCTACGTCCAAGGATCATACGCCGACAAGTTTCCAGTCATACCAAATTCTACATTTCTTCCCTAGATTTGGATGACAAGGTTCGGGTAGAGTCACTCTATCCCAGGCTCACTGACTTTACAAGATTTTGGGTTAGGTCATTGCTTTACCAAGGGTCACTCTCTATTTCTCTCTCTCTGGATCACTGCCAGTGGAGAGGATCACCTTCTTCCTCTTCCTTCGCTCACTGCTCTGGAAAGGATCCACTCACAGTTTATAGACATTTAGGTCTCTTCATTTGCATGAAGGAATGAATCTTCCTCTGTATGTAGATGCTCTGTTGAAGTAAAGCTTTCACCTGTAGATGAATATATCTTTACACCGAAGGTATCGGGAAAACCTCCAGCTTCCACGCAGCCCGAAAATCACTGCTGGAAATAAACCATACTTGGCGCGCAAGTCAATCTCAGCGCGCAAGTCTCGATGCACAGTTCTCTTCCCCTGCAAGTCACTTGCGCGACCTACTTCCTAACTTGCGTGAACCTCTTTCCTTTTCAATAATTTGATCATATTATCTTGAAAAACCATAGGCGCGCAAGTTCTCAAACATCCAGGGCATCGGCGCGCAAGTATCTTTCACGGCGCGCAAGTCACCTGGGCAACCTCACCAAAACATGCATGAAACTTATCCCATTGCCATATTTTGATGATCTGATCATGAAAAACATATGACGCGCAAGTTTCCAAGTCTTCATGTACACGGCGCTCAAGTCCCTTTTCCAAAAACCACTTTTCTTCATTTGAAAATTTTCAGGCCCAAAAATTTGGCAAACACTGGAAAACGGTGCCACCTTGTATCTGTTCTTTTTATGCTACCTCCAGATCATTTATTCCTTTGTAGATGTTCTTGAATCAAACATGGATCGTTGACCACAACTCTTGAACTCGACATTCCATCATGAAATCATAATTGTCATCAAATTCGTATTTCATTATTTTGCTTTGTCAACATTCACTATTCAGATATCCACTTTGTCAACAAACACAGTCACCTCAAAAATGATTCAATGATACATTGTGGGATTTTTGCAAAAAAATCTCCCCCTTTTGGTTTTTTGACAACTCTTCCATTAAAAGATACATCGTTGAATCTTCAGTCACCATTCGCCACATAGCGATTCTGATAGCAATCAATGGTTTACTCAACACATACTCAAAGCCCACATGAGCAATGAACGCTGTGAGAAACAAGAGTAAATGAAAAGTTCATCAATGAATCAATTCAACTTTGACATCCACTATTGACACCAAACTGATACCAATTTCCAAATTGATACCAATTGTTGATACTTCACTGATAACAATTTTTGGAAATACCAATTGTTGGAATGATTCTTACCGCATTCCAACACTACCCTTCTGCACCACTTATCTCTTTTTATCATGATAATCAGCTATCGTGATATAAAATACTTTATCGATCACTTCTAGCATCGTCAGATTTTTTATGGTTCCCCTTTCGGGTCACAGCTTCATCTCTTGTCAGATTCCAAACCACTTTAGACCTATTTAATGTGTTGTCCTAGCTATGATCTAGCTAAACACGTTCAACTAGCTTCATATCCCCCTATCTGGCAGCTCCACTTGTCAGCTTCTCCCCATATCATTCATGATTTATCAAATCTCCACATTGTCTTCCCCTTGAACAATCAGTATTTTCTCCCCCTTTGTCAATGAACCCAAAGGTCAATCCTTTGTAGGCTATAACAGAGTAGAGATCAAATGCGCACATTAGGAAAAAACACATCATACCTTGTGGAGGGGGGGGGGTTCCGCATCCACACTATGTCAAGTGTGGGGAATCGACTGAACTCCCAGAGCAAGTCGATGCCTCTCAAAAGCTTCCTTGGGTAAGGCCTTTGTCAGAATGTCTGAAACATGTAGCTCTTTAGGCACATACTCCAACTTCACGATTACCTGCTCAACCTTCTCCTTGATAAAATGATACTTTATCTCAATTTGCTTTGTCCTTGAGTGATGAATGGGATTTTTTCTGAGATTTAGATCACTTAAGTTATCACACTGGATTTCGATCGGAGAGGTCACTTTAACACCCATATCTTCAAGCTATTTCTTCATCCACAATAACTGTGTCCATGCTTGAGTGGCCGCAATATACTCAGCTTCCGCAGTGCTCAACGAAATGCAATTTTGGTTCTTTCTTAGCCAAGAAATAAACAATCCACCAAGATATAATACACCACCTAACGTTGATTTTCTATCATCTACTGAACCGGCCCAGTCTGCATCAGTATATCCTAATAACTCTATCTGAGATTTTTCAGTATATTTCAAGCTGAAATCCACTGTGCCCTGGATATACCAAAGTATTACTTTCACTGAAAGCATGTGGATTTCCTTGGGATTACTCTGATATCTCGATGGTTGGCATGTGGCAAAAACAATATCAGGCCTTGTTGCGGTTAAGTACAACAGAATTCCAATAATTTTACTGTATTCGGTGATATTAACTGCCTTGTCATCCCCATCTTTTGATAATTTCATCCAGGTAGCAACCGGAGTCTTCATCTCCATGGGATTCTCCATTCCAAACATTCTCATGACCTTCTTGGAATATTTAGATTGATAAATGAATGTTCTATTCACTCCTTGTGTCACCTGTAGACCAACAAAAAACGTTAGCTCTCCAATCATTGACATTTCAAACTCAATTTTCATGAATTCGGAAAACTGTCTCCACTGAGCTTCATCAGATGTACCAAATATTATGTTATTGACATAGAACAGAACCATAATCCTTTGATTACAATTGTTGTTGAAATAGAGATTGTAATCGACTCCACCACGCTCGAAACCAATCTTCTTCAAGTACTGATCAAGCCTTGAGTACCATGGTCTTGGTGCTTGTTTCGGCCCATACAATTCCTTCTTCATCCTACAAACATTGTTCTCATCATCATGAATAAGAAAACCATCTGGCTGCTCAATGTATACCTCTTCTTCCAGAACCCCATTTAGAAATGTAGATTTGATGTCCATCTGGATCACTTTGAACATTCATTACACTGTTATGGCAAAAAATAATCTGATTGTCTCCATCCTTGCAACCGGTGAAAATGTCTCACCTACATCTATTCCCTCTATATGGGAGTATCCCTTTCACACTTTTCGTGTTTTGTTTCAAATAACATTTCCATCTTCATTCATCTTGTTGCGATAGACCCATTTAGTCCCGATGACATTCTCGTCTGCTGGCCTCGAAACAATCTCCCAGGTTTTGTTCTTTTCAATCTGATCAAGCTCTTCATTCGTATCCTGAACCCAGTTTTCATCTTCAGCTACTTCGGAAAAACATTTCGGCTCCCCCTGAGACAAAAACGATGTTTTCTGTAATGATTCCATTCTTCGAGTCTGAACAGGAGCTATCTGATCACCAATGATATTTTGCCTATCAATTTCAGCTCAACCCTTTGGCTTCCTTGAAGACAAAGACTAGACAAACTCTTGTTCATCATCAGTATCTTCTTCTAAGTTAGCCTCTTCCACTTCTACTCCCCCTGTTTCACTTTCCTCATAATCACTTTCATCCAAAAACTGTTCACTAGGTCGTTGAGCATTTTGTTCATTTTTTACTATAGTGACATCATTGCTCTCAAAAAAATTTCCCAGCCTTTTGTTGAAGCATTTATATGATTTAATTTTCCCTGAGTTGCCAAGGAATATCCCCTTATCTACTCGTGCCTCAAACTTCATGTGATTTTATTTTTTCAGAATGAAACACTTACTTCCAACGATTCGAAAGTATTTCAACGATATCTTCTTTCCATACCACAGTTCATTCGAAGTCTTCCCTTGCTTCGGACACAACAGAGACCTATTCAAAACATAGAATGATGACAAAATTGCTTCCTTCTAAAATTTCTCTGGTAGGACTTTATCAATAAGCATCGTTCTGGCCATGTTGTTGATGATCTGATTTCTCATTTCAACCACTCCATTCTGTTGGGGAGTTATCACTGATGAAACGTCAGGGATTATCCTGTGTTTCTCAAGATATTCTTTGACTTGATTGTTTGTGAATTCTGTACCATTATCTATATGGAACATCAAAATTTTCTTCCCAATCATCCTTTCGGATTCCCTCCTATACTGTTTTATGCAACTGAGCACCTTTGCCTTATGGGTAATGAAAATTACTCAGGCCATTCTGCTATAATTATCAATGAAAAGAACATAGTAACTTTTCCTATTTATAGCTCGTGGTGAGATAGGTGCACATACATCAGCATGAACCAATTCAAGCACACTAGTTGATTTCTGTTCCTTTGGCATGTATGACTTTATGATGATCTTTCCTTGTTTGCAAGAATCACACGTATGAGTGCGATCATGTGATAGTTTGGGAAGGTCTCTAGCAGCATCACACTTTACGAGATCCCCCATAGATGGTTGGCATAGATGACCAAGTCGCTTATGCCACAACTGGTTTTCTTCCTCTCTGGATAAAAGGCATGTATCTTCTTCCCCACCTACAAGGTAGAGACTTCCCTTTGTCCTTTTTCATTGCAGGACAACTGCTCCATAGTTTCCTTTAACAACACACATCTTCTTGATAATCAGATAGAGTGCCCAGAGTCACATAGTGGACTGACACTGAGTAAGTTATGACTAAGACCCTCTACTACCAAGACATCAGCACGTCTCATTTCTTTTCCCCCAAATTTGTCTTTTCCTGAGCTAACAATTTTCAGGCATTCATCATTTCCAAATTTGACAACTCTTTATTTGTCATATTTTATGCCTATAACAAGATCCTTATTACCCATCACGTGGGATGTGCAACCACTGTCAAGGATCCACACACCAGATTGATCTGATGCTTTAAGGGAAATCTCTGCCACCACGACCTTCTCATTTTTCTTCTTCTTGGTCTATACTTTTTCTTTCACACTCAGCATGGATTGAGACTTCCGTTCTTTCTCAGAGTATGATGGACCAACCTCATCTTGCAATGCCGCAAATCTATTCTACATTTTTAACTCACCTATCAGTTTATTGATCTTCTTCTTGTGAATGGATTGATTTTTCTTTGGAACATTTCTCTGAATGGTCGAAGTATAGTTCCTAGCCATGTGCCCAAATCCTCCGCACCAAAAACAGTGTCCTTCATAATATGTTCTGGAAAACCGTTCGCTGTTTGGCTGCCACCACTGTTCTTATTCCCTTTGATATCTCTTGGCTATGGAACCCACATACTGTGAATGTCCCATCTTCCCACAACAATAACACCTGATATATGGTGCATTCCTTCGTGAAACTTCAGCACTCCGAGTTTCCCCTCGGGATCTCTGAATATTCTGAATTTTCTTTGTGTCCAAGTCAATATTCAATCTCGGGACATGTGCTTGAGGTCTAACATCAATTGCCACATATTTTTCTTTATGATGAAGCCATGAATCAGCCTTAACAATTGAGCTAAATTGCTTCTTCTTTCCTGCTGAACTACTGGGCACCTCTTTCATCTTTTCAGTCTTCGGAATGATCTGCTTTCCCAAGAATGTATTGGGAATCAATGGATTTTCCGGGTCTTTAACTTTTCTCTGTAGACTGACAAATTCTTCTTCAAGCTCTTCGATATGCTTGACGTGATCTTTCACTTTTCTATTCAAGTCATTGATCTGTCTTTTCTGTTCTTCAATCTTGAGCTTATACTCACTAACTGATTTTGAGTTTTCTGGTGTTGATAACATGAGTTTTTCAACTTCTTCCATCAACTCAGACCTCTCATATTCTTGCTGCTACATATAGAGTTTGGAATCATGAACAACTTTATTAGCTTTCTTTGTTTTTTCTCTACAAACATCTATCTCCTCAAGACCTGGTTCCAATTTGGCTTCCATATCAACTCTTCCTTCAAATTATTCTTTCTCTTCTCCAATGTTAGTTTCTTCCTTTTCCAAAGAACTACCGACGACCGCTACCATATAATTTTGTCAATGATCATTACAATTTTCAATCTCTTCAACCTCTTCATCCTCAGACTCATCTGAACTGTCTATTTCTTGTGAATGAAGATTCTTCCTCTTGAAGAAATTTCTCTTGAACTGCTTCTTCCCGTTCACATAGGCTGAAGATTTATTCTTGGGATTTTCAACATCATCTTCATGATTTTCATCATGAAACTTTTTGGGGCATCTTGTAGTAAGATGACCAACCTTTCTGCATCGAAATCATGCTAGTGGAAGTTTCCCTTTAAAATTTCATTTTCCTCTTTGCAGATTTGAAGAAAGGAATGACATCACCTCATCCGTCTCTTCTTCCTCCTGAGAATATTCAACAGTGGGGTTCTTCATGGCCTTAAATTCCAACTCTTTAGATTTCCCCTTTTCCACAACATCATTATCATCATTTCTCATTTCATACGTAACAAGATTTTTGTGCAGGTTATCCAATGTCAGCTCTTTCAGATATTTATCTTCCAAAATAGAAACTTTTGGATTGAACCGAGGTGGATGTTTTCTCAAGATGCGCTTTACAATTTTAATGTCTTTGATAATCTTCCCAAGACCTCACATGTCTTCTACCACAGCATTTACCATATCAAATAATGCATCAACAGACTCATTCAGGTGCATTCTTAGATCTTCATACTTGCTCCACAACACTTGCAGCTTTGCCTCTCTGACTTTTGTATCCCCTTCATAAATATTCAAAAGCTTTTCCCACATGGAATGAGATGTTTATGATTACATCAACTTTGTATAGAAAGGATTGGATAGGGATTCCCCCAAGGGATTAATTTCTTTGGCATCTGCATCCAACTTTCTACGTTCAGCTTCTGATAATGCGCCAATATTAATATCAGCTTTTATGCCATGCATTGCGCTATGAATACATATATTCCCAATGATCGGAAGTAGTGTTTCATATGATTCTTCCATAGATGAAAGTTGTTCCTGTTGAAGATCGGAATCCATTTATGATTAGTGACCTTTATTGAGAGAAGAACTATTATCATCCTTTCCCTTTGATACCAATTGTCAGGTCAACTAGGCTGAGTACCCTGAGAGGGGGTGGGGGTGAATCAGGGTATGATTATTTCAAAAATGAAGCCCGTTCTAATCTTGTTACGTTTTTAGAAAACACTCTTCTCTCACTTTCATGTTGCACAATATAAACAGATGGTAAATCATGCACAGCACACAAAAAGTTTTACTTGGTTCACCGCTAAGGGCTACGTCCAAGGATCATACGCCGACAAGTTTCCGGTCGTACCAAATTTCACTATTCTTCAATAGATGTGGATTAAAAGGTTCAGGTACAGTCACTCTATCATAGTCTCACTGCCTTTACAAGATTTAGGGTCATCTCACTGCTTTCCCAAGGGTCACTCCCTGTTTTTCTCTCTCTGGCTCACTGCCGGTGGAGAGGATCACCTCCTTCCTCTTCCTTCGCCCACTACTCTGGAAAGGATCCACTCACAGTTTATAGACCTCTAGGTATCATTATTTTCATGAAGGAATTCATCTTTCTATGTATGTAGATGCTCTGTTGAAGTACAAATTTCACCCGTAGATGAATATCTCTTTGCACCGAAGGTATCGGGAAAACCTCCAGCTTCCAAACAGCCCGAAATTCACTGCTGGAAATAAACATTACATGGCGCGCAAGTCAATCTTGGTGCCCAAGTCTCGATGCGCATGTCTGTTCCCCTGCAAGTCACTTGCATGACCTAATTCCAAACTTGCGCGAACCTCTTTCCTTTTCCATATTTTGATCTTCTTATCTTGAAAAACCATAGGTGCACAAGTTCTCAAACTTACAAGGCATCGGCGCGCAAGTATCTTTCACGGTGCGCAAGTCACCTGTGTGACCTCACCAAAACTTGTGTGAACCATATCCCTTTGCCATATTTTGATGATCTGATCATGAAAAACATATGACCCGTAAGTTTCCATGACATCAAGTACACAGCACGCAAGTCCCTTTTCCAAAAACCACTTTTCTTCATTTGTCAATTTTCAGGTCCAAATTTTTTTCAAACACTAGAAAACGACGCCACCTTGTATCTGTTCTTTTTATGCAGCCTCCAGATCATTTATTCATTTTTTGACGTTCTTGTATAAAACATGGTTCGTTGACCACAGCTCTTGAACACGACATTCCATCATGAAATCCTCTTTGTCAAAAAATTTGTATGTCATTGTTTTGCTTTGTCAACAATCACCATTCAGATGTCCACTTTGTCAACAAACACAATCACCTCAAACATACTTCAATGATACCTTGAGGGATTTTTTCCCAACAATCTCCCCCTTTGGGATTGATGAAAACCCTTCCATAAAAAGATACATGGTTTAATCTTCAGTCACAATTCACCTCATTGTGATTCTGATAGCAATCAAGGATTTACTCAACACATACTCTAATCCTACATGAGCAATGCTCGGCGTGAGAAAAAAGAGTACATGAAAATTTAATAAATGAATCACTTCAACTTTGACATCCACTGTTGACACCAAACTGATACCAATTTCCAAATTGATACCAATTGTTGATAATTCACTAATACGTATTTTTGGAAATACCAATTGTTGGAAATATTCTTACCGCAATCCAACACTACCCTTCTTCCCCACTTCTCTTCTTTTATCACGATCATCAGCAATCGTGATATCAAATCTTTGATCGATCACTTCTAGCATCATCAGATTTTATACACTCACCATTTCTAGTCACAGCTTCATCCCTTGTCAGCTTCAAAACCGCTTTATCCCTATTTCCTGTGTTTTCCAAGCTAAGCTCTGGCTAAATACGTTCAACTAGCTTCAACTACCCCTATCTCGCAGCTCCACTTGTCATCTTCTCCCCATATCATTCGTGATTTATCAAATCTCCACATTTTCTTCCCCTTGAAAAATCTATATTTTCTCCCCCTTTGTCAATGAAACCAAAGGTCAATCCTTTGTAGACTGTAACAGAGTAGATATCAAATCAGCATACTAGGAAAAAAACACATCATACCTTGGGGAGGGGGGGGGGGGTTCCGCATCCACACTATGTCAAGTGCGGGGAATCGACTGAACTCCCAGAGCCAGTCGATGCCTCTCAAAATCCTCCTTGGGTAAGGCCTTTGTTAGAATGTCTGCAACCTGTAGCTCTATAGGCACATACTCCAACTTCATGATTCCCTGATCAACCTTCTCCTTGATAAAATGATAATTTATCTCAATATGCTTTTTCCTTGAGTTATGGATGAGATTTTTGAAGAGATTTATAGAACATGAGTTATCACACTGGATTCCTATCTGATACGTCACTTCAAAACCCATATCTTCAAGATGCTGCTTCATCCACAATAACAGTGTGCATGCTTGAGTGGTGGAAATATACTCAGCTTCCGCAGTTCTCAACGAAATGAAATCTTTCTTCTTGATTATCCATGAAATACACAATCCACCAAGATAGAATGAACCACATGACGTTGATTTTCTATCATCTACTGAACTGTCCCTGTCTGCATCAGTATATCCCAATAATTCTGTCTGGGATTTCTCAGTAGATGTCATGCCGAAATCCACTATGCCCTGGATATACCGAAGTATTATTTTCACTGCAAGCATGTGGATTTCATTGGGATTACTCTGATATCATGTTTCTTGGAATGTGGCGAAAACAATATCAGGCCTTGTTGCAGTTAAGTACAACAGACATCCAATAATTTTCCTATATTCTGTGATATTAACTGCATTTCTATCCTCTACTTTTGATAATTTCATCCGGGTAGCAACCAGAGTCTTTGTATCCTTGGAATTCTCTATTCCAGCCCTTCTCAGGACCTCCTTGGCATATTTAAATTGAGAAATGAATGATCCATTCCTTCCTTTTGTCACCTGTAGACCATGGAAAAACGTTATCTCTCCAATCATTGACATTTCAAACTCATTTTTCATGAATATGGAAAACTCTCTACACTGAGCTTCATCTGATCTACCAAATATTATGTCATGGACATAGACTAGCACCATCATCATTTTATTACTATTTTTGTTGAAATATATATTGTAATCAACTCCACCACTCTGGAAACCAGGATTCTTCAAGTACTGATCAAGACTTGTGTACCATGCTCGTGGTGCTTGTTTCAACCCATACAATGCCTTCTTCAGCCTACAAACTCTGTTCTCTTCCTCATGAATAAGAAAACCATCCAGCTGCTCAATGTACACCTCTTCTTCCAGAACCACATTTAGAAATGCAGATTTGACGTCCATATAGAACACTTTGAACTTTATTTGCACTGTTATGGCAAAAAATAGTCTGATTGTCTCCAGCCTTGCAACCGGTGCAAATGTATCATCTATATCTATTCCCTCTATATGGGGGTATCCTTTGCACACTATTCATGATTTGTTTGGAATCACTACTCCATATTCATTCATCTTGATTCGATAGACCCATTTAGTCCTGATGACATTCTTTTCTGCTGGCCTTGAAACAATCTCCCATGTTTGGTTCTTTTCAATCTGATCAAGCCCATCATTCATAGCCTAAACCCAATTTTCATCTTCAGCTGCATTTGAAAAACAATTTAGCTCCACCTGAGATAAAAAAGATGTTTGATGTAACGATTTCATTCTTCGAGTCTGAACTGGAGATGTCTAATCACCAATGATATTTTGCCTATCAATTTCAGCTTGACTCTTTGGCATCCTTGCAGACACAGACTTGACAATTTCTTGTTCATCATCAGTATCTTCTTCTAAGTCAGCCTCTACCACTTCTACTCCCCCTGTTTCACTTACCTCATCATCACATTCATCCAAAAACTGTTCACTAGGTGGTTGAGAATTCTGTTCATTTTCGACTATAGTGGCATCATTACTCTCAACAAATTTTCCCAGACTTTTGTTGATGCATTTATATTCTTTACTTTTCCCTGAGTATCTAAGGAATATCCCCTCATCTCCTCGTGCCTCAAACATCCTGTGATTTTTTTTGTTGAGAATGAAATACTTACATCCAACGATTTGAAAGTATTTCAATGTTGGATTCTTTCCGTACCACAATTCATATGGAGTCTTCCCCTACTTCAGACACAACATAGACCTGTTTGAAACATAGACCGATGTCAAAACTACTTCCTTCCAAAATTTCTCTGGTAGTTCTTTATCAATAAGAATCATTCTGGAAATGTTGTTGATGATCCGAAATCTTCTTTCAATCGCTCCATTCTGTTGGGGAGTTCTCACTGATGAAACATGATGCCTTATCCCGTGTTTCTTGAGATATTCTTCGACTTGATTGTTTGTGAATTCTGTACCATTATCTGTATGGAACTTCAAAATATTCTGCCCAAGCATCATTTCTAATTCCACCCTGTATTGTTTTATGCAACTGAACACCTCTGTATTATGGGTAATGACAAATACCCATGCTATTCTTCTATAATGATCAATGAAAAGAACATAGTACCTTTTCCCATTTATAGCTCGTGGTGAGATAGGTACACATACATCAGCATGAACCAATTCAAGCACTCTAGTTGATTTTTGTTCCTTTGGCCTGTATGTCTTTCTGATGATCTTCCCTTGTCTGCAAGCATCACACATATGAGTACGATCACGTGATAGTTTGGGAAGGTCTCTAGCAGCATCACACATTACGAGATCCTCCATAGATTGTTGGCATAGATGACCAAGTTGCATATGTCAGAGCTGGTTTTCTTACTCTCTGGATAAAAGACATGTATCTTCTTCCCCACCTACAAGGTAGAGATTTCCCTTTGTCATTTTTCCCTAATGAACAAATTCTCCATCTTTTCCTTTCACAACACACATCTTCTTGGTAAATCAGATTGAGTGCCCAGAGTCACGTAGTTGACTGACACTGAGTAAGTTATGACTAAGACCCTCTACTACCAAGACTTCAGCACGTCTCATTTATTTTCCCCCAAACATGGCTTTCCCTAACCCAACAATCTCTGGGCCTTTATCATTTCCAAATTTGACAACTCTTTCTTTGTCATATTTTATTCCTATAACAACATCCTTATTACCCGTCTTGTGGGATGTGCAACCATTGTCAAGGATCCACACACCAGATCGATCTGATGATTTAAGGGCAATCTCCACCACCACAGCCTTCTCATTTTTCTTCTTCATGGTCCATACTTTTTCATTCACACTCGGAATGGATTAAGACTTCTTTTATTTCTCAGAGTATTATGGACCAGCCTCATCTTGAAAAGCCGCAAATCTATTATGAACTTTTAACTCACCTGTCAGTTTATTGATCTGCTGCTTGTGAATATTTTGATTCTGCTTTGGCACATTTCTATGAATGGTCGAAGTACAGTACCTAGCCATGTGACCAAATCCTCCGCAGCAATATCAGTGTCCTTCTAAATATGTTCTGGAAAACCGTTCTCTGTTTGGCTACCACCACTATTCTTGTTCCCTTTGATATCTCTTTGCTACGGAACACACATACTGTGAATGTTTCATATTCCCACAACAATAACAACTGATATATGGTGCATTCCTTCGTGACACTTCATCACTCTGAGTATCCCATTGGGATCTCTGAATATTCTGATTTTTCATTGTGCCCAAATCAATCATCATTCTTGGGACGGGTGCTTGCGGTCTGACTTCAATTGCCACAAGATTTTTCTTTATGATCAAGCCCTGAATCAGCCTTAACAATTGAGATAAATTGATGCTTTATTCATGCAGAACTAATGGGCACCTCTTTCATCTTTTCAGTCATCGGAATGATATTCTTTCCCAAGAATGTATTGGGAATCAAAGGATTTTCCGGGTCTTTAACTTTTCTCCGTAGACTAACAACTTCTTCATCAAGATCATCGATATTCTTGATGTGATCTTTTACATTTCTGTTCAAACCATCGATCTCACTTTTCTGTTCTTCAATATTGTGCTTATACTCACTAAACTGTCTATTTGTTGTGAAAGAAGATTGTTCCTCTTGAAGAAATTTCTCTTGAACTGCTTCTTCCCTTTCACATAGGCTGAAGATTTCTTCTTGAGATTTTCAACTTCATCTTTATCATTTTCTTCTTAACACTTTTTTGGGTATCTTGCAGCAATATAACCAACCTTTCCTCATCGAAAGCATTATAGTTGATGTTTCCCTTTAAACTTTCCTTTTCCTCTTTACAAATTTGAATAATGGAATGATATCACCTCATCTTTCTCTTCTTCCTCCTGAGAATTTTCAATAATGAGATTCTTCATGGACTTAAATGACACCTATTTAGATTTCCCCTTTTCCACAGCGGCGTTATCATCATTTCTCATTTCATATGCAACAAGAGTGCTGTGCAGGTTATCCAATGTCATCTCTTTTAGATCTTTATCTTCAAAAACAGAAACTTTCAGATTGAACCGAGGTGGATGTTTTCTCAAGATGCGATTTACAATTTTAATGTCTTTGATAATCTCACCAAGACCTCGCATGTCTTCTACCATAGAATTTACCATGTCAATGAATGCATCAACAGACTCATTCGGGTGCATTCTTAGATCTGCATACTTGTTCCACAACACTTGCAGCTTTGACTCTGTGACATGTGTATCCCCTTCATAAATATTCAAAATCTTTTCCCACATGGCACGAGACGTTTTGCATGAAATCACCTTTATATAGATAGGATTGGATAGGGCTCCCCCTAAGGCATTAATTGCTTTGGCATCTGCATCCAACTCTCTATGTTCAGCTTCTGATAATGCGCCACTATTAATATCAACAGTTATCCCCTGAATTGCTGCTATGAATACATCCATTCCCAGTAATCGGAAGTAGTGTTGAATCTGATTCTTCCATAGCTGAAAGTTGTTCCCGTTGAAGATCAGAATCCCTTTATGATTGGTGACGACCATTGAGAGAAGAACTAATATCAAAATTTCCCTTTGATACTAATTGTTAGGTCCACTAGGCTGAGTACCCTGAGGGGGGGGGGGGTGAATCAGGGTATGACTAATTCAAAAATAAATCCCGTTCTGATCTTGTTATGCTGTTAAGCAAAACAATCTTCTCTCACATTCCTGTTGCACAATATAAAAAGAAGATAAATCATCCACATGACACATCAATTTATACATGGTTCACTGCTAAGGGCTACGTCCAAGGAGCATATGCCGACAAGTTTCCGGTTGTACCAAATTCCACTATTCTTCACTAGATGTGGATTACAGGGATCGGGTATAGTCACTTTGTCCCATGCTCCCTACTTTTACAAGATTTAGGGTCAGCTCACTGCTTTACCAAGGGTCACTCCATGTTTCTCTCTCTCTGGCTCACTGCTGGTGGAGAGGATCACTTTCTTCCTCTTCCATCGCTCACTGCTCTGGAAACGATCCATTCACAGTTTATAGACCTGTAGGTATCTTCATTTGCATGAAGGAATGCATCTTCCTCTGTATGTAGATGCTTTGTTGAAGTACAGCTTTCACCCGTAGATGAATATCTCATTGCAAAGAAGGTATTGGGAAAACCTCCACCTTCCACGTAGCCTGAAAATCACTGCTGGAAATAAACCTTACTTGGCGCGCAAGTCAATATTAGCGTGCAAGTCTTGATGCGCAGGTCTCTTCCCCTACAAATCACTTGCGCGATCTACTTCCAAACTTGTGCGAACATCTTTCCTTTTCCATATTTTGATCTTATTATCTTGTAAAACCATAGGCGCGAAAGTTCTCAAACTTCCAAGTCATCGGCGTGCAAGTATCTTTGATGGTGCACAAGTCACCTGTGCGACCTCACCAAAACTTGCGTGAACCTTATCCATTTTTCATATTTTGATGATCTGATCATGAAAAACCTATGGCGCGCAAGTTTCCAATCCTTCATGTACACGGCGCGCAAGTCCCTTTTCCAAAAACCACTTTTCTTCATTTTAAAATTTTCAGGCCCAAAAATTCGGCAAACACTGGAAAATGGTGCCACCTTGTATCTGTTCTTTTTATGCTGCCTCAAGATCATTTATTCCTTTGTCGAAGTTCATGAATCAATCATGGATCGTTGACCACAACTCTTGAACTCAACATTCCATCATGAAATCCTCTTTGTCAAAAAATTCATATGTCATTGTATTTCCTTTTCAACAATCACCATTCAGATGTCCACTTTGTCAACAAACACAATCACCTAAAATATGCTTCAATGATACCGTGAGGGATTATTTCCCAAAAATTTGCATTTCCTGGAAAATTATTCTAATGGAAAATGAAGTAATGAGAAAGACAGCTTATCTTGAGGGACATGAAAATGTGAAGTCAGTCATGTCTAATGCCTTACCGCTTGTAGGTGAAATACTTTCTCAACCAGAAGACAGTCTGGGGTATAGGTCATTCTCCGAAAAACCCCAGGGTCATTCATCATCTATCTTGACAAATGAATTCTCTACCAATCTTGTTGAATCTGATGAAGCAACAAAGAAGCACCAGCTTTGGTCCAACTAGGTATAAGAATCTTCATCAATTGACAAAGAAAAGGTGTTGAATATGAGAAAACAATTTGTGAAAGGTGAAATACCAGTCATGTTTTGGCCATTGGCTAACTCTCATTATGATATTTTAGAAATGTTGATAGAAGATTGTATTCATGATATTTGTCTTAACATATGGAAACTCTTTGTCACCTAAAAGAGAAAATATTATCTTTTGATGAATATGAGAATCATGTAATGATAATTGAAGGGTTGTAATTCCAAATTTACTTAGAAGAACTCTCAGTTTCTTGACATCCAAAGGTTTAAAAGAAGCAAAGATCCCTTCAGCGTTCATGACTTGGCGTGTTAAAAATGTTGCGCAAGTTAATTACTAATGCCCTATCGGGTACTCATATCAGGGGATGGGGTTTTCATGAAGCATTGCATTTGAATGTGCTCTCAAGCCAAAAAATCCTGCCAAAAGTGGTCTCATGAAATGTTATTTGTAACACCCCAAGCTTCTACGGTACGATTCTCTTGGAATAATGCGATAGCGTGTGTTCTACGCAACATCGAGTTCTAACACACCACAACCAATCAAACTAGCCGTTATGAATAGTAATACCTACTTTTTGAAATTATATATATTTTATATTTCAAAATGGACTTCATTTTGGGATTCATAATATCAAAATTATCCTAAGTTGAATTTTTAGTATTTTTCTGAGAACATCCAATTTTTATGAATAGTGAAAAATACTTAAAAACAGCTTTTTTAATCAAAATAATTTATAGTGATAACTTATTTTATTTAGTGTTTTAATGTATAATTAGAATATGTTTTTACCATTTTATCCAATGGTGTTCATTATAATTAATTTCACTTTGAAATTGGACATAAACAATTGTCAATATTTTAGTATATTTTGTTTCTTAAAAACACGCTATTTGTTGTGACAGCGGAAATTATTATAAAATTAATTAATGCAACTTTTATGTTTGGAATTTTTTTAAAATAGGCATCATTTTTAAAATCGAAATATCAATTATAGCCTAGGGTGAAATTTTGGCATTGTTCTGAAAAACATCAATTTTTGATGAATAATGAAACTACTAAGTGGTAGATAAAAAACTGAATTTTTCATAAAACATAATTTTACCGCTTCTGTGATTGGAATATCGAAATTCCGAGAGACACGATTAATCTCAAGGAGTAAAATTTTGTTCAATGAGATGAAAATAATTTTTGGTGAATAGTAACTTTTTACTTTTATTTACCACGGTTAAAAATAATAAAGTAATTAAGGCTAAAAATGATATTAATATTACCCTAACAGATGTACTAATTCTATTTGACAAGATTATCTCAACCAAAAACAACCTTAGGAATAAAATATTATCATTTAGGTCCACATGGATTAGATTAGGACATCTATTATTATTTAATTCAAAGAAGAGTTAAAAGAGTTAAAATCAAAGTTTATTTACTAAAACAGTTTTAATATAAGGTTATACATAAGATAAATTAACTTGAAAAAATTCATTAGAAAGATAAAGAGACTTCCTACATAGTTATATTTTATTTATAATTTTTAGACATTATATAGTTTAATGTATTTATGACACAATGATGATGCAGTAATTACAATAATAGTGAATAATTAAAATAATTAATTTTATAAATACCCAAATAAATATAATTTGATACTTTCAATGAATTACACTAATTTTATAGGGTAATATGATATATTAGTATTGATTTATTTGACTTTGTTTGAACTAATCATTCTGTTATGATTTTCACAAAAATCAATATTCCGAATAGTGTCAAAATTGACATAAAAGAGTGTTTAAAACAAATATTATATTATTAATTGATATTAAATTTCTAAAAATCTAAGGATCGGCCAGGAGACTTATAACGTGATAGGTGTATCATTAATGTACCACTTGGGGGTCTCTTGGATGTATATAGTATGTTTATTAACCATATAATATAAAAATACAAAGAGACATTGTAAAAGTGAAACTAATTAACTAAGTGTTAATACTTAATGATAAGGTTAATATAATAACCCAAACCTGTCTAAATTCTATTGGTTGAGTGGTTTTAGACCTATCCCCACATTAATCTTTAAATAATCCACTTTGGAGCCATTATAAACATAATATGAATTTATTATAAAATAATATTTCTAGCTTTTCCAAAGGTGCCCCTCACCCCTCTTATAAAAGGGAACTCATACTTCTCATTAATTAACACCTTCAAAGCCTTGTGGTTTGTAAAAACTCTGCCCAAATACTCTCTAAACTTCCCTCAATTCATCCTAGAGGCCTTCCTTTAGTCATAAATCCATCCTAGGAGCCCTTTTGATCAAATCAAAAGGAAGAACCTGAAGAAGATGTAATGATTTCACCACCCTTTTCCAAGTTCCTTTCTTCTTCCACTTCGTCCTTCTTTGTTATTACCATTATAAAATAATAACTCCAGTATCTTATATATACTGTGATTTTATTATAAATATGGTAGAACCATATTCAGTATTCTATCCATCCTTTGAATAACATGTCACCATACGTGCGGACATACGGCTTACTGTCTCCACGTCGTGGTGTAATTGTTATTCAATAAATTATTATTTGGATGGGTATAATAATGATGTGTAATTAATGTAAATAATAAATATAAAATGATAATGATCGTGTATATAAGATATACCATCCAATTATATATTATTTTAATATCAAAATAATGATATTGGCGCTCGTGCGTACGTACGGACTACCGTCTCCACGAACGCGATGAGATTCATTCTCCATCGTATCCATTCAAGTATAATTATCATCTGATGATTAATAATAGTATTTAAGGACTTGATATCATTATGTATATGAATAAGATACAACCTATCCATAAAAAACACGACTTCTATAACAAAACATATAAAAGAAAATGAGTAAGTTAACACCAGAAACGACGATAATTCTAAGATATTATTAACAAAGCAATGTTAAAAGATCATATATGATATCATATTAATGTATATGATTCTTGAATAATTTAATAACAATTATTTCACCATTATAAAGGATTTTAACCTACCCCCAACCAAGGAAAATTACATGGTAAGGGTTTATTTCTCAATCTCTTCATTATCCGAGGTTGTTTATACGTAATAATCTACTGGGATCTCTTTATCATCCACATCCATGTTTCATAAAAATGTATTTCAAAACATTTTTACTATTTACAAGAATATGGGTTAAAGTCATTTATACCCTTGTTTGACTTTTTATAAGAGGTTTATAAAGGAATATTTCTGTCGTTTTCCAAACCAGGTGCTTTTAACATCTTCGACAGAATTAAGGTAAGAACGTTTTTTTAACTTATACGGCGGATGTGGCTATTTTCCGCCATTATAAAATATTTGAAGCTTCCTTTACAAGATTATAAGAATATTTTACAAGAAAATGTTTTATTTTATAAATATGTGGCTCTTAAATTATTTCAAAATAGAAAGTGATATTTCTCTAAAAAAGTGTTTTGATTTCATCTATGTCAACATCCTTTGATGGATTTTACGCTTATTTGAAGTTTATTTATTATGATACAAATCTTCTATATTGTATTGAAGGTTTTTTGATATGTTTTAATGTGGATGTGTTATTTTTATTCCATTCATGGTATATGGATGGAGTATTTACATTTCATATGCTAGTTTTAATACGAATGTTTATGTTATGTTTAAACCTTTTCATATGGGAATGCATTGGACTTAATAAGTGATGGGTGGAGCCCACTATAGCCCCTCGATTCATTAGTAGGTCTCATGAGAAAAACTAGTGTCTTGGCACAATGCCTTGACAAAATATTATTTTTAGTCTTCTCACGAGGCCTTGGCTATGTGGTTATGATAGTCTGGAATCATGCATTCAATCATTATGAATGTGGTTATTGATATTGCATGTGATTATTCGATTAGTAGAATATCCATGTGAATAAGTAAATGGAATTATTTCATTTTATCTTTGTCAAACTATTTTGAAGTTCAAGTTTAAAAGGATTTTGTTTTATTTAAACATTCCCTTAAATTTTTATTCTTATTTATGAAAGTTTCCGCTATATTGTTATCCTTACTGGGCATTTGAGCTCACCCCTTTTCTATGTTCTATTTTTTCCAGGATGTGAAAAAGTAAATTATGAATGACCTGTAGGGATATTATGAGGGGATAATAGTGTGTACTATGGAGACAATATGTTGTTTTAGTAGTTTTTTCACTTTATGATGTAATGTAAAACTTTATGAATATATCTAGTGTTTCCAAGGATACTAAACCAATCGGTCGTTCGAGATTTGATCTTTCATGTGATCATGCCAATGTTATGTAATAAATCACCGACTTTGGGTAAATGGGGTTGGGGCGTTATAGTTGGTATCAGATGATGTTTAGTACAAACCTTGGAAGCTAGATTTAGATAAACTCTAATTAGAGCACATAGACCTAAGATGGACTTTGAGGATTAGTATAGAAGAACTTCCTAGAATTTTGGTATTGTAGAGATTTTGTGAATTTTCCGAGCAATACATCCCTGTCTGGATACGAGCAGGTAGAGGCGGCTCTGGCACAGATCAAGAGCCACATCAGATTTCCAGACTGGGGACTCTTTTAACTCAACCCTCGGGATCAACAGATAGGATTCGAGGAGTTGAGCAGGAAAAAAGGCACATCCCTAGTCCACTTGACTAGGGACCTTTTCAAATTCTCAATCTCTTCCTCAGCGAAAGTCAATCTTCTCTCGACTATGGGAAGAAGATACAAGAGGAACGCATAGCCGAATTATCAGGATATTCCCTCCAAATTACGGTTCATCAAGAAGTTCATGAGGGATCAACCAAACAAAAGGCAATGTCTTCTAAAGAACATGGAATAAGACAGTATCGCAGAAGCTCTGACAGAAGGGATTCAATGCATTATGCATCGATAAATGTCATAAATTCCATTCTCACCGATCCCCTAGAACATTAGGCTCACTCAGGGGGATCATATGAAGAAATTCTTGTTCAAGAGGCTGTGTACACAGAGGAAAATGAAGAAGGTGTGCGTACCCAAAATCAAAGGCTTACACATACTCTAGGTATTCCTTCAAATAACCAACTCCCCCCTCTCCAAAACTCATCCAACATGGGGAAAGGAAAAAAGTCATGTTACAACCCACCCTACATCGAGAGAAGGTCAATCACTATCATTAGAGGAATGGTTCGCACAAAAAGAGAATGAAATGAAGGTGTTAAGAAGGTTAAATGCTAAAATATTTCAAGGTAGTCTTCCTCCTAAGAATACTGGAGTTAATCACTCAAGGGAATTTTTTGCAGCTTCTGGGATGGATAAATAATATCCCCTTTTACAAGTACACCTCTACAGGTCTAGTACTATGTGTCGTATGCAACAAAAACAGGTAATGCTACGATCAGGGACAATACCAGTTTCCACACCGGTCCAATCTCCAGTTCTTGCACTTGAACGGGTCCAAGCTCAACCAGATGTTTCTCAAAAATAAATGACTGCCATTTAGTCATTAACGGCTCTGTTAGAAGCTATGTAAGGGAATCATGCACCAGTTCAACTCAAGAAGAGAGCATACCCTGAATGGATGGATGCAATTCCTCCACCATCAAATTTTTCGAGTACCACATTCCCAATTTTTAATGGTTCGGGAGATCCAGAACAACACTTAACACATTTTGTTTTTCTAAATGTGATCCTATGACGATAACTCCTCAATAAGAAGAAGCAGTTAAGCTCGGGTGTTTTGTGATGTCATTACAAGGGCCTAATTTCGTCTAGTATAAAAGCTTGTAATCTCGGTCAATTATTGGGTGGGAGGATCTCCGTCAAAAATTCCTTATTCAATTTATCTCAAAAATTCCAAAATCGATAGTTTTTTATCTTACCAATTGTATGAAAATTTATAATGAAAGCGTTTTGGATTTCATTGCTCTCTAGAAGGTATTAACATATATCTTAAGTTTAGAACTCCCTCAAGAAGAGTTGGTGCCAATCTGTGTGGAAACTTTGCATGATGAATCACGCACACCATTGATACCTTTGAAATACACAGGAGGGTTTTGAAACCATACTTCAATCGCTCAGTAGATTGAATATTCTCTTACAACGACTAAGTCTAAAACATTTTTAATTCCATCAGTTCTAGGAAGAAGAATAGGGAAAGTAGAGACTGCTACAATTACACTTAAACAGGCATCTGTACCTAATTCCACTTCAAAACCTTCATCATATCGAAGGGCTCCACCTCCTGATCGTCAACAACAAATATTTCCTCGTAAATATTATCAAATAGATCAAAGATGGAAACAATTAATATATTTTAAAAACAAAGGTTATTCTTTCCGAAATGAACATGTTCTTCACTACTTCATCTCGGCTCTGGGAAACAATCTTCTTCAGTTACCAAGGCCCAAAAGTCCAAAAAAGGAAGAAGATGAAGACCATCCCAACTATTCCACATTTCATTAGATGGAGGGGCATCCCATTCATTAGTGTTTTGTATTCAAAGACCTCCTACAAAAGATGGTGGACTCTGGACAAGTGAAACTAAAAGGTCCTTCATCCCAGGTAGCATGTGTTACTACTACTAATCTAGAGGACGAAGGCGAGTGGCATGAAGTCAAAAGTAAAAATGAATAGAAATATTATGATTATATGGTCAGGAAAATGATCCACCGAACTCATTCCATTTTATGAAAACAATTGAATTAACCAATTATGTATTCTTCAATGAATGCCACAGCAAAACCCCCTTCATCAGAAAGAAAATATTCAAAGAAGCAACATAATTTGAAGAAATAAGAGCAGTCAGAAGAATATGAGTTCATGTCAAAGCCCAAATTTCCTTCAAAAGTCTGATTTTATGGCATCTAGTTCCAAACTATGGGCACTGCCCCACCAAACGGCACATCCTGAACTGGCCAATCAGGAAGAATAATCATTAGATTAATAATTGATCGTTGGTTTTGTTAACATGATTCATTTAACAAATCCTTATGCCCATGATTGTTTTGATTGTTATGATCCTAGGATCCCGATATATAATAGAGGAATTAGTGGAATAGACAGAGTTCTAGGATACAGGGGAAGACATGGATATTCTAGAAACCACAATTTCAATCCTACCCCTCCTAGAACTGTATATGCAGCAGAAACTCGTGGAAAATCCCTTCAGTGAGCTCAACAGGAATACGAATGTTCTTCCACACATGGTAGATTCAACCCTGATATAGTTATTTTGGATGATTGTTTAGAGGTCACTCCTTCTTTCTCTCAGCAAATGGATAGACCTAGTCGGTCTAACCTACCGAAGCTAGGAGTATTTCCAACTCCTACCCCGATACGAGATGCATCTACGACCAAAGCATCAACATCCAAGGCACTTGGAAAACCACATTTTTTTGATGGAAAACACAGTCCTTTTGACCAAAATTATGATGTATTGAATCATTTGGCCCATGTACCGACCATGTTTTCAATTCTAGAAGCCTTGAATCTATCAAAAGATCTTCGGGAGGCACTTATTGAGGCTTTGTCTAGTACTCAAGATTTCGAATCTGAAATTTCTACAGGTGAATTTTACCATATAGAGAATGATCCAGCAGAATGACATGCAGTGATATCTTTTATAGATAAAGATGAAGGTTGTGATATACCTGGACATATAAGACCTTTGTATCTATTTGGAAATGTCAATGATATAGACATCTGACGAGCTTTCACTGATAATGGATCGGGAGTAAATCTCATTCCTATTCGTACACTTCAGCAATTGGGCCTCACCAAATCTAATTTATCTCCTTCTACATTGATGTTGCAAGGATTTGATAAAAATGAAGAAGAACCTTTGGGTTAAATGGCACTCAGAATTCAGTTTGGAGTCCTTGCATCTAATTCAGATTTCATGGTTGTTCATCAAGACAGAGCCTTCAACAATTTTCATGGAATACCATGGCTTCATCAACATGTGGTCGATATTTATTTTCTTGGAATTATACAGAAATTCCAGGTCGTGGTCCCGATGTTTCCACTCATCATTTGGGTTTTCCAGAAGAACATCGAGGATTCAAGCAAGCTGCAAAGAAGAAAACACCAAAATTATGCGACCAAAATTGAATATGAAGTAGACGAACATATCAAATATAACTTCGTCAGAGAAGTTCAGTATCCTAAATGGATACCTAATATTTTCCCTATGAAAAAGAAGAAAGGAAAAATTAGAGTTTGCATTTACTTTAGAGATCTTTATCAGCATTCTCCCAAGGATGATTTTCCAGTTTTGATCACAGAACTCTTAATTGATGAAACAATTAGCTACTAAGCTCTTTCCTTCATGGATAGTTATTCTGGGTACAATCAAATATGAATGTCCCTAGAGGATGAGGATTCTACATCTTTCAGGGCTCCTCAAGGTCTGTTTTGCTGTCGGGTAATGCCATTTGGCCTGGAAAATACAAGTTCAATGTATCAACGTTCCATGCACCATATCTTCAAACCCTTTTAGGGAATTTTGATGAATGTTATGTGGATGATTTGGTGGTTAAATCCCGACAATTTTCTGATCACATGGCCGATCTATAAATCATATTCAACAATCTTCGACAACACAATTTGAATATGAACACCTTGAAATGTGCTTTTGGGGTAACCTAAGGAAAATTTCTCAGCTTTGTTGTACGCCATCTTGGTATCGAAGTTGATCATGAGAAGACAAAGTCAATCCTTGTTATTTCACCTCCTCAAAATTTAAATAAATTAAGAGGAATTCAATGAAACTTGGCCTATATTTGGTTTTTCATTTCCAATTTGGTAGGAAAGTGTTTACCCTTCACCAAATTAATGAATAAGGGAGTCACCTAACAGTGTAATAAAGAATGTCAAAAAGTATTCAATATTCTCAAGAGATATCTCTTGAGTCCACTGGTATTAATGCAACCCGTTTAAGGAAGACCACTTATTCTCTATATGACATCCATAGAGAGGTCATTGGTTGCCTTCCTTTCCCAAAAGAATGATGTTGTGAATGAAAACAGCCTTTACTATCTTATTCAGACTATGCATGATGCAGAAACTCAATATTAAAGTATTGAAAATTGATTCCTAGAATTAATATTTTCAGTTCAGAAATTGAGACACTACTTGCAATATCATGAGGTCCAATTGGTATCTTGAAATAACCCACTCAAATTTATCCTTAGTCGTCCATTGCATATAGGATTTCTAGAATGGTGAGAAGTTATCTTGCTACAGTTTGTATGTAGTATCTATCTCAAAAGGCAATAAAGGGCCAAGGATTGGCTAATTTCCTTGCTAAACACCCTTCAGTAGAGGATACATCTTTAAATACTGAACTTCCTGATGAGGAAGTCTTATCATTATATATAATCCTCAAACATGGGAAATGTACTTTGATGGGGCCTCGAGAATTCCAACAGGTAAGAAAATGGTAGATCCTAAATTCAACAATGGTGGGTTAGGAATTGTGCTTATTTCCATCGAAAAGGAAGTGATACCCAATTCATTCATATTTTTGGAAGGTGGTATAATTAATGAAGCAGAATATCATCCTCTCATCGTAGACTTGGAATTGGCACTTCAGGCACAGGTGAATCACTTTAAAGTAAAAGGTGATTTAGATTTGGTAATCAGACAAATAAATAGGGATTATGCCATCAGAAAAGAAGAGTTAATCCCTTTGTGTGATTAAATCAGAGATTTGATGGCGGAATTTCCCTCAGAACAAACATTTTCTTATGTCCCGTGATCACAAAATGCCCAAGCTGATGCACTGGCTAACGTTTCCACAGCCTTAGCAGATCCAAATCAAGATGAAACAATTATCAGTATTTCCCACCGTCGTGTAGTTTCACCTTTTGTTCAAATCATAACAGAGGAAATCTATGAAATTAGTTCCATTTATGATCAATATGGTCATACTATAGGATGGATGACACCAATCAGGGAATTCCATCAAAATCGAACACTCCCACATGATAGGACTGGGAATGTACAAGTTCGGCAACGTGTGGTCAATTTTACTATTTGTGATAGCCCAGATAACCAAACAATTCACTACAAGTGAGGTTTTAATGGAATTGTCTTCAAATGCATTGATGTTGAAGAGATAATGGCTTTCCTGAATGAAGTACATGCAAGAGTTTGTGGTGCCCACTGGTCTGGACATTGACTATCTGATAAAATTCAAAGGCCTGGATACTTCGGGCCTTCAATGATACAAGATTGTGTTGATTTCATTATGAAGTGTCATTCTTACCATGTATATTCCAATTTCATTCATCAACACCCAGAGTTTCTTCATACAGATAAATGCTCTTTTCCATTTTCCACTTGGGGAATGGATGTAGTTGGACCTTATGCTCAATGTACATCTATGCAGTTTAAGTATATTCTTACTACTACTGACTTATTTTCCAAATGGGCAGAGTCAATACCTCTAAAATAAGTTAGTTCTAAAATCATTTTTAGCTTCATCAAGTATAACATCATTACCAGATTTGGTGTCCCTCATACCATATTGACGGACAATGGCACCATCTTCTGTTCATCCAAGGTGAGAAAGTTGTATCAAGAATACAACATCAGATATAAGCATTCATCTCAGTATCATGCAGAGACCAATGTCCAAATAGAAGCCTTTAATAAGACTCTTTCAAACATACTAAAAAATATGGTGGATAAAGATAATAAATCATGGTCTGATAAACTTTTTCATGCTTTATGGGATTATCAGACCACCACCCGCACTGCTACACGATCAACTCCATATTCATTAGTATATAGAACAAAATAAGTATTGCACATTGAGGTTCAATTACCATCCCTCAGATTAGTCATTTGTGAACATTTTTCTATATATTAACAATATAATAAGAGATTTTATGAATTTGAAATATTATATGAAAAAATATTGTGCAACCTGCACCACATGGAAGTCTATCATAATCGAATATCACGAGATTTCAATAAAAATGTTCATCTTCGTTCATTCATTCAAGGAGAATTTGTATTGGTTCTCAGAACTCCAATGATACCAGAAAAGAATCCTCCAAATATTGATCCAATTTGGGAAGGACCTTACTCAATACATATGTTCTACACCAATAGAGCTTTTTCTTTAATCTCAATTGATGGAGAACTCATTACAACTCTTAACAATGCATGATTCTTGAAGAAGAATTTTGTGTAACACAAATACATAAATTGACCCTGCTACATGGAAATAAAATGTGAAGCACCAATTGTCCTTGCTTCATGACACTAAATTGTGTAGCAGCATTAGTCCCCACTGCAAGACTTTAAACTGCATAGTCCCTATAGTCCTCGCTACAAGACTTTAAACTGCATAGCACCTCTATCATCCAACATGACGTTAAACTATGTCCCCTTTCTCGTCCAACATGATGTTAAAATTTGCATCGTTATTTTTTTTGTTACCTATTTTTTATCACACCGAGCATGACTCACATGATATTAGAGTAATCTTAAACCATAACACCCTCTCTAGGTCGCTAACCAAGCGTAAGTCCCAACACTATCTTTGTGTTTTAATGAAGTACACCTCAATCACCAATTCATTCTCAATCGAACTACACTGACTTTGATCCATGCCTTCTAGGCTGGGTACGTAGGCAACCTCCTATGGTTCAAGACCGAATCTAATATCTTCACCTCGATTCACCTCCAGCTCATACGATGTCGATCTGTGAAGCCCCCCCCCCCCCTCTAAAACTAATAAAATGAAATTTTTTCATCATCATCCTTGATATATGGTGTTAAAATATAAATTCCCACATTGTCCTAGTTTCAAGACATTAAACGGAATAACAATACATCCTAGTTACATGATACTAAACTGTGCAGCACCGGTCCATACATATGACCTTAAACTATTCTCCTTGTTTTCATGTAGGACAATAAACTACAACAGTCTCTGACACCCTCACCCAAGAGAGAATCATTATTGATATTCATCTCCAATCATGTTATATTTCAAAGACTACGTGAATACATGAAAATGCCCGAACCTTTAATCTCGGGCCCAACCATCATTGAATTAAAGTCCCCTTTCACCCTGCACATGAATGAACCAAATCTGTTTAGAGGGTATTTTCCATAACTACGTATGGCTTGATTCCCACCCTTATGAGATGCGTAGGAACGTTCGATCATCCCTCGAACCCAACCTCATGTCTTTGGGCATAAACCCAATCTCTAATTTCATTGCCTTGGCTGAAAATTCCCCCTATGAACACATGAATATGGTATGAAAACCCCGGTCATTATTCACATCAGGTTTATAACAAACACACAGTGTGTCTTCCTCATTATAGTCCAAACTCTATGACCTTAAACTATGATCTCCTACACTTTCCCCACATGATGTTAAACTGTATTCCAAGATATACATATGGCTTGATTCTCTTCCAAATGAGATATGTAGTGAACTCCAGCATCTCAATTTAGGACCCAGCCACAACATGATTACCGTCAGAATTTCTCTATGTATATCCTTCATGCATTGGAAAATATCCATTTTCATGTTTCATACTCTTAACCTTACATAATTCCATATCACCATAACCCTTTTATTTACTTTTGGTCACAAAATATCTGATACTCAGGAATTATTTTGTCTTACTATACAGCATGTTCCCTTAGGCGGCCATGCATAAGTAGTCTACATAATAGACCTGTCAGCCAAAAGCTGCTATTATTTGACTATGAAGCCAATGCCTTTAAGTGTACCTTCATAATTCAAACCCCCTAATTTGTTTTCAAATAGTTGTAACTTCATTCTTGGGGGAAAAAACTTTTTTGTCCTTATTTTTCTTAACGACGATATGTAGGGACCCACAAAATAGCAATCCTTAACATATTTGTCCATTACACATTTTCATGATCTGAAAGTATTCAAGTCGATGGTTTATATTTCCCCTCCCTTCGTTTTTGTTTGTCCTTAAAATGAGTGATATTCATCCAATTATTTGACAATATTGAGTGGACAAATCCTCTCCATATTCAAGTACCTCACTCCATAGAGCAGAATCTGTGCTTTGAAAAATATAAATCTCCATAATCTTCCACTAGCCATTAAAAATAGAAAAGTAAAATTTCTGAAAGTTCTTTTGTATGAATATGCCGCACGTTACCCTAGGTGGTCGTGAATAAGTAGTCTACATAATAAACTTTTCAGCCAAAAGATTATATTATTTGACTATGTAGCCAATGCCCTTAAGTGCACCTACATAATTCATCCCCCTAAAGGGTTTGTAAAATAGGGGTAACTTCACTCTTAAGAAATACTTCCTCTAATTCCTTTTAGCCAATTTTTCATATCATTCCTCATATTAAATATTTCTTAAGCCATAGTTTCCATGTTTTCCTACATAATTTAATGTGTTAAAAGGTTTTCAAACAAATTATCAAGTAATTGAGTCAATTTTAATTCATTTGGTCTAAGCTATTCTACCTTAAACATTATCCTTTATATGTCCGACATGAATGACTTTAAACTTCCAAAAAAAGACAGGGTACTCATTTAATTAGGAACTCATAAAAGGAAATATGAACAAATGTCGAGTCCCTACTCGCTGAATGTACATATTGTATGATTTAGGCAATATTTAGTAAAAAAATATGAAATTTTTTTGGGGATGTTTTTATAATCCTAGCAAAAATCAAATTATTCTGACTAGGCCCATTGGCTTTGGTAAAAAAGAATAATATATAATTAATTAGCAAGAGAATGCAGGTACAAATGATTGAAGATGAAATGTCTTTTTCGTTGATGCACAATATTAGAAGCACATCCATAGTTTGGAGTGTCGTCTATTTTTCAAGAATTAAAAAACTCTTTCAAAATAACATATCATTTGATTTACGGAATTTCGAGCTTCATCAACAGCCACCAGAAATTCATCCATTCAACTGGATATAATAAGAGATGTAGTGATACCAACTCTTCTTAAAACATGTTTAAAATAATGTTCTTGAGTGCATTTTGAGAAAATTTTCTTCTGATCAAATAGTGACTCTGTTTCTGTCCAAGATACTTGGAAGATGGATAAATGGATTTGAGAATGGGTCATTGGAAGTAAAGATCCATTTGGAGAGAGTACTATTTTTAGATATTATTATAATTTCATGATAGTCTTCTCTCCACCAACCTGTAGTGGAAAACATATCAGCCTATGGGTTTTCTATTTTCATATCCACAAAGAAAATGATATGGAGAAAAAATATGAAACATCACACTATTGTTGCTTCTCTTAATGCACAGTATAAACAAAATAGAGTGATAATAGTGCGATTGCATCTCGGGTGTATGAGGTTTCAGATCTGGGACACAGGGGCAATGATGCATTATGAACGCCTTCTCCACTATTATAGCATTGAAAAATGATGCTAAAATAGAGACATTTGTTGAAGAAAAATTGGTGTAATTTTGAAACTAGGAACAAGGAATATAGTTTTTTTCATCTGGAACGTTGAATCCTTGTAGAAGGCCATGGCCATATAAAGTCATGTAATTATTCTGGGGGAAATTGACATGATATTTCTTCATGTACTTGGCTAAATATGGTAGAGTAATATTGTAGATATCATAATAGTCATGGCCAAAAAAGTTCATCAAATCATCAATTCTCTTGCTAGACAACTCATCAGCTGGTCCAATTCTTTTGGGAGCCATTGAATCTGCAAAATGATCTAGAAGTTACCTTTTAAATAAGTTTGTTTTTATGAAGTACATGTGAATAAAACAAAAAATATGGCTAATGAATTAAGGCATGCAAGTGTGTCCATGCATGTGTGGTCACCCAAGTACAGTAGCGCAAGTCAAAATCTTACTGGAGAAGTGTGACAGAAGAAAAAAGCGAGCGACTGAAGAGGATGCAGACACTTGCATGATGAGACCTCAAACACATTGAAATCAAGATGTTTTTCACAAAGTGACACCCATATATATATGCAATCCCAAAACCCTACAAGCCAGAACCTTCGCGCTGAACCTGCGTGCCTTGTTTTCATCAGAGTCAAATCCTATTTCTTTTTTCAGATCTAAATATATGGGGGGGGGACTTTTGTTGACGCTCCTTTCCGACACAGAGTCTAATGAATGGAAAAGGGAACACCTTAAGCACATGAAGAGTCATCCATTGATGAACATCAAAAATTTAAAAAGGCATGAACAATGAACCCATTAAGAAGAGGTCAGGAATGTTTCTTTCTGGTCGCGCAAGTCACTTGCACGCCCTAATCTTTTTTTCGCCCAAGGTGACTAGTGGCCTATAAATAGCCCCTGTGGGCCCCCCATTTCCAAGACAAATTTTCCAAAACTCAGATTCATGCTCTGGTCGCCCAAGTCTTTTTTTGACGTCTTCTGAACACTCCCAAGATATTTCTTTACCTTGAATGGAAGCTCTAAAGAGGAATAAAAAAGCCTAAGTGTTAGAATTAATCAACACATGCGTGCCTAAGTGTTCACCCCTTAGGGGAAATGACGACACTTGTGTGCCACCTTGCCCTGTTAAGGATTCTTTCACACCACACATCTAGAGGCCCTTAGGGATGATACTAAGGGCATGAGTTCAAAATAAACCAAGTACTACACTATGGATTCTTGGTCGCTCAAGGTGACTCATGTAGCGCAAGTATACTTGCGTGACCAGGACATGCGCGCTAGAACAATACTTGCACGCCTCCTTCCTAGTCACCTCCATTACTCAAATACACCTCTCCTCATCAAGACATAGCATTCAAAGGGCCTTCTTAAAACCTCGTTACATACAATTTCTATGACACCATGGTTCCTTTGTGGTATTCTTTATCTAAAAGGAATTCTATGAGACCCTTCTTAAGACCTCGTTACATACAATTTCTATGACACCATGGTTAGAGGTTTCCTATATAACCTCATCCTTTATGATTAGAAGACCATTTAACCTAGGCCTCCTTCTCACAAGTAAGCCCCAGTCATAATCCCTTTAACTTGGGCTTCCGTATCAGGAGTAATCCCCAGTCATAATCCATTTAACATGAGCCTCTTTCTCAATAGTAAGCCCCTGTCTTAATCCCATTAAACTGGGCCTCCTTCTCAGGAGTAAGTCCCACTCATAATCCCTTTAACCTGGGCCATTTTCTTAGGAGTACGCCCCAATGATAATCCCTTTATCCTGGGCCTCCTTCTCAGGGGTAAGCCCCAGTAATAATCCCTTTAACCTAGGCCTCCTTCTCCGGAGTAAGCCACAGTCATAGTTTCATTTGAATTGGGATTCCTTTTCAGGAAAAAAACCCAATCATAAGTCCCTATTAATTTGGGGTTCCTATTCAGGAGTAAATCCCGGGTTAAAATTAAAAATCTCCATAAAATACAAATACCTTTATGGAACCTACTCCTTGGAAGTCATACAAACGTAATCCATACATCATTTCTCATAAATTAATCTTTCATGGAACCATCGTCATGTTTAATAAAACATGTTGTTTCTCACACCGAGCATGACTCATGTGAGCTTATAGAGGAAAAGTAACCAAGAAATCTCTTTTTGGGTCATTAACTATGCATAAAACCCATATTTCATTACCCGAACTACGTGGAATTTGATCTCTACCTTAAAAGTAGAGTACGTAAGAAGCCTTTATAAGGTTCAAGCCCATATTTCATTAATTATTTTTGGTCACATATGATGTTATTCGATATCCTTTTTATCAAACTACGTGGGATATGATTCCTTTTTTAACAAGGATACGTAGGTAGCCAATTTGCGGGTGTGATCCAAATTATGAAATAATCCCTGTCTTTCTGAATGACAATAAACATCAAGTGCCCCACTAAGTGGCTTTAAAACCAGTATGGTCATCATAATGACAAGGATATTTCTATATATTATTATTGAAGGATACCATGGACTAAGGATCTCGAATACATACAGATGATTCTCCATCGATGAAGATCCTCAAATACATATAACAGATTCTCTAAATCCTATACATATCAGTCATTGATTTCCAAATATAAATAAAAACACTATTTCATACTTGGTGGATTAATAATGATTCATGAACATAGCAAAAATCTATTATAGAGTCCCGGAGTAGGCAATAATTTCCCCCAAAAAGTTGTGACGATCCTGACCTCCCATCCTCTCAACCACTGCAAATTATTATGCCTCATAGGTCCACAAATAATGAGCACCTACCATTCAAAATTAGGTCAAAATGGATATAGAATCATTGGATGTTTCTAGTTCTATAAATAAACCAGATATAAACTGATTGGGAAGCTTGAACCTTAAACAAACAAGGTCATCCCCTTTTCCAGAAGAAATAGTGTTTTATTGTATGACAATAAAAATAATTTATAAAATAAAAAATAGCTAGAAAATTTATTCATTATTTCTTAAATAATAATTTACACAATAACATTTTATTGGACTAGATACATATCTGTTTTATATACCAGCAATATTCCTAAGAGTATAGTGAGTTACAGTGAGACTTTCATGGGTTTGATTAATGAATATAGTTTGGGTTATGATCACAAGGAGTTTGAAATTATCAGATAAATAGTTTAGTTCATGCTTAAGAGGGTGGATATATTCTTTGGATTGGTCAATGGAAAATACCAATGATTTTACCTCCCTTAGAATCTCTGATAAATGGTATTCATAGGGTATAATCTTAAGATTGAGGGCATCACTTTCTTTTTCTATGTTAATTGTATTTATGAAAACAATATATTTATACTAATCATGTGATAAATTTTCAACAGCGATATAATGAATGGAAAATATGCTTATCATTCTTTTAAATCTGATAGGATATAATAAAAACATATATGTTCATGGTTTCTCTATATCAAATTTTCATAATATGAAATTTATTTAAATTGAAATGTAATATTATTTATAATTATTCAAGTCATTAAAATATTCTCACCTTAGAAAATTTTACCCACAAAATATTATTTTCCAACACTAAAATGAATGAGAATAGCAATGATTAATTACTTTCTATAGTTCACAGGTCACTTATACAAACTTTTTGTTTCCAAAAACCCTTTGAAATGGTTCATTGTCTTATATAATAGAACATTGTCTCTAAGATCTATAATCTTTAATAGATGGTCCTCATAAGAAAGACCATTCTCCAATGGAAATACCTCTAGATTGGGTAAATGATAGTGTTATGGTATGTACTTATTCAAGGGAGATACATGTAATACATCATCTACATGAGAGAGGTTATCTAGGAGTTCTAGTCAATAGTTCACATCTTTGATGTGATCCATGATATTAAAGGGGCCAATGTATGATAGAATATGACTTCTCTTCATAACAAATCTCATGAAATTATTACATGGAGATATATAGAAGAGTACCATGTCACTAACATCAAATACTAGGTCTCATCAATGAATTTTAATATATCTCTTTTTTCAAATCTAATTAGCCATGATGTACAGTTTAATGGTCTTAACATTTTAATTCATTCCATAAAGCATTTAAAATCCATGATGTATTAATTCGATAAATTATTCCAAACAAGAATGTAATATACAACATTTCCAATAAAGGGATTTGTGGGGATCCATTTTGATGATTAATTTGAAATTGTTGTTGTATGACAACTCGACTAGAGGTAGTTTTGTATCTTGTCCTCCTTTGAATACTGTATAACATTCTTGATACATCCCTTCTAGTTTCTAAATAGACCAATCAAATTGGCCAACAGTTTTAGGATGATTGGATGTATTGACATTTAACATTGTTTTTAGAGCTTGTTGGATTCTTTTCTAGGTCATGTAAGGGAATCTCTTATCTCAATCAAATAAATTTGATAGTGGTACTGCATTCAACCTTATAACTTTTCTAATTTATATATGTGCGAGTTGATCCAGTGGGACATACTCTAAAATTGTGACAAATTGAGACATATTTATAAGACATTCCACAACAATCCATATAGTATTGTTTTTCATGGATTCCTTGAGATGTCTAGTGGCAAAGTCCATGGTGATGTTTGCTTGTTTCCATGTAGGTATGGTTATTGGTTGCATCATACCCTTCGATTTTTTCCATTCTTCATAAACTTGTTGACATAAAATACAATTTGGCTTATATTATGTAATCTCCTCCTTCATATTGTCCCACCTTTAATATTCTTAGATATCTCGATACATCTTTGTGCATCGTGTGTTGATAAAGAATGGATAACTATTTTAATCATCCTATAGTATATTTATTTACTCAGGATTTTATGCTAGACATAGTTTTGACCCAAATCTCACATCTTCTTCTTCATCAAAATTGAACTCATATGATTTCCCATTTTTTTTATTTCCACTTTCTTCTAAATTCCTGCATTATCCCATTTATCATCATTTATCATGTCTAGAATAGATAGTTGAGAAATCATTGTGAAATGATTTATGATGTTCCTTGTTTTAAGATTACCATTTTTATAATTTTTAAATCACTGAAGAACAGATACCTCTCAATTCTCATTAAATATTTAAATCCAAGAATCATTCTATATAGAGCACATAGTACTTTTTTTTATTTCCCTGGATGGTAGTTAATTAAGTATTCATATACATTGATCAGCTCTAACCATCTTCATTGGAACATATTCATTTATTTATATGTGAATATATACTTGAGGACTCTAGGATCCGTATATAATTTAAAAGTATCCACTAATAGACAATGCTCCCATATTTTCAATTATAATATAATTTCTATAAACTCCAAGTCATGTATTAGGTAGTTTTTTTCCTGATCCTTCATATTCTTTGAACCATAAGAGATGAATTTTTCATTCTTCATCAGTAAAAATGAAAATCCCTTCTTTGATGTATTGTAGAATACTATTAGATGTTCTCCATTTAGGGGTAGAATGATAATGGTTGCTATGCTAATCCTACTTTTCAACTCCTTGAATCTCCCTTCACATTCATAATTCCATGAACCCCAAACTTCTATCAGATATATCATGGGTATAGGGATTGAAAATCATAAAATATTTCTCACAAATCGATGACATTACATATCTAATCCCTGAAAAAACCGATATCTATATCATATGATGTCATAATATATCCTTCAATTGATTATATCGTTTATGGGTCTATAGATATCCCATTTATTGTGAATATATTCTCAATGATTGTTACTTACTTCAATGATAACTCATATATTTTGTAACTGACTTAAAGATTCTCCCTGCATATGGTCTTTAGTACATCGCTCATAGGATTCTCATACTCTTCCTTATTTTTTAGTGAATTATAATATCATCTATAAATACAAAATCAAATTTTTAGAAATAATATATAAAGACATTACTCATAAATTTCATTATAATATATAGAGAATTAGTGAGTTTGAATTGCATTACTACGAACTCATAGTGCACGAACCTGATACAAAATGAAGTCTTGGGGATATCCTCCCTCTTCACCCTATCATTGAAATATCCCTATCGGAGATCCACCATGGATAAGTATTGTAGTCCAAATAACTAATTGAACAATTCATCAATCCTTAGATGAGGATCTTTATATATAATTATCTTGTTGAGCACACATGAGTCAATGCAGAGGCACATTGTCTCACCCTTTTTATTAATGAACAAGATCGGTAAACATCCTGGTGATGCATATGGGAATATGAATACATTAATGAAATTTTATTGTTATTTTATCTTCGCATCCCCATATTCCACAACATTCATTTTATATAGAGTATTAGATAATTGAAACACCTCATTTATAATATCGATTGAAAAATCATCCTCTCAACTGGGAGGAAAACCATGAAATTATTCTTAAAACGAAAAAGTGTAATCCCTCACAATATTCATGTCTTAAAAGACTATATTTTCCTTAGAATCAATCATTTTATCTTGACAACCTTTCTCATAGGGCAGTAATATCAATTCTTGAGATGTTGGTTCTAAATAAGATTCATCATCCAACATGCACATGTATAGAATTGAGGGTCTATTCAATATATAGGGGGTGATTTTCTTCTCATGACAATTTATTTTGACTCTATATATGGTAAAAAATTAAATTCCATGAATTACATCAATTTCCACCAAAAGGGAGTATAAAAAAGGAAACTTGGATGTTTATCCCACAAACTTTGAAAAAATGAGGAGTTATATACTTGGATGTAATAATTTTCCCATTTTCCGTATTCACCAACATCTCAAATTTAAAGATATTTGGTGGTGTTGGAATATTTCTACTTAACTTTTTTGATATGAATGAATGCATATAACTAGAATATAAAATCAAATTCCTTATTATTTAATGAATAACTAGCATAACATCCATCACATTAATGATGGGATCCACCTTAATCGTTTTGATGGAATAATCAGTCCCTTATCTCTTTGGAGGTTATTCGTTGTCTCTAAAACCAATTGGATTGTTGCATTAGTATGTGAAGTGACCCGGTTCCTTGATTTTTATTTAATGAAGAATGCACAATGTGTTTATTGGAGCATTACATTCCTCCATCACATTAGTAGGTTTATCCTATTGACAATCACTCGCTAGTTTTCCGTCATTTGAACACCTAAAGTATTTTCTCATCCCCATTAAGAAATTTATAGGGTTCTTCATTCTACATAATTGAAATTGTGGATGTTGAAATTTCATGGAATAATTATATTTATCTATCAGAACAATAGAATTAAAATCCACTTTCATCTTCTTGTCCCCATGATGCCTTTATATTCGTTGATATCAATTTTGAACTTGAGGGAACATTAGAAAATTTTATCATAGTTATCAACATAATTGATCTACCTAGCCTTTCATAGACTCAGTTTTAGGCCTCTAAATAATAGTTCGACCTTGAATTGAGTGGTAATGACAATGTTGGAGGTGTATTGTGATTTTTTCCTTACAATCCCAACTATATTCATAATATTTTTTATTAAGCGAAAGAAAATCCAATTCCAATTTAATCTAAAGAGTGTGAGGAAAATATTTATAAAAAACAAAATACATAATTCATTCAACCCTGTCACTCTGATCTCTTACATAGTATTCATATTCATGATCAATGACCACCAATGATCAACTTTTACCTCCATATAATAAATAGAGATTAAAACCATATCTTGTTACAAACATTGATGGATTGATATGATCTTATCAATGGAGTTTATCAATTCTTACATGGATAAGAGATCAAATGATTCATTTAAATTCAATGAAATTTATTGAATAAAGGACTAAATCGAAACTTGTTCCCTCTTTGTTGATTTTTATGATCCTCATAATCTATGATTATATTTAGATATTGAGATAAATAAGATAACATCTTCAAAAAGTTCAAGATTCTTTCTCCGATCGGGACGACTTCTTGGTAGGGATGTCATCGAATTCCCCTTCATGTTGATTGATAACCTAGTTCCTCCAATTTATAATCATATGATAGAAAAGAGAATATTTAAGGATGTGAATTATTTTAATTCTATTACACAAATAAAGTGGAATCCAATAACGTTAATGTAATATCTTATAATTTACATTTATATCAATACTTATGAATTTCTCATCTTCATTCTCTATTATCAATGATCTGATTCCTAATATATACAATTATGTAAATTTATATTCCATATATAATGGTTTTAAGTGATATTATTAAATTACCAAAGAATATCCTTCAATTGTTTCAAACTAGGTGCATAATATGTCCCATTAACATGTATGAGGTTACACTGATTCAAGTCTAACATTCATTGTCAGAGTTGTTACCCTTAAGAACATATGTTCCAGAACCACTTCAACTTGTAGTATCCTAACGTGGATGTATTTTCATGATAAAAAACATAAACTATAATTACAAAAGAATAACAATTCATTCTTATACCTAGTCCCATCCCTAAGGATTTCTCCAGTGTTTTTTAACCATAACCCCAAAAATAACTAAACATTTCCATTGATAAAAACAATGTCATTTATAGTCTTTATTACACTTTAATACTTTATTTATTACATAATATTATACATAATATAACCTAGATGATCAATAATCTTAGTTTTTTGTGAAATTTGGTACATTACATAACAACTTAAAAGAGGGATGAAATATAACTAGTTTATTGAAAACTTCCTTATCATGTGTGCTTAAGAAATGCATGGGATAACTTGGGGATATACATATAAAAGGGATGAGATATAAATCAAAGTAAGGGCTTAAGAATTCAATAAGATAATACAGGATAGACAAATAAAAATATAAATGGGGAATAAAATAAAAATTAATAATAAGGCATATTATAACATTATAATTATAACATGAAAAAATGTAGAAACAACATAAAATGATGCATTATAAACATAGGTGAAGACTAACTAACAAGTATTCATAATTGAAAATTTCCCATAAAAAAACTTGGTTCACTAACAATCCTAAAATTACACCTCATGAAACAAAACATTAACTATTGAATTGGAGGGCTATATACTCTTGAGCACACAAAATAGTTTTATTTAATTTCCATTCATACATGTGCCACATAGATCACACTTCATGGATAAATTCATAATTATATTTTGTTACATGATCAATGAATATTTAAAAACATATATGCCCAAAATAAATAATTATAAGTTTATCAATTTGAACGTCCATTCTAGTATATGGGTAAAGGTATTAACTACACAATTTTTTGGCATGGAAAATCCTGGTGAAATTTATGTACCATAACAACCTAAAAATAAAGATTTATAACATGGTTTCATGATAGTAAAAGTGGTCTATCATAATTGGGAAATAAAATGGGATGTATTAGATGCATATAAATACATATCCCCACAGTATTAGTAGGAAATATAAGGCATAATATAATAATGAAACTATAATAAATAAGTGGAGATAATGATCCCTTACTAGAGCATGTGACTCCAAATACCTGACAGTCTCTTATTAAGATATTGGGAAACTATAAAATGACACTAGATAGGGGAGAGAAGATAAATTATGTGATATATCGGATTTCAGTGCTGTTAAATGGGTTTTTGGGTGGGGTTGTATAGGAAAAGATTGGGGATTTCTTTTTTATTTATCAAACATAGGTTTTGGACTATATAATAAAATAACCAAAACCACAAAACATACCACGTTTTTGTAGAATGTTTACATCCAAAAGGGGGTTTTTTCATTATTATAAAAATATGAGTGGGTAACATAATAAAAAAATTCCTTTTATAATGTGGAGGTGAGTCATACTCTTAAAGAAAGGATTTTATTACATCAAAATATATTAATAGTTTTTGAGGATTCACACTGACATTAAAATTGTAAAAAAACAAAGAATCTCATTATTTTAAAAAGAAAATATATATTTGGTAAATGATACCTTATATATTATTTATTACATCACTTTTGGTTCATTTTGACATCTTAATACACCGCGTATTTTTATACAGTATTTAATTTTTAAATAGAAATTTGAATATCTCAGAAAATTATGAAACATTCACCATTGGATAATTTTTATATTATAAAAAGAAAATAATATTAATTTTAATTAAATAATTTAATTAATATGTTAATTTTGACTTAAAAAATGTAATCATCTATTAATAAATACTGTGTTTTTTAAAATATTAGTTTTTGAACCCAAAGTAAAATTACATTTGGCTTCAAAAATATATATGATCATTTATAATTAATAATAATTATTTAAAATTAATATTTTATTAAAATATTATTTATTTAAAAAATACATTAATTCCTAAAAACTATTTCCTCAATTATAAATGATTATTTCCCAGAAACACCATTCTTGTTTTGTTGTATCAAAAAATAATTATTTATAAATTAATAATAACAAGGAGAAATTTTATTCATAATTATCTAAAAAATAATGCATTTATCATATTGCTAGGTTCTTGATGCATATCCCTACAATAAAATAGAAAATTCATCATGAGTAAGGTTCCCGATATTGAGCTTTTCATGGGGTTTTTTGGTGAACATGGTTTTGGTCATGATCTCAATGAGCTAGAACATATCCCATAAGAGGTTTTGATTATGATTAAGTTATTTGATCTTAGCTTGGGATTTGTAGATGGTAACTCCTAGTGATTCTATCACCCTATGAAGCTATGATAAATTGGATTAAAATGGTATGACTAAAACATCCCAGGTAAATACGGAAATAGGACATTTTCGTATTTATTAATATTTGTGAATTAAATATTAATTTTACCTTAATGAGGTAGCTATATTTGTTGGAGTACCCGATACAAAACAATGATTTTATTTGAAATATTACATTGCACAGTAATAATATTATATTATTTTAAATGGTAGTTAATGCCTAGTCATTCTATTGGTGGGAATTAACATAACTAACTACAATATGATTATACATATTTGTTAAAAGTTATTAAATTTATCCAATAAAAGTTAGAGGCTTAAAATGTGAATGAATATAATTTTAAACATAAATACTGTAATATTATTTATAAGGAAGATTTACCACCTTTTGATGGTTTACCCACTTTAAATATATAGTTTTGTAAAATTTTATATGTTCTGTTTAACAAAATTAAATTGTTTTTTGGATTCAGCATACCGAAATTTACTTTGGGTAAATTTTTGATATTTTTCTGATAAAAATCATTTTTTATGAATAGAGAAAAATATTGTATTTCAATTCAAAAGCTACTTTTAGTTTAATTTATTTATACAAAAATATTATCATATTAATTGGTTTTAAATTTTATTTCGATTATATTGTTACCATCTAATCCAATTTTGGTCATTGGAATTAATTTATCTTGGAAATTGGAAATAAACAAGTGTCAATCTTTTGATAGTTATTGATTCGTAAAAACACGCTATTTGTTTTGACAATGAAAATTAATTCTAAATTTAATAATGAAACTTATATGTTTGGAATTTGGAAAAAAATACATCTTTTTTTAATTCATAAAATAAAATATATCTTAAGATGAATTTTTGGCATTTTTTTGAAAAACATCAGTTTTTGATGAATAGTGTAAACACTTAGTAGTAGTTAGATAACCGGAATTTTCATTTAAATGAAATTTTACAACTTCTTTGAATTGAATTTCAAAAATCCAACATAAACTATTGTTATTAGTAGGTAAAATTTGGTTTAATAAGATGAAAATTATTTTAGTGAATAGTAACTTTTGACTTTTATTTACCAAGGTTAAAGATAAATAGGGTAATTAAAGGTAAAAGGATATTATAATAATACAAAATTACCTTAACACTAGTCTTAACCTTATATTTTGAGTAATGATAACCATGGGAATCCTTTGGTCAATTTTGGGAGCCCATGGAAGCACATAAAAGTGATAATGACACTTTAATTTAATTAACTTAATGTAAAGGCAAAAATGACATAAACAAATATATTTTTGTAAATTATTTTTTATATGGGGTTATATATATATAATCTTTTCAACTATAAAAATTCATTTTAAAGAAACACTTTTTTCCTATATCATGGTAGTTTTTTATAATTTTTAGAAATCAAATATATTAATTCATTTATGACACAATAATGATGCAGTATTAACATCATTAATAAATGATTTAAATAAATAAGATTATAAATATTAAAATAACATATACAAACTGTCCAATTCATATTGGATGAATTTATTTCAACCTTGAGTCATCTTCTCTTCGACTTTAATTATTTTGGGACATTTCAAAACTGAGTATCATAAAATAATAAAATAATATTTTCACACATTCCAAAAGAGCCCCTCATCCTGCTTATAAAAAGACCTCACTTCTAACTCATTCCTCACAACACTCAACCTCCTTGACTCATCCAAACCCTACCCAAATAATATTTCAAGATCCCTCTATTATATCTATAATCCTTAGCTTAGGTATATGTCACTTCAACAAGTCCTTTGGTTCAAACAAAATGGAGTTACCCAAATTAGAAGTAAAAGTTTCTCTTAACTTCTTTTAATTTATTTTACTTCTCCAACCCCTAAACAATTTTTATTACATTCCTTTATAACAAAACAGGTATCCTCAATATACTAGTATGTTTTTATTAGAATTATTCAAACTACATTTGCACACACCTCCAAATAATGGGTGATGAATATACTGTTTCTGTGGATGGAAAACTAAAGCCTCAGGCAATGATGATTGTTTGATAATCTCCTACCGCCTCTCATGGGGGCCATTAAAATGGAAATATATCTAAATATTATATATATTATGCTTATTTTTTCTTTATGATTCTGTATTTTCCATTTATTTCATACCTTTGTGGTTTCCATTAAGGGTAAACCCAATAATTTCATTTGAGGAAGTGCAGACTACCTCCCCGTCAAAGTGATATGACTCATTCATGAATTATGTGGAATTTATAAAGGGTATAGATAATGATATTATATATGATATTATAATTGAATTATAATATATATAGGTATCATTATTTTTTAAATTCCATTAAAATAAGAAATAGAAATGAAAGTAGCGTTCATGCCTACTTACAACAAACCGTCTCCATGAACAGTGCATATCATTTCTTCACTCAAATTGTTATGTACTATTAAAAATATATAAAAATACATGATATATATGATATATATTATATCTACATCATGAATATCATTTTGGAGATAATTTAATATTGACCAAATGGACAAATTGTAAATGTAAGGTGTTCATTTTTGACTCAAGTACAAAATATCGACAAAATGATAGTTATTCACTTAAATGGTTGCATAATATTTATAACATGGTAATAGGTGATATAAAAGGAATAATAAACTTGGAAAATTTTATTAAGCAATTAGAATTTTACTTTAGTTTATTATTGAGAATATTAAAGGACAAACGGGTCAAGTCAGACACGAGGCAAGGGACCTCCTCTCAATCTCCTTTCATTGCGGAATATTTTGTTTTAATACACAACATTATATTATACGCTGTTTAAACACCTTTGGATTTTAATTTCATTCTAAGGGAATAGTTTTCTATGAGGCGATTTACCAAAGGAAAAAAATGAATGTTTCTTTTTAACATAAGCGGTGACAATGACCTTTCCGTTGTCGCAGGTATTATTGGATCTTTGGATTCCTTAACAAGCCATAGTGTTTTTTAAAAGAATAATAATTACTATATACCCTTTTTACGTATCATGGTATTGAGGATGGTTTTAAGAAAGAATTTATTATTTCAATATCTTGAAATGATATATTGTGATTGAAATGTAGAAATGTTATCATTCTGTTATGCTTGTTTTATGTGTTATGGTTCTTGGGCATTGTTTAAATATACATGTGGTTCCATGATAATCCTAGGGTGGGTGAGCCTGAGATATCTCTCCAATACATTGGGTAACGTGATGGAGGTAAGCATGAATATATCAATAATGAGATTTAAGGATTATACTATGATGGGTATTCTACATATAACTCCCTACATAGCTGTTATAGATAAAATATAAATATGATATGGATGCCACAAGTTACCTTTATGATTTATGTTTCTATTTGTGATTCATAAATCATATGATTTTATAAGGTATATAAAAGACCATATGTCGTGTTTGTATTGATGAACTAGTGTTTTCATTCTTTTTTCTATAACCATTACTGAGCATTTTATGCTCACCCCATGTTTTGAAATGTTTTTGATATGACATAAAGATGAATTGGGTCAAGGATGAGATCAAGGGAAACTCATGTTGTCTAAAACATGGAACTGGACATGACCAATTTTTTTTTCAAGAGTTCTTATTTTATGAAAAAATTGAAACTAAGTAGAAGTTTCCAATTTGAATTTTTTGAGATGTAATGTAATGGTTAGGTCCTAACTCTCTAATACTCTAATCCTTAAAAGATCCTCAATGTGAATTAATCATTTAATTCAATATTATGTAATTTTTTTATGTCAGGTCCTTATAGTTGGTATCAGAGGCCGGTTTAGACAAAATTAAAAGTTAGAATATATTTTAATTAATATCCATAAATTATTTTTGATTTATGTTATGATTAAAATTATATAGAATTTATAGATTACCATGTTTCTTCGCCTATGATATTTTTTTTTATAATGGTTGTCCATAGAGGAAATTGGGTAGCTATGTTGCGAAGACTTCTGGAGAAAGATAACCTTCCAAATTAGCAACCTGATATGGTCAGAATTGGAAATTAACAGTTTGTTGCAGTGATGTCATAGTTGACATTGGCTATAAATTTTGGTGTTAACCATGTACGATATCAGAGAGATCAACCATAGAGGAACATGTCATTAGTGGAGCATTTCATGAGGAAAAATCCCCCATTATTTAGAGGATCATCTAACCATGTGCTAGTATAAGGGTAGACAAAAGCACAAGTGAAAATGTCTTATGTCACGGGGTGTTCATAACATCAAAAGGAAAGTCTTGTTATTTACCATTTTGAAGGTGAAACTGTTCAGTGGTGGTCGATGGAGAAAAATATCATGGAAAGTGAGGAGTTTTATGCTCTTGATTGGGATGAATTCAAACGTATGTTTCTTGAGAAATTTGCTCCTAAGGTGGTTTGTCTAATGTTGGAAAAAAAATTCCTAGAATTGGGAAAGGAGGATGAATCAGTGACTATTTATGAATAAAAATTAACTCGACTGGCAATGTATGCCCCAAATTTCATTCGATATCATGATTGTAAAATCAATAGTTTTTACTCAAGAATAAAGCCAATGTATAGATGGGATTTAGCCTCTCTTGAGTTCAAAAGTTATGACAAACTTGTTCGTTGTGCAGAGAAGGTGGAAATGGAGTTTTCCGATGATCATGTGTTCTTTGAAAAACCACAAAAAAAGTGGTCGAGGTGGCAGGAAAAAAAGAAAGAACTCATCAAAAAAGATTATCGGTAAGAAACATAAGATTTCACCTTGTGAAAAGTGTGGTAAAAGGCATACTGGGGATTTTCGTTTGAATTATGGTAAGTGTTACTTATGTAGTAAAACGAGACATAAGGCTCATAATTTCACTAAAAAATATTAAGGTAATGGAAAGACAAAATATAATTTATAGTCAATAAAATGTTTTAAGTGCAATGAAATGGATCATTATGAAAATGAGTGTCCAACGAAGAACTCAGAAGATTGAAAGCATCCAGACTAAAAGTAGAAAGGGGCGGTGAAATCCATTGCAACTACTTTAGCAAATGTTGTTCCATAGAATGATGTATGACCATGGAAACTATTTGTTTGTTAAGATTATGACAATGTTTTTTTATTTATGTTCTACACACTCTTTCATTTTTGATTAGTTTTCTAGTAAATTTGGAATTATATATCAAGATATAAATACCAAACATATGGTAAAAACACTAGGATTAAATGTTGAGACAAAAAAAAACACAACAACCATCATGTCCTTGTGTGTGGGAAGAATATACCTACAATCCTTATTGTTTTTCCTCTAGTACTATTTGATGTTAATCTGGGTATGGATTGGATTTTTATTTATCATTAAAATATTGACATCAGAGCTAAAGATGTTTCTTTTTGGAAATATTTTCATTTTGTGTACACGAATGAACCCTTTATTTTGATAAATTATCAAGAAGATGAGAAACTAGTAAAAGATGGGAATGAATGTTACATTTCACATATTGTTCAAAATAATGGAACTGTTGAGATTATTGTTGTGCGAGTTGTAAATGAATACCTTGATGTTTTTCCTGATGAGTGTTTGAGTATTATAACAGATCAGGATGTTGAATTTACTATTGACTTATTTTCTGATTCTAATCCAATTTCAAAACCCCCTAATCAAATGGCTCAAATTGAACTTTTAGGGTTAAAGAAAAAATTGTAGGAGTTATTAGATAAAGGTTTCATTCGAGCTATCACATCACCATGGGGTGCTCTAGTATTATTTGTTATATAGAAAGATGGTTCAATGAGATTTTCCATTGATAATAGATCATTGAATAACATCACTGTTAAAAACAAGTATTTTTTCCTCATATCGATGAATTGTTTGATTAGCTCCAAGAATATCAGTATTTTTCGAATATTTAATTGAGGTCGGGGTACCATCAGTTGAAAGTAAAATAAGAAGATATTCCTATGACCGTGTTTCGTACTAGATATGGCCATTATGAATTTGTAGTTATTCCTTTTGGTTTAACCAATGGACCTACTGTATTCATGGATCTTATGAATAGTATATTCCATGAGTACATGGATAAATGTTTGGTTTTCTTTATTGATGATATTTTGGTTTATTCTAAAAGTATATAGGAGCATGAAATTCATTTTAGGGATGTCTTACACGCCATAAAAGAGAATAAATTTCATGGTATATTTAGAAAGTGTGAGTTTTGGTTGCAAAACATTTCATTCCTAGGTCGCGTCATTTCAAAAAAAGGCATAACTGGTGATCTGACTAAAACAAATGTTTTTGAAGAATGGCCAAGACCTACATATATTATTGAGATCGGTAGTTTTCATTATTTAGAAGGTTTTTAGAGAAGGGTTTTTGAACATTTTTAATGGTTATATGGAACATTAAACTAGTTAACTCGAAAAAGTTTAAAATTCATTTGGACAAATGAATGTGATGATTTTATTCCTTAATTGAAAAGAAGATTGGTGAATGCTACAGTTTTTGAACTGCCTTCCAAAAATGGTGAGATTGTTATCTACTGTGATGCTTCGTTGAAAGGACATGGTTGTGTCCTTATGCAGAATGATTAGGTAATTTCTAATGCTTCACGTTAGTTGAAACCTCATTAGTTAGATTAACCTAAAGATGATTTGGAAGTAGATACTTTTTTTTCACTAAAAATACAGAGGCATCATTTTTAGGGAGAGGAATGTGAAATATATACTAACCAAAAATGCTTAAAGTATACATTAAATAAAAAACAATTGAACATGTGATAAAAGATATGTCAATAATTTATCAAGGATTATGATTGCAATATCCCTTACCATCAGGGAAATGAAAATAAAGTGGCTGATTCATTGAGTTGGAAAACTAATGATACATTAATCATGTTACATTTGGAATGAGATCCTTTGGTTTTTGATTTGACAAACTTTGGCATAGAAGTAGGTGGTGCAAGAAAGTCTTCTTTTTTGATTCAGGTGTCAATAAAATCATCTCTATCATACAGAATTAAGCATGCACAGAAGGAAGATAGTGAGTTACAGAAAATGGCAGTGTTGGTTCAAAAGGCTATGTTGCCTTATTTTAATGTTGATTATGATTGTATTTTGAGTTTTGGGAAAAGATTATGTGTGCCTTCAGATTCACAGATGAAGAATGAGTTGTTATGTGAAGCTCATAGTTCCCCATTTTCCATTTATCCTTGATTTACTAATTTGTACAGAGATCTTCAGGAGTATTACTGGTGGGATAGAATGAAAAGAGATATTGATGATTTTACTATGATGTGTTTGACTTGTCAGTAGGTTAAAGCAGAGCGATAGTTACCAAAAGGGATTCCTTTGTCTTTACCAGTGCTAGAGTGTAAATGGAAAAAAAATTTCCATGGACATCATTGTGCGATTACCAAATACATCACGAGGTAATAATGCAATCTGGGTTATTGTTGATTGATTGACTAAATCTTTTTATTCCCTTCCTATTCGAGATACATTTTCTCTAGATCAAATTTCTCAGTTGTATATTAAAGAGATAGTCAGGTTTCATTGAGTACCCCTATGCATTGTATCTGATCATGATCCCAGGTTTACTTCTATCTTTTGGAAAGGCCTTCAGATGTCGTTGGATGTAGAATTAAATTTTAGTACATCATTTCATCCTCAGTTAGATGGGAAGTCATAATGAACAATTCAGACCCTGGAGGATATGCTATGTGCTTGTTCACTATATTACCAGGGAATTTGGGACCAGCATATTTTTTTGGTTGAATTTTCGTATTATAAAAGTTTTCATTCCAGTATACAGATGGCTCTATTTGAGGCCTTAGACGAAAAGCATTGTCGAACTACAACTTTTTGGGGTGATGTATGTGAAAGGATGTTAACATGATCATAATTGGTAAAAAAGATGGCAGAAAATGATCAGTTGATTCAGAAGAACATGAGAACAACTCAATGTAGGCAGAAAAGTTATGCGGATAACCGATGGAAGGATCTCTCATTTGAGGTAGGTGATCATTTCTTTCTCAAAGATTCTCTATGGAAAAGTGTGATGTGTTTTAGTAAGGAGGGAATGTTGAGTCTGAGGCTCATTGGACCTTATGAAATCCTTGAGAAAATTGGATCACTTGCGTAAAGAGTGGATTTAACTCCTTGTTAACCTAGGTACACAATGTTTTTCATGTTTCAATGTTGAGAAAGTATATTCCATATCCCTCTCATGTTTTGATCCCAGAGGTAGTTAAGTTGGAAGATAATCTATCTTATGAGGAACAACCTGTCCAGATGCTTGAACATAGAGATCAAGTGTTGTGTAATAATGTAAGTCACCAGGTAATGGTTTTGTGGAAAACCATTTGGTTGAAGAGGCAATGTGAGAATCTGAAAATGCAATGACGGATAAATACCCCCATTTATTTGATAAGGGAATAAAATTGGGAGGACTCAATTTCTAAAATTGGGGATGGATGTAATATCCCAGGTAAATAATGAAATAAAAAATTTACATTCTTATTAATATTTGTGAATTAAATCTTAATTTTACGTTAATGGTTCTTCGATGTGTGATGGCATACCTGATACGCAACAACGAGTTTCTTTGAAATGATAAGTTGCACACAAATAATATAATATTATTTTAATCTATAGTTAACATGTAGCCATTGTATTGGTGGGAATGAACAATAACTAACTAAAATATTATTATACATGTTTGTTTTGTGTTTTTACATTTATCCAATTAATGTTAGAGGCTTAAAATATGAATGAATCTAATTATAAGAATATATACTCTAATATTCTAGAAAAGGATAATTTTACCGCCTTTTGATGGAGAAACCTCTTTAAATATAGTTTTCGTTATATTTATATGTTCTATTTAACAAAATAAATTTGTTACTTACATTCGGGATATCAAAATTAACTTTGGAAAATTGTTTGGTAATTTGTTGATAAAATTAATGTTTTATGAATAGTGAAAAATACTATATTTTAATTCAAAAGTGCCTTTTAATATAATATATTTATTGGGTTAGAATATATTTTTAATTGGTTTTAAAGTCAAATTAGACTATATTTTTACCAATTAATACAATTTTGGACATTGTAATTAATTTCACTTTGAAATTTGACATAAACAAATGTCAATCTTTTGATAGTTATTGTTTCTTAAAAACATAATATTTGTTTTGACAAAAAGAATTAATTTTAAATTAAATAATGTAACTTCTATGTTTTAAATTTTGCAAAATATAAATCATTTTTGAATTCAGATTATTAAATATATCTTATGATTAATTTTTAGTATTTGTCTAAAATACATCAATTTTTGATGAGTTGTGAAACCACTTACTAGTAGTTAAAAGAAGAATTTTTCATTAAAATAAAATTTTACCACTTCTGTGAATTGAATTTAGAAAATTTGATATACATGGTATTTATTATTAAGTAAAATTTCGTTCAATACGATTAAAATAATTGTTGTTGAATAGTAACTTTTGACTTTTATTTACCACGGTTAAGGGTATATACGGTAATTCAAGATTAAATGAATACTATAATAATGAAAAATTAACTTAGCACTTATCCTAACCTTATTTTTTGAGTCATCTCAAACCATTGGAATCTTTGGGTCAATTTTAGGACCCCATGGAGCCACTTAAGAGTTATAAAGACACTTTATTTTAATTTACTTAAAATAGAGACGAAAAAGACATAAAAAATATATTTTTGTAAATTAATTTTTATATAGGTTTATATAAGTCATCTATTCGACTATAAATATTAATTTAAAGGATAAAAATATTTCCTACATCGTGGTTTTATTTATAATGTTTAGACGTCATATAAATTAAATTATAAATGTAACATTAATGATGCGTTATTTACATCATTAATAAATGATTCAAAAAATAAGATTATAAATATTGAAATAACATCCAATTATAGTACAATATTAATTTTATTAGTTTATTTTGACCATGAGTCATCTTATCTTCTATATTAATTAGTATGGGACCTTTAGAAACCGAATATCATTAAATATAAAATAATATTTTCACACTTTCCTAAACAACCCCTCCTCCCCATTATAAAAATACCTCACTTAAAACTCATTCATTACAAATCCCAATCCCCCTATCTCGTCTAACCCCTACCCAAATAATCTCTAAAGAACACTCCCTTCCACTTAGAATCCTTACCTTAGGCAGAAGTCACTTCAATAAATCCTTTTGGTTGAAACCAAAGGGAGTTACCCAAATTAATGGTAAATGTTTCTCTTAATTTCTTTATTTATTTTACTTCTCCAACTCCTAAACTATTTTTATTAATTTATTTTATAACAAAAATATTATCATAAATATACTAGGTTTTTGTTATGAGATGTATTCTAACTACACTTACGCACACCTCTATCTAATCGGTGAAGAACATACTATTTTTGTGGATGTAAAACTAACGCCTCACGAAATGATGATTGTTCGATTATCTCATATCGCTTCACTTGGTGGCCATTAAAATGACACTATATTTATATATGATATATATTTTTTTTTATTTTTTTATTCTTATCTATTTTAAATTTATAGAATACCATTATGGTTTCCATTATTGGAAACACGATAATTTCATTTGATAAAGTGTGGACTACCGCCCCCTCAAAGTGATATGACTCGTCTATGCCTTATGTGGAATGTATAAAGGGTATATTTAATGATATTATATATCATAATATACTGGAATTATAATATGACAATGTATCATTATGTTTTAATTTCATGAAATAATGAAATAGAAACGAAAGTAGCATTCACGTGTACATACAGCTTACCGTCTGCATGAACGATGCATTTCAGTTATTATCTCCAATTATTATATCCTTTTATAAATACATACACATACTGGATATATATGATATATATGATATTTACATAAATAATATCATTCTGGGGATAATGGTCTATTGACCACACACACAACTTGTAAATATAAGGTGTTCATTTTTTACTCAAGTACCAAATATCGACAAAATGGCCATTATTAACTTAAATGATTGCATAATGTTTATAACATTGCAATAAGTGATATACAAAGAATAATAATCATTTAAAAGGTTCTTTAAAGGGTAGAAATTATCTTTAGTTAATTATTACTGAGATTAAAGGACAAACGAGTCAAGTTAGACATATGGTAAGGGACTTTATCTCTATCTCCTTTCATTGAGGCATATTTTGTTTTAATACACGACTTTATTTTATACGCTGTATAAAAACCGTTGACTTTTCATTTCATTAAAAGGGAATATTTTTCTATACAGCATTTCAAAAAACGACAAAAAGAAATTTCTTTTCAATGTAAGCACTGACAATGACCTTTCCGCCGAAACACATACTATTTGATCTTTGGCTTCCTTAACTAGCCGTGGTGTTTTTTAAGGGACAATAAATACTATATACCCTTTTTACGTATCTTGGTATTGAAAATGGTTTTGTGAATGAATTTATTATTTCAATATCTTGAAATGATATATTTTTATTGAAATTTGGAAATTTTTTCTTTCCATTATGCTGGTTTTCTGGGTTATGGTTCTTGGGCATCGTTTACGTATACGGGTGGTTCCATGATAATCCTAGGGAGGGTGAGCTCGAGATCGATCTCTATTGCATTGGGTAATGTGACAGAGGTAAAAATTAATGTTTTTCCTAAGATATTTAGGGAATATACTGTGGTGGTTATTCAAAGAGTAACTCTCTATGTATCTGTGATAGCTACAATGTAAGTATGATATGGATGCCACAAGTTACCTTTAGGATTTATGTTTTCTATAGGTGATTCATAAATATTATTATATCATGGGGTATGTTAATGAGCATATGTTATGTATGTATTAATGAACGAATGTTTTCTTTATTTGTTTTATAACCCTTACTTAGGTTTTTATGCTCATCCCATGTATTGACATGTTTTTCAAAGGACCTAAAGAAGAATAGGGTCAAGGACGGGATCACGGGAATGTCATGACATCTAAAACATGGAACTGGACATGCAATTTTTTAGGATTTCTTATTTTATGAAAAAATGGAAACTGAGTAGAAGTGTGCGCTTTGATATTTTTGAGATGTAATGTAATAATTATGTCCGGACTCTCTAAAACTATGAACCTAAAAAGATCCTCAATGTGGATTATTCATTTAATTCAATATAATCTAATGTTTTAAGGTCTGGTCCATATAATGATCATGCTAGTTGAGGCTATCAATCCCTTTTTCTATGTAAATTAGATTTGTTAAAGCCCAACATTTATATTAATCATGTAATAAATATTAAAATACTATAATATCAATGTTAAATATCTTAATGGTCATTTAAATTTGATAAGATATAATAAAACCAACTAAGTTAATTTTTTTCAAAAACCATATGACATAATAATAAATTTAATTAAATTGAATGGGAAATTTTATTTATAATAGTTTTTACCATTTGACGTATACTACTATAAGAATGGATGGGGAAAAATTTATACATCTATATAATGTATTTTATAGAGTTTCATATATTATTAGATAATTATGGGTGTACATATCACAACAAACATTATCCATGGTCTTTTGATATATTTTAACTGATCCAAAACCTATTTTCACAATTTATTCACATCAAGCCTTGACCTATGTTATGTTGTCTTAGTGGTGATCCTCGACCATTGTTTATAATTAATTGGTATTGATCCTTGTCATATTCTTATAGTGTATTTGTAGTAATAATTTATGAATGTTTACAAGGAACTTGTGTTTTTCCCTAAAAAGTGATAATGATTTTCTTTTCTATTTTCTATCACACATTCCTATGTCATGAGGATGGGGTTGTCACTAGGGATTGCAGTAGATGTCTCACATATGATTTTTTGTCACTCATTGACATCTATAATATGTATATGATATTATAATATGTTTCTAATTTTATGCATATCATTTACATGACTGTACAATCATTCCTCATAACCAAGTCATATGTCTTATTATATTACACCATTAGTCATTCCATTATTCAAGTTATCATATATCTCACCCATTTATCAAATACTTATTACTTATCTATGTAAAATTGATTATATATTACCCCATATTGATGCTTTTTGACACTCTTTTATATGTCCTCTTTTGTGTAGGTGATCAGGGATGGAATTTTTTTATTTTTTTTATGAATATTAATTAATGACTTATTGAATAAATTTTGTATGTTGGAGTTAAAATATATAACATGGTCAAAAAGACACATGACATTGGATTATAGGTGATGGATGTAATTCATAAATTGTGTTGAAAATAAATACTTTAAGAACAATATTTAAATGTTTCAATTTTCGTGAAATATATGAAAACATCCCCCTCTACTAACCCAATACATAATGAATAGTATCACTCTATGTTTTGAGTAACAGTACACCCAATGATGCATTCTTATATCCCTCCCTCTATTTATGTGAAAATTGATAATAATCATAGTTGTTTTTATGATCCCCATGATAATGAATTACGTTGTAAAACTGTAGTATATATAATTTGGAGTGAAATTTGGACATAAAAAGAAGACTCATTCCATCAAATTCCCCCAAATTATGAACATTTTCATCCTAATGAAATTACTGGGAAATATTATACTTAATAAAATTTTCAATTACTACAATATAAAACAATTTATTTCTCTAGTCTCTCCCCAAATTGCTGCACACTACCAACACAATATCATTATAAAAAAAATACTCCATCCTATAATTTTTTTATACTACCTATTAAAAATACTCACTAACCATTCCATGGAGGTGGTCAGGTGTTTTTTAACCAATTGTTTCATAGGAAATAATGTGAGATTAATAAAATTTAAGCATCCTTATCATAAAAACAACAAAGTAAGCACTATATATATATCATTTATGAAAATTGAAAATGATATCAAATATAATTAATTATTTTATAAATCCTTATAAAGACCACATACCATGGTTATAATATCTCATGATTCGTTTCTCATAAATATCACATCAAATATGACACTCATAAGAAGACCCAATATCCAACAATGAATTATGGTAGTCAAAATTAATGATCTATAAGAATCTTATACAATGTTTAAGACATCAATAACTATCCCTAAATTGAATAATTCTTTTTCTTTATCTAATATTGTAAATGGGTTCTTAAAATACATCTATCTCCTCTATCCAAACACAATAGTGGATTAAAATCCTTTGATTCATCACATATAATAGTTCCATATTAATCAACATTTGTAAATAATAATTTTAGTGAGACACCATAAACAAATATTGTCTTTGGATTATTTCCAACAAAACAATTAAAAAAATACCAAATCCTATCCTCCAAATTTTATAAGTAATATTTAGGCTTCCTATCAATTTGAATGTGTTATGATGAACTCATATTTAAATGTGAATCTATAACACTTTACATCCCTCTCTAAAATCTCATTGAAAATATTTTATCTTCACAGCTCATCATAGTTGATTTTAACCAATAGATAATAACCACATCCATAATATAAAATTTTCCCATTTCTTTCAATATAATTCCCTCTTATATTTGAAAATGGTTTGTAATGATTTTGAGACACTTCATAATAAACAATTTAAAATTATTATTGTTCAATGATCTATGTAAAATAATTAAAAAATGAATTATAATTCCATTCCATTTGAACGTTTTCATGTATAGTGGTGTTAAGTAATAAAGGGTTAACAATATTATAAACTCACCTAGTAATAAGTTGAGTAATGAGTGAAAATATCTTCCACATTAGTCTCTATCCCTAGCCATTTTAAATACCTTCCAATGTATTGATATATATATTTTTCACTCCAAGATGAACTTCAAAATCTTACTTATCAAGCACACATAAAAACTATTTCATCAAATTTGAAATAATGTCCATTTTATCATGAAATATTAGAGACAATTCAACGAATTTTAACAATATATAAGTGATTTACCTAGTATATAAGGTGTCATTAATCTTATTATGTTCAAAATTAGATTCACATAACCCTTTTAATTGACCCGTATTTATTAAAATGTAATATATTTGATGTTATAATATAATATAACCCTCCCTAAGATCCTCTAATTAAATTTTATCCATCAATCCCATTAACTTCAAATAGTCCTTAGATTCTATCACAAGTTATTCCATCCTACTCAAGACATCCTACAAAACATTAAACAAACATGTTGTATATGATAAATAAAAATTTAAATTCTAGTGTTACATTAAATATTATTATAGACAGAAGATAAAATATCATTTACCTAAAATGTTTATTATAATTTTATAAACTAAAGACAATATAAACTTCTCAAATTATTTGAAATATCTCTAACTCTTCGAGGATTAATTGAATTCCACCAGCTCAAGCTCAGGTTTGGGATTGTTATTCTCTTGTGGTTATAAAATCCTCAATCTTTATACTATAGAATCATACCCCTACCCTATAAGACACACATTTTTGGATCTAGATGAATCATAGTACACTAAAAAACTTTTATAGGACTCAGTTAATATATGTATAGCAATATAAATTACCCTGATATTTGGATTATCGAATAATAATTGAAACATCTCATATCCCTCAAACATCTATCCTTTTGGGTCAAAACAATTTAAGGTAATACTATCTTTGAAATGTAAAGAATTTTTCATCACTAAGAACCAATAAATGTTTTGAAATTATTAATCCCAAAGTGGATTCTCCTAAGACATCAAAACCACTAAATTGTTTAGAACAACTCAGTCATCCACCCAATAAATATTTTTACCTATGAAATATATATACAATTTTTTTGAAACTAATTTCTATAGTTCCTCATATAACATATTATCCCCCAAAAAGTTTCAAAAATAATCGAGTAGTATATATGTCATTTACCCCTTTTTAGTTTTACACTTGATAATCTAATTTTAACAATAAACACAATAATTAATTTTTATTGACATTACTCTTCATAATGGTAAAAATTAAGTTGAACATATTACAAACTAAAATTTATTTTAATTAAACAAATAGAATGCTTCTTAAATGTTTATATTCATATTAATGGAAAATTTAACTTAATATTAAACTTGTAGATGTAATGGAAATGTAGTTTTCTAATGAAAAAATATTAAAATGTTGAAAAAGTTTTTATTTCAAAATTCAATATATAATTGATTATAACAAAATGAATTATATTAAAATATTTATAATTGAACTAATTTTACTTTTCAAATGAGATTATAACAATTTAAAAATATTAAATTTATTAATTGAAATGACAATTCTTAATAAAACCTTGTATTTTTCAATATTCATCAGAAAATTTAACTTTTAAAACAGTTCTAATAGATTCCTTCCATGATAATTATGATATTATGATTCAAAAAATGATTTAAATTTTTTAAATTTTTTTCATAAAACTATAAAATTACATTTTTAATATATGCGCTCAAAAGGTGATTTTTTTTCAAAAATTAATATTTTTAAGAGTAATATTATTTTTACTTTTATAGATGGAAAACATATTAATTTTACAAATTTAATTAAATATATAATAGAATAATTTCATTAAAATCAATATCCTTAAGTGTTTATTAAATTATTGATGTAAAATATGTTTTTTCAAATAAAAATATATTTCTAGATAAATATATCCTTTTTTAAAATTGTTTTAATTTTAATTTATAAAAAATTATTCACCAAATAATTTATTTTATATACATGGGTAAATAATATATTTTAATAAAATATCTAATCATATTCATACCAACCATTCCACTTGATATTTGATAATTATCATATTAATAATTAATATTTTTATAATATGCCTCATTTTGTTTAAACACATTCTTCTTTCTAATATAGAAGGAACATGTTATAACATGTAATGTTAAATATAAAAAAGTCTATTTTTTTTATTATTTTCACAAAATCATAGAATATAACATTATACACCCCAAAAAATAAAATTTTCCATGAATAGTTTCACTTTTGTACAGACAAATGGGGTTAATTATAACTCATTAGATACTAATCCTCCCGTGTAACATCACTAAGATGGTGTTTTCATCATTAAACATCAACTATGAGTGTTTTATTATTACATATAACCCTATTTTATAATGTGTAATATCATTATGTTTTTCCTCATAATAAAATAAGGATCAAGGACTACGAACTCACGGTTCGGTTCATCTGATGGATTAGGTGTATTATTTCTTAATAGAGATTCGTGTAAAATAAGGTTATCTAATAAGAGGTTTAGTGGATGCACCATGTGATAAGATACAATCATGATATGATCAAAAATTTAAAAGGGGAAAATATACGTAGGGCATAATTATCCATCCTTTCATCCATTCGGAAATTTTTAGAAATACCTTCTCAGCAAAATGATATTTTAGATAATGTTTATGATTATAAATTTAACATTTATGTAAAAAAATGAAGTACCCTTAAATGTTACTGATTGGATTAAAGCTTGTATACCTTTTCATAAGCTAGATCATGTCCCTATAGCTTTATTTTTGCAAAATCATTCCACATCTTTAGAGTAATACAATTATTTCTCTAAAGGTCTTCATAAGAGGACTTATGAATTTTCAAGTGGAAGGTATTTTTTATGAAAATTCCACAAAAGAATGGTTTTGATCACAACCACATATGAAATTCAATTAAAAACATCTTATCATATCCTCTTGTGTTTATATTTTATTCTCACACTAACCAAATATATGAGGATGATATGTATTTACGAAACACAACTCTATATCAACATATTTTTGAATAATTCACAAGAAGGTAAAGGAATCCTTGGACCCTGATCAGATAAAATTCTATATAGTATTCCATGTTATATTGAAACATCCACAATGCATATCCTAGAATGTTGATCAAGAGATAAATATGATCTGATATTGATAAATTGTGTTGAAATTGAAAGAATATCGACTAATAACCATTTAAAAATATTCCCATTCGATATTCTCTAGAGTCTAATGACAAAATCAATGGAGGTTTTTTCAAATTTCATTTCATGTATAGAAGATGGTTTTAGAATCCCCATAGAATTTTGAATCTCAACCTTAAATATATATATAACTAAGTATTGTGATACATACTAAGAAATATCTATCTTCATTTTCTATTATTGGAAATACACTTAAACATATTTTAGTTGTAGGTGTTATACCCCTATCATGCTTTGGTTATGGGTCTAGGCCCCTTGTCCATGATGGATGTGATAGGTCGTCACCTGACATCTAGTTTTTATTTTCCAAAATCTGTAATTAAATAAAAAAATTGAAATAAAACATATTTGCCTCAAAATCATATAAATTATCAACACAAAATATTAAAAATTCCATTATTATTCATGACAAAAAATGTAAAAACATTCTTCTTAAAATAAAAGTTTCACTAAACCAAATATTAAAAAGGTTTTTATTGTCATAAATGTCTCCCAAAATATCATTAATATTGATAATATTCAAAATAATTAATCCTAAATATGTATTTCGTAGAAATTTAAATAATGATGAACATTAAACTTATAATACCATTATGGGATCCATAACTCTTATGTGAATCCAACATTGATACATATATGCTTCAAAAAATAACAAAATCAATAGGTGTTTCATGATTTTTATTACTAGAATGCCTTTGGTAAAATAATTCAACAATATAATTCTGGAATCCATGTACAAAAACAACTAAATATTTTACATTAAACATTTTTTATAAAATATTTCATTACATAGTCTATGTTATAACATTTAGTTTAGGGAATTATGTTGAATAATTCCCACATTCCTCATATGTAAGTTTCATGACCCACCTTCACTGAATGGAGGGAAGGGATAGCAGATTTCCAAGCCCTTCCTTCATTACGTGGATGATGAGATAATGACCCCTGAGTCTCGCCTCTAGTATGCCCCGGAGTGGCACCTAACACGCATGGTATAACATTTTCAAGAAATGGGAGGCATTAACCTTTTTATTTAACCAAGATTGGGAGAAAGAATGAGTCAACACCAAACACCACCACCACGTATAGAAAACTCATAGTAAAAAACCAAACTACATGCATGTTTTAATAATAAAACTGAAAAAAGAACAAGGACTCCAATATACAATACCTATCAGGAAAGGTAGAAGGATAAGAAGAATCCTACATCGACCAACAACATCTCCAACGTCCAGAGTAGTAAGGTCACGCACGACCTCTGAAGCCCTCCTGAAAACCTAAAAGTAAATGTAGGTTGAGAATACAATGTATACTCATGAAGAAAACCTAAAGCCCTCGTACACAATTGGGGAGACATCCTAAAGTCCCGTGAGAAGCAGAAGAAACATCATCTAACAAGGAATCTATCCATCCCACCTCACCGGCCACGCTCACCAAATAACACAAGAAGTAAGATGATAGTAAAGAACAAAACATTTGGGTACACTACACCACTATTTCCCCCACTAGCTTGCTCCTCATCACTAACGGAAATCGTCCTAACACTTCCACGCTCTTCTTGCCTGTACACATCTAGGCCTCACAACCATCCACATCCCTGCCCGCACACACCTGGGCCTCATAACCACACATCCCTACCCACATACACCTGGCCCTCATCCTAAAGACACTTGGGAAAAAAACCGTAACCAGAACCCCTTCCCAAAAACACCTAGGCCACATCTCGAAGATTCTTGGGAAAACGACCTGCCCAATGATTCCCAGGCTAACAACACACCAAACGAAACCTACCCAAAGAGCCTTGGGTGTATGGTCACCTCCAGCCATCATAGCCTAGGGAAGAGGGGCAGGGAGGAGAGTATCTAGGGGGAAACACCCTTCCCCATGAAATGGGGTGTCTGACATTAAGTTCCCCAAGAGGGTGGGGTGATACTAAACACAAAACATACAGTTTCACATATATATACCAACAAACAACCAAACCTATGGCTCCTTAACAAATACAAGCAGGTGCCCAAGCACTGCTGCCTTAGAAAACAGGCACATAACAAACAGTTCCGAGTTTCTCTATTCATGTTATCATTTCATGATAGTTCAGTATGAGTTAATCCCTTCACTACTGGGAAACTAACATGCACAATCATAGATGAAACAACAATAAAGTGGGGAGGAAAACAATCGGTTAATTTGAGCATTCACACCAGGTTATCTTGTAAATAATAACATTTATTGGGATCAGTGGAAACCCTCAAAAACTGGAACCAAAGAAAACCCCAAAAAACCGTTGGTTATCCCCAAATTAATTCATTACCATTCCACCCAGCTCATTATTTACTTTCCACTTTTATTCAAGTTCCCAACCCAACCTGCAACCCTACTGCTAAACACCACCACATTCACACAACAACTCATGTCATTCGAACCACACCTTTCAGAGCCCCGCTATTTACCCATCCAAAACAAAACACAATCACCCCTTCACCCATTTCATAACAGAACCATCCCAGCATTCAAAATGCATTATTTTATATTATTTAGTTCAACTGGGGTGATCACACAAGGTTATGGTCATTCATATTCAACATCAGAGTTTAAGTGGTTAATCGATTCATACATGATTCCCATTCACCAGACGATGCGTAAAACACATCATAGCATAGATTCCCAAAAAGGCCCCCAATGGCCGTGATTTTCATTAGGCCTAAGCCCATTCAATTCATAACAACATCACAGGGAAATCATGGGTAAAGACATGTAAAAACAGTAACAAACATCCTCATCCCCGTTATTTAACCGGTTATTATCTTCATTACAGAATTGATTAACTGCCTCGTGGGAACCATAGAACACCCACCCCGCATGATACAAATGGAGGAGAGACAAAGGTAAGATCCATACCTAATTGATCAAGGATCGATGTGAAGTCCTCAAGTGGAAACTGGAAATTAGGAGTAGCAGGAACTCCACATAACACGATCAAGGAAAACATCATTGGGGTACAACTCTTCCGAAGGAAGGGTATTCTGAGCATTGGGTGATAGAAAAAAAGAAACCTAAGGAGAAGAGAAGCCTTTTGGTTATAAAGTCTGAGATATAGCATCCATAGGATGGTTAATATATGGAGAAAAAATTGAAACCATAGAAGAATTTGGATCGTGGGTTGACCACGTAGCTGGGACACCCCACATGTCCAACTAAAAAGGTCCCCACCCATAGGGGCGGTTAAAACCGACAAACTCCTCCTTAACCAAGGAAGGACTCCGTGGCTATCGATAGGCAAAGGCCACCAGTAGGCCGAGGCCACCGATATCCCGAGGCTAACGGTAGACTGAGGCCACCTATAGGCCACGACCAACGCTAGGCTGAGGCCACTGGTAGGCTGAGGTGACCGGTAGGCCAAGGCTACTAGTAGGCCGAGGCTACTGGTCGTCTGAGGCCACCAGTAGGCCGGGGCAAGCAGTAGGCCGAGGCTCCCGGAAGTCTGAGGCCACCGATAAGCCAAGCTACCATTTGGCTGAGGCCACCGGTAGGCTGAGGCCACCGGTAGGCTAAGGATACCTTTAAGAGTCTTAAGCTTCACCGAGAAGCTGGGATGGCCTTCCAGACAACCTAGAACACCCCAAACATCAGATTCTCAACATGTAATGGACCCCAAAACCATGGTCTATTACATAAAATTCTTAGTAACTAGTCTCGTCCCCTAGAAAAAAAGAACAAACTAGAAAAGAGAAAAGTGGGGTCCAAACAACAACCCCCTAACAATACTTATAAGGGGAAAACCCCGGAGTTGTTTGAAAGATGGAACACAACCCCCTACATCCAATAATATTCTCCCAAGAGTTATCAACCTAAAACATCCACAACAAGAATGACGATCATACTTTCCAACACCTGAGTCAGGGATTTCCTTCTTACATGTCAGGATGTTATACGAATTGGGCGGAACTGACTCGCCCGCAAGGGTTTAATCACATCCATATTAATGCGCCTTTATTAGCAGTCAGGTTTTCCTATCATCACACATTTAGACACAAAAAAAGCAGAACAAGCATTTCATATATTAATGAAAAAGGTAAAACATCTCAATAGAACTCAGAACAAAAACAACAAGGAAGTCAAAACAGCTCTGGGTATTGAACACATAACTGGGCCTCCCTCTCCAATGTGCTCTCCTTCAGGCCACCATGCCTCCACAACACACGAACAATGGGGATGGTTCTTCCACGAAGCACATTATTTTTATGATCCTCAATCTTGATCAGTCATTCTATGAAGGTCACATAGTTTTCGACGTCTTACTCTCCCCAATCGATGATTTGGGAGTCGTTATGTAGATATCGAAGAAGTTGGGAGATGTGAAAGACATTGTGAACTTTCTCCAACTGAGGTGGAAACGCCAGCTGATACACCACCTCACCAACTCATCCCATCACCTTGAATGGTCTGATGAACCTAGGGGAGAGCTTAGTCCCCTTACCAAACCTTCGCTGCCCACATCGAGGGGAAACCTTCAAGAACACATGATTTCCAACCTCGAACTCCATGGTCCTCCTCCTACGATCGACATAAGACTTATGCCGGTCCTGGGATACCTTCATCCTCTCATGAAAAAGCTGAACCTTCTCAGTGGTGCCCAACACCACTTCTGTCCCAGGAAAAGATGCTTCCCTGGTCTCTGTCTAACAAACGGGTGAATGAAACAACCTTCCATACAAGGCCTCAAATGGTGTCAGGCCGATAGTGGAGTGGAAGCTATTGTTATAAGAAAACTCCACCAAAGGCATGTGTTGTACCGATGATCCCCCAAAATACTGAACACATGCTCATAACATATCCTCCAATGTCTAGATCGTTCATTTTATTTTCCCATTTTTCTGAGGGTGGAAAGTAGTGCTAAGGCGTAGCTGGGTGCCAAAGGCATGCTGTAATCCCCTCCAAACTCGTGAGGTAAACCACGTGTCTCGATCGGAGACAATAGATCTCAGAATCCCGTGCAACTGGACCACCTCATCGACGTACCTCTGGGCTAAGGTGATCACAGGGCTCGACTCGTTAATCTCCAAGAAGTGAGCTAATTTTTTCAACCGATCCACCACTACCCAGATGGAATCATTGCCTCCCTGAGCCCAGGGTAACCCTATGATGAACTCCATCGAGATGGCATCCCACTTCCACTCAGGAACATCTAAAGGTTGTAACAACCCTCCAGGAATACGGTGTTCAGCCTTCACTTACTGACCCACAAGGCACTTAACAACAAACTCTGTCGTTGCCCACTTTACCCTAGGCCAGCAAAACTATCCCCTCAGGCCTTGGTACATCTTTGAGACTCCAGGATGTACTGCTAAATCTGATCCATGGAACTCATGGAGAAATCCTTTACACATCATCTCCGGAACGAAAAAGCTTCCATGGAAAAACATTGGATGCTCACCATCCTCCGACCACCCCTCAAGAGAATTTCCTCAATAAACACGATCTCGCATTACTTCCACCTCCGAGTCCCCCCATTGAGACTCTTCCACCTACACAACTAAAGAGGAAACTACAGTCATCTGAAACAGATAGCCTCTTCCACCATCAATCCTTGCATCCAAATGCAAGGCTGCTAACTCTTCCATCTCTCTCAAAGTATCTGAATATTCTCAAACTAATTCCGTCTACAATTTCCTTCATAGGGCATCAGCCACAACATTACCCTCACCCTCAGTATAAGAGATCTCGAAGTCAAAGCCTCAGAGGAACTCAACCCATCTCCACTTCCTCAAGTTTAGATCCTTCTGGGAAAAGACATAACGCAAGCTCTTGTTATCTGAGAAGACCTCAATGTGCTCTACGACGAGATAATGCCGCCACAACTTAAATGTGAACACCATTTGCCGCAAGCTCCAGATTGTGGGTTGCATAGTTACATTCATGAGGACGTAACTGCCAATACCCATAAGAGATCACTCCTCGCTGGTGCATCAGCACACATCCCAACCCAAGGCCAGAAGCATCACAGAACAATTCAAACAACACCCCTTCCTCTGCTAATCTGAGTAATGGAGCACTATCTAGCTTCTCCTTTAGGTAGCCAAAAGTTGTCTGCCACTGGTCGCTCCACACGAAGGCTTGGTCCTTCCTAGTCAAAGCTATCAATGGAGCTACAACTCGAGAGAACTTGGGCACAAACCACCAGTAATATCCTGCCAAACCCAGGAAACTACGTACTTCCACTATATTCTTGGGTGCTGCACATGAAACGGCTGCCTCGACCTTCGACGGGTCTACTGCTATTCCCTTCGGAGACACTATGTGTCCAAGGAAATGCACTTATCGCGTTAAGAAAATGCACTTATACAGTTTCCCGTAAATATGTAGGTGTTGAAGGACTCCCAAAACTACCCTAAGACATTCAACGTGATCTTCCTCTGATCATGAGTATATAAGGATGTCATCGATGAACACCACAATGAACTGGTCCAGAAACTCTCGGGAGACAATGTTCTTGAGAATCATGAACATAGATGGTACGTTCGTAACGCCAAATTCCATGACCACGAACTCAAAGTGGACATATATACACCTGAAATCCATCTTTGAGATATCACCTTCCTTCACTCTCAACTGGTGGTATCCAGACCCTAGATCGATCTTAGAGAACCATCATGCTCCCCTCAACTGGTCTAAAAGATCATCTATCCTCGGGAGGGGGTAACGATTCTTGACCATCACATGATTCTACCTCTGGTAGTCTATGTACATTCATAGACTACCATCTTCCTTCTTTATGAACAAAACTGGAGCACCCCACGGTGACACGCTGGGTCGAAAAAATCCCTTCTCCATCAGATCGTCAACTTGAATCCGTAACTCCCTCATCTTAGAAGGTGGCATCACATATGTGGACATCGAGATCAGGCGGGCACCAGGCTGCATGTCTATCCCAAACTCAACATCACGTCGAGGGGGTAGAGTCACAACCTCATCAGAAAGACATTAGGGGATTATCGTATGACCTCTGGGACATCCATCATTCCTGCTTCTGCCGACTGCATTGACACCCCATCCACCATAGAAAGAAGTGGTTCCACATGATGACTCCCCACTTGATAACTCCTCTCCCCAACAAAAGACACATGCCATCCATCATCATTGGAGAATTCAATCCTTCTCCAATAGCAGTCGATGATGGAATGAACTGAGAATAACCAGTCAATGCCTAGAATGACATCGTATTGCTACATATGCAATGAAAGAATGTCTCCACTGGACTGATGTGGTCCCAACATCTGTCTACATCCCAAGAAAAAGTATGATACACTGGTTTGACCCGCAACTGGTGTTCTCAACACTAGGGGAACAAAAAGTCTCTCATCATTCAAACCTAGAGATTGGGATAATTCGGGCGTAACAAAGGAGTGTAAAGCGCCCGAATCAAACAAGGAAGAAACATGAGTTCTAAATAAACTGATTGTACCTCGAACGACCTCTGGTCTAGCCGGAGCTACTAACCTTGAGACTTGCAACTGTCCACGCCCAACTCCTCTACCTCACTGATCTCAACCACCTCCCTAACCATGCCCTGGTTGAGGTCCCTGAGGATCACCCTGGTGTCGGTCTCCTCCCGTAAGGTCATCCCTCGGTGGGCTATGGGCCTGCTGATGCTGCTGGAAAGGCCTCGCCGGCAACAGATGCTACTGAGGTGGGTGATGAAACTACCCACCTCCACCACATGGAGCTCAAGTCGGACACCTACTCTGGATGTGCCCAAAAACACAACAATAGAAACAATTTGGTCCTGGCCTTGTGGAAAAGGGGTAAGGGCCAGAAGCTCGGGACTAGAACTGATGAGGCCTAATCCCTGCTTGTCGAAACTGGGAAGTCCCTATCGCCAGAGACCTACTGCTGACCGCCTTACCCTTTGATGAACACAGCTGGTTCCCCCCTCATGGTGTGCCTCCCTTCGAGTGCATCCTCTCTACTATCCCGGCCTTCTTTTGTACTTCTAGGTACGTCAGATGAATGAAGGGGGTGAGAGAGTACTGAAGAGAAGGACTGAGTGCCTCCTCTAACCATCTTGCCCGAGACTCCTCATCCGGAAAGAGATCAGGGACAAAGTGCAAGAGATCTTTTAACTTGATCCCCAGCTCCCTCCCTGAAATGCTTCCCTGCTGAAGGGAGTGCATCTACTGTCTCTTCTCAACCTTCACCGTAGAGGAGATGAACTCCTCACGAAATTCCTTCTAAAAAATGGCCCATGAAACCTCTGCCTCTGTCTTCTATCCAATGAAAAGAATCCACAATTGACGCGCTGCTCCTCTCAGCTGACTGACGGCCAACGGAACCCAGTACTCTCTCAGAGAAATGAAAAAATGCAAGGTGATGGCTAGCTCCTCGATCCATCCCTCTGTTAAAGAGTCAGAAACGATGCCCTCATACTTTTTGAGGGTTTGTCAATAGAAGGAGTGTAGAGTCCTCTGCCAAAAGTCATCCTCCTCATCTTGGTCAACCCTCTGGTGGTCAACTGCCTTGATCTACTGGGCCTCAACCGTCCGAGTCGCTTGTGGATAACATCCGGGTGCCATAGTAGCAAAGTTACAAAAGAATTCCAAATCCCGAGTATCAAGGGAATTATTATTATTTTATTAAACATTTCTCACCAAGGTTCCCCAAATCAATTAAAAACACAATCATTATGAGGCATTTACCTTTAATAGGGTCTCTACCCTACAATAAATGTAGTCTCACTTTGGCATTTGATAGGCTCAAAGTCCTTGCATCGGATCATAGTGGGCCCTAAAATCCCATTTCCTAGCCAGTCCTCCATGGTCTATTTGAAGAACCAAGAACTCCTGAAATTGTTTCCCTACCATCCAATGCCATCCTCACTATGCCTAACTCCAAACTCCATCATATCCCTCAACCCCACACTCTGATACCATTCTGTCACGACCTGCCTTCACCGTTATGAGGGAAGGGACAACAGATGGACAAGCCCTTCCTTCTTTATGTTGATGGAGAGATAATGACCCCCGTGTCCCATCTCCAGTAGGCCTCCGAGTGGAGACTAGCACCAAGGGTATAATATTTTCACGATATGGGTTGCATTACCATTTTTAGTTAACCCAGATTTGGAGAAAGAATGAGTCATCACAAAACACCACAATGTATAGAAAACTCAAAGTAAAAAATCAAACTACAGGCATGTTTTAATAAGAAAACTAATCAAAGTAAAATTACTTAAAGTACAATACCCAACATGAAAGGAAAAAAGGCTAAGCAGAATCCAACATAGACCAACAGAAACTCCATCATCTAGACTAGTAAGGTCCCTCACAGCCTCCAAAGCCCTCCTGGAAATTTGAAAGTAAACGTAGGGTGAGCATACAAAGTATACTCAGTAGGAAAACATAATGCTCTCGTGCAAAAGTGGGGAGACGTCCTAAAGTATTGTGAGAAGTAGAATAAACATCATCTATCAAGGAATATATCCATCCCACCCCACCGACCATGCTCACCAAATAACAGAAGCAGTAATATAATAGTAAAGACCAAAACATTGGGGTACCCCGCACCACTATTTCCACCATTACCTAGCTTCTCATCCCTAACAGCAAACATACTTATGCTACCACGCTCTTCCGACCCGCACACACCTGTGCCTCACAAACATCCACATCCCTGCCCGCTCACACCTAGGCCTCATAACCACACATCCCTGCCTGCATACACCTGGGCCTCATCCCGAAGACACCTTCGAAAATAAACCCTAACCAGATTCCCTGCCTGAAAACACCTGGGCCTCATCCCGAAGATTCTTGGGAAAACAACCTTCCCAAAGTGTCCATGGATAAAAACACACCAAACAAAACCTACCCAAAGATCGTTGGGTGTTAGGTCACCTCCAGCCATCACATCCTATGGAAGAGGGATCATGAAGGAGAGTAACTAGGGGAAACACCCTTCCCCATGGAATGGGGTGTCCAAGACTAAGTTCCCAATGTGGGTGGGGTGCTACTAAACACAAAACATATAGTCACACATATATATATACCAACACACATCCCAACGTATGGCTCTTCAACAGATACATGAAGATACCCATGCACTGCTGCATCAGAAAACCGGCACACATCAAACAGTTCCCAGTTTCCCTATTCAAGTTATCATTTCATAAAAGTTCAGTATGAGTTAATCCCTTCACTACTAGGAAACTAATATGCACAATCACAGATGAAACAAAAATAAAACAAGAAGGAAAACCATAATGTAATTTAAGCATTCACACCAAGTTCTCTTGTAAATGATAACATTAAGTGGGATCAGTGGAAACCCTCGAAAAACTAGAACCAAAGAAAAACCCAACAAAACCATTGGTTATCCCCACATTAATTAATTACCATTCCACCCAGCTCATTATTTATATTCCACTTTTATTCATGTTCACAACCCAACCAGCACCCCTGCTGCCAAACACGACGACAACCACACAACAACTCATGCCATTCCAACCACACCATTTATAGCCCTGATGTTTACCCATCCAAAACAAAACACATTCACCCCTTCACCCATTCCATAACTAAACCATCCCAGCATTAAAAATTCAATCTTTTATATTATTTAGTTCAACTGGGGTGATCACACAAGGTTATGGGCATTCATATTCAACAGTGGAGTTTAAGTGTTTAACTGATTCATACATAATTCCCATTCACCAGACGATGCGTATAATAGACCATAGCATAGATACGTAAACAAAGTCCCCCAACAGCCATGATTTCTAGTAGGCCTAATGCCATTCAATTCATAACAACATCACATGCAAAGAATGGGTAAAAACATGTAACATAATTAACAAACTTCCTCGTCCCTGTTATTTAACCAGTTAATATCTTCATTACAGAATTGATTAAATTCCTCATGGGAACCATAGAACACCCACCATGCATGATACACAAGGAGGAGAGACAATGGTAAGATCCCTACCTGATTGATCAAGGATCGACGCTAAGTCCTCACGTGGAAACTGGAAATCAGTAGTAACAGGAACTCTATAGAACGTGATCATGGAAAACTTCACGGGGGTACAACTCATCCAGAGGAAGGGTATTCCTTGCACAGGGTGATAGAGTAAAAAGAAACCTAGGGATAAGATAAGCCTTTAGGATAAAAAGGCTAAGATACAACATCCCTGGGATGGTAAAGATATGGAGAAAAACTCGAAACTGCAGAAGAAGCGGGATCGTGGGTTGACCACAGGGTTGGGCGACCCCACACATCCAACTAAAAAGGTCCCCGCACTTCGGGGCTGTTAAAACCGAAGTACACCTCCTTAACCAATGAAGGACTACTCATAGGATGCATTAGAGGTGTTTCTGAAAACAGGGTTAAAGTAATGACCTAAACATATGGTTTTTCATTTAAGGAGGGTTTTTACTAATCATTTAATTTAACACCATTAATGGGCTTTAAAACAGGCTTAAAGGTGTCAAAACATGGTTTAAAAACCAATTCGCGCAAAAAGGAGGCGCTACTCGAAAACCCATGGAGAGGTCACCAGTAGGCTTGGTCTACCGGTGGACCAAGATACCGGTTGGCTGAGGCTACCGGTGGGCTGGGGCTATCGGTAGGCCGAGGCAAGCGGTAGGCCGTGAAGACAGGTAGGCCGAGGGCAGCGATAGGCCGAGGCTACCGGTAGGCCAAGGCGACCAGTAGGCCAAGGCGACCAGTAGGCCGAGGTGACCTGTAGGTTGAGGCCACCGGTAGGCCAAGGCCACCGGTTGGCCGAGTTACCCGTAGGATGAGGCCATAGATAGGCCGAGGCTACCGGTAGTCCGAGGCCACCGGTAGGCTGAGGAAAATGGTAGGCCGAGGCCACCGGTATGCTGAGGAAAATGGTAGGCCGAGGCCACCGGTAGGCCGAGGCGACTGGTAGGCCGAGGCGACCTGTAGGTCGAGGTGACCAATTGGGTGAGGCCACATATAGGCCAAGCTACCGGTAGGCCGAGGAAGCCGGTAGGCCGAGCTATCGGTAGGATGAGGCGACCGCTAGTCCGTGGCCACCTGTAGGATGAGGCCACCTGTAGGATGAGGCCACTGGTAGGGCAAGCTACAGGTAGGCTGAGGCCACCGGTAGGCTGAGGCCACCGGTAGGCTGAGGCCACCGGTAGGCTGAGGCCACCGGTAGGCTGAGGCCACCGGTAGGCTGAGGCCACCGGTAGGCCAAGGATACCGTTAGGAGTCTTAAACTTCTCCGAGAAGCTGGGATGGCCTTCCAGACCACCCAGAACACCCCAAATATCTGATTTTCACCATGTAATGGACCCCAATACCCCGGTCCATTACAATAAGTTATTTAATTCCATGGAAATGTTTTGATCAATGACCTTCATTTTTAAATAAAAAACATCTTCCACTCAATTTGACTTATTATTAAAGTTATTTATTCCCACCTTCATAACATGTAGTAATCTGAATCATCTTTCCTCTATGCTCATTAACACATGAATTTCCATATAATTCAATATTCATATTATTTATAACCTTATAAATATCACTAAAGTTCACATTTTTTATAATACATCTTGATAGATGATTAGACTTAATAACCACATCATTCACTTTAGACTTCAGCCAATTTGGTAGCTCATAATCACCAATTGTCCATTAGATTCACTATTAACCTCATTCCTTCTCCTTCCATATGTTTTATGAAAACAAAAAGAATAATGTGACTGACACTAATCATAGTGAAAAACAATATAATCCCTAAAAATATATTGTATGATTTAAATATCACAATCCATATTCTCAATATATGACACCATAATAATAAACATTCCATTCACTATCATTAATTAAATAATTCATGAAGATTCAAAAATATTTTTGGAATGTCCAAAGCATATCCACTGAGTGTGAAAAATAAAGAATGTTTAATCACCCATTTTTATGCAATGTTTAATGATCAAGCCCAGCTCAATGAACCATTTTATAGGTATTTACCCCAAGGTACCTCTGTTATAGATCCATTTCCACTTATTATATCTAGATAGGGAAGAAATTTCAATGAATCCACTCACTATATCCTTCACTAAAATTCAATGACATTTTCTGAAACTTTTAATTATCATGAGAAATAACCTTAGACGTATCCCTAGAAATATTCGATGAAATATCTCATGATATTTTACTAATTTTTTCTCATACAAATATTCAAAGGATAACAAAACCATTACATTCATGCTAATAATATATATCCAAACTTCCCATTGAAATGTATTACATCTTAATAGATATATATTCATTATATAACATAATAATCAATGTCAGAATCCTTTTTTACTATTGTCATTGTATAATTGGAAATACAAACAACAAGCCCATAAGTATGCTATGTCATATCCCAATATATTAATAAAAAATATCTCCTTTCATAGTCATAACACACATAATACCATTTTTCATTACCTTTGGAAAAGAAATATATGAAATGGTTAGATCAGATGCTCAATATGATTTAATATATATATTTAAACATATCATGAAAATAAGGTTTTTAGAAAATGAGGATGATACATGAAAACCATACACTACATATCCTAGATCATAAACATGAGTAATGTTATAAATCATGGTATTTTATATAACATGAATCCTAATTGAATCAATGATCTTTATCCATGAGAGTATAACATTATCATAGAACAATTTTTTCTAAAAAATATACATAATCATAGAAAATCATATGTTAATAATACCCACCAATACATTCATTACTTGTTAGGATTTAGAAAACCAACCATCTGCCTACTTCAAATATCAGATAAACTATCATTTACCCCATTATGGGCCTGAAATAACCTCCCATATACCTTTTTTTCGGCATGGGATGACAATATATTACTCTATTTTTGTAATGGGAAAACATCCCATATACCACATATTGGGATTAGAATGACGTCTGATGTACCCTTTGAGCTTATATAACATTAATCATTATACATTGAATATGATAAAGATATACATGCCCCCCATCACATAAGACATACATCTATTTTCTAAAATATCGTATAACAATCCAAATTTCATAAACCTTGATAATAAATATTTTCACAGTTCTCCATATTGAATAAGCCATGGAAAATGGGTTTTATATACATTTAATAATAAAATAACCTATGGAAATTAAATGATATTCATAAATATTATTTCATCATATTCCAAAACTATATATATAAAATAATGATCGTAATATTGGATCATATCCCAGTAGATATTAAGTTCCCTTAAGGATGTCTTCATAGGTAGAAAATGTTAAAAAAAGAAATAACCTAGAAATATTATATAGTTAAATATTATTTCTTTGATAGTCACATTTTCGAAACTATAAATATCCAATATATTGTGTAAATCATTATCTTTGAAATTAATCTTTAAAACTAATATTGGATTATTTAAAATGATTTAAAATTTTTTATAATTAAAATATACATCTTATATTGATTTTTTTTAAAACATAAAACTGATTCAAAATAATTTTATTTTAATTTAACAATTGAATCATACAAATTAATCTTCAACATAATGAGTGGTGAAAAGGGGGGAAATTATTCATATACTATCAGTTAAAATACAGATTTCATTCACATTTTCGGTAAATGTCCAATGAGCCTTATTCTTCTTAAAGACATGAAGATCCATTTTAAACCATTTTTAATTAATTTATAAATTGTTAAAAGTAACATTTAAAAATCATACAATAAATATTTAGAAAAAATTTCTAGAAAAGATAAACATGGAAGATAAATGGGTTTTTTTCAATGCGGGAGATAAGGTTCATTTTCTTTAAAAACATTCCTTATAATTTTAAGTAAAATATTGTAAAAAATAGTATAATTACATTTAATGTTTATGAATAAATATATTACAATAAAATAAAATAGTTTCATGTGAGATAGATCATAATATATCATCAGTGGATTCACAATTGAAAATAATGCACATAAAGTATGAGATTTTAGAAAAAATCCTTAATACATTCACAATTTTTTTTTTCTAAGACCCATGAAAAAATAATATAAAATTAAATATAAAATATCATGAAAATTAGTATATTAGTGATATAAAATTTGAAAGGGTTTGTATATACACCTCATTAATGATGAATAGTGCATAATATGACATATGTCACAAAGATTGAAACTTGAGACAAATAACCCTTATACATTTGGTAAGATATAATCCATAAACCCCATGAAAATGATATCATAAAATGTATATTTGAATCCCAATAATATTAGGTTTAATAACAATAATATACACTCATTTTATGTATATACATAACATAAAATATATTGTTTTTGAATAAGGCATATGTCTTACAAAAGTAAATTGTGAGATGAAAATCCTTTATCTTATGTATCGACATGATTCATACAGGTGCGAGTCTAGAATATAATAAATATAATATTATTACAAATATATTAGGTAACCATAATTATATATATAATACGATATATTATTTTATTATTACCTTTTATTAATCATTTACTAACAATTCATTTTTAATGAGAGTTATCAGTTCCCCAATTCATTTTTTCACATATGTTTTGTTTTGGAATTGTCATTCATCATACATTGATCATACTTAAATCATACAGATAATGTTAAAAATGATAAAAATATAATTTATATTCATTATATAATAATTTATTGCAATCCATAAATATAACAGATAAAAATGAAATTCACCATTCATGGAGATGATAAGCCATATATACTCGGGAATGTTGTTTCAATTTTCATGGTGAATATAATTAAAGTAGGAAAATAATATATTAAAATTTTATAATTTATTTCATATCTATAATATATGTTCATAACATTACCCTAATAAACTCACATGCAATGTTTTAGTGAAAATGGAATCACATCGCTTCTCCATGAGGTTCTCCATCATATACATAATCGACGTTGTAACATCACCCATGAAAAAGAATATAAGAGGTTATTTGTGTATAAAAATAAAATAATTATAATTATGTTAAAAATGTTATAATTTTTTATTTAATATAGCCATATTACCTTACAATTGAAACCGAAAAAAACACATCACATCGGCCCAAAAGGCCGTACTCTTCCATACACACGCGGTAAGATATTGTTTTACAAAGGGTCGATGGGCAAGAAGTTATATGTGGAATTATAATTATAGAGGTATGATAATATCATAAATGATATATATATATATATATATTAAATATATCATCATATTCATCCATGATATTTGGTAATGTAACATGAACAAAATGGATTCGTTATTCTGTAGTTATCCGTACAAACAAATTATTATTTCATATCCCATTTTATAGAATAGGATAAGGATATTTGTTTTTACATAAACATTAAAAAAATTTCATTGTATTAAATAAACATAATTTATTATATGTTCATAATCTAATTTTAATTGAAGGGGTGTGGGTTGAATTAAAATAAAATGTTCATCTTGGGACATAACCTCATTTTCAGAGAACAGCTTTTGGTTTGCGCCAAAACACTTTTTTTGATGGATTTAAGACCAAAATATTGTATTTATGATGATAGGAGGGATATAAATTTTTATTATAACAAATTTTTAATCTTATTTCACAATTTTATTCACCAAATTTGAAATGTTATATTTAAAATTAAACCTATAGAGGTGATGAGAAAGTGGTTTTCCAAATAGAACATGTTCAAAAGTTTAACATAATTTTATATAAATACTCAACATTAAATCTATTATTTTGGAATAAATTTTATTATTAGATAAATAAATGAACTAGTTTTACTTTTAAAATAAATTTAAAATAATTTTTATGTTTTTAAATTATTTAATGTAAATGAAAATTATTAATAAGATTAAATATTTTTCATTATTGATAAATTTTTTTACTTTTCAATAAATTCACAAAACATCACTCCCGGATAATTTTTACATGATGATTTAAAAAATGAATAACACGCTTTCATATATATTTGGTAGAATTAGAATATTTTAACTTTAAAATAAGTATGTTGATAGTGAAAAACCTATTGTAAACGAAATACAGTTTTAATAGAAATAATTGGATTTATTTTTAATATTACCTAATATCATTTTCATAATTTACTATTTATGGTTTAAGATATGACTAAAAATATAGGTTTTTTAAATGTTAAATCCATACCATCATACTAGTGATGCTTAATAAACAATGATAGAGGAAATGGTTATCTATCTAAGTTTGTGTACCTAAATATTTATTTTCCTAATTCAAAAAAATCCAGAACATTACACTGATTCTAATTATTATTCCACAGACCCACACTTACAAATATGGAGATAAACATAAAACCCCATAACATATTAGTTAAATTATAATCTATTCAATTGATGAAAAGTTTATTTCCCTTATAAACATAGTATAAAATCATCTAAAATCATGGTACAATAAAAATTTATTCAATACGGACTGTCCATTCATATAACTCCCTTATTTGTATCCATTCATAGAAATTATTGTGTAAATGATGAAAATAGAATTAAATTGTGAACTAAAAATCTCAGTAAGAGGAAAAACAATTAAAATTAGGCATATTTCATACCCCATTTAATAATTATAAAAGTGGAGTAGTTAAATAATAAACTATAATAGATTAATCAATTGGAATAAAATGATATAATAAATGGGGAATTTAATATTACTTTATAAAGATGCATAACATAAATAATATAATATAATTTGATCATTGAATATCAGAAATATGAATATAAAAACAATATTATCATCAAAATAAGGCAACGTTCATTCCATAAGAACATAACAATGTGAAAAAAAATCATTTTATGGATTGTGTTTACTCTCCAGTCCCATTCATAATATCTAATTAGATATAATACCTTAAACATATTTTTGTATATATAATTTTTGTCCCAACCATACTATCATAATATGATAATTAATATTTGTTTCTCAATAAGAAAACATATAAAAATTCATCAATAACAATATGAAGATAAACCCATGGATATTAAATGAGTAACCAATGGAATTATGTAAATTTATAAGTAAATACCATTAAATTGAATAATAAAATTATACATTATTTACACAATAAAGGTAATGGGTACCAAAATATTGTTAATAATTACCCCTAATTCAATTTTTATATGATTATGTACATCATCACCGACCAAATATTAGAATCATAGAACACATTTCATAAATTGAATGTGTTGGATGAAAAATTATGTTTTCACATAGAATATGATATGTAAATAAAAAAAAATTATGATTAAATTTTATTATGGATATTTCGTTTCCACTGATCCACATGTATATTGAATCATGTTCATAAATGAGAAAAATAATTCCATGTGATAGATGGAGTGTGGAACAAAATATAATTACAAGATACAACAAGAATATGAAAGATCCCCTTTTGAACAAAGTTATGCATTGAAAATAATATTTTTATTGAGTATATGTGAATATACATTCATCATAATTTAATTGAAAAAATAATGCAATCATTCATAATCATCATGTTTCATCTATGATGATAGTACATGGATTATGTAACAATATATAAAAATGAACACTTAGAGTTTTTTATTGAATCAATATCCCGGATAACTTCTTACGTTCTCTTACTCCTAGGATAATAAAACTTATAATAACTATATAAATTATTAACAACATTTTAATTGTATAATTATATATTATTACTTCATTAAATTCATTTATAATAAAGCTTGGTTCATTTTATAAATTAGTATATTTCATGTTGATCGTTTCGAGGTTGCTCGGTTCATAATCAGCAAATCTATTATGGTATAAATATAGTAGTAAAAGAAAATATCCCTCAGGTAAAATATAGTTGAGAACAATAAAGGTATTATTTAATTTAATTCGATAATAAATTTAATTTTTGAGGATTTGTATTAAATACCATTCATATATTCGTTATTATAATTCCTGTACTTTTCTATTATAAAATGAAAATGATTATATACTTTTAATATCATTTTTATGATGAATATTTTACAATTATAGACCAAGAATCGTTAAATTACATTAATATTCATATTATATGAAATCATGAATAAAATTTAAATAATATTTATCAAGAAATTGTTTTATAAAAGGTCACCGATCACTTAGGCAGTATAACTCTAACAATAAGAGTGATATTTTAATAAATAATATTAATGAAATTAAAATAAAATAAATGATATAAATTTTTATAAATATATATTATATTGATTTAATATATTGAGGATAATTTAAAATATTATTTATTTTAAAATCTTTTATAGAATAATTTAAATGAAAAGGCCCAGTATTTTATTATCCAATACTTTAACGTAATAATGAAATATGAAATTGATATGATATGAAGAAATTGATAATTTATTAGGAAAAAGATATAAAAATATTGAAATAAATATAGGAATAAAACAATTCTAGTATATTAATTTTATTTTTCATCTATTTTATAGAAAATTAACACTATATAACAAATTAAAATTGAGGATTAAGAAAATATCTATTTTGACATGGTAATAGTTATAAAAATGGGTTAGTTGTAAGGAATTATTGAAATATCCTAATAACTAAGTAATATTTATAATCATATAGTTGATACATATATACGTATATTGTGATTTTATAATGTTAAATTGGTTTTTGTCAGATATTATGATAAATGAATTTTTAAATAAGTGGACAGTCCAAGAATATAAATCCATACATTAATCATGAGTCACCTCCATAATATTGAGATTATCCCATTTGTTAAAGGTGTATTTTCTTGACAGGAAGCTTAGTTATGCTGGTAAGAATCGGTAGGGATGTAATTTTGTTGCTATTTATCAAGTGAAAATGTTTTTGAGATTTATTGGAATCGTTTGGAGGAGGTGTGTTTATATAGTCATGGGGGATGGGGTTTCTAAAAACATAAATGATTATTTTCACATTTATGCCCCAAAAATTTGAATAAGGGCGATTCCAAATATTTTTTTCTTTATTATTGAAAAATTAAATGTTATTTGAGAATATAATCAATCTAAAACAGAATCTAGTAATTAAAACAGTTTTTCTAAGGTAAATAATAAATTAACAGTTTTTTAATATAATATATATTATTTCTGAAAAAAATGTACTTATAAATAAATATAATCCACTTCAATAAATTATTTGACCCCATAAATTCAATTTAGTTCATTAATTTTTATATATAAATTTACTAGTTATATCACATAATTATTATTCAATAATTGTAACAGTATTCATAAACGAATTACATTTACTATTCAATTTTTTTTAAATACTAAAAAATTATCCCTAGTAAAACATAGAAGTGGTCATACCAAAAATAAATTTAAATTTATCAAACTCAATTTATAAAATAATAAATTTTAAATTTTACCAAAAAACATTTGTTATATGAAAAAATTATTTCGAGTAAAATAATTTAACTTGTTAAGATTGGTTACATTAATTTTTTATTCTATAAAAACTATTATTTTATTTATAATTAGTTACTTTTAAATGTTAAATATTTAAAATTTATGAAATTATTCTTCACATTATGGATAATTTAGCAATAAAATATATAATTAAGAAAATGTTTTTGTGTAAAAAAAATTTAATCAGTGATAAAAATTATATGGCAATGACCATTTTACATTTCCAAAAATAGCTTTTCATTACATTATTACGATAATTGATAATAATAAAGTATACAAAATTTTATTCACATTTCCAAATAAAAGTAATAAATATTTCAAAATTTAATTTCAATATAGATCAATAAGTTAAAATTTAAAATAGATAATTTTCGCTAACAGAATATATACATTCAGTTTGATAAAAATAATTTATAAATAAAATTATATCTAATATAATTATAAAAGTATGATAATTTATTTTTAATGAAAATATTATATTTAATCATTAATAAAATATTTTACAACAAAATTTATATGACTCTATCATAAATACATAATAAATTATTATTTTGAGAACATGTATAACATTATTTTAAAAATATTATTATTAACAAATAATTACAATAAATACATAAAAATAAAACTAATAATTAGTTTTTTATTAAGAAAATTCAGAAAAATAATAAAAAATATAGTATATATATATTTGAATATATGAAGTTCCTGGAAAATGGAAATATGAAATGATGTATAATAATTGTAGGAATATAACCCCTGAAACCCTTTGGTTGTTGGTTCGAGGCCAATAACATATTCAACCACGAACGGTTTTCACCCATATTTTAGGACACCCATTTTCTAATAAATCATCTTTATAAATAAAATTCTATTCTATGTGAAAATATATATATGAAAAAATTATTTTAATTATTATTTATATAATTTTTTGGTTTAAATTTATATGAATAATGCAATTCATTTAGGAATTACATTTATATTTTGGGATATAAAAGTTTTCCACAAAATAATTTCAAATAAAGGATATTAAATTCCAACATATATTCCCTATTCTCTTAGGCCCCTTAATTGAGTTACCTAATTTCCCCAAATATCACGATGACACACTTTAACATAAATTAACTAGATCCAAAGTTGTGTTTAAGAGAACCATGATTATGCAGTATATGAGATCATAAGAGGTTCTACGATGGTCTAAATCACAATACAGTAAAAGAGTAATCCATTGGTTATGACATCATGAAATATATAGAATAAATATGGTCCTTACTATATAACCATTATTAGGGTTTGAAGCTCCCATTTCTTATATATGAACCCCCAAAATCTACACATTTTAATGAAAATATAGGATGGGCATAGAACAAAGAATCAAAAACATATGTTATCATGAAATCCATTCCTAGGCCTCTAATGATTTCCAACTAGGTTCCATATTTTCATTGGCCCATTATTTAGGATAATTATTTTGATAAAAGGCATAGCTTACTCTCTACAGCATTAATTACCCCACTACTAAGTCATATATGATGGAATGCTAATAATCCTATATAAACGACAATAAAAGGATTCATGACAATCCATATATAATGATATAAAATGTACATCATTATTTATTTTTTTATGACAAAAAAAATTTACCACAATGGATCTTGTATCATTCAAATTAAAGAAAATAAATTTCCAATTAAGTTCCATCAAAATAGACTAAAAACCTTATATATTTATATACATATAAATATTTTGGGGGTCAAATCACCAACAACATCTTCTTGTTTGGAATCTTCTTCCATACCTCCTAATATTCTCACATGGGAAACCCATAATCTTAAGAATATTAATTGGGATAAGGATATAACTAATAAAAATGAAGTATTGAATTTTATTAGAACAAATCAATAAAAATTAAATCATTTTTATCCAAGCCTACAACTAAATATAATCCCCAAATAATCTATTTCATATTAATTTTAATTGTATAATTAATATTGGCCCCCTAAGTTCTGTTTCCTAACCATTTCCTTTTTCATGGTTTCATTCCTATGACTATTCAATGAGACATAAAACACATTATCCTACCTTTAGGATGAAATGAAACTCCAAAAAAATTGAAATACCATTGAATGGTATAAAATTAATTATCTCAAATATAGTTTTTTTACAAGAATCTTTTGTCAAATAATAAATGGTTTAATGGTAACCCCATCTCCCCACCCCACATACCTCATTACATATTCCATAGATCCCTTCAATACCTTCAATTTCAAATGTCCTAAATCCAAAAAGACAACCTTAATAAAAAAATTATCATCATTTCTATTTGGGGTTTGATTTTCAACTTCTCATAGAATGTTGATATATTTTTTATTATTAATTATTAAAAAACTAATATATAATATGATCATAGTTCTCTTGGTAATATTTTCATTGTTAAAAATGAGATATTAAATGATTACAGACTTCAAAGTTTTGGTTTATTTGATGAAGATGTTTGATTATCAACCTCTCTTAGAACAATAGTTAAGTAAGCATATTTAAAATTTAGTTTTAATGTGTGTGTGTGTGTATATATATATATATATTGTCTCTGTGTGTTTGTGATTAAATATAAATCTATAAATTTATAAATAATTACTAATAAGAAATATAAATTTTAATTAATTCAAAATTATTTATTATAAAAAAGTAATCTATAATAAAAAAATTAAATTTAAATTACACTCTAATAAATATTTAAATGCAATAAATATTAATTGTAAAATATAATATACTAAATAAATAACAATTACTAAATTAATATTAATGAATAAATAACTATGAAAAATGAGTTTTTAATCCTTAATCATTAAAAATTACTAATTAATAATTTATATTACAAAATTACCTTTTAATTTTTAAAAACTAATAATAATTTTTTTTTAAAAATTAATGATCACATGAAATTGAATTGGTGGAGAGGGAACCTATGGGAGAACAATGAAAAAACCATAACACCAACCATCGATCCATTATGGATGTAATTTTTGGGAATGATCAATTTTTTCATATTTACAGAGAGTCAAATACTTCAACACACATTGAATCAAATAGATACCATCACACGTGGTCTCATAGAAATCACTATTTTTAAAGAAGGGGGACAATTAATTTGTTTCAATCTATACTTTCTTCTTGTTGGAATGTTTATTATGAATATTCCCATAGAAATATTCCTATGAAATTACCTCGAAGGTATTATATTTTTTGACCATTGATGTGGGAATACTAAATTTTTTGCATGTGTTTTTCTAATTCACGACTGAAAACTATTACTATTGGCTTAGCGTGAGAGGCATGCGGTCCTTAATTGGATATTCCATGATGTAATTGAATTGGTCCCTAGATTTAAACACTAATTTTGAGCCCATAATAGCTTTTAACAAGTTATGGATCCATAGTTTATGCTATATTTAATTGAACATGGTTACATTTTTCAATTGATAGCTTAATTGGGAGACCACTTCAATTTTACAATGCCTTTATAAAACACAGTCAACTATTTTTTCAATCACGTATTTGATGGAATAGATAATTAATGATCTATTACACCCTAATTTTGGATTCAAAATGCTTAATCTATATTCCTATAAGATTTGTTTTCATCGATAATATTCCAAATTATTGTAGTAAATGTTTTTAAATTTAAAATTCCAAAAAGGAATGGAAAAATAGTCCTTGTGATTCATTCCCACATAACTGATAAAATTCAATTTATGTTTAAAAATTAAATTATAAGGGATGTATTTTTTTTCATATGGGATTGTTGGTGAAATTTTTGATAAGGATATTTATAAAAATTTGTATATATATTTTATAAATATGTCAATCAAATATTTTTCTCAAGATTTGTTAATAGTGTTCATAAATTTTAGTATACTAATGATGATAAGGTGAATCTTAATAATCAGTATCTATATTATTTTGAGAGTAAATGATTTATCTAATCCTCATAAGTTGAGTAAAGCAGTATCAAATATGATTATAGTGAATCAATAAATGATTCATATGACCAATATTATTATATTGGTGATTCATACATTAAATTGAGTGGTAGGAAAGGTAAAAAACTAATGATTCATTCACATTCTTCATTAATCAGGGTCATTGGAAGAATAAAAACCTATATGATACTATAATATTGAGATAATGTTTTTTACATGATCCTCAAAGGACTATAGGAATGAAAACATAAAAATAAACCCAAAACCTATTGTTTCTAAAAACCTTATTGCATCCAGTATTGAATATGAATTGAAAAAATCATTAATAATCATGAATTTGAACTTAATTTAAGGTATTCATTTGATTTTGATGAGAATTTGGTGTAATAACATGAATCTTGGATTGGTTATCTAGATACAATATGTTTCATAAAATAAAAGGATAGAGAACATAAATTGGAGACATTCCTTTAAATTTGAAGGTGAATGGTCCTTAATATGGTGGATAAATTATATCTTAATCCCAAATTTATTTTTTTGGATATTCCAAAGAAATTATTATTTTTACTATTGGATGTATTATCTCTAATAATTTCAATTTCAATTAGTTGCCTCTTTTCTGTGATGTTTTTTCCAAGATATTGATTTATGTGGATTTGACCATTGTTTGGAATGATGTATTTGGTTGAGTTAAATAAATATTTTTCTTTATATGGGTGTAGTTAAGATTTAAAGAATCTTTTTTTGTCAGAAAATTTTGTTTTATATTATTTATTTCATATTCATGATTCTATTTTCTCAATGCTAGGAATTTTTTTGCATCCATATAAGTTGATTTCACATAGAGTAAGAAAGCTTATAAGATTTATGATATTTATAATATCGATAGAGGTCATTTTAACTATTGGATGCTTCTGTTGACTATGTTGAATTATGATATTATGGAGGATGGATTGATGTTTCCAAACTCAACGTTTATTTACTTCTCTATCTTGGGATTTGATTATTTTTTCTACTTATTTTATATCATTATTTTATATTAGTGATCCAAATTTTTAAAAATTGGTTTGGATTTTCATTTCTACTAGATATTATTTTATATTGTTAGATGATTTATTTGTATCATGGGGATTCCATAGTGGAAATATTTTTTAATGTTGGGACCTTGATCATGGGGCAGTTACGGTCAATTGGAATGGGTGGTATTAATGTTACTCCACATATTTCCCATTTCTTATTTTTCATGATTTTCTATACACTCGAGAGTTGGGTGAAATGATTCTAAGGAAATTTTGGAATCAATGAAAATATATTTCATTTCTTCTGTAGGGAATTCTTATATTTCTTGGAATACATATCTAGTCATTGTAGTGACCATTGAAATTTGTGATCGTGATTTTGAAAGGTTTTCTTCTATAATATTGATAACTAGATGAACAAAATTTTTATTTTTATTTTGTTGATGAGATATGGAGTCATAGGTACATGTGTTTAATTGGTCTAGAGTAAAGTGTAATAGAATTTACATGGTAGTTAAACTCCATTGACATCTTGATCTAGCACTTGTTTGTGAGAATATGCTTCAATTTGATTGATCAAACTAGATCAATCAGATTTAATACTTCCTATGATGTTGCCACTCTTTGAATTTTTTCTATATCAACTAGATTCCTTTATGAGAATGAATTCATTCAATTTTTAATACTATTTAATGAATACACATGGTGTTAATATTTTTTATTTTTACTAGCCTAATAGCTCATAAATCTCTAAATGGCGAAGGATGGATTCTTTCAAAGATGAACTAATCTATTTTTATCCACTACATTAGATTTGTTTCTATGACTATTTGTAACATTAAATTTCTTTATATCATAAGTTCATTGAACATTATGTTTTCTAGGAAATTTTTAATTTATTTAATAAATATTTTAGAGGTATAGGTTTGGAGATGAAATCATGCCCAATATTGTATCAAATAATAATTACTAAATATTAAAATATTAAAATATAATATTTATTAATTATTAATTAATCAGTTTTTTAATAATTGATATAAAATAAATATGAATAGTTATCTATTAATAAAAAATTTAAATAATAAATAAAAATAATTATAAATAATAAATAATATTTATTACAAAATAAATAATTATTTAATTATGTAATATTTAATTAAATATTTATAATATTTTATTAATGAATCCAGTAATTAAATTAAAAAACCCTCTAATTGTAAAGAATAAGAAGAAATAATAAATTTAATACTTAATGATGTTTTTCCCAAAAAAATTATACAAAATAAAATAGAACATTTAACCATATTTTTGAAAAATGCCAATAAAAACCAACCACTAAATATACATAGTCATTCTCTCTAACTGGTATTGGTGGAGGTTCTGATATGGTTCTATATATATGAAATCAATATTTGTATTTGATTCAAACACAAATTTAGATTTAAAACACAAATTTTTATCAGTTTTACATACAAAAATGGGGGAAGGAGATAATTTTATATTTATAATATCATCAAGATGTGGTTTTGGGATTATAAACCCTAAAACATGTTTTATTAAAAAACTAGTAGACTATATGATATTAATGGATTATTATTTAGTTTTGTGTTATAAACCATTAGTTGTTTTATAAAAACCATAATTTTGTTACCACTTTAGAAATACGTGAGAGCCTAAAAGTTATTTATATATAGAGACCATGATTGGAGATGGTGCTATAAAGTAACCCAATAATGAAAAATAAATATCTTGAAATGATTATTAATTTAAGAAGATGATGGTGGTTAGAATATTGAAGAATATCCCAAGGAATGATTAAACTCCCACTAAACTGAATAAGACTAATTTCATATATTCAACTAATTTTATTTTTTTCTCCAAATTTAAAAAAAATTATGTCAAATCAAGGTAATGTTTTTTATATATATCGTATAAGTTATCCCACTAAATATGTCTCCATAACATGAAATAATTAATTAATATATTGCCCTTAAATAAATCAATATGAAATTCAATCCATTTAGAAAAATTATTATCAATTGGAATTAAACCAAGAAGATGATTACATCTTTATTACATATTTATTTTTTAGAATAAAAATATTTATTAAAGTGTATTCACCATAATAGAATTATTTAAATGATGTGTTCAAAAGAAATGTGAAAATTAATTTTACATAATGAACATGTATTTGAAGTTGAAGTAAAAAATGTGAATGTAGAAGGAAATAAAATCTATATTTCTCCCTCTAATGAAATAGATTTGTAGTAGGAAAAAATATAAAAATGTTATTTTATGAGTACTGGGTAAATGGATTACAAAATGAAGGAAATAAATCTTGTGATCAAAAAAATTGAAAATGGGACAGTTTCATTACAATAAAAGAGGAAAATAAAGATCCATTATATATAATCCTAAAATTGTGTTGTTCAGTAAGACATAAATATTTAATTGTTAATAAAATGATTAATATTATATATATATATAAGTAATTATAATTGAAAAATGTTATAGAAAATCTATTACATTTATGGACTTTTCATACAAACCAAGGACATGTTTTTTGATGTTATTCACCTTAATAAAGAAACACTTTCCAACATACCAAATCATAAAAATATATATCATCTATGAATTAACTGGGATATGTTTTATATGTTGTCACCATATTAATATAGAGAGTTACTAAAATATTAAATGTGATGTATGTGAGAAAGGAAAATTTATCAATTTTATACCCATGGAATGGAGGGTTTGGAAGGATGAAATGATGATAATGTTGAAAAATTAATTCCAAGTGTTGGATGAATGTAAAAATGAAAACAATAAAAAATTCATCAGTAAAAAGGTTTGGATTATTCAGAGTATCTTTCATGGAATGATAAGGAATAAATACAGATGAAGATGGAGAAATATCTCATATTTCTTGTAATAATAATGAATTCTTAAAGGAATAATCCATAAATATAAATTAATCAATGTTGGGAATAATGAATTCCAATGTAGAGGATAATAGTGTATACCTATGAAATTTATAAATTTCACATGAAGGGATGAGAGGAAAACTCAAGGAGTAATTGTAAAATTGAGTATAAAATATGATATATAATTTATTAATGGGTCATCAATGAAAAATTTGTTACAGTGAGATAAATCTCATAAATGATGTTGGATACCATAATAATGTAGTTGAATGGAGAAAACAATAATACTAAAGAAAAAATTTATAAATCTCATATAACATAAAATGTTACCACAAATAATGATTGTAAGGATGACAGAATCAAAGGATTCATTAACCATGAAAAAAATATTCCATGACATAATAATGATCGAGATGTCACACTCTACCCATGTATTTAATTTCATTAAAGATTATTGCTACAGTACATATTTAACGTGGAGAAATGTTATAGGGGTGATTTCTAATTATTGGTTTTTTTATAATGTGTTACGATTATAAAAGAGAATCGTGATGACCTAAACTGTTATAAATAAAATCCCTTTTTTATTTTATTAAATTTTTTATTATATAATATGGTTATTAAAATCACAAGAAATTATTATTTTTATAAATCCAATTGGATTTAAAATACTATTACGTATCATTACTATTGATAATATATTCTTTGAATTGTTATCACATGATTAGTATAAATATAGGGTTTTCAGAAATCCAATTGACAAATACAATGGAAATATTGTCCTCAACCAGTAAGATCATACACTATAAAAGCCATTTATTAAAGATTCCAAGGAATATTGAATCTCTAAGATTTCCCCAAACCCATGCCCATGTTGAGATCCAACAACATAAACATAAGAGAATGAATTTATGGGATAAGTTCAATCTCATCGAGATCATGACCCAAACTATGTTTGTTGAACCACCCCATAAAAATATCACCACCAAAAAAATTAATCTTAGGGAGTTATGGTTTTAATAAAAGGATATATATCATGGGTCAAGAAATATGGTTATTTACATTATTTTTTGTATATAATAATTAATATATTTTCATCCTATTATTTTATCTTCATAAATAATTTTAATTATGATAAAATAAAAAAACAATTTTATTTTTCGTTAATATTAAAATTCAATTAATTAATTAATAAATTAATAAATATTTTAAATAAATAATATTTTAGTTAAATAGTATTATTATATAATTTTTTCTAATATAAATGTTCATATAATTTTAATGGTGTCAAAATAAAGTTTTATTAGGTTTTTAAAATTGTTAGTGTAAAAAAAACTTTTTTTAATAAATTATTATTTTATTTTAAAAAAATCACACATTTATTAAATTTATAGATAAAATGAATATTATTTTTGGAATTGTAATTTCAGAATTATCTAGTTGTTAATTGTTTTTAATATTTTGAGATGATCAAATTTTCGGGTAAAAATTAAATACTTATAAATATAATTTCTTTGTTATGACATCATAATGACCCAAAAGTGATGTTATGAATACTATAAAAGGAATCCAGGACCAAATAAATGTTTTTTATTTTAATATAAATTGGTTTTGTGTTTATTAAATTTATTTTATAATGAAATTATATTTCCTCTCAAACATATAATATATTTTTAGGTAATTAAATCAATTCATTAATAATGTGACTCACAATGACATAATCAAGGGTATTATTTAATTATATTAAGCAATTGAACTTATAAAATAATAAAAACTAGTCGCGTTTAGTAGATAAAATCTGAAAGATCCATGGAATGGTTTGTGTTTTAGGATATTTTATTATATAGGGTCCAAAACCAAAATAATAAAGTAATCATTCTCTATTCCAATATAAACCAACCAATGATTCCATTTATCGTCTATCAAAATCGATGGAGAATCTCAAAAATCTGATATCCACTCTCTAGTGTCCGCCCATGGTACCCTCGATCACAAAACAGTCACCTCCGATACTTGTGGAGTAACACAGTCAAGTAAGGGATCGTCACATTCTCATCATTATTCATGTTTTGGTATTTTATTATGAAATCTATTTCCAATTCATTATAATTGTATATATATTTCCATGTCCCTATTTCTTCCAATTTTATGTTCAAATGATGAGATACCCCTCTCTCTCTCATCAACACATTCTATGAATTCTAATGTGACATAGTAATTTGTTCTAAAATTCCTCTAGGGTTTTCCATGCCAAAAAAACTATGTAGTGAATAACCTAACCATTTCGTATTAAGGGTGTTACAATTTAAACACTTACAAAAACTGTAATTGGGACATACATATATGTATTCCACGCTATATGACCATGAAATAAAATATGAGGAAGAATGAATCTAGGTTTTATGACCTTTCTGCTACACTCAATAATGAGAATTATTTGAATATGACCGGTGTGCCCATAATTATATAGCACTCCAATGCATTTGTTATTCATTATTATCATGATATGTCTTTATGGGACATGGATTGAACCTTGTTCCTTTATTGAAATTTGACTACATTTTTTCATGGTGGTTTGGCCTTGAACAATCTTTCTGATGCAATGTTATATGTTATTTCCATATTTCTCATGTTATGTTTATCATGATATATAATGCATTGTCGTTAATATTCCTCTTTTTTCTCATTTGTATACAAATTGTATGAAATATAATATCTTATTCATTTTATGCCACGTTTATTCCATTATTGGGATTTAAATCTCACCCCTTCTAATGTATGTCCCTTGGTTATCCTACGGAGTTTTAAAATGCAATGGATCTTTAGATCCATGTAAAAGATGTTTTTAAGAATTTTGATGTATCCCATGTTCAGGATGTTATGATATGTACCTAATTACCAATGACACTAGAATTTTTGATCATCCTATTTTATTATTCATTTATTAATATTTTTAATCATGTTTTAATGTTAAATAATGAGTAGGGTTTTTAAAGTTGGTATCGAAAGGAATGTTTTGTTATTTGTGGGATTAATATTAGAAAAATATAGAGAAAACATTTGGGATAAGTCTATATATAAGAAAACATCCCTAATGTTTTGTAAGAACAGAGTAAGTGGCCTGTTTGGGAAATATTTCCCTGTCTAGATACTACAAGTGGACATGCATCTATCATATATGTACCTTGGTGTAACAAATCCAAATGGGTGTGTAGGGCCTAACCTGATTTGGCTTATTAAATGAAAACATGCATTTCTATAAACATAGATTAAAACTCCAAGGGTATGTGATCTATTAAATTTATATTCTCATTTTAATTAAATATTTAGGGAAAAATTCCCAAGAGAATATATGTTATAAAATAGATTCGGAAAAACATATATTGAAGCCTATAAATTCATATATTATTAAAATAAATGAAATTTATAATTAACCCAATTAATATAATTAAATTCTCATTTATGGGTTTAATAATTTAAAAATAATCACCACTAATTTTCTTTTTATTCTACAAAACTGAAGAATGTATGAGGAATCTGGAAAATAGTCAATATTATGGGAAATGTGATGACTTCCCCCAATGAGATTTCCAACTAGATAGGAGTCGGAATCACAAACATTATAAAGATGCTCAATTAGCATACTCAGGTTCTAAATACCAACCTGGATATATTAAAGTATTCGATATACTGTTAAGATTATACAATAAATGATTCAGTCCTTTATGGTACAATTAAATCCAACATTTAATAGACCATCCAACCCCTTAATTTTTAATGAATATATCAATATCATTGACCAGATGTCCTCTATCCTTCAATGTTCTATGTAAGGGAATATTCTATTGGATATTTTTGAATGGAGAGAGATGGTGATCAATGGTGGAAATTTGATCAAAATATGAATCATGGGAAGGTATCAAAGTGATAGGGTGGAAGTAATTTCAGAAAAAATATCTAGATAAATATTTTCCTCAGACTCGTTATCCTAAAATGGTAATATATTTATTTCCCTTGAGAACAAAGATGATAAATCTATTGGGGTGTGTGAGGAAAAATTAAAAAGAATTGCAGGACATGCCTCCAATTTTTCTTTTATCCTAAATGAAAGGATTACCACATCCTTGGTGGAACAAAACCCAATCTATGAAAATAATAATCAATATGAGACTTTGATATATATGAAAAAATTGTTTGATGTGACTTCAGAATCAAAATGTATGTCAAAAAATCACATGGGTATCATGGGGATAAGACATGGAATGTGGATTTTAACTCTGGTTACCCGGTGAATAAATATACTAGTTCTAAGAAATTTCAACACCCAACTTTTCAAAAGATGAAAAAGAACCACCTAAACTTTTCATAGGGGAATGAGGTAATGCTTTATGTGTGGGAAAGAAGGACATTGGGATAATTATTATTAACAAGAGAAAGATTCTAATGTGACAGAGGATTGGAATGCTCTATTCAACACTCAACGGACTTTTCATTTCATCAAATATAGAAAACCATTTACCTTTTCAAATAAATTCCTTATTTTAATGGTCTATGGAGACAACCAACTACATACAAGGATGCATGGGATATCGATTTCAATTAGAACCACTGATGTGGATCCTGAAATTGAAGTGGTGATAGGTATGATAATTATTCATTAATGAAGTGGTAATTAATTTCTTTATTCTAGTTCTATTCATTCCTTTATATTAGTAATGTTTAGTATAACTATTCCTATACAACAAAAAATATTATTAGTGGATTTGTCAGTGAAAAAAAATGGGAAAATTATTGTGTCCTAAGTATATAACACATCTCCTATAAAAATTTGATAGGAAAACATACTAGAGAACCTTGTCATACTTCCTTTGGGGGAATTTTATGAAATTATGGATATGGATTTACATTCTCTATATTTAGAAAAAATAATGTTCTATGAGATGGAAATATCTCCTTTTATTACGGATCGACATCTAATTCTGTTAAAATGAATGGAGGAGGATGCATCTTTTTTAGAACCGTCATCTCAAGAATGGATGTTATTAAAATAAGAGAAATCGTATTGAGATCTAAAAACTTAATCTAAGGAACGATCCTACCTTGAATACATTCAAATTCTGATGGAATGTGTTGATGAATTTCATGAGGAATTTCCTTCCCCTCCACGAAGATGGTAGGATGAATTTTCAAATAATCCTAAACCTGGAGATTCACCATAGTCCATGAATCTGTATAGAGTAACTATTGTTTAACTTTAGTATACGATGAAACTAATATTTTTAGAATCTAGATAAAGTGTTCATGATCATATGTGATTTATGATGGGCGACCCCCCCCCCCATCGTTAAGATGAAGGATATGTTAATGCTCCATTACATTGATTATTATGAGATCCAAAAGATCCTGATAATGAATAAGTATCTGATTACATGGAGTGAGAACTTATTTCATCAGCTACATGGTGAATAATACTTCTCCAATAAAGATATCTTGTTATGATATTGTCAATTATGGGTGACGAAGAAGGACATACAAAACAATACTTTTCATATAAGGTACGAGCACTCTAAGATAATTACGATGCATTCCAGACTCACTATTGTTCAGGTAAACATCATGGACATGATGAATATAGTTTTTAGATATTACCTTAATAAATTTGTGTTAATATTTATATATGGTATTCTATTATACTCCAATGCATGGAGGATAATGAGGATCATCTGATCAGTATGTTAAATTCCTTGCAAAAGCATAATCATTTTTTCATGTATTAAAAGTGTGAGTTATAGTAAAATTATGTCTCATTATAGGTATATATTTATAATAAATGGGACATATGTGGATACTAAAACTATATAAATTTTTTTAAGATGGAATGTTTTGACAGATAACCATATTTTTGTTGTATTAGTTTGGTATTATCAACAATTTAGGTGAAATATATCATGATTGTAAAACCCTCGAACCATGATAACTCAAAATGGATTCATGATTTCATGGAATGATGAGATCAATGAGATATTCAACGAGCTGAAAAAGAGACCTATCACTACCCATGTTCTCACAATACCGACCAATGTAGAACTTTTAATAGTATTAAATGATGATTTGAAGGGATTTGGTTGTATAAGGCTCCAACCTTAAACATTACTTAATCTTGAGTTATTACAAGATTACACCTTGAGGATCTTTTCAGGTTTAGAGTTTTAGATAATTAGAACATAAAACTTCCATTACATTCCACATTTAAACAAAGTGGTTACATAAAAGATAGTATTCCTTTTTCCCATCAATGGAAACATATTTAAAATAAAACTTGGATTCTTTCTTGACACTTCCTTGATACTATCATCATATCATGTACCATTCCCTTGACCTGTGAAAAACATTTCAAAAACTTGGGATGAGCATAAAAAGCTCAGTAAGGGATATAAAAATATGGAAAGGAAACATGGGTACATATACACATAAGAATGAAATCATACATTACACATAAAACATATGAACTTTAACATACCTCATCAAATTATGAATAAATCATAGAAATCATAATACATAAAGGTAACTTGAGAAATTCATAACATTCTTACGTAGGGAGTAACCCTCTTGGTTACGTTTGGAATACCCATCACAGTATATTCCCTAAATCTCTTCGGTGAAACCTTAACGTTTCACTCCTTTGGGTTACCCAATGCATTGGAGAGCTATATCGGGCTCACCCGCCCTTAGTTTATCACGGAACCACCCGTCTTCATAATAATGCCCATGAACCTCAACATAATTGTATCACATAAAACATGAATATAGGAAACATAACATTTCCACCTTTCAATCACAAGATATCAATACAACACATTGATATAAAAACAGTATGAAAACCATTTTCAATACCAAAACAAAATAATAGTAAAACATGGTATTTATTTTTCTTTTAAAAATAAGGTATGGCTTGTAGAGGAAGCCGAAACTCAAATAATGGTCACGGCGGCGGAGAAGTTGTTGTCACCGCATATGTAGGATAAAAACATTCCCTTTATTCATTTAGTAAACACTTCATATAAAAAAGAATCCTTTTGAAAAAACGTAAAAGTCAAAGGGGTTTATACACCGTATAAAAGAAGGTTGTGTATAAAACAAAATATGCCTCAATGAAAGGAGATTGAGACGAAGTCCCATACCTCAGGTCCTATTTGACTCGGTCGTTCTTTAATCTCCTGAATAATAAACTTGAGTTAATTTCTACTTGTTTACGAACCTTTTTCAAGTTCATTATTCCGTTTATATCACTTATTTCCATGTCATGAACACTATGTAATTATTTAAGTTAATAACGTTCGTTTTAACGATCATTGGTACTGGAGTAAAAAATAAACCCTTTATAATTACAGGTTGTTCATGTATCAATTATATACAGAATGGTATTCATGATTTAGATATCATATATATCATATATATCCATTACATGCATGCATTTATAATATTATATAACATTTAGAGGAAAGAAATGAAATGCACCGTTCATGGAGACGGTAAGCCGTACGTACTCATGAACAATGCTTCCATTTCTATTTTGTATTTTATGAAATGGAATCATAATAATATAAATGTATTTACTAATTCCATTGTAATATCATATATAATATCATAACTCCATCCTTTATATGTCCCACATATGGTATTAACGAATCAAATCACTTTGAGGGGGCGGTAGTCCGCACTTCGTTAAATGAAGATATCGCGTTTACCCATAATGGAAACCATAAAAGTATGCCCAAAATGATAAATACAGAAGCTTAAGGAAAACATAAACGTATTATATATCATATATAAATATAGTGTCATCTTAATGACCACCTTTGAAGGTGTTAAAAGAAAGTTGAGCAATCATCGTTTCGGGAGGCCGAAATTCGCCATCCACGGAAACAATATGTTCTTTAACCATTAGATGTAGGTGTGTGTAAGTGTAGATCGAATACTTATTATAACAAAATCCTAGTATATTTATGATACTGGATTTTTTACAAAATAAATGAATAAAAAGAGTTTAGGGGGTTTGAGAAGTAAAATAAAACAAAAGGACTCAAGTGAAGACATTACCTTAAAATCGGGTAACTCCCTTTTGTTTGAGCTCAAAGGCTTCCTTGGGAAGACTTCTGCCCAAAGTGAGGCTTCAAAGAGTAAGATAGGGAAGTGGAGAGACAAAATGGGTAGGGGTTGTCCGAGCCAAAGGATTTGGAAGTGTAGGTAAGGAGGTAGATGTGGGGGCCTTTTATAAGAGGAGAGGAGGGGCACTCTTGGAATGTAAAAGAATGTTACGTTATTTTAAAATGATTTTCGGATTCAAAAGGTCCCACATTGAAATAATTCGAGGTTAAGGTGATAAGGGTTCGAAATACACCCATCCAATAGGTTTTGGACATGTGTAGTTCATAGATTTTACATTATCATTTCATTTTAATTAAATCCTTTATTAATGAGGTAATCGCTCCATCATCATGATGTCATAAATAATTTAATTTATATAAAGTCTAAAAATTATAAAAAACTACATTGATATATGAAATCTTTTTGTCTTTCTAAATTATTTTTATAGTCAAAAATATGACTTGTATAACCCCATGTAAAAATTGTTTTAGTAAAATAACTCATGTTTGTGTCATTTTTACTTTAACATTAAATAAAAAGATATTAATGTCATTTTCCTACCAAAGTGGCTCCATGGGGTCCCCAAGTTGACCCATGGATTTTCTAGGTCGGCCATGACACATCAAATAAGGGTAGGACATGTGTCTATGTCATTTCATATTATTAAAACATTATTTTTACCTTAAACTACACAAATTACCACTAATCGCGATTAAAAACATAAAAGTTACTATTCACCAAAAAAAAAATTTAATCTCATTGAGCCACATTTTACTTCTTAATGACAACCATGTATGTCAAATTTTTGAAAATCAAAACACATAGGTGGTAAAATTTCATTTAAACGAAAAATCAGTTTTTTAAGTACCACTTAGTGGTTTCACTATTCATCAAAAAATTGAAGTTTTTCAGAAAAATACCAAAACTTCACCCCAAGCTATATTTTATATTCTGAATTCAAAAATGTTGTCTATTTTACAAAATTAAAAACATATAATTTGAAATAATTAATTTAATTATTAATTCCCGCTGTTAGAGCAAATAGCGTGTTTTTATGAAATAATAAGTATCAAAAGATTGACACTAGTTTAAGTACAATTTCAATGTTAAATTAATTACAATGACCACTATTGGATTAAATGGTAAAAATATATTCTAATTTCACTTTAAACCCAATTAAAAAGATAATCTAATCATATAAATAAATTAGATTAAAAAGCAGTTTTGATGTAAAATGCACTATTTTTCCCTATTCATTAAAAAAATGAACATTATCAGAAAAATACCAAAAATTCACACAAAGTAAATTTTGATGTCCCAATCATAAAAAATAAGTTTATTTTGAAAAAAATATCTTATAAAATTGTCAAAATATAGATTTAAAAATGGTTTTCCATCAAAAGGCAGTAAAACAATCTTTTAAAAATATTAGTGTATTCCATGCTTAAGATTGGATTTATTTTCATTTTAAGCCTCTAAAAACTATCTAATTCACTAATAGACATAGATAAAAATATCTATTATTCATTACATACTTGGGATGTTACATCCTTCTCGCCTTTAGAAAATAGCATCCCCGCAATTTATTTACTTATCGAATAAATGGGTGTACTTTTCCCTCATTGCATTTTCAGATTCCCATGTTGTATCTCCCATCAAGTGGTTTTTTCCACAAAACCTTTACCTGATTAATCACCTTATTCTGTAACACTTTCTCCCTATGGTCAAGAATCTGGACCGGTTGTTCCTCATAAGATAGGTTCTTTTCCAGTTGAACTACCTCTAGACTCAAAACTTGAGATGGATATGGCATATACTTTCTCATCCTCTAAACGTGAAAAATATTGTGTACCTGAGATAAACTCGGAGGTAAAGCCGCCCGGTATGCAACTGATCCAACTCTCTCCAGAATTTCATATGGTCCAATGAACTTTTGACTCAGCTTTCCTTTCTTACCAATTCACATCACACTTTTCCATGGTGAGACTTTGAGAAAAACATGATCACCAACCTCAAAAGATAGATCCTTCCTCCTGTTATCCGCATAACTCTTCTGCCTGCTCTGAGCTGTTCTCATGTGTTTTTGTATCAGCTGAACTTTTTCTGCCAACTCTTCTACCAGTTCTGGTCCCATCAACTTCCTTTCACCCACTTCATCCCAGAAATCTGGAGTTTGACACCGCTTCCCATATAATGCCTGAAATGGTGCCATATGTATACTGGAATGAAAACTATTATTATATGAAAATTCAACCAAAGAAAGATGTTTGTCCCAACTTCCCTGATAATCCATAGAGAAAGAACGTAGCATATCCTCCAATATCTGAATTGTTCGTTCTGACTGCCCATCTGATTGAGGATGAAATGCTGTAATAAAATTTAATTCAGTACCCAACGACTTTTGAAGGCCCTTCCAAATGTTAGAAGTAAACCTGGGATCATTATCGGATACAATGGAGAGAGGAACTCCATGTAACCTGACTATCTATTTAAGATACAAACGGGAAAGTTGATCTAAGGAAAAAGTATCTCGTATAGCAAAAAAAATGAGGAGATTTAGTCAAGCAATCAAAAATAACCCAGATTGCATTATTACCTCAAGGGGTCTTCGACAATCCCACAACGAAGTCCATGGATATATTCTCCCATTTACACTCTGGCACTGGTAAAGGCTGAAGCATCCCTTTTGGTAACTGCCGCTCTGCTTTAACCTGTTGACATGTCAAACACTTCACAATAAAATCAGCAATATCTCTTTTCATTCCATCCCACCAGTAATACTCCCGCAGATCTCTGTACATCTTAGTACTTCCAGGATGAACTGAAAACGGAGAACTATGAGCTTCACATAACAACTCACTCTTCAACTGTGAATCACAAAGCACACACAATCTCTTCCCAAATCTCAAAACGCGATCATTATCAATGTTGAATTTAGGAAACATACCTTTCTGAACCATCTCTACCTTTTCCTGCAACTCACTGTCTTGCTTCTGTGCTTTCTTGATTCTGTCTGATACAGAAGATTTCACTGATACCTGAAACAAAACATAATAACTTCATGCTCCAACAACTTCTATGCCAAATTTCATAAAATATTTAACCAAAGGATCACATTCCAAACACAACATTATTAATGAAGAATTACTTTTTTGACTCAAAGCATCGACCACTTTATTTGATTTTTCCGGTTGGTATTGAATTGTACAATCATAATCCTAGATTAATTCTAGACATCTCCTCTGTCTCATGTTCAATTATTTCTGAGTGAATATATAATTTAAACTTTTGTGATCGGTATATATTTCACACTTTACTCCATACAAATGATGCCTCAAAATTTTAAAAGTGAAAACAACATCAGCTATTTCCAAATCATGAGTAGGGTAATTTACCTCATGAGTTTTCAACTGTCATGAAGAATAATCCATTAACTGATCATTCTACATTAGGACACAACCAAGTCCATTCAATGAAGCATCACTGTAGATAACAAACTCCCCATTCCTGGAAGGTAGTGCCAAAACTGGAGCATTCACCAATCTTATTTTCAACTCCTGAAAACAATCATCACATTCTTTTGTCCAGATAAACTTAACACCCTTCCGAGTTAGCTTAGTCATTGGACTTGACAACCGTGAAACATTTCTAACAAACCATCGGTAATAGCCTGCCAAACCAAGGAAACTACGAATCTCCGTTACATTTTTGGGTCTTGGCCATTCTTCAACCACCATTTTTTTTACAGGATCAACAGTTATCCCATCATTAGAAACAATGTGACCAAGGAAAGAAATTTATTGCAACCAAAACTCACACTTGCTGAATTTCCCATACAATTTATTTTCTTTTAGGGTTTTCAAAATAACCCTTAAATGTCTTTAATGATCCTTTTTACTTTTAGAAAGCACCAAAATATCATCAATAAAAACAACCAACACTTTTCACCTGAGTCAACTGAGCCATCACTGCAACAAACTGTTTACTTCTGATTCTGACCATCTCTGGATACTGATTTCAAAGGTCATTTCCCTCTATATGCCTTCCCAGAAAAGCTGTTCTATTTCCACTATGAAAAACCTTTCTAAACACAGAAATATCATAGGCGAAGCAACATGGTAATCTATAAATGCTATATCATTTCAATTTGATCAAAAAAATTAGTTTTGGATAATAATTTAATAGAATTCTAACTCCCAAAGTTATCTAAACCGACCTCTGATACCAAATATAAGGCCCCGACCTTAAACCTTACTTAATCTTGAGTTATTACAAGATTACACATTGAGGATCTTTTCAGGTTTAGAGTTTTAGAGAATTAGATCATAAAACATGCATATATGAAACAAAAAATTTCCACCTTTCAATCACAAGATATCAATACAACACATTGATATAAAAACATTATGAAAACCATTTTCAATACAAAAAAAAAAGAAAAGTAAAATATGGTATTTATTTTTCTCTAAAAAAGGTATTGCTTGTAGAGGAAGCCGAAACTCAAATAATGGTCATCGTAGTGGAGAAGTCGTTGTCGCCACATACGTATGACAAAAACATTCCCTTCTGTCGTTTACTAAGCGCTTCGTATAAAAAGTTTCCTTTTGAATAAACGTAAATGTCAAAGGTGTTATACACCGTATAAAAGAAGGTTGTGTATAAACAAAATATGTCTCAATGAAAGGAGATTGAGACGAAGTCCCATACCTCGGGTCCGACTTGACTCGGTCATTCTCTAATCTCCTGAATAATAAACTTGAGTTAATTTCTACTTATTTAAAAACCTTTTTCTAGTTCATTATTCCTTTTATATCACTTATTGCCATCTCATGATCACTATGTAATTATTTAAGTTAATAACGGTCGTTTTAATGATCATTGTACTTGAGTAAAAAATAAACCCTTTATAATTACAAGTTGTTCATGTATTCATTATATCCAGAATGGTATTCATGATGTAGATATCATATAAATCATATATATCCAGTACATGCATGCCTTTATATTATTATATAACATTTAGAGGTAAGAAATGAAATGCACCGTTCATGGAGACGGTAAGCCGTACGTACGTATGAACGCTGCTTCCATTTCTATTTCATATTTTATGAAATGGAATCGTAATAATATAAAGGTATATTATAATTCCAGTGTAATATCATATATAATATCATAACTCCATCCTTTATATGTCCCACATATGGTATTAACCAATCAAATCACTTTGTGGGGGCGGTAGTCCGCACTTCCTTAAATGAAGATATCATGTTTACCCATAATGGAAACCATAAAGGTTTGACCAAAATGAAAAATACAGAAGCTTAAGGAAAACATAAACGTATTATATATCATATATAAATATAGTGTCATCTTAATGGCCACCTTTAAAGTTGTTAATTTTTTTTTAACAATCATCGTTTCGGGAGGCCGAAATTCGCCATCCACGGAATTAGTATGTTCTTTAACCATTAGATGTAGGTGTGTGTAAGTGTAGCTCGAATCCTTCTTATAAAAGCATCCTAGTATATTGAATATACTGGATTTGTTACAAAAGAAATGAATAAATAGAGTTTAGGGGGTTGGAGAAGTAAATAAAACAAAAGGACTCAAGTGAAGACATTACCTTAAAATCGGGTAACTCCCATTGGTTTGAGCTCAAAGGTATCCTTGGGAAGACTTCTGCCCATAGTGAGGCTTCAAGGAGTATGATAGGGAAGTGGAGAGACAAAATGGGCAGGTTTTGGCTGAGCCAAAGGCTTTGGAAGTGTTGGTAAGGAGGTAGAGGTGGGGGCCTTTTATCAGAGGAGAGGAGGGGCACTCTTGGAAAGTAAAAGAATGATACTTTATTTTAAAATGAGTTTCGGATTCAAATGGTCCCACATTGAAATAATTCAAGGTTAAGGTGATAAGGGTTCTAAATCCACCCATCCAATAGGTTTTGGACATGTTTAGGTCATATATTTTACATTATCATTTCATTTTATTTAAATCCTTTATTAATGAGGTAATCGATGCATCATCATGATGTCATAAATAATTTAATTTATTTAAAGTATAAAAATTATAAAAAACTACTATGATGTATAAAATAGTTTTATATTTCTAATGAATATTTATAGTCAAAAATCTGACTTGTATAACCCCATGTAAAAATTGTTTGAGTAAAATAACTCATGTTTGTGACATTTTTTCTTTAACATTAAATAAAAATATATTACTGTCATTTTCCTACCAATGTGGCTCCATGGGGTCCCCAAGTTGACCCATGGATTGTATTGGTCGGCCATGACACATCCAATAAGGGTATGACATGTTTCTAGGTCATTTCATATTATTAAAACATTATTTTTACCTTAAACTACACAAATTACCACTACTCGCGATTAAAAACATAAAAGTTACTATTCACCAAAAAATTATTTTAATCTCATTGAGCCACATTTTAAATCTTAATGAAAACCATGTATGTTGGATTTTTTAAAATCAAAACACATAGGTGGTAAAATATCATTTAAATGAAAAATCAGTTTTTTAAGTACCACTTAGTGGTTTCACTATTCATCAAAAATTGAAGTTTTTTAGAAAAATACCAAAACCTCACCCCAAGCTATATTTGATATTCTGAATTAAAAAATGTTTTCTATTTTACAAAATTCAAAACATATAAGTTTCTTTAATTAATTTAAACATTAATTCCCCCTGTCAGAGCAAATAGCGTGTTTTTATGAAAAAATAATTATCAAAAGATTGACACTAGTTTAAGTCCAATTTCAAAGTGAAATTAATTCCAATGGCCACTATCGGATTAAATGGTAAAAATATATTCTAATTTAACTTTAAAACCAATTAAAAAGATAATCTAATCATATAAATAAATTAGATTAAAAAGAAGTTTTGATGTAAAATCCAGTATTTATCAGTATTCATTAAAAAAATGACCATTGTCAGAAAAATACCAAAAATTTACACAAAGTAAATTTTGATGTCCCAATCATAAAGAATAAGTTTATTTGGACAAAAATATCTTATAAAATTTTCAAAAGATAGATTTAAAAATTATTTTCCATCAAAAGGATGTAAAACAATCTTTCAAAAATATTAGTGTATTACATGCTTAAGATTGTATTTATTTTCATTTTAAGCCTCTAAAACAATATCTAATTCACTAATAGGCATAGATAAAAATATCTATTATTAATTAAAAACATGGGATGTTACAGGTAGAGTGTTAATGATTAATGAAAAAGTAATGGAATATAATTCAATATAGTTGATAATTCTCCAAAATAACTGCCCAATTAAGGATCTTGAGTTGGATGTAGTTAAATTTTCTTTGAAAATATGGCAGAATTATCTCTTTGGGAGATGTTTGAAACATATACAAATAAAAAATTTCTTAAATATATATTCAAATAGAATGAATAGAATATGATCTAATTAAGATTATAATAGCTGGTCAAATACAATAACTGCTCAATCCACTAAAATCCTGGTAAATAGAAGAATGTTGCAGATTCTCTAAGTACAAAGAATACATATATAATTATATTATAATTAATTTAGAGTGATATGGTATCCTTAGATTTGGAGTGTATTGACATAGGAATCATAAATGAAGGAATATAATAAATCCTTTCACAAATTATTTTTCAATCGTCTCTTATGGATAGGTATAAATGATACTCCAAGAGATGATGTAGTAATTCAAAAGAATGAGGAAGCTTTAAGAAAAGGGAAATCCATAGATTTAAATGTTATGGAGGATGGTTTTGTGTTATTTGGTTGAAGAATAGGTATACAATAAAATCCCATGTTAAATAAGGATTTATTGGATGATTCACATAACTCGACCTTCTTTATCGATCCTACATGAAAATTGATCCATTGAGATCATTGAGTAAACTATTGATAAGAATACATGTAGAATGATATTGTTGAATATACATCATGATATGTAGAATGTTATATAGTAATGGTGGAAATTAATAAATTTACTTGGATGATGCTACCATTACCCATACCAATAAAAAAATGGGAAAACATCATCATGGACTTTGTCACCAGACACGTGAAGAAATCCAGAGGAAAAAATTCTGTATGGGGTGTCATGGATCTTATTTTAAATACTGAATGATTTATATAAATATGATAAGATTTATTACTCGATAAACATGAAATTATGTACATAATTTATGTGGTATGGCTTCATGGACTACCATTATCTGTTGTATCCAATCGGGATCTAAGATTCACTTCCATGTTCTAGAAAATTTTCTACTAATATCTAAAAAATTAAATGAACATCATCACATATTATCACCCCCAAATGAGGGAAAATATGATTAATCTATATGGAATCTTTATGAATGGATGAGAGAATAGTCAATTGACATCAGATAAGTATGGGACCAACATCTATCACTAGTTGAATTATCTTTCAACAATAGTTTCCACTCATGTATAAAAATAGTTCCTTATGAAACCCTTTATGGAAAGTGGTGTAGAATGAATGTATTCTGGGATGATGGTGGGGTACTAAAATTTCTAAGACCTAAAATCTTCAATGAAATGGTGTAAAAATCCATGACTATTCAACAACACATCAATGCTACTCAGAGTCAAAAAAGTCATATTATGACAATCATCGATGTGACCTAGAGATTGATGATGTACACATGGTATTCCATCTCACATCTCCATTAAATAATGTGATTAGATATGAGAATAAGGTAATGATTAGTCTTAGATACATCATACCCTTTGATATCATTTTTCACATCAGAGTGGTGGCCTATTGAATAGACCTACTACCTAATATACTTCAAGATCGTCATGAATTTTTTGTGTCCACAATGAGAATGTAAATACCAAGCCTGTCACTTGTTCTCAATCTAGAGGTGGTACCATTTTGACAATGTTCTCTCATATGAGGATCAACCAGTGAAGATCGTAGATCTTAGAGTCATTCTACAAAATAATAAAATGAACCAGGAAAAATGACGTAGAGAGACCACAAGATTGATGAAGCAATGTAGGAACTAGAGGAAATGGTGAAATAGAGTTACTCACAAATATTTAGTGTGGAAAATAAAATTTGAGGGGTAAAGTTTAAATATGGAAATATTTTAATGACCTAGACTATTATAAATAAAATTTCCATTTTGATGTAATTAAATCTATAATGATTTTATGTTGTTCTTCAAAAAACACAAACTACTTTTGTTTTATTATATAGAATTTTATTTAAAAATCCATCTTGAATTATTTCATTTGATAATATAACTATTGAATTGTGATCAAATGATTAGTATAAGAATAGTGTATTAACAAACACTATGTATTTGAAAATTGATACTAATTTCCTCAACTAGTAAGATCATACCCTATGAAGCCCATTTATTAGGGCTTATCTTGGATAAAACATCTTTGGGATTTACCCTTGACCAAGAACAATATTTGATCTCAAAACATAATCTTGAGTGAAACCGTTCATGGGAGAATTTCAAGCTCTTGAGGATCACAACCCACCCATGTTCATCGAACCACCGCATGAAAATATCAACATAACAAACCGTAATCATAGAGCGTTTATAGGTGTTTTAAAAGGATATGTATCAATAAAATAGAAATATGATTATGTTGATTATTTTCTATATAATAATGAATATATTTTTATCATATTATTGTTACATTATAAATGATTTTTTATATGATAAAATAAATTTTATTTATGGTTAATATAAAATATGACTTTTTGAATTAATAGATCTCTGAAAATAAATAATATACTAATAAATTTTTATTATTAAATAATAGTTATTAATTATAAATGATCATATAGTTTTTATGATTCCCAATTTAGTTTTTATAATAGTTCCAATACTATTATTTAAAAAACAATATTTGTTAATAATTTTATATTTTATTTTAAAAGTTAAAATTAAAATATTTATAAAATAATAAGGTTAAAATGGATATTATTTTTGGAGTAAATAATTAAATATAATCTGATTTTGAGTTTTTCATTATTTTTCTAGAAATTTAAATTTTTAAGAAAAAAATAAATTCCATGAAATTATAATTTGGGTGTTATAACATCATAATGAACCAAAATATTTGTAATAAATACTATAAAATATATCTAGAAACAAATATATTTTATTCCATAAATATAAGCTGGTTTTATGTTTTTTTAATTTTTTTTATAAATCCATATTGAATCCTCCCAAACATACAATATTTTATAATATTTTTAAATCATTTCTTTAAGAGGGTGTCCCACATCTATATAAGCAAGGGAATTATTTTATCATGTTCATCCCTTTTCCATATTAAACAATGAGATGCATCCCAAATTTTTAGAAAACCTGGTAAAAACCATGAGATGGTTTTGGTTGGAAATTTTATTTTATAGAGTCTAAAACCAAAATAATAATTAAATCCACCTCATTTATTATATATACCCATCCAAACTCCTATATACACTAATTTAAACCCATTTCTTAACATTCATATTCATTGATGAAAACTATAAAGGCCTCTAATGGTTCCCCAATGCTCTCAATAATCCCCTCCCAAGATTGTGGACTCACACCCTCAAGTATGGGATCCTCACCTTATCTTCTTTATTCATGTTTCGTTATTATTCTATGCCTTCTATTTCTAATTCCTAAAATTGGGATATGTATTTTCATATCCATATTACTGCCTATTTTATTTCCAAATGAATATATGCGCCCTTTTCTATCATCAACCCACTCTATGAATTCTCATGTGATCCCAATATTATGTCAAAATTCCTTTACGATTTCCCATGCCCAAAGAGTTGTGTAGTGAATACCATACCCATTTCCCATTAATGTGGTTCACCTTTATAGTCTAGTATTTTTTGAAATGGTAATTAAATTTATTTATTCTACACTCCTCAATCATGGAATAAAATATTGCGATTAATTATTCCATGTTGTATGATCTATTTGGTAAACATAAGAATAAAAATGAAATTAATGTGATGGGTGTGCCTATAATTATCTAGTTCTAGAATTCATTAGGTAATGTTTAGAATCTTGATATGTCATGTTTTGATAAGGAGTGATCTTAATTTCTATATAGTACATTTTACACAATGAAATCATGGTGGTTTATCTCTTACCTAGGTTTATGATATTGTTTTTTATGTTCTTTCCACATTTCCATGTAATTTTTATCATGTCATATCATGACTTATAAATCTTATTCCTTTTATACCCCATTGATATGCCTATTGCCTAGAATATATTTTCATATTCATGTTATTGCAAATTTATTCCCATACTATAATTTATTGCTCACCCATATCTTATGAATGTCCCCAGGTTACCCGTGTAGTTCTAAAAAATGATATTTTAAAACAGTGTTATGAATTTGTTTAAAAATGTTGGTGCATCCCATGTTTAGGATGTTTTCCTATGTACATAAATCCCAACTAAATGAGAAATATAAATCATTCAGAATCTATTAAGTGTTATTTAATATAATAAATAATGGTTTAATGTGTAATAAACAACATTGTAGTAATAAGAATGAGGGTTATGAATGTGAAATTTGAATTGATATTAAATGTAACACCTTAAAATTATAAAGAAATGTCATTATTATTAATAGAACATGTGTAATGGAACACCATTATTAGATGAAAATACAACAAATTGAGATTTCATTATAAATTTATTTTTAAATAAATTCAATCTATTCAATATATTGAGTTACACCCAACACTGAGTTGAGGTTGTGTTGCATGAAACAGTATGTTCAACATGCACTACACGTAACACCGAGTTTAAAATAAATGTGACATATTAATAATATATAATTATTTTATATATTAGTTATCACCATTCCATTGGAATAGAGAGAATTAATATAATTCTACAAATTATTAAAATTATGCCTATTTATTTATTAGGAATAACTAAGAATCATTTAAAATGAAAAATATATATTTTCTGAAAAACAATATTTTTCATAAAGGAAAATTTAGTCACCAATTGCACAAATAATTTATTTTTCTTCACAAATTTTAGAAATTTAATATTAAAAAATTAATTAATTTTTAAAATATTTTTTTTAAAATTAGGTTAGGGTTAATTTTTATGTATTTTTCTAATATAGTTTATTATTTTCAGGAATAGTGAAAAATACTGAATTTCAATTCAAAAATGTAATTTCATTTATATTATTAATAAAGTTAAATTATATTTGAATTTTTTTTATAAAGAACCTATAATAAAATTTTATATCCATTAAACCAATTTAGTTTTTTATAATCATTTTCATATAGAATTTTGATGTAAATAACATGGAATATTTTGAAATTAGATCTTCAAAAACCCTCATTCTCATCCCATCGATGAGATTAAGGTATGATTAATTTTTTTCACTAAAATGAATTTAATATCAAAAAAATAATTCAATATTTTAAATAAAAATAATTAAAACTTATAAAATTTGAAATGTAATTTTTGCAACAATTAATAATGCTAATAGAAAAAAATTAATTATTGGTGTTAATGTAAAAATTGAATTTTTGGGGGGCTAAAACCTGATGATAGGGGAAAAATGAACTAATATCATTCAAAAAACATTTAATTAAAAAATATCTACATTATATCTTTTATTTGAAGAAAAAACCATTTTCAGGGTTTTTATGAAAGAAATTTTGATATAATTGAAACATTTCAAATCAAAGTACCACTGTGACACTCACCTTACATATAAAAATCCACACCTATCTACTCTACTTCACACATTCCCACACTTTTGGTTCATCCAATACCTAGAAAAATAATTTACAAAATTCCCTACACTCATCCTATAAGCCTTAGTTTTGAAATAAATCCAACCTAAGAAATGTGTGGGGAAAATATAAGGAGGATACCATTAGAAGATGTGAAAATATTAGACAACCATTTTTATTTTAGTTCTTCCTATCACTAACTAATGGTTTATTTAAAATTAATTATATAATATAAAAAGTGTTTTACATTTACATAGAAGGATTTATAAAATTTTAAAAAACTAAAACCACCTTCACATTAATCAAATGGGTTATGAAATCCACATTCTTGTGTGTAGAGGACTACCACCTCACAAACTGAGGTCATTCATTATACTATTAAAATCACTTATGATTGGATAGAATGAAGGATAAAAATTATATATTTAATATATATGAAAAAATTATACGTTTATATTAATTATATAACTTAATTATTTTTACATTCTATTCCATATAGGATACCATACCAACTCTCATGTCTATAGTTGACTACTGTATTGCTGAGTGATGTTATTCGTCTTACACTGACACATTATATGGAGGGATATAAGAATAACATTAATGAATATATTTTATATAAATAAAATAAATATTATATTTTTTATATATATATTGTTATGAAATGATAATATATCAATTTATATTTTACGTTGATAGATAATATAATCGTTTGTGTATGTTTGGACTATCACCTTTACGAATAAATGTTACGTTATCTTCTTCACCAAAACACAATGATGATATATATATGTATATTAAAAGAAATGATATGGTATTAATAATATCATGATAATTATATAAATATGAAATATTTCTAACCAGCTTTCAATAGTTATCATCATAAATGGAAACATTAACCAAACATATGTACGTACTACCATCTCTATTACTATATCATACTTAATTTTTGAAAAATAAATATCATTATTGTTATCAAAATTATAATTTATGTATAAATTTTATAAAAATATCTTGTTTATTATTCAGGAAATTACAGAAGTATATAATATGCATAAGAATCAGATCTTTCCTTAAAGAAAAAGCATGAGGAAACAATGAAATTAACACTTAAAACAATTAAAAAATGAAATATTGTTAATTAATATGTTATAATATGATATTAAATGAAAAAAATATGACATTATAAATATTAATACGGTTCTTTTATATTATTATATGTTGTTTAAAACCACTATAATATAGATTAAAGAATATTATTCCAAACATTTGTGTGTGCTATGAGATTTCATAACATAGTTCCAATTCATTGGGAAAAAATATACTTACATGATTATGTCATACAAAGATTATATGATTATTTATCTTAATTAATATATATTTTATTTACAATAATTTTATTTTTATTTACATTCGATATGAATAATCAATTAATTAACTTCTCCACAAAATTTATTATATGATATTTTTAAGGACTTCATCTCAATTCCCCATCATTGAGGTCTATTTTATGGTTTTACAAATAATTTCATTTATATTGTTTACATACTACCCATTTGAAATGCAATATTAGTATTCTTTAATAATGAATAGTATTTTATGTTTCTATTAAATTATTTCATCCCAGGGTATTAGACTTTAATGTATCCATGTGTTAACTAATTTAATTGCTAAATTTTGATTCATTGTGTTATATTACTTAATCATCATCATTGATATTCAAGGATTATGTGTATAATGTATTTTTATTATGTTATGCTTTATTTAAACTTGTATTATGTGGATTTATATTGGATAAACATAATTTATTTATTGATTAATTCTCACTACAACATTCTGATCATTGTATGTTTTTCATTCACAATGTAATTCTAATCCAGATTGTTTATTCTTAAATTTATATGAAAATAAAATTATTTGATAATTTTATAAATAAAACCATTTAATTTTATTACCTAATATTTTTTCATGATACATTCATGTAATATTACCATTTTCTAATCTTTTGTACTTACAATTGTTTAGATATTTTTTAAGGAAATCCATCTCAATTTCTCTCTTTTATTAGAAATAGGTTTTCATTAAAAAAAATAATTTCTAAAAATAATTTCAAATTATTATAGCTTTTTAAAGATGATTTATTAATTAAAATTTTACCATTTTAATATTTAAACTTTTTTGAAAGCAATATCATTTACATTTTCTATTCAATTCACTTTTCAGACATTTTTATATAGAAAAAGGAATTCTTTTTTATCATGTACTACATGAAAGGAATTACCCACCACCATGACCACCATTTCTATAACGATTTATTTTCACGTTTAAATGATTTTTCAATGAAATTTTTTCCATATATATATATATATATTGGAACTTTTTATGTTTTTAATGATAAATTCACATAAAATTATTTTCAAAATGATTTAAAATTTGATTTTATAACAGAAAAAGATATTATCCTTGGGAATTTTTAAATATAATTTTCTTCCTCAACGATAACCACCCTGTATTATACATATAATTCAATAAGAATTTGTTATCTTAATATAATAAATTTAATTACTCTAGTTGTTTTATGATTATTTTCTCTACGGATTGTATTAAAATTAACTTCCCTATTTCATCTAGGTAGTTATTACCTTACCATTGAATTATTCACTCTCCTATTTTCATTGTAAATTAAATCTCCCATAATTATTTCCATTATTTATTATTTATATGATTATTTATTATACCATATATTATATATAAATATGGTGTCCCACATTAAAGGTATTTTTTTATCTGGGAAAATATTAATAAATGTTCATTCATTACATAATATGGTTATTTTATGAAAAGGACCTTTTTTAAAAAATTAATTTTTTTTTTCAATATTTGATGAATTATATAAAAATGAAATACATGGATGGTAATCAGTTAATCATATGCCCCTTGATGCATCAGTAGTCTCAAGAGTTGATATTATAGGCAATAATGAAATTAGTTGGCAAAACCCCATGGGTTTGTACCAAGTAATTTAAACTGTCTTCTGGAGGGTTAGATAATTATAGTATCATGTGCTTTGACACACGATGTATAATAATTTTGAATTTCATTCAGTAAGAATATAAAATTTATTTTCCATGATATTTTATCAATGATATTTTATCTAGATTCATTTAATTTATTGTTTATTGATTAAATGACATGTGTTTTATGTTATTTACATTTCCATATTGATTATGCCTTATCTTGTTATGATAGTCCATTTATTGTTTAAACATGGTGTGTTTCAGTTATTTACCATTCCATATTGATTATTCCTTATCAAATTATGATATTTATGTTGTTTATTAATTGGAATGTGTTTTAAATTTCTTACCTTCCCATATTGATTATTATGTATTTATTAAAAATAATTTCAATTGTATATAAACCTTACATAAAATTTGAGGCCACCAATACTTTTTTCCCATTCCCTAGGATTCCCTGACATGTGTTGTGATTTGTGTTAAAGGTTATTCTATATGTGATATAGTTATTATCATAAATATAATGTTGTATGTGGTGTTTCCAATAGTATTTTAAAACTCATGTTTGGATCCAAATTTCCAAGATTTTTAAACAAATCATTTATTCTATATTTGTTTCATTGTATCAATAAAAATTTATTAATGTAAGAAACCATATATGTGGTACTAGGGTTTAGATATATAAAATAGGTATCATAGATATTTTAGTATAAACATTTGGAACATGATTTATCAAAACATAGATAACTATATGATAGTGTTTGAGGATAAGTATCGAAGAGAAACCAAATGTTTTGGTAAGGAATATATTGTGTTGTTTTCCTAAATATACATCTCTATCTAGATACTACAAGTAGATTTTGTTACAGAGTTGATGTACTTAGTGGTAATTACTCTAAAATAGCGAATTGGTCTTGACACAATAGTCACCAGATGCATACGAACAAGCATTATTGATAAAATGGTTTGACACTCTCTAGGGATATGCATATAATTATTCAAATCATCTTAATAACCCATCATGAGGGATTTGAGTAGGTGATGAAAATTAATGAACCTGGTTAAAAAAAAGTGGTCTCAGATTTAAAAGAAGGTGTATCAAAGGAATACTAAAAAGGTTTTATATCAAACAAATGGCACAAATTAATGAATTCTTAAGGAAAACTAAGAGTATAATGTATAGAATTAAATTTAATATTATGGATCCACTTATAGATAATTGTCTTAAATGTGGGGACCCTGAAAATATCAATGTCAATTACCTCTTTTTAATGTTAAACCCTAGAATATGGAATGACATATGTGGAAATAAAATAGATTAAGTATTTATTTATTGTGATTCCAGAATTTAATTTTTAACGTATTTTAGCAATGTTATTTTGGTTATATGAATAATGTATCATCTAAATATTTTGATATATTTTAGAATCATATATGTCTTCATTAACAAAATTTTTATTTATACCATCATAGATTTATGATTTAAATATTATTCATATGTTAATTTTATTAAACACCAATGTATGGGTTTATGTGACACGATTGTATAATGATTAAGGATATTTTGGTAAAATATTATGGAATGTATATGTTTTAGTGGAAAGGATATTTAAGGAACAATGTATTTAAATTTTATTGACATTATTTTGAATGTATTAATAAAATTAATTAATAATATGATTATTAATGGAATTTTAATAATAGTCAAATATTATTATTAGACATTGTGGAAAAATTATCTTTTATTGAAAACCATATAAATTTTTTTTAATGATTAGTTTTAATTCATGTATGTATATTTCTTTTTTTGAAAATATTATAGGAATTATATTAAAATCACTAAGAAAAGGGAAAATGAACATGTTGGGTGAAAATCTATAAAATTTAGAAATGATGTGAGGCTTAAGCCCATAACTGAAAAACAATATGGTTTTAGTGCCTACCACTTTCTTACACAATGTCCAAGTTAAAACAACCTTTTTTAAGTTAAAAGACATGAAAAATAAATATCATATTTGAACTTGTTTTGTATAATTTCTAGTTTATAGATTAATATTTTATATTGAATAACATTTGAGGATGATATTGGATTTATAAAATATTTAGACATAGAAGAAAGTACTTTTCAATATTTATTTGATTTTATGATCTTTTAAAATTGAATTTTAGTAATTCAGGAAAAGAAAACATTTTTATATATTAATTTTTTAGTAAGAGTTGAATTATAAATTGACCAAATCATAAAGAAAGGATTAAATTGTTCTTATAATATATACATTTACCAATTATGTATGTTCCCTTATATTTTTTGTATAATATAATAATTAAAAATTATTAAAATAATCACAAAACGAAACTTTTTTCCTTTTACCTTTATACTCGATAAGTCAAATTGTTCTCCAAATTAACAAATTTTTTATGTTTTTAGGCCCTTGAAATTTTATTGATCTTTTACATTCTTTTGATAAATGAAATATATCAATGATTATAATTAATTATTCATTAATTACATGTTTATATCATCACATTACACCAATTTTATCAAACATACAGACCTAGATAAATTATATTCTATATGAACATTTACTACCATTTCTATCTTATTAAGAGGATATTTTATCAAAATATTTTATGATGTACATTTACAAAAAACAATTCAAATATCAAAATATTATTTAAAAATATCAATTTTAAATTTCAAGGACACAATTTATTTAATATGGGGAAATGTAACACCCACAAATTATAAAAGAATAACATTATATACTATATTTTATGCCACATAAAGGACCAATATTAGAAAAGACATTTACACATTCTCACTTTACAATATATTTATTTAAAAATAAATTAAATCTCGTCAATATATTGAATTCAACACAATACATTGTTAATAGTGTTTTACACACAACAATGATTTCATCTTGCTTTACATAAAATATCAAGTTTAAATGAAATGTTGTTTTTTTTTAAAAAAAATTATTATTTAATATAATATTTATCACAAGGAAATTATAATAGAGTGTATGACTAGGGTTAACTAAACTGTTAATGTTATATTAATCTATTTATTATAAATAAATTATTATTCATTTCAATTAACAATAAATGTTCTCTGAAAAACAATATTTTTTTAAGGGATTGTTTAGTCGCACTTTTCACAAATAACTAAAAATTAGTTTTTTAACAATTTTAATAAATTTATTTTCTAAAACAAGCTTTATTTTTGAGATAGTGATACAAAAATTATCATAGAGTGATGTTTTTTATTTTTCTAAAATATTTTATTATTCGAGTAATATAAACAAATAATGAATTTCAAATGAAAATGGGTTTTCATCTAAATTATTCATAAACATAAATTATATTTTTATTTTTTTTGAAAGATAATTTAGTTTAATTATATTTATTTTAATTTAATTTTGGATATTGTAATTATTTTTATTTTGGTCTTTCTTATACTATCTTTTTATCCTTTTAAAAACATTTGCATTAAAAACACACGTTATCTTCATGTCTCCAAGATTATTAATAAATTAAAATTTCACACATCATTGAATGAAATTTTAAAAAGAGGATTCCAAATATATATTCTGAATTATTTTTAATGTCTAATATGGTCTAGTTATTTTTTACAGAACAAATAGTGAAAATGTTAAAAATTATTAGTTACGGTTAACATAAAAATTGATTTATTAGGAGGTTATACTATTAATATAAAGATTTAAAATGATATCGAAACTTATAAAATATCCATTGGATGGAAATAAGTATACTTTATCTATTATATTATTGATGAATTCAAATTTTTGGGCTTTTTCAATGATAAAACATTGGTATGATAGAATATTATTAGAAAATGAAAAGTATGTTACTCAAATAACTTATAAAAGGACACCCATTCTTCTATCTTCTTCAAACATCCTCACTGTTATGGTTTAAAAAAGAACAACCTAGATAATTTTAAAACATCACACCACTCATCCTAGAAGACGTATTTTATAGGAAATATAGACTAGGAAGGCTTTTGTGCTAGCATAATGAGGTTATCCAAAGATGTGGTATTGTTCTTCAATGACCATTTTTGTTTTATTTCATCAACCACCTCCTACAATTATAATTAAAAAACTGTTATTATAATAAAATATTTATATTAAATATAAATTTGTTTCTAGTACAATGTTATCTTCTACTAATACATCCACTTTTATAAAATGGGCTATGAAATCACAATTCGTGTGTACGGAAAAAAAGCTCATCACCAACTTGTGTCAATTGTTCTTCCATTACCACCATTCACAGTTATGTATGATGATGTATATAAAGATTATATATAATATTTTTAAAATATTTATACCAATTTCTTCATTATATCATATAATCCTTTTCATGTGCCATTCCATAGGGGATATGTTAAGGTACCTCATGTAAACCACAAACTACCGCCTCGAGAAATGATGTGATTCTCCATTCAATAACAAATTTCATAGAAATTTATAGGGATAAATTTGATGAATATATATGATATAAATGAAATAATAATGATATTAATAAAATATTTATCATTTTATAATGATTATATATCATTTTAATTTTCCATTAAATCATTATAACATCGATCATATATTTTCTAACTAGCGCATTCATGAAGCGATGCAGATTTCATTTAATGACCACTTCTTATAGGTGATAAATATAAGTATATTTACTAAAATAATATGGTATTTATAATATAATTATAATTGTGAAAAATTAAAAATATTTTGTACATATTTTAGAAAATAATCATTGAAAAATGGAAATATTACTCCTGATCATGTACAACCTACCGTCTCTATGCTTGTAACATACTTCATTTTTTAGGAACCATATATCATTATTTATTGTAAAATTTTAATTAATTTATAAATATTATAATTTTTTCTTTACTTTAATTGTCGATATTTTTTAAAAATATTGTATTTTCACAAATCTGATCCTTCATTAAAAAATAAACTTGATAAAACAATGCAATTAACACCAGAAGTAATGAAAATAATTAGAGTTACTAATTAATGGGTGAAATGCTATTATAAAAGGAAATTTTATAATATTACAAATATTAATAAGTATATTTTATATGTTAATAAAGTGTTTGGAAACACTATATATGAGGTTAAATCTTATTCATTCAAAAAGAAACGTGAGGTAAGTGATTTATTAACCCAATATCGATTCATCATGTCAAAATTATAATTCATTGGTTATTTAATGATAAGATTATGTGTGTAATAAACATTATTAACTTATGGTTTATTTAAACTTGTTTTATTAAGATTTAAATTTTATACACATCATCATCTTATTTATTAATCCTCACTTCAATGATTTGTTCTTTGTAAGGTACTTCATCAAACAAATCCCATCATTGAGAAATATTGTGTTTCGATGAACCTAATATATTTTATATAGTGTACAAAATTCCCATTTGACATGAAATATTATTCTTCTATTATAATTCATGGTATTTTGTGTTTTAATTTGAATTATTTCATATATGGGGTAAATAATTTCATAACTCAATATTATTTCTTTTGGAAATATTACTTCATCATCATCTTTTATTTTCTAGGATTATGTGTATAATATTTTTTTATTGTCTTATGTTGTATTTAATAATTTATTATATATATATAATGTGGATTCAAATAATTTATTCATTGATTAATTATCACTTTAACATTAGGATCATTGTAAGGGATTATTTTACAATCTCATTGTAATCAATATTGTACAATCTTAAATATGAATTTAATTGTATTATTTCACCATTTTCTATATAAAATCAGTTAATTTTATTACCCTATAGTAATGTATGATATTTTAATTTAATAGTACCATATTTCCAATCTTTGTTAATTAAAAAATATTTTAAAAAATATTTTTATGAGATTTAGTTTTTATATCTATCTTCGGACATAAATCATTTTTCTTAAACAACCATGTTTTCTTAAAATGTTTTCAACAAATATTTTCACCATGTTGAAATTTTTATTCAATAAATATTCCTCCATTATGTATTTTTACAAAAAAAATATTATGTATACGTCTTCTCATTTTCTGAACATGACACTTTTATGTCCTTCTTATATTTCAAAAGGAATGTTCTTTTTAAATAGTGTAATGAGTATGGAATTACCTGCCATCCTAACCATCAATAATCTAAAGATTCATTGGAAACATTATAGGGTTACTTTAATGACAATTTATTCCCTATAATTTTGAAAGTAAATAGTTTTTAATAGTTAGTTTCAATGAAAAATATTTTTAATTTTATTAAAAAGTTATTTTCAAAATGAAAAATATATTTTTATCACTAATGTGTTTGAAGAAATTTTTGTTCATCAATTAAGAAACCCCATTTAATTTACATATAATCCATTGGTAATATGATTTATTGATACTTTTGTTATTCTTCCCCTTGATGGTTTATGATTATTTTTACCAATGATAATATTGAAATTTATTTTCATATTTAATTTTTATAGTTATTATTATTTAGTTGAATTATTTTATTTTTTATGACCATTGGATATTAAATTTCCCAAAAATATCCCCATTACATATTGCAGATATGGTTATTTATTAATCGTTATTTCATTTATACATAAGGCGTTCTATATTGAACATTGTTTGTTTCATTATGGAAATATTGATAAATATATACTCTTTACTCAATAAAGATATTTGTTAAAATAAAAATTGTTTATGAATAAAATAGGTTATTTGATATATGATAAATTACTTGTATATGAAATACATAAGTGGGGATTAATTAATTATTCCTCTTAAATGAATTTATAGTCTTACGAGGTGAATTATTAATCATGAATGAAATTACTTGGAAAAACACAATGGGTTTTTACCCAGTAGTTTAAAAATTCATTCAAATGGTCTTGAATGCTTTCGTATCACAATATATATACATGATGTAAAATAATTAATCATTTAATTTATAAAAAATTTATTTATTATAATGTATGATATTTCCACAATGTTATTTAAACTCAATTCATTTAATTACAAAATTGCTTATTAAATGTATTGTGGTTTGTATTCTGTATCAATCCAAATTGATTATTCCATATGTAATTATGGTAATCAATTTATAGTTTAAATTATATGTTTTTTATTTATTTACCATTCCATATTTATTATTTTATATTTAATTATTGAATCCATGTTTATTATTAAAATCCATGTGTGTTTAGTTATATAACACAGTATATTTAATATTCCTTTTCCATTCCAGATATATTTTTCTTTACGTAACCCTTAATGATAATTTTATATCACCATTAGTTTGTTTCCTTTTAAATGTAATACTTGATGTGTAATATAAATATTTTCAAGGATGTTTTAGATTTTATAATGTTAATATTGAAAAACAATTTGTTTTAATTTATGTTTTCAAATGTAATTCAAATCTACAAAATGTATCTTGTTTACTAAGAATAATAAACTAATAGTTCATATGTGATTTGATTATTTATATATTTTTTAATTTAATAAAGTTTTACTATAGTTATTAACTACTTGTATCAATTTAACTATATTAAATTACTTATTTAAATTGAAAATTTTGGGAGATAAATTTATTCGTTTTCAATTTAATTTAGATAAATACCTGAAGAGATGAGAATTATCATACTAAAGTAATTTTATTTACAGAAAATATAAAATACTTATAATTATAAAACAAAATAAATAATAAAATATAATTGAATGTGGGACGAAAAAAATGCCCAAGAAGACCAACTACCTTGCAGGGCTTTCAAATGAGTTTCAACAACAAAAACTCATCCTATTGGGAAAATAAATGTGGAGGAAACCTGTAATGTTGGGGATCCAAAAATATATCATATTCTTCATGATCTTAATGATAAATTATCCATCCATAATAAACTTACAATTTCTATATATCCTTTATATTGAAAAGCAACTATCAATATTTACTCATGGATACATGTGGACAATTTTGTAATTGACTGACCACCAGTATAGATATTTGAGAATTTTATTCAATTATTTTTGGGTTTTGTAATTTACATGAATTGGGGGACACTAAAAAATAGATATTTTTTAATCTTCCCTCTAATGAAATCGTTTATAAATTATAGTTGAATGAGAATTTCCTTAGTGAATATAGGAGTTAATACCTATTGTAGTTGATTTTTACCATTTATAAAGAATCAGATACTAATATTGAGGGGATGTGGATTTATATTATATCCTTTAACATTGGTTATTAGTCCCATAAAATTCTCCATGGAATAATATATAAAATTCATCTGTTTATATAGGATAATGATTAAAAAATTTTTAAATTATTCTCCCATTATTTGGATCTATTTATATATAGTCCATATTCAACAAATTCATAATTGTATTAAAATATATATTTTTAAAAACCATTATATATGAATATTTGATCTTTTAATGATTATATTTCTATCATTAGGGTCATTTATTGGAATAATGTAATGTTCTAGATAAATGAGGTCATCCAAAGAAGGACGAAATGTAAATTTTTTTTTACTGATGATTAATCTCATCAAAAAGTATTAGTAAATTTGTAGATGTGGTATCCTTTCTGGGAAATGAGAATCTATATTCTTCTTCATCACTATATGAGGAAAGAATTAAACATTTCCCATATCTACAACCAAATCCCACACTTTCCATCAAAAACCGCATTTTGTAAGTGAAAATACTTTGTAGACATTATAATATTCATGTAAGGAGGCTCTTTTATTCTAATATTTACCCCAATTTCCCCTCAATTCTCCCTTAATCTCAATCAATTAATTATTGTGGTGATTTCAATAAAATAAAGGATCAACTATGCAATTTGGATTTATCCTGAATCCCTAGAAAAAAAATTTGTTTCATTAGAACTTTTAATGGATAGTGTGGATATACAAATATTTTTTTATAAAGGTTGATCATTATGTATTAAAAGTATAATTTTGGTAAGATACCCACACTAAATTTATGTGGTTAAATATTATTTGATGCTTCATGATGGTGTATTATTAGGGAGAATATTTGTTTGTTGGTTGTCTATAGAGAATCATTTACCCTATATTAATGGAGAATGTAAAAATATTCTAATCTCGAAAGGATTACCCATGGTAGAGATGTCGTGGAAAAACATAGGTTGTAATAAAGAAAAAGATAATGTTTATTTGGGTAGGGTATTTACATCATTGATAACTATTTCTGGAAATGAAATGTTTATGCGCTACAATGTGACCTCAAACTGAATACCTCTAACTCCATACTCATTTCCATGATAGGATGGTTAAAAAAAGTAAAAATAAACACTTTGGGATTATAAGAGTTATCTAAGATTGAAATATAGATTTATATTTATGTTTTATATTAATTTCAAATATGGATCAGTTATTATGTGAATTCCCACTGCACCATCAAAAATTAGTTTCAATATAAAAACCCAAACTATGGTATTTCAAATAATATAGAATATATCCAGTAGTATTATAATTATATCGTTTGGATTCAGCAACTTAAGAATATATAGGACAGCTATATCATTATATATAAGTAATATAAACATCAATACATGATCATATGACTTATTTATTTCTACATTTAACGATTCATCTTTTTGAAGATATATAAAGCTACATAATGGTGACACAAATAGTTAATAATAAAATAATATATAGTGACATATATAATATAATTTTGTTAGATTTTGAGATTACATTTTCATTTTTTTAATAATTATTTGGCACTCAATAAGTGAATTTTTTAACAAGTGTTATTGAAGCATGATTATATTAAAAGTTAAAATTGTTTAAGGATGAAAGTGGTCATGTTTCATGAATTTTGATATGTTAGTAAATTTTATGGATAATATAGGTTATATTAGTTATAATATTATGTATTATAAATTTATATGACATAGTCTGATTATAGAATTTTTTGATGAAACATTACAATGTGGTGTTTCCCCTAATTGAAAATCTCTGAGACGGGTATGAAATGTTGTGATAATTATTAGAATCATGGAAAATTATATAATTTTGTCATGAAGTAACGGTAGATTCCATTGTAACAAAATATGGATCTTCCTGTATTATATCAATAATGTGCGGATTTATATTTTAACAAATTTTTTATTACATATTCTTTTCCAAATCAAAATTTGGAAGCATATAGTTTAGGAAAGGATATAATGGTTAGAAGAAAGTGGTGATAAATTCCCCACTTTTGATCTAGTGTAAATATTTATTCAATTGGGGGATTAGATGATTTTATGAAAATATTGAGAAAATATTTTTTATATTATACTGAAAAATAGGGAGATAAATTTTCATAAGTTATTTTTGAGACAATATTATAAATAATATTTGTGAATATAGGTATGCACCGAAAGTTAATGTATGAGGGAAATTTGCCAACAATATAAAAGAATAATGGATTATAGCGATTTATATTTTCAATAAAGAAAAATAAATAAAATCCCAAAGGGGGGAATATTGAAACTATGATGATATATATTATTTATTTGATTTTAATTGTGGATAATTAGTTGCCAAAATCATAGGTGATAATTAGTTTTCAAAATCAATAGTGATAGTTGATGATGTATTTCATAATAATGAAGCAAGGTTGCTAATTAATGATCAATGTTTTTTAACATTTTTATGTTATAATTATTTTTAATCTTATCTATGTATTTATTATATTTCATGATGATAATATGATATGTCGGAAGAAAAATACGAGAATTATAATGGCTTGGAAGACATATGTGGGTTCCCAAGCATGTTAAGATGTAATTCGAATGTCCCAATAAAGAAATGGTGAATGATTATTTTCATCTATTTTAAGAATAATTTGAATAATATATGAATATATATTACAATTATATATATTTAAATCCATTATATTTTTATAGATAGAATCTTGTGTTGGAAAATATAGATGAATATTTCCATCATTGGGTGAGTAATCTTGAAAGCTAATAACAATAATTCCAAGAACACATTAATGAATTTATATGCTTATTAAGAAATCCTCAGGTATCATCAATGATTTTATGATGTAATTTAAGGTTTCTAGTGTTATATTATATAATTTTTGTGTTTTGGGATGTGTTGGTTGATGTGGTCATTTCACTAGTGTTCCAAGAGTCATGTCCCCTACGAGATCCAGATATTATTTAGTGAGTTTTTCCTCCTTGGTTCTTCACATATGTTTTGGGTGTATTTTATTTTCATTCTAATAAATAGACACAAATAATCATTCGGTATTAGTGTTTCAAATTTCTACCTAAGGTGTTTTCGATTTGTGGTGTTATTCATGATGGGGAGAATCATTATCAGTTCGATGAAATTGGAATCCACTGTGTGATACATGATATGCCTAGTGTGTATCATTATTGATACCTTCACCCTCTCAAACACTACCATGACCCCATTCTCCATCTCCACCTTTCAATTTGTTTTGGTATGATGGGTCAAATGTTTTTTTGTAGTTTTTGTTTGAGGAGCTGATGGATTTCATGATGGTGAAAATAGTGTCTGTTTCTTCTCTATTGGAACTATTTTTGGCGTTTAGATGATTGTTGCTGCAACTATTTTTTAGTTGGTTCTATAATGTGATTTTATTAAGATGGTCAAATGGAGATTATGGTGAATAATATGAAATCCATTTTTTGGGGTGGTTGGTTGTCCCTGCTGGCATGGTGTGGACATAGACATGATCAAATTGATGTCATCAATAACTCTGTTAGATTAATTCTTTAATGGAGGTGTACTGTCGCTCACAACTAGATTACTACGTGGTTTGTGGTGAAAGGATTGAGTTTATTATTTTATTTTTGAATTTTTATTTTTAAATCATTGATTTAGGTTATGTCTGATTTAAAACATTAAATTGGATTCACGCGAGCTGTTTTTGAATTTTGAAGTAAGTAGTTTTAGGTTCTTATATCTAGAATGTGTAGTTCCCATTAAATGATAATTTGAATACTAGTAAATAATAAAATGTATTTAGGAGGTGAGTAACATAATGGTGATGTTGGAAATAAATAGTTATAAAAATCTATTCCTATAACTATGAATGTGATTTGACATAATATGATACCATGCATAAAAGTAATTTATTTGTTCTATATCCTATTTAAAGGTTATTCGTGATCCATATAATAGTTTATCTATATAATTAGTTTCCATGGAGACATAAAATCTACTAACGTAAAGGTAAAATTGTGAATTTATTTATAATGAAATTTGTGGAGAAATTAAAAAAAATTATGAATAAAGAATTAGATATATCATAATATTAATTATCTAATTTTTAGGTACAATATGTAGTTTTTACACTTATAAATGATGATTAAAATTGTGTATTGATCTTTTAGGTTAATTTTGGTTCCATATGAATTGAATTTATGAGGATGAATATTGGTGATAAAGTGTGACCAATCATGGGAACCTCCATGGTAAGATGATCAACATCACATTAGGAGATCGTCCTTGAGAACCTGTTGGGTAATATTATCTAATGGATCAATCAGGATAGAAAATGGTAACCTATATTATAAGATGAAATACTATATTAATAGATATCTCTTATATCCTCAATCATCCATTATATTGAGAAAACATAATAATAAAAATAGAGATAATATTGATGATGTTGTGTTCATATTTTATAATGTATAATAACATTACCTTGATTATTGAATCATGATTCAAGCCATGAAAATAAAACTACAAACAATAGTGATTATTTGGAATTCTTTATATCGTTGATGAATTATTCCATCCTCCAAAAAAACATTATGACCCAAGTGGATAAGAAAAAATAGAATAGACTAACAAACCATTATAGAATAATGAAATAAGAATAACTTTGTCAATGTATGGAAATACATTTTTAAATTTATTTTAATGATTTATATTCATACATCATATTATATTTAATTGGTTTTTTTGAATGAAAATATTGATAAATGGAATTATATTTAATGAAAATATCCACTCCAATAATAACGGATCCATGCCTAGGTGTTGTTACATAACATCCATTTGGATAAAAAAATTAGTAGAGATGATAATCATAGGGAACAAATTAAATGATGGGTTGACTAAACAATGTATATATACTTCCTGAAAATAGAATAAATAAGGGAACCATGTAATTGTATATATTTTTAAAACTGTATGAATAAAAAATACTATGTTGAATCCCTTTTCATGAAATTTTAAATTCATAGTCTATTAGTATTGGATATTAAAAAAAAGAAATTGTGTTATAATTATTTATGTGAGTAAATAAGAAACTGGTAATAAATTTTTAATTTTGAGGATCATATGTTTTTTAAGATTAATTTTTATAAGGATAGAATATAGGAAATATTTTATTATTTGAAAGTTATATATATATATATTCATATTGAAAACATTGAGTGTGAGTCCTTAAAGATATCTACTTCAAATATTTCATGATGAAATAATGATTGAGAGGGATGAACTGATATAATAATGTATTTTTGATATTTTATATATAAGAGAAGAATATGATACCATTTTCTTATTCATAAACATTGAATTAAGAATAATAGGGATAGGTTTGGCCTATAACCATCACATTCATTGGTGTATTAACATGGATGAGTTCAGATGTGTTTCTAATAATTATATTACATAAGAAAGTTATAAGTTATTCACCCTAGAACATCATATTGTATAAGTCTAAACATAATTGAGGGAGCCCGTATGAATTTTATGTGTGGGGGAATAAATTCATTCTTGTAACACAAGAGGTGATCAAGTGACTAGTATATAAATTTTTTCCACGCAGTAAAAGTTTTTGATCTTTTATTCAGTGATAATAATTCATCAGTTTTTTTAAAATATCAATTTAATGATAAATTTTTCAAAGTTCATTACCATAATAGGAACTATTGGATCATAATAATAAAGTAATACATCTAGGAAAATAACCATGTGTCACTGAGAATTTACCTATCATTAGGATGTGAACCGCATTAAAATACACTGGTTCATTGAAGGATTTCTTTCACACCATATATCTTCCTCCCAAAAAAATTTCATGATTGAAGACTTACTTAGGAGATAAAACTAAAATTTAATTATATTTCACAACACACTAATCCATACCCTCAACTCATTGTGGGAATATCCAAATCTGATTTTAACAATATCTATCAAAGTAGATCATAACCCAGTTGGATTTATAATTTTCTAAACGTGTTTGATGACTTAAATATGTATTTCTAAAAGTTACATGAAGATAAAATTTAAAGACATATATCATTTCAGAGACAAAAAAATCATAGAATATGAAGAACATGGTATAATTGTGGAAGATAAAAATTATTACCATTCACAAGTAGAGTCAATGAGTTTAGTGAATGTTATTAGGTATAATGAATGAAAAATAATGTCATCATATATATATATATAAGATATCATATAATTTTAAGGAAGATATAATTATCTATGAGTATGAGAATGAAAATTTATATAATTTTTTTAATTAAAGGGTATAAATATGTTTTATGATCTCTAAATAAGATGGATTCTAAAGAGAAATGAATTTAGATCTTAATGAAAGAAATAATAATTTTAAAAATGAGTTTCCAGCTATATTATGGGAATGGAATATTTTAAGAAATGGATATAGGATAACACCCAAAAATAAAAATAAGTATATTCTATTAATGTTTCTCAATTGAATATTAAATACAATAAGACTAAATATATATTCCATCTATTAAAAAATGAAAAAAACTTATGAGGATCGAATTGATGAAAAAATTTAATACATGTAGAGGAAAACTAAAAATAGTAGAAAATAATTAAATTATTCTCATATTTAAATCCAGGGATCTTTCTATTACATTCATGAATCAATAATTAGTTTAATAAATGTATTCCTAACAAGATGAAAATAATTTTTCTTCCACACAAACTAAAAATGAAAAATATCATTGAAAATGATCTCAATATAGTGGAATTAATATCATGATATCTTATAATGCTCTAGATAAAGAATCCTAAATAATAATGGCGTTATTTCTCTCAAATGGTAATAACTGTTGTAAAGGTTTTATCGAAATATATAAATATTTTAATTCAAAATATATAAAATTTTAGATGAAACAAATAATGAGATCCCTAAAATTTGTTCAATGATGGATAAAAAATATTGTACTCGGATTATATACCCATGAGAAACCTTAATAGTTGATACAAATATTTAAAAAATGCAATATTCTAGATCATTAATAATAATACAACATTATAATCAAAGGTATAACATAAGATCTATTAGTTACAACTACTTTTTAGTTACATATTTGGGAATACGTTCATTGAATTTGTAGTAATATGAAATTAAATGATTGAAAAACATATCCTACTGTTATGTGGATTAATCTTTATAAGATTAAATATTTACAGACCATGAAGTAATTAATGCCCATTGATTTAATTAATTTAATTTCCTAAATAAAATATTTATTGATTAAAATCACTTACAGGAAACACTCAACAAGAATGTAAAACCATATTAACATATAAAAAAATATTCTATATCATTATTATATTATATCCTTTAAATTTTTTGGTTTCATTAGAATAAAACACTTTATAAAAACAATTTAAAGAGGTATAGTAATATACAAGAAATTTTATACTTAGAAGATACTTGTTTTATAATATTTTTTATGTGTTATTTGAACATATAATTAAAATAATTTTTACAAATTTAAAAAATTGAATTGGGTAAATTTATTTTCATATTTTTAATCAAAATTGTCACATTATGTAATCAGGTCAGTTTTCTTTTTAGGAATATTTACATTGTATATATTATTTATTGTGGTTAAAATTAATTTTTATAATGTTTATAAATATATAAATATTATATATTTCTTAAATTAAATAGATCGAATTTTAGTTAAGATGGTAATATGATGTTGAAACATATAAAAACTACTATTAAAACTGATTTAATTAGTAATAAATGTGTAATATTATTAATAATAACTAATTATTAATATCATATTTTTCTACAAAATAGTTTTTCAATTAACTATATGGTTAAATATAAATTTTATTGTTATTTTTTAAAGATATTTAATTATATTAAATGAAAAAATCATAACATTCTTAATTTCTAAATTTTTCAAAAAGTAATATCTTATATATATTTCTGATAAAAAAAGTACTATGGATAAATTTTAAATAATATTAATAAGTATTAAAATGGTTATTTATTATGGCTTAGATTGTATTAAATAACATTGATAAGTTGACATTATATAACACCATTTATTGGTATTATAGTCATACAAAATTGTACCATCATGATTTCTCCACCTATACAACAAAAATCTCTTGGAATGTTTATTTTACCCATTACCTAACATTCATTTCAGAATATTTGTCCCACCTTTTCAGCTATAAATAGATATCACTTATACCCATTAAAAAACACCCCATGTTCTATATTCCATTAAAAATCTACCAAATTTAGTTATTATAGAACCGAGAAATTTGTTTGGAAGTCTATATCTCTATTAATGTTTCATAATTCCTTAATTACTGAAGGAAACTTCAATAAAAGAACTAGAATCTCAATGTAAATATTACATACCCTTTAATTCACTTTCTTTATTATTCTCATCCATCCCACACAAAAACCATTGTAACCATACGTATATAATAAAATCAATAAAATATAATATAATATAATATAATATAATATAATTGATGGTATAACCATTATTTATTCCCCACATATTCAATAAAAAAATTGTTCACGTGCATGTGTAGAATACCACCTCCATGAATAAAAATATTCATTTTCATCAATAACTATTCAAGGATTGTTGTCAAAATAGGTTATGTGAATATATATTTTATATATATCTTGATTTATATTTTTTAATTTAAAATTATTCCTTATATAAGTAATTTTTACAATAAAATGATTATAAAACTAATTAGATAAAATGAATATAATAAGCGGAGAAGTATTAAATTTATGAGGGATAATTTATTTTCCATTTATTATCACCTTATAACTCATACCAATTCTGACCCATCACTTTAATTAAATATAACTAATTTCATAATATGTTTTTAGGTACATTGTTTCAAAATAATCTCATATGTACCCACATTCACATATGGATTGATGTGTATTATTGTTGCACTAGTTTAAGCACCAATATGATAAACGGTATAAATTTATGTCATATGTGTAATTGGAAAATAATATTGGTTATTAATTAGTAAAAAAATATTTTATTTTTTTATTTACTGGTAATATAAGAATTAAACTCATTAATTATATACAATTGTTCTTTTGTTAATAATGAATGACACATTATTGATTGAAATTAGATTTACGAGAAACATAACACTACTAATTACGAAACTCATTTAAAATGATCAAGAATACTGACAATTGATATTGGAAATAAATAATTACTAACTGATATATGGGTTGACAATAATTATTTATTAATTTTATAAAAGTTTATATATATGAAATTGGTTCCAATATATGGGATTAAAATAGTAAATTTTGTTTATATAGGTGGTTAGTGTGTTATCAACTGAGTAGTATTTCTAGGTAAAGCTTTCATCAACTCAATTTCTGATTCAATGGGTCATAATCATTAATATTTAGAATCTTCATGTTTTCATTGATCCAACCATTCTCTTATACTATATGGAATTACATTTTTTTAATAGGGAAATTACATATCATCATTAATAAAAAATTACTTGATAAAAAAATTTCCATAATAAAACTACTATATTGGAATGAATAAATCCCATTCTTACTAATGAATCTTATTTTATATGTTTATTTATATTCTATAAAAAGTGTTTTCTTTAATAAAAATTCATTTATATATTGTTATTTATAATCATTCAATATTCCATTACAAATTTTATGAAAATAATTTCTTTCAATGTTTCTATGATAGGGTTTTCTTTATTTAATATTTCAAAACAAATATTAACAAAGTAATTGTATTCATTATTGACCACTCTATAATTATTTTCATTTCTTTCCTTTCAATGATATTTTATTTCAAACTCAATATAATCCTATTTTCAAAAGTAATCTTTTTCCATATCCAATTTTATTTTGAAATAAATTTTCACGTCATCCATTATAACAATGTTAAAAAAAATTTAAGAAATTTTTTGTATTTTCACTCCCCCCCCCCTTATTTTTTTTATATTATAGGTAATTTTTTGACACTCATGGATTGAAATTTCAGTTTTTTTACTTCTGTAATATTTTAGAAATCTATAATTTTTTCCAACCACACTAACTAAAAAGAATTAGAGTAGAAATATTACATGAAAAATCACATAAACACATGGTAAGTGCAATGAAAACCCCTAAAAATGTTAGGTTTCCCTAATTTACTTGAATTATATTACTAAAGTAATAATGAAAATAAATAAATAAATGTGATATATAAAGGAAAAGATGTGATAACTAGTATCTAATGAATGTTTTCTAAAATTATTAATCCCACTAAACTCAAAAATGTAATTTGATTAAATACCATCATTATCATTATGTTTATTTTTTATAAATATAGTCAAAACCATTAAAGAATCTATACACTCTTGATCTGAAAATCCAAAATAACTAGATTGCATTTGGTTGACTAATGTGAATGAGAATAATCCAATATTGTAACCATAGATCATTAATCTTTATTATATTTGTGTTCATTAATTATTAAAAGAATTTATTCAATGATTTGACATCCAATAAAATTTTATGTTCATTTTAATGAAACACATAAAAAATACAGAAATAAAATGAGATAATACATAATCAAAACATGTTATATGCACTCATTTAAACCATATATTCTCAACCATATGAGGTTTAAACAATCCTTTTTGGGTTTTTGATGATTATTATCAAACCAAAACCCATAAATGAGATATTTTATTATAGGTATTGACGAAATAGAAAGGGAAATAAATTAAATAATATCAAACATTACAAAAAATTGAAAAAAGAAACACAATAATGAAATTCCCAACTCTGATGTATGATATCGGGGATAGAACTCGAGCAGTAGAACACCATAAGTGACCAAACAATATTAGATCTTTGAATTTGAAATTAATTCCATTGTGCATGATTTATCTATTAAATTCTATTCAATTCATGCCCAAATTCCCTCTTTCAGGCATCATCAAATCCAACTAAATATAAAAAAATAAAATTTTGTATTTTTCATTGAATCTTTGATCATAATGGGAATTAGGGTTTAAAAAAATAGTGAATCTATTTATGAATCATCCATTAATAAAAAATTAAAATCATAAAAACATAATTTATGTCATGAATGAGAATCATATATTCTTTATTACTTGTGTATTTATATTTCATGACTAGAATAGGGAATTCACAATATGAATAAGGTACCCAAATCCATTATGTTTTCCCAGGAAAGATGAAAAGATTATTTCTTGTTTTGTAAACAAAGTGCATAGAGTTTCACATTGTGTGTATTGAAATTACATGATTATTTATTCAATTTATAATTAAACCTTATCGTGTAATACCATGTTGAAATGCTATGTTTTCCTCTAAATTATATGAAATTTAACTATATCGACACTCTCCCATAAAAAAATAAAACAATGATATTAGATATGAATATCCATTTTTATTCTCAAAATTCAATGAAAACATTAATAATGAAAATAAAAATCCATATTTAATTTAAACCTATCAAACTCCCCCACACTCAATCATTTATTCATTCTTGGACAAAATATCATCATCAAAACAATAACATTCAATATATAAAAAAGATAACTTTTAAAATATTATTTTCCCAATTTAAAAGTTATAACTGAGGATTATGAATTATCAAAAAATTATTAATAATGAATTAATAAATAATCCTTCATATATATTTTCAACCCAATAGATTTTCAATACTCACTTATTTATTTTAACCATTCATCAATATCCCTTCCAGTTATGTTTTATTTCACGATGGATTTTTTCCAACAAAACTCTGGGTTCAAATTTAATAGAGTTGTTATTATCCAAAAAGTGAATCCCCCTGACCAAGGTATTTAATTGAATCTATATTATCCACCCCATGATAAAAAAATATAATAATTATTTTTGAGGTTATCAAAATAAGGATCAAATGATTCTGAGGCTGAGGGTTGGTGGGAATAGATGACTAAAATCAACTAAAGCTCCATGACCCAAATAAAATACAAAGAATAATACCTGATACTCATAGAATAACCTCATTAAAATACTCCTCAACAAAAATAATGGCATCCACCTAACTCCCCAAAGCTCTGTGTAAGTGATCTTTAATGATGTAATCACAATGAATGAAGATCCTCTATAGTTTTGTGTCTTTTTTTAAGCTATACTTAGGACTAGTATAACACTCACCAACTATCCCCTTTTTATGATCAATAGTCTGGTAATAGTTTTTTTCATCTCCATAAGAGGAACCTTATTTTTATCTTATTTTCTTACGTTTTCATTTTTGTTCAACTATTAGACAGATAAACCATGAAATACGAGGAATTTGTTCATGAACGTCACACCCAAATCCCATAAAAAGAGCCTATATTATTCTATTAATAAACATAATACCATTTTATCCCTAAAAAATCTCTCCCAAATAATTTGATTTCATACGATGAAAAATACCAACAGTAGGGCTTGAAAGTATAATAGGGAGTTGTAATGTGGATATTACATAATAATAAATCTGTATATTATATTTGCTATGCAGGATCAATGTATATGTGGGTCTCAATGATATGGGTTTATCAATATAATTACATAATGATTTTAAAAGTGAATTGCATACATCATATCATTGAGAATATTTCAAATCATGTTATATTAGTTTTATATGCCCAAATATTCACATAATAAATATTATATAAATGATTAAAAATTATTTGGTGTGGAATCGTATGGGGAATGAGAAGATATAGTTACATAATTAGGTTATTGAATAAAAATGAATAATTAGTTTACTTAACGAAATATTAAAGCAATATCCATTAAGATTTCTAATCATATAAATAAATAATTTTCAACAAGTCAAATAGAAGATAGAATGTTTCTTTTAAAATTTCCACCTTTATATGTAACATTTATATGATTTATATTTAAATTTTTTTGAAATTTTCTAAAAAATTATCTTAATTATTGATTTAAATAATATTAGTGAGTGCATGAAAATAAAATCAACAATTTTTTGATATGTTTTATCTTACCAATATATTTTTATAATTCATCTTCTTCCTCAAAAAATGTATAATAGAGAAAACTAATTTTCTAAAAATATAAACAAGTAAAAATAATCACCCCTTTCATGAAGTTTGTCTATTTATTGGTCTTTATTTTCAACATTTCATCCTTATTTTCATTATTTGAATCTAAAAAATAAAAATAAAACCTCTAAACATTCACAATTAAGGGTAATTACTATCCAAAAGATTATGGAATCGGTTATTAATAGAGTCCTTTAACTAATGTTATAAATCAATACTATGTCCTAGAAATGAATTTATGAAATTTTGGATTTACAGATGGTTTTGATTTATTATAACTTTTATTTAAATATTTTACCTAAATCTCATGTATTTAGAGAGTGGTATAAATTTAAAAGATTTGGTGTTGCAACTATTGTTAAATTCAACTTATTTTCTGTAAATTTACTCTTCCTCATCTCTTAGAGCTTCTTGACTTGTGAATGTGGAAGGCTTAAACATGAGGAAAGATTAAGGAAAATTTAAAGGAAATATATATATATATATATGAATATATTTTATAGTTCATATCATCCACCTAAACATATATGTTGTATTCATCAATTATAGGAGTATTTTCATTATTAAAAATTTAAGACTGTATAAATAATTCTTCCTCCTCCACATCTTCAAATTTGGTTTTCTTCTCAATGGGAAAATAATTATTCTACTCCTAAATTATTTAATTTATGCTATCATTAAAGGAATTATATTATAATTATTTTAGGTTTAGTTTGTGTAATATTCTACTACATTTTTTAGAATACTAGTGATTTAAAAGTATATTTTCACATTATCCTATTCTATGATATTATATTTTTATTTCATCATGTCATTCATAAATTTGTTAAATTTCACGTCATAATCATCTTTATATACTTTGTTACTGTAAAATCTATTAATTTAGAAACATCATTTCTTCATAATATTATAATCCTTGGATAGGGAAAATATTTATTTTAATTATTTTTTATGAATAATATTGATCCTTGAGGATTATTCTCTATTATATTAAGTATTGGAGATTCATAATTTATCAATATTTTAACTTAATCAAAATAATGATAATTTTATCCCTCTCTTGACATATTTCTTTTTTTTCTACAATCATTAGCTACTTCAACATTTTTATATTCGTTAATTATACCCCTTTTATACATACATTAGAAACAGATGGTTATTTAATTATTGGTGAATTTGAATTTGAAATAATTTTAGTAATATAGGTTGTCAATTCACTATATTCTAAAAAATATGCCTTATTGTCAACTATCCTATTATAAAAAACATCAATGTATTTTTAGAGAATATTTTTTTAATCAATTTTAGGTTTCAAAATCCCGAGGAACATGGTTGTTAAGGTCTTCTTGATCATATGAGTTGTCCACTAGTCCCCTTAATAGACTTGAATGTTTATACCTCCTCCATCCCATTGATAATATGTGTAAATACAATATTTATAAGGGATTTTTTAGAATCAAAATCTTTTTATACATATTATTAAACAAATTTTAACATAAATATCCAATAATTACATCCAGAGTATTATGAGAGATAATGTCTTTGGAATAATAGGTTCATAATAATTCAAAGTTTGACTGAAATAGTAATTTTATATTTTAATCTCCAAAATAAGATCGAAAATCCATTCAAGATACAAAAATTAATGGGATTACCCGGGTAATACATACAATATGGCGGTGCTCTAAAAATACATGTAACAGATTTAACAAGATTAGGAAACAATACATGGGAATCAAAAGTATGACATGATTTCATAAATAAGAAATATCGGGATTAATCACATTGGATCACAAAATAAATGACATTGTGTAATAAGAGAATGGGATTATAGGAAATTTTTCAACCACATATTTTATGAAATTAACTTCTATCAATGATTACTACCTAGACAATATGGCATGGTCAAATAAATCTCTTAATGTGTTATGTTTACACGTTGATCCAATAAATAAAGACCCATAAAACAATATATTATCTATATAATTATAGATACATCCAATAACACATATAAAGACATATTAATGAATATTTTTAAAAAAAATGGATCAGAAGTTATAAATGTAAGAATTACCCATTAAATTAAGTGGGATACACAATCTATTATTTTATAAAAATCGATGAAAATTTTCTAATAAAGGCATTGAGATGATGAAAATATGAAACATATTACTTTATAACAGTAATTTATATTTGTATGGGTATATATATTCTGGAAATATATAAATAATTTAGAATAAATCAATAATATCAATGGTTTTCATCGTTAATGAAAATGAAATTAATAGATTATATGGAATATTTTCTAGAAAAATTAGAGCTTTTACATTTAATCCACTAATTAAAAACAAGAAAATAAAAAATTTAATAGAGAATAATTAATTTAAGAATAAACATTGATAATTTTAAATTAAAATTCAAATTATTGTGTTTTCACGATAGTAGGTAAATCCTTACATGTTCTACTAGATAAAAATACATTTTATTCACACTGGTGAGAAAATGTTAAAAAGTACCTTATTTTAAAAATGAAAATATTATTCTATTTATTTCATTCTATAAAAAAAATACATGGGTAAAAATATATTTATAAATAACTTGTGTAATATAAAAAATATTTTTTTCAAAAAAATCAATATGGAATATAAAACATTTTCAATCTAGATTCGAAAAAGTAAATTTTCATTAAAAGATTTCTCAATTATTATATGTATAAAAGATATTGGAATGAAAATATTTCATAAAAATATCAGGAAACCCAAAAGTATAATTAAATTAAAGTTATTTATTAAACAGTAATCATATAACTTCATAGAATATATTTTCTATAATAATCATTCTGGATTAAAATTGGAATGAAACATAAACCCTTACTAATTTGGTTACAATTGAATAATAAATCCAATGAATTAATTAAATGAATTATAAAATAAAATATATCATTTTTGTATAAAATAATCATGATATAATATATAAATGTTTAGTATATACACCATTTAGATGAACATATTTTCATAAAAGAACAAGTTCCTTAAAAATAATTTTTTGAGATATAACTTTTATGTTACCTCAAGATATTGTTGTATTTGTATTTTATCTTTTATATAATAATAATATATATATATATATATATATTAATTTTTATAAGGAACATTTTCTAGGATTAATATCGTTTACTAAAATATTTTACAAAATTTATTTTAAATAAATATTTAATTACTTATTCAGTTATGTCTATGTTAGGTGTTTTTTAGGATGCATTGTTTATAGTTTCAAAACATAATCAGTGTGTTACCCATTGTAATAATGGTCATAATTTTTTTAAATACATAATAATAACCATGAAATAATTTTCATATTTTTAATAAATTATACTTTTAAAACCAACCTTGAAATATGTTTATGAAAATTGCACTATATTATGATCATGTGGATGGTAAGTCGTATATATGCATGAGTAACATTTACATTTTCAATGATCACCATAGAAAGAAAGAAAGTATTATTTTATCTTGAAATAATTTTAATTATGTAATAAATTTTATATAAATCCTTAAATTTAAAAACATATAAAATTATTTTTATGTGGTCATATAAATAAAACTCACAACACTTCACGTAGTGGTAGTCCTTAGTACACATGAACAATGCTATCATTTATCCACGGATAGTATTTTATGAATCTACATAAAATATATAATTTATAGAATTTATAATATTTAATTATAATCATATATAAACAGAAATTTTTTTATCATGAATATAAATGAGCAGTGATAATGGAAAATGAATTACATAGGTTCGTGAGGTGGTAGTCCTCCAGAAACACAAATGATGGTTTTGTTTCCCATTTTATGGTAGTAGATATCAATTACATTTATGAAAATAAAATAATAACCAATTAATATATGGTAAAAAATTATTTTATTATATAATAAATATTTTTTAATATTTTATAGAGGTGGATGATTAAATAAAACTGGGATTCTCAGTTCATATCAATACAAATTCTTCCGAAAAACTTCTTAGGGTGATAACTAAAGCCTCAGTCTATTGATTTTTTTATAAAACCAAGGATGATAGGATTTTTCAATGGAAGAAATTAAAGTAATTTTGTATCTCATTTATGTATCAATTGGTTTTTGATGTTTGGAAAGGATAGGGTAGGGACTTCCCTTTTGTGAGGGATGATGGGTGACATTCTTGACAATACCCATAAATGGTAAATAATTGGAATTCACTCTCATTAAACATTCCTCAAAAAATGATAAATTAAATATTGCATAAAACATGAATCCCTTAAGTCTATGTCTTAACAACTTTGTTCAAGATGGTTTGTATAATCAGATTAAAGTTGGAAGGGATCTTTATGCCCCTACCCACCTTCATTATGCTGACGATATCGTTTAATTTGTTAATGCTGATAAAAGGACTGTGTCTTCAATTAAATCCATTTTCAGTATTATGAGGATGTGGATGGACATGAAATTAGCTTTAAAAAATCCTTTGTGTTTTTTGGGTAGGGAATCTCTATCAAAAGGCAAACAAAATCACAATTTCTCTTGGAGATAAGAAGGGATCATTACCTTTTAACTATCATGGGGTCCCTCTATTTTTGGAACATGTGAAGAGGTGCCATCTTGAATCTATTTTATAAAGAATTTTTTCTCATATGGAAACCTAGAAATATGAATCTATGTCCCAAGTTGGAAGGATATGTCTTGTTAATTTAGTGATTACCTCTATGTTTGTTTATGTATTTTCCATTTATAGGTGGCCTAAGATTCTTCATAAGGAACATGAAAGGCTTATCAAAAATCTCATATGGATTGGATCCATCAAAGAAAGTAAGAAAGTTGTTGTGGCATTGAATTATTGTATTAAACATGTCAATATGATAGGTAATGGAATTAAATATCTGGGCCTATTCAATGAGGCCATGTTATTCATGTTCACATGGAGTCTCATCACAACTCATCACATTTCAATGAAATTTATTTCTGCTCGGCTCACCACTAGAATTTGGGCCAGATATTATCACTATCTTTATTTTTTTATGGACTACTTTGAAGACATCCCTTTATAAGATTATGACCTACTCAAAGTGGTTTGTTTTTAGGGACTCCCCCTTGAATGCATGGAGCACACCATGGCTAACCAAACCAATTCAAGAGGATGTTGACATTTCATCTGATATGTTGCATCAATCGATTTCCTATTTGCAGGATACTAATGCAGGCTTATATTATTTTATCCCTTCCTATATTCAAACTGAAAATCAAAGATATAACTACATTGACAGTGATATTCTTATCTGGAAACCATTCACCAATGGCATTCTTACTACCTGGGCGCTGTATAATTTTCTTGTGTGCTGGACAAACTGCTGCTCCTCGGTGGCTTCTTTCTTATCAGACCATTTTCATACCTCCTACAGGTTTATTACTTATTTGTAGGATATGGAAGAGAAGGATACATGTTCATTGCCTTCTCCAATGGGTTGGGATACAACTTTCCTTAACCTGTACTCTTTTATTTTCTAATGTAGAATCCATTGATCATCTATTCCTACACTGTTCTATTATATGAAGGATATGGAGGTATCATTAGGATATGATAGGTAGCTTCTTGAATTTGAGATCGATTGAAGTACTATTTTCTTCCACTGTGGATGCTCGCTCCAGTGATCAGGTCTTGAATCTTCTTCTGGCAGCTGTTGCGGCAACAATTGGCTTACTTTGGAGGGCTCAAAATGACCATGTTTTTGAGAATGTCAGGCTCACATTTTAGTCACGTGTTACAGAAATTTATAGGTCAATTTGTACTGCCAATAAGGTATAGGTTGGCTGCATGAGCAATGAGTTTAATGATCTTGTTATTCTAAGGAACTTTTTTATTTCTGGAAGGACAAGAAACCAGTTGGTGATGAAGACCATAACGTGGATTCCTCCTATTCCCTCTTAGGTGAATGTTAATGTTGATAGGGAGGATATAGGTACACCTGGGCCTTTAGGCTGTGGTGGTGTTTTCTGTACCTATCGAGGATGTTATAAGGGATGCCTTTATCATTATATTGGGCAGGGCTCTACCATTGAGGATGCGTTATGGGATATAACTAAAGCTATCACTTATGCAGTTAGTTATGGTCGGTGATTTCTCTTGTTAGAATCAGACTCAATGGTGGCTGTTGACATCCTCACGAGACGATAAAGTAATTTTCATTGGTTGATATTGCCTTCTTGGATTAAATTCGTACAACATCTTAATGGTGTTATTCTGGGCATGACTCATGTTTATATGGAGGCTAACCAGGTTGCTGATGCTTTGCCTAATAAGGCTATTGTGATGTTCATCTCGAAAAGGTATTATATGGCTCTTTATTTTTGTGTGCAACTTGTTGAGGTAGATGCACATGGCAGTTTGTTTACTAGACTCTCTAAACCTCCCTTTTGATGTTATGAATTTGTCATTTTTTTCAAAAAAATTTGGTAGGAGTGGGTCATTGACTTGTTCATGGGCCATTTAGTTTAATGAAAAATGACAAATTTTACCATATTATATAATATTATTTATTATAATTAAAAATATAGAATCCAATTAATGAAATATAAATTGAAAAAATTGTTTGAATTTTATTTAAAATAATACCAGTATATATATCGTAATATAGTTTTTCAATAAATGAATTTTCAACCATCAAATGTTCATTCAGAAACTATATTAAATGTGATCATAATTATATAGATTTATATTAATATTTGTAAATATATAATATCTAAATGTAATTAAATTCATTCAAAATTATGTATTGTTTTAATTGGTTAAAATAGAGAAACATTATGCCCAATAAAACCATTTTTTCATTACAAATGTGTTTTAATGTCTAAATATAAACTTATACTAAAATAAAATATGATGATGATTTAAATCATATTAATTAAATTAAATATAACTAAATAAGAGTTATGTTAATTGTAAATAAAATTAATAAATAATATTGTATGTTTTAAAATATTTAATTCATAAAAAATAAATGATAAATTTTAAAAACATCAGAATTTTCACTATTCATTGAAAAAAACATATTTTCATGTGGAGTGGAGGAGTGAATTTTCATGTATGCTATTATATTTTGTGACTTAATGATGTAATTTTACATTTTAATGTTTTTTTACTCAATTATTCCCTAATAAAAATTATTCCAAAAATAATTATTAACATATCATTTGGCATGGCCTTCCCATATAGTGTTTCTTTATGTTCACACGTAGGCTTAAAAGGGTATTAAAATGACCTTTAACTTTTAATATAGGTGATTCTTTTCATTTTTTCTGTTGGAATTGTAGATTTAGATGATGATACACTTCTAAAAATTCATGTTATTTTTGGTTCACTTGACTTTTAATTAATAAAAAAATTATTTCATAATGAATTCTTAAATTGGGACTTCTCATTGTGTCAATCATGGAATTAAAAAGAGGTTAGGGAAGTTTAGTTGTAAGATCTCGGATATCATAGAGGTATGTTACTATTTCAATTATTGAATCTATCTATAATTTGTATGTAGCGAAATTTTTATAAGAAATATTTCAGGACTTGGGGGTGTTCTAAACAATTGGTACAGACAAAAAGGGGAGAACCAGGCCATTCAGTTCAAGACACATGGTTGATTCATGGATTAGAAAACCATGTGGAATTCCCAGGTAACTGTATTTCCTTGGATAGAGGCATACCACATAGTCGGCGCATGGTCTATCAAACCGTGTTCCAACCCATGTAACTATGTCACCCATATTCCCTTGGATAGTTTCAAGCACATTATTTTAGACTGGGTTTTCAAAGCATGTTGGTATACCATGAATTCCTAGAGTTGGTAAAATTACAAAAAAAGACATTACAAGGTATTTAACCCTCACCTGGTTTTTACCCCTCATTTCCTCCAGTAAACCCTAGTGATGAACAAGAGTACCCATGGGATTTCTAGGGTGATTCTCCTATATACCTGGGTAATTTTTAGTGTCTTTGGTTACTGATCAAAGATTTGGGAAATTATAAACCCTCTATTGCTTCCCTATTTGGGTTAAGGTTTTCATCCTTTTCTTATCTCCATCTAAAGATCTAAATCCCTTTTTTATAGTGAGATCTTGGTTGCGGATATAATATGTTTTTTAGTCACTATAAAAGTATCTAATTAAGAGTGAATTCATTATCAAATTTTAGGTAGGTGACCTAAATGTTATATCCCTTGGGTTTAACAAAGATTTTTGTATGTTGGGTTATGTTCTTGTTTATTCGGTGATATATTATTAGTTTTATTTCCAAGATCTGATATAATGAGTGTCTAAATAACCAATTTAACCCCATCATTATCCCCATGTGATATATAGAGGATGACATTACTAATTTAGGGCCATCCATGGGGTGTGACGAACCACCCGAATGTTGTTAATAGAATTTTAAAGTATGAAATTTTCGTTTGATTAAAAGGATCCCTTGGGGAAATTGTAAAGAAAATTATGTAATGATTAATAAAGGACTATTGATAGATTTTTCTAGTAGTGGATAATGGATATAGGATTGTTTTGTTTGGAAAATGAAGGGGTTTATGGGATTAATGTGAATGTTTCAATGAATCATGTTTGGTAATTGAATAAGTTTCTTAGTTAGGCATGAGGAATGGTAATTAGATTCATGGTTATTAGATACAAATAAAAAATGTGCTGATGGATTTTTTTATAATATATACTCCAATTTTAGTTGTTATTTTTGTGATATAACTAATTTTGTTGGCTTTGATTGGTTATACTGTGGTTATGTTTGGTGAATGAATAAATCAGAATGTGCACATGGCTTGGTAGAGCGTGGGATATGCGTGAGGTTATATACCCATAGGTCAAGTGGGATTGAGGCTCTGTACTCCAACACTCAATGAATAGGTTTTGGAATGGGATGATGTTTTATTCCCTTAGTTGTTGCAATCCTCCCAGACTGAGGCTTACAGGTGAAGATAATGTAGTTGATGTGCTATTTTTCATAGTGAGATATGAAATGGTTTATTAACATATTACTTCAAATTATTGAACATTCCAAATCCATTAAACATATTAAAGGGTATAATTAAGCAATGAGATGATATAATTATAGAATCTGAATTTATTGGTGAATTATCTTAGGGAGCTAAAGGTTAATTGAACAGTATTTCATTTACCTATAATTATTTACCATTTACATCCACTATCTATTTATACTAGATACTTTTTAGACCCTATTAGTGGTGGGATACTGAGATGAACTCGCTCTCTGATCAGGCTACTGCAAGGTTTGTGATCAGATTTTGTGGTTGCAGGTCAAGTAAAGGGTAATGTTCTAATTCTCGAGAGTTGAGTTCGATTTGGGTTTTTAATGTATAAGGTACCGAACATGGAGCCATGATTGTTTTATGGATTCCACTATTTTATTTATTTTTTTATTTTTTCACATTGTACTATAGCATGACCAATCACCCAAAATGTTGGTTGTAGTTCGTACCATGTTTTCGGAAATGGTTGTTTATGCATGTTCATTTATAATTTTATACTGTTTAAAATTTTAAATTAATTTTATAATGTTGATTAAAATGTTAATGTGTAAATAATCTCCCCATGTGACATTTTGACCTTCACTCCTATTCAGAAAGCTCTAGTGTACGGGTAAGCGCACTTCTTGTCATGTGCTGACCAGGCTCAGTTCACCAGTAAGTGGATCCCTATTCAAGGAAATTACAAAGTTCTACCTAAGGAGGAATTTTCTATATCTTACTATTTGGGACATGTATAATGGAGGGTAGAATGGATTCCGCTCATGTGCAAACTAGGCTCAGTTCACCAGTATGTGTATCCCTATTCATGGAAATTACAAAGTTCTACATGAGGAGGAATTTTCAGTATCTTACTATTTAGGAAATGTATAATGGAGGGTAGAATGTATTCTAGCCTTGGAAATGGGATCAGGTTCGAGAGTATCTAACCCATGTTTGAGGGAAAACCCAAGTCACCTAGGGTGGGAATTGTTGTTCTTATTATGAATTGTTACAGCAGATTATATATCACCATTGGGAGATGCACATGTGGTATTATGTGACTGTTTTATAATATTTTTCTCACAGCCACAATAGTATGGGTTTGTGAATTCATGCATCATTATAAGAACCTAGGTATATTTGAAGCACACATCCTTGTAGGCACACATGTGATGAGTGTGTGGTGCATTAAGGGTATAATGTATTTGATTTTGTTAAATTAATAAAAACATTGTATAATAAGATAATGAAAATGGGTAAAAAGGGTTGGTAAAATGTTAAATAATGATTGAATAAGTGTTATTGATAAGGGGGATTAATTGAATCAAATAGTGGTCGAGTTTAGTGTACCAGGTATGCACAAGCATATTTGGGTAGTGTATATGAAATAGATTGGTTGTGGTTAGTGATAAATTATTCCCAATATATTGTGAAACCCATATGGTCATGGTTACAAAGCTACTATTTTTAATTTCAAGGAAATTTCTCCACGAAGCTATTTTCCGGTCGGGCGAGAGGATGATGCTATTGAGAAAACTCCTCTCATAGTGTGGTAACGTGGTGATCCAAGATAGCAGAGAAGATAATCTCAATGAGAACATTATCATTTCTGAATATGATGAAACGGGACCCATGACGGGTTGTACTGAGTATGTTCTAGTTGGCATAGGCGTTCCAACTGTATCAACCTCCAACATTTAATAAATAAGGTGTTCTTAAATAAAAAAATATTTAGTTAGTGTGTATCCAGACTATTCATGATCATCTGGGAACTCCCCTGGAGAATTGAATAATGTTAATATCCTATATGCCATGAGGCCAGAAAAATTGTTCGTGCGACATCATTGTTCAAATGGACTATTGTAATGGATTGGTTTAGAATGATTTATATGAGATGTTCCTAGAACACTTTTATCTAGAATTATTGTGTCAGGATTAGGCTTTTGATTTTATGAGTTTTACCCAATAGATATTTTCAATGACAGACTACACTATTTATTTCCTTAATTTGTGATGTTTCATTCCAATGTTGGCTGGATTTGAGGATGTTGGGAATAAACATTTTTAGGATGGTCTTGGACATGAGATCAGGTCTTAGGTGAACATATTATGTTTGAAATATTTCCCTGAAGTAGTATATTGGGCTCATATTTTGGGAGGGAAACAAAAGGGAATGTGAAGTGATAGAATTGTGGTTCCAAATAGGTTGTAATGTAATTTTACTTATGAAATCAAGAATCAAAATTTTAGGAATCTCTATAAGGGTGTAAGTGGACATAGCAGCTAGAAGAGGGTACCAAACTCTCAAGGTGGGGACAAAGTTTTCTTTTACCAGAGGGGTAGGCCATGTTTCATGTACGTCTAGAGTCCCAAACACCCAATTGAGTGTCGATCCAGTAGAAATTTTTTCCACGTGAATAGGATATGTTTAAACCTACTACATTCGGGAAATGATAGAGGATAGAGATAGATGTTGAGATGATGAAGAGGTTTGGTGACTCTATATCAGGAAGGGAACATGAGCTCTATGTGTTGTACTATTAGGGTTGGTGGACATGAAACTCTGAAAAAAAGACCTTCTATAACAGTAAGTATGTTAAGTGTAGGTAACTCTAGTCGGATCCCAAGGTAGTGGGGAAGGTCACATTCATGCAGTTCAATCTACAATGGAAGGTGTAGAGGAATGACTGTCTACCATTCATGGTAATATTCTTGTATCATCAATGTTTTCTAGTTATTTATTTCATATAGGTTCTTTACATATTTTTATTTTTTCTCAGTTCTTAGTTATGTTGGGATTGACAATGGATGGTTTTTGTAGATTTATGTCACATGATACTCTATTTGAGGTATGTTTTTAGGATATAAAATAGTGTATGGGTTGTTCATTAGAGGTTGGTGGATATAATTTTGTATAGAATCTATTTTTAATCGAGATGTTAGGTTTGGACCACATTATGAGTTTTGATTGGTTGGAATTGTATCAATCGTATATTTACTGTTACTGATTCCAGGTGAAGGTTACTTCTCTAAATAGAGAAACATATTTCATTCATGGTGTGAGGGATGTTTGGGAAGGTGACGGATGGCCAATTTTATAGTGGGTGGGAGAAGAAATAGTTTAGGTAGCTTGACTTGTGCTAGATGAAAGAGGATGGAAACAATAAGTATTTACACCCATTTTGGATCAATTTAAGGAATTTTTTCTTGAGGACTTCATCAGGATACAACCATAATGATATGTTGAGTTTATGATTGAATTGTTATTAGGGAAGAGCTAGTTTCCATTCATCCATATTAATGGAACCAACAGAACATTTGGAACATAATTTTCAGCTAGATGGTTTGGAGTGTAATGTTTTTATACATCCAAGAATGACACATTGGTGATCTCCCATACTATTGGATAATAAGGTTGACTGATCGTTAATGCTAGGTATTGATTATAAGAAATGAATCTGTATATTTTTAAAAACTAATACATGATCTCTAAAATTGATGACTTTTTTGATCAACTAATGAGTTCCTCAGGGTTCTCCAAGAACCATATAAGATCTGGATACCATTCATTGAGGGTGATACCTTTTTACATATATCATATATCTTTCGATAGTAGGTTCTAGTTATATGATCTTGTGGTGATGTTGTTCAGGATAAAAAATACATTGGTTGTGTTCATGGCATTGATTAATCAGATATTACACCCATATCAAGATCAGTTTGTAATCATCTTATTTGATGACATATTCTTATACTCTATAACTCTTAATGATCACGACAAGTATCTTGACTTCATCTTGAGAACAATAATGGGGAAAAGGCTTTATGCCAAACTATTAAAATGTTAATTTCATATTGATGGTGTGCATTTCTTTGGGAACATTGTTTCTGAGTTAGGGGTGTTGGTGGATCTAGAGAAAGTGATGTTTACTGTGTTTAGGGAGTATCTAAGAATGTCACTAATGTTAAGAGTTTTTTGGGTTTGTTTGGTTATTACCAAAGGTTCATTGGGGATTTCTCCAACTTGGTAGTGTCACTCACAGTCTTAGATAATAAAGGTGTTAATTTTGAGTGGTCAGAGGCCTGTGAGAAATATTTTCTAGAGTTTAAGAAGTTGTTGACTACCACAAAAATTTTAATCTTACATGAACAATATAATGAACCTATCCTTTAACACATATCATTATATGATCATAATCATAATAAACTAACATATTAAAATCCAAGGATCATAAAGTCTACTATCATGGAAAACTAGGCACATAAAACATAAAAAATGGGACTAATAAAATAATCTCATTATTTAGTCTTCATAAAGATCTCATAACTTCCAGTGTTCTCATATATCATCATAGGATAACATAGGGATAACATGAACAAAAGGATGTTCTGAAATCCCAATAATGGAAAAACATAAGAATAAATCTTTATAAATTGGGTTAGAAGGAAAGAAATAATGATATAAAAATACATTGATTGTATTAATTCATGACATATAAACATGAGATCATATAATAATGTAGTCATAATAAAGTGGTAGTTATATTAAACATGATTTTATATTGAGTGAAGGCATGTTTCACATAGGGGACCACAAGTCATATTTTACCACCAAGACCATTGCGCTCGGTATCGCGAGTCAAGGTTAACTGTCCAGGCCATTGTACATAACATTTAATGAGACTCAACATTACCCAATCATTGGATCACTATTTGGGAGTTACCATCATAAAATGTTTATGAATATTATTTCTACATGCATAATCATACATAATGAATCATACATAAATGCAAGGGTTAACCAAGGAAAGCGATGGGTATCATAATCGTTTCAACATGCATAATTAATGTGTATAACATAAGAGTATTGATGAAAGAAAAGAAATAAATCAGTAACAGTTAATAACAAAATTTACTAGTCTTATACCATGATATGTGATGTAAATTTTAAGTGATAAATGTAAAAATAGGTTTAATGAAACTAAAAAATTAAAACATTTAAGTGTGGGTTAAGGAAAATATCAAAGATCATTTAAAACGGAAAAGACCATAATCCTTTTTATAAAACAATAATTTAAGAAAAATGAACGTAATAATAAAAATATGGGTTTTATAAAGATAATTGTTTCAAAAAAAATTAATGATATATTTTACTTTAAAATAGGTTAGAATTTGGGAGGTTCCCATAAAACGAGCTTGCTTATCGGGAATAATTGTGGAGGGAACAATTTCAAACAAATATATACTCGAAAATGAATGGTGAATGAATATTAATATATGAGTTTGAATTATATAAATATAATTTATAATAAGTTCATAATAATAATATATAACTTCATTTGGGTAAATAAATGATAGAATAACTTGAAATAATAATGGAGGTTCAGGTAGAATCTATTACCTTAAGTCTGATGGTGTCATTCACCTGATCTTAATGTCCGGGATAAAATTATTACATTAATTAATTATCATTTCCAGAACCTAATATACATTGAATAATTTATTATAACCTTATATATATCGTTAATTACCCTATTTATTGGTGAAGAGGTAGAATTTCATTGTTTGGGAGTGTTTGTTTCTATGGTTTTAATGATTTGTTTACATATATACATGTAAGGAAAAAAATGATAGATGGGAATGGTTATCAATAATTGAAATTGTATGATATTATTGAACATCCATAAGATTAATTGGTTATATATTTCATCTATTTATTCAGAGGGATGATGATTCATTACATAAAACATTAATGAAGACATTTTTTCTTAATTTAAGGTTTTTGATCACATCGAACACATTTTGTTTATCAGTTTATATATAGTGAAAAAAAGATTAAAAACATTAAATTAGACATAATATATATAATATAGTATTTTTCAACCATAAAAATGGTTTCATGACCATAATTAAAGATGGTAATAGAAATTTAAAACTCATCGTCCTTGAATGTGATAAATTAACACATCTCAAATGGTGTTTTGATTTATACTATAAAGGAGGGTAAAGAATAGATTACGATGAATTATTCCATTATCATAAAAAAATCCAATACATGTAAGGTATTTAATTTATAACAATATTTGGATGCAAATAGGTGAGGAAAGAATAATAATGAATGAAACTTAAAAGAAAATAAATGAAATGAAAAGAGGAATTTACCTCTTGAATATATCAACCTTGGGAACCTCTTTCAGGGATAGGATTTTGACTTTTGAATAGACAAATGGATTTTGGATGTGATATATGGGATTAAGGAGATATTTTATTAGAATTTGGACATGGAACAAGGCTTTATAAGACTTATGAGAGGAGGTAAATAGTGGTGATATTTATAATGGGGGAGAGATGGGGATTCCCATTATTTTAGTCATTAGTTTAATATTTGTTCACAAGATTATAAAAAATCATTATTCTTGTTACCAAAAACTGTAAAGAGAGAATTTGAGATCTATTAAAGGGATTCTATATCCCAAATAATTCATGGAATATTGTATTTAATTCTTAATGTATTTATACAGAAACTAATCATATTTCACTATTCCTTAACATTCAACTATTTCTAGAAAATCCAAAAAAATAAACCAAACAATTTTATAAGGTGTTTAATCCAAAAATGTTATCCATTTTTCAGATATAATTTTCTAAACATGTATAATTTATTTCTTAATTAAAAACATAATTTTCTTTAAAAATACAAGTTTTAAAATTAAAACTTCTATTCAAACACATTGAAAATTTTATTGAGGTCTCTTAAAATTCTTTTATAATTATAATTAATCAAAATAATTATTTATGAATACATTTTATAAAATTAGTTTTTATTTTAAATTATTAAATTAATTACAAAATTGTAATTAAGTACACATGACTTACAAAAACACAATACTCAATGAATATTATTAAAATATTTAGTTATTCATAAAATGATATAATTATTTGATTTTTTATCTTATAATATGGATAAATTTTATTTATTGTTTCATTAGTGTGGTTACTATTCAATTGGCCAGTGTACTATTTATAAGGGTAACATTTCTATTTCAATTGTTAAGTTACTATTCCTTTTGTATATGTTCCTTGACATATAGAGATACATTTTATTTCACTCATTCTTCATTTATATTTTTTTTTATGTTCTATAAGTGATATTATATGATTATACCATCTGACATAATTATACAATGGGAATTTTTTTGTTAAAATAATATGTCATTTCATTCTCCCCCCATTTGAAATTTCTCAGCCGAAATTTCATTTTACATTCTAAGCCATAAAAAGGTGTGGGTACTATTCCTTCATTTCCTCCTCCTATTCCCATGTTTCCTCTTGGTATATGTAGCTCTTCCATAGTTCACTAACCAAGTGTGTAGTCAGGTTACATATAACATTATCCCAAAAATTCAAGATCTTCACTCACTACACCTTATAGGAAAGATCATTCTCCTATTATACCACCTATTAAGACAGTAAATGTGATGGATCTGGTATGTACTTCCTTAAGAGGGATACATAGAAGACATCGTGTAAATGTTACATGATATGATGAAGATATGGTTGATAGACCACAACAGTAACATGGTCAAGAATCTCTAATAGGTCGATGTACCTTGGAAATAGATTTCCTTTCATCCCAATCCTTATGACCATTTTCCATGGAGATATGGAAAATAATACTGTGTCACCAAAAATAAACTGAAGGTCCATTCATTGATTATTTTCATTGCTCTATTTTCGACTTTTTCTGACATGATGTGATGATGAATGGTTTTCACCTGACCATTTCAGGTCCTAAAATATCATGATCACTGACTTCATCCTTGCACATTGGTGTTCTAAACCACTTCCCATAAAGGGATTCTTATAGTACCATTAAGATGCCGGAGTGGAAACTATTATTGTATGTGAATTCAACCATTGGAATATAATGATCCCATCATCCTTATATGTCCATAACAAATGATATCAACATATATTCTAGTGTCTGGATATATAACTCATAATGGACATCTGTTTGGGGATGATAAGTCATACTGAAGTTCAACTCAGTGCTCAGAGCATGTGGATGAATTTTCTAGAACATTGAGGTGAATCTTAGATCTCTATCAGATTTAATAGATAGTGGTACACCATGAATCCTTTCCAACTCATTGATATATATTTTTCCAAGAATATCTATTGATAATTCCTCTCGAATTTTATAAAATTGAGTTTACTTTGTATGAGGATTCACATTGACCCATATTTCATTATTTCATATGAATTCCCTAAAAAGTCTAGTGACAATGTCCATGGTAATGTTCTCCCACTTCCATGTTTTTATGGATAGTGGTTGAATCATCACCTTAGACATTTTTTATTCCTAATATTATTGAAATACCAGGAACATTTATGTATATTCAATAATATCTTTCTTTATATTTTCTAACCAAATGATCTCTTAGATATCTTGATACATCTATTTTATCCTTGGGTGAATAGAGAAGGTTGAGCTATGTTCATCATTAGAACGCTCATTTTTTATCTCTGTATTGGATGGTATATGTAATCATGACCAAAACCATTCAACTCCTTCCCCAAAAATCTTGATCTCATAGGATTTCCCATTTCTAATAGATTCCATGCTTTTCATAATTTCCACATCTATTCTTTTAGAATTCCATATTCTCACCATGAGGTATGGTTGATAAATCATTTGAGAAAGGATTGATGATTTTCCTCTCTAAATTATTCCCATGTCTATCCTCTAAAAATACATGAAGATTGGATTATTTTAAATTCTCATTATTGATAAAGATAGAGTACCATTCCTATTTATTACATCAAACCCCTTATTTTCTATACCACAATGCTTGTGGAATGAGAACTCATATTCCTTTATGAGATCTAACTATATAAACAGGAACCTATTAAACTCTTCCTATGTGAATATATATTTCCAACCCTTGTGATCAGTTTATATCTCACACATCTCCCAATAAAGATAATTTTTCCACATTTTAAACACAAAGATCACATATGCCAACTCCAGATCAAGCATGGGATTGTTTTGGTCATGGATATTCAGTTGTCTTTAAGAATAGGATATCACTTTATAATTTTTCATTAGTAAAAATCCATATCCATTATATAAATATTCACGGTACACCATAATGAGTTCCCCTCTTATTGGGTGTGTGAGTACTAGCATAGTGACACACCTGTTTTTGTTCTCCTTAAACATTCCCTCACGTTTATGTGTTCAGAAAAACCTAACCCCTTCCATATAAGATTGTACATTTTTTTTAAAATCATGGGAACTTATGCACAAACCATCTATAATACCCATCTAGACCAATAAATCTAGGGTATCCTTTATATATGTTGGAATAGGCCATTCTATGATTTCCTTTTTCTAGTAATGGGATATAAATATCCCTTTACTGGTGAGAATAGTCCACAATAATGATACATCCTCAATCTAGAACACACATTTACTAAACATTTAATATTATTCCACCCTTCAAAAATTCATCAGCATAGTATTAAAATAATTATCATGTTCCTCTTTACTCTTGAATTATATTAAAATTTCATCAAAAAATACTACATCAAATTTGTCGAGCTAATATATAAGGATTATATTCATTATATCAATGAATATTACTATAACATTAGTGAGTTGAAGGGAATCAATATGAACTCCATTTTTAATGCCTTGTTCACAAGGTACATTTGTGAATATATTCCTTCCTTTCCATTAATTGGTGATATCCTAAATCCATGTCCATCTTAGAGGAATAAATATCCCTCATATATTATTGAACAAGTATTCTATTTGAGGTAGGTTATAAATGTTATTTAACATGATTTTATTGAGAATACAATAAATTAATGAAGAGGATCATTTATCCATCCTTATTCATAAAAATAGAACTAGTTCATCAATAGATGATGTACTGGGGCATACAAAACCCTTATCCAGATTCTAGTGTAACTACTTCTTTAGTTCATATCTATCAATAGTGGAAATTTTAAATAGGTTTTTAACATTGATATGGATCTAATAATTTCTTCAATTTAAAACACATCCTCTCAATCAAGAGGAAGACCAAATCATGTTTCAGAAAATACATCAATTTAGTCTCGCAAAATGGTAATGTATTTGAGCAAGATTCTATATTTAGTCTCAATCATTTGAGCTATAAATTATTTATCATAAGGCATTAATAACACACTTGATTCAATGATTCTAAAGGAGTTGCATCTTAATTATTAAACATGTAATGAATTGGAGGGGGCTTTGGGGTGTGAAGAGTGATATACCTTTCACAATAATTGATGTTGGGTTTCTATTAAGATAGCCAATCAATTCCCAAGATAACCTCAAACTCTACTAAATGTAGTATGATGAGATTTTCTTGTAGGTATAGTCGACAAATGTCAACTGGGGTGGTATTATATACTTTGGATTCAATAATTGTTCCATTTTATGTTCTCATAGATGACTCAATCACCAAATTTGGAGGTGGGGTTTCAATAGTTCTACTAAACATTCATGATATTAAGGAATTCATATAACTAGATTCAAAGAGTACATTCGCTATTTTGGAATGAATAAATAGCATACCTATCAATACATCATTGTCCAAATACACCGCAATGGAAGTGATAGAATACTCCATTATTTGTTGTCTTGGGGTTGTTGTTGATTTCCACTAAAAACACTTTTCTTAGTGTAATTTATTGGAAAAATTGCATGTTATTTGTTGTTGTAACACTACACTGTAGGTTTAGTGTTCATATGAACCTTTTTTTCTTCTTTTAAAATAGTGGGATTCCACATATCCCTTTGGTAGTTCTTAGTTATAATTCCCATTCTTCGACATTGGACACAATTCCTGGTCTACATTAGATTGTTCTTAGGATGCTTATTCAACTAATATTGAAACGTAGGATGTATTATCTTCTTTCCATAAAGGGATTTGTTTATTTATCCATGCATATTATACTCTATTTTTTCTTTTTATCACTGGGCCGAGAAGACAATAGAGAGTCTATGATGTCTGTTTGACCATTAATGGAACAATTGACAATGTCCTCATTACTATCAATGTCTAGAATGAAAAAAAACATTTCATAGAAAAGGACCTAGTTCCCTTAATAGGTGACCCACCTTGAATTTCATGTTCATGACAAAGCCATAAGCGTATCTTGCATGCATTGTGATGTTTTTTCCATAAACCCCAATAGACTCAACATCCTTCTTCATAAGTATGAGGAAATCTCTTTCCATCTAGAGATCGAGTCTTTATGGAATATATTTATTGAAAATCATTTCTTGAATTCCTCCCAATCCATGGAATAAATTTCCTCCCATGATTTTGCATTCTTGATTAGTTTCCACCACATATAAGCTTCCCCAATAAAAAAATTGATCACCAATATGAGTTTATCAAATTATATGCCCTGGATGACAGATAATATATTTTCAATGGAGTTAATCAACTCATCCATGAGGGGACAATTAAAATACCACTAAACATGCAAGGCCTTTTCAACATGAGGGTTTGATGGAAACATTCTATTTCCTTGGAGGAGGAGGGTGTTCCACATGATTCATGTTATTATTAATAATAAGATATAGTTGAGAAAGTATTTTCATGAATATTGGAGCACCCGTTCCAATAATATTTTATGTATTATTTGCGACGTATTTACATTTCATAACACATTGATTGTTGGAACATGTTCTTCTATTTCACTACATTAATAATGAGAAGAATGTGCAACTTGGGGGCTATAATACTTAGCTAATAAACATAAATAAAAAATTAATAATGAAAGGATACGCGTTTAATGTAAAAGTATATCCTAACTTTTGATTCCATGGAATTAAATATAGTTTATCCATGATCTGTTTCTTATCTTTTATTTTTTGGGATATTTTTTTATTACCTAAATAGTTTTTTTACTAAGAAAAGAAATTTACCAATGCATAACCCATAGGAGTGTCAAACCAATAGTGCAGTAAGGCTCATTGTCGTGCACCCGTTTCCATTAGAGTCTAGCTCAAAGCGGTGAGTTTGGGTGTTACTCCTAGATATATATGTGCCATAGTGACATCCACTTGTTCGTATCCAAACATTGATGTATTTTTTGACAAACAACTTGCTTTATAGTACCAAAATTTTGGAATGTTTTCATATACTTTGTATTATCCCTAATGTTAACACCAAAGTGACCTATTACTAATAACAATGAATTACTAGAACATGCTTTGATACTAAGTATAACAACCCTAACCTTTTACACATATGCTTATAATTTTAATACAAAAAAACATCATATTACAATCCAGGGGTTTTAATTTCTAGTGTCTTGGAAGCCTAGGTATATAAAACTTTAAACATTGGCCAAAATAACGCATTTCATTATTTAGTTATCATAAAGTGCACCTAAATTCCAGTGTGCTCATACATTATCATTAGATAAACATTGGATAACATGAAAAATGTGATGAGTGAAATGTCTAGTATGGAAATAAACATAATAATAGAACATTAAATCATGGGTAAGAAGTCATGAAATAATGATATAAAAAGGCATGGAACATATAGAATACTAACTTATAAACATGGTATCATATAAACAAGGGGTCATAGTATTGTTGCAGAAACATAAAATATGAATTTATCATGAGTCAAGGCTCATTGCACATAGAGGAGCAGATGTCAAGGTTAACAACCAAGGTCGTTGCACATGGTAGCATGAGCCAATGCTAACCACCATGCCCATTTCACATTACATATCTTGAGTCACAACATTACCCAATTAATTGGGGTGCTATCTGGGTGAACCCATCAAAACATGTTCACGAATTTTCTTTCCATATATAGAATCATACATATTGAATCATACATAAATATAAGGGTTACACAGTGAAAAATACAGGTATCAAAATCTGGTCAAAAAGCTCAATGAATGTAGATAAAAAAAGTGTGTCCATGAAATAAAGTAAGTAAACATTACCTAGAGAATAATAAATTATATTAGGCATATATCATGATAAGTGATGTCAAATTGAAGTGATACATGTAATACATTTTTTAAAAAACTACATAATTAAAACATTTTAGTGTGATTTAAGGAAAATATCAAAGATCATTAAAAAGGGAAAAGACAATAATATCTAATATAAAACTAAAATTGAACCAAAAATATTTAACAATAAAAATTTTGATCTTTGAAAAATTATGGTCGCTTCAAAATAGATCATATAGTGTAATTGAAAATTGGTAATAATTTAGGAATTTATCCTAAATCGATATTTCTTATCGAGAATAATTGAGGAGGGAACATTTAAAAACATGTATATCCCTGAATGATAATGATAAATGGATCATGATAAATTATTTTGGATAATATTCAGTGATGTTATAATATTTTCAAAAAAATAATTGATAAATAAGTATGTGTAATGATAATGATAGAACAACCACAAAGAATAATGGAGTTTCGGGTAGAATCCCTTACCTTATATCATATGGTGTCCTTCATATCATTATAATGACCTAGATATCTAAATTAAATTAATTAATTTATATTTTTATAATTACTTTTAAATTTATTTTTTTATAACCTTATTCAGTTCTTTCGTGAACTATTATATTGGTTAAGATGTTCAATTTCTTTGATTGGGAGCATTTTTTTCATTGGTTTTCATGATTGTTTTACTTATACCCATATAAGGATAAACATGTACGAAATGAATGATTTTTTATAATTGAAGTAGTATGATATTAGTGAACATCCATTAGATTACCTTGTAATAAAATTCATTTGGTCATTTGGAGTGAATATGAATCATTATATAAAAAATTAATAATAATTTTTTTTGTTAATTGGTTGTTTTTTATCATATCAACCACGTTTTTATTTATAAATTAACTTCAAGTGAAAAAATCAATACATAACATAAAATTCTATATAATAAATATATTCTATTCTATTTAAACAATAAAAATGGCTTCATGACTAGAATTGAATATGGAAATACAAATTGAAAACTAGTCATCTTTGTATCTGAAAAATTTACACATCTCAAATTGTGTTTTAATTTCTATTATAACTGGCGGGAAAAGGGGAGATGATGATGAATTATTCAATTATCAAATAAAATCCATTACATGTATGTTACTATATTTATTATAAGATTTGGATGAAAGGAGTTGAGGAAATAAAAATAAAAAATGAACATGATAGAAAATAAAAGAAATTAAAAGGTGAATTTACATCTTGAATATATCTTCCTTGTGAACATTTTTGGGGGAGTGGATTTGGCCTTATGAAGATAAAAAGGGATATTGTATTTGGGGGAGAGGATTAGAGAGAGATTTTAGTAGAATTCATAAAGGGAACAAGGCTTGATAGGACTGAAGGGATGAGGTAATAAGGGGTGGTACATATAGTATAGAATATAAGGGGTATCAGGATATTTTTATCATTATTTTAATATTTTTTTCTCAAGTCCATGAATAGTACTGCATTTTTAACCAAACAATTTTAAAGAGAGCATGTGAGTTTGAACCAAGGGTTATTACATCATAAATTATGCATGTAATAATTTATTTAACTCATAATTTATATATACGTTAAATTATCATATTTCACTATTCATCAAAAAAATCATGTATTTTTTAAAAATATCAAAACATCACCATAAAATTTTTTCGACATGATGAATCAAAAAATGAGCTTCATTTTTGAAAAATAATATTCTAAATATGAGTAATTTATTTTATAATTAAAAACACAATTTACATGAATAATAAAAAATTTTAATTTAAAACATGTTTTTTAACACCTTGAAAAATTAATTAAGGTTTGTTAAAACTATATTATAAACATTATCTAGGAAAATAATTATTTATGAATACTTTTTATGAGAAAAGTTTTCTTTTAAATAATTTTATTAATTATAATGTTGTAATTAAAAATACATGACTTACAAAAATACCAACACCTAATCAATAATTTATAAAATATTTATTAACCTATACTGTGATATAATTATATAATATTATCACTTATAATATGGATATATTTTATTTATAAATTCCATAATAGGTCTATTATTAAATTTTCTGGTTTACTATTCATAAGGGTCACAATACTATTACAAAGGTCATGTTGTTATTCCTTAGGTATGTGTTCCTTAATTATATAGACACATTTTATTTAAATAATTATTAATTTATATGGTTTTAATTTTATTTACAAGTTATCATGTGTGATTATATAAATATACATAATTATAAGAATGTAATTTCATTTATAAAACATTGGGTTGTTACACATCGGGTAAGAGGTACACCTTGTTTTTTTATTCATCTTGTGTATGACATTGGAAGTATTAATGTTGGATAATCAGGTTGTGTCTTAGGGGTCAATAATTATAAGGCTTAATTAAAGGATTTACCATACTCATGACCTTAAGTAAAGAGTTTTGGTTTATTCCTTAATGTGTACGAGGCAAGACTTGTTAAGAGAATGGATTATGGCGTCTATAGTTTATAAAAGTCTCCAGTGCTTTTTACTCAATGTGATTAAATTATTCAACATAAAACATGGGTTGAGTACCTATAATCCTTCGATTTTGAAATGGTTTACAAACTAGTAAAAAGGAATAGTGTTTAAGATTATCCGGGTGAGTAGACTTGGAATCAGGTGGATCAAGAATCCGTATCTAACAGGAAAATGATGTCCTTATTTGTTGATATGCACTTTTATGTTCCTGATGGTAATGGGAAAATGACTCTTGCTTATATAGGAATTAAGTAAAATATTTTGAATTGAGTTAGAGAAAACCATCTAGAGGATCCATTGTGTTTGGTGATAAAGGAAAGTCGTAAAGGTGGGGATTCACCTTCTAGTTGGGGAATTATTGATGGTGGTATTGCCTATGTTCTTGGTTGTGTGGTTGTACCAGTGTGTTTGTGTTAGTAGTTCATGCAAGTGTTATATGAATAAATGTGGGTAGTGAATCATAGTCTAAATAAGATGTATCACAATCTTCCTTGGATGTATTGGTAGCCATGAATTAAGAAGGTGTTTTTAGGTTTTGCGATATGATGCCTTACCAGACAGTAGTTGATGGTTGACAATATGCACCCAGGTGGTTTGCTATAGTCATTTCACATCCTAGAGTGGATGTGGAATATCGTAATGATGGATATGGTAGTGAGTATTCTAAGGAAACCTCATAAGAATGATGTTTTATTGGTATTCATGGACTGATTGACTAAGGTGAGTCATTTCTAACTGATCTATGTATCCTACAAAATTTATCTGATGGAGGAGTTAATGTTTCAAGAGATAGAGAGGTTTCATGGTGTGATGAGAACTAATGTTTCAGGTTGTGATCCACATTTTACATCATGATTCTGAAAAAGTATTATAGAAGGCACTTGGGACCCAAGTGTTTTTGAGAATTGATTATCAACCATAGATGCATGGTAAGTCATAGTATTTCTTCTATGAATTTGAATATATTTTGAGATCTTCTGTTTTCTATTTTTTGTAGGAGAAGGTTCTATTTATTTAGAACTATATGACAATGACTCTAAGTTTGAATAATTCATATTTAGATTGGGGTGGTATAATTCTTTAGTTTATTAAAGGAAACAATGGGTTTCAATATGTGTCAACAATGTTGGGTTGTCTTCCAATTTAAAAAATTCAAATATTGGATCCTAGGTATGTGGAACCGTTCATGAGCGTGGAGAGGATTAGACATGTGTATTTCTGATTGACTATTCCATGTTGGAATTTTAGAATGCATGATTTTTTTCATGTCTCCAAATCTAAATGTAACACCCTTATCAATATCAAAGGATAAAATTTGAGGATGTAGAGTTAGAGGCAGATTCTTCATATGAAGAGCATCAAGTTTGTATTGGGAATATATTTAAAAATTCATGTGAGGAAAGATTGTTTCCTTAGTTTATGTTTTATTGAAACATGGAAATGATTAGTATGAATCATTGGAGCAAGATTAAGATATATGGTCCAAGTGTCCTGATCTTTTTTCCTCTTCAGAAAATCATTAATTCATGAGAAGAGTGGCATGAGGATAAGTTGTCATTATGTGGGGAGGTTGTAAAATCATAAAAATTATAGTGGATTGTTTCAATATAAATTTTGGTTTCAAAATGTCATTTATGGTCAAGGGTTTGGTTTTAGAGATTATGTCAGGTCTTGGGGGTGTTTTAATGTTTCCGAAAATGAGACAGGGGAGAAATTGTCTCTTCTGTAAAAGTTGTTAGGTGCACAGTTATGAAAATAGAGTGTAATATTGTAACCTTTCACATAGTCTTAGCGCTTGGTTTTTGCATGGTATGTCAAATTGGGGGACATACCCAAGTAATCTAGAAACCTAGACTCCCTTCTACAATGGATAGTTCATTTTTTGCAGATTGTTTTTAAAAATATGTGGGTAAACAATTTCCCCCTTTAATGTTGTGGAAATTACATAAATTCCATTATGGGATATTAAACCCTTACCTTATTTTCAACACTAATTTTATCCCATGAAACCTAGTAAGAAATATGATATCACATGGTATTCCTAGGGTGATTATTTTTTATTCCCTAGTCATTTGGAGTGCCATCAGTTTCAGATCAAATTACTAGGAACATCTAATCCCTCCTTTACTTCTCTTTTTCGTCTATGGTTTTCATTATTCACTAATCACTTTTTGAATATATAAATCCCTTATATTCTGGTCAGATATAGGATGAGGCTTTAAATGGTTGTTTCATTGGGATGTAAGGCTCAGATTAGGATTATTTTCATCAATAAATTTGAGGTAGGTGGGATAAAAGATACATCCCTTGGTTTTTACAATGATTTGTGTAAGTGGAGTTATGTTCATGTTATTTTCTTGGTTTTATTCCACAATATGATATAATAAGTGTCTAAATAACCAATTGATCCCCCTTATGAACCACATGGGATTATTGGATGATTAGTTGACCAATTTAGGTCCAACCATGGGGTATTTCGACCCTCTCAAACTTGGTTAACAGAACTTTAAAGGGTAGAATCTACTTGTGATTATGGGGAGACTATAGGGAACGTGTAAATGGGTTATTATAAGGATTAATAAAGGATTGTGTGTAGATGTTTCCTGTTGTGGATAATGTCTAAGGTATTTCTTGGATTGGAATGTGAATGGGTTACATGGGATTAACTAGAATGTGTCAATAAATTTTATTTTATAATTGAATATTCATAGTGAGATAGGCATGTATAATAGAAATGAGGATAATGGTTAAGTGATATAAATGATAACTATGTTTATGTATTGTGGCATAATATAGATTCCCATTTTCATTATTATTATTGTGATATTAATAATGATGTTGGATATTCTTTGTTGTAATGTGGCTATGTGTGGGGAACCAATAAATAAGCATGTGCACATGGCTTTGTAGAGTGTGGTAAATTAATGAGGTTCATACGCCCACATGTCGAGTTAAATAGAGGCTCTAGACTCCACACCATATTCATAGTTTAGGGATGGTGATGGAGTTTGATCCCACTAATTTTAAATTCCAGCTGGACTAAGGATTCATGTTGAAGGTAATGTGGTTTATATGATGTGTTTCCATAGCGAGATATGATTTGGTTTATATTAATTTAATATTGTTATGTTCTCTTATATAGGGTATAATATCTCAATGGGACTTTTGTACCCTCTTTTCTTGTTGGCAAACTCTGGTGTACATGGATGCGTTCTTGAGGTAATGTGGCGACCAGACACATGTCACCGATTAGTGGACCGTACATCGTGGATGTTATAACAACTGAATAACATCTCATGTTGTGTTTATGTGTTGGTTTCATGTATTATATGGGATGCTTTTACTTATATATAGGTGAAGTTATTCTATTTCATGTTATGCTTGGTTTAATTAATCTTTTTAAATTTTCTAAACACATTTCTTCTAGCGTCGATTTCCCCAATCCCATTGTAGAATTATGAAAACATATAACAAATACCTTCAAGGCCACATTTACTATAATTGCGATAATTTAATTTATATTGAAATTTTTTATATTTATTGGTTTCATGTACATCTAAATACATTTAAAATATTAATTTGATCTGAAATGTTTTTATTTATAACACCCTTTTCAGAATATTATTATATATAAATTTATATAATCGATGAGTCAGTTTATAAATTTTTAATGGTTTTATAATACACCATTTATATATTAGTTCATTTTATTTTTGTTAATTTTAATATTTCAATTACTTATTTTAAATATATCTTAGTTTTAATATTGAATAACTAATATTAAAATAATTTCTGGTTTACTTATTACTTAATATTACATCAATTACATTCTACACCACTGTATTCTTCTAGTTCGATACATTTTTAATTGATAACATCTAAAGGATTAACTATTTATCTTTTTTCACAATTGTAAGATTTTAATTTTATAATATGAAATTACATTTCAATTATTTATAACATTTTAAATTGTATTTATATAAATTATTTTATTTTCTTGGTAAGTTATTTCATTTTTAAGTGTGTTATATGATAAAAATGGGGTTAATATTTATGAAATTAGATTCATTAGGTGACCAAGGATGACTATAAAGTATTAATTCTATTTTTTTATATTTAAATAGAATGTCTCTCTCTAGTATTCACAATAATTACATCTTTTTCGGCATCGTATTATCTACAAATTGTTACTATCATTAAGACTCTTACGAATTTTATAATCATTATATATTATACCATGTTTATATAAATTTATTTTTTCATTAAATGATTATTGTTCTATTATATATTTTCAATATATGCTGGTTTTGATATTTAATAACCAAAAGTAAAATTATTTTAGGTATTTATAATATTTCAATCTATATGAGGTGCATTCTATACCACTATATTCTTATGATCTGATACATTTTGTATTTCCAATATCTTAATGTTTGACTAATTCTGTTTGTTCAAAATTTTAATTATTTCATTCTTCATTTCCCATTTATCATTTTACTAATTCTGAATTTTTATATTGAAACTATATTCCTCTTAGATTTTAAGTATTTATCATATTTCAACATCTAAACATGAAACATAGTAAAAAAGTGTTATGTTTTAATAAATTCAATTATTTAGTTGTTATATTCCAAAAAAATAATTACATATTATCCATTCAAAACATTCTTACCTATTTCAGAAGATGTTATTATCTAATTACATCAATATTATCAAATGAAATATTAGTGGAGTATATGGGAAAGTATAAAAATTGATCTGGACAATAAATAATTATTTAACATAAATAATATTTATTGAGTTACATCTAATGTAATCTTTATTGACTTTAATTATTTGATTTAAAACAAATATAATGGGTGTAACAACAATATTTTCACACAAAAATGTTTTCACCATATAAGTGATTTTTTGGATGAAAGAAAACTTGAACATTAAATATTTTAGTAATGCATCATGTTTATGAGAAACTATTAAGTAGCATGATATCACCAATATCAATGTTTCATTTTTTAACTCACACAAACATCCTGTTTATATAAAAAATATTATCTTTTTAATATAACATAATGAAGATTCTATAATTGTTTCTACAATTGTGAAATGGGAAAACAATGTTCAATCCTGACACTCCATATATAGGGAATATCAAATCATGGTAGATTTATTATGTCCAAACTATACATTCGATGTAACCAATAATGTACATGATTATTCATGTTCATCATATTCATATATATTATAACAACTAGATACCTATACATAGTATATATATTAATGGATTTTATATCTTATTATTCATTATAATAAATTTTAGTTCATCACCTATATCAACTGTATAATTTATCAGTGTGACATCGAAATCAATTTGGAAATCATATTTTATTCTATTTTTATATATTAGAATAAAAGAAAACTAATCTTGATAACAGTATTTGTTTATAGGTAACTACATCCACCATGTATTTTTCAATTCATATAAAAATTTAACAGTATTTATTTTGTTGGCATTCAATTTTTTATACAGTTCAGTTTCATATAGTGTGTTCCATTCTATTTATCAGATGTGTTAATTAGAACATTCAGTAATGTATGTACCCAATACTGACAACCATACTAGTTACCTTATAGTAATTTCGAAATAAATATTGATATATTTGAGTTTATCCACTTAAAATATGATATTTTATTTAAATTTGAATTTAAACTATTTTAATATTAATAAAACAAATTCCATGATTTTTTTGTTTCTTATATTGGACATTGTCCTTTAATATTCTAAAAATTAATGTCTTTGATGTTTGGTGTATGAGTGATTTGAATATTTTCATTATTATTAAACACTACATTCATAAAAAAAATTATCATCAATTGTTCTTTTTTAGTATGGAGAGTACGTAATATTAATCTAAGAACAAGAATCAATTATATTTCATAATGACATCTGAATTTCATTCCCATAACCCAAAAGAATTCAAATATGTAAATATTGTTACAACAACAATTTTTGAACATGTTCATTTTGAATCCATAAAAGTTTTACTAAATCATGCCTTAAATTGGGTCCCATTTTTATTTTGTTTAAAATATGTTATCATTGTTAGGTTTCTATTTGAAAATATATTTCCAATAAACTCTTTTATTCAAAATATTCATGCATGAAAAATAAAATATTCATTAAATAATAAATTTTCTATGGATTATTCATATCAATTATACATATTTATAGAATCATGCATTATTTATTTGTAAATATTGTATTATTTTATAAACTCAAGTATCTCCCAATTTTTTTTAAATGAGTTATTTCATTTGTCACAGCTAAATGAATTTAAAATATCATTTCATTGGTTCTATTTTTTTCATAAATGTTTCATATCCTGATTTTCCTAAAAATTTATTCCACTATAATGTATATAATTTGTATATAAACCTAACTAAAAATATTCCATTACAATAATATGTATAAACACTTTGATGATTCCTTCAAATAAAATTATTATTCTATATTGTATCACTCCTCACATGATTTTTATCATATTATCTTTAAGGAGATCTACAATAGGTTTTTAAAAAAATAATTATTTTCAAAAGAGATAATGATATTTATTTTTTCAAACATGGAATATCAAGATTAATTTGAGACCTGTAAATATTACACATTAAAAAACAAAGGAAAAAATTGATTGAAATTCATGAGATAATATTCTTTTATATAATCATGAGCTTCCATATCAATTTTTTTTCACTTTACTAGGAAATATTTATTTAATTAACTGAAAATAAATGCATTCACTTACAAATGGTATTATATTTATACTTGTGATCATTTTTTAAATATATTATTTTTATTATTAGAATTATTTACTATTTAGGCACTATTAATTAAATAAAGTCACATATTATGTGTTTTATAATTTTAACAGAAAATAATACTTGTGATATTTAATAAAACATTTATTATTAATAATCCAATTTATTTGATATTTTAATCCTACATCTATTTTATCTAAATATCAAGCTTATTGGCCAATTGAGTTTGGTCTTTTGTGACCACTCCATATATTTTGTATGATTTCTAGAATCTCAGTGTGTTGATTTTTTTTCCAATTTCATGAAATTCAATTTGTTTTAATGAATTTATAATTTTATAGGTTATATTGGTCCACAAATAAAATTGAAAATGAGAGTTCTCTCAAATTTTAGTTCATATCAATGAAAACTATCCCAAATTCATGTCTTTTAAATTTCTTAACACTTTCATTTTTCTTTTGGTGTGTCAATACTATGAGTTATTCATTTATGGATGTTTCTATTTACATGTGTTTTTCTCAAACTATGAATTAATTCTGAACATGCTATAGAAGTTATAAATGATGTAAATAAGACAAATAATTAAATTCTCACCATTTCCACATTATATCATATTTAATGTTTGTTGAGATGAAAATTATAGGTTAACTGACTTAATTATCTTCTTTCTAATCTATTTAGTTATATTATTTCATTACAAAAATAATTTAGTTGTGTTTAAGATCTTTCAACACTATTATTGTTCCTAAGATGTGCTTAATTCTTTTGAATGTCTATTCTATTGAGGATATGTCGTATTACATTTATCAGTATTATTCTAATACATTTCTATATTTTTATACAACCCATAAAAATTCTAAATATCTAGATTAGTGGCCGATGAAGTTTGATTATTTGAGAAAATTATACATGTTTAGTATTCATTATCAAATCTCATCTTATTTTGTTTTTTAAGATGCAGAAAAATCATTTTTATTTGATGAAATTTGAATGTTGAAGGTTATTGTGGTCCATGATAATATTTTAAATGAGTGTGTTTTAAATTTTATTTCTTACAATAAAATATTATCCCAATTTTAAGTCGTGTTACTTTCTGTCGGCATTCCTTTTTCATTAGTTTTTCTAAAACTAATGAACTATTATTTTATTTACTTTTAAATTAACATATATTATATTCATAATTTAAAAGAATTTTGAATATGTTGTATAAGTTATAAATTAAATAAATCACAAAATATTTTTTCTATCACTATTTCCCCTTTGTGTGCATGTATGATGTTAGTTCAGATAAAAATTCAATGTTAGGTCACATCCTAAAAATATCATTGTTTTTAGTTAATTAAATTGTATACTTCTATGTTATATATTACATTTATATCTAATATTTTACATAACCATTTAATGAATAGTATCATGATATTCATTTCCCTTAAAATGGTTTCAAATATATCATCACCAACTTTTAACATTCCTCCCCATTATAATATGTTAACATTGTTTAAAATTATAAACACTCCCATGAATCCCATTATTATTGTAGTTTTGTACATAAAATTAATGAAACAATAGATTGTATCTATATAAATTCAAAGGAATAAAAATCTATACAAGCCCGTAGCGTATGTTGGGTCATCACATGGGTTGGAGTTGAAGCAGGTGTCTGTATAGGTTCTTCTGAATTTTGATACTGAAGAAGAATAATTATATAAGAACAAGAATTATTTTCCTAGGAAATGATAGATATTGATTATAGTGATGGTTTCTCAGGAATAAAATATGTTATTATATGAAAACTCAACATACAAATGGACTATGGGTAATCATTTATTCACTAATGGAATGAGACTCCTTTTCATAGACAAGGAAAAAATCATATACCTAGTGAAAAAATATTCTTGCATAGGACAATATATCATAGTGTGTCTTAAAGATATTGGTGCTCTAACCCTTAATAATGTGGTCTTAACATTCTCTCACATGATTCATAATATAGTAGTCATTATACAACCTTTACTTGTTGAAGTATTAATTTGTGTACACAATGAAAAATTAGATTGAATAAATATCTACTGAATTATTAAATCTTTAATAAAAATATCACCTTAAATATTTTGAGGTCGATTTGGTTTTTATTTCCTTTATTCATATCATAAATTGAAATTTATCATAATGTGATATCACATAACCTTAATACCACTCATTGGATCAGTCTAATAAATCATTTCAATAGCCACATTTTTCTCAGATAATGTATCATCAATCATATCTTATTTCATAGTCACATCCAAAATGTGTCTAAGGTAAGAGGACTATGGACGAGATAAATCATAGGGAATAATTCCCTCTTAGAAATTGTATCTTCTCATCTCTTCATAAAAAGGGAAATACTATAAATAGCCATGAAATTTCATTGATTGAAAACTATATTCCTTCTTTCTAGACCATATCTATATAATAAAAAATAGATCATGTTTTTTGTTATCACCTAAGACTTTTTAAAATAAAATGCCTCAAAAATATCCTCAAAATGGTTCCTATGAACCATAGACATATTTCAATCGTAATGATAATTAATTCACTTTTTCTCAAAAGATCCGTATAATAAAATATCCACCAATGGACTCTAAGGTTCTACCTCTTCCAAATTCAACATGTACAAAAATATCAAATTAATAATGTGAGTTCTTGGTTTCCCAATTTAAAATAGACCACTATCATTGTATGATCCACTGATAGAACTACTATATTATATATCTCCATGTATCTTATGATAACGGTATAATCCTTTGATGAACCCAATAAAACATTGCTTCCTCTCCTCAAACTGGATCGTATGAGGAAGTTATGTAAATGATATATCTAAATTCATCTCAAATAATACCCAATCCCAAAGATATGGACTTTTTTAATAGTAATAATAATTCCATCTATAAAATAATTCAAAAAACAACCAAAATTTCCCAATCATCATGTACTTAAACAAAATGATTCATGTACACCCTATCATGGTACACTAAAATCATTTGACCATCCATTATGTACAATCAGTTGAAAAATAATATCATGGAACAAAAATGAATCTACAATCACACTGTTTAAAGTGTTCCAAGACCTATATCATTTCCTATGTTTAGATATACTACTATCTGACTAAATCAATTAAATACATAGGTTTATAGTCCAAAATTCATCATAAAAAAATTATTTGATATTATTAATTCGTGTACTAACCCTTAAAAAAATCTACTGATTCATAACCTAAAAAATATTCTGAATCCTTATTCTCATAAATCATAATAAACATAATATTTTACTTTTTTTTACATCAAGCTTTTTTGGTTTTTGTCTTGTAGAATAATTTCAAAAAAAATTTATTTCTTCCAAATTTGTTCACTCACTTATGTAAAGACCCGTAAAATTCAAGGGAAATTTTTTCTTAATTTTCTTTGGAATTTTACAAGAACGCGGTTTCTGACGGCACCTGATTCTGGGGCCCAGAGTGCCCGGAATCAATTTCCGAAGTTTGGCTCAGGTACGTTCAGTGAACGAACGAGCGGGAATTTCTAACTTTTGAACCGGTGCCCGGAATCAAATTCTGAGGGCACCGATGAACTCGCAGCGCCGATTTTCTCTTAAGGAGACCTTTTCTGAGGTTGCGTTTTATACGGGTCGGAAGTTAGTTTTTGGGAGAAATTATAAGAAGTTAAATAAAAATGTGGAAATACTTTTTATTTTTATTTTGTTGGTTAACTTCTCCCAAAGGGAGTTAAAGGTGGGACCCACATCCACTTACCCTCCCTTGGGAGGATTAAGTGTGGTGGGGCCCACACGAACCCCAACTCCTCATCTTCTCTCAAAACTCCCCTATAACCCCCCTTTAATTAGTGTTTGACAACTTAGTTTATTTAATTAAGGTGGGTTGATTTGAATTTCAAACCATTGAAATTCAAGTTGTTGTTTGTGTAAATAAAATAAGCCTTAGCTTATTTTATTTTGTTTAGCCATCTTGAGAGGATTTGGGAGCTCCTTCTTCTTCTCCAAACTTTGACGAAGAACGCGAAGAACCTTCGGGCTCCGATGAAGAACACCCCTCCTCTCTTCTTCATAGCCGGTTGTTTTCGAAGATCGACGACGCCTTCCGTGTCAATGAAAGGGAACGCCGCTTCCTCCTCGGACTTCCTTCGTCAGCTTACGAAGATTCACCAACGACGTACCTCTTCGGACGTACCTCTTCGTCAACGGAATTGACTAACGTTTACTGCGATGCCCGACCTCCGCGATGTTGTCTTCCACGGGTCTTTGACGATCATCGATCTTGAAACTGAGGTAGGGGTTGTTGTTGATATTTTATTTACCCTCGTTCTTGGTTCTAGTATGACAATGTTGTGGATAAATATTTGAGGGTTATCATTTAACGAGAGGGGGTCGGACCGCACAAACACGGCCGAATTCCCCCTCCTTTGTTCTTGATTATTATTATTTTTTTCTTGTGGATGAACGAGATGGCATGGTGTCGTCGCACCACGCGGAAATCATTCGACAAATATTGCGTGGCGCCGTTGCGCCGCACCGTGGAAGGATTACCATGAACGCGACACCGTCGTGCCGCGTCGAAGGGAACCGAAGGCGCCACTGCCGGAGCGGGGCCGCGGTGGAGGGGTGCGGTACCGTCGCACCGCGCCGGACATCGAACACCGCGGTCAGTTAAGGGATGCGGCGGAACGAGAAGACCGGCGGCTCGCCGGGCCGCCGGTGTCGGACGCCGGAAGGGGAAAGACCGTGGGAATTAAATTCCCCCGGCCAGGTTAATTGCCCCCCCATTATGAGGGGGGGGTTTCATAAAGGGGGGCATGCGGACCCCCGTTTTTCCTCAAGTAGGCCCCCGACGTGAGGGGGGCCCGGTTTCACAAAGGGGGGGCAGCGCCCCCCCCCCCCCCTCGTTTTCCCAAAGCAGGCCCCCACGAGGGGGGCCGGTTTCCTCCAAAGGCGCGGCTTCAGCCGCGCCACCAGAAAGGGGAGAGGCGGGGGCTCAGCCCCCCGCGCGTGGCACCCGAGCGGCGCCAGGCCGCGCCGCCGCCGCGCTGCCGGCCGGGCCAGGTCGGCCCGGACCCGGACCCCCCGTTTTCGCAACGACTTCGGTCTTTTGGCTATATCTTCATCCACGGACCTCCGATTGACAAACCGTCAGCGGAAATGCGATCCTTGGATCGAGACGGCCGATTCGGTATATCGGACTCAAAGTTTCGGAATACTTTGAGTTCGGCCGGATTGGTTCGTTCACGAAACCAACCGGGCCTTCGGAGCGGAAACACACATATCTTGAGCCACGGGCGTCCGATTGACGTGTCGTCAGCTTTGTTGTGTTCCTCTTAGTGAGACGGATCTTTTGGCATACTCCGCCCGATATTTGGACGTAGGTGGAGTACGGTCAGGTTGGTTTTGCCTTAAAAACCAACCGGGCCCCTAGGAAGAAAAAGCCAATAACTCCCAGACCATGCGTCCGATCGACGCGCCGTCTGTTGCGTTGTGTTCCTGTTGACGATACGGAACTTTTGGATACATCAACTCTGGACTTTGTGACAGTTGATGTATCAGCCTCTCGGCTCGTGGAGCGGACCCTCCCGAACGAGCTTGCTGTGTGCGGGAACCCTAGTGCTGGATGCGACTGTGACTGCTACTGCTACTGCTACTGTGACTGCGACGACGACAGTACAGAGATCCTTGGTGGATTCGACGATGACTACAGCACTCAGCGATCCTACGTGGATCAGTGCTACAGGTCCTGTGTGGGCCCGATCCTGTGTGGGTCTGATCCTGTGTGGGTCCTTGCGTTCAGCGGTCCTGTGTGAACCAGCGCCTACAGGTCCTGTGTGGGCCCGATCCTGTGTGGGTCTTTGCGGGGGTTAGTTATCTATCGATCCTTCGTGGGTCCGACGACTTAGATGGTTCAGAGATCATCTTTATCATCTTTCGAATAAGTATACCTGTGTGAGATGATTTCTGTTGCTTTCCTGTGTGGATTGTGTTGTGCTATCTTGTGTGGATTTCGTTTTGCTTTCCTGTGTGGAATACGTTTACTTTCCTGTGTGGACTGAGTTGTACTTGGGCTCGGAGGTTGGAGCGTATTTGAATTGAGGACTTAGGTATATGTATGGGCATATACCTAAGCAGTGTCGGTTGTTACTTTGTTTTGTATCTATCTTTTGTGGTTTATCCTTTGTGGATTTTGGAAGACCTTCGGGGGTCTCAGGGTCCCTACTGAGTAGCTTATACTCACCACTGCACGGGCTATGCCCACACTACATTGTGTTGGTTGCAGACGACGGACATCGTTGATCTTGGCTGAGGCTTGCAGAGTGTGACGGTACCTGGAGGTGGACCACTGGGCGGGACGTGTTCGGAGCGGACGGCGGGACCCGAGGAGAAGTGGAGCTATCTGTACCCACCCTTCAGGTGGGATCTCCAGTGGACAGCTCGGTGTAGCGGCTTTTACTTTACAGTTGCTGTTATCCCTTTTGAGTTGTACTTTACTTTCAGTTTGGGTTTGTATACTGGCCCATTTACTTTTCCGCACTTCATTTGTACTCTGTTTTTACTTAGTGTTTACTTTTCCGCTTACTTACTCTATGGTGGTTGTTTACTTTTCAAAGCCAATGCCTTCCCTTTTTGTTGGGATTTACGCCTTAGTGCTAGTCGCCAGCCCCTGGCCTATGGAAGGCGGGCTTGGGGTAGTCACGGCACGGGCCCCGAGGGCGGGTCGTGACAAATTGGTATCAGAGAAGTTCAGTTCTACCGCGAACTCTGATCTTTTCTATGTGAAGCAATAATGTTTAGCATATTGAGTGTGGTTATCAGTCCAGGGAGTCCAGTGTTGGTGCGGCGGCCGACGTATCCGTACACCGGGACCCTGACTTCTGATTTCCGACTTAATGCACGAAAACATTGATTGCGTGTGTGTTTCAAAGTTTTCTTTGTGATTACTTTATATCAGCTCACCAGGTATACTGTTCTGACCGTTGCGCACCTGTTTCCTTTTCAGGATGGCCCCACAACGGCAGCCAGCTAGGGTTCCGAGAGTCGAGTGTGACAATAGCCCACCGAGCGATGAGGCCTCGGTGTAGGGCCCTTTGTCAGCAGTGGCACCGGCGGTAGCTCTACCCGTCGAGCCACCGATGCTTCCAGTACCATCCGCTGACGATGCATGTCGCCTCAGCGCACTTCATGAGTTTCAGCACCAGCGACCACCCATGTTTCGTGGGGAGACGGATGCCCAGGCAGCCGAGGACTGGCTGGAGGCAGTGGTACGTGTGTTTAGGCTAGTGAGGACACCAGCAGACCTCATGGTGATCCTCGAAGCGAGCCTACTACACGCAGCAGCAGGACGATGGTGGATCTTGATGCTCCAGGTGCACGATGAGGCATCTCTTCTATGGACGAACTTTGAGAGCCTCTTCCGCTCGGAGTTCGTCCCAGCCACCCTTCGTGCGGTGCATATCCAGGAGCTTCTCCAGCTGCGACAGGGCAGCATGATGGTCGCTCAGTACTCGGTGAGATTTACTGATCTCTCACGCTACTCGACCGACATGGTACGAGACCCCTTCTTCCGGGCCTGGACCTTCGAGCAGGGTTTGAGACACGAGATCAGGGCTTTGATAATCTCCCTCAGCATACCGACTCAGACAGGAGTACTGGAGAGGGCCTTTTTGATCGAGAGCTTCCTTGTTGAGTCTACACCAGCACCGAGACCCACCGCAGGGCGGCACATGGCAGAGTCATCTACAGCAGGCAGTCGACGGATGACTCAGGGGTTCAGGCAGACCAGACCTTCAGGCAGACGACCTCAGGACACTGGCTCAGCAGTGCGGGGCACACAGCGAGGAGCCAGTCTCTTGAGAGGCATGCAGTGCTACTCGTGCGGCGAGCAGGGCCACATGGCTCGTGACTGCCCGACCCGTCGTGCCGAGGAGCAGCAGACGGTTGAGGGACCACCGAGTCAGAGGCAGAGGGTCAACCGTGGCGGTCCGCAGGGAGGAGGCGGACGAGGCAGAGGAGCTGGACGACCAACAGGTGGTGGGGGACGCTTTGAGGCTCTACCACCACCACCACCAGGAGGTCCACCCCGACCACAGGGAGCAGGCGGGCAGAGACAGGCACAGCTCTAGGCAGTAGAGGCCTATGACCACGGCGCGCCCGAGATGATTCTAGGTACTATCTGTGTCTATTCCACCCTTGATGTAGTACTTATAGACACAGGAGCGAGTCACTCTTTCATAGCCGCTGCCCTTGTTCGGAGCTCGGAGATTCCGACAGAGTCGTTGGCTCGATCCTTACGGCTAGAGACTCCTACGGGAGCAGACTCGACGATTACACACTAGTGCCGGCAGTGTGAGCTTACTCTAGGAGGCGAGATCTTCGGCTGGGATCTTCTTGTAGCAGCGTCGAGCCCTTACAACGTCATCTTGGGCATGGATTGGCTATCTACGGTCCATGCACAGATTGACTGTTTTAGGCGCAAGGTGCGATGTGTACGCACCGACGGGAGAAGGTTTACCTTCACCGGAGAGAAGGGAGCCTTTGCAGGACAGGATGGACTTCTGCGGAGGAGAGGACAGCCCATCACTCATCAGTTAGCTAGCCTCATCCTTGGAGTAGTTGACGTGCAGAGTCCTGGTTTTCCTGCAGTGGTGGATCAGTTTGTGGACTTTTTTCCCGACGACGTTCCAGGGCTACCTCCTCACATAGAGGTAGACTTTTATATTGACTTGTACCCCGGGACAGCCCCAATATCCACTCCAGCATATCGGATGGCCCCCGCCAAGCTTCAATAGCTATGGGTATAGTTGGAGGACTTGCAGGGCAAGGGGTTCATCCGACCCAGTGTTTCACCCTGGGCTTCCCTGATATTGTTCGCCAAGAAGGCGGACGGGAGCTTGTGACTTTGTGTTGACTATTGTCGCCTGAACCAGGTGACAGTGAGGAACAAGTATCCGCTACCGAGGATTTATGACCTCTTTGATCAGCTCAAGGGAGCACGGTGGTTCTCGAAGATAGACCTCAGGTCAGGCTATCATCAGCTCAGAGTCAGAGACGAGGACGTGCAGAAGACGGCCTTCAGATGTCGGTATGGCCACTATGAGTTCTTGGTTATGCCTTTAGGCATAACCAATGCTCTAGCAGTGTTCATGGCTCTCATGAACAGGATCTTTCAGCCATACCTTGATTGGTTTGTCGTGGTCTTCATTGACGACATTCTGATTTACTCTACGACTGAGAAGGAGCCCGCCTATCACTTGAGAGTTTTACTAGACACACTCCGAGAGCACAAGCATTATGGTAAGCTCTCGAAGTGCCAGTTCTGGATATGGGAGGTCCACTTCTTGGGACACGTTATCTCTGAGGCAGGAGTTGCAGTGGATCCTAAGAAAATCGAGGCTGTGTTAGCATGAGAGCCACCCAGGAGCATGACTGAGGTTCGGAGTTTCTTGGGGCTAGCTGGATACTATCAGAGATTTGTGCCAGACATCTATAGAGTTGCGGCACCACTCACAGCTTTGACGAAGAAGGGGAAACCCTTCGTGTGGTCATACAGTTGTCAGCAGAACTTCCAGGAGCTGAGACAGAGATTGACCAGCGCACCTATCTTGAGGTTGCCTGAGGAGGGAGTATGGTACGTAGTTTACTACAATGCATCAGGGACCGGAATCGGATGCATTCTGATGCAGGAGCGGACATTGATCACCTATAGATCACGTCATTTGAGGCCGCATGAGCAGAACTACGCTACCCATGACATGGAATTAGCAGCAGTGTTCTTCGCTCTGAAGACATGGCGACACTACCTGATGGGCGAGCGCTTTACAGTCTTTTCTGATCATCAGAGTCTCAGGTATATATTCTCATAGAAGGACATGAACCTGAGATAGCATTGATGGCTTGAGTTCCTCCCGGACTATGACTTTGAGATAGTCTATACTCCTGGGAAGGGGAACGTAGTAGCTGATGCCCTCAGCAGGAGGACAAGCATTCAACTACTTGAGGAGGCGACAGAGCAGCTAGCCTCATTGAAGATATCCTTCATGGATAGTGATGGAGCAGCCTTCCTTCAGTCTCTCACAGTCACTCCTCCACTACTGCAGCGGGTCAGAGAGGCACAGCGTGAGGACGCTGACTGTGAGACACGGCATGCATAGATATCCTCGGGACAGGCACCTGATGGTTTCTCCCTTGGAGCAGAGAGCGACATCCTTTTCAGAGGATGTACCATGGTACCAGTCGCTTTGCGAGAGGAGGTGCTGAGAGAGTTTCACACTTCTCCTTTGGATGTACATCCTGGAGTGGTGAAGATGTACCAGGATCTCAGACGACAGCACTGGTGGCTGGGCATGAAGAAGGCTGTGACAGAGTTCATTTCTCGATGCCTCACCTGCCAGCAGGTGAAGGCAGAGCATCAGGTACCAGCAGGCTTGGTACAGCCCTTGGAGGTCCCGGAGTGGAAGTGGGATAGGATATCTATGGACTTCGTGACTGGACTTCCACGCACTTCCAGAGGTCACGACTCCATCTGGGTGATTGTTGACCGACTCACCAAGTCGGCACACTTCTTACCCATCAGAGAGCGGGGCTCAGTGGAGAGCTTGGGACGTCTCTACATTCAGGAGATTGTGCGGCTCCACAGCGTGCCATCATCTATCGTCTCTGATCGAGATTCTCGCTTTACATCCCAGCTTTGGAAGGGGTTACAGGAGGCGTTCGGGATGCAGCTACGTCTGAGCATAGCTTTTCACCCTCAGACGGATGGTCAGACGGAGAGGACCATCCAGACTCTCGAGGACATGCTCCGCGTATGTGTCCTCGACTTTGGTCGTAGCTGGGAGGACCACCTACCCTTGGTGGAGTTTGTGTACAACAACAGCTACCACTCCACCATCGGGATGGCACCTTACGAGGCGTTGTAGGTCCGACCTTGTATATCTCCTTTGTGCTAGACAGACCCTGGGGAGTCAGCACTTGTGGACCGGGGATGGTCCAGGCCACGATAGAGAAGGTCCAGGTCATCCAGGAGTGGATGAGGACAGCTCAGAGCCGAAAGAAGTCATACGCTGACAGGAGGCGGAGGCCACTAGAGTTCGAGGATGGCGACCACGTCTTCTTGCGGGTCTCACCTCGACGTGGTATATAGAGATTTGGCCGTGGCGGCAAGTTATCTCCGCGCTTCATCGGACCCTTCCAGGTCCTCAGCAGGATTGGTGAGGTGGATTATCGCCTGGCTCTACCACCTCAGTTGCACCGGGTGCACGACGTCTTCCACATATCTCAGCTGAGGAGATACGTGCCTGACCCGACGCACATCATTGACCATGGGGTGCTTGACATCGACGATGGGTTGACCTTTACGGAGGTCCCGGTGGAGATAGAGGATCGACTGGAGCGGGTCCTACGTGGGCGATCGATTCCTCTTGTGCGCATCAGATGGCAGCACGAGAACCTCCAGGAGAGCACTTGGGAGCGGGAGGCTCAGATGCGTGCTCAGTACCCTCATTTGTTTCCCTAGTTTTTTATGTATCTTTACGGGGACGTAAAGCCCTGAGGTGGGAGTAAAGTAAAGACCCGTAAAATTCAAGGGAAAATTTTTCGTAATTTTCTTTGGAATTTTACAAGATCGCGGTTTCTGACGGCACCTGATTCCAAGGCTCGGAGTGCCCGAAATCAATTTCCGAAGTTTGGCTCAGGTACGTTCAGTGAACGAACGAGCGGGGATTTCTAACTTTTGAACCGGTGCCCGAAATCAAATTCTAAGGGCACCGATGAACTTGCAGCCCCGATTTTCGCTTAAGGAGACCTTTTCTGAGGTTGTGTTTTATGCGGGTCGGAAGTTAGTTTTTGGGAGAAATTATAAGAAGTTAAATAAAAATGTGGAAACACTTTTTATTATTATTTTGTTGGTTAACTTCTCCCAACAGGAGTTAAAGGTGGGACCCACATCCACTTAACCTCCCTTGGGAGGATTAAGTGTGGCGGGGCCCACACGAACCCCAACTCCTCATCTTCTCTCAAAACTCCCCTATAACTCCCCTTTAATTAATGTTTGACAACTTAGTTTATTTAATTAAGGTGGGTTGATTTGAATTTCAAACCTTTGAAATTCAAGTTGTTGTCTGTGTAAATAAAATAAGCCTTAGCTTATTTTATTTTATTTAGCCATCTTGAGAGGATTTGGGAGCTCCTTCTTCTTCTCCAAACTTTTACGAAGAACGCGAAGAACCTTCGGGCTCCGACGAAGAACGCCGCTCCTCTCTTCTTCGTAGCCGGTTGTTTCCGAAGATCGACGACGCCTTCCGTGTCAACAAATGGGAACGTCGCTTCCTCCTCGGACTTCCTTCGTCAGCTTACGAAGATTCCCCAACGACATACCTCTTTGGACGTACCTCTTCGTCAACGAAATTGACGAACGTTTACTGCGACACCCGACCTCCGCGACGTTGTCTTCCGCGGGTCTTTGACGATCATCGATCTTGAAACCGATGTAGGGGTTGTTGTTGATATTTTATTTACTCTCGTTCTTGGTTCTAGTATGAAAATGTTGTGGATAAATATTTGAGGGTTATCATCTAACGAGAGGGGGGTCGGACCGCACAAACATGGCCTAATTCCCCCTCATTTGTTCTTGAGTATTATTATAATTTTCTTGTGGATGAACGAGATGGCGTGGTGGCGTCGCACCACGGGGAAATCATTCGACAAATATTGTGTGGCGCCGTCGCGCTGCACCGTGGAAGGATTACCATGAACGCGACGCCGTCGCGCCGCGTCGAAGGGAACCGAAGGCGCCGCGGTCAGAGCGGGGCCGCGGTGGAGGGGCGCGGTGCCGTCGCACCGCGCCGGACGACGAACACCGCGGTCGGTTCCGGGCTGCGGCGGAACGAGAAGACCGGCGGCTCACCGGGCCGCCGATGTCGGAAGCCGGAAGGGGACCGGCTTTGCCGGTCCATTGAAGAAGAATCGACCGGCCAGGTCGGGCCGGCCGGAAGGGGAAAGACCGGGGGAATTAAATTCCCCCGGCTAGGTTAATTGCCCCCCCCCCCATTATGAGGGGGGGGGGGGGCGGTTTCATAAAGGGGGGCAGGCGGCCCCCCGTTTTTCCTCAAGCAGGCCCCCCACGTGAGGGGGCGCCGGTTTCACAAAGGGGGGGAAGCGCCCCCCCCCCCCCCCCCCCCCGTTTTCTCAAATCAGGCCCCCACGAGGGGGGCCGGTTTCCTCCAAAGGCGCGGCTTCAGCCGCGCCGCCAGCAAGGGGAGAGGCGGGGGCTCAGCCCCCCGCACGTGGCACCCGAGCGGCACCAGGCCGCACCGCCGCGCTGCCGGCCGGGCCAGGTCGGCCCGGACCCGGACCCCTCGTTTTCGAAATGACTTCGGTCTTTTGGCTATATCATGAGCCACGGACCTCCGATTGATGAACCGTCAGCGGAAATGCGATCCTTGGATCGAGCCGGTCGATTTGGTATATCTCACTCAAGGTTTCGGAATACTTTGAGTTCGGCCGGGTTGGTTCGTTCACGAAGCCAACCGGGCCTTCGGAGCGGAAACACTCATATCTTGAGCCACGAACGTCCGATTGATGTGCCGTCAGCTTTGTTGTGTTCCTCGTAGTGAGATGGATCTTTTGGAATACTCTGCCCAAGGTTTGGATGCAGGTGGAGTACGGTCGGGTTGGTTTTTCCTTAAAAACCAACCGGGCCCCTAGGACGAAAAAACCAATAACTCTCAGACCGGGCGTCCGATCGACGCGCCGTCTGTGGCGTTGAGTTCCTGTTGACGATATGGAACTTTTGGATACATCAACTCTGGACTTTGTGACAGTTGATGTATTAGCCTCTAGGCTCGTGGAACGGACCCTCCCAAATGAGCTTGCTGTGTGCGGGAACCCTAGTGCTGGCTGCGACTGTGACTGCTACTGCTACTGCTACTGTGACTGCGACGACGACAGTATAGAGATCCTTGGTGGATTCGACGACGACTAAATCACTCAAAGATCCTACGTGGATCAGAGCTACAGGTCATGTGTGGGCTTGATCTTGTGTGGGTCCGATCCTGTGTGGGTCCTTGCGCTCAGCGGTCCTGTGTGAACCAGCGCCTACAGGTCCTATGTGGGCCCGATCCTCTGTGGGTCGTGGCGGGGGTTAGTTACCTATCGATCCTTCGTGGGTCCGACGACATAGATGGATCAGAGATCATCTTTATCGTCTTTCTAAGAAGTATACTTGTGTGAGATGATTTCTGTTGCTTTCCTATGTGGACTGTGTTGTGCTATCCTGTGTCGATTTCGTTTTGATTTCCTGTGTGGAATACGTTTACTTTCTTGTGTGGACTGAGTTGTACTTGGGCTCGGAGGTTGGAGCGTATTGGAATTGATGACTTAGGTATATGTATGGGAATATACCTAAGCAGTGTCGGTTGTTACTTCGTGTTGTATCTATCTTTTGTGGTTTATCCTTTGTGAAATCTGGGACACCTTCAGGGGTCTCGGGGTCCCTACTAAGTAGCTTATACTCACCCCAGCACGGGCTATGCCTTCACTACGTTGTGTTGGTTGCAGACGACGGACAACATTGATCTTGGCTGAGGCTTGCCGAGCAGGACGGTACCTGGAGGTGGACCACTGGGCGGGACGTGTTCGGAGCGGACGGCGGGACCCGAGGAGCAGTGGAGCTATCTGTACCCACCCTTCAGGTGGGATCTCCAGTGGATAGCATGGTGTAGCGGCTTTTACTTTACAGTTTCTGTTATCCCTTTCGAGTTGTACTTTACTTTCAGTTTGGGTTTGTATACTGGCCCATTTACTTTTCCGCACTTCAGTTGTACTCTGTTTTTACTTACTGTTTACTTTTCCGCTTACTTACTCTGTGGTGATTGTTTACTTTTCAAAGGCAATGCCTTCCCTTTTTGTTGGGATTTACACCTTGGTGCTAGTCGCCAGCCCCTGGCCTATGGAAGGCGGGCTTGGGGTAGTCACGGCACGGGCCCCGAGGGCGGGTCGTGACAACTTACAAGACCATTCATAATATAATACATTATAGATCATCATGGAGTATCTTTAACCATAAAATATTAAAATAATTATTTTATGGTACATCTGAAGCATTTTGTGGGATAACTATCATATCAATTATTCAAAAAAATTATTCATAACTGATAATTATAAATATAGGATTGATACTCAAGTAAAATGTTGTTATAGTCTTATAATAGACCATAAAACCAATAAATAGGACGTATGTTTTTTCTTATCATTTTTTCAGTGTATAATTATTTTTTAAGTTCTAGAGGGGTTTTATTGTAAAATACATATATTTTTATATTTTTATTTAATTTCATTCTGATTTTATGCGATAAAATATGTTCTAAATATAGGAACATATTTTACTAATATTTTGATCGAATATGACATTGTGTAAGGACTTTCACATTTTTGATATTTTAGATCAAGGAGGTAACTCATAAAAACAAGATAATTTTAGGTCTCAGATTGATCATGCAACTACTTTTTCCCAAATGAAAGGATTTTTAGGAAATAAGAACAATTATAAAATTAAATTATTTTATTAATTACATAAATCAAACAAGTTCATTCTGTTAATAAATTATTTATTTATTCAATTGCTCTAATTTTTTTCTTAATACCAATAGATTTATTTCTCATTTAATTTTTTACTATGTTTATTTCAATTTTATTTGTTCAAAATGGAAAATTTATAGTCTCTTTAAATAATAACATATTTAATATGGATGTTTTTTAAATTCCACTCCCACTTGAGGCTATATATCAGAGGAAAAGACTATTTTTTCACCGATGTGATGGAGAATGACTATTAAATTCCACACCTAAAATGAAATTTGTTAGGACTGAAGGAATAACCTGAAATAAATCATTTCTATATGAGTTTTTTTAAAAGAGCGAGGTGTATTTTAGGGTACCAGGTGTTGGCTGTCAAGTATAGGGTAAGAAAGGTGAAGTGTAACGTAGACCTACTATTTTTCATAAACTGTAAGATTTCTCAATGTTTGTAAACCAAGGAAAAAGACATGTTGTTTTTATTCTAGAAACTCGAATATGTAGAAATAGTTTTCAACCAGTTCATTAAAATTATTAGCAAGATTAGTAACTATAGAAATTGTTCTTTGTAGAAGAGGACAACACCATTATTTGTAACTATAAAAATATCCATTTTCAATGGTTTGACCAATAGTTATATCCCTATTTCCATAGTTTAAAACCATTGATATAGTTGTGAAAAAATTGCAATTCCAATAGGATCAACGGTCCCCTAATCCATGGTGATTACCTATAAACACAGTTTCATGACCAATAACCATGGTTGTAATCAACAGATATATAATATATTTATATTAGACAACTGGTCATAACATGTTCATTATTATGTGTTCCATTATATATAATTAGTAATAAAACATAATTATAATAACTACAAGTGTAAAGGATTTGCTTTTATAATCGTATCTCACATCGTAACCAAATGAAGTATTGTAATGAAGGAATTTGTGATTTGAATAAAAGAAATATATTACACCATGACGGTAAGGGAGATTAAGTTAGGTATATATCTTTGATAAATCTATACATAAATTAATAATCAATATACAACATCAAAGGTTAGTTTCATTGATAAAAATGTATTCATAAAATTATGTTTAATATTTCTATATGAAATTTTAGTTTTTAGTTTGAAATAACTTTTTTAAAATCAGAAACATTTACCTATAAAAGAACAATTTATTCAATTAATTGAATATCCAAAATATTTAATGGTCTTGATAGTAAGTAATTACTCACATTCCGTACATGTTAAAAATAAATTCCTTTCATACAGCTGTAAAAAGGTTAAAAACAACTTCATTTCAAAAATGAAAAGATGATTTTGTTCAGAATATTTTTTAAAGGTAAAATATCATAAAAAATATAATTATTAAATATTATTGGTAATTTTAAACACATTTCTACAATAGTTATAGAAAAACATTTATATATAAGAAAAATAATATTCGACTGAAAAGAAAAATGAAGTCATCTTTTCTTAAAATATTTTTCTCAATAATTTTATCTTCCAATAAGATAAAAATGGAATTATAAAAATTAAATATCATTAAAAACCAGAGGAGATGAGATTTAAGTGGTTTATTTTACAATTATGAATTAATTCTATTAAATAGAAATTCAAGAAAAAACAATCTTGACTAAAATGACATTGAAACGCAATCACTTATCATTTTGGTTACTTTTTATTCATTACTCCCATGAATGATATAAATTAATTTTAATTTAAAATATATCGTTATTATTGATGTAATAATTATAAAATATGTAAATGGGAATCGTATACACCATTTAAAATAATTCCGTCTCATTGATGAATAAATTCATTAAAGAATGATTTTTTAAAATGAAACTGTTATCTTGATTCCTGAGTTTTCCATGTAACTATTTTATCTCATATATAATAGAATAATATCAATTATTCAAGTTCACAAAAAAAAGTTTTCAGGTTTGTTCCAATATACATAATCAATTATCTTCATTTATTTTACTAACATATTTAATTACATGATTAGTTATGCACAATTCATGTGTTTGTATAATGTTTGGTTCATAATTTCAAAATAGCTTCGGTGCTTGACAATGGTTATAGGGGTTTTTTTCTTATCATATTTAGAATAATAGTCATGAAATAATTATCATTTTTATATGTAAATTATCATTAAATATTAATGCATTAAATATGGTTATGAATATTGGATTATGTTAAATTCATGTTGATGGTAGGTCATACATAGACATGAGAAAAAATTCTATTTTTCAAAAATCATGAGGAAAAAAAGTTACGTGATTTTTTATTTCGATTATGATGACTATAAAAGTAATATCATATTATTTTTTTAAATATGATTACATATACCATCCATGCTATGTGGTAAAAAATTATTCACAACAATATTATCTTTTCTTCAATGTTTGGTAAGATAATTAATTATTTGATATATTAATTTTATAAATCGGTTATTATTTAATTACTATCACATGTAATAATTAAATACATCATCATGAATAATAAAGTGATGTACTAATTGAAATTTAATTACATTGGTTAATTATGTGGCAACCTTCTATACAAAAGAATGATGGTTTTATTTCACATTAGAAAATAGTGGAGATGGATTTAGTTTATTTCATAAACATAATAAAATATTATTATATAAGAGATATTGAATTTATTAAATCATCTCAACTGATAATGATTTTAAAGAGGTAGAATAAGAAATAAAACATGGATTCTCAGTTAAGAATGACAACTCTTGTTATAATCCCCTTTTAGGATTATACCTTAAGACTCCATATATTTTAATTCAATTTAAACCAGGGATTATATGGTGTTAGGAGGTATTTAAAGAAGGAATTTGAGGAGATATTTTTAATATTTTGAATTTAAAAAGATATTAAAAACCCTTTTATTTATAAATTATAAGTGTTTTAAGTGGAAAAATTATTTATCAGTATGAATAACTTAATAAATGTGTTAAAGGCTTTGCATATGGTAAAAAACCTACATACATATTAGAATATTCAATCAAACATTTTTCAATTAAGAGAATAAGTTATTGTGATATATAGAGGCTCCTAAAGCCACAACATAGAAGGATTTAAAATATTAAGAATATTATATTTCTCATGCGTGATATATTAAAAAAATTTAAATAACTCAAAAAAGTATGATAAATAAGAAAATTGAGACCACTGTTAAGTTTGGAAAACAATATTTACGCTAGGAGGGGTATGAAATTTATATATTTCAACCATTTTGATGGATCTCTCTTATGAATAAATTATTTAGTAATTTTTATTAAATTTTTTAGAAAAAATATAAATATATCTGAAAAATTACATCTTCTAACGAATCAAATACCATTTTTAGGTTTAGAGTTTGGGCTTTACACTAGGAATGGTGTAACTTTTATGAACACTGTGTGTTTTGAGAAATTACATGAAATAAAACGCTTTTTATTTTTAATTATTTAGGTACTCTATTTTATAAATAATAAATAATAAATAATAAATATCTATCAAATGTTTCATCATATACAAAAATCTAAGACCGCATTTAGGTTTGGAACTTGGGGTTTCCCTAGGAGGGACATAAATTTCATGTGCATCAGATGTGTATTGTTATTTAATTTTATGATATGTAATTATTGTTATTAAAAAAATTAAATTAACTCTTCATCTACCTAAAATGGTTAAAGGGTCGTTATAACATACATTACATTTCAAAATTACTCGTTTCATGACTGTTTTCCAATATTTTTGTTTCAACACATTAATGTGGATAAATAAATGAATCTAAAAGGATTTTTCCAATGAATAATGCTTGAAATTGGGTATTTAAATTGGAGGTTTGGGTCTGTTATAATTTTTTGGGTTAAAATAGTTGAACCGTCCTAGTTTTTTTTGCATGGGTTATCTTGTTGAGTCTAGATGACCCTTGATCAAGTCTATGCATGATTGTTGATGGTCTGAAAATCTATTTTTTAATTCATGTGTCTGGTTGTTCTTCCAACATGGCAGGAGGTGTCCTCCTTTCACTAATGTAATGGAAACTTGGATAATATATTTGAGTTTTAATTTATTATTTGTTTATTTATTTTCTTTTTCTATTATTATGTAATTTTTAAATTCTAGAAAAACGATTAAAATTTAGAAAAAAGGATAAAACATATATGTTCAAATAATATTCCAATATTATAAAAGGATATATCTTAGACAAATTATCAATGATAATTACATTATTTTTTCGAAATGATAATTTCACAAGATATTATCAGGATAGATTCACACAGATATAATAAGAAAACTATAAATAAAATTATCATATGATAATTTCATCAATTTATCGAAAGATAATTATGAATAATTATCAAATGAAAATTTCCCCAAATTATTAGTGATAATTCAACCATATCATTAAATGATATGTTTTATAAAAATCTATACATACATAATTGTAAAAAAAATTCAACTAATAATTTCATGAAATTATTGAAGATAATTTTAAATATATATATATTAATAGATAATTATAAAGTTATTATTACAAGAATAATAATATTTAAATTATCATACGATAATTGCATTTATTATCAAAGGATAATTATTATAATTATCAAATGATAATTTGGAAATTATCAATTAATAATTACTAATGATAATTTTATGATTATCATGGATAATTATTAATATTATTAATCAAAAATATCTAGATTATCAAATAATAAATTAAAAATAAAATAAAATTGTCAAAGGATATATTTTTATCAATATGTCAATCAAAAAATATATTTTTAAATAAAAATAAAAATAGATAATTATACGGGATTATTTATAATGAATTATCAAAAGGTAATTATAAATTATAATTTATGAATAAAATATCTAATATAATTATAGAAGTTAATTTGTAATAAAAATATAAAATGATAATTATAAAGAATAATTTATAATAAAATATCAATGAATAATTTTTTTTTAGAAAAATATAATGAATAAATACCCTAAGCTAAGTGATGATTTGAAATTGTTCTGAAGAGATAATATATCATTCGATGTGAGAATTTATTTCTTTTTGAAATAAAATAGTTGTCTTAGGTTCTAAGAACCCTTGAAGTGTTAAGGAGTATGATAATATGTTCGCATGGAGGTGTATCGAACCACACATGGTGGTTTATCCATGCATCTAATGTCAACAATTTGTAGTTAAGAACATTCATAAATTTTTTGGATCATTTACACAGGATTTCCAATAATATGATTTTGTGTAGACATGTTTTGTTGACCATGGTAGATTATGAAAAAATGTGGGCGTGTTTATAGCCCTAGAACCCTTATGTTATACATGTTTCCATGTGTATATTGTAGAATATTTTTCATGTTTGATGTTTATTAAATGTATTTATGTGCTACAATAATTATAATGATGTTCTATGTGTGTGTCTCTCATTATATGGTATGATTTAATTCCAAGATATTGATATGACATATCGATTATATGTTGGAGTTTGATTCACATGTTGATTTATATTGCGATGCCATATTTATCATGACATGTACTATTCTTGTTATCATTTTATGACTTTTAATGTTTTCCATTGGAAGATTGTTTTGTGTATACTAGATAGCTGGCCATCATGGTATGATTATTCCTTTGGGAATGTCTGCATGATGTGTAATTATATTGATAACACAAAATGATAACCGTATAACCTAGAATATACTCTATTCCTTGTTTAGTCTGAGTATTTATAAAAAACATGATTCCTTGTGGATACAGAGTTTCTCCTGATGCCTTGTGGAGTCCAGGTAGTTTATAGATACTCAAAGCCATGTGGATTATGAGTATTATCAAATTTGTTATAGATTATGGGTAGGTAGTTTTCAATTGATTCCTTTTGAATTCATTGTTACTCACCAAAAACATTGTCACTAGTTTTGGATACTTATTAACCCACAATACATTTTCTCCATTGAGCCATAGTTGGTATGGTCAAGGGTTTGAGGTGTCTTGGTATGCACACAGATGCTCAGTTTGAGATAGTATGTTTATTCATCTTAATCATCGGTCATTATTATTTAATATACTATTATATCTGAGAAAATCATGTTGATGGTGAAACAATGATGTCCTACTATGTCTTGTAATTATTCCATACTCACGCATGTAGACGTGCCTAAATATTTCATGAGGGATCTGGTGAAGGTAGAGATCCCAATGGAGGACTGCTAATAGGAGGAGCATGGAGATGGTGATGTTATAGAATATATATTAACAGGGCCTATAGTTCATAATTTGTTTGTTTACCTATTTTACATACACTATTTACTATTTCCACGTATGGAGTTACTTTATTTCTATGACATGTAATACTTATTTACCATTCAATATATTTAATCTAATTCTACATTTACTATTTATTAGTGTTGATTATCAATCCTAGGAAATGACACTAATGGTATAGACTCCCCAAGGAAGGACTCAAACCATTAATTCTAGTCAGTAACCTATTGTATATGAGGAGACATGCATGATGATATGTTTAATTCTGGCATAGACCCTTTGGTTCAGGTTGGGATGCTAAAAAATTGTATTAAATTTCAGGTTATTATCTATCTTATTCTTATCTTGATTTTAGTTAGAATAGGGTAGACATGAGATATTATTTTTGGGACTCATTCAGGGAAAATAGGTTAGGTCCTGGACAACACTTTGTTGTGGACCTCTGGGTATCGATAAAGTGGGAAAAATATATTTTTTATACTGTTTATTAAATTATCCTTGGGTGATGATCATAATGTTTAAATGTGATTTATGAGTATTTATATATGTTACTGCATCATATCTAGGTATGGTGGTTCACATTCCATATAAATACTAGTCATTATGATGCACGATGGTTTATTAATTATGTTCCTTGATTAATGATATCTATTCAGGAGTTTTTCACATTTGTGTGATATATCTATGATGTGTGCTATTATGAAAAAATATTATTGGATTTTATTTGTTCAAATCATCATGTTGTTGTGTTATTATAAATATAATGACCATGAATAAGGTGACAAGATGGAAACACAGGTTATTTCTAGGTGGGGTATACCATGGGAAAACGGTAGACTCCTATAAAAAATTTGGTTGATTCCATAGAATGGTAGATTGAAACATTGTATGATGTAATATACCGTATATGGTTTTTCCTAAAGACTCTATTTCATCTTTAATTTTCATGCTTCATGTTATAGAAGATGTTTACTAAACCTACTATTATGGAACTACATGGGAACAAGGCAAAAATTATTTCATAAAGAATCATGTTTCCAAAATACCACTAGACATGTAAGTGGAATGCAGTTGAGATTTATCCTGCGCATGCTCTGTGGTATAGCTGGCATGTATTCTTCAACTAGAAGATGTTCAAATAGTGCAATTACTAGGAATATGAGTTCATAACAATGGTCAAATTTGAAATCACAACCACTCTGGCATTATTCATCCTTCTTGTGCAATGGAGGGAATCCTGATTTTGAGTAACAACTTGATATTTTTGTGGATCTGTAACCTAGTGAATAATCTGATGGATTAGTTGGTAAAGTTAAATGGATTTTATCATGGGTGAACAACATTCTTTAAACCCCATATAAAATGGTGAAACATAGTTTAAGGAGTTGATAGTTTTGCTGGATAACATGGAGGGGAAGAGATTCATAAATCTGATTACATTGACATTGGGTTCACCTATGTTGTATTTTAAGAAGGAGGAAATATGTCTTCATTTATAGGTTGATTACCGATTGTTAAACTAGGTTATGTTCAGGAACCGATATCTACTTCCCATGATTGGTGATCTTTTCAATTAGTTGTGGAAATCCTTATGGTTGTCTATTAGTTATCTTCGATCAGTCTATCAATGATTAAAATTTATCATGGTTGATTTTTTGTGTAAAACATTTTCGAGAAGGTATGGGTTGTATGATCACTTGGAAATTTCATTTAGGCTAATGAAAATGTATGCATTGTTCATGGTCCTCATGAACAAGACCTTTCGTCCATTCCTAGACTCATTTGTTATGGATCTTTTCAAAATAATTCCTCATTTAGTGACAAACACCAAAACAAATGCTAGGAACAATGATATAGTCATTAGTACACTTTGACCACCATGGTTTTAATTAATTCTATCAAATTATGACTTTTATTTTAGACAATTGAAGTTCATAGGACATCTGGTGTATGAGATCAGTATATCTATAAAACCATATAAATTTTAGGTCATCATGAAATTAAAATTTCCATATATTTTTTATATTATGTGATCCATATATTTAAAAATATAATACCAATAATTAATACAATAGTTGAACTTATTATCAACACCCTAAATATTGTAGACAAAGAACGGATTGAAATTTCATTGGTCAAAATAGTGTGAAGAGGCCCTCCATGATTTTAAGATATGGTTGATGATAACACAAGTTATAACACTCTCTGAGTTTGTATTTTTTATCATTTGGACTATGATGCATCATGAAATTGATTTGGGAGTGGTACAGATGAATAAAAGACATGGTAGTAGCATATGTGTCACAAAAGCTAAAAACTCTTGAGAAGAACATCCCTATATAAAAATTGGATTTAGATGATGTGGTACACACTTTCAATAATCGGTGATTCTATCTCATTATTAAGATATATTATATTTATACATACCAAAATATCTTTTTTATATGTCTCCACTCAAGGGGACCTAAATATGAGATAGAGGCATTGTGTTGAGAAGCACGTATTAAATCATGATTTTTAAAGGGCTTACGAAAATCCCTAGAGAATATCCTTTCACTAATCAAAACATGACATACTAAAACCGATGGAAATTTGAAAAATCTATATTCATATTGGAGGATATACATAATTCATTTATGATAGACTTTGAGGGGGCATGAAATGATCACCTTTTATTGAATGAGTATACCCTATGTAAAGTTACTAGAATTATATTCATATGAAACCATATGAGGATAGTTATTAGAGACCATGTCGATCATTTATTATGGATATGATGAAGGTGAGGTAGTAATTGTGGGCCTAATTTTATTTAGAAGGCATGTAAAAGAGCGCATTTGATTTTGGATAGGTTGATCACTTCTCAGGTTATGTAGATATCTTTTTACAATTGTATGAGGAGAACCATAGACTTCAGTATGGGTGATTATGATTGTTTTTTAGTGATTACTGGGTTAGGGAGAAGACATCTAGGGAACCAGGACAAGCTAGCACTATTTTGTTAGACCCTTTGATATCAAAAAATGATAGGGATAGTGGTGTATCATTTAGACCAACATTCTAACTACCAATGAATTCACAACGTGTTACAAGTGTCACAACTTCATAGGTACATACAGACCAAGTGACTATTGTTGATTGTGGGGACATTCATATAGAGATAGAAACATCTTATGAGTAGAATTAGATGCAGAACATATATTGAATTGTGAAGGTATTGAAAGGAATGACGGTAACACTAGTTCGTATATGGTGGTGGCATAGAAAAATCCAAGAGATAACATGGGAACATGAGTCTAATGTTCATGCTCATTGTACAAAAATTGTTCATGCAAGATGCAAGAGAATATTAATGGGGACGATAAGTCAATATAGTGGGTAAATTTTAATATCCTAAATTTTCCAAAGATAATAAAAACCCTCTTGTTGATAAATTATAAGTAATTTAATTGAAGAAAAATGATTTTTCAATGGAAATCACCTAAAAATTCAATTAATGGATTTTTGTAATGTTAAAATCATATTTGACATGTTGGAATATTGAATCAAATATTTTCAAAATCAGAAGACGAGTAAGTATGATATTCTTAGGCCTTTATGGGATTGGTCTAAAAGGAATAAAAATAGTCTATATATTATATTATGAGAACATCATTTATTGAAAATAATAGAATAACTCCAAAATGGTTCAGCATCTGGGAATATCAAGACAACCATTAGGTTAGGAATGCAATGTTTACCTTTGTTGGGGTATAACATTGTTATGTTTTGGGTTTTTGGATGGATCCCTCAAAAGTATAAATTATTTAATGAATTTATTATATTTTTTTGAAATTAATTTTTCATATTCCAAATGTTGCATCGTATAACAAATGTGAGATGACTGAAGGGTCTGGATGATGGGGTTTACCCTAGGTAGAGTATGATATTTATGTGCATCAGTTGTTTGAAAATAATCCATGAAAAAATCTATTTTTATATTTGATTATTTATTTATTCCATTTTTTAAATAATAAATAATTAATACCTCTCAAACGATGCATTGTATCGGAAATAAGAGACAAAAATTCACCCTATAACGTGTGGTTTAACCTATATTGTGTATAAATTTCATTCCCAATGGCCATTTTATGTTTTTTAAATTTTATTCTATATAATAAAATTTAATAATAAAATAAAATTTCCAATTCACCTTCCCCAAAATGGTTGAATTTACATTACAAGACTAATTAGATTTTAAAATAATTCATTTCATGATAGGTTTGAACCATTTGAAATTAAATACATTAATAAGGATAATTAAATGACTCTATTAATTTTATTTATAACATATGAAATTGAGTTTTTAAATTTGATTTTTTGTTGTGCTATGATGTTTTGTGTTTCAATTTCCAAACCACCCTATATTTTTAGTGTGGTTCTTCCTGTTGAGGCCACATGATCCCGTATCTACTCTATGTCAGATTGTTGAATGTTAGAAGGTCTTTTTTAATATGTATGAATAATTGTTCTTCTGACGTGGTAGTAGGTGTCCTTTTTCCCTCATGCACTACACACATAGTGAATATAGGTTTTTTTTCATTTTTTTATTTTTGGATTATTACATTCTTTCTAAAATTTGTAAAAATTATTGAAAATGATATAAAAATATTAAACCTATATAGTCAAGGAAAATTCCAATTTTATTACATGATATTTCTTAAATATATTGTCAAATATAATTATAATATTTTTATTAGAATACATCTATTTTACGTATTCTAGTGAAACTTACACCTTATTATTAGAATATATGTATAAAGAAAACTATTTAATGACAATTTTTTAAAATTATCAAAAATATAATTATGAAAAATTATCGAAGAATTATTTGATAAAATTAATACTGATAATTAAAAAAGACTATCAAATTTCATTTTGAAGAGAAAAATAAAAATCGATCATTAAAAATGAATTATCAATGAACACATGAATGAAATTAAAGAATGTAATTTTTCAAATATTATTAAAGGGTAATTATAATATAATTATTATGTGAAATGATTATAAAAATTATCATATGAACATTACATTTATTATCAATGAAAAAATATTATTATTGTAAAACAATAATTGTGAGATTATCAAATGATATTTTGTAATTTTTTCAATAGAATAATGTTAGATAATCCAGGATAATTATTAATATTACCATAAGATAAATTTTTTAATAAAATAATCATAGGTTTATTTTTTATCATTAATTTAATTAGATAGGATAATTTGTAATAAAATTATCATAATAGAGTTATAAAGAATAATTTAAAAAAATTTATCGAATGGGAATCTTAAGGAAAAATTAATGATAAAACTGTAAAATAAAATTATAAAAAAACATAATTAAATTATCAATATATAATTATAATAGATAATTTATAATAAACTATATAAGGATAATTATTCTTGAGGGGACTATAAGAAGCACATGTGTTGGTTTAAATAATATTTTTCAAAAAAATTAAGATATATAATGTATCATTGTATGTGATTTTTTAATTCATTTTGAAATAAAATTATTGGATTTTCTACTACAAAATCATGATGTGTTGATGAGTATGATAATATGGCCACAAAGCGGTGTATCGAACAACATGGGGTGGTTTATCCTTGTGGATGATGCCAACAACGTTGAGGTAGAAAGATCCTTACCTTTTTGGCCTCATTTATAGATGATTATATTTTTATACTTATATATAGATTGATGAACATGATAAATTATGATAAAATTTTGTTCTGTTTGTAATTTTGGAACCCATATGTGACACTTGTTTCCATGTGTACTTTTTATCTTGTTATTTACGTCTGATTTGGATCGCAAGTATTATTGAACTATCTTTTAATGATGTGATATGTGTGTGTATCACAGGATATGTTATTGTTGGTTCAATGAGATTGATGTGATAGATTAATTATATGATGATATTTGATTCACAAGTTGTTGTAAATGATGATGCTATATTTCTCATGACTTGTGCTATGACTGTTATCACTCTATGACTTGTCTTGTTTTCCTTCGGTGGATTGGTGTGTGTATACTTGACTGGTTTCTATGGGGGTATGACTACTCCTTGTGGGGTGTGTGCAAGATGTCTGATGACAATGGTAGTGCATCTAGTTAACCTTGCAACCTAGTGGATTCTTGATTCCATGTGGATAACAAGTAGATGGACGAAACATGATGCCTTGTGGGTACATAGATCTTCCAAATGCCCTACGGATTCTAGGTAGGTTACATATACTCAATTCCTTGGGGATTCAGAGTATTACCTAATTCCATGTGGATTATTAGTAGGTTGATTTCACTTTATGCCATGTGGATTCCCAGTGAGTCTCCAATAGTCTTGTGGATGGTTTTTATAAGGCCCCGAACTTAATCCTTACTTAATATTGAATTAAATTAATAATTCACATTGAGGATCTTTTCAGGTTTAGATTTTTAGAGAATTAGGACATAACTATTACATCTCAAATGATTACAAAGTAGACACTTCTAAAAAGCTTCCATAGAATACAAACTATTAAAAAGAAACATGTCTAGTTCCATGTTTTATATAGCATTACTTTCCCTTGATACCATCCTTGACCCTATTCCACGTTAAGTCCTGTGAAAAACATTTCAAAAAAACATGGGGTGAGCATAAAAAGTTCAGTAATGGATACACAAAGAATGGAAACTATTATTTTATCAAAACAAAAAGTAAACCATGTATACTTTATCAAAGTAATACTTTTCACCTTTATGAAGTACTAAAAACTATTCACTGAATAAAAGATCATTACTTGACCTTTTGTAACAAAACGATTACCATAAAACCCATATAAATATCACATAACTTATAAAGGTAACTTGGGAAATAAACATACTTAAATGGAATAACCATATGGTCAACTTCCACACATCTCACTTAATGGAATAGCCATACAGCCGACTTCCATACCAAATGCATTGGAGTTTATAACGTAACCACCCGTCCTGGTATTCACGGCACCACCAGTCATATGGTTCGTCACGTAACCACCCGTCAAATGTCCATGTACCATTATAAAATCAGAAGACATAAAACAAATATAATGTAAAGAAAACATTTCAAAACATTGATCATAATATACCACTTAAATATATTGACATAAGAAATCCATTATAAAAACCATTTTCAATACCAAAATACATAAAAGAGTATATGGTATTTATTTCATTTTAAAAACATTACAGCTTGTTGAGGAAGCCAAAGACCAAATAATACTCGTGGCGGTGAAAAAGGTCATTGTCACCGCGTACATTAAAAGAAACATTCCTTTTTGTCATTTTGTAAAACGCTTCATAGAAAAAGATTCCTTTTGTACAAAATTAAAATTCAAAGGGGTTTATACACCGTATAAAATAAAGTTGTGTATAAAACTAAATATGCCTCAATGAAAGGAGATTGAGACGAAGTCCCTTACAAAGATCATTTTTTTAAATAAAGTAGATTTATTATGTTTATTCACTATAGGTACACATAAAGAAAGTAAAAATACAAGTTAGGACATAATAATATAATGACATAATTTGAAAGTAGGATATTAACCCAAAGAACACAAATTGGGTTAAAAAGTTCCCTTACCTCGGGTCCGACTTGACTCGATCGTTCTTTAACGTCCTGAATAATAAATATGAGTTAATTTCTACTTCCATAAGAACCTTTATCAAGAAAATTATTACTTTTATATCACTCATTACCATGTTATAAACATTATGTAATCATTTATGTTAATAATGTTTGTGTTGTCGATATTTAGTTCTTAAGTCGAAAGTGGACTTCTTACAATTACCTGTTGTTCGTGTGGTCAAAGGTTCATTATATCCAGAATGATATTCATGATTTGGATATCATATATATCATATATATCCAGCTTATACATGTATTTATAATATTACATAATCATTTAGAGGTAAGAAATGAAATGCACCGTTCATGGAGACGGTAAGTCATACGTACGTATGACCGCTAATTTCATTTCTACGTCATATTAATGGAATTAAAACTAAATGAGAGATATGTATATTAAAATTCCAGAATTATGTTAATCATTTAGATGTAACATACATCATACATATCCATTATATATATGAACTTATAATAGTACATTACATTTGGGGATAAGAAATGAAATGCGCCGTTCATGGAGACGGTAAGCCGTACGCACGCATGAACGCTACTTTCATTTCTATCTCATACTTTAATGGAATGAAATAATAAAGGTATAAATTTATATTAAAATTCAAGTATAAATCATATATAATAACTTTAAATCCATCCTTTATACGTCCCACATATGGCATTAACGAATCAAATCACTTTGAGGGGGTGGTAGTCCGCACTTCCTAAAATGAAGATATCGCGTATACCCGTAATGGAAACCATAAATGTATGACATAAATAAAAAATACAGAAGCTTAAGTAAGGAAAACATATTATATATCATATATAAATATATTGACATCTTAATGGCCACCTTTGAAGGTGTTAACTGAATATTGAACAATCATCTTTTCGTGAGGTAGAAATTTGACATCCACGGAACCAGTATGTTCTTAAGCATTAAATGTAGGTGTGTGTATGTGTAGCTCGAATAATTATTACAACAACATCCTAGTGTATGAAATATACTGGTGTTGTTACAAAAGAAATGAATAAAAAGAGTTCAGGGTGTTGGAGAAGCAAAATAAAACATAAGAACACAAGAGAAGACACCACCTTTAAATCGGGTAACTCTTTTTGATTTGAGCTCAAAGGCTTCCTTGGGAATACTTCTGCACAAATTGATGCTTCTAATAGTTATAGAGGGATGTGGAGAGTCAAAATGGTCAGATCTTGGCCGAACCAAAGTCTTGAGTTGTGTGGGTAAGGTGGTAGAGGTGGGGGCCTTTTATAAGAGGATAGGAGGGGAACTCTTGGAAAGATATAAGAGTTTACTTTATTATAAAAAGATTTTCGGATTTTAAAGGTCCCAAATTGATATAATTCATGGATAAGTTGATAAGGGTATGAAATATACTTATCCAATAGGTCTTTGACAAGTGTATGTCTTAGATTTTACATTATCTTTTCTTTTTATTTAAATCGTTAAATAATGAGGTAATCACTGCATCATCATGATGTCATAAATAATTAAATTAATTAATGTCTAAAAAAATAAAAAAAATATATAATGATGTAGGAAATATTTTTATCTTTCTAATTAATATTTATAGTAAAAATTATGACTTTTATAACCCCACCTAAAATTGCTTTAGTAAAACAACTCATGTTTGTGACATTTTTACTTTAACATTAAATAAAAAGATATTAATGTCATTTTCCTTCCAAAGTGGCTCTATGGGGTCCCCAAGTTGACCCATGGATTTTATTGGTCGTCCATCACACATCCAATAATTCTAGGACATGTGTCAAGTTCATTTCATATTATGAAAACATTATTCTTACCTTAAATTACACTAATTACCTCTAATCGCGATTAAAAACATAAAAGTTACTATTCACCAAAAAAATATTTCAATCCCATTGAAAAACATTTTAATTATTAATGACAACCATGTAGGTAAGATTTTGGAAATTCAAAACACAGAGGTGGTAAAATTTCATTTAAACGAAAAATCCGTTTTTTAAGTACCACTTAGTGGTTTCACTATTCATCAAAAATTGAAGTTTTTCAAAAAAATACCAAAACATCACCCTAAGCTTTATTTGATATTCCGAATTCAAAAATTATGTCTATTTTACAAAATTCAAAACATATATGTTGCATTAATTAATTTAATAATTAATTCCTGCTGCCAGAGCAAATAGCATGTTTTTATGAAACAATACGTATCAAAAGATTGACAGTAGTTTATGTCCAATTTCAAAGTGAAATTAATTCCAACGTCCACTATTGGATTAAATGGTAAAAATATATTCTAATTAAACTCTAAAACCAATTCAAAAGATAATCTAATAATATAAATAAATTAGATTAAAAAGAGGTTTTGAATTAAAATAAAACATTTTTCACTATTCATTAAAAAATGAACTATATCGGAAAAATACCAAAAATTTACACAAAGTAAATTTTTAAGTCCCGATTATAAAGAAGAGTTTTATTTTGTCAAATAGAATGTATAAGAGTGACCAATACTATTTTTAATGACGATTCTCCATCAAAAGATGAAAAGTGATCCTTTAGTGAAAATTAGGGTATATATGCCTAAAATTGAATTCCTTTCGTATTTTATGCCTTTATATTTTATTGGATAAATGTAAAAACATTTAAAAAAACATAAATAATCATATTTTAGTTATTTCTATTCATTCCCTCCAATACAATGGCTACATGTTAACTACCATTTATAATAATATTGTTTTATTACTAGTGTGCAACGTAAGATTTCAAAGAAACTCTTTGTTGCATATCGGGTACTCTATCGAACATAGAAACCCCTTTAAAGTAAAATTAATATTTAATTCGTAAATATTAATAAATATGAAAATGTTTTATTCTTAATTTAAATGGGATGTTACATCCTTCCCCCCTTTTGGGAATTGTGTCCTCGCAATTTTATTCACTTATCAAAATAAGTGGGGGTATTTATCCCTCATAGCATTTTCAGATTCCCATGTTGCCTCTTCAACCATATGGTTTTTCCACAAAACCCTTTCCTAGTGAATTACCTTATTTTTCAACACTTGCTCTTTTCGGTCAAGAATCTGGACTGCTTGTTCTTCATAAGATAGATTCTCTTTCAACTGAACTACCTCTGGGCTCAAAACATGAGATGGATTTAGCATATACTTTCTCAACATCGAAACATGAAAATCATTGTGTACCTAAGATAAACTCGGAGGTAAATCCACTCGGTATGAAACTGATCCAACTTTCTCCAAAATTTCATATGGTCCAATGAACCTTGGACTCAACTTTCCTTTCTTACCAAATCGCATCACATTTTTCCACGGTGAAACATTGAGAAAAAAACGATCACCTACCTCAAAAGATAGATCCTTCCTTCGGTTATCCGCATAACTCTTCTGCCTGCTCTGAGCTGTTCTCATGTGTTTCTGAATCATTTGAACTTTTTCTGCCATCTCTTATACCAATTCTGGTCCCATCAACTTTATTTTTACCCACTTCATCCCAAAAATATGGAGTTCAACACCGCTTCCCATATAATGCCTCAATTGGTGCCATCTGTATTCTACAATAAAAACTATTATTATAAGAAAACTCAACCAAAGAAAGAAGTTTGTCCCAAATTCCTCGATAATCCATCAAACAAGCACGTATCATATCCTCCAAAGTCTGAATTGTTCATTCTGACTACCCATCTGATTAACGATGAAAAGCTATACTAAAATTTAATTTAGTACCCAACGACTTCTGAAGGCCTTTCCAAAAGTTAGAAGTGAACCTCAGATCACGGTCATAAACAATGGAATGAGGAACTCCATGTAACATGACTATCTCTTTAAGATACAAACGGGAAAGTTGATCTAGGGAAAATGTATCTCGTATGGAAAGGAAATGAGAAAATTTATTCAAGCGATCAACAATAACCCAGATTTCATTATTACCTCGAGGTGTCTTCGGAAATCCCACAACAAAGTCCAAGCATATATCATCCCATTTCCACTCTGGCACTGGTAAATGCTGAAGCATCCCTTTTGGTAACTTCCTATCTACTTTAACCTATTGACAAGTCAAACACTTCACAGTAAAATCATCAATATCCCTTTTCATTCTGTCCCACCGGTAATACTCTCGAAGATCTCTATACATCTTAGTACTGCCAGGATGGACTGAAAATGGAGAACTATGAGCTTCACATAAAAAATCTCCCATCAACTGTAAATCACACGGCACACAAAATCTCTTCCCAAATCTGAAAACAAAATCATTATCAAAATTGAATTCAGGCAACTTATCCTTCTGAACCAGCTCTACCTTTTTCTGCAACTCACTGTCTTGCTTCTGTGCTTGCTTAATTCTGTCTGATAGAGAATATTTCATTGATACCTGAAACAAAATAGAAGAACATCCTACACCAACAACTTCTATTCCAAAGTTCATCAATTCTTTAACCAAATAATCACGTTCTAAACGCAACATTGGTAATGAAGCATTAATTTTTCGACTCAAAGCATCAACCACTTTATTTACTTTTCCCGGATGGTAATTAATATTACAATCATAATCCTTGATTAATTCTAGAAATCTCCTCTATCTCATGTTCAATTCTTTCTGAGTGAATATATACATTGAACTTTTGTGGTCGATATATATTTCACACTTTACTCCATAAAAATGATGCCTCCAAATTTTTAAAGAGAAAACAGCAGCAGCTAATTCCAAATAATGTGTAGGGTAATTTACCTCATGAATTTTCAACTGTCGTGAAGCATAAGAAATTGCCTAGTCATTCTGCATTAGGACGCAACCAAATCCTTTCAATGAAGCATCATTGTAGATAACAAACTCCCCATTCCTGGAAGGTAGTGCCAAAAATGGAGCATTCACCAATCTTCTTTTCAACTCTTGAGTCAACTGAGCCATCACTGCAACAAACTGTATAGTTCTGATTCTGACCTTCTATGGATACTGATTTGAAAGGTCATTTCCCTCTGTATGCCTTCCCAAAAAACTGTTCTGTTTCCTCTACGAAAAACCATTATTAAAACGGAAATATCTTAGGCGAAGCAACATGGTAATCTTTAAATTCTATATCATTTTAATTTGACCATAAAAAAATATTTTTGGATAATCATTTAATATAATTCTAACCCATAATGTTATGTAAACTGACCTCTGATACCAACTATAAGGCCCCGACCTTAAACCTTACTTAATATTGAATTAAATGAATAATTCACATTGAGTATATTTTCAGGTTTAGAGTTTTACAGAATTATGACATAACTATTACATCTCAAAAGATTACAAAGTAGACACTTCTACTAAGTTTCCATAGAATAAAAACTCTTAAAAAAGAAACATGTCTAGTTCCATGATTTATATAGCATGAATTTCCCTTGATCTCATCCTTGACCCTATTCCACATTATGTCATGTGAAAAACATTTCAAAAAAACTTGAGGTGAGCATAAAAATCTCAGTAAGGGATAAACTAAGTATGAAAACTTTTAGTTTATCAAAACAACAAGTAAACGATGTATACTTTATCAAAGTAATACATTTCACCTGTATGAAGTAGTAAAAACTCTTCACTGAATAAAAGATCATTACATACCCTTTTGTAACCAAAATATTGCCATAAAACCCATATAAAGATCACATAACATATAAAGGTAACATGGGACATAAACATACATAAATGGAATAACCATACGACCGACTTCCACACATATCACTTAATGTAATAGCCATATGGCCGACTTCCATACAAAATGCTTTGGAGGTTATAACGTAACCACCCATCCTGGTATTCACATCACCAACGGTCATATGGTTCATCACGTAACCACCCGTCAAATGTCCAAGTACCATTATAAATTCATAAGACATAAAACAAATATAATGGAAAGAAAAAATTTACACACTTTAATCATAATATATCACTTAAATATATTGACATAACAAATCCATTATAAAAACCATTTTCAATACAAAAATACATAAAAGAGTATATGGTATTTATTTCATTTTAAAAACATTACAGCTTGTTGAGGAAGCCAAAGACCAAATAATACTCATGGTGGTGGAAAAGGTCGTTGTCACCGCGTACGTTAAAAGAAACATTCCTTTTTGTCATTTTGTAAAACTCTTCGTAGAAAAAGATTACTTTTGTATAAAATTAAAAGTCAATGGGGTTTATACACCTTATAAAAGAACGTTGTGTATAAAATGAAATATGCATCAATGAAAGGAGATTGAGACGAAGTCCCTTACAAAGGTCATTTTTTTAAATAAAAAAGATCTATTATGTGTATTCACTATAGGTACACATAAAGAAAGTACAAATACTATATAGGTCATAATAATATAATGACATAATTTGAAAGTAGGATATTAACCCAAAGAACGAAAATTGGGTTAAGAAGTTCCCTTATCTCGGGTCCGACTTGACTCGATCTTTCTTTAACATCCTGAATAATAAACATGAGTTAATTTCTACTTTCTTAAGAACCTTTTTCAAGTTCATTATTACTTTTATATCACTTGTTACCATGTTATAAACATTATGTAATCATTGAAGTTAAAAATGTTTGTTTTGTCGGTATTTGGTTCTTATGTTGAAAGTGGACTTCTTACAATTACATGTTGTTCGTGTGGTCAAAAGTTCATTTTATCCAGAATGATATTCATGATTTGGATATCATAAGTATCATATATATCCAGAATATACATGTATTTGTAATATTACATAATCATTTAGAGGTAAGAAATGAAATTCACCGTTCATGGAGACGGTAATTCATACGTACGTATGAACACGACTTTTATTTCTATGTCATTTTAAAGGAATTAAAACTAAATGAGAGATATGTATATTTAAATTCCAGAATTATATTAATCATTTAGATTTAACATACATCATATATATCCATTATATCAATGTACTTGTAATAGTACATTACATTTGGGGATTAGAAATGAAATGCACCGTTCATGGAGATGGTAAGCCGTACGTACGCATGAACACTACTTTCATTTATATCTCATAATTTTGTGGAAATAAATAATAATTATATAAAGGTATATTATAATTCCACTATAAAATCATCTATAATAACTTTAAATCCATCCTTTATACATCCCACATATGGCATTAACGAATCAAATCACTTTGAGGGGGCGGTAGCCCACACTTCCTAAAATGAAGATATCGCGTATACCCATAATGGAAACCATAAAGGTATGCCATAAATGAAAAATACATAATCTTATGTAAAACATAAAAATTTTATATATCATATATAAATATAGTGACATCTTAATGGACACATTTTATGGTGTTAAAAGAATATTGAACAATCGTCGTTTCGTGACGCAGAAATTCGCCATCCACGAAAATAGTATGTTCGTTAACCATTAGATGTAGGAGTGTGTAAGTGTAGCTCGAATCCTTCTTATAAAAAAATCCTATTATATGAAAGATACAGGTTTTGTTACAAAAGAAATGAATAATAAGAGTTTAGAGGGTTGGAGAAGCAAAATAAAACATAAGAACACAAGAGAAGACACTACCTTTAAATCGGGTAACTCTTTTTGATTTGAGCTCAATGGATTCCATGGGAAGACTTCTTCCCAACATGAGGCTTCTAAGAGTTAGAGAGGTATGTGGAGAAACAAGATGGGCAGATCATGGGTGAACCAAAGGCTTGAGAGGTGTGGGTAATGTGGTACATGTGGGGGCCTTTTATAAGAGGAGAGGAGGGGCACTCTTGGAATGTTATAAGAGTTTACTTTATAATAAAATGATTTTCGGATTTTAAAGGTCCCAAATTGATATAACTAGAAGAAAAGTGATAAGGGTTATAAATATACTTATACAATAGGTCTTTCACAAGTGTATGTCTTAGATTTTACATTATCTTTTCATTTTATTTTAATCGTTAAATAATGAGGTAATCGCTGCATCATCATGATGTCATAAATAATTTAATTTTTTTAAAGTCTAAAAATTATAAAACAAATATCATAATGTAGGAAATCGTTTTATCTATAAAATGAATATTTATAGTCAAAAATATGACTTGTATATCCCCACATAAAAAATGTTTTAGTAAAACAACTCATGATTGTGACTTTTTTACTTTAACATTAAAAAAAATATTAATGTCATTTTCCTTCCAATGTGGCTACATGGGGTCCCCAAGTTGACCCATGGATTTTCTTGGTCAGCCTTCACACATAAAATAAGTTTAGGACATGTGTCAAGTTCATTTAATATTATTAAAACATTATTCTTACCATAAATTACACTAGTTATCTCTAATCGCGATTAAAAACTTAAAAGTTACTATTCACCAAAAAAATTATTTCAATCTCATTGAACCTCATTTTACTTATTAGTGACAACCATGTATGTTGGATTTTGGAAATTCAGAACACAGAGGTGGTAAATTTTCATTTAAGCGAAAAATCAGTTTTCTAAGTACCTCTTAGTGGTTTCATTATTCATCAAAAATTTAAGTTTTTAAGAAAAATACCAAAAATTCACCCTAAGAATTATTTGGTATTCCAAATTCAAAAATGATGTCAATTTTAAAAAATTAAAAACATATAAGTTTCATTAATTTATTTAATAATTAATTCTCACTGTCAGAGCAAATAGTGTATTTTTATGAAACAATACGTATCAAAAGATTGACAGCAGTGTAAGTCCAATTTCAAAGTGAAATTAAATCCAATGACCACTATTCGCCTAAATGGTAAAAATATATTCTAATTCACCTCTAAAACCAATTAAAAGATAATATAATCATATAAATAAATTAGATTAAAGAGATGTTTTGAATAAAATTACATCATTTTTCACTATTCATTAAAAAAATGAACTTTATCGGAAAAATACCAAAAATTTACACAAATTAAATTTTGATGTCCCAATTTTAAAGAAGAGTTTTATTAGTTCCAATAGAATGTATAAGAGTGACCAAAACTATTTTTAATGACGGTTCTCCATCAAAAGGCGATAGGTTAACCTTTAATGAAAATTAGGGTATATATGCCTAAAATTGAATTCTTTTCGTATTTTAAGCCTTTATATTTTATTGGAAAAATGTAAAAACATTTAAAAAACATATATAATCATATTTTAGTTATTTATATTCATTTCCTCCAATACAACGTCTACGTGTTAACTACCATTTAAAATAATATTGTTTTATTACTAGTGTGCAACGTCAGATTTCAAAGAAACTCTTTGTTGCGTATCGAGTACGCTATCAAACATAGCAACCCCTTTAAAGAAAAATTAATATTATATTCGTAAATATTAATAAATATGAGAATGTTTTATTCTTAATTTACCTAGGATGATACAGTTTTGGATACTTATAAATATATAGTACATTTCTAAATTGGAGCTGAATTAGGTATCACTGGGGGTTTGTGGTGTCTTGGTGAGCATACAACCACTTTTTTGTATTTTATTTTGATGCTTCATATGGGTTTATAATTATTATAGAATACATTATTATACTTCAGCACATCAGGAAAAAGACACATGTGTGGAGTAATATAGATTCTTCTACTCAAACACTAATTAGGAATTTGGATACACATAGATTTCATGAGGGATCTAATGAGGGGTAATGCCCCTATAGTGGACTGTTGAGTTGAGGATCATAAAGATAGTTAATTCTAGAATAGAAATTGGTGGGAAATTATGTTTATCATTTATTTGTTTTTTTATTTTACATACACTAGTTATGATTTCCACCTTAGGATTTACTATATTAGTATGACATGTATTCCATCATCACCTTTCTAAGTGTTTACTCTGAATATTTTTTTACTACTGGTCATTAATTTTCATCGAACGTATGATATGATACTAAGTGTTTAATCTCCTCACTGAAATACTCAGATAATCGATGCTAGTTAGAAGCCTCCAACATTCGGGGAGGCGTGTAAGAGGACATGTGGCCTTATAGCATGTACTCTGTGATTTGGGATGGGTTGACACAGTATTGGTCAATCCTATTATTTTTTTATTTTTTAATGGGAAGGATAGTGGGATACCCTTTAAAAGGGAGGAGGAATTACATTCTTATAAATAACCAAAAAAAATTAATAATTGAATGTAACTATGGACGAAAATTCCTCTAAAAGTTTTAAAAACTACCATATGACAAATATGTTTGAGATACACATGTAACATTCAAAATAGAAACGTTATTAACATTTTATATTCTTTAACTACATGGTTACTGACTTTTACCAAATGAATTCTTTTAGAATGATAACTATTTTTTTTTACCATTTTTAATATTAATTATAATGAAAAATTCTAGTGACCATATAATATAATGTTTATTATTAATATTTAACATATGGAATTAATTTTATAACATTCAATTCATTTATGTGGAAGAAGTGAATTTAAAATTAAACTCATAGCCATGTGGAAAGAATGGCTATCATGAAAACTGTTTTCCAAGAACTAGATAATCTTATAATAACTATATGAAATGTAAACATAATTATATAAATTAGAAAAATATTTATATATATAATATAAATGTAACATATATTATTCATGATTATTGGTTTCAAAAAATTTTAAAATGGAGAAACATGTTTAACTTATTTTTAAAAATGAGTTTGAAAGAAAAAATAATAAAATCACACTAAAATCAAGTACAAATATGATTTAAATGTAACTAAGTATATTTTATCTAACTATGTAATAAATAAATTAATTTTTTCTCAATTTAATGAAAAAAATTCAAATAACTCATCTTTTCTTCAACAAAATGAAAATTTTATAAAGATCGATAATTTTCAGTATTCATAAAAAATTTAATATTTTCTAAAAAATCCCAAAAAAATATAACTCAATATTAATGTCAATACGATTATTTGAAAGTTTTTGTTGATATTACTAAATAATATTTATAATTATTCAATAATTAATTATAATTTTTTATCACAAAAAGGAAAAACAATGGTTTTATAGAAAAAGTGATTTTTAATAGAATAATATAATTTCCTTACTATTTGAGTACTTATTAGTCACATGTCTATAATTTTTTTTTAAGATTTATATGTATATTTTATAAAATCTATTAATATAATTGATACCATAATCTTTTAGAGGATAAATTAACTCGGTCACATTAATTTATTAAAATTTTAATTTTCTATAATGGTTTCATTAATCTATGGATTACGGGTTGAATATGCTATCGAATACCGTGTTCTTTTAAAAATATCACAGTGTTAGATAAATCATTTTAGATATAAGAAACTGAATAATTCATGATCATTTATTTGTTTGAAAACCCATATAAATTCGCTGATGACCATACAATGGGATCCTCCTCGTATACATTGAACTCTAGTAACGGTATATCATAATAATGATTGTTCTGATAATTTATCATGCACACCACAACATGTTACTAGGTGTGTAAATGTGAAAAAAATAAAAACTATAAAAATTAAATAGTAATTATATAAAAAAACTATTCGACATATTGAATAGATCAGGAGTCATTACCTACATTCTGCAAGTCCTTGTCAATGGTGCCAAAGTTTATACCCCAGGAAGGTATTGTTAGCTAATTATGTTTGGTAAGAATTTAGATATTTATAATTTTTCTAAGCCATAATGACCACAATGATGTAAAATAGTGAATTTAGGAGTTCAATTCAATGATCAATAGGGAAGATTAGTAAAATATTCTTGCTAAATAGTATGTCATAAAAAATACTTGTATTAAATTACTAAATTATTGATGCAAATAAAAGAAATAAATGTAGAGGAATAAATGAGAAGATAGAGGAACACCATTGAAGGGGAAGTTTTATTAAACTATTAATTCCACTAACCTCATAAAAATGTTAGATCAAATAGACACATAAGCATATATTGTATTAAATTGTAAATAGGACAATTAATATGGAAAATACCCAATCATAATTAACCTTTATGTATGTAAATCCAAAACAAAAAGAATGATTTTGGATTATTGAAGTGCAGGGAAATAAACCAAACCAATATTTAAACATCAATAATATTTGTTGTATTGGGGATCATTCAATATTAAAATAATTATTCTAGTTATTTGATAACAAATATTTTTAAATTATAATTACTTCAAAATATATAGAATATCATATTATAGAAAGATAATATTATCAATCAAACCATGTATTATATACCCCTTTCAACTGGATTCACTATTTAGAATGATGTTTATCATAGAATAAAATTATTATCAGTAGTGATGACTAAACCAAAATACATTTTAGAGAGACTAAAGTGATGATAATATAGAATTTTTAATGGAATTAAAATCAAAATAATCAAAAATCAGTGATAAATATAAGAAAAATTGAAAGGATAAAACTAACTATGATGAATGAGTTATGGGTCCGAACCCAAACAGAAGCAGACCACAAATGGTTGAATGGTCCTTGATCTTTGAGGTCAAACCCCATTATCATATAGTTGATTTCTCCATTAAATTTCATTCATGTAATGCCCATTGTTCTCAAGTGAAACATCATTAAATCCCATTTAAATTTTATTTAAAAATATGATCTCTATTGTTGCTGTTGATCCAAGTTCACAAAATGATTTGAGGTTTACCATCATGAATGGTGTAGCTACATATAAGAAATAAATATTAACCTAAAATTCAAAGCTTGAAAAATTACATTAGTGCCTGAATAAGTATAACATCGCTTATATTAATCACATCAAACTTTTTCTCATCATGAAAAGTGAACTCAGAACATGAATCATGTCATTGATTGGAATTTGGGTGTGAAGGGTCTCTTTGAATTTCATTGTATAACCACCTCAATATATTCATATCATAAATTTCATTTCATGAAATAAATTAGGAAATTACCAGAGTCTTTATTCCATTCCATTATCAATATTCTAGTGTCACATCATGACGCAATTATATGTTTTCCACCAAAATTAGTCAATATGGCAATGTGTCGAAGAGAATATATAAAAAAATCATTACTAATTTATATTTAGAATACAGATAATATTTCAAATTCTTAGTTAATCAAAAAAAACTTACTTAAACCAATTTAAATGCATATTCAATTTTGAGATATAAAATTTGGTCACTAAGAATATATTATTGTGATACGGTTCCTATAAATGTTTTAATATCCAAATATTTCATTTTCTCTAAATATTTTGCTTTTTTGAATTTTATTGAACCCCATTTACTTTTCAACGGTTCATTAAGATGGGATAATTGATTTGAAGTTCCACACAAAGGTTTTTATGTTGACTTTTGGTGTCCAATATCATTCTTTAATTCATTGGTTCATGTTTATATTCATTGGGATAGTCATGTATTGACATAATGTGTTTGTTCACACATACATATTAATAAGGGAATTTATTAAATATTAATGTATATATATTACGAGTTTGTTCACATAGGTGTTTCCATGATGATATTTATAACAATATTGTAATATTTTTATGGTTGTTCAACATTTATATATTTTTTTACCAAGATATGAAACATTTTCATGATTATTATCATTTACCTCAAATTCCATATTATCATTATTATTCTTTATTTTATAATTATTTCTAATTTTAATGTCATGCTTAATTTTTTTGAGTATATAGATGTATTTTTACCGATGTCATTAATTTTATGCCTTTTTAATGAAATTTATAAGATTACATATTCCTATAACATGTTTTAATATCATTATCTCTTTACATATGCTATTATAAAAATATATTTGTCCTATTAATTTTTTTATATTGGGTTTATAATATTATAATTTATGATATTTATTCCCTTACTAAGCACCAGAGAACACCCTTTTATTATATTTATAATCACATGTTTATAATAATGATTATTTCATTTCTCGTATCCTAAAAGTGGTCTAGAAATGCATGATTATGTTGAAATATTTGTAGGTGTTTTAACAAAAGATATTTATTTGGCTAATCTAAAAAACCCCAATACTATCAGTCCTCAAGTTATGTATTTATTTTTGAGATATATTTTTTAACTCATTACATTAATGTATAATTTTTATTTTGTTTTATGGGGTCACGTTAGTTAGTATGAAATGTAGGGTTAGTTATTTTTAGAGATTATTTTATTTATTTTTGGGATTAGATTATTGATATTTAGTGAAAACCATTGACATATGTCTAATCTAGTACTCTATGTATTGGGTAACATCATAATCTTTTAGTAATTTAGTATTGTGTGTTTTTCCTAGAAACAAAATCCATTTTAAGATACAATATGCGGATGTAGGCTTTTAAATAAATGAACTTAGGGGTAATAACCCTGAAAATGGGGTATTGGGTATTTAATCAATTATCATTTAGTTCATGATAGAGAAGTCTAATTTTAAACATTTTTTGACACTCTTGGATATAATTCTTTAGTTAATATGAAATTTACTTATTAAGAATTATAATGGATTATAATATATAATTAGTTCAATTAGAATACTAAGAGTGGATAACATATATTAGAAATTAGAAATTCATAGTTTACCATATTAATTATATTTATGGAATCACCATTTTATGATTTTATTTTCAATATATTATCATTCATTTCATATTTTATACTCAATAATAATTTAAATTTATTCATTATAATGGATGAAACTCATACGAAGTAAAATTATAATTGTTGAAATAGACATTGTGGAGATTATCCCAACATTAATACTAATGAGCTTAGGGATCAAATGAAAATCCTACTAGAAATGATCAACCATATGTTTCAATATATGGGTAAAATGAAAAACATGTTGAGATCCTAAAATCTTAATGGAATGAGCAACTCGCAATAGAGTTACTCCTGAGGGATATTCCACCCTCTTTTAGCAGGTCTTCTAAACCAATTTTTACTAATAAGTGTATCATTGTATTGTGAAATATGATTCCAATTATCTAGTTTTCATAGTATAATTTGAAAATTTGGGTTGTCTATAATATATATGGAGATGATGATCAATTTTTAAATCTCAATAAGAATATAACAAAAATGGAGGAAGTAGACTCTATTGATTGGGAAGTGTTCATAAAATATTTTTCACTGATCATTTTACTGATAATCATAAGATAAAAATATACCTATATTTATCCAAATTTAATCTAAATAATTTTTACAATATAAAATTGCATGAATAATACATCACCTGACTAATGAGGTATTCCGTAAGCTTTATCCCTAATATAGAGAGAAAAATCAAGGGATTATTTACTATAATAAAGCCTGATATTTGAATAGAATTATCCATAACAGATATAATTTGGGAATTTTTCATCGGGGATCTTGGAACTATTTTATGTGTGGTAATGTTGGATACGAAGAACATAACTATTTAATTATGTCAATAATGAAAATATATTCCAAAAACATCTAAACTAATGGAATAGGGATGTGTTTTCATGATCACTACCATAGAGGTATATTTAAAAATTAATGTGAAGTGAAGTTCTCTTGATATGTTTACATGATCTGATAATGTCTTATTTAACTCTAGTTCATCATATTGTTTTATATCACACATTTTTCTATGAATACTGACTCACCACAAAATGAAATGGAGGTATAACTATCTATGAATTCCCTTGGTGTTACAATAATCATGTTTAAGAAATATTAATCTTATCTAATTGATATTTTTGGGGATATAAACCCTAAAACCCCAATTTTTCATCCTTTGAATTATTTTGACAAAATTTTCATTACAGATAGGCATTTAATATATATAAAAATTAAAATCTCATGGTATGGAAATATCAATTCATATAAAAAATCATTCTATTATAATGTACTAACATAAAGATCATTATTATCTCTCTATAGAAGAAAAATATATAATATGGATTATGATACAAAACAAAGGGGACTCTTAAATAAAATGACTAAGGAGGAATTCTATATATATGTCATTAATATTATATAGAATTATACATATGTATTTTGGTAATAAATTAATTGCATTACCCTAAAGGGTAAGGTTCAAATTTGAATAAAACTCATAAGTTTATCAATGACAATCTCAAAAACTCACTCAAATTATATCTCATTCATTAAGGGGAATTAATGAAGAAACTGTAAGAGAACCCAAATAAGGGTACGCCCTTGTACTTCACTATGGGGTTAACCCATTCCATATATGAATAACAATGATTAATCAATGCATATTTGTAATATGTATACTAATATTATGAAAAATGGGATCCTAAAAGTTTATCTTATACCCTATTTCAAATTTATATTCAAAAAAATAATAAAAGATATATAATAATTTATTATTGAACCTTGTTGGTCGAGGTGGAAACCCTAGAGGGGGGTGGACTGAGTTCCTATATAAATTTTTTGTTCAAAATTTTAAGATAAAATACTCCAATTTTAAGCAACCTAGTTAATTAAGGTAGTAAGGATATAAATGTTCAATTTCTCAACAAGTCTCTCAAAGGATGATTTGTCCTCAGTTAAATCAATGTAAAATTTTACAGATGTTTTGAAATAGGTTTACTAAATTAAACACATATACACACCAACCAAAACTAACTATTAGAGTTAATGTAAACTAGTTTTATATATTTGAAATTATAAGCAGAATAAAATAATGAAATTGAGTATTACAAAATAAAGTACATGGAATAATAAAAAAAGAGGTTTAGTCTCAAGACGAAACATAATCCACTCTACTTGGTGATCACCTTCCACCAAGAATATTATATTAATAAACATGATACACAGACAGTATCATGACTAATAAAAATTTTAAAAATTTTCTTGGTCTCACAACCTCTTCCATAGTTTTTTGTGAGAAAAAAAAAACAACCAGGCCACACACGTCTTCTCCCAAAGTTATACATAGGAAAGAAAAATGTAAGGAATGATTGGTGTAATTATTTTCTGTATCCTCCAGTTTAAGAACATGAGACAATGTGACTGTCTGTGTAACAGACAAACACACACTACTCAGAAATTTAAAATAAATAACACAATAGATCTATTATTTTGGGGATTGAGTGTAGAACGCTCTATGTGTTTGTTGAACAACTTTGGAATCCTTGGTGTGAAGAAAATGCAGTTTGAGTCCCTCTCTTGAAGTTGTCTCCAAAACAGAGTTTCACAACATCATGTTCTAGCTTCTATGTACTGATGTGCTAAGCTTCTTGGATAGAAAGAGATCCAATGGAGGACAACAAGGAATCCTTGAATTTGTTTTCCCAAATGTTCTTTGGGAATCTATTGGGTTCATAATGTATGTGTCGGTATGTTCTCCTTGTTCTTTAGTTATGTTGTTTAATAACTCTCAGCCTTAATAGTCTTCTCTTGCTTGATCTTCTATTTTATTCTTGAGATCCAACATAATGAATGATCAAACCATGTGTGGTATTCCTCGTACCTCATAGTATCTAAAAATATGCATACAATCACCATTAATTAATGTCAAAATCCTTAAATTCCCCAAATATGATCGTTATGATAATCTGAAGGAAGTTAAAAATGTATAGAGTAGAAGAGTATAGATATTGGTACAATAGTAGAAGTAGCCTTCTCAACAGTAGATTCTCAACAGTAGGCTTATCAACAGTAGACGTGTGAATTCCAATGTTTCTTCCAGCAGTAACCTTTCATCTGTAGACATCCTGTGGTAAGTTCATAGCAGAAACCTTGTAGCAGTAAGGATAAAATGGTAACATTCTATTAGTATCCTTTTAGTGGTTACTTTAGTAAGATTCCAATGGTAGGCTTCCCATCAAACACCATGTACCAATAACCTCTAGCAGTATCTCTACAATACTATCCCTTGAGTGGTAGACTCGTAGCAGTGAACCTGCATTGGTAACTCAGCGTTATGGTTCCTTAGTGGTAACCCTCAAGCGGTAACCTTCTAGCGTAATCCTTATTGAAGTAACCTTATAGTCGTATCCTTCTAGTGATAACCTTCAGGCATTAACATTAGAGTGTTAGCCTTCTAGTGGTAACCACTCTAATAGTAGCATCAACCTGGGACTTAAACATAAGGCTCTTAATAGAGACCTTCATATCGACGACATTTTTCTTATGAAAATATAACATTGTAAACTAAATCCAGAAAGTAGTTAGATTAAAAATACATAATTTTTACATAACAAAAAGTATAAAATCTAACAAAAGATGATTATCATATTAACGAATCATTCTTTAGGATTATCAATATAGGTGAGGCCAATAATATCCCCAATTTTTATAATCACAAATTATGGCAGTGAAATTTAAAATAATTATTATTGTATTAGATTTATGCACATTTTCTAATCTCTTCAGTTGTATCAATATGCATTGTATCTAGGCTAAAATAATTTAAAATAAAATATGAATATTCAAATCAAAACATATTGAATCAGAGATAGAAAAAATATCTATTAGAGAGATTAGTAAAATAGTTACAATGAAGAATATCTATAATAATATAAAATTGAACTAATTTTATTATTGAAAATATATTAGATCGTAAATTTATAAAAATTTCATATATGAAAGGACTCAAATATTAAAAATTCTCCACCATTGTGATCATTAAAAAAGACCTAGGTAGACAAAAGGATATCATTGTTTTAATGAAACAATATTACATTATACAAGAATCATTACAAATATCCCAATCAAATATGATAGTTGACAGTAAATCCACTTCAATGATGTCCAAGTGAGCTTTTCCTTTAAGAGGTGAGGAGGAAGGTTCATATGATGGATGTTCAAGACTGGGTATATCATAAAGAAAGGTAAGATGATCTACTATAGAAGCATCAATTGACCGATAATGACTATATCTCTGAGGAATTATATGATTCAAGCATCTGATGGGCTCTACATGAGTTAGAAAAGGGGCAGCACTGGTAGATCCTGATGCATGTGAGGAAGAAATAAAGGCTATAGGAATAATAATAAGAGTACAATCCAAATGAAGAATTTGAATAAGGATGTTCCTAAAATCCAAAATGATGTTGCTTCCTCTTTCAATAGTTGAGATGAATCATTCTTATTCTCCATGAACTTTTCCAAAGAAGAAGTTAACTCTCTAAACCTACTAACCTTATTCTTAAAGTCACGAATGATAAGAGGTAGCCTCATGTTCTCCAACAACAACATGAAATGACTATCCATATAATTCTTTGTATAAAATCTTTTATAATATAATTCAATCTTATCTTTGATTTTATTTTGATCTCGGGTCGCCTCCCTCATGTAATCACCTACAAGATTATGAATTTCTCTATTAGTGCAAATGACCTGAGTCATAGACTAGTTATCTAAGGTAAATGCATCAGATAGCTTCTCAATATCATCTCTAACAAATGATATGATTGTTTTTAGATCAATAAGATGATAAAAAGATGGGGAATAAGATGTACATAGTTGTTCTATGGTAAAAGCCAATGTATCCTTAAATGACGCAGTCAATCCAGTGATCAATCTCATCATATCTACATACTGATCTTTCACATGCACTTCCATAGACTTCTTAAAATCCTCAATCACAGATACCATATATTAGAATACACTCTTAACATAACAAATGAATTTTTTCCTTTGGGCTCACGAATCCATATATGAGTGTAAAATCACAAATGACTATTTAAATGTCTCCATAGATTCTACAAAAGTTCATACTAGATTCTGGAAATCCTTCACTTTATGTAGTAGATTTCATTGAATGCTAGACATTATTCATTCCAAGGTAGATTTTAAAAGATCTTGATTTAGAGATACTTTTACCTCTATCTCAATGGATCATTCAACAATGAATATTTGAAAATATTATTTAAATGACTCAAAATCTACCCTCTTTACATAATCTAGACATAGAAGAACCACTTTTATCACTATTGTTGTATCTGAAACAGATTGAACTAGACGTATCCTATTATGATATTCATCTTCAGTGTCTTTATTTCCTACGAACAATACAATGACTTCAGGATCCTCTTACCAACCTTCTATTTCATCAATAATAGAAACTGAACCTGTGGAAACAGGTTCCTCCCCCTCATTTGGAAATTCATTCCAGAAAACTGCATTCTCCTATACCATTTTCCTTGATCAATTGAATCATTTTTATGATCTACTACTACTTATTCTATATAATCTTCAATCACTTCAATTATAGTTCCAACACATTTATGTTTATCATCCTTTCCATTGTCTTACATTTCTATACATCCTATCAAAGGACTATGTATTAGGAATTATTCTTCCATTTAATCATCATCATTTGTTTTATACTCCTCATGATGTAATTTAATTCCATCATCATCTTCTGAGGTCTCTCCAACAGTAATGTATCTTAAGAAATTGTTCTCACATTCTTCTTGAATGGTTTCCTCATCAATAGTGTCACATAGGACAATCTATCTTCTGGTCAAATTCAATGGTGGACTAGGCTCACCAAATGATATAGCACCATCCTGTGGACCTGATGGAAGGTCAATATCACTCATGTAATATATAAGAATATCCTTTACGTTTTCACAACCACAACCTAATCTTCATCATCTGAATACACTGGTTCCACTTCATTAGGTTTTAAACCTAGATCTCTATTATCATTGGGCCTTATGGGGTTGACAACAGGTTTGAAGTCTTCATATAGATTAGCCTCATCATTCACCCATTCCCTTTTCCAAGGGTTCTAGTTTAACTTCATACACATGAAACTCATTTTGGTAATACAGTAGTTTTCCATTAGAACTATGGTTTCTTTTTTATTTCCAGTAACACCTTTCACTTTCAACATCAATAATATCAATTTCGCATGAAACAAATAATTTTACAAGGAACCAATCCTAGTCATATCCTTTAACTGAACCATCAAAAATCATCAAAGGATTACACTTTTTCTATGATTCAACAAATAAAGCTAAAATAAGTCTGCATTTTTCAACCTAGAAAAGAACCCTCTCAAGGGACTCAAGACATAGTGGATAAACATAAACCATAATCAGTTTTCCCCATCAATCACAGTAGAAATTACCTTTCTAGGGATTCCACTCATTATCAGTATTTCCAATGCCTATTCATAGCTTATAATATCACTAGTATGAGGCCCCACTATATAATAACAATCAAATATGTCTTCATGTGGGACTCTTAAACATTTATCCCATTCAGTAGAAGAGAGTCTCAAACTATCTCCATTTACCTTCTAAAGCATTCAATTTTCATCCTCAGATTTTTCAAACATCATAAACTCAAAAAACAATTTCTAGCTTTAGGTAATATGGTCCATTGTTGTTTATGAATAATTCTACCTTTTTTTGAGCTTCATGTTCCCTTATCACAAGATACTTGCTCGATAATAGAAATTTCTATCTTAATTATTTCTCATCCACGATTTCCCTCTTCAACAAATATGTATCAATCACCTTTTCCATAACATTGCTTCCACCACTAGTCTTTTCTTGAGGTCTACTTAGGGTTCAGTGCATCTCCTTCATAAACAACCATCAGTCTCTTTTGTAACATCCCAGGTAAATAAATAATATTACTTTTTCATATTAATTAATATTTTTTAATAAAATATTAATATTACGTTAAAGGGAATGCTATGCTCGATGGCATACCCAATACGCAACAATGAGTTCCCTTGAAATCTTACATTGCACCCTAATAATAAAATAATATTACATTAAATGGTAGTTAATACCTACCCGTAGTAATGGCAGGAATGAATATAACTAACAAAAATGATATATATGTTTGTCAAATATTTTTTCTTTTATCCAATAAATGTTAGTGGCTTAATATTCGAAGGAATCCAATTTTAAGCGTAAATATTCTAATATTCATTAAAAGGTCGATTAATCTCATTTGGATGGTGAACCCTTTTTTAAATACACTTTTTACAATTTCATATGTTATATTGGACCAAATAAAACCCTTCTTTATAATCTGGACATGAAAATTTACATTGTGTAATTTTTTATTATTTTTCTAATAAAGATCATTTTTAGTGAAAATGTTGTATTTTAATTCAAAACCTCCTTTCAATTTGATTTTTTATATTGATAGATTATCTTTTTAATTGGGTTTAAAGTGTAGTTAGAATATATTTTTACCATTCAATCTAATGGTGGTCATTGGAATTAATTTCACTTTGAAACTGGACTTAAACTAGTGTCAATCTTTTGATATATTTTGTTTCTTAAAAACACGCTATTTGTTTTGAACGTGGGAATTAATTATTAAATTGATTAATGCAACTTATATTTTTTTAATTTTGTAAAATAGAAATCATTTTTTAATTTGGAATATCAAATATAGCTTAGGGTGAATTTTTGGTATTTTTCAGAAAAACTTCAATTTTTGATGAATAGTGAAACCACCAAGTGGTAGTTAAAAAACTGATTTTTCGTTTAAATGAAATTTTACCACCTCTGTAATTTGAATTTCAAAAATATGATATACATGGTTATCATTAGGATTTAAAATTTCATTCAATGGGATGAAAATATTTTTTGGTGAATAGTAACTTTTATGTTTTATTAATCGCAATTAAAGGTAATTAGTGCAATTTAATGTAAAGATAATGTTATAATAATATGAAATGGCATTGAAACATGTACTACCCTTATTGGATGAATCATGGCCGACCAAGACAATCCATTGGTCAACTTGGGGACCCCATGGAGCCACTTGGGTATGAAAATGACATTAATAACTTTTTATTTAATGTTAAAATAAAAATGTCACAAACATGTATTGTTTAATTAAAACAATTGTTACATGGGGTTATACAAGTCATATTTTTGACTATCAATATTCATTTGGAAGAAAAAAATATTTCCTACATCATAGTATTTTTTTTATAATTTTTAGACAACAAATAAATTATTTTATTTATGACACCATGATGATGTTGGGATTACCTCATTAATGAACAATTTAAATAAAATGAAAAGATAATGTAAAATATAAAAAATAAACTTGTACAAAAACTATTGAATTGGTGGATTTCATACCCTTATCACCTTGTCCTCAAATTATACTTTTGTGGGACCCTTAAAATCCTAAAATCATTTTAAAATAAAGTGTCATTCCTTGATTTTCCAAGACTGCCCCTCCTCCCTCTTATAAAAGGCCCCAACCTCTACCTCCATACCCACACCTCTCAAGCCATTGTCTCGGAGAAACTCTGATAATTGTATCTCTCCAAATCCCTCTATTCATCCTAGAAGCCTTCCCTTAGGGAAAAATCTCTTCAAGAAACCCTTTTGGTTCAAACCAAGAGGAGTTACCCGATTTTATTGTAAAGTCTTCCCTAATGTTCTTTTCTTTTATTCTGCTTCTCCAATCCCATAAAATCTTTTTATTCATTTATTTTGTAACAACAACAGTATCATAAAAATACAAGGATGTTGTTATGAGAAATATTCTAGCTACACTTAAACACACCTCCATCTAATGGTCAAAGAACATACTGTTTCTGTGGATGATGAATTACTGCCTCACGAAATGATGGTTGTTCAATCTTCTCTTAACACCTTTCTTGGTGGCCATTATGATTTAAATGTATTTTATATATGATATAAATGGTATATAAGTTTTATATATGCTTCTGTATTTTATATTTAAAAAATACTTTATGCTTTTCATGTTGTACAAATGTGATAATTTCATACGAGGAATTGTGGACTACTGCCCCTTCAAGTGATGTGACTCGTTCATCAAATACATGGAATGTATAATGAATGAAATTAATGAACATATTTGTCCTATATAACACAAATATTATACTATAATTAAAATATATATATCTCTCAATAATTTTTAATTCCATTAATATTACAATGAAATGAAAGTAGCGTTCATGCATCCTTACGACCTACCGTCTCCATAAACGGTGCATTTCACTTCAATTTATATCCAGATGTTATGTAATAGTATAAAATTAATGTGTAATGGATATATATTATATTTAAATCATTAATACTATTCAGGATATGATTTACATATAACTATGTGGACAATCATTTTCAAACATGTTCATTTTTTATTCATGTACCAAACATCGACAAAAACATCTGATATGAACTCAGGTAATTAACTAATTATTATAACATTATAATATTTGATATGTATTGAATAATACACAATAAATAAGGTCTTTAAGAAATTATAAATTGACCGAAGTTTATTATTCAGGAATATAATGAAATGAATAAGACAAGTCGGACTTGAGGTAAGGGATCCTACCTCGATCATTCTTTTTAAGTACTACCTTTTATGTCATTTATTTTAACCTCATTTTTATTATGTTTGCGGATGTTATTTTATATTATTAATTATGTAAATTTTATGTTCATATTATTTGAGACCCTATTTGATTACATAAATCCATTTTTTGAAGTTTTAAGTGGCGTTGTTAGGCTGTCGAGTTTTCATAAGGGATTTTTCTTCTCACTTTAATTCCCATGAGATTTATGCTAAATTTTCCACCATTTCCTTTGAGTGGTGTATGTACTACCAATTATTCTACTATTTGTGTAATATAATTTCATTTATGAGTATTTACATCAATTTTGTATAGTCCTTTCATGGGGTGTACATTTCAAAGGTTACCCCAATCGGTAAGGGAACTGTTCACCCTCCTATTTTTGAAAGACATCATTTGTTATGTCTTTTAATTTAAATATTATTATGGAGGGATATGTTCTTCTATATCCTTATTGATGTAAAATTTATTTCCAAGTGATGAGATACTATTTTTGTTTCATCAACTCATTTTCTGAATTTTAAAGTGACGTCGTTCGGCTATCGAAATTTTAGAAGGGAACTTCTTACCCCAATTTCGATTTCGTTGGGTTCAACCTTTAGTTATTGAATATTTAATCCTATGAATATGTGTGAATGACCTCTGATTGTTTTACACTTAATATCCACTTGTAGTAATTTTATTTATATTTGTCACACATAATTATGAGACTGATTTATCTTTAATTTAAGGATTCCTTTTTTATAAGGTATTTCATCTCGTTTTACATTAATATTGAGTCTTCATTGTTGTTATGCACCAATTCACTCTTATATGGTGTATATACTGTCCTTTGGAATATTATATCATGAATCCCTTTATTCTCCTGATATTATAAAGTTCTGATTAAACAGTATTCCTCAATTATTTGTATTCAAGTGTCTCCAATTTTGGTAAAAACTCTTTAACTAAAATATCATTTTAAATGTTTTAATGATTTAATATTATAAATACTTCTCATTAATATCCATGTTTTAAAAATGGTTATAAGGATTTATTTATATGGATACTAATGGTTTAAAAGGTTGAAAGATTTAAAGTGGTATGGAACACATTGATTCAAAAATATTTTTATTAAATGTTTTAAATGGTTTGGAAAATGGTGTTGATAATGGATTTGTTATGTCAATATATTTAAGTGATATATTGTGATTGAGATGTGGAAATGTTTTCTTTCCATTATATTTGATTTATGTATTATGATTTTGTAATGTTACTTGGACATTTGACGGGTGGTTACATGATAAACCATATGACGGGTGGTGCCATGAATACCAGGACAAGTGGTTACGTTATAACCTCCAATGCATTGGGTATGGAAGTCAGCCGTATGGCTATTGCATTTAGTGATATGTGTGGAAGTCGACCGTATGGTTATTACATTTAAGTATGTTTATGTCCCAGTTACCTTTATATGTTATGTGTTCTTTATAGGGTTTTATGGTAATCTTTTTATTATAAAATGGTACTTAATGATCTTTTATTTAGTGATGAGCATTTACTACTTCATAAAGGTAAAAAGTATTAATTTGATAAAGTATTCATGGTTTACTTTTTGTATTGAAAAAATATCAGTTTTCTTTCTTTATGTATCCTTTACTGGACTTTTTATGCTCATCCCATGCTTTTTAAATGTTTTCCACAGGACATAAAGATGAATAGGGTGAAGGATGGGATCAAGGAAAGACATGCTATCTAAAACATGGAACTAGACATGTCTCTTTTTAATAGTTTTTATTTTATGGAAACTTAGTAGAAGTGCCTACTTTGTAATATTTTGAGATGTAATAGTTATGTCCAAATTATTTAAAACTCTAAACATGAAAAGATCCTCAATGTGAATTATTCATTTAATTAAAGATTACGTAATGTTTTAAGGCTGGGCCCTTATAGTTGTTATCAAAGTGATCCATAGAAAACTTTAGGGATTAGGAGTTTTCGTTAAAGACTTGATTAATCCCTATGTTTATTATCTTAGTTAAATCCTTGTTTTATAAATTTTTCAGATCATGGAAATGGAAGGTGGAGGATCTAAAATGGCATTCTTATCTCTTCCTGATGACTTCCTTGCAATAATTATTGCACAGTCATGTTGAGATTATTGTAAAACTTTTTCTATCATAAAACTCACTTGCATGTAGTTGTTTGAGATATCGAACGCCTCAACTATACCTCTTTACCAACTTGGATCATGGGTTGTATTTAGACAAATCCTATTTTCACAATATTTTTATATTTTCAAGAAAGGTAGATATTATCAAGGCATTTTCAAATATTTTACCTTAACACAGGATTTTGATGTATATAATGATTCTATAGAAGGTTCTCAGGATGGAGACCCTTGTTCAACCTATTTAAATTTTCTTTAAAAATATAGTCTCTCAGCACATATCTATAGTATTTTAAAAGGACCATTAATTGAATGTATCAACTCAAATTTCGTCAGACTTTTTTATAGAAATCATGTCTTATCAAATGTTTTGAAATTATATGTTATCCATGATTATTTTCGAAAATTGTTTTTCATTGAACACCACCCAAATGACCCATTTTTTAGAAGGTGTATTTGGATAAAGGAAGCAAATTATTTTGAAGGATCTATAAGTCATTGTTGTGATGCATGGACCTTCTACCTACGTGAAAAAGATGACGATAAAACCAAATGGACCCCATGATCAAGGTATGATGTTCTTTTTTTGGATCATTTTATTTTATCTTGTGATGGTGTAATAAGACTTTAAGAATTAAGATGTTGAGATCATAATGAATTTGGATGAAAATGAGATTTATAAGGAAACCATTTGTGTTAAAACATGTTAGGGTTATTTTTGAGATTTATAAAAGGGACAACTCGTATGATGGGTGACAACCCGTCGCGTCTGGCAAGGCCACATGAATTGAACCCACAATCGAGGGGGGACAAGGGTGCCTGGCCTACCACTAGCCTACGTAAAGTCCCTCCCAAGTATGACTTAAACTTTTTAGTTAAATGATTTTATGGATCAAGAATAAGTTAATTTGGGAACTTATGTTTTATTAAATAGATATCCTTAGCATAGGAAAACGATTTGGTGACTGAGTGATAAAGGTTATTTTGGAAGATGTTCTCTATTTAGTGGAAACAATATATTCATATAGAAAATAGTATACTGTGGGATTTCAATTGAGGAGAAATGGTGGAATTTTATTTTGTAAGAATCTATGTTTTTATTATGGACATATGACGATTTGGTTTATTTATGAAAATGATTAAACTATCATAGGGAATATGGGATTATGTTAAATACATTTCAATACAAGACTTTAAGAGAAATTGTTGTTATTTGGATATAAATGCTATGATTTAACTAGGAAGACTATGTGATCAAATCCATCAGAGATTTGGGTTTCAATCATGTTTTTGATTACATTGAAGAATTTTATAGATAGATATTTATTGAATGGTCATTGATGAAATTTTGGTTTTGTTGGACAAATTTTTGAGATTAAGAGTAGGTTTTATTTTTGTAAAAGATTATAATTTTTGGGGATTATCGAATCTTGTACTAACCATTTTGGTTTTTATTAAGGTCTAAAGACATGGGAAATATATAGTTCATCCTTTGTGGATTGTGTGATTCTCTCGAAGTTGATTTTATCGCTCTTAATGCAGACAAGTCTTCCTAAATACTCATATTTTGGGGGAAATATGGGTTTGCGTTAAAAATATAGTAAAAGATGAAAGTCTACATGAAAAGTAATTATGTTTCCTTATGTTTTAGTTAAGCCCATAAATAAATTCTTCAATTAAAAGAAACTTAAAAAAATGTTGTCTGTTAACTTTTCCTACAGGGGAATCAAATACCATTTAACCCATCACAAGTTTGTGACTTTTGGGTGGTTTAAGTTCTCCTAATCATGTTCTAAATCACTCTCCATCAGACCATGATGGTTTGTTTTCTCCTCCATATCCATGTTTTCATGGAATCAATGTATCTGTTGTATCGGGTGACCTTTGAACTTCTCTTTATTTCTTTTTAAGTGATAGTTTTACTGACTCTTTTTCTGATGTGGGACTTTAAATGAAGTATCCAATCCCAATTTTAAAATTGCAAAGACACAATTCAAATAAGGGGGGAAGGATGTAACATCCTAGGTAAATAAAGAATATTACATTTTCATATTTATTAATATTTGAGAATAAAATATTAATATTACTTTAAAGGGAACGCTATGCCCGATGAAGTACCCAATACACAACAACGAGTTCCTTTGAAATCGTACATTGCACACTAATAATAAAATAAGATTATTTTAAATGGTCGTTAATGCCTAGCCGTTATAATGGAGATAATGAACAGAACTAACTAAAAAATTATTATATATGTTTGTCAAATATTTTTACTTTTATCCAATAAATGTTAGAGGCTTAAAATGCGAATGAATCCAATTTTAAGCGTAAATATTCTAATATTGTTTAAAAGGTCGAATAACCGCCTTTTGATGGTGAACCCTTTTTTAAATACACTTTTTGACAATTTCATATGTTATATTGTACCAAATAAAATCGTTCTTTAAAATTTGGACATCAAAATTTACATTGTGTTAATTTTTGTTATTTTTCCAATAAAGATCATTTTTAGTGAAAATGTTGTATTTTAATTCAAAACCTCGTTTTAATCTGATTTATTTATATGGATATATTATATTTTTAATTGGGTTTAAAGTGTAGTTAGAATATATTTTTACCATTTAATCCAATGGTGGTCATTGAAATTAATTTCACTTTGAAATTGGACTTAAACTAGTGTCAATCTTTTGATATATTTTGTTTCTTAAAAACACGCTTTTTGTTTTGACAGTGGGAATTAATTTTTAAATTTATTAATGCAAATTATATGTTTTGAATTTTTTAAAATAGACATCATTTTTGAATTTGGAATATCAAATATCTCTTGGGGTGAATTTTTGGTATTTTTTTGAAAAACATCAATTTTGGATGAATAGTGAAACCACTAAGTGGTAGTTAAAAAACTGATTTTTCATTTAAATGAAATTTTACCACCTCTGTGATTTGAATATCAAAATTCCGACATACATGGTTTTCATTAGGATGTAAAATGTGGTTTAATGGGATGAAAATATTTGTTGGTGAATATTAACTTTTTAAGTTTTATTAATCGCGATTAAAGGTAATTAGTGTAATTCAAGGTAAAGATAATGTTATAATAATATGAAATCACCTTGACACACGTACTACCCTTATTGGATGAATCATGGACGACCAATACAATCCATGGGTCATCTTGGGGACCCCGTGGATCCTCTTGGGTAAGAAAATGACATTAATAACTTTTTATTTAATGTTAAAATAAATATGTCACAAACATGTATTGTTTTACTAAAACAATAGTTACATGGGGTAATACAAGTCATATTTTTGACTATAAATATTAATGGTAAAGATATAAATATTTCCTACATCATAGATGATTTTTATAAGTTTTAGACATTAAATAATTTAATTTATTTATGACACCATGATGATGCAACGATTACCTCATTAATGAACGATTTAAATAAAATGAAACGATAATATAAAATATAAGACATACACTTGTCAAAAACCTATTTAATGGGTGGATTTCAAACCCTTATCACGTTATCCTATAAATATTTCTTTTTGGGGCCTTTAAATTCGAAGATCATTATAAAATAAAGTAACATATAATGACTTTCCAAGAGTGCCCCTCCTCCTTTTTATAAAAGGCCCCACCTATACCTCCATACCCACACCTCTCAAGCCATTGGATCGGACAAAATATGATCATTTTATCTCTCTAAATCCCTCTATTCATCCTCGAAGACTTATATTAGGTGGAAAGACCTTCAAGAAGCCCTTTTCGTTCAAACCAAGAGGAGTTACACGATTTAAAGGTAAAGTCTTCCCCAATGTTCTTTTGTTTTATTTTGATTCTCCAACCCCCTAAACTCTTTTTATTCCTATCTTTTGTAACAACACCAGTATCTTAAATATACTTTGATGTTTTTATGAGAATTATTCGAGCTAAACTTACACACACCTCTGTCTAATGGTTAAAGAACATACTGTTTCTGTGGATGGCGAATTACTACCTCACGAAACGATGATTGTTCAATCTTCTCTTGAAACATTTCATGGTGGACATTATGACATCACTGTATTTGATATATGATATATATTGTATTTATGTTTTCTATATGCTTATGTATTTTATATCTAAAACATACCATTATTCTTTGCATGTTGTGAAAATGCGATAATTTCATACGAGGAAGTGTGGACGACCGCCCCTCAAGTGATGTGACTCACTCATGAAATACATGGAATGTATAAAGAATGAAATTAATGAACATATGTTACCTATATAACATATATATTATACTGTAATTATAATATATATACATCTGTCTTTTATTTTTAATTCCATTATTATGACAAAGAAATGAATGTAGCATTCAGGCGTACGTACGGCCTACCGTCTCCATGAACGGTGTATTTCATTTCTTTTTATCTCCAGATGTTATAGAATAGTATAAAATTAATGTGTACTAGATATATATGATATTTAAATCATTAACACTATTCTGGAGATGATTTACTTATAACTACCTAGACAATAATTTTCAAACAAGTTCATTTTTGACTCATGTAACAAACACCGACAAAAACATATGATATAAACTCACATAATTAACTAATTATCATAACATTATAATATGTCATATTAATTGAATAATAAACATTAAATTAGGTCCATAAAAAATTATAAATTGACCAAAGTTTAATATTCAGGAATATAGAGAAACGAACAAGACAAGTCGAACTTGAGGTAAGGGATCATACCTCTATCGATATTTTTAAGTACTATTTTTTATGTCATTTCTTTTAAGATCATCTTTATTATGTTTGGGAATGTTATTTTATATTCCTCATTCTATAATTTTTATTTTCATATTATTAGAGACCCTATTTGATCTCATAAATCCATTTTTTAATTTTTAAGTGGCGCCGTTAGGCTACGGAGTTTTCATAATGGATTTTTCATCTCACTTTTATTCCCGTGACATTTATACTACAATTGCACCATTTCCTTTGAGTGGTGTATGTACTACCCATTATTCTACTCTTTGTGTAATATAATTTCTTTAATGAGTATTTACATCAATTTCGTATTGTCCTTAGTTCAAGGGGTGTACATTTCAAAGGTTACCCAAATCGGTAAGGGAACCTTTCACACTCCTCTATTTAAAAGACTTCATTTTTAGGTATTTTAATTTAAATCTTATTATATAGGGATATGTTCTTCTATATCCATATTGATGTAAAATTTATTTCCAAGTGATGAGATACTGTTTTTGTCTCATCAACTCATTTTTATAATTTTAATGTGACGTCGTTTGGTTGTCGAAATTTTACAAGAGAACTTCTTAACCCAATTTCGATTTATTTGAGTTCAACAAGGAGTTATTGATTATGTCATCCTATGAATATGTGTGAATGACATCTGATTGTTTTACACATAATATCCACTTATATTCGGTGTCTTTATATTTTTCACACATAATTATGAGATTGATTTATCCTTAATTTATGGATACCTTCTTTATAAGGGATTTCATATCATTTTACATTTCTATTGAGACTCCATTGTTGTTATGAACCAATTCACTCTTATATGGTGTATATACTGTCTTTTGGCATATTATATCATGAATCCTCTTATTCTCAAGATAATATAATGTTCTGATTAAATGTTATTCCTCAATTATTTGTATTCAAGTGTCTCTCATTTTGTTAAAAACACTTTTACTAGAATATCGTTTTAAATGTTTTAATGATTTATTATTATAAATATTGTTCATTAATATCCATGTTTTAAAAATGGTTTTAAGGTTTTATTTATATGGTTATTAATGGAATAAAATGTTGAAAGCTTCAAAGTGGTATGGAAAACATAGATTCAAAAATCTCTTTATTAAATGTTTTAAATGGTTTTGAATATGATTTTGAATATGGTTTTTATAATGGATTTGTTATGTCAATATACTTAAGTGATATGTTTTGACTGAAATGAGGAAGTGTTTTCATTACATTATATTTGTTTTATGTATTATGATTTTGTAATGTTACATGGACATTTGACCAGTGGTTACATGATAAACCATATGACGGGTGGTTCCAGGAATACTAGGATGGGTGGTTACGTTATAACCTCCAATGAATTGGGTATAGAAGTCGGCCGTATGGCTATTTCATTTAGTGATATGTGTGGATGTCGACCGTATGGTTATTCCATTTAAGTATCCTTATGTCCCATGTTAACTTTATTTGTTATATGTTCTTTATATGGGTTTATGGTAATATTTTGGTTACAAAAGGGTAAGTAATGAACTTTTATTTAGTGAATATTATTTAATACTTCATAGTGGTAAAAATTATTACTTTCATAATGTATTCATGGTTTACCTTTTGTTTTGAGAAAACTAACAGTTTTCCTTCATTATTTATCCTTTACTATGATTTTTATGCTCATCCCAAGTTTTTGAAATGTTTTCCACAGGACTTAAAGATGAATAGGGTCAAGGATGGGATCAAGGAAAGACATGCTATCGAAAACATGGAACTAGTCATGTTTCTTTTTAAGAGTTTTTATTTTATGGAAACTTAGTAGAAGTGTCTACTTTGTAATCTTTTGAGATGTAATAGTTATGTCTTTATTCTCTAAAACTCTAAACCTGAAAATATCTTCAATATGAATTATTCATTTAATAGAATAGTAAGTAATGTTTTAAGGCTGGGTCCTTATATCTTTACTCTTTACAATGCGATTTGATGCTGCTCGAGGGTTTTAGTAGTAGGTTAGGTTCAAGGATTTGGGAGAAAAAGTTTTCGAGGTGGATTTAATTGGATCAAAAAATGACATAGAAAATTCTTTTTATCATTTAGGGATCGAAAAACTAATCGTGTAAATAAAATGAATAAAATTAAAATGTTTCAGATTTCGACAAAAAACATGATGTCTATGAGCAATTAGTAAGGTCGACTAGCGGTAAGGTGCTGAAAGTAAGGTATATCAGTGTGGTCCAACGGTAAGGTGTCGTAGTAGTAAGGTGTAATGGTGAGGTGTTCTAAAGGTGAGTTCCAATTGTGAGGTGTCATAGCGGTGAGGTTCAATGGTGAGGTGTCCAAACAGTGAGGTCCAATGGTGAGGTGTCCTAACGGTGAGGTACAACAATGAGGTGTCCTAACAGTGAGGTCCAATGGTGAGTTGTACTTATTGGTGATGTCTAATAGTGAGGTTTCCATAACTAAAATTAATCATGCCTAACTCATTTTTTATATAATTTATCCTCTCAAGGTTCTAATGCTTTGTGAATATATCGGCCAATTGATGTTCAATGCCAATGAATTCAAGAGTGATATCACATATTGGATAATGATATCAAAAAAAGTGTTGTCTCCCAACTATTTGATTTTTCATAGAATGAGATACTAGAATTTTAGAGACGTTAATAACACTTTTATTATCACTATTTATAGAGACATGTTTGAATCAATATCCATAATCTTGTAGGGTGTTTTTTGTCCAAATAATTTTTTCACAACTACTACCATAAGCTATATATTTGTCATTAGTAGTGGATAATGCAACAGAATTCTGTTTATTCCTACACTATGATACTAGTGACCTTACCGAAATTCGACATGTTCCAGAGGCGCTCTTTCAATATAACTTGGAACCATCAAAGTCATCATCAGAATAGCTTATCAAATCAAATGATTCTCATATTGGATAAAATAGACCTATGAGGGTAGTATACCTGATATATTAAAGAATCCTTTTAACAGTACTTAAATTATATTCTATGGGATTACCTTGAAAACAAGTACACATACATACACTGAATATAATATCAGGTCAGCTAGTAGTAAGGTAGAGCAGACACACAATCATTCCTCTATTTTTTTGATCCACTAGTTTATGAGTTTCATCAGCATCCAAGATACATGTGGTACTCATAGGGGTATCAATTCCTTTATTTCTATCCAAACCAAGACATTTCAATAGATCCTTAGTATATTTACATTTATTTAAAAAAATAGAATTTTTATTTTTAAAATTTTTAAATTCAAGGAAAAATTAAATTTCTCCCATTAGACGCATTTCAAAATCATTTTTCCTCATCATTGAAAAATTATTTCATGATGGATTTTGGAGGATCCTTAAATAATGTCATCTCCATAAATTTGTTCTATTAAAATATATTTTGAAATAATTTTAATAAAAAGAGTTGGATTGTTTGTCCAATTAAAAAACCATTCTAAATAGGAAAAGAACTGAGACTATCATGACATGCTCTTGGAGCTTGTTTTAGACCATAATAAGATTTTTAATGTTTAGAAACACGATTTGAGAAATGTGGATTTGTAAATGAGTTGTTCAACAAACCCATCCTCAACTATTTACCCATTTAGAAATTCAATTTTAAAACCATTTGATAATTTTTAAAATTCATAAGAGTTGAGAATGAATGTAGTATCTTAATGAATTATAGTATAGATATAGGTGAAATGGTTTCTTAATAGTGTATTCATTCATCATGACAATATCCTTGTGTTATTAATCAATCGTTGTTTAAATCAACATTTCCAGACTCATCAAATTAGTTTCTAAACACTCATTTACTACCTATAGTCAAATTGTCCTTATGTTTTTTTACAAATTCCCAAAATCTGTTTCATTCAAACTAATTTAATTTTTCATTCATATCTATCACCAAAAAATCATTATTGATTTCATCATTAATATTTTTGGGTTCAATCTGTGAATGGAAGGCTTGAGGTTCAATCTGTCTTCTCAGAGAAGCTATAATTTTTGTTCCTCTATATAGATCACCTACTACAACATCTAAAGGTTGATTCTTGAGAGTTCTAATAGCTCTAGAAAGGGTTGTACTAGAATCCTCATGGTTGTCAATAGGATCAGATACAAAGGGATCAGATTTTCGAAAATTTCCAGAACTAGTTGTTTTCACTAGGAGTTCACTGTTTTTATCATTAAAATCGATAATTGACACATCATCCCCATGATATTCAAGATAGGAATTTGGGTTTATGTAGATCAGTCTCATAAAATTTGACATGAACTGATTCTTTCACAGATTTGGTTCTCTTATTGAAAACTCTATAGGATTTAATAGAGATTGAGTAACATAGGAAAATTCCATCATTTGTTTTGGAAGAAAATTTGGAGAGATTATACCTAGTGTTAAGGATAAGGACTTTCAAACAAAACAGTATAATTTAAATAACCTTAGTCTTCCTATTGTTCCATTGTTCATATGGGTTCTTCTTAAGAATATGTCAAATTAAAAAACTATTTATTATGTAACAATATTTATTAACAACTTTAGCCAAAAAAAATAAATAGGCATGTTATACTAGTTAAGAATAGTCCGAGAAATCTGTTGAAGTATCCTATTTATTATTTCAACAACTGAATTTTGTTAATGTGTTCTAAGAGCATAGAAATTTTGATTATAAACATTATGTGAGAAAAAGATTCAAAGTCATTATTTTCAAACTCACGACCATGATCACTTCTTAAGGACTTAATTCTAAGTCCACAAAATTTTCCACATACTTGGAATATTCAATTAAGTAATAACATTCTTCATTTCTATGATCTATAATGTATACCCAAGTGTACCCATAAAAATCATCTAATGAACATAGACATAGTGCTTCCCATTTAAACATCAAACTTTTGACAGTGCAAAAAAATCCATGATAACCAACTCAGGCGGTTTAGAAGTTGAAACTTCTTTCACTGGTCTGAAAAAATCTTTACATTTTTTCCCTTTTGAAAAGGATTAAAAACATTGATAACTGGGAATTACAATATAGCTAAGTATCTAACTAATCTTTTACATGTTAGTTTCTTAAGTGATTGCACATCGCACTGTTCTAGTCTTCTGTTCCATAATCGAGATTCCTTATGAAATTTACTTAATCAAGAAACAATTTTATTGATAAAGAGTTTAAATAAACATCATATGCATTTCAATTTGTTTGAGTTATGAATATTAAATAATTTTTATAATTAATAATATTTCATGCAAAATTTTTAAACATAACATTAAAACCATTATCACACAACTGAGAGATAATAATTAGATTGTACTTTAACCCATAAATAATAAGTACTTTTGAAATTAATATTGTATTAGGCTTACCAATTTGGCCTGATCTGAGGATATTTCCCTTAGCATTATCACCAAATGTAACATGTCCACAATAATCTTTGATTAAAATCTTTAAGAGTGAATAATGGATTTTCATATGTCTTTAGAATCCACTGTCCATGCACCATAGTGTTTTACAAGAACTCTTTTGACAATTTTGTTGCAAAAAATATTAATCATAGGGTAACTTTGGTAACCATATTTTCTTGGGTCTAGAGAGGCTAGCAGGAAAAGATTTGGGAAAAAATATTTTTCTTATATGTTTCTAATAATAAACACACATGTTTTGATACATAAACACATTTCTTGGTACTTATGTTTTTTTTTTCAAGAGATGATCTAGAACATGAACTAGAAGTGTATTGTCCAGATATTTGAAAACGTTTTTTAATAATCATTATCTGATTATAATTCCTCATTGATATCCTAGACGAGTTCTATATTTTTTATCAATTTATTCCCCATATAAACTAAGTCATGGTATCCCTACTGGCAGAAAACATCTCAAGATCTTTTTTTAATTTCTCATTTGATAATTTCATTTCATTATATTTTTTCAACAGCTGAGAAAATTTTTCCTTTTAAATATCGAAATTAAACTAGTAATTTTCATTTAAATCATGTTTTCTTTTCAATTATTTATATTCATCCATCAGCTCATTAAATATATCCCCAATCATTGAATAGTTTTCAAACTGTTAATCCATAGTCATATTTTCATCGTTATTTGATTCACTGTCATTCCTAGAATAGTACACATTATTTATAGGAGAATTAAGTGTTACCTTAGATGTTTATATCCTGAAACACATATTTTCATGATTATTAAGATTAGTGTAAGATGTTTTAGATTCACTGGAGCTGTCTTCTAAAGCACAACAAGTAGCATTCATATCCTTATTCTGTCCCTTTCTATTGTCTTCATATATTTTTTTAAATTTCAGCTTGGGGCAATCATCCTTCACATGACCTTTTAATTTATTCTCATAGAAGATTATCTTGTTTCTGTTGCCATTCAATTTTTTCCCTTTTTACAATTTTCGTTACTATCATATGTTTTTCTATAGTATTGCATTAAATGAACTTCTTTTTTTGTATAACATTTTTAATCATCTAGAAAGGTGAGCCATCAATTCATTACTGTTAAAATATGAATCATCACAGATGGAATTTTCTATAGGAACTTCAACCATTTCCTTTTCTATTCTCTTTGAGGCAGTAGTAATGAATGTTAAAAATTTTGTTCCTGGTTTTTTGTCTACATCTTCATTCTTTTGAAGCTCTTCTTAGTACATAATGTGTTTTCCAATTAGTTTCTTCACGGATAGCTTTCTTATGTCGCAAGATTCTCATATAGAAATAGAAGTTCCACTCTATCTGTCAGGTAGGCATCAAAGAAATCTCATAATCTGATTCTTGTTATCCAGTGGTTTTCCATGAAGTCTCAGGGTATTTACTATTTCATTATACATGAAATAAATTTCATATATAAGTTCATCATGCATCATTTTTAAATTATCATATTTAAATGTATAATTATTTATTCTCAATTATTTAACATTGATTGTTCCTTTATGGGAAATATCCAATGTATCCCAAATTTCATATTCAATTTTACAAGAAGATATTCTTTTAAATTATTCACCACGTAATTCATAGTACAATTCATTCATTTCTTTATAGTTATTATTATAAGAAGCTTTAGTCAACAGATTCCATGTGTCCCTACTATTAGTAGGTAATGCTTGTTGTTCATCAATTGTGTCCCATATTTCAGGTCCCAACCCACTATATACATTTTCATCTTCAATTTTCTCTGAGATTAGTAATTACCATTAATGAAATGTGGCATGTTAGTAGCCGCAACCCCCACTAGTTTATCGAAAACTGACTAGATTTTAAAGAGATGAAATATTTGACATGAATGAAATTTTAAGATCATTAAGATACAACTAAAATCACAGTTAAAAATAATTGAAAATAGTGAAAGACAGTTCTGATAGTATCCAAGAAAACACCTCTAATACCAACTTTTGTTCATGGTGGAATCTCAAGAGGGGGGTGAATTGAGTTACTACATAAAATTTCAATTTAAAATATTATGATAAATTCACACAATTTCAAACAGCCTAGATAATTATGGAAATATAGATACAAATGTTCAATTTCTCAAAAAGTCTCTCAAATGTAGATTAGTCCTTGGTTGAATCAGTGTAAAAAAATATCCAACTATTGGAACATGTTTACCGAATTAAACACATACACATACCCACCAAAAGTAACTATCAGAGTTAATGTAAAATTGTTTTTTGTCCCTGAAATTATTTGATGTGGAAAATTGAAAAAATAGATTGTTACAAAATAAAGTAAATAGTATAATTATACAAGTGTTTTGGTTTCAAGATGAGACTTAATCCTCTCCACTTGGTGATCACTGACCACCAAGCAGTTTATATTAATAAACAAGGTACACAACATGTATCATGATTTAAAATAGTTTTCCAAAACTATCTATATTGCATAAACTCTAACAAAAATCATTTTTGGGAAAACAAACAACCAGGACACAGATGACATCTTATATAGTTATACGTTGGAAACATAAATTTAACGAATTTTTGGTATGATAATTTTCAATATCTTTCCGTTTAAGCACATGAGACAATGTGTCTGTGTGTGTAACATAGAAATGCACACTACTCAGAAATGTAAGATAAAAGAAAAATATATCTAGTGTTATGAGGATTGAGTTTAGAAGGCTCTATGTGTTTGAAGTTCATGTCTGGGATCCTTATTTTCAAGAAATATCTATTTTTGTCCATTTCTAGAAGTTGTATCCAAAATAGAATGTTACAACATTAGGTTATATTTTCCAGGTACATAGGTATTCAACTACATGGTTTGAAAGAGATTCGATGAAACATAGTAAAGAAACCTTGAAATTGTCTTCCCAAATGATCTTCATGAACCTCCATGTTCATAGTGTATGTGAAGATATGTTCTCCTTATTCATCAGTTCTTTAATGTAATATCTCTCACCCCAAAAGTCTTCTCTTGCTTGATCTTCTATTTTCTTCTTGAGATATGATAGTAGGAATGATCAATCCATGTGAGGTCTTCCTCGTACCTTGTACAGTCTCCAAATATGTCTACAATTAACATTAATTAATTTAAAAATCATTAAATTTACAAAATATGATCGTTAGAATAATCCTAAGAAAATGTAAAGGTATATAGTAGAAGAGTATAGGTATCAATAGACCGATAGATGTATCTTTCTCAATGGTAGCTCCTCAGTGGTAGGCTTATTAAAAATAGACGTTTCAATTAAAAGGAATCTTTTAGCAGTAACCTTTCATGCGTAGACTTCCATAGGTATCTTCATAGCCACATCCTTGTAGATATAAATATAAAATTAAAACCTTCTAACAGTAACATTTTAGCAGTGAGTTTTGTAAGATTCCAGTGGTAGGCTTCCCCTTAGTGGACCTATACAATTAAATTCTAGTGGTAGATCTACAATAAAATATGATGCGTGGTAGACTTGTAGCAGTCAACATGAATAGGTAACTCTGTGGTATGGTTCATCAGTAGTAACCCTATAGAGGTAACCTTTTAGAAGTAACCTTCTAGTAGTAACGATCTAGTGGCATCCTTCTAGTTGTAACCTTCTAGAAGTGACCTTATAGATGTTACCTTCTAGAGGTAACCTCTCCAAAAGTATCCTCAACCAGTGACATAAAAATAAGGATATTAACAGAGTCCTTCATACCGGTGATCTTTTACATAGAAAATTTGTCACTTTAAACTAAATCAAGAATGTAGTAAGATTAAAAATACATAATTGTTACAAGATAAAAAAAATAAAATATAATAAAAAAGGATTATCAAATGAATGAAACATGATTTTTTATTATCAAAATAAGTGAGTCCCACAACTCTGGATCTAGATAACATCAGTTCAAGGTCAAAAGAGATGATATTTCGAAGAAATATTTCAATACGAGGTACGTACATTTGGAATTTATTATGATTCCATTTATACTTATGAACTCTACCAATATCACTGAGTATCTAATGAATAGACTGGTGAAAGACTAACTTGATCAATTTTTGGTTGTCATTATATAAAATATTCTTATATATTCATTGTGTATGGAAGATCTTTATGATCATATGCATATTGGGTTGAATTCCTAGAAAACTAAAAATATATATATATAACATTTGGAAAGTGTGTATTCTAGTCACATAATGTATCATTAAAGTGTTATATAATACCAAAGAAGGGAATATCATTAGATACATTAAATAGACTTTAATTTAAAGGGGGTTGATTTAAATGTTTAGAGGAGGGTCACAATTTCATTGAATTTTTAAATTCAATGATTGGAGACCATCAAAAAGGATGAGGATGGGAGCTCTCGAACCATGCTCTAACGGGAGATTCCAAACCCTAGATCTCACAGCTGATTCCTATTACGCTTTCTGATGTCCGGGTTTGATCCAGAGTGGGAACATGCTTCCCCACCTATTCTTGCTTCCTTAGATTCGGATTAATCAAAAATCGAAGTTGGAAACCATTAGATTCCTTTTCTCTCTCTTCCATTCTCCTTCCTCGATGCGCTAAAAGAAGATTATATTAGTAGCATGAAGGAGTGAAAGCAACCCCTCTTTAGAAAGATGGAAGACGGTGGTTTCTTGGTTGATGCTGATCTAGAAGCCTTTAATCATAGGAATCAACTTTGCAAGTACTCGGTCCCCGGTCGAGTTTCTTATAACACAGGGGATAAACCATGGCCTATCTTCGAGATAAAGAACAGGATTGCTCACTGCTGGGGCTCTCCAAAATGGAAGATGGTCCCCTTATGTAAATATTACTATCATTTCCTCTTCATCTCTCTAGGTGAGATCAATCACATATGGAAGCTTGGAAATTTAAAGCCTAAACTTTGCTTTTTTAGAATGTCGGATTGGGATCCTGCTTTTAACCCATACACACACAAAAACAATATGGAACATGTATGGGATAGAATTCATGGGATTAATTGGTTTTTTTGGCATCGGAAGATTTTAAATGATATTGATTCTTACATAGGATCCTCGATTAAAATTGATCATAGAACCTTGAATGGGGATTTAGGCCTATACGCTAGAGTTATGTTTGAAATCAACTTAACTCATTAACTACATTTTAACATCGGTTTTTAATGCCCCTGATCACAGAGTGGATATCAATATTGAGTATGAAAAAAAGCCACCCTTTTGTGAAGATTGCAAACTAGTTGGGAATAACTTTTCTAATTTCAGGGTAGCTAGGAAACAAATAGACCCTCCAATTAATAATGATTGGCAAGAGGTTAAGCATGATAAAAAAATGAAGAATGTCAAAGATAAAATTGATCCCCCTATAAAAAAGCATGATATTTGGGTCAACAAATCTAGTGTCCCTTCATCCTTAGATTGAAAATATTGGGCTATCTTGGTTGAGGAAGAAGAAACCGTAAAAAAAATGAAAATCCCAATGGTTTAGAAAGATTAGTGGATGGATGTAATAGAGGTAGTTTAGACAAGAATAACCCTATTACTATTTCCAATCTTGCTAATAATGCCTCTTCCTCTGGCACATCAATTTTAAATGAGACACACGTAGGGACATGGAGGCCTTTGTACCTTCAGTTCCCAAGGAGAATATTTTTGCTTATAACAAGTCACTTGGTGAGTATGAAAACACTGCAGATCCAGGTAACTTTGTGCATTTCAATTCTGTTGTTAAATGTGTTACTACTTCTTCTGAAGTTCCATTAATAGAGTCTCAATATTCTAATCTTGACTCTCCTAGAATTATATCTACTCACATTTCAACACAAACTCCTGATTCTGCCTCCATATTGAAATTGGAATCTACCACTGTCAACAAGGAGGTGACTAATACCCATTCCGACATGCGTAATTCTGCACTTATGCAAAATATGTTGGATAATTCTACACTTGTATTTGTTGAAAATGCTATTAGTCCTACTAGTAATTCTGTCACACATGCTGCTAATGCTGATCCTACGTTTATTCATTTGGCACATATTATTTCACACTCCCCACTACCTTTTTTCTGAAGCTATTACTGAAACTGTCCAAACATCTGCTTCTTGTTAAGTTAGTATGATGGTTCCCATCTCTCCTGCTGACAAACCAGGTACTATTCATAACTCTTGCTCTGTAACTGATCTCTCAAAACCTGCAGAATTTGAAACTGTCCAGACTATGACTGGGTCTCATTCTTATCCTGATCATCCTCCTGATCATGATACTGTTTTACAGATCACTCAGACCAGTCCTTGTTTTCCTCCTGTCTCTTCAAAAATTTCCTCTTCTGATATGCCTAACCCACCTCATTACTCAATAGGAAATATGCTTACTATGGTTAGAGATGTCAAACAGCTCCCATTATAATAGGCCTCTGCTCATGGTACTGAAAAAATTTGCACACTGGACAGTACTACTTCAGTGAGTACTCCAATTCATGTTACTAATCCAAATGCAGATCTGAACTCTGGTACCTCTCACAGTTCTAAAACTAATGAGAGTCAACAAGAATCTTCTTCTTTCTCAATAGTTACGAGATCCCAAAAGAAGAAGGGTTCTGGTAAATCAAAAAAAAAAGAAGGGTTCTAACCCAAAGCACAATCGAAAATGAATATTATCTATTGGAACTGACAAGGTGTGGCTAACAATGACACCTCCACTACACTTAGGAGGTTTTTAAACACTCACAAACCACTTCTCTTTTCCATTACTGAACCTAAAGTTGATTTTAAAATGAACTTCATGAGAATTGTTTCTCTTAATTATAGTTTTCTAGGTTCTTGTAAAAACGGTCCTCAAGATGACTCATTTTGGGTCTTATTCCATAATACATTAAAAAATATTAACTTCTTTACAATTTCTGATCAGCAAGTTACAGTGATTTCTTATTGAAAGGCCATCAAATATTTTTCACTATGGTTTATGCCAATAAAATATATCAGTATAGGAGATCTATATGGCTTGAAATCCATGATATAGCTAAACATATTCAAGATTCCTGGGTTGTTTTGGGAGATTTCAATTCCATTCTTACCCCTTCAGAAAAAATAGGGCCCTCAAACCTCTCTATATTCTCCTAGGAATTTAAATATACTTTTGAAGATTGTAAACTCTTTGAAATCACTCTTATTGGTGCAAAATACACTTGGTACAGAAAACATTACAATAAAAATGTTGCTAGTAAACATGACATGGATTTTGTCAACATGAAGGCTCTAGATATCTGGGACAAAATATCTAGTGAAACTCTTCCTAGACTCAACTCTGATCATCATCCTATCCTTGTTAGAATCCATATGAATGATCGAAAGCCTGTCATTCCTTTCAAATTTAATAATTCTTGGTCTTTGAATCCTGAATGTGTCACTTTTATTTATAACACGTGTAACTCTATGAAACATCATAAAGATTCTTTTTCTTGTTTACACAAATTTAAAGTTCTTAAGGAAGCTCTTAAAGGCTGGTGCAAAAATAAAAATTACCAAACAGATCAGAATATCTCCTATCTCGAAGATGAACTCAGTCACTTCCAAACTAAAAACACTAATTCTTATTTTAATATGTATCATCAATTGGAAGCTAATATCTCTTCTAATGTTAATTCATTTCATACATTTAAAGACAATATTCTTAAACAAATTCTTAGGAAAAAATGGCATACTGATGGTGATCACAATACTAAATTTTATAATTGTCTACAAAGAATTAGAAAGGCCAGTCGTCCTCTTACTATTCTCATTCATAATGAATTGATCATTGATTCTGAAGAATCCATTACAGATCATGTTACATTGTACTTTTATAAAATTTTTAATGGTATGGATATAAATATTGATCTTAAACCTGATATTATTACTTTAATGGTAGATTAAAGAGACAACAAGTCTCTTTTAACCACTCCTCTTGATCATGAAATTGAAGACGCTGTCTTCAGTCTAAACTCAGACAGTGCTCTGCGTCTGAATGGATTCAATAATGGTTTTTACCAAAATCATTGGGATATAATTCAAAATAAGGTTTGAAGCTTTGTTAAGATATTTTTCACTCATGGAAATGTTACTCATGGAATCAATACTCAATTTTTAACCTTAATTACTATGTTTGAGAATGTTTCTGAGGTCCATCAATTCATACCTATTTCTATGATTAACACTATCTATAAAATCATCACTAAAATCATTGCAAATAGACTTGCTCCTATCTACAATAGAATCGTTTCCTGGAATCAATTTTGTTTTATTAAAGGAAGGTCTATTCAAGACTGTATTTTTCCTGCTTCTGAATGTGCTAATAGTTTAAATAAAAACACTAGAGGAGGTTTTGTGGCCCTCAAACTGGATATCAGAAAGGGTTTTGACACCATTGACTGGAATTTCATTTTCAAAGTCCTAAAAAACATTGGCTTTAGTGATTCCTTCATTGGTATAATTAAGACTTTTTTCACTCTACTTATATCTCTATCTTGATTAACGGTACCCCTAGAGGTTTTTTTAATTTCTAAAAAGGTATCTGGCAGGGCGATCCGCTTTCTTCCATACTCTTTGTTATTGTTGAGGATTACCTTAGTAGACTCCTTAACAATCTAGTTACTAAAAATATGATTAAGCCTATTCAAGTTTCCGGGAATTTAAATGCCCCCACCCAACTTTTATATGCTGATGATATTATTTTATTCATAAAAGGGGATCAGAAAAATCTTCACGTTCTCAAGCAAGATATATCTCACTATGAGGATATATCTGGTCAAGCTATCTCCTGGAACAAATTCTATATCTATGTTTGTAAGAATTTTCCTGTAAGAAACAAATCTGGTATCATCACTTATCTGGGTATTAAATAGGGTCTTTTACCTTTCTCTTACATGGGTGTTCCAATATTTTGGGGTCATCCCAAAGCTACCTATTTTTCTAATATCATTTTTCAAATCAATAATCAACTCTCCAGCTGGAAAGGGAAATCCCCCTCCATGGCTGGGAGAATTTGTTTGTTTAAATCGACCATTGTTTCTAAAATGGTTTATTCCCTTATTGTCTACAAATGGCCCATCGGCATATTCATGAAAATTAATACTTATATTAAAAAATTCATTTGATATGGAAGAATTTTGGAAAATAACCTTGTTAATATACCTTGGAAATCATACTGTAAACCCATTGCTAATGGTGGAATCAATATTAAAAATTTAAATCTTTTCAAGGATGATCTTTATGCTCGTCTTACTTGGAGCATTATTAACTCCAATTCTAAAGCTTCTGAGTTTCTGAAACATAGATTCTTCTCTAAGCTTTTAAAAAGTAATTTTAATTTCTTTAAATCTTCCATCTGGCCTTCGATCCAGGACTCTTACAACAAAATCATGAAAAATTCCAGATGGATTGTCAGTGCTGATTATTCCATTAATTTTTGGTGTGACAAATGATGTTTTAACCCTCTGATATCTTTGTTACCCTATAATAATATTCTTGAAGATACTAATCAGACTGTAAAGGAGGACTTACAATCTCATGAATGTGATCTCCATGATAATATTTTTCAAATTATTGATAATCATCCTTTTAAATATGATGGTGACTTCCTTGTTTGGGAACCCTCTACTAATGGAATTCTAGACTCCAAAAACTATTATAAGCATAATTTCTCTGAAAATGAACCTAGTTTTCTTTGGTTGAATCATTTTAACAAACCCAGGATTAAACCTTCTAGGCTCACCCTTATTTGGCGCATTGCCCATAATAGATTACCTACAGAAACTGGTCTGAAAATCTTTGGCATTCAACTCTGTTCTAAGTGTCTCCTGTGTAATCAGCACAGGGAAGATGCCAATCATATTTTCCTATAATGTGTGACGGCCTCGGCCCTTTGGAATTATATTTTTGATTTATTCAATTGCAGAAAGATCTTTTCTGACTCAATCTCCTTGTTTTTAAAAAACTGCACTAGACATGAATCTTCTCTTCAGATTAAGAATCTGTTTCTTGCAGCAGTGGTAGAACTTCTGCATGAGCTCTGTTATGTTAGAAATGTTCTCATTCACAATAATCACTCTCTCAATCTTAATGCAGGGAAATTTTGGATTCTTTTTGCAATTCATGAAGTTGCCTCAATTCAGAAAGACTGCTGTGACAACTCAGTTGGTGACTTTGATATCCTTCCTCATCAACATATTCATAGAATCATCCCAAATCCTAAACAATCATTTGAAGTGTAATGGAAATCACCAATTCCAGGATGGATCAAAGTGAATGTTGATGGTGCTTCCAAAGGCATCCCAGGCCCTGCCAGTTATGGTGCAATCATAAGAGACTCAGCTGGCCAGTGTCAGGGATGTTTCTTTGTTGGATGTGGATACTCTTCATCTCTAGAGGCGGAAATTCTTGGGGTCATTCACTCTATTGATTTTGCGCTTCAAAGAGGTTGGAGAAAGCTATGTATTGAAAGTGATCCATCCACTATCATCCATGACATCTGGAATGGAAACATCCATCTAGCCTGGACTCTTACCACTCGATTGATGAACTGTCTGAACTTGCTTCATGGGATCGATTATATAGCTACTCATGCCTACCGTGAAGCGAATGTCGTTGCTGGTGCTCTTGCCAATAGTGGAGAATAATTAGTTTAAAAAACTTTCATCAAATTTAACTAATCTTTTATCATTTAAAATTGAAAAATTAAAAATATATTATAATATATTATGTTTTTTAGTTATAACTCCATGTATAACCAATCTTTCCCCATTAAAATCACCCATCTCTCATGAAATTCAGTTCTTACCCATTAACAAACATTCTTGTATAATGATGTATCCCTCCATTTCACCTATAAAAGGAGATCACTTCCACAATTTTCCACCCACACCCATTTTTCAATATTTTAATGTAAAAATAATGAATTTAATTATGATAATCCCACATATTATATACGTTTTTTGGTCTCAAGAATCAATAAATCACCCTAGGTGCATCATTTTCAAAGGAAACATCAAAAGAAACATTGGATTTTCAATGTCTGTATTATTTTCCTGTTAACTCCCATTATTTTTCATTCACATAAACCATCCTAAAAATCCTTTATAACCATATGTATATAATTTCATGACTATGAATAATATACTGAATTTTTTCTATATTTATTGTAATCCATTATCTTACCCCCTCTTGTTCAATAAAAAATGATTTTCATGTGCATGTACAAACTACAACATCCATAAAGGATGGTTTCTTTATTCATCACCACAATTAAAATGTTAGTTACAGAAATGTTATTTGTAGATATATATTTTATTTATAAAATTTTATATATTATGGGATAATAAATTTGGATTTCTCATAGAAATATTAGCAATATACAATCGCTGTAAATCCAACCCTCTAAAAACGAATACACCAAGGGGAAAATTAAATCATTTATGAGTGAAAATTTGTTTTTAATTAAAATTTGAATTATTACTATTAAAAATAGTGAATTAATGCCTTAATAAATTCTAAATAATTTAATTTTACTTTTTTTTCAGTGCTAGTTTTATAATATAATATTATCTTTAAACAAACATTGTCATAGATTGATTTATATTATTATTGGGTCGATTAAACAACCATCTTGAAAAATTATATGAGTTTATATCATTTATGTAATTGGAAAATTAATAATTTGTATTAATAAGTACATAGTTAATTTATTATTTCTTTTTAATAAAAATATTTAACATGTTCATTAAGATACCATAATTTATATGTTAAATATCAACAAAAACATTATTGTTTCCAATTTCCCTGACAATAACCATCAATAAAACTCACATAGAATGAAAATATAACTTTATAAACATCCTAAATTTTTAATTATATTATATTTTATAATATTTTAATGATTACATTTTCATGATGAATGAATGATCGAACCACAAATTATGAAGCATTTCCAAAATGAACAGGATTACTCACACCCGATATTGAAAATTGATAATAACTAACTAATATTAATGTTTACAAATATAATAAATGAATTTAATAAAATTTTAGGGATTTTAATAAGTTCATGAAATTTTTTTTAATATAGTAATCTTTTTATACATGTGGATAATTTTAAATAAACTATTATTGAATTCAATTAAAGAGGTTCATTGAAAAAATTTCTAATTCATTGTTTGAGAGATTATATTAATTATATTCATAATTAATTGTTTAATTTTACTATTCCCCTATTTTATGTGTTATATCCAATTAAATTTTTTTTTAATGAAAATTCATTAACCAATAATTACACCGTTGATAAACAATTTTCAACAATAAAAGTAGAACATTAGTTAGACTATCACATATTATTAATAATGAATCTTATTTTCTGTGAAAATGTTCATTCAATAAAATATATAACATTTTGGATCTATTAAAATTTAATTTTTATGTTATTAAAATTTTAATTTACACTTTATATGAAATGAATAAATTTTAATGTTTATATGATGTGGTTTTGTTCACAAATTTCCTTTAAAGATTAATAAAAGATTTTTTTCATTATTTACCACTCCAAATTTATTAAATCGATATTTTTGTTTAAGGATATATAATTTAGAGATATTTCTTATGAGTTTTTTTAAATTATTATGTTTAATTCTCAAAATATTATTATAAATATAATTTTGATGTCAATTTTGTAATAATTTTAAACTATTTTTTGAATGCATTTTTATTTTCTCATTTATTTTCTCTATATGATTATATCGTAGTATATAATGATTTTTCCACACTATATATGTCATTATTAAAATATTTAATTTATAAAATTATTATTTTTTATTCCTAATTACTTCTTATGTTCATACATAATGGTTTTTTTGAAAATATTAAGAAGCCATTTATTTTTTCCATAGATTTATTAATATATGATTATTGATTTCACATGGTGTGTGTAAATATGGATGATTATGTGTAGGGTAAATTATCCCATATAATTAATTAGTTTATGTTTATATGTCATTGTATATTCAGGAGTGAATATAATGATTTTGTTCACATAATCATGGGAATAATGGGTTTTATCTTATTTTTAGCCATAGGCAAAATGAGACTCTTCAAAATATTGGGGGGATCATGAGTTTTTCACAATTATTTTCAAATTATTATGGCATTGAATATTTTAATTTGTTTTTAAATTCATTTTAAATTTAAAATATTAATTTCTCTGTACTCAAATTCCATGTTTTCATGATTACTATTTATTTTTAAACTATTCAACACTTTTATGTCTTTCTCAAATATATTATGTATATTTTGATTTATATTAATATATTTGATAAATTTTAGAAATATATTATAGTATTTTAATCATCTTATGATGATCTAATTTTTTTAGGATTATAATGAATTTTATTACGAGTTTATAATATGATATTTATCCTCTTCTTTATGTTCCCCTTTATATTTATCATATGATACCTTATGATATCTTTTCCCATTACTAATCATATAATAACACCCCATTATTTGGTTTAAAAGACCCAGTTTATGAAGATAACTCAATTATTTGAGAAATTTTCAAAATTTTTGTAGAGTAGTATTATTATGATTAAATGTTCCAAATTATTGCAAAAATTAATTTTATATTACTAATATCCAGGACACTGAACCTTTTATTCCTCAGGTAGGGCGATTTCTTGTGAGATATGTTATTTAAATAAGAAAAATAATGTATTATTTATGTTATATTTATCAAAGGTCACTTCAATGAATTATCTGTATAAAATGAACATATTTGAAAAGATTGGAATTATCTGTGAGGTTTTCAGTGGTAGTAGTCATAGTGACGAAGAAAGTAATTACAAATAATTCAATTATGAAACTAAGAAAATGATAAAAAAGACCATATATTTTTAATAAAAATGCATTGGAATACAAAGAAAATGATAATGAAAATAATAATGAATATATCATTCTCAATATGTTTATAAAGAAGGATGATGAATTAGCCTTTGGTGGTATGAAAAATAAAAATAAAGAGTCAATAACATCCAAAGATATCATGAAGGTAATCAAACCAAAAGGGAGAAATAGTTTCAAATATGTATAATAAGTCACATCCATGAAATTGTTTAACACATTAAGATTTTATAATTGATTACTCTATTTGACAGTGTATTTGACATGTAGCCTCGAGGATAAATGACTAATGATATATATAATCGTTATATCCTACATGATAAATTGGTAGGTACAATTTTTTTTTATTAATTTATGAATATATATATATATATATATATATATTTTAGACTCAATATAAATTAATGATAATTTTTTTTGTATTTAATCAATGAATTTTTTGAAAAGTTATTTATATTAATAAAAAATGTGTTTTCATTAAAATTTATTTCTATTATTTTTTATGAAGAAATATTATAATTATATAATTAAAAATTTTGTAAATATATTTTATAAAATGAAAATGAATTATTAAATAATCATATCAAAATTTTATTTTGGTGAAATTTTTTTATTTGTTTGGAAAATATTAATTTTCTATTGAATATTGAAAACACCAATTTCAATTAAAATGTAATTTATTTTAACAAAATTTAGAAATTTAATTGTATAATTATATTATATACATTATCTCAAGTAAAATATGTGTTATTTAGTTATATTTAATATTGTTAATTTATTGTCTATCAACATCATATTAGATATCAATATATGAATGTCCATGCTTTTAAAACGGGATTTTTTTTTAAAACGGGTTTAATGATCATAAGGTTCCACTATTTTAATTAATTTTAAAACCTATAAATAATAACTATTTAAATTAAATATATAGATTTTATACAAATAAATGTTAACTAATATTCATAAAATAATTATTATTATTGATAATTTTAACATAAAATCATGTTTCTATTGAAAATTACACTCCTTGTAAACCTAATTCTTCATCTCATCTACAAGTGTAATTTGAATCTTATTTTTTCACATATTGGAATATAAAATTTTAAAATTTATTTAATATTTCTATTCATAATAAATTATATTATCAATCATGGTCAATAAAATTTTTGACCAAAATTAATAGTGAAAAAAGTAAAAGGAAAAGACCACATTGAAAGTGAACATTGGTAAACATAGGGGCTAATTTATAACTATAATGGTCCAAAAGAACTAAAAATTGTCTAAATCTATTATATTAAAATATTTTGACCTCATATTATATAAGTATCATGAATGATCCATTTTGATCCATGAGGCATTAGAAAAAAAGTGGTGATCCTTTTTCTTTTAAAACGTTACATATGTGCCACTCACCTCACCTATTAAAGGCCACCCACTATCCTCTATTCTTCATACTATTAAAAACATTTTTTACAATACCGAACTAAATTAGTTACCATAATATGTACCCAAATCTAATAATAATTTATTTTCCATAAATGTAATCTAGTAATACTTTTGATATAATCCTAAACATGTGGTATGAGGAGAGGTAAAATTACTAACTTTGTGTTTTTATTTTATTTATCATTACAAATCTATAAAATATTATAAAACACTGAAAATATGATAAAATTTTTATTTTTTATAGACTATGTGGTTTTTAAATTAATGGAAAAACAAAATTACATCTCGTCTTCCATCAAATGGGATACAAAATCATCATTTGTGTGTACGGTAGACTACCGCCTCACGAATCAATGTCATTCATTTTCTATCATTACCTCTCAAGGATTATTGTAATTATAGATTGAATATATATATATATATATATTTAATATTTAATATATTTATAATTTTTTATTTTTTATATCATATATTCTTTTTAAATTTCTATTACATGAGGGCTACGATAACATCTCTCATGTGCATGGAGGACTATCGCCTCATGGGGTGATGTGATTATTTTTCACATACGCATTTAATAGAATGTAATAAGGATAATATGAATGAATATATTCCATAAACATAAAATTATGATTATATTAATGACAAACATATCATTCTGGAAATATAATATATAATTTTTATTCATATACCAAAAAATGATAATGTCATTTTTATACATGTGGACTACCACCCCCGCATATTGATGTGATTATTTTTTCCAAACAAATTTTTTTTGATATATATAAGTATATATATAGAAATAATATCCTTGTTAGGATGTTACAATCAGATATTAAATATATAATAATACCTAACTTGTTTCTATAATATTATTTGAAAAATTGAAATGTCACACTTGAGTACAGAAAAACTACAATCTCCATGATTATAATGTAATTCATATTTCATTGAAAAATTTCATGATTGGATTTACAAGTCTAATTGATGAATAAATTTAAAAATTATTTCATAACTTTTATTCTTTATATTTTGAAATACTTTCTAATTTTACTATAGTTAACACGCTGATGTCGATACCCAATAATTAACCGAGCATCCTCAAAACACCTTACATAGACATAAATGATTAAGAATTTAAATATCCTGCTAAAATTAAATAAAATTAATTATTATAGTATAATGTATAAAACTTGGAAAGTTTTTTATGAAATCTAATAAATTATGTAATCTTATTATATAGGATATTATTGACATACAAGGAATATCTGGACCCGAGGAAAGGGTTTTATCATCCCACATTTACTTATATGAGACATATTATATATTCACCCAAAAAACTATTTTTTGTTGTATATAAATTCAGTTATAAATATAAGATCATGAATCCTTCATATATAATGTTTTTTTAAATTTTAATTTTAATTTATTTGTCCAAGTGGATTGACTTGAACGATACCATGTGGTAATGAGTTTCTTAAAACAATTTCCTTTTGTTGGGATATAAAACATCTTAATTGATTTTTTGTGGTATACTTCTGTATTAAATTATATCTATAAAATTTTATTCTATATGATCATATATTTTTTATGGATTTATATTTTTTAAACATAATCATTCCATTGATAAACTCGTAATTTAGTGATATGATATTTGTAAGGGGTAATCATCCCAAAATCATTTCATTAGGACATATATTTATTAAATGAACCTATACTATTTATGATTTTTATGTACTAAAAATTTGGCATGATATATATTGTATCACATTATGTTAATTATAATTAATGTTTCACTTGAATTAATTTATTTTTCGCATAAAATTTAAGATTTACCCAATCTGAAATGGATTTATATTACAATCTCTTTTTTGGAATTTTTTATATTCGTGTTTTTAAGGGAATAAATATGGTATTATTTTATTAAACCAAATATATTTTATTATACTATATTTATGAATTTTTTTACAAGTTTAATTTTCATTTCATCCATATTTAATTAAGAAACATTATTAATGTTTTTTAAGTGATACTGGTAAACTATTTTACTTTTGATCAGGTATATTTATCTTATATATATATGTTTTATAAAAAAATTTGAAAAATGTTTTTTTATAAAAATACATTACTTTATAATACTATTTTACATTTTATCTCACAATACATTAATTGGTTTTGAAATTAAAATTTATAAATCATTTGAAAAGACTATTTAATTTTCACATTATTAACATGAAAAACCTTTCCTAGTATCAATACCATTAACTAATTTTAACTATCCATTATATTATTCAATGGTTGTTATGTAATAAAAGGGCTTTCCCAATATTTTATGAATAAATTTTAAAAGTTATTTTCTTAATGAAATGTTTTCTTAAAACAACTTGTCATATTTTAATTGGATTTTTATTCATTAATGATAGTAACAATTGATGTTACTTACAATACTTTAAAAATATATAGTATTTATACCATCATTATTCATTTATTAGATATAAGGATAGATTGACATAAATCTGATTCTTTTCTCCGGGTTAATCATGTATGAAATGAATTTTCATGGCACTTATTTCCATTCCATGGGTAAATCTTATTTTAATGATATTATTATGGAATACATCTCCTTTATATGGTTTAAACATATTTCAGAGTGATTATTATGGAACACATTTATTTTCTATAGTTTAATATTCTTAAATAAAAAAATCAATCTTCATGAATGCGTTCATAATGAAATTAATTGTTATGTACTTAATTCAAAATACAGTTCTTGGACATTTTTCATAATGATGTGTGGTTTTGTTATAAACCATAGATAGGCTGTTCTTTTATAAACCTAGGATGGTTGTTTATGTTATTAATCTTGGAAGGGTGTTCCATGAAAAAACAAGGATGGGTGGGTCTGTTAAAGAACACCAATGAATTGGTAACTATAAAATCAAATTCTATAAATATTGGTTATACCATTTAAACGAAATTATGTAGAGATAATTTTCATAGATACAAATAAGTTTTATCCTAGATTTCTATTAGATTATAATTTTTATATTCATCAACATTGAAATCAAATTGTTCGTGATTATTGGTTATGATGAATCTTGAGTTTATTAAATCCTTATTCCATGATTTCATGTTTGATGTTCCCAGTATTGATAGGTATCAATATTTGTATGTTATACACATATAATTAGATTATTTCATCATACCATTGTTCTCGTTTTATTTTCCCTAATGACGTACTATTTTTAATGCTTATGTTTACCCTTACTAATAATTTGATCTCATTCTTATTATGATTCATTTTCCAAAAGATATAAAGATTTAGGATGAAGTAATCATGTCTAGAAGGGCTTTATATGGAAGATCATTATGACTTAATGTGGAATATATGAATATAGATATAGTGATAGATTATGATAATCATTACGAACTATTTTTTAATAAATTCATAATGTTAATATTTTATTGTTGTTCTATAAAACACTAAACCTATGATCTAATACAGAATATAAGTGTTCCAGTATTTTAATTTTGAGGTTAAATGTTTTATATAGAAAAACATGGGTTACAATAATTTTTCTTAATGCTGAAAATGTAATGTTTATGTTTCTAATTTTGGATCCCAAAGTACGGGTTCAGCATTTTTATAGAAGGTATCAATGGAAAGGATTAAATAAATTTATATAATATTATGTTATCAATTGAGGTTATATTAGGATTTATGGATTTTATCTTAGATATTTGAGATTATAGATGATATTATGTTCAAATTATTAGACACCCATTTCTGTATTGTAGTGATGATATCACAAATTGATTAATGAAATTTTAGGAGATGATTTAATAAGAATAAGTATATGTAAATACTTGGTGAAACATGATGTTTGAAGATACATTTCTAGAACATAAGTTGAATGGTAATAACAAAATTTATGGTTTATAGAGTCTTGTATATTAAGCTAATTATGGGAACAAATAATTAATTATATAGATAACCACTAGATTGGAAACTGCTTTGGTGACTAAGAACATACTATTATTTAAAAGAAGTAAATTTTTTAAGCTTCATAGAAAATGGTGTGATATAAAATTTGAGTTTATAGAACTATTATATTTTGAAACTATTTGGGAATTATTTAATATGAACATTGGGTATTACTAGTTAATTTCATAGATTAATGTATTATTCCATCATTTCAAGGATTATTCTTTTTTGTATTTATCTTACCATTTTCAAAGCATTTTTGTTTTCATTAATGTATAATGACATGTTGAATAGATTGATTATCCCTTTTATGGTTATGTGGTTTTAAAATTATATTTTATTTCTTAATGAATGGATCTGTTATCTTGAATACTCCTCACATGGATAAAAATATAAGATTGTCGTAGAAAATTTCTTGTGGGATGAAATTCTAAATTAAAAATTAGTATATTTAACTATGTTTTCAGTCATTATGGTCAAGGAATTAATCAATTCTTGGAACAATATATTTAAATAAAATTTTACCCTAGTGCATTTATCTCTAGTGAACAGATGGACTTTTTACTTATCACATATTTGTGGATTTGAGGTCCTCAGCTATATATTGATGATTTGATTTATAATAATCAATGATCTTAATAAATCATAATATTTTTTAAAATTTTATTCCTTTTTCAATCATTCACATACAAAATATGTTATCTTATATGGAAACCTATTATGTTTTATTTCATATGTCCATTGTATGTGATTTTCTCTCATATCAAGTAGGTGTTTTATTAATCATTTTTACAATGTGGGTTCTCAATAAAATGTATTTTCAAATGTTAATAATTTAATCACTAATTTTAATTTCAATTTTTTTTGAATAATTTATTATATGGATGATGTAAAAACTTGATATTTTTTAAAAGAAAACAATGTTCTGTAGTGTATTTGACCCGCAACCCAATGTTTAAATGATCTACGACATATATAACTATTATAATGTAGTTGTTAATTTGGATAGTATGTGTAGTATTTAAGAAATTATTAAATACTTAAATTGACATAAAATTATAATACTCAATAAAAATTTGGAAATTTTATAATAAAATATACAATGATATTTTAGTAATTTAATTTTATTCATCGAAAATATGTTTTCTTTTATGTTTATTTTTATTGATTATAATGAAAAAATATAATTATTATTTTAAATATATTTTATAAAATAAATTCAATAAAATTTACTGAGATTTTGAAATTTTCATATTAATATTTAGTTTTGGATTATTTTCTAGATTTTCTATAAAATATTTAATTTTAGTGCATAGTGAAAATATCATATTTTTTAAAAAAATGGAAGTTATTTAGAATAAATTATAAAATAAAAAAAGGATTATTTATTGACTAATATATCCGGTTATATAATAATTATTTATTAATGTTTTATCATATTAATTTTTTTATAATAAATTTAAAATTTGATTTCATTATATGTTTTTCTTTGTCTTTAAAAATTAAAATTTCTGAAAACAATTTTAAAGTGAATAAACATTCTCGATTATAAATAAATTTGAAACCCCAAATTATCTATTTTTTAAATTAAATTTATTGATTATGTATTAATAAATATTATTTTAGATTCATTAAATAATTTTTATTAGTCATTGAGTTAATATTAAATTATCTAGTCCATGAAAAAATACACTTCCTTAAACCATCATCTTCAGTCTATATTTAGGATTAGTTTTATATTATAATTTTCTACTAATGTAAATATAATTTTGTGAAATTAATTACAAATTTTGAAATAGAATAATATACATAATCCATGTAGTAAAATTTATTTTTTTCCAAAATGAATAGTAAAAATAGTAAAAAAATTATTATAGTTAAGGTGAAAACATATATATTTGATGGGTCAAACTAAAATGATAATGTTAAATGGCCTAAAATATGTATAAATACTATTTTATGGCCATATATTTCACATCTAGTAATTAATTATTAATATTTATCAATTTTTTATCTTTAAAGAATGTCAAGAACAAGGTAAAACCATTTTCTTTTCAAATATTACAATTGTGTCACTCACATCACTTATAAAAGGGCGCCGCATCCCCTCCTTTCATCACATCATCACGCATTATTATTTTTACCAAGCCTTCCAAATAAACATAAAAAATTATATCCCTTATTTCTAGAAGTATTTTTTGGGTCATAGATCCATTATATGAATACATTATGTATAATCTTAAAGAGGTGGTTCGTGAAGATGTAAAATTCCTACCAATACGTTTTTGTTTAATTTCTCCCACCATATCCTTAAAATGTTATTCTACTTTTATCATATAAAAAAATTATGTATATGAAGGTTTTAATGTATTAATTTAGTAACTTAAATCTCCTTCCTTTTTTATGAAATGGGATATGAAATCATCATTTGTGTGTACGATAGACTACCGCTTCGCGAATCGATGTCAATCATTATCCATCGTCACTTCTCACAGCTTATTGTAATGATTGATTTAAAGTATATATATGATATTTTTAGTATATTTATAAATCTATAATTATTATATCAGATATATTTTTTTATTTTCCATTCATTTGTAGATATGATAATGTCACTCATTTGTAAGGAATACTATTACCTCTAAAGGAGAAGATATTTTTTACCAATGATTTAAATGGAATGAAATATGTATAATTTTAATGAAAATATTAGATATAAATGTATTTATACTAAAATTCATAAAATATTTTTCATTAATAAATGATAATAAATCTTTTTATTAATTGTAATAAAAAAGATAAAATCGCATGCGTACATGGTGACTACAACGTCAAAAAAGTGATATAATTATTTATTCATCATGGTGTCATAATAATGACTTGTGTGTGTTTGTTGCTTTAAAGAAATAATGTGTTATTTATGATTTTATTATTATTATTTAAACAAAAAAATTACATATATTATTTCCATTATTATAATTAAAAAATGTAAACGTTACTCACGCATACGTACGACATACCCTATCCAGGATCATAACATAGTTCATTTTTCATAAATATTTCTCATCATTGGATTTAAAAATATAATTAATGAATAAATATAATAATTATGTCATTATTATTATTCATTATATATTTTAACAACGTCAACTTTGGTTGTGGACAACACTCCAAATCTATTTTGAAACAATGGACTGAAAATACTCAAAACACCTAACAAGGACAGTAATGATTATGTATATAAATATGTCATTAAAAAGAAATAAAATAAATTTGATAAGTATAACGTACTAAAGAAATAATCTTCTCTTATTCAATCTGGAAATTTTTTTAATCTAATTATATAGGAGTAAAATTACATACATGAAACGTTTTCACCTGAGTTAAGGGTTTTCTTGTCTCAAATTTAATTAAATGAGACATTTTCTATATTTACTACTCTTTTTTATGGGGTGAATATACGTAAACATTTATATATAATATCATGGATATATAATACCTCAAAGAATATTATGTTTCAATTTCAATTAATTTTTCCATGTTTATTTCCTTGGAAGATAGAAAGTGGAAAAAGTTTAACAACTCATTCTATATTCATTAAGTTATAAAATTTCATCATTGAATCTGTTAAAATATGAATATGATGGAATTGATCAATAATTTTTTTAAATTTTAAATTATAATTGTTTTATTGAATTATATTTTTTATTACATAATCAATCCGTTGATTAACTCTCAATTAATGGATACTATTTTCATAGTTAATCATAATCAATTAAATTTATATGGGGAAAATTAATTTCATATAAACCTATATTATTTTTATGGTGTATATACAAATAAATTGGAATTTTATATTTATTATAACCTAATGTTCATGACATTTAATGCTTGACTTTAATTTATTCATTAATTGAGGTCATAATTGAATTGAAACCAAAGTGTAAAATTCTTTTGGATAGAATATCAATTCTATCAATATTTTTTAGGATAAATTAAATTTTAGAGGAAGTAATAAGATAATATTTTCTTAGGCCACATATATTTTACTCCACTACATTTGAGATTATTTTTCAAAATTAATATTTTTATTGCCTCATTTATTGATTCAAGTGTAATCTTGTAAGTCATTACTCTGTGATAATTATTTTTTATTTTATTTTCGATCAGGCATCTGTCTCTTATATATCAATGTTTTATAAGTTTTTTTTGAAAATTTTATTTCTTAAATAAAATTATTTTTAATGATATTTATCATTCATCGTTGAATATATTTTATAAGGTTTTCAAATAAAATTTATTTACTTCATTGAAATGAGTCTCTTTTGACACCAATTTTTTATTTTTTTTGAAATGAATGATTATTTTATCAATTGTATAATGAATTAATTTTCTTCCATATTGATTATTATTTAATTTAACCCATAATTTATATGTTTCTAGGATTTTTCTCATATAATATATTCCTTCTGTTATTTTTTAGAAATATGTTTTAAACAATTATTTATAAAATTAATAGTTTATTTTCCTCAAAAAAATTATTGAATGTTATTATTATATCCATTCATCAACAAAAAAACGTTTATTTTAATTACACTCTATGGATGATAGGTTTTATTGATATCATTTTTTTAATTATCTTGATGGATTATTCTTTTGAAATTGATCCATTATATTTTCCATGAGTTATTCATTTTACAAAAATATTGTCATATAACCCATTTCTATTTGATGGTTTAATCATATATTAAATATATTTTTATAAGAACAATTATTTGAAAAGGGTTAATTATTTTTCAATGTGATTATTTTTGAACCCATTTATTTTCAATAAAATAATGAATTTATGAATACAATGAGTGTTATTTTAATGAGTTTATAATGAAACGATTACACAATATAAAGTATTCATAATATGGTTCTTAGAATTTTTTTTATAATTATAGGTAATTCCAATACAATCCAAGAATGTGTTGTTTCATTATTAACTAAGGATGGGTGGTTAATTTATTAACCAGGGATGGGTGATTACTAGATAAGCTAAATATTGGTGGGTCCATTATATACCGAAAGTTAATTGGGTGCTCCAGAGATAAAAGTCAACAATATTGGTCATTCCATTTATAAAAAGCGATGTATAGATAATGCTCAAATATTACAATATTTATTATCTATGCTTTCTATGTGTTTAAAATTTTTCATATGATAAAACTTTATATCATATGGCTCATGATTATTGATTCTGTTGATTCTTTACATTATTAATGCATTATAACATGTTTTCGTGTTTTATGTTCCATGTATTGATGTATATGAATATTCTTATTTCATACTCATTCAATTTGATAATCTCATATTTCCTTTCCACTATTATTTTTCTACCTCATGATGCTAAATTGTTAATGCTTCTGTTTTCCATTACTATGTATTAGATCTCAAACATATTCTATTTCATTTCCCATAGGTAATAATGATTAATGTTAAAATAATTATCTCTAGAATTGTGTCACATAGATGATAATTATTACATAATGTGGAATATGAAAATATGGGTATAATGAAAGATAATTGTCATCTTTCTGAAAAAGACATTTTGTATCCATGATTTCAGGATATTGTTTTAATTATCTAAAACTAAAAACAAAAAAATCCCATAATAATGTATTTGTTATCTTTTTTTCATATTGATTTTTTATGTTTTCGATTGATAAAATAGGGTCACATTCATTAGTGTCATAAAATTACATGAAAATTTACTAGTTTAGTTATAAGACACAATATTGCAGGTTTGGTGATTTTATACATGTGGATACCAGAAGATAATGTGATATTTGATTGTAATAAGATTTAGAAATAATATTTTAATAGTTAAAGGGAGAAAATAATGTTCTATATTTTTGAATAATAAAATTTTAAATCTATGTGTTAAAGAAAAATATGATGGGAATACCCCTAAATACTGTTGAGTAATTGAGAAAGTTGATTTAGAAAATAATTGAAAAATTGATTCTGAAGAGAAGAAATGATCTAAGGGAATGAGGAAACTCCACATGAATACTAAATCAAGTTTCATGAGGAATTTTAAAAAAGAGATAATTTATATTCTCATAGTGTTCTATATTGATTGTTCAAGCTAGAAATGCATAATTAAAATTATTTTATAAAAACTATTAAACCCCATGTAGAATTATTGAACAATATGAAGAAATATATAGGTGTTTCATGTGAATTTATGGACATTTTTAAATGAATATCAGAAAAAATATAAATATAAAAATTACCCACTCAACCAAAAAATAAAATTTCATTTAATAAATAACTATGCAAGAATGAAGAGTTCGTCTAAACATGGGGAAAATTTAAAATTGTAAAAATGGTTGAAAAAAAATTCTTAATGCAACTTCTCACATTGTCGAATATGATGATTCTCCTTATTCCTTAAATAATTTTTATTTCATTTCTGTATTGACCATGTAAATAATTTAAGGTGATATTGGTTCTCAAATGAAGACCTGATGAAATGAATTAAGCTAGAAAAACTATTCCAGATCTAAAGAAGTATCCATCATGGTATAATTTTTCAAATGGAATTTCAAAGATCATCTAATGAGAATACCAATCATTATTATGGTGACCATGATATAAAAATTAGTTTATTTGGTTATAAAATTTCCTATCTTGGTCGGAATGTTATATAAAATATCCAATAATTAAATAATTAAATCTTCCATAATGAAAAAATAATATAGGATTTAGTATTGATGTTTTATCTACAACAAGAATTTTAAATATAACAATATGATGGGATAAATATTGATTATGTTAAGGTGTAGTGTATCCCTATAGGTGGATTTGATTTAAAATCGTCTAAGATCATTCAATTGAACAAAAATAGTATATTTTGAAGGTACTGGACATTCATTGCAATAAAGAACTTATCAAAACAGCATGAATGATATATTAGTTTAAAAATAGAAATAATAGATAAATTTTTTTAAAAATTGTGTGGTATAATTTATATAATAAACCTACATGTTACACATTTATGGGTTTAATTTTTTATTTTCATTAATTACATGAAATAAAAGTTGGAAAATGGTTTACATTATTATCATCAATTGATATCAAAATGTAATATCATCTCTAACACATGTGAACAACTCATGTCGTATGTAATTAAAAAATTATATGGTTTGGTATCATATCATATGGTTCAATGGGAAACATAGATGTCTATATTAAAACACTCTTGTTTTGTACACAGGTAATGTCAAACAATTCACTTATACTATTATTACTGATAAAAAAGTTTTTAAGAGTTAATTTATATAATCCAATCTATGTTACTTTTATTATTATTAACTAATGGGAGAAAATAACCTAAATAGAAAACATTGTGGGATAAAAAGGAATGAAACAACATATTCACATATGATTTTCTCCAAGGGGTATTTAATACAAATATAATGTTAATGTCTATTAAACCCGGATTGTGTTATTGTTGTATTTTTTTCAGTGTGTGTAATGATATATGTGAATTTAATGGAATTAATATGTGATGGTGAAAAAACCATTAAGGATAAAGGCTTCAAATATGGAATGATTTTCCATAACATGATGAAAAGTAGCGTAATGTTCTCAAAAAAGATATTCCACTTTGTGTATTTCTAATTTATCATTGGATGTGTATATAATTATATTTTACATGATTAAATGGGGGTTTTCAATGGATTATTATAGATCCATTCATGTTATCAAAAATTTGTATATAGAGTTGCATCATTATTTGTGTAATCTCTATAGGTATTAATCTAAATATTATGAATAGTTTGATGAAGTGTTGAAGTTAATGAGGAAGAGTCATTTTTAATAAATTATGTTTCCTTATGTTTTATCTAGAAGGAGTAAATTTTGAGAAATTATATATATGTATAATTTAAAATATATAATTTCATAGAATAAATAATATTACCTCTTGTTTTATACCTACTATATAAATTTATTATTATGTTGGGTAAAGGTATAATAATTCTATATTTAATGTACGGCTAAAATACTAGACCATTATAAAGAAAATATTTAAAATAATTTCTATACAAATGTAAACATATAAAATATAAGTGTAATAATGAAAAATAAAAAACTACAAATAAGTTACATCCAAATAAAACGTCCAATGTTTTGGTAATAGAGAAATATGGAGAGCTATGTAAGGGTCAAGACTAAAATCCAGACATATGTGACATTTATTCTAAAATCTACGCATGGTTTATAAAATACTATTAAAAGTGGAGTTAATTTAATCCACTAGAACTGTTACATATGGAATGTTAATTTTGGATCCTCGTAAAGGTAATTCTACAATAACAATTTCTACATAGAGGCCAAATCCATTCACATAAAAATAACATATATAATTTATTAATGTTAATGTTATTGGATAAATTTAGGGTTACATATTTAATAAATTGTAGGAAATATTTTAAACGTTGTTATGAATTATTGATACTAAAATATGACTTTGATACACCGAGTCTCAAAGATCAAAATTCATCAATTATTATGTGGGATTTTCATGGTTTGAGAAGATTTAAATTCAATAGGATCAATGTCAATACTAAAGGAATATCAATAATGACCACCTCTATAATACTATGATCTAACACATATATGGTTTTCAACCGTGACAACCTTCATGGTGTGATGATATAACACAAAAACAGAAAATTTACAATACGATCCTCCAAGATATTTTAATCATCTAAATGAAAGGTGATAGAAAATAACCTCCAATAGTCGTGTATTGATGGAAATAATAATAATATTTATATATAATCATTAAGGTGATGTTATTTTATTTAATAAGGATTAATCATGATAAATTTTTTGAGTGCATCTTAATTGAAGATGATAAACTAAAACTATTATTGATTTTAATCATTGGTAATTAATGACATTGGGTTGGATTCATGGGTAGATATTGACAGTAATTTTTTATAAATTGGATGATATTAAAATGGAATAGTGTTTTGGACCTTCATGTGATAAATAAGGATAACTTTATGTGTTAAATTAATTATAATGAGTTTTAACTATGTATGTATTATTTACATTCACACATGGAGTTAATATAATATTTATTTCATAGATGAGAAAAAATTAGTATTATAATGATATTTTGAGGATAACTAAAAAATGGAATTAATGGATATATAACCTGATGGTGCTACTGTATATTCATAAAGATCAAAATATTTTATCAGAATTCAATATTAAAGAATAGATTTAAATAAAGGGTTGAATCCATTATTTTTATGTAATGATGAGAGAATAATCAAGAGCTTCAGGTCTTTGTCTATGTTTTTTAGGAGTGTTTGATTGAAAAATGAATAAGGTGTTTTTCATATTTTTGGAATTAAAAATTTTTAGACACTTTTTATAAGATAGAAAATGGTATTATGTTTCAAGTCTTTGGGTGAAAAAAGAAAAAATATGGGATATTTTAAAATATCAGCGGTCTTTAGATTTTGAAGAAATAGATTTGAAAATATCATTTGTTTGAAAGATCTAGTGTTTTTAAAAATTATATATATATATATTAATGTTGAGTTAAATATTTTGAGTTCTCAACTATATCTACAGTACAGTATACAAATAATATAAAGAAATAGAGAGAGAAGAACAGATACAATATCATATTGTAAATCTTGTGAATCAAATAAAAAACCAAGGTATCCTAGTGGCATTATTACTCCCTGGAGAAAGAAAAAGAATGAAAGAGACATCCTATAACCATAACATACAATAGAATTCATGATAAGGAATTTTTTGGATATTATACCGATGATTATATTATAGGATGAAAAAATGATAAACTCATCCAAAAAATTATTTTTTGTGTAAAATGTACTACTTGGGGTCCTATCTAACAACTACGAGTGATGGAAAAGAGATAATTTTAATATTTATCAATGAAATCTTTTAAAAACATTATATAATTAATTTAAGGAATTGAAATTCCATTCTTTTAAATGAATGGATAACAAGACCACAGATACATTGTATTTATTTAGTACTATCATAAAAGGTAATATGGGCATACCTTTTATTGAGATTCTTTTGAAAATTAAGAGGTTGATTTAAATGTGTTCTGATAACAACATGCCATTTGAGGAATATACATATTTAATGAGGTGATATTTATTAACAAAAAATGGATTCTCGTATTATACTTTCATATTCTTCATCTACATTCCGACCAAAAAAGATATAAAGAGAGAAAGATTATATCACTGAATAAGTGAAGAATTCATTATTTTTTAGAATGTAAAATTATAATATAAGTCACTTCACTCAGATTCACTATGCCCCCACTCCTTGTGAGGAAATATATAAATGTGATATTAATGAAAACACATTAGGATATAGTGTTAACATGTAATAAATGGTCGATAATGCATCATAATTTTTAAAAAAAATGTTACAAACATGGATATGCTTACATAATATTATAATATATGGATACAGTCGATAAAGGATGAATATGGATCATAGAATAAAGAATATAGATATTTTGGGTGACATATTAAAGTATTAACATATTCATGATCCAAGATTTTAGAAAAATATCACAATATAATATAATATAAAACATTTTTAAATAATATGTGTGGCATAGACAATCAGAAGTTCAAGTGTTGATTTCATTAAGTAGATAATAAAAATTAAATGTGAAGGATTGCGTATATGGATTTATATGGATAACAGTTAAATGAGTGAATTATTTTAAAATAGTTATCTACTATATATATTATATGGGAGAATAAAATTATTAACATCATTTATGTTTTGGTTATTACATAATTGTATAAAGTATGAACTTGATTGAAAATATTTTTAGAATATTATAAAATTATTTGTAAATAGGGAGTAGACCATGCCAAAATGTATTCAGATCATGTTTTTATCAACTATTACATGAGGTGTTCATCATAATGGATGATTTTATAGAGTGTATGATATTTTATAAAAGTTATTCTATGATTTATGGAAAAAATTTCTACAATAATTTTTTTGGTTCAAAATGAAAACAATGATTAGTTTATGGTGAATGTGTCATTTTTTGTGGTTCCTTTGGTTGAAAATAATAAGATATATGTATTTTAAATGAAATTTTCAATAATTATGATTCTAGAAATTGACAGGTAAAACATAAAATGAAATTTTGTATGTGTTTCTTTGAATAATTGTTTTGGTTATAATATATGGTTGAAAATTTGAGAGAAAATGTTAGCTATAACATTATCCACACTTGTGGTCATATATTGAATTTATGGGATATGTTATGTGAATGTATAATAATGGATGAGATTTATTATTCATAAAATTATTTTAAAATTAAATTATTCATTTGGTTATATTAGTCACTCATGGTGAAGCTTATTGTTTCTAAGGATAATTTTGAGTTTTGAGAAGTCACAAAAATCAATTCACTTTGGATATGATTGCATATTAATTTTTTTTAAATGTGTTTGAATATATTTAGATATATTATATAATTAGATATGAAATATATAGTATGATGATTCAAATGAATAAAATAATAAAAATTCTGTTATATTTGAGGTACTAAAATTAAAGTTGTATAAATTACATTTTATTATGAATATTTTTCAAAAATTCAATAATTTGAATATATTTTTAAAATTAATGGTATATAAATTTATTTTATGTATAGATATATATTTTAACATTTAGTGGAAACTATGGAAAATATATTTCTTAAAATATCATGGATTCTAGGGTTATAGTTATAATGTGGTGTAATTATCTATTTTTATCCATGTCTAAACTCTTTTGAAACTCATTTTATATCCTATTTCAAATGATATGTGAGATATCCAAAATGTTGATTTTTCATGGAATTATTATAGATTTATATGTCACTATGGCATGGGTCAAATGATTTTATGCATGGGGATGATCAATATGTTTTTCATATATAATACACCAGAGTCAAACAATTATCTAAGATAAGGAAAGTAAAATTAGATAAACCTGTACAAAGAGTGGTGATTATTTTCTATAATAAGATCTTGTTTACATTATGAAGAAATTGAAGACTCTAACCAAATATGGAATCATGTTCTAGAAAAAACTATATTTCATGTTTAATAATAATTATAATTTATATATATGTGACATAATATTGGAAGGGTTATGGTATATTCTAGACTAATAAAGATGGATGATACTATGTTTTCTAATGCAATTTAGTCATACTTGAACTTTTATTACTAAGTCTATGTATATTATTTTTTCATAATGATAATTCAATATACATATATTCCTATTTCTTTTATGAAATTATTTTTTTCATTATCTTTATATTTTTGATGAGTCTGTATTTTTTCCACCAGTTTACCTTGTATATAAAAAAATCATATATCATAACGATAGAAGAGTGTACCGACATCTCCCAAACATTAAAATAAATATTGTTTTGAATAATTATATCACTATTAAATAGAAATAGAATATATATGTGAAGATATTCTCAGCTTTTGGATTCCCTCTTTAACATCCATGTGTTTTTCTAGTTTGGATAGAATGGGATTCCATTTTTCAACCATTATTTTTTAACTTTTCATTAAAACTCTCTTTTATGGTTTCTCTCTTTTAATTTTTTAATAAAATTAAAAAATATAATTTAAAAAGCTACATTTTACCCAATATTTTCTTGATTATACCAAAACATTTTCATAAATTTTTTATGTTAATTTTCATAGTACCAAGAACTGATTATGTTGAATTTGGATAACAAATATTAATTCAATTCATTGATCAAAGACACTACTGATTTAATTTTTATATATTTTCATTTTGATAGATTTAGAGGTATGGTAATGATATTTTAATATCAATCAGATATAGAAAATAAATAATATATGAAACCAATTTTTTAGGGAATAGTCTCATAATATAAATGGTTTTCTTGAACCCATCTAGTCTATATAATAAAAAATCATTATTTTAGGGTTTTTTTATTATAATATTCATCTAATTTAAAAGTGATTTAATTATATTTTATTTAATGGAAAGGATGCAAAAAATTATCTATTAAAACAACACGTTAAATCTACATGAAATGTTGAGCAATTTGATTCAGTGGACAACAATATACATTTTGATCTTAGGTATACCATTATGTAAATAAATAGATCAACTCTATCAATAAATGTATATGGATGGATGTGAATGTGGTGACCCTTTAGAAGTAATACTCCATTCATAAACATATTAAAATGTAAATTATTCTTATCATGGTGGTACAACAAATAAAATGTTTTATTCAATAAAAAATTAATTAAAATGGATTTATTTTACACCAGAACATCATTGTGTGTATGATATTTAGATGTACCAATGTCTGGAAGAATACAGTAAAATATTTCTGTTATTATCATTTAACTTCTGACTTTTTTTTATTTATTATGTAAGTGAAAGTTATGGATTCTTAAATAGAATATGATCCTGTAAAATGGGAACAATAATAGTTAATTTATGTGTGAAATGATCAAAGAAGATAGAATTGTTCATTACCATTATTTCCCCCACCACATGGTGTCCAAAAACTCATATCATAACACATCATTTCATAATGTAGGATGGGTCTTTATTTCATATATAATATTCTACATAAATCAGTGTTGTAGCTATTGTTTTTTTTCTGACTTATTGTTAATTAAAATCCAGTAAAGTCAAACATAGTTCGATATTTGAATTTATGATATGTTATAAAATGCCAGTGGGTAGTTTGGTGATGAAAGAAAACACCCAATAATGGTGAGACAAGATATTTCATTTGGGATTATGAATCATGTATCAATGAAAATTGGGGGTATTTTAGATGGATTTTTAATAAGGGGTAGTTTTTAAGAAACTATCATGCAACATGTGACATGGATGAAGGTGATTCACTTAAACACGGTGTTCTGGTATATTGTAAAATTTATCAAATCCTACATGAAATTAAATTTACATTGAGTTTTGGTGATCATGGTGGTTAATTTATTAAATAAAATTCAGATATTTTTTATTCCACATTATAAACATTGATAGTTTTTTATAAAAATAATTTTGTAAAAGTTGTTATAGATAAAAGAATACAATAGAATTCATTTTGGACCTCTTTTTATAATCATTATACCTCATCCATGATATATATTTCTAATCATAATAAAAAAATATGGATAAATCATGTCATGGTTGTTGAAATGGGTTTCTTTAGAAAAAACATGCCATGGTGGAAGACATTTTTAGCGTTGGGATTTTAGAAGATTAAGAAAATATGGGTAGGAAAGAGAGGATAAATATTTTTTTTGTATTTTTTTCTCTTATAATAGAAATAACAATGTAATTAGAGTACCATCTCATGATTAATCGTATTCATATCTAAAAACTAGCATCTCAACTAGAATAAAAACCATTTATTTTAAAAAATTATTTTTATGACCAAGTTTTATGAATTGGATATCGATTGAATTTATTATAGTTTATGGAATTATTTTAATAATAATAAATGGTTTTAAATAGTGGAGATATATATAAATATAATAAAAGGGATTATTTTTATTTTTAGTTTGTTCATAGAATTTAATTTCATGAAATATGAATTCTAATTTTGAAACTATAAACTATGAATAGATGGATATGGATGTAAAAATAGATGAAAACTATTCATTAAAAAAAGGAGGGAATAAATAAACAAAATAGTAATGAAAAAAAGATAATATAGTAGGATATTAATGTCCTAAAATATTAAAAAATCAATATTTTGTTGAAAATATATTTAATTCCATTATGTATTATGTTTTTATGTGAGGAGTTGTCGAGTATAATTATGAATATAATAAAGCAGTATTTAGAGAATCCTGGAGAACACCCATTTTCTTATAATGTAACATATTTGGTTGCTATATATTTGTGTTCAAAATAATTATTGATTCTAATACTTTATATAGAACTCTTAATATTCAATGAATATAGGAGAGGAGGATATTAGTGAACTTAGATGAGAAGTGATATTTTACTAAATATTATAGTCACTAACTTGTGATGTAGTAATTGTTATTAAATCAAAACTTCATTGGTAATGTATTCATAGATGTAACCTAGCATGAGTGAACTAAATAAAATATTTATGTCCCTTATTCATTATTTATATATTTTAGTAAATGTTTAGTGATAATTTTTTCAAATACTAAATATCTTTACAGTAATAGGATAATATGCATTTGAATTTGAATCATGAATTAATATTATATCTCTCAAATTCATCCTCACCCATCCGAAAGGTGTATATGGGGTCCTTATGTTACAACAAGTGGTTTAAAAGAAAAACATTATTTAAGGATGAATATTTCAGATAAAGTTATCATTAGGGAGAATTCATTGAATTTGAACAATGTGCCCCTATTTGATGGATAAAATTATCAAATATAAAAAACATAAAGATAAAAAAAATTATAATATTTTTATCTTTATATGTTATTAAAATTTTCTTAGTTAATACATGTCAGTAAAACCATAGAGCTATCAATAATAAAATATGATAATAAATTATTTAATGATGATTCAATGGCGAATTACAACTTTTCTAGGGTGATTTCTAACCACATATACTTGAGGTTTATGAATTTTACTACCAAAATTAAATGGGCTATGTTCGATATTATTTATTATGGAAATAATGAAGTGAATTTGGTAAATTTATTGTTCATCATGAAGAATTTCACGATTTGTATAGTATTTTATATGAAAATTTTTACAGTGTTTTCAACCTTCTTATTGAAGTTGTTGAATATTTTTATTATGATAGTCTAGAGGTAAAAGAATATATTATTGTAAATATGACCATAATAATATTATTACTAATATTGAATACACTATTTTCAGCCTATGAATAATTAAATACATATGAATTATCTCATGATTATTTTCATAGAAATCTAGTCACATATTAAATGTGAGTGAAGATGGAATGTACTTTTTATAATTTAATATGGGAAATGGTTTCTCAAGTTATAGATAATCATGAGAAAATATATATAGAAAATAAATAATAATATGTTCGTGATGATTCCATATTTGATATATTTAATTTACTAAAAATTCAATAAAACATTTCTCCCAATAAATTATTTTAAATTATATAATTACATATGGAAATAATATTGATAAAAATGTTCTGGTCAATAAAGAGGAAGATTATATTGAGTGATATCCCTTAGTAAGTGTTTAAACTGGTAATATCTCAGAAATAATGATTCTATGGTGTCTATTTTGAAAATAAAAGTTTAATCATGGATGGTTAGAGAGATGGTGTTGATTATCTCAACTTGGAATTAGAATATGGGTCTTAGGAAACATCACCAATCACGATTAATGAATATGAATATTGTAGTATTGTCAAATTAATCCTAATGTTATATTTATATTTTTTATGTAAAAATTTTACACCATGAGATATTAATATAAGTAAATTTAAATTATCAAATGAAACCTTAAGAATAAGTGTAAAATAGTATATATTGAGGAATAGGTTGTGATCATTAATGATCATTATATATATATCAATGAAAAATAATGAAAACTGAAACACATTAATATGATGTTATATCATTGGGAAGGAATATTAATTCCAAGATGAATTCATATGTATCACTAAACAAGTAATTTTTTATAATATTCTCCAATTAATTATTAAATACTAGGTTGGATGATGAAAAACAACTTTTAATGATGTTTTGAGCACTCAACGTACCAATGTATTAGGTTAAATATTTCAAGTGTTCGTTATTGAAGAATAAAAAATAATTAAATTAGATCTGAATAAGAAATTGTCTAAAAATAATGGAAATATTTTTAATCATATAGAAATTATCAACAACCAATGAGTTTTTTAAATTTAGGGGATATTTATATAGTGGTAATAAAAAAAGATATTTCCTCTAATGAAGTTTATAATTTTTTCATAACAAAGCCACAAAATCACTTTTTTCAATGCGGTGGGAAATTAATTAAAATTCAACTAATAAAAAATTAAAAAATAAAAATAAAAACATATAAACCCTATTTTAATATAATTTCATTATAGTTACCCTATTTCTAGTTACCAATATTCGGTTTATCACTTTCATACGTTGGCCTAAGTTATAAGTAATCACGTCTCAATGAACCAAATAGCTTTTTGTCCTGATAACCTAAATATATACATGGTTCTCATATTGCATTTTAAGACACAAATTGCAAAAAAAATAAAGAAATATCATTATTCTATTTATAATATCCTTATATGTAATTAATATTATTCTTTATCGAATCATGTGAAAGGAAAAACATAAAGTTGAGCTCAACGTCTCAATAAGGGTTATGTAAAACATTATCTATAATGAATCAATAAGAATTATCATGTATAGGTAAATAATTGAAAACACCTGACATTTATTCAATAAATTAATAATAACATGAATCCATATGTAATATTATTGAAAATATATCATGGATAGAAAAATAATTCATAATCAATATGGAATAGTAAATAATTGAAGACACATTCTATTTAATCAGCATGTTGAGGATAAAATGATTCCAGAGATAATTTCATTAAAATAAAATAAAGGATAATAATAAATAAATTCATAATGATTTAAATTCAAAATGATTGTATTTTATTTTTGAAGAACATAATACCTCTACTATAAATACCATTCACATAATAGTTTAAAACTACCTGTAGAAATATGGTTAATTATAGTTTAATGATTAACCTCATGAGACTAACGATTCATCGAGGGTCTATCTATAACCAATCCCCTCCCATATATGAGTATGAAAAAAATTAATTATATGCCATATAATATATTTAATTAAAAAAATATTCCCACCCACTAATATATGTATTGAGTAAATAATACATCTTATCAATATTTCCCTAGTCAATAAAAAACCATTAAAAGTATACTCATTATTTAAGAACAATATTCAGTTTAGTATATATACATATTCATGATACAAAATGGATATAAGCATTATACATTGTAAAAAATATTTATTCATGTTAAACATAAGAATGTGGAAGTATATACACCACATAAATTTGAATATGCTCATATTAATAATATGTCTCAATATAAATAAGAATGAGATGAAATTCTATACGATATTAAAAACATTGATGATAGAATTAGTAATTGAATCAACAATTTGTATAAAAAGTTATTCCATATAAGATAATAGTAAATGAAAAATTATATAGTCAAAATTCATTACCCAAATTATTATAGTATATCAAAGTCAATGAAAATTAATATATCCTAATGAAAAGAAATGGAGTTATGAAATTCATATCACATGGTAATTTTCTATCCAAATACCATTAGATGAAATAATTAAAATTAAAACCTAAAATACATTGAATTTTTAAGGAATCATGATATCATATGTCAAATTTGAAAAGTAAACACCATATAAATGAAAATTAGTGTAAAACATTTTAAAATCCCTCAATGAAGAAAAATTGAGACGAATTCCCTTACCTTGAGTCTCAATCGTCAGATACATTTTTTTATCTCCCAGAATAATAAATATATGTTAATTATTTATATTTTTAGGATCCTATTTAATGTATATTATTACTTCAATTTCACTTATTACAATTTTATATAAGATTACTTATAAAATTATGAATATGTTGGATGCTTCGATGATAATTTTATTTGTCAAAAATGACATTAGTTGGTTGACTATGTCAAAACAGGTCATTATTTAAACATATAAAGAATAATAATACTAAAATTATTAAAATATTTACACATACTTTATTCATTTAAAAACAATCAATAATTATTGTTACGAAAAATGATTTATGTTACAATCATAAAGATGGTAGAGTGTCTATACGCATGAGTAACAATTCATTTTTTCAATGATTATTATAGAAAAATGTTAAATAATATTTTATGTATATATAATTATAATAATATCATATACACCATATTAATTCCCTAAATATACTTATATATATAATCCATGTGGTGTGGTGGTAAAAATATAGTCACACACTTCATAAAGGGGACTGTCCACACATACAGGAATGACATTATTAATTATCATCTTAACAAATAAAATTAAATATTATCTTTTAATAATTATAAAAATATTATTAATACATTAATAATTTAAATAATATAGCATAAATTAATTAAATTTATCCTTATTACTTTCTATTTAAAGCATTTGTTAAAAACGAATCACATTACTTTATGAGTCGGTAGTCCACCATACAGATAAGAGACATTATCTTATCCCATATGGAATGAAAATTAAACAATTATATGTGATATCATAACAAAAAGTTAATAATTATTTTATAAAAAAACATATATATACTTTATATCCATTAACATATGCAACTGTTAGATGTGTTGATGGAATATGTGTCACATCGGTTCGTGAGGCGATAGTCCTCCACACACACAAGTGACATTATTGTTTCTCATTTTCTAGGAGGATTAGATGGATATATGTTAATAAGATAACATAAAAATATCTTAGTATAATCTAGATATTGTTTTTAATATGTAATAAAAACTGAATAAAAATTTAATGAGGTGGAAGAAGAAATAGAAAAAAATGCATATTCTAAAATTTATGCTCTTCACAGACTACCTCTTTAGAATTATACATTATGTATTCATATAATTAAGTTATTCTAAAATGATTATATAATAATTAAATGGAATTTTGAAAGTGAATTGAGAATTTATTTTACTAAAAAAAATTTCAAGGTGTCAAGAAGAGAAGAGTTGGATGTCCTTTTATAAGTGAGGTTAAGTGGCACACATGTAATTTTTTTTAATAAAACGGATTAACCACATTTTACACATTCCAAAAGGGACAAAAATATACTATTATATATTATTATAAATTAAAATGTTTCAAAATTATAATCCTATCAAATTTATATATGTTTATTAGTCATTTTAACCCTTATCATTTTCGTTAATCTTTTAGTAAACACATTTTTACCCAAATAGTCATAGTTAATTTTTATTTTTTTCACTATAAAATATGGTAAAAAATATTATTTACCATAAAATAAAATATATATTATTGTGATTTTAAAGTTTTAGTCAATTTTATAATATTAAATTCATTGATGTATAATAATAAAATTTAAAACAAAACCCATAGACGTAATGAAGAATTGAGTTTTTAATATGTAAATTCTCATAAGTATATGGGTTTTTAATAAAAAATTTAAAAATAAATTTTATTAAAGTGACCTAAATCGTATTAATTATAATATAAATTTACTAATTTTAATTTCAAAAACATATTTAATATAATTTAAATTTTAAATTATTGAATCATAATGTTAGTTTTCATTACAAATCAATATTTTTCATATTTCAATGAAAAAACAATCTTTTCAAAATAAAGTCCCAAACATTCAACATAATATTAATTTGATTTTTTAATTTAAAAAAAGAAATTAATTTTATCAAATAATCTATATAAAAATTTTAAATGATAATTTTAAATTATTAACCCAAAATAATACTAAACCATCTTTAACAAAATTATATCATATCAAAAACATTTTTTTATTTGAAATGATTATTATTTTATTTATGATGAATTTATTACCATATTTTTAATAATTTAGTTAGTAGAATAAATACCCTCTAATTTATCATCTAGTTAATAATATTATGTTATATTATTGTTCACATGGACATAAGGTTTCATGTTCTACAAGATATGCAAGAGATTAAATTTAATGAAATATGTTTTGTGAGTTGTTTAACCTCGATGTTATGTGTCACATTAAAAATATATTAAAATGAATTTATTTTATATTATTTGGGCGTCACATTCTATCCCTATTAAATTAACAAAATCCTCATAATTTTATGTTTCATAAAGAAATCAATGGTCATATATTTGAAAATTACATTTTTAAACACTCATACTGTAAAAGGGTTAATTAAAGATCCTATTAATAAGAGGGAAATTGATGTTAAAAAAATTTAGAATAACACATAAATTGGTTTCTAAGTAGGATAACATTGGTTACAAGTGTTGATATTTATTTGGAAGAAAATTGTAAATAATATAGAGAAGTATATATGTCATTGTTCAAAAAAAATTAAATAATCAATGAAAAGATAAGGTCCTAAAAAACATAAATATATAATGATTTGAAATACCATTTCATTCAATAGATATTAAGGTAATATCATAATAATTATTTTTAAAAAAATATCTTTCCAATAGTTTAGGTGTTATTTTTGTGTATATGATTATATGGAAATATACTTACTTGATATGATTCAGTTTCAGAGTAATAATTTCACCCTTCTTTGTTGGTTCAAGAAATTTATAATTCATCTCTTGCTCTATGAAATGAATACCCAAAACTAAAATTTTTCTTCATAAAGAACTCAAAATCACTTTTAATGGATTGTATGACTCATAAAAGGTTGACATGTCCTTCCATAACTTCAAAAATATTTTCAAAATCTAATATGGGTAACCCCTGTTATCATATAAAAAACATTTATATCAAAATATAAATAATAACATGATTAATTTATCATTAATATTTAATTTTCAAATATATTTACTAAAAACAGTGACATATTAACCATAAAACCACATAGTGAACTGCTAGTCAGAAAGATCTTATCATCCATTAGTTGTGGGTTAAATCCTCAGGGCCATACCAGATAAGATTGGTTTCCACCAATTATATGGGTTTTACTTTTTCTAAAACCAAATTAATATAACAAATATAACATTATCCATGGTTAATAACTCATTGTTACCTCAATATACAATATAAGATAAACCCTTAAGGTAACTAATGCCACTATACTTATTCATATAAAAGATAAAGGAATTCATTCTTAAATTATTTTTTTAATAAAACATATAATAAATAATGGGATATAATCCAGTAAAGGTTTTAAGAAATATCCTTAATTTTGTTAAATTGATATCAAAAAAAATTTATTTATTTTTTGAGATATTTTCCTTATGATCATCCTTAAACATATAGACCCATGATGGTATCCACAACTCTTTTGTTTATGAATACATATATACATCTAAAATTGTAAAAAAAATTGATGATTGATAATTCTTATATGAAAAATAACATTGTTAAATTAACATCTTAAATTTAATATTGAATCCAAATACATAAATAATTCATCCATTTTTTTCAATATTATTCCTTCATTGGTCTATGGGTTAATTATTAGAAGAGGTTGTTAACTTGGATAATTCTAGGGTTCCCCATATTTATAACTAAAATCTATAAATGGATCCCTATGATGATTTGAATTTTCTTCTATCCTGCTCCTCATTTTTCTCGGCAATTAATTTCACTGTGTCTATATTTTACCCTAGTAGAATAGTTCACCATTTCATAGAGACAAATTCCAAGTTGTCTCATTATAAATTTTTAACATGATGGAATTATAGTCTACTTTCCTCTATAGTCTCCACCACATGATCCCATAGTGAACTCCATCATTATCTTGTTTATTAATTCCAAGAGTTAGTTAATGGATAAGCTGTTAGTCTTCTTTAAGAATAACTAATTAGGAATAATAATTATATATATATATCACTCATATAATCATCTCATTTTGTTTCTTTTAGTCACCAGAATTTAATTCAAAATGAATGTTAACATGAATCAATCAGGTTCCAACCATTAATTAATCCCCAAATGCATTGTTTCGGGAACAATAATCATAGTAGTAAAACCATATATTGATTGTTAGGATTTATAAATCCTAAAACATTATTTTAAATACAATAAAACAAATTTTTAGCCTACATAATTAATTGTCATTATATATTCCAATACATTATAATGGTTTTTAATGAAAATGTGTGTTATCCAAATAATATTCCTCGAGAATGTCAAACTAAGTGTGTAGTAAATCCTATTACCGTGAAACATGTAATGATCGATTAAATACCAATTCCCCTATTTAAGAGATATTACCACTAGTTACATATTTTACACAACCATATTAACTTATAGTTTCAAGGAAATGAAATATTTCCGAGAAAAACAATATAATTTGTACCTTACAAAAACATTATGATGTTCCTTAACACATATCCTAAAAATCAATCATATGATTATATTCAATAATCTATGATTTGATAAATATAGTTACCCATGTTTCTACTAACCATAATTTTATAATTACTATAATGACCTAAAATCAAAAAACCTAGAGCCACTATCCAGCTTTATTTCTGTAGTATAAGATACAATGAATTGCATCTTGAAGGACCAAATTGATTAATTGTCATAGTAAACTATATATAAACATGATTCCAATACTATATTTGAGAAAACAAATTAAAACATTGTTTCCAATAATATAATTATTCCCTCTAGGTTATCATTTAATATAATACATAGTACAATTACTAAATTTTTGGGAAATGGAAAAAATCTGCATGATATGAACTGATTATTAAGGATTATGTGCTATGGAAACTATCATAAATCAGTGATCATAATCATTTAATGGTAAATAACTAAAAACATAACTCATTTAATCAATAAAATTGGAATGAAATTCATCCAGGGGAAATATATTTATAAAAATAACATCTATAAAATGATGATTATTTGTCCATATAGAATGTTAAATAACTATAAACACATGACATGTAATTAATTAACTACTAATAAAATAATTCCATAGATAATATCATTTTGTGAATATCATGGCTAAAAATAACTTTTTTTTATTTAAGTAAATTTTTAATCATTGGACATCATGTTCTTTGGAATATGGCACATCTATTGTCAAGAATAACCAAAAATATTGTTTAAACTATAAGAATTAACCCTTTTAATCTTAAATTACCAATTCGACACCTGAAAAAATTAATGCTTAATGAAGATATATATAACCAAGACCAATTGTATATGTATGTTCAATTAACATATCATATATCAAAAAAAATATTTAATTCATAAATTTTATTCCTTACCATGAAATAGATTTATATATTGAAATATTCAAATTATCAATATTTCCCATTTTAATCAAATATGATTCATGATAAACACCATATGTAATAATGTTATATGAATTAAAAAAATTTAAAAATATATGATAAAAATAATATAGATAAAATTGAATTTAAAAATTATTAATCATGAATAAATTTTAATTTATGATAGACTTATTATAGGGGAGTATATACACCACATCAAATTTAATATGTTCATATTAATGAATATGCCTCAATGTAAATTAAATTGAAGGGAGTGTTACTCAATGAATCAAACATTTTAATAAAATTTTAATCCAACTAATAAAAGTGAAAATAAAATATAAAATCTTTATATTTCATTGCCTACATAATCATAGAATAAAAAATTAAATGAAAAAGTTTTATAACTCAATAAAAAAAATTGAGTTATGAATTTATTTTCAAAATTTTAATTTTCAAGTCAATTCCACTTATATGAAATTAAAAATAATACCATTTATAATACCAAGAATTATTGTTCAATCGGGATATTACATGTAAAAGGTGCAGTATACACAAAAAATAATATAAATTATGGGTAAGACAGTTCAATCTGCATTAATGAAGAAAAATTGATACATAGACCCTTACCTTGAGTATAAACTGTCTTCTATGTTATTTTTCATGTATAATAACAATAATTTTATAATTATTTAATATCTCATGAACAGTTTTAATGTTTATTATTAATTTTATTAAACATTTTACATTATTTTATATGATTATGTAATCTATTAAGTTTACATCAAATGGTTCATGGATATTTGGATTATGTGTCAAATATGACATCAGTTGGTTGGAAATGGTAATAGAGGTAATTATTTAAAAATATATTGAATAATAGTTACGAAATAATTATTTTATTTATACATATATTAAAATTTTAATACAAATAATCATGATATTTATAGAAGAATTAATTAAGTAACAATTATGGAGATGGTATTTCATACGTATGCATGAGTAATGTTTCCATTTTTCAGTTATCATTATTGGAAGAAGGTATGTAATATTGTATCCATAATGAATTATAATAATATAATATATACTATTTTATATAATTAAAATATAATTAAATATATCATCAATTTGTTATGGTAATGAAACGAGAGACACATCTCTTAGTGATGTTTGTTTTCCACTCATACACAGACAATGTTATCTTTTTCATGTTTAAGAATGAAAATAATATATTATATTTTCTAAAAGATAAAAATTTCAATAATATCATAACTACTTCATTCATATTTTATATTTTCATGAAATTTATCTTTATTACCTTCAATGTAATTAGTTAGTGAAAAATGAATTACATCGCATCATGGGGAAGTAGTTTATTGTACACACGAGTGACATTCCTATATCCCCTATGTAATGTAAATTAAATATGTATATATTATAAAATGATTAAATTGGTATAAATTTTTATAAATATAAAATATATAATTTATATACATTATCATACCCTACAATGATATTTTTGTTATGGAAAATGGGTCACATGACTTCGTGTGATGGTAGTTAGCCCAACACACTAGTGATGCTAGCATTAAAAATTTTTGGGGAGAGGAGATGGATATATGAAACTACCTTATAATAATAACATATAATTATATGTGAGATAATTTTGGGATTATATAATCATAAATTATGGATATATTAAAGGGGTGGAAAAAGAAATAATGCAAAAAATCATAGTTAGGAATTATACCGCTTCTCGGAAAAGCTCTTTAGAAATAAAGATAATGTATTCCTATAAAAGATTTATAAACAAAAAAAGCATTTAGAAATAGGGAATTTAATTTAGGATGTTATTTTTGAAATAATTTTTCCAATCAAAAAGGGTTTGAATGTGTGAATAATATAGGAGAGGTCATGTCCTTTTACAAGTGTGGTGAGTGGCACACTTGTAATGATTGAAATGAAATATATGTAACAATAGTTTTCACAAGATATAAGCGTCCAAAATAATTTTTTTTATATACATTGTAATTATAAGGTCGAAAATTTTCAATAAATTATATTTTATAAAAAATATTTGTTTATTCGAACCCTTTTCTTTTTACAATAACCCCCGATAAACCAATTTTTTCATAACTGTGTAAATTAATTTTTTATGTTTTCACTATATATTATTGTTAGAAATTAAGTTTAACAGATTATACAGAATGAAATAATATTATTCAGAATAAATAACTTATTTTAAGAAAATTAAATTAACAAAATTGGTGGAATTATTTTTTAAAATAAACCCCTAAGACAAAATGAAAACGCAGGTTTTCAATAAGAAAATAATCATAATTATGAAATGTTTTAATATCAAAATTCACTATTAAATTCATTAAAATGAAGTAATTTTTATTTATTATAATATTATAGACCTAAATTAATTTTAAGTCCAATTTAAATTATAATTTATCTTTGTTAATTATTGAAACGAAAAAATTGTTTTCAATGAAAATTATTTTTATTCATTGTTCCATGAAAAGTTTAACTTTAATAAAATATATAAAAAATTCTAGATAATAAAATTTAGATTTGATTATTTGAATAAATTATTTAATTATATAAAATAAATTTTATAAAATTATTAAAAATTAATGTAAAATTATTTTTACAGAGTGAGACTAAATAATATTTTTGAAAAATATAGTTTTCTAGAAAATATTTCATTTAATTTAAAATGATTTTTTTATTATATAACCATAATATTAAAAATTTATTTATTAAAATTAATATAAATAATTTTAAGGGTTATTTTGTAATGGTATACTATATTTTTATTCCTTAGGAATTGGTGTTAAGTGTTCTATAAGCTATTGAAGTCATTAAATTTAATTAACTATATTTAATAGGTTTTTAATCATGGTGTTGTGTGTAACATAAATTATTAAATAAAATGATTTTATTCTAAAATTTTTGGGTTTTAAATTCATTCTACAAATATTATTTTAGTTTCCCAAATCTTCCCTATAATGTTTTGTATTTCATGAAAAGGAGTGGAAGGTTCTTCAATGGAAACAAAAGTAGAATAAATAAAACTAAATCATGTAAAATAACATATGGAAAAAACTTTTATATATTATAAGAATAATTTTCTTATTTTATTATTCTAAATTAGATCATATGAGACAGTAATATGTACTAAATCATTCTAAATATTTTAGAATGATATGAAGATGAAGATGAATGTGAAAGATATTCTAGATTTGATATATTTGAAAAATATGAAAAAAAAACTTCACATTGATTACTAATAGTTTTTATCATTTCCCTTATGATGGGTGACATGAATATTCTCAACAATTATGGTGGAAATATTTTCATAGATTTTTTTTGAAATGATCAATCTTTAAAAATAAAAATAGGTGAAGAACCATATTTTTCCAAATAAGACATGAATAAAATCAATTTTATCTATGTTAATGGTGACTAACAAATTTTATTTACTTTTACTCAATTTTGTGACTAATTATATGCAGTCACATTCAAAAAAATTGGTTCTTATATCATGTTAAATACTTGAGGCTCACTTATATTGGGATAGGTAATGAAGGATAATTTATAGTATGTAGAGAGTTAGGAGAATACATGTCTCCTTATAGTAAAATATGACAATAATATATGAATGAGAGGAATGATTACATAAATAACGAGTGTATAAAGAATTTATCAAATTATAAAAAATAATTTTTATATTCCTTTCCTTATGAAGATAGTGAAATTATTTTTTATGCATGATTGAGAGGAAATTGTGGGAAACCCCCTACCGTCCAACGAATAAAATATTTTAAAATCTACTGAATATTATCCATATTGATTCATGTGGTATAGTAAATGAGTCTAATACTCAAGGTCAGAACTATTCCATATTTTTTCCCTTATAAATGTATGATGTGATGTTTTATTTCATTTATTACTATGAAATATGTGTTTTTCTATAATGATATGTTGTAAAAAATAATGTTCCATTAAACCAGAAGATGAAAAATATATCTTCCAGCCTGATAATATAATATAATAAAACTCAATTCAATATGAAATTTATCTATAGAAACATGTAATAAAGCATGAGAAATCAATTATAATACCAAATCAATAGAATAAATTCACAAAATTAATGAGTATTGAAGTAAATAATGTGGCCATGACTTAATTGATTGAATATTGATTCTCTCAACCTGATAAGAATTATGTTTTAAAAGTTTCTATATAAAAAAAGAAAATAATTTATTAGTACTTAAAATATGAAATATAATATATCAAATATGGAATGGAAATAATTATTCATTCAAATATCTAAATATTTTTTAATGTATAGGATTTATTAATCCAATATTGGGAAATCAATAAATTTAGTGTTATGTGGTGGATGGAATATTATAAATAACATAATAATAATATATCCTGGATTATAAAAGTTTCCCTAAAAGTATCAATAATATTTTTTATTGTAATTATGTGAATTTTTTAGAGAATATAGATAAATAATTTTCAAAATATTTTGTTCATGATGATATTTTTAATTCTTAAGAATAAGAAGATAAGCATATTAAAATATCGGAAAATAACTTTTGTGATGATTATTATGATTTCAAATTGGATGATAATCATTTTGATTAAGGAATCTAATTTATGTCTTAGAAATATTATGAAGAGATGAAGTCGACTTATAACACACTACTAGAAAATAACCATCTTTAATTTCTACCGGTAGAATTAGAAAAAGAGGATCGCATTACTAAATTAAGAAGAGGGGGAATGGATAAAATTTTATGATATGAAAAATGATGAATCATGGTAAAAATCCATTAATGGATTTTTAACCATATTTATAATAATGAATACTTTAAATATTTTCACTATTTGTCACTTATAAATGTTCTTAGTGTTGATTGTTTATTCAAAAATAAGTTTTATGAACAAAGAAAAGTGGTCCAGAATATTGAAAGGATTATACGTAAAGATATGTTCATATTAAAAGATATTATTTTAATTAAAAATTTGATCCATTATCTATATTAATATCAATAATACCTTTAATATAATTATATATTAATTGAATTATAATATTCTATCAAAAAATTTGGAGGTTACATTTTTCATTGTTTCCATTAATTGAGAAGTTTGTATCAAAATACTTGTATGATTTCTTATTAAATATAATGGTTTCGTGTTTTTTAGTATAAAATAATATTTAAATATGATCAAGAAACATCCTTATTCATTTTTATAATAAATATATTCATATTTGGGAATGTAATATTACTTTAGAATATGGGTCTTTCATAACTTCTATATGAAATTCTCAAATGAAGATTAGTCCATAGTTATAAGTTATGTGGATGATATAATATTGTAAAGAACTAAAAAATTGTACTAATAAATGTTTAGATAAAATTAGCTCAAAATATTATATGTCTATTATAGGAGTGCTTAATGACTTTCACGTGTTTCAAGTTCAAAATAAGAGAGTTTATACATAAGTCACACAGAAGTAATATACAAGATAATTTTTAATGAATTTTGAGATAGAATAATAAAAACAAATTCTAACTCTAATATTCTTTAAAATGAAACCAATAATGGTTGATTTTATTATGGGATTAGATGCAATATTTTATTAATGAATAGTTGAGATTCTGTTATATCTCATAAAACCAAGGACCTGTATCATCAATGTTAGAATCTCAAAATCACAATTTCATGATTATGAATTCAAATAACATTTATCTTTATTAATGAGGGTAAACCGGTTCATATCAAGAATATTAAACAAGGTTTTTTTTTTTAAAAACTCTATAATACATAGATTTTATAGCTTATCCAGATACAGATTGGGATGGATTTTTTTGATTGATAATCATTTAGTTATGAATTGATATTCAATGAAATAAATTATATGTAATGCCTAAATGACTAGTGAAAGAGTAAATACTTAAAAATGAGGTATTATATATTTTAGTTACCAAATCTTATATATAGTTAATATGGATAAAGAATAATATTTAATACCATTATGAATTTTTAAGAGAACCGATGTTAATTAATTATTTTGAAATGATATCCATCGATTTATCAAATAATATAGGTTTATACAGTCACAAAAAACATACCATGATCTCTTATAACTTCATATAATGAGAATGTGTAGAAATATTTTATTGTGAATCACCTTCATATTGAGGATATTTTAACAATGTTCAATGAATAAATAGTTATATTGAATCATTTGTGGATCATCAGGTTCCAACAAATTTCCTTAATATAAAAGAGGTTTGAAGGCATATCTCCCCATTCTATATTACTGAATAGAATGATTTTTGGAATTTTATAAGTGTTCATTTTTTTATGTGTAAAAATATATATGACACAAAATCCATGTGGAATTTAAATCATGAAATAAATTTAGATCTAAAAATATAAATATTAAAAATGAAATTAACCAATTTAGTGGTCTTCTAAAAAGGGATTTTACTCACTCACATTGGGTATGATAATTTTTAATATTACATTACAGAGTCTTTTCCCAGTTGATGTGTCGCAAATATTCAGATGTGATAAGATGTGGAACAACTAAAACATGTTGAATTTTTTTTATAAAAGGGGGAGACTGATTTTACTGTGAATGAATGGTTTAATAATATTAAAAAATAAACTATGGATAAATTTATATTAAAAAAAGTGAGATTTCATTGAATCTACTAGACTTAAAACTGATATTTTATCAATAAAATACAATTAATGTCAATTAGAGTTTTATAATGGGAATTATGTTATGTTGTGTAATGTTAGTGAGTTGTTTTGTGACACAATTTCTAACAAAACCATGCTGAGAATTACAATAAAATTATAAATCAAAAAATTGTTATATTCGAGATGTTTGGGGAATATTGCAAAACAATTCAATCTGAGTATACATTATTTTGTAAATCTTATGATAAACATGTCAAAGTAGAATATTTTCAATCTAAGAAGTTATTATGATTCCATTGAGAATTTGTGAGGGAATTAAGATATTGGAACTATGTGTATAGAGATTTATGTAAATTTTAATTACAATTGTTTTACAGGGATTGAATAAAACGAAAATTTGATTCTTTCCAAGAAATGGAATATGGATGTTTTAAATATAAAATACCAATATAAAAGAGGATACAATGAAATGTCCATAATAAAAGACATTTTAGACCTCATGTAATATTAAACAGACCATGCATGAGATTAAATAGTATATACAAAAGAATCTTAAAATCTAAAGATAAATCAAAATAGATTTTTTTTCAACTGCAAACCATTGAATCACTATTTCATGGAAGATGATATTTTTCATATAATGTTCATTGAATTATAGTGAATGTTAGAAATAAATCCTAAGTAAATCCATTTTGAAGGATTTTTTACAAGATAATTAATATTCAAAAATATTTTTGGAAATACGTGATGGTGTAATATCCATGACCTGGGTTCCACTAAATCAGTGCCTCGATCTAGGTCATCAAATGACAATAAACACGCCTCCTTGTATGCTAGAGGTTGCTGAATAGTAGTTAGGGTCCAATAGGCCATGAGGGGAGACTATATGCTCTTTACCAGAGTAAGCCATAGTATAATACAATATAAATAGAGGGAAAACCAGAAAACAAACAATAACATGATTTGTCAAAAATATCCCAAAATGGGTGAAATCCACACAAAACAGTAAATATTACATGTCATGCTACAATTCCAAGTGAACAAAACCCAAAATAAAGACATACAATTCAATATAAAAAATATTCCAAACTCAATGTCTACAACCTCATCAATGAATTCCCCAATCCCAAGTCAAGTCCCTATTATATGGCCCTTTTCCATTTTCTGACTTAAAGCATGAAATCTGCTAGGGTGCCAAATAAAGGCCCGAGTTGGGTGTGAGTACAACTTTTTAGGCCACCACCAATAGTATCTAAAAAATATCTATTAAAACTGTTAGTGAATTAATGTAAAAATAAATGGTAATTAAGATAAATATGAAACATGTACACTAGTCAAGAATATCTACTTTTCTATTAATGTTACGACTATTCATCCTTGATCATTATGTACATAATCAACTTGTAGTGAATGGGTTAGACATTTACCTTATTCACCAAATATACATAGAATTTATCATTCTATATAATAGAAAATGTTGATTCCCTATCTCAATAGGGATGATCGTATAAAATAATCACCAACCTAACCTTGGAGCCTTAGTCTAGGTATTTTCATTGAATACATACATTGGAGGAATAGAGTATTAGTTTGAATCCCTAACCATTACATTCCAGGGTTCGTTAGAGCATCAGTCATACCCTAACCGTGGGAGGAGAATCAATCCTTTTTCTCACCACCAATCCATCTACACATTCTTATTTACCCATCCACCACATTTATAGATATCCCAATCAATAAAAAAATTCATTTAATAGTTATGATTCACAAAAATCAACAAGTTATTTAATGTTATGTAATTTCCCGTTCATAATTCTATTCCACAATACGTTACCCATTATCCCTATTCCCTTTCCCATGTCTCATCCCACTTACCACATTCATCAACTCAAAATAAATACAAATCCTATGTGTTCTAAATTTTATATTAATCAATCCTCATAAGTTTTTCATGATTATTCCTTATCCTCATGTAGAGGAAGATATTTCTAAGAAATAGTGGAGATTAAGCATACCTAAATATTCGATCCAAAACTGACGATTCAACAAACAACCTACAAATGAATTATATTCACCCTTGTAAGCTCTTGGGATATCATGTTCATCACTAGGGTTTAGTGGAGGAGAATAGAGAAAATTCCAAGTGAGGCTTTAAAATCTAAGAGTGGGAATATTGTAAATATCTCAATATTACTGTGTAGCACAGTTTACCTGCACGGTTTTCCCAACTGTGTGTAACAGGTGCATGATATGCAATCCCAAAATCACTCATATTCATAGTTTCAACGTAATTCTATCTGGATAGCATAATTGTTCTCTAACCATGTGAAAGCCTATGTCCAAGTCTGTATTGTTACCTGGTATGATCTGCATAGTTTTTAATAACCATGTGAAAACCTTGTAACATTCCCAAAGATTCCATTAGCCACCAATTTCAATCCAATAACCACCAGAATACCCTCAAGCCTTTTCATGATTTTGTAAATAACTTATTTAAAAAAATTGAGGACATAAACTGAAACATAAACCAAAAATACCATAATAAAAAACATAGATCGTATAAAATAACTACCATTGGATGGATCATCCTCAAGCCGTTCTTCCTGATCATCATTTAGATTTCGATGAAAATAGATAAAGCTACTAGTCTTGTATAACTAATTCTCTCTCCCTTGTTTCTTCTTGAATGTTTCCATGCTACTATTGAACATGAACCAAAAGTACAACATTTCCCCACAATACCTTATCACTATGATCCACAATACGAACTGAATGTTCCTCAATGGACGCATCATGCTCAATCTCAACAACATCAACGTTTATCACATGATATGGATCAAGGTAATAATGACATTGTTGTGGATCATGAAACAAATCATGAATTCCACTATACCATTGTGGAAGAGACAATCCATAACCCACGGGTCTGATCCTTCTCATGGTCATAAACAATCTAACATGCATGGGAGCTAATATGCCCTATTCCCAAATGTGATGGTGACCCAACCTTAGTGACACCCTAATAAACACACTATCCCCAACCAAAAACTCATGTGTTATATGATTATGATCTTTATTTGACTTCTTCCTACTATAATATCTCATCATGCACATCTAAATCAAATGAAATTTCACATTTATTTCTTACACGAGACTCAATCCTAATAGCTCAGATACCCATGTCTCAAACCAACACAATGGAGATCTACAAACTCTCCCTTAATGTGAAACCAAACTATCCCCCTGAATTAAAGCCATGAAATTATTATTTTAAGAAAAATCAACATGTGATAAGTTATTTTAACATGAACTACCTATATGTAGGACACAATATATCAACATGTCCTCTAAATCCTGAATCATATGTGTCGACTTCATGTCTGCCTATGGGTGATAATCTATAATGAACAATATATGGGTACCAAGATACTTATTTAATCCCTTTTAGTAGCGTGATGTGAAACACTAACCACAATCTGAAACTATGGTTCTGCACACACAATGCAATCCACTATTTCTTGACTATAAAACTCACTCAATTGATCATAAATGTATGTGTCCTGCATCATCTAAAAATGAGACACTTTACATTACTCCTCTTCAATCACCTAGATTGCATCATTATTCCTAGGTGTCCTAAGAAGGACCACTACAAAATCGATCATTACATCATTCCACCTTCATTTCGGAACGGGAAATGACTATAAAAACACACCAGGAAACATATGTTCCTCTTTTACCTATTTACTGGTAATGCATCATACCACAAAACCCAAAACATATTTCTTAAATCATAGACACCAATACATCAAAGGATCATGACGATACATTTTAATCATGCTAGGATGTTCTTCCCACTGTGAAGCATATAACTCATGAATCAACTCTTCTCGCACACCTGTCAGCACTAATACATGGCCCTAAACATAGAAAACTCCATTAGCACTAAAATACCAACTAGAAGGTGAATCGATACCTTTAAGACATTCCTTCATAGCCAAACACTCTGGATACTCTAGATTATTATCCATTACATAGATAAAAAGGATAGAATCATTCATTATAAATTCAATGGTATGTTTTGTAGGCTAATACAACACCTCTAGGTTCATCTTAGCAAACAAATTCATCATTTTCTATTCAGAGTTAGATTCCTAAACAACTTGATTATGATTCATATAGATCATAGAATCTACAACACTCTTAACTTTCCCTACCGTGTACAAAAACTCAATATTGAGGTATTTTAGGAACTCAACCAAAATTCAATCTCATATATTCAAATCCTATTGAGAGAATATGTATATAAGATATGTATTCTTAGTAATTACTATGAACTGCTCCCACATCATGTAGTGACTCCAAGATTTCAAGACATAAACCACATTATCTAACATAAGATCATGAGTATGGTAATTTCTTTTATGTGGTTTTAACCGCCTTGAATTCTAATCCACAACTTGATCAACTTTCATTAATAGTACCAAATGTCCGACATCAGATACATCAAAGAATAAGGTGTATTTCATATCTAGTTTTGGTATGATCAGAATCGGGGTGGATGTCAGCCGCTTCATGAATTCTTGAAAAGGAGTCTCTCATGAATCTAACCACTCAATCATAACATCCTTCTTCACTATGTTGAGGGCGTTTCTTCCAAACAAGAAAATCCCTAATGAATCTCGTGTAATAACTGGTCAAACCCATAAAACTATTATCATCATACACATTCTTCATCTTCTTCGAAGACACGACAGCTCACCCACTCTCTAGATCCACTAGAAAGCATGACTTAGAATTGTTGTGTCCTATGAAATTCTATATACCAAACAATAAATAATATTTTCACAGCATTTCGTAAATTTTATGCTCTCTTACAGTACACAAGATGGGGTCAAGATGTTTAAAATGCTTTTCAAGAGTTTGTGAGTACTGCATAATGTCATCAACAAATTAAAACATGAAATGATCCATATATGGGTTAAATATTTTGTTCATTAAATTCATAAACATTGAAGGTGAATTGTTTAACACAAATGGAATCACCAAAAACTCCAAAAAATGAACCTACTTAAAAAATATTTCCATGATACGTTAGAAGGTATCACACCCAACTGATGGTATCCAAATCTCAATTCGATCCTAGAGAACAAAAAATCACTCAATGGTTTTTTGAATTAGTCATTATCCCTACAAAGTGGTTATGGGTTCTTAACATTCGTCAGATTTAACTTCTTATAGTCAACGCATAGCCTCAACGATCTATCTTCCATCTAGGAAAAGAGAAAGGGAGATACCAAAGGTGATTTACTATTACATATAAACCATTTACACACGAAATCATCCAACTGACAGTTATGATCATAGAGCTTGGTCAACTCCATTTGTAACGGTTGAATAGAAACTTGCACTACCGCTAGTGGCAACACAATTGTAAACTCAACATATCTCTCATGTGATAGCCCCAAAAAGTATATAGGAAACAAATCCTAGAACTGATCCACCATAGGAGGAAATACATGTTGTTTCACTCTCCCACTATCAAGAACATGACATGCCACATAGGTTGTGATCTCTCCAAACTGCTAACAAAACGGCCTGAAAAAACCTTCTTGACCATTCTACTCACCATAAAGGACATAAGTGTCTCTATCAGAAGATGTGAATGATACCCAACATCGATAAAAAAAATATGAGCTTGATACACCACTAAAAAAACTATACCCATGTTCAGATAAAAACATGACATCTCTAAAACTATCAAATTACATAGGAAATGATATCCACCAACCTATAACGATGACCCATTACACTGCATGATGTTCTCAACAAGAACTCCAAATACAGTATCAATCAACATATCCCTACACACTTATTCCAGGGCTAGGCCCAACACAAATATGACCTGTGAAAAGATAACAGAGTGTGTGGAACCTATGTAAAAGAGTGAATATTCAAGTGTGGAAGATACAATAAGCGTACCTAAAATGGTATATGGTCTTGATTTGCCTCCTCTTGGTGTAAACTAACTTTTGTGAAGCTAGATGGTTCTTCTACCTTGGGATTTAGCATGAGTACCCTACGCTATACTACCCTACATGTACAAATGGTATTTCCATGATGTTCCATGACCACCACCCATTCTAATACTACTTATAGAAATCCAACAACCTACCTAATATTGGGTAATTGACCTAGTTACCTAACATTTCACTGATATATGTCCTCCATATTTTTACAAAATTCTTGGGTTCCTAGAGAACCTCTATACAAGGTCAATATTTTCACAAGATATGAACTCAATAGGGGGTCTAGAACACTACATTTTCACTTGTCATGGCCTTCCACACTGATAAAAGAAAACACATTCACTAACCTGAGATACTAGATCATTTTTCTTGATATGATGTCCACCTCTAACCTTGTAGAAATTATCAACGCAGAACGTCATACAATCGAATGTCGAACAACTACTTCGCCCTAGCAGAAATACATGTCTGCATTCTGGGTTCTCTTTGAGGATTCCTTCTGTGATGAGGGCCCGATCCCTCACTTCACCAAACCTCTCCATCCAACAGATATTTACCCGGGATCTGATATAAATAAAAATTCCATCTTGAAATCACAATTCCATCATAGCCTTATCCCCCACCAAGGTAGGAACAAAATTATGAAAGTCTATGAAATAGCATTCATACTCTATTACTGACATCATCCCTTGAGTCAAACTCCCAAACTCTACATCATTTCCCCACATTAAGGATTCTTGGTAGTAAATTTCTAGAAAATTTCCTTACAAACTCTTCCACGCCATTCCTTTTACTTTTAAAGTCTGAACTGAGATATCACACCAACACATTGCATGGAACAGAATAATATAGGATGATAACTTAACACACTTCTCACAAGAATTTTGTAGATGATCAAAATAAAATTGGGTAATCTCTATCTAGTACATACCTGCCTCTAGCCCAACCACTCTGGTAATGTTAGGAGGGAGTTATAGCTGAAACTCCCTAGTCATATTGAACATTATCTATGTGACCCCCTATATCTCATTCCACAATATGCATAAAATGAAAACAGTTATCACATAACTATTATTTTTTATCATCCAGAACCACTCGATCGTCGTCCTCGCTACTGGGGGAGAATTATGAAAAACATACTATTTTCACCCAAACAGAACGTGCCTTTGTGGTGTCATTTCTCTACAATTCCAAACAGAATTAGTTTAGAAGTAAAACATGAATCATACATAATGTATAAGGGGAGGCACCTCACTATTAATAAACAAACCATTTCTCACACACTACTCATTGGGCATTAATATATCTAGAACAGCACCCTCAACCATCCATCCTAATGACATGGCTAACACAGGTTGACTAACTAACATGGTTACAAACCCTATATTTTGCACATTTTAAAAATGATTTCATAATCCCAATTTCCACCAATAACATTTCATTTAACGTACCACTATATATCAATCATAATTCATTAATTATAGTTTCACAATTTCTCACCTTTTTAACCCATTTGTACAGATTTATTCATTACAATTTTTGACACGTTTAAGAAATCCAAATGCATTATTCCCTTTATGTCCCACACAACCTTCACATCTATTTTTTCCTACTATGATGCATGTCACTTATATAAAAACGTTCCTAAAACGATTGATGACTAAAAAACCTTGTGAGATTTTTAGCCCAAGAGAAATATCAGAAAATAGTCACATCACAATATATGTGCACCAACCAATGGTAAAATATCATCAATGTAACAAAAAACATGAACATAAATTCCCACCATGGTGACATGGGTTTTCACCTATAATTGGGTTAGTGAAAACTAGATACAAGATCATTACCAAGGCCTGACAATGTCCTAATCTTCTGTCTACCAACCCTACATAGTACAAAGGAGAAAAGATCTCATCTGATAAAACATTGTAACATCCCCAACCTGGGTTCCGATAAATTGGTCCCCATGTCGGGTTCATCATGTGACCTCAAGCATTCATCCCTTTATGCAAGAGGTATTCGACTAGTAGTGAGGGTCTAATAGGTCATTTTGGGAGACTCTACCCTCTTTACATGATTAAGCCATAATATAAAAAAAATATCAGGAATAATATGAATGAACCAATAACATACATAGTCAAACATCTCACAAAGTGGGTACAATACACAAGAAACATTTCATATTATATAGAATGCAACAATACTAAGTGATCAAATCCAAAAATAAATAAATACAGATGAATCCCTAAAATAGTCTTGACTCCAAGTATAGATTCTGAATTATGAATGTCCCAAGACCAAATAATGTCCCTATCCTTGGTCATTTTCTCTTGTCTTGAGTGAAAGGATTGAAATATGCTCGAGTACCCAACGATATCCCGAGAATGGTTTCAGTAAAACTCTATAGGCCAACACCAATGATCTCAATAAAATATATAGTATATACCATTAGTTATTGAATAAAAAAATGAATGGTAAGTATGTAAATGAAAAAAGATGGACACTTGTTCAGAATATGTATTTTTCTATTAATTTTAGGATAATTGTGCCATGTTCATTATGTACATCAAAAACATGTAATACATGAGTTATACAATTTCCTTATTTACCCAATATTCATGGAATTGATCATTCTACATTAGAGAAAATGCTAATTCCCTATAAAACTAGGGCCGAGCATATATAGTAACCACCAAGCATACCCTGGATCCTCAATCAAGGCGTTTCCATTGAATACAACCATTGGGGAAAAGAGAAATAACCTGACTCCCCAACCTGTATATTCGTAGGTAGGTTACAACATTAGTCCAACCCTACCCAGGGGAGGAGCATTAGTGCTTTATCCCCTCACAATGCCATGCAATCATTCTTATTTATCCATTCATGACATTTATCATACCCCAACCAATAGAACCATACATATAACAATCATGATACCCAACAATCAACATGATATTCAATGGTATTACATAGCCCATTAACAATGCAATTTCATAATAAGTAATCCATTATCACAAATCTCTTTTCTATGTCTCATCCAATTACCCAAATTTATCCATTCACAATCAAATACCAATCTCTCATGTTAATCATTAATATGAACGAACCCCCTTAGGGTTTTCAAAATATTTCATTAGAAACAAGGAACAATCCCCATTTAACTAATTTAAAATATTTTTATTACCATGCCAAAAAATTCCTCAACTAATTACTAAGCATAGTCAGATGCCAAAAATTAATTTTCAGTACCATTAAACATTTCAACATGCATATCAAGGTCTCTACATTGTCATACGACAACCATGATCATAATTATGTAACCTCTATGTCTGGAAAGTTTTGACCGATGTTATCGGTGTACCTGTAAAGGTAAAGTAATCCTCTATGTTCCCCATGGGGACCATGAGGGATTCCATTCATAATTTAAACATTCATTATACCAAATATTGTTAATAATCAACTGTACAATAATGGCTAACCATGAAATAAAACCAATTAAGAAAAAACTCAAATGAATTTATGGGTTATAACTTGTAGACTACCTACTGTAATATTTTGATGAACTATCCTTTAATCAAAGACTTATATCCCGATTCCACCAATTATAAAAGCCTCAACCTAGATCCCACCGTAAAAAGGGGTTTTAGATATTCAGAATGAGATGTTAGAAAGATGAATACACAAATCGATAAGTGAAATTAAGGAAGATATTAGGCATACCCAGATCTTTGATCCACAACCAATGGTGCTCCAAACGGCATAAGGATGAAAGATATTGACCCATTAAACCTCTTCAGATATCTTTTTCATCACTATTGTTTAGGGGGAGAAAAGGGGAAAACCTCAAGAGATTCTTTAAAATCCCGAAGAGGAATTTTGTAAAATTTCTTCACATTACTAGGATGAACGGTTTACCTACATAGTTTTACTAGCCATATGAAAACTATGTGTGAGACACTATCCCAAAATAACCCATTTGTGATGTTTTCATTGAATTATACATGGTTAGCTTTACTATGTGGTAAGAATGCTCATGAATCTATCCAAGGCTGCACTATTACTTATGCACCACATGGTTTTCACTAACTGTGAGAAAACTATTGAACATTCCCAAAAAAATCTTTTTTACTTCCTATTTCACACCCCCAAAACCCTAGAACAACAACGAGATTCTTGATGATCTTTAGAAAAAAACATTTTCAAAAGAAAATAATTAAACAGAAACATAAAAAAATATGCCTTTTGAATAATCCTGGATCATACACATGGAAAACCTGATAGAGAGCTTAAAAGAAATGATTGACGTATAAGACATGTCCTCAAGTGTGATAAATTGGAGTTTTTTACCATATTCAAGGATTTGGACCACCATTAACTATTTCGATATTAAAGTTTAAACATAATATAATTCAATGTTTGTAATTTTAGATAACTAATTATAGATGATCTAATAGATTAATTTGATACAAATTAAATTTTTGATAGTTAATTCCAGGGTAATTTAACTCTTTGCCTGAAATGGATGGAGATAGATAGAGTAAATATAAGAGAAATGTTATTAATAGAAGATAGGTAATGATTAAATTGACCTAGAAATAATTACAAGTGAATATATCAGACTATGAATGTCAGTTAATATAAGGATTTGAATATATTTTTTTGGATGGACGTAATTCCACTGAACATCAGCTTTGTATGAAAAGTGATAATTGGAATAACATCGAGGGAACATAAGTGGGGTTCATATAATCATGGATAAAACACATTTATTTTTCATATAATATCATATTTTTATTATTTTATTACTAACCTATGTGTTGATACTATCTCATTATGTAACCCTATTGAAATGATGTAATCAAAAGAGAGGGATATACCTTGGACAGTGGATGTGCATTGAGAATATCAGAAATATAGTAATCAATAAATAGTGATGTGTGGATCATTATTCATAAAAATAAATCAATTATATATTATCCACTATTGTTATACAATTTTGGTAGCCAATGTAAATTTTTTTTCTATGCGTCTTTATTTCTACTTTTTATATTGGTTTCCACAATCATCATGATAAATATCTATTTTCTTCGTTTATATTAAAACACGATACATTTTAATTAGATATAAAAAATATAGTATTAATCGACATAATTCACCATCGAATTTTAGTGTCAATTTGGGGATATCATATTAAAAAAACATGTATCCCTAGAGGAAAAGTACCCTTCATGTATAGGTATATATTTTCATTTTACTTTATTTGTAATGCTCATTATGTATATATAGTGTAATAAATTTCTCAATTTTATTATTTAAGAACTGTTTATAACATAAAATAATTTATATCCATCATTCATTACTATTAATTCTAACATTTATTGATTGGGTGATGCACCTAATTTGTTTTCATTTTCTGGATAATGTATAGTTCTGTTATCTAGATACATGACATTAGAACCACTCTATTATACTAATCTTTCTTCCTCTCTTGAAATAATCCTATCTCTATTTGTACATTGTGGAAATTTAGTTATGAATTTTTCATATGTTATATTTGACTATAAAATAGTTTCATGGTTCACCACTGCTCCATAAGAGTGAAAATATTGTACAATTACCAATATTCAAATGTTATATAAGAGTGTTATATAAAAAATTTATTAAATTATTCTATCATTGTTGATCCCCTTTTGAAAAAAAATAATCCAACTTAAAAAATAATAATTATACTCTAAAATTTTCATGTTTCCTTAATAAGATTCTATAGACTGGAAATCACGGATTTGGTGATAATGATATATCCTTTATAATATGGATTTAAATCCAACTAGTGACTACTCAATCATAACTATCAAAAATAATAAATTCATAAAAAATTTAACCCGGGACATGCATTCCAACGAAATTTTATAATTAATGTTTATTTTAAAATTTTAAAATCCGTTGAATAATAAAACGCAAGTAATTCCCATCAAATGGAAAATATTTTCCACAAATCAAATAATATCTTATATTAAAATAAGTCATCATATTCTACCAAAAAAATATCTATAAACAATACCCATCTTGAAATATCTTTCTTAATAAGTAACATCATAGAATACGAAAAAGGAACCAAACAAAGGTTGAGAAAAAATAAATTAGAAGGTGTAGGAAAAAATAGATGTTATCATTGAAAAAATAAGGAATTAATAATATAAGAGGAATAAATAATAATCAAATAATGTTATATAATAGACAATATGTTCATGAAAAGTATTCATGTATAATAATTAATTATTTCATGATGCAATCTTACATCATAGACATTTATTCAAGGTGTCTTTTAAATATTTCATATATAAATGAGTTTGGGTGACACATAATACACAAGATAATTGGTTTCATGAGACCTAACGATGCATCCGGGGGATCAATAATTTTTTTCCAAACCCATTCTTATTAAGGTATATTTCATTCATTCTATGAAAGAGTGAATAAAAAATATAATAAATCCCCAATATTCAGTAATCATAAATAAAAAACCATAATTAAATAAAAAAACTATGGAATGATAATGTTTTCCTAGTCCATATATGCAATAAATTTATTCTTAATAAAACATGAAACGAACACTATATATAGTGATCAGTATAAAGTTAATTCAATACTATAAAAACATTATTAAAATGTGGATGACATTCAAAATATATCCATGAAATTTAAGAATAACAATATAAAGGATAAAAAATGTCATGATATAGATGATGAGTGATAGAGAACAGAACCATTATGAACAACGTTTCTTATGAACTATAATTTCATAAAAACCTTTTATAGTGAAACATAAAAAATAACTCCGTTGGTGATATATCATTTTTAGTTTTAGTTGAAAATTTATGTGGAATTATAAAAATAATTGTTATAATGCTTTTATAACATGGTTATAAAATTAGACATATAAGCCACAAAAAATACATTTCATGTGGATGAGAAAGGGGAATTTAATAAATTATTTCAAAACATTTTTAAAAATATAAACCTTGAATACCAATTATTTTAACAATAATAAATATGAAGTGTAAGAAAGGAAAAAAAATAGGTGGTATTATATAATTTTATTTAACATTTATTAATGATAAATATTATACTCATAATGGTGCTAACCGTGGATTAATATCCATTGTCCTGAAAATTATATAAGAATAGTAATTTTGAAGGGAAAATAAAATAATGGATGCAAAAGAAATGGTACAACACCACACAAATAAATGATCATTCACTAATCACCTTCCTTGATGCCTACCACCCCTTCCTCAGGAGCCACCACAACCACTTGGATTTCTATGCCTCTTTCATTTAATTGGAGCCTTCCAAGATTCATTATGGGAACCCATGTCTGATAAGTCATATTGTTCATCATGAGTCTCTTAACCTATGGTTGACTATTTTTTTAATGTCATGGTAGGTCACCATGATTATTCTCTAAGGATTGGACTTCAGAGAGAAAATATACGTGAGTGTTTATAAACGAGTCACAAAAAATATACAAACTTTTGGATCTATTTAACATGTCAATCATTCAATGATATTTCACTTCCCCTTCTGTTACTCATAGATCTGGGAAAAATTTCCATTCACTTATTAAGAATAAATTTCAATGCCATATCCTTAATGAGGATATAAATTTCCCACCCCACTAGAATTCTCTTTATTTCACTCAAATGAGAGGATGGAAGCATCTATTGTTGAATGAGCCACAATGCATGTTGGTGTAGTGTGCTTTTCACCAGCCTTTATATATACTGATTAGTTATAAGTAAATTTGAAAACACATTAATAGGAGTGTATAATATTTTAATTCCCTGATATAATCTTTTACATATAGAGAAGATGACATCCTTATAACTCCCTTTTAGCCTTACTGTCACCATCATTATAGATGGAATCTTATAACACATCAGTTACATGCAAATCATCAATAGTTTATTTCCTACAGATTGAGACAATAATATAGGGATCCTCCTTTTATTTTTTATAAACTATCCATGTTTAGTACTACCAACACTAAGGATAAATCCCTCATTGAAACTGATTGTTTCCCTATCATTGGATATCTTTTTATATAATAAATTCCCATTAGGAAGCATTATGATCCAAAAACGATGACTGGATTCCTCATTAAAAAGTCCATCTCAGGGGAGATCATGGTCTTATTAAAGAGGATCCTTCCTAGAATTCATTATTACTTCTAATGAAACATCACTTTTCACACCAAGGAAAATAGAGAGAGAGTTCAACCACTACACTAGATATGACCTATCATTGTGGAAATTATGATATTAATTAGATTTTCTACACAAACCACCAGAAATAATGGCATCAATGGAAGGTATAAAATATCCTTGACCAATTCCAATAGTTGAATCCCCGGATGTTGTGACCCCTTTATCATCCTTCAATGAAATGTTTATAATCATGAGGTTTTTCTTAAATTTATAATGATCATTTAGATAAACCATATTAATATAATATGATCTCATCGTGTTCCTAGAATAGTTTCAAAAAATATGCTTAAATTTTCATATCTAGTGAAAAATGTTAAGAAACCTATTTGGAGTAATTTTTATGTCAATTATAAACTCACCAGAATACAGAATCACCACTTCATTAATCAGAGAGAGTAAATAAACATCAATGAGTACCGATGAAAAATGAGCAAACGGTGCTTTCTCCATCTCTTTTTCAAACTATATGGGGATCCCCATATCTGAGGTGATGTCTTGTATGATCTTATAATTCTATAATAACCATATTTGATACTCTATCTTGAACCATACATCAGTGATATAATTCTTGATCCATGAGGAGTTTAGAAATGGAAACCATTATTTATCCATAGAGTACCAAGCTTCAGAGAAACCATTTCGTACAACCATTCCATTGGTTTTAAATTTTAAAAATGTAAAAAATATGAAAAATACATTAAATATTTATGAAAATCACTAGCCTTCCAGACCCAATTTTTTTGAGAGATAATTGTGAATCCCCTCAACCTTTCATAACATGTGAGATAGAAATAGTGTAACCCAAGAAATGCTTAATTTCTTACATTTCCTAATATGTTCATTCATAATCTTGAATTCATCTTCAATGAACTAAATGGTGTAATTTTTTGGTAACCTTTATTGAAGTGTTCGTCACATCAAAGAAGAATTATCCCTTCAGAGATGTTCCAATATTGAATTAGGCTTCCTCTCTACACTGAGTAATATTCAAATCTGGATTTCTAGTTCCCATCCTCTAATTATTTTATGTTATTTCTTCTTCTTTCTACTTCAAATTATAGAAGAACACATCTCATGTATCAAAGATTAAATCCACATCGATGACCATTAGGATTTAGATCTATGACACTTTTGGTGATAGCTATAGAGGATTTGAAAATGTAACAATTTCCCTTTACCAAATGATAAATGTTATATTTTAAATTAAAATATCACAAATAAATGAAAATTGAAATGAATTTCAGAATCAAGAAGGATTTAAAATTTATCCTTGTTTTGGATTATGTTAATAAAATATGTAAAATGTGTTTATATGGTTATCAATAAAGATGGTAGAGTGTCTATACGCATGAGTAACAATTCATTTTTTCAATGATTATTATAGAAAAATGTTAAATAATATTTTATGTATATATAATTATAATAATATCATATACACCATATTAATTCCCTAAATATACTTATATATATAATCCATGTGGTGTGGTGGTAAAAATATAGTCACACGCTTCATAAAGGGGACTGTCCACACATACAGGAATGACATTATTAATTATCATCTTAACAAATAAAATTAAATATTATCTTTTAATAATTATAAAAATATTATTAATACATTAATAATTTAACTAATATAGCATAAATTAATTAAATTTATCCTTATTACTTTCTATTTAAAGCATTTGTTAAAAACGAATCACATTACTTTATGAGTCGGTAGTCCACCATAAAGATAAGAGACATTATCTTATCCCATATGGAATGAAAATTAAACAATTATATGTGATATCATAACAAAAAGTTAATAATTATTTTATAAAAAAACATATATATACTTTATATCCATTAACATATGCAACTGTTAGATGTGTTGATGGAAAATGTGTCACATCGGTTCGTGAGGCGATAGTCCTCCACACACACAAGTGACATTATTGTTTCTCATTTTCTAGGAGGATTAGATGGATATATGTTAATAAGATAACATAAAAATATCTTAGTATAATCTAGATATTGTTTTTAATATGTAATAAAAACTGAATAAAAATTTAATGAGGTGGAAGAAGAAATAGAAAAAAATGCATATTCTAAAATTTATGCTCTTCACAGACTACCTCTTTAGAATTATACATTATGTATTCATATAATTAAGTTATTCTAAAATGATTATATAATAATTAAATGGAATTTTGAAAGTGAATTGAGAATTTATTTTACTAAAAAAAATTTCAAGGTGTCAAGAAGAGAAGAGTTGGATGTCCTTTTATAAGTGATGTTAAGTGGCACACATGTAATTTTTTTTAATAAAACGGATTAACCACATTTTACACATTCCAAAAGGGACAAAAATATACTATTATATATTATTATAAATTAAAATGTTTCAAAATTATAATCCTATCAAATTTATATATGTTTATTAGTCATTTTAACCCTTATCATTTTCGTTAATCTTTTAGTAAACACATTTTTACCCAAATAGTCATAGTTAATTTTTATTTTTTTCACTATAAAATATGGTAAAAAATATTATTTACCATAAAATAAAATATATATTATTGTGATTTTAAAGTTTTAGTCAATTTTATAATATTAAATTCATTGATGTATAATAATAAAATTTAAAACAAAACCCATAGACGTAATGAAGAATTGAGTTTTCAATATGTAAATTCTCATAAGTATATGGGTTTTTAATAAAAAATTTAAAAATAAATTTTATTAAAGTGACCTAAATCGTATTAATTATAATATAAATTTACTAATTTTAATTTCAAAAACATATTTAATATAATTTAAATTTTAAATTATTGAATCATAATGTTAGTTTTCATTACAAATCAATATTTTTCATATTTCAATGAAAAAACAATCTTTTCAAAATAAAGTCCCAAACATTCAACATAATATTAATTTGATTTTTTAATTTAAAAAAAGAAATTAATTTTATCAAATAATCTATATAAAAATTTTAAATGATAATTTTAAATTATTAACCCAAAATAATACTAAACCATCTTTAACAAAATCTTATCATATCAAAAACATTTTTTTATTTTAAATGATTATTATTTTATTTATGATGAATTTATTACCATATTTTTAATAATTTAGTTAGTAGAATAAATACCCTCTAATTTATCATCTAGGTAATAATATTATGTTATATTATTGTTCACATGGACATAAGGTTTCATGTTCTACAAGATATGCAAGAGATTAAATTTAATGAAATATGTTTTGTGAGTTGTTTAACCTCGATGTTATGTGTCACATTAAAAATATATTAAAATGAATTTATTTTATATTATTTGGGCGTCAGATTCTATCCCTATTAAATTAACAAAATCCTCATAATTTTATGTTTCATAAAGAAATCAATGGTCATATATTTGAAAATTACATTTTTAAACACTCATACTGTAAAAGGGTTAATTAAAGATCCTATTAATAAGAGGGCAATTGATGTTAAAAAAATTTAGAATAACACATAAATTGGTTTCTAAGTAGGATAAAATTGGTTACAAGTGTTGATATTTATTTGGAAGAAAATTGTAAATAATATAGAGAAGTATATATGTCATTGTTCAAAAAAATTAAATAATCAATGAAAAGATAAGGTCCTAAAAAACATAAATATATAATGATTCGAAATACCATTTCATTCAATAGATATTAAGGTAATATCATAATAATTATTTTTAAAAAAATATCTTTCCAATAGTTTAGGTGTTATTTTTGTGTATATGATTATATGGAAATATACTTACTTGATATGATTCAGTTTCAGAGTAATAATTTCACCCTTCTTTGTTGGTTCAAGAAATTTATAATTCATCTCTTGCTCTATGAAATGAATACCCAAAACTAAAATTTTTCTTCATAAAGAACTCAAAATCACTTTTAATGGATTGTATGACTCATAAAAGGTTGACATGTCCTTCCATAACTTCAAAAATATTTTCAAAATCAAATATGGGTAACCCCTGTTATCATATAAAAAACATATATATCAAAATATAAATAATAACATGATTAATTTATCATTAATATTTAATTTTCAAATATATTTACTAAAAACAGTGACATATTAACCATAAAACCACATAGTGAACTGCTAGTCAGAAAGATCTTATCATCCATTAGTTGTGGGTTAAATCCTCAGGGCCATACCAGATAAGATTGGTTTCCACCAATTATATGGGTTTTACTTTTTCTAAAACCAAATTAATATAACAAATATAACATTATCCATGGTTAATAACTCATTGTTACCTCAATATACAATATAAGATAAACCCTTAAGGTAACTAATGCCACTATACTTATTCATATAAAAGATAAAGGAATTCATTCTTAAATTATTTTTTTAATAAAACATATAATAAATAATGGGATATAATCCAGTAAAGGTTTTAAGAAATATCCTTAATTTTGTTAAATTGATATCAAAAAAAAATTATTTATTTTTTGAGATATTTTCCTTATGATCATCCTTAAACATATAGACCCATGATGGTATCCACAACTCTTTTGTTTATGAATACATATATACATCTAAAATTGTAAAAAAAATTGATGATTGATAATTCTTATATGAAAAATAACATTGTTAAATTAACATCTTAAATTTAATATTGAATCCAAATACATAAATAATTCATCCATTTTTTTCAATATTATTCCTTCATTGGTCTATGGGTTAATTATTAGAAGAGGTTGTTAACTTGGATAATTCTAGGGTTCCCCATATTTATAACTAAAATCTATAAATGGATCCCTATGATGATTTGAATTTTCTTCTATCCTGCTCCTCATTTTTCTCGGCAATTAATTTCACTGTGTCTATATTTTACCCTAGTAGAATAGTTCACCATTTCATAGAGACAAATTCCAAGTTGTCTCATTATAAATTTTTAACATGATGGAATTATAGTCTACTTTCCTCTATAGTCTCCACCACATGATCCCATAGTGAACTCCATCATTATCTTGTTTATTAATTCCAAGAGTTAGTTAATGGATAAGCTGTTAGTCTTCTTTAAGAATAACTAATTAGGAATAATAATTATATATATATATCACTCATATAATCATCTCATTTTGTTTCTTTTAGTCACCAGAATTTAATTCAAAATGAATGTTAACATGAATCAATCAGGTTCCAACCATTAATTAATCCCCAAATGCATTGTTTCGGGAACAATAATCATAGTAGTAAAACCATATATTGATTGTTAGGATTTATAAATCCTAAAACATTATTTTAAATACAATAAAACAAATTTTTAGCCTACATAATTAATTGTCATTATATATTCCAATACATTATAATGGTATTTAATGAAAATGTGTGTTATCCAAATAATATTCCTCGAGAATGTCAAACTAAGTGTGTAGTAAATCCTATTACCGTGAAACATGTAATGATCGATTAAATACCAATTCCCCTATTTAAGAGATATTACCACTAGTTACATATTTTACACAACCATATTAACTTATAGTTTCAAGGAAATGAAATATTTCCGAGAAAAACAATATAATTTGTACCTTACAAAAACATTATGATGTTCCTTAACACATATCCTAAAAATCAATCATATGATTATATTCAATAATCTATGATTTGATAAATATAGTTACCCATGTTTCTACTAACCATAATTTTATAATTACTATAATGACCTAAAATCAAAAAACCTAGAGCCACTATCCAGCTTTATTTCTGTAGTATAAGATACAATGAATTGCATCTTGAAGGACCAAATTGATTAATTGTCATAGTAAACTATATATAAACATGATTCCAATACTATATTTGAGAAAACAAATTAAAACATTGTTTCCAATAATATAATTATTCCCTCTAGGTTATCATTTAATATAATACATAGTACAATTACTAAATTTTTGGGAAATGGAAAAAATCTGCATGATATGAACTGATTATTAAGGATTATGTGCTATGGAAACTATCATAAATCAGTGATCATAATCATTTAATGGTAAATAACTAAAAACATAACTCATTTAATCAATAAAATTGGAATGAAATTCATCCAGGGGAAATATATTTATAAAAATAACATCTATAAAATGATGATTATTTGTCCATATAGAATGTTAAATAACTATAAACACATGACATGTAATTAATTAACTACTAATAAAATAATTCCATAGATAATATCATTTTGTGAATATCATGGCTAAAAATAACTTTTTTTTCTTTAAGTAAATTTTTAATCATTGGACATCATGTTCTTTGGAATATGGCACATCTATTGTCAAGAATAACCAAAAATATTGTTTAAACTATAAGAATTAACCCTTTTAATCTTAAATTACCAATTCGACGCCTGAAAAAATTAATGCTTAATGAAGATATATATAACCAAGACCAATTGTATATGTATGTTCAATTAACATATCATATATCAAAAAAAATATTTAATTCATAAATTTTATTCCTTACCATGAAATAGATTTATATATTGAAATATTCAAATTATCAATATTTCCCATTTTAATCAAATATTCTTCATGATAAACACCATATGTAATAATGTTATATGAATTAAAAAAATTTAAAAATATATGATAAAAATAATATAGATAAAATTGAATTTAAAAATTATTAATCATGAATAAATTTTAATTTATGATAGACTTATTATAGGGGAGTATATACACCACATCAAATTTAATATGTTCATATTAATGAATATGCCTCAATGTAAATTAAATTGAAGGGAGTGTTACTCAATGAATCAAACATTTTAATAAAATTTTAATCCAACTAATAAAAGTGAAAATAAAATATAAAATCTTTATATTTCATTGCCTACATAATCATAGAATAAAAAATTAAATGAAAAAGTTTTATAACTCAATAAAAAAAATTGAGTTATGAATTTATTTTCAAAATTTTAATTTTCAAGTCAATTCCACTTATATGAAATTAAAAATAATACCATTTATAATACCAAGAATTATTGTTCAATCGGGATATTACATGTAAAAGGTGCAGTATACACAAAATATAATATAAATTATGGGTAAGACAGTTCAATCTGCATTAATGAAGAAAAATTGATACATAGACCCTTACCTTGAGTATAAACTGTCTTCTATGTTATTTTTCATGTATAATAACAATAATTTTATAATTATTTAATATCTCATGAACAGTTTTAATGTTTATTATTAATTTTATTAAACATTTTACATTATTTTATATGATTATGTAATCTATTAAGTTTACATCAAATGGTTCATGGATATTTGGATTATGTGTCAAATATGACATCAGTTGGTTGGAAATGGTAATAGAGGTAATTATTTAAAAATATATTGAATAATAGTTACGAAATAATTATTTTATTTATACATATATTAAAATTTTAATACAAATAATCATGATATTTATAGAAGAATTAATTAAGTAACAATTATGGAGATGGTATTTCATACGTATGCATGAGTAATGTTTCCATTTTTCAGTTATCATTATTGGAAGAAGGTATGTAATATTGTATCCAAAATGAATTATAATAATATAATATATACCATTTTATATAATTAAAATATAATTAAATATATCATCAATTTGTTATGGTAATGAAACGAGAGACACATCTCTTAGTGATGTTTGTTTTCCACTCATACACAGACAATGTTATCTTTTTCATGTTTAAGAATGAAAATAATATATTATATTTTCTAAAAGATAAAAATTTCAATAATATCATAACTACTTCATTCATATTTTATATTTTCATGAAATTTATCTTTATTACCTTCAATGTAATTAGTTAGTGAAAAATGAATTACATCGCATCATGGGGAAGTAGTTTATTGTACACACGAGTGACATTCCTATATCCCCTATGTAATGTAAATTAAATATGTATATATTATAAAATGATTAAATTGGTATAAATTTTTATAAATATAAAATATATAATTTATATACATTATCATACCCTACAATGATATTTTTGTTATGGAAAACGGGTCACATGACTTCGTGTGATGGTAGTTAGCCCAACACACTAGTGATGCTAGCATTAAAAATTTTTGGGGAGTGGAGATGGATATATGAAACTACCTTATAATAATAACATATAATTATATGTGAGATAATTTTGGGATTATATAATCATAAATTATGGATATTTTAAAGGGGTGGAATAAGAAATAATGCAAAAAATCACAGTTAGGAATTATACCGCTTCTCGGAAAAGCTCTTTAGAAATATAGATAATGTATTCCTATAAAAGATTTATAAACAAAAAAAGCATTTAGAAATAGGGAATTTAATTTAGGATGTTATTTTTGAAATAATTTTTCCAATCAAAAAGGGTTTGAATGTGTGAATAATATAGGAGAGGTCATGTCCTTTTACAAGTGTGGTGAGTGGCACACTTGTAATGATTGAAATGAAATATATGTAACAATAGTTTTCACAAGATATAAGCATCCAAAATAATTTTTTTTATATACATTGTAATTATAAGGTCGAAAATTTTCAATAAATTATATTTTATAAAAAATATTTGTTTATTCGAACCCTTTTCTTTTTACAATAACCCCCGATAAACCAATTTTTTCATAACTGTGTAAATTAATTTTTTATGTTTTCACTATATATTATTGTTAGAAATTAAGTTTAACATATTATACAGAATGAAATAATATTATTCAGAATAAATAACTTATTTTAAGAAAATTAAATTAACAAAATTGGTGGAATTATTTTTTAAAATAAACCCCTAAGACAAAATGAAAACGCAGGTTTTCAATAAGAAAATAATCATAATTATGAAATGTTTTAATATCAAAATTCACTATTAAATTCATTAAAATGAAGTAATTTTTATTTATTATAATATTATAGACCTAAATTAATTTTAAGTCCAATTTAAATTATAATTTATCTTTGTTAATTATTTAAACGAAAAAATTGTTTTCAATGAAAATTATTTTTATTCATTGTTCCATGAAAAGTTTAACTTTAATAAAATATATAAAAAATTCTAGATAATAAAATTTAGATTTGATTATTTTAATAAATTATTTAATTATATAAAATAAATTTTATAAAATTATTAAAAATTAATGTAAAATTATTTTTACAGAGTGAGACTAAATAATATTTTTGAAAAATATAGTTTTCTAGAAAATATTTCATTTAATTTAAAATGATTTTTTTATTATATAACCATAATATTAAAAATTTATTTATTAAAATTAATATAAATAATTTTAAGGGTTATTTTGTAATGGTATACTATATTTTTATTCCTTAGGAATTGGTGTTAAGTGTTCTATAAGCTATTGAAGTCATTAAATTTAATTAACTATATTTAATAGGTTTTTAATCATGGTGTTGTGTGTAACATAAATTATTAAATAAAATGATTTTATTCTAAAATTTTTGGGTTTTAAATTCATTCTACAAATATTATTTTAGTTTCCCAAATCTTCCCTATAATGTTTTGTATTTCATGAAAAGGAGTGGAAGGTTCTTCAATGGAAACAAAAGTAGAATAAATAAAACTAAATCATGTAAAATAACATATGGAAAAAACTTTTATATATTATAAGAATAATTTTCTTATTTTATTATTCTAAATTAGATCATATGAGACAGTAATATGTACTAAATCATTCTAAATATTTGAGAATGATATGAAGATGAAGATGAATGTGAAAGATATTCTAGATTTGATATATTTGAAAAATATGAAAAAAAAACTTCACATTGATTACTAATAGTTTTTATCATTTCCCTTATGATGGGTGACATGAATATTCTCAACAATTATGGTGGAAATATTTTCATAGATTTTTTTTGAAATGATCAATCTTTAAAAATAAAAATAGGTGAAGAACCATATTTTTCCAAATAAGACATGAATAAAATCAATTTTATCTATGTTAATGGTGACTAACAAATTTTATTTACTTTTACTCAATTTTGTAACTAATTATATGCAGTCACATTCAAAAAAATTGGTTCTTATATCATGTTAAATACTTGAGGCTCACTTATATTGGGATAGGTAATGAAGGATAATTTATAGTATGTAGAGAGTTAGGAGAATACATGTCTCCTTATAGAAAAATATGACAATAATATATGAATGAGAGGAATGATTACATAAATAAGGAGTGTATAAAGAATTTATCAAATTATAAAAAATAATTTTTATATTCCTTTCCTTATGAAGATAGTGAAATTATTTTTTATGCATGATTGAGAGGAAATTGTGGGAAACCCCCTACCGTCCAACGAATAAAATATTTTAAAATCTACTGAATATTATCCATATTGATTCATGTGGTATAGTAAATGAGTCTAATACTCAAGGTCAGAACTATTCCATATTTTTTCCCTTATAAATGTATGATGTGATGTTTTATTTCATTTATTACTATGAAATATGTGTTTTTCTATAACGATATGTTGTAAAAAATAATGTTCCATTAAACCAGAAGATGAAAAATATATCTTCCAGCCTGATAATATAATATAATAAAACTCAATTCAATATGAAATTTATCTATAGAAACATGTAATAAAGCATGAGAAATCAATTATAATACCAAATTAATAGAATAAATTCACAAAATTAATGAGTATTGAAGTAAATAATGTGGCCATGACTTAATTGATTGAATATTGATTCTCTCAACCTGATAAGAATTATGTTTTAAAAGTTTCTATATAAAAAAAGAAAATAATTTATTAGTACTTAAAATATGAAATATAATATATCAAATATGGAATGGAAATAATTATTCATTCAAATATCTAAATATTTTTTAATGTATAGGATTTATTAATCCAATATTGGGAAATCAATAAATTTAGTGTTATGTGGTGGATGGAATACTATAAATAACATAATAATAATATATCCTGGATTATAAAAGTTTCCCTAAAAGTATCAATAATATTTTTTATTGTAATTATGTGAATTTTTTAGAGAATATAGATAAATAATTTTCAAAATATTTTGTTCATGATGATATTTTTAATTCTTAAGAATAAGAAGATAAGCATATTAAAATATCGGAAAATAACTTTTGTGATGATTATTATGATTTCAAATTGGATGATAATTATTGTGATTAAGGAATCTAATTTATGTCTTAGAAATATTATGAAGAGATGAAGTCGACTTATAACACACTACTAGAAAATAATCATCTTTAATTTCTACCGGTAGAATTAGAAAAATAGGATCGCATTACTAAATTAAGAATAGGGGGAATGGATAAAATTTTATGATATGAAAAATGATGAATCATGGTAAAAATCCATTAATGGATTTTTAACCATATTTATAATAATGAATACTTTAAATATTTTCACTATTTGTCACTTATAAATGTTCTTAGTGTTGATTGTTTATTCAAAAATAAGTTTTATGAACAAAGAAAAGTGGTCCAGAATATTGAAAGGATTATACGTAAAGATATGTTCATATTAAAAGATATTATTTTAATTAAAAATTTGATCCATTATCTATATTAATATCAATAATACCTTTAATATAATTTTATATTAATTGAATTATAATATTCTATCAAAAAATTTGGAGGTTACATTTTTCATTGTTTCCATTAATTGAGAAGTTTGTATCAAAATACATGTATGATTTCTTATTAAATATAATGGTTTCGTGTTTTTTAGTATAAAATAATATTTAAATATGATCAAGAAACATCCTTATTCATTTTTATAATAAATATATTCATATTTGGGAATGTAATATTACATTAGAATATGGGTCTTTCATAACTTCTATATGAAATTCTCAAATGAAGATTAGTCCATAGTTATAAGTTATGTGGATGATATAATATTGTAAAGAACTAAAAAATTGTACTAATAAATGTTTAGATAAAATTAGCTCAAAATATGATATGTCTATTATAGGAGTGCTTAATGACTTTCACGTGTTTCAAGTTCAAAATAAGAGAGTTTATACATAAGTCACACAGAAGTAATATACAAGATAATTTTTAATGAATTTTGAGATAGAATAATAAAAACAAATTCTAACTCTAATATTCTTTAAAATGAAACCAATAATGGTTGATTTTATAATGGGATTAGATGCAATATTTTATTAATGAATAGTTGAGATTCTGTTATATCTCATAAAACCAAGGACCTGTATCATCAATGTTAGAATCTCAAAATCACAATTTCATGATTATGAATTCAAATAACATTTATCTTTATTAATGAGGGTAAACCGGTTCATATCAAGAATATTAAACAAGGTTTTTTTTAAAAAACTCTATAATACATAGATTTTATAGCTTATCCAGATACAGATTGGGATGGATTTTTTTGATTGATAATCATTTAGTTATGAATCGATATTCAATGAAATAAATTATATGTAATGCCTAAATGACTAGTGCAAGAGTAAATACTTAAAAATGAGGTATTATATATTTTAGTTACCAAATCTTATATATAGTTAATATGGATAAAGAATAATATTTAATACCATTATGAATTTTTAAGAGAACCGATGTTAATTAATTATTTTGAAATGATATCCATCGATTTATCAAATAATATATGTTTATACAGTCACAAAAAACATACCATGATCTCTTATAACTTCATATAATGAGAATGTGTAGAAATATTTTATTGTGAATCACCTTCATATTGAGGATATTTTAACAATGTTCAATGAATAAATAGTTATATTGAATCATTTGTGGATCATCAGGTTCCAACAAATTTCCTTAATATAAAAGAGGTTTGAAGGCATATCTCCCCATTCTATATTACTGAATAGAATGATTTTTGGAATTTTATAAGTGTTCATTTTTTTATGTGTAAAAATATATATGACACAAAATCCATGTGGAATTTAAATCATGAAATAAATTTAGATCTAAAAATATAAATATTAAAAATGAAATTAACCAATTTAGTGGTCTTCTAAAAAGGGATTTTACTCACTCACATTGGGTATGATAATTTTTAATATTACATTACAGAGTCTTTTCCCAGTTGATGTGTCGCAAATATTCAGATGTGATAAGATGTGGAACAACTAAAACATGTTGAATTTTTTTTATAAAAGGGGGAGACTGATTTTACTGTGAATGAATGGTTTAATAATATTAAAAAATAAACTATGGATAAATTTATATTAAAAAAAGTGAGATTTCATTGAATCTACTAGACTTAAAACTGATATTTTATCAATAAAATACAATTAATGTCAATTAGAGTTTTATAATGGGAATTATGTTATGTTGTGTAATGTTAGTGAGCTGTTTTGTGACACAATTTCTAACAAAACCATGCTGAGAATTACAATAAAATTATAAATCAAAAATTGTTATATTCGAGATGTTTGGGGAATATTTCAAAACAATTCAATCTGAGTATACATTATTTTGTAAATCTTATGATAAACATGTCAAAGTAGAATATTTTCAATCTAAGAAGTTATTATGATTCCATAGAGAATTTGTGAGGGAATTAAGATATTGGAACTATGTGTATAGAGATTTATGTAAATTTTAATTACAATTGTTTTACAGGGATTGAATAAAACGAAAATTTGATTCTTTCCAAGAAATGGAATATGGATGTTTTAAATATAAAATACCAATATAAAAGAGGATACAATGAAATGTCCATAATATAAGACATTTTAGACCTCATGTAATATTAAACAGACCATGCATGAGATTAAATAGTATATACAAAAGAATCTTAAAATCTAAAGGTAAATCAAAATAGATTTTTTTTTCAACTGCAAACCATTGAATCACTATTTCATGGAAGATGATATTTTTCATATAATGTTCATTGAATTATAGTGAATGTTAGAAATAAATACTAAGTAAATCCATTTTGAAGGATTTTTCACAAGATAATTAATATTCAAAAATATTTTTGGAAATACGTGATGGTGTAATATCCATGACCTGGGTTCCACTAAATCAGTGCCTCGATCTAGGTCATCAAATGACAATAAACACGCCTCCTTGTATGCTAGAGGTTGCTGAATAGTAGTTAGGGTCCAATAGGCCATGAGGGGAGACTATATGCTCTTTACCAGAGTAAGCCATAGTATAATACAATATAAATAGAGGGAAAACCACAAAACAAACAATAACATGATTTGTCAAAAATATCCCAAAATGGGTGAAATTCACACAAAACAGTAAATATTACATGTCATGCTACAATTCCAAGTGAACAAAACCCAAAATAAAGACATACAATTCAATATAAAAAATATTCCAAACTCAATGTCTACAACCTCATCAATGAATTCCCCAATCCCAAGTCAAGTCCCTATTATATGGCCCTTTTCCATTTTCTGACTTAAAGCATGAAATCTGCTAGGGTGCCAAATAAAGGCCCGAGTTGGGTGTGAGTACAACTTTTTAGGCCACCACCAATAGTATCTAAAAAATATCTATTAAAACTGTTAGTGAATTAATGTAAAAATAAATGGTAATTAAGATAAATATGAAACATGTACACTAGTCAAGAATATCTACTTTTCTATTAATGTTACGACTATTCATCCTTGATCATTATGTACATAATCAACTTGTAGTGAATGGGTTAGACATTTACCTTATTCACCAAATATACATAGAATTTATCATTCTATATAATAGAAAATGTTGATTCCCTATCTCAATAGGGATGATCGTATAAAATAATCACCAACCTAACCTTGGAGCCTTAGTCTAGGTATTTTCATTGAATACATACATTGGAGGAATAGAGTATTAGTTTGAATCCCTAACCATTACATTCCAGGGTTCGTTAGAGCATCAGTCATACCCTAACCGTGGGAGGAGAATCAATCCTTTTTCTCACCACCAATCCATCTACACATTCTTATTTACCGATCCACCACATTTATAGATATCCCAATCAATAAAAAAATTCATTTAATAGTTATGATTCACAAAAATCAACAAGTTATTTAATGTTATGTAATTTCCCATTCATAATTCTATTCCACAATACGTTACCCATTATCCCTATTCCCTTTCCCATGTCTCATCCCACTTACCACATTCATCAACTCAAAATAAATACAAATCCTATGTGTTCTAAATTTTATATTAATCAATCCTCATAAGTTTTTCATGATTATTCCTTATCCTCATGTAGAGGAAGATATTTCTAAGAAATAGTGGAGATTAAGCATACCTAAATATTCGATCCAAAACTGACGATTCAACAAACAACCTACAAATGAATTATATTCACCCTTGTAAGCTCTTGGGATATCATGTTCATCACTAGGGTTTAGTGGAGGAGAATAGAGAAAATTCCAAGTGAGGCTTTAAAATCTAAGAGTGGGAATATTGTAAACATCTCAATAATACTGTGTAGCACAGTTTACCTGCACGGTTTTCCCAACTGTGTGTAACAGGTGCATGATATGCAATCCCAAAATCACTCATATTCATAGTTTCAACGTAATTCTATCTGGATAGCATAATTGTTCTCTAACCATGTGAAAGCCTATGTCCAAGTCTGTATTGTTACCTGGTATGATCTGCATAGTTTTTAATAACCATGTGAAAACCTTGTAACATTCCCAAAGATTCCATTAGCCACCAATTTCAATCCAATAACCACCAGAATACCCTCAAGCCTTTTCATGATTTTGTAAATAACTTATTTTAAAAAATTGAGGACATAAACTGAAACACAAACCAAAAATACCATAATAAAAAACATAGATCGTATAAAATAACTACCATTGGATGGATCATCCTCAAGCCGTTCTTCCTGATCATCATTTAGATTTCGATGAAAATAGATAAAGCTACTAGTCTTGTATAACTAATTCTCTCTCCCTTGTTTCTTCTTGAATGTTTCCATGCTACTATTGAACATGAACCAAAAGTACAACATTTCCCCACAATACCTTATCACTATGATCCACAATACGAACTGAATGTTCCTCAATGGACGCATCATGCTCAATCTCAACAACATCAACGTTTATCACATGATATGGATCAAGGTAATAATGACATTGTTGTGGATCATGAAACAAATCATGAATTCCACTATACCATTGTGGAAGAGACAATCCATAACCCACGGGTCTGATCCTTCTCAAGGTCATAAACAATCTAACATGCATGGGAGCTAATATGCCCTATTCCCAAATGTGATGGTGACCCAACCTTAGTGACACCCTAATAAACACACTATCCCCAACCAAAAACTCATGTGTTATATGATTATGATCTTTATTTGACTTCTTCCTACTATAATATCTCATCATGCACATCTAAATCAAATGAAATTTCACATTTATTTCTTACACGAGACTCAATCCTAATAGCTCAGATACCCATGTCTCAAACCAACACAATGGAGATCTACAAACTCTCCCTTAATGTGAAACCAAACTATCCCCCTGAATTAAAGCCATGAAATTATTATTTTAAGAAAAATCAACATGTGATAAGTTATTTTAACATGAACTACCTATATGTAGGACACAATATATCAACATGTCCTCTAAATCCTGAATCATATGTGTCGACTTCATGTCTGCCTATGGGTGATAATCTATAATGAACAATATATGGGTACCAAGATACTTATTTAATCCCTTTTAGTAGCGTGATGTGAAACACTAACCACAATCTGAAACTATGGTTCTGCACACACAATGCAATCCACTATTTCTTGACTATAAAACTCACTCAATTGATCATAAATGTATGTGTCCTGCATCATCTAAAAATGATACACTTTACATTACTCCTCTTCAATCACCTAGATTGCATCATTATTCCTAGGTGTCCTAAGAAGGACCACTACAAAATCGATCATTACATCATTCCACCTTCATTTCGGAACGGGAAATGACTATAAAAACACACCAGGAAACATATGTTCCTCTTTTACCTATTTACTGGTAATGCATCATACCACAAAACCCAAAACATATTTCTTAAATCATAGACACCAATACATCAAAGGATCATGACGATACATTTTAATCATGCTAGGATGTTCTTCCCACTGTGAAGCATATAACTCATGAATCAACTCTTCTCGCACACCTGTCAGCACTAATACATGGCCCTAAACATAGAAAACTCCATTAGCACTAAAATACCAACTAGAAGGTGAATCGATACCTTTAAGACATTCCTTCATAGCCAAACACTCTGGATACTCTAGATTATTATCCATTACATAGATAAAAAGGATAGAATCATTCATTATAAATTCAATGGTATGTTTTGTAGGCTAATACAACACCTCTAGGTTCATCTTAGCAAACAAATTCATCATTTTCTATTCAGAGTTAGATTCCTAAACAACTTGATTATGATTCATATAGATCATAGAATCTACAACACTCTTAACTTTCCCTACCGTGTACAAAAACTCAATATTGAGGTATTTTAGGAACTCAACCAAAATTCAATCTCATATATTCAAATCCTATTGAGAGAATATGTATATAAGATATGTATTCTTAGTAATTACTGTGAACTGCTCCCACATCATGTAGTGACTCCAAGATTTCAAGACATAAACCACATTATCTAACATAAGATCATGAGTATGGTAATTTCTTTTATGTGGTTTTAACCGCCTTGAATTCTAATCCACAACTTGATCAACTTTCATTAATAGTACCAAATGTCCGACATCGGATACATCAAAGAATAAGGTGTATTTCATATCTAGTTTTGGTATGATCAGAATCGGGGTGGATGTCAGCCGCTTCATGAATTCTTGAAAAGGAGTCTCTCATGAATCTAACCACTCAATCATAACATCCTTCTTCACTATGTTGAGGGCGTTTCTTCCAAACAAGAAAATCCCTAATGAATCTCGTGTAATAACTGGTCAAACCCATAAAACTATTATCATCATACACATTCTTCATCTTCTTCGAAGACACGACAGCTCACCCACTCGCTAGATCCACTAGAAAGCATGACTTAGAATTGTTGTGTCCTATGAAATTCTATATACCAAACAATAAATAATATCTTCACAGAATTTCGTAAATTTTATGCTCTCTTACAGTACACAAGATGGGGTCAAGATGTTTAAAATGCTTTTCAAGAGTTTGTGAGTACTGCATAATGTCATAAACAAATTAAAACATGAAATGATCCATATATGGGTTAAATATTTTGTTCATTAAATTCATAAACATTGAAGGTGAATTGTTTAACACAAATGGAATCACCAAAAACTCCAAAAAATGAACCTACTTAAAAAATATTTCCATGATACGTTAGAAGGTTTCACACCCAACTGATGGTATCCAAATCTCAATTCGATCCTAGAGAACAAAAAATCACTCAATGGTTTTTTGAATTAGTCATTATCCCTACAAAGTGGTTATGGGTTCTTAACATTCGTCAGATTTAACTTCTTATAGTCAACGCATAGCCTCAACGATCTATCTTCCATCTAGGAAAAGAGAAAGGGAGATACCAAAGGTGATTTACTATAACATATAAACCATTTACACACGAAATCATCCAACTGACAGTTATGATCATAGAGCTTGGTCAACTCCATTTGTAACGGTTGAATAGAAACTTGCACTACCGCTAGTGGCAACACAATTGTAAACTCAACATATCTCTCATGTGATAGCCCCAAAAAGTATATAGGAAACAAATCCTAGAACTGATCCACCATAGGAGGAAATGCATGTTGTTTCACTCTCCCACTATCAAGAACATGACATGCCACATAGGTTGTGATCTCTCCAAACTGCTAACAAAACGGCCTGAAGAAACCTTCTTGACCATTCTACTCACCATAAAGGACATAAGTGTCTCTATCAGAAGATGTGAATGATACCCAACATCGATAAAAAAAATATGAGCTTGATACACCACTAAAAAAACTATACCCATGTTCAGATAAAAACATGACATCTCTAAAACTATCAAATTACATAGGAAATGATATCCACCAACCTATAACGATGACCCATTACACTGCATGATGTTCTCAACAAGAACTCCAAATACAGTATCAATCAACATATCCCTACACACTTATTCCAGGGCTAGGCCCAACACAAATATGACCTGTGAAAAGATAACAGAGTGTGTGGAACCTATGTAAAAGAGTGAATATTCAAGTGTGGAAGATACAATAAGCGTACCTAAAATGGTATATGGTCTTGATTTGCCTCCTCTTGGTGTAAACTAACTTTTGTGAAGCTAGATGGTTCTTCTACCTTGGGATTTTGCATGAGTACCCTACGCTATACTACCCTACATGTACAAATGGTATTTCCATGATGTTCCATGACCACCACCCATTCTAATACTACTTATAGAAATCCAACAACCTACCTAATATTGGGTAATTGACCTAGTTACCTAACATTTCACTGATATATGTCCTCCATATTTTTACAAAATTCTTGGGTTCCTAGAGAACCTCTATACAAGGTCAATATTTTCACGAGATATGAACTTAATAGGGGGTCTAGAACACTACATTTTCACTTGTCATGGCCTTCCACACTGATAAAAGAAAACACATTCACTAACCTGAGATACTAGATCATTTTTCTTGATATGATGTCCACCTCTAACCTTGTAGAAATTATCAACGCAAAACGTCATACAATCGAATGTCGAACAACTACTTCGCCCTAGCAGAAATACATGTCTGCATTCTGGGTTCTCTTTGAGGATTCCTTCTGTGATGAGGGCCCGATCCCTCACTTCACCAAACCTCTCCATCCAACAGATATTTACCCGGGATCTGATATAAATAAAAATTCCATCTTGAAATCACAATTCCATCATAGCCTTATCCCCCACCAAGGTAGGAACAAAATTATGAAAGTCTATGAAATAGCATTCATACTCTATTACTGACATCATCCCTTGAGTCAAACTCCCAAACTCTACATCATTTCCCCACATTAAGGATTCTTGGTAGTAAATTTCTAGAAAATTTCCTTACAAACTCTTCCACGCCATTCCTTTTACTTTTAAAGTCTGAACTGAGATATCACACCAACACATTGCATGGAACAGAATAATATAGGATGATAACTTAACACACTTCTCACAAGAATTTTGTAGATGATCAAAATAAAATTGGGTAATCTCTATCTAGTACATACCTGCCTCTAGCCCAACCACTCTGGTAATGTTAGGAGGGAGTTATAGCTGAAACTCCCTAGTCATATTGAACATTATCTATGTGACCCCCTATATCTCATTCCACAATATGCATAAAATGAAAACAGTTATCACATAACTATTATTTTTTATCATCCAGAACCACTCGATCGTCGTCCTCGCTACTGGGGGAGAATTATGAAAAACATACTATTTTCACCCAAACAGAACGTGCCTTTGTGGTGTCATTTCTCTACAATTCCAAACAGAATTAGTTTAGAAGTAAAACATGAATCATACATAATGTATAAGGGGAGGCACCTCACTATTCATAAACAAACCATTTCTCACACACTACTCATTGGGCATTAATATATCTAGAACAGCACCCTCAACCATCCATCCTAATGACATGGCTAACACAGGTTGACTAACTAACATTGTTACAAACCCTATATTTTGCACATTTTAAAAATGATTTCATAATCCCAATTTCCACCAATAACATTTCATTTAACGTACCACTATATATCAATCATAATTCATTAATTATAGTTTCACAATTTCTCACCTTTTTAACCCATTTGTACAGATTTATTCATTACAATTTTTGACACATTTAAGAAATCCAAATGCATTATTCCCTTTATGTCCCACACAACCTTCACATCTATTTTTTCCTACTATGATGCATGTCACTTATATAAAAACGTTCCTAAAACGATTGATGACTAAAAAACCTTGTGAGATTTTTAGCCCAAGAGAAATATCAGAAAATAGTCACATCACAATATATGTGCACCAACCAATGGTAAAATATCATCAAATGTAACAAAAAACATGAACATAAATTCCCACCATGGTGACATGGGTTTTCACCTATAATTGGGTTAGTGAAAACTAGATACAAGATCATTACCAAGGCCTGACAATGTCCTAATCTTCTGTCTACCAACCCTACATAGTACAAAGGAGAAAAGATCTCATCTGATAAAACATTGTAACATCCCCAACCTGGGTTCCGATAAATTGGTCCCCATGTCGGGTTCATCATGTGACCTCAAGCATTCATCCCTTTATGCAAGAGGTATTCGACTAGTAGTGAGGGTCTAATAGGTCATTTTGGGAGACTCTACCCTCTTTACATGATTAAGCCATAATATAAAAAAAAATCAGGAATAATATGAATGAACCAATAACATACATAGTCAAACATCTCACAAAGTGGGTACAATACACAAGAAACATTTCATATTATATAGAATGCAACAATACTAAGTGATCAAATCCAAAAATAAATAAATACAGATGAATCCCTAAAATAGTCTTGACTCTAAGTATAGATTCTGAATTATGAATGTCCCAAGACCAAATAATGTCCCTATCCTTGGTCATTTTCTCTTGTCTTGAGTGAAAGGATTGAAATATGCTCGAGTGCCCAACGATATCCCGAGAATGGTTTCAGTAAAACTCTATAGGCCAACACCAATGATCTCAATAAAATATATAGTATATACCATTAGTTATTGAATAAAAAAATGAATGGTAAGTATGTAAATGAAAAAAGATGGACACTTGTTCAGAATATGTATTTTTCTATTAATTTTAGGATAATTGTGCCATGTTCATTATGTACATCAAAAACATGTAATACATGAGTTATACAATTTCCTTATTTACCCAATATTCATGGAATTGATCATTCTACATTAGAGAAAATGCTAATTCCCTATAAAACTAGGGCCGAGCGTATATAGTAACCACCAAGCATACCCTGGATCCTCAATCAAGGCGTTTCCATTGAATACAACCATTGGGGAAAAGAGAAATAACCTGACTCCCCAACCTGTATATTCGTAGGTAGGTTACAACATTAGTCCAACCCTACCCAGGGGAGGAGCATTAGTGCTTTATCCCCTCACAATGCCATGTAATCATTCTTATTTATCCATTCATGACATTTATCATACCCCAACCAATACAACCATACATATAACAATCATGATACCCAACAATCAACATGATATTCAATGGTATTACATAGCCCATTAACAATGCAATTTCATAATAAGTAATCCATTATCACAAATCTCTTTTCTATGTCTCATCCAATTACCCAAATTTATCCATTCACAATCAAATACCAATCTCTCATGTTAATCATTAATATGAACGAACCCCCTTAGGGTTTTCAAAATATTTCATTAGAAACAAGGAACAATCCCCATTTAACTAATTTAAAATATTTTTATTACCATGCCAAAAAATTCCTCAACTAATTACTAAGCATAGTCAGATGCCAAAAATTAATTTTCAGTACCATTAAACATTTCAACATGCATATCAAGGTCTCTACATTGTCATACGACAACCATGATCATAATTATGTAACCTCTATGTCTGGAAAGTTTTGACTGATGTTATCGGTGTACCTATAAAGGTAAAGTAATCCTCTATGTTCCCCATGGGGACCATGAGGGATTCCATTCATAATTTAAACATTCATTATACCAAATATTGTTAATAATCAACTGTACAATAATGGCTAACCATGAAATAAAACCAATTAAGAAAAAACTCAAAAGAATTTATGGGTTATAACTTGTAGACTACCTACTGTAATATTTTGATGAACTATCCTTTAATCAAAGACTTATATCCCGATTCCACCAATTATAAAAGCCTCAACCTAGATCCCACCGTAAAAAGAGGTTTTAGATATTCAGAATGAGATGTTAGAAAGATGAATACACAAATCGATAAGTGAAATTAAGGAAGATATTAGGCATACCCAGATCTTTGATCCACAACCAATGGTGCTCCAAACGGCATAAGGATGAAAGATATTGACCCATTAAACCTCTTCAGATCTCTTTTTCATCACTATTGTTTAGGGGGAGAAAAGGGGAAAACCTCAAGAGATTCTTTAAAATCCCGAAGAGGAATTTTGTAAAATTTCTTCACATTACTAGGATGAACGGTTTACCTACATAGTTTTACTAGCCATATGAAAACTATGTGTGAGACACTATCCCAAAATAACCCATTTGTGATGTTTTCATTGAATTATACATGGTTATCTTTACTATGTGGTAAGAATGCTCATGAATCTATCCAAGGCTGCACTATTACTTATGCACCACATGGTTTTCACTAACTGTGAGAAAACTATTGAACATTCCCAAAAAAATCTTTTTTACTTCCTATTTCACACCCCCAAAACCCTAGAACAACAACGAGATTCTTGATGATCTTTAGAAAAAAACATTTTCAAAAGAAAATAATTAAACAGAAACATAAAAAAATATGCCTTTTGAATAATCCTGGATCATACACATGGAAAACCTGATAGAGAGCTTAAAAGAAATGATTGACGTATAAGACATGTCCTCAAGTGTGATAAATTGGAGTTTTTTACCATATTCAAGGATTTGGACCACCATTAACTATTTCGATATTAAAGTTTAAACATAATATAATTCAATGTTTGTAATTTTAGATAACTAATTATAGATGATCTAATAGATTAATTTGATACAAATTAAATTTTTGATAGTTAATTCCAGGGTAATTTAACTCTTTGCCTGAAATGGATGGAGATAGATAGAGTAAATATAAGAGAAATGTTATTAATAGAAGATAGGTAATGATTAAATTGACCTAGAAATAATTACAAGTGAATATATCAGACTATGAATGTCAGTTAATATAAGGATTTGAATATATTTTTTTGGATGGACGTAATTCCACTGAACATCAGCTTTGTATGAAAAGTGATAATTGGAATAACATCGAGGGAACATAAGTGGGGTTCATATAATCATGGATAAAACACATTTATTTTTCATATAATATCATATTTTTATTATTTTATTACTAACATATGTGTTGATACTATCTCATTATGTAACCCTATTGAAATGATGTAATCAAAAGAGAGGGATATACCTTGGACAGTGGATGTGCATTGAGAATATCAGAAATATAGTAATCAATAAATAGTGATGTGTGGATCATTATTCATAAAAATAAATCAATTATATATTATCCACTATTGTTATACAATTTTGGTAGCCAATGTAAATTTTTTTTCTATGCGTCTTTATTTCTACTTTTTATATTGGTTTCCACAATCATCATGATAAATATCTATTTTCTTCGTTTATATTAAAACACGATACATTTTAATTAGATATAAAAAATATAGTATTAATCGACATAATTCACCATCGAATTTTAGTGTCAATTTGGGGATATCATATTAAAAAAACATGTATCCCTAGAGGAAAAGTACCCTTCATGTATAGGTATATATTTTCATTTTACTTTATTTGTAATTCTCATTATGTATATATAGTGTAATAAATTTCTCAATTTTATTATTTAAGAACTGTTTATAACATAAAATAATTTATATCCATCATTCATTACTATTAATTCTAACATTTATTGATTGGGTGATGTACCTAATTTGTTTTCATTTTCTGGATAATGTATAGTTCTGTTATCTAGATACATGACATTAGAACCACTCTATTATACTAATCTTTCTTCCTCTCTTGAAATAATCCTATCTCTATTTGTACATTGTGGAAATTTAGTTATGAATTTTTCATATGTTATATTTGACTATAAAATAGTTTCATGGTTCACCACTGCTCCATAAGAGTGAAAATATTGTACAATTACCAATATTCAAATGTTATATAAGAGTGTTATATAAAAAATTTATTAAATTATTCTATCATTGTTGATCCCCTTTTGAAAAAAAATAATCCAACTTAAAAAATAATAATTATACTCTAAAATTTTCATGTTTCCTTAATAAGATTCTATAGACTGGAAATCACGGATTTGGTGATAATGATATATCCTTTATAATATGGATTTAAATCCAACTAGTGACTACTCAATCATAACTATCAAAAATAATAAATTCATAAAAAATTTAACCCGGGACATGCATTCCAACGAAATTTTATAATTAATGTTTATTTTAAAATTTTAAAATCCGTTGAATAATAAAACGCAAGTAATTCCCATCAAATGGAAAATATTTTCCACAAATCGAATAATATCTTATATTAAAATAAGTCATCATATTCTACCAAAAAAATATCTATAAACAATACCCATCTTGAAATATCTTTCTTAATAAGTAACATCATAGAATACGAAAAAGGAACCAAACAAAGGTTGAGAAAAAATACATTAGAAGGTGTAGGAAAAAATAGATGTTATCATTGAAAAAATAAGGAATTAATAATATAAGAGGAATAAATAATAATCAAATAATGTTATATAATAGACAATATGTTCATGAAAAGTATTCATGTATAATAATTAATTATTTCATGATGCAATCTTACATCATAGACATTTATTCAAGGTGTCTTTTAAATATTTCATATATAAATGAGTTTGGGTGACACATAATACACAAGATAATTGGTTTCATGAGACCTAACGATGCATCCGGGGGATCAATAATTTTTTTCCAAACCCATTATTATTAAGGTATATTTCATTCATTCTATGAAAGAGTGAATAAAAAATATAATAAATCCCCAATATTCAGTAATCATAAATAAAAAACCATAATTAAATAAAAAAACTATGGAATGATAATGTTTTCCTAGTCCATATATGCAATAAATTTATTCTTAATAAAACATGAAACGAACACTATATATAGTGATCAGTATAAAGTTAATTCAATACTATAAAAACATTATTAAAATGTGGATGACATTCATAATATATCCATGAAATTTAAGAATAACAATATAAAGGATAAAAAATGTCATGATATAGATGATGAGTGATAGAGAACATAACCATTATGAACAACGTTTCTTATGAACTATAATTTCATAAAAACCTTTTATAGTGAAACATAAAAAATAACTCCGTTGGTGATATATCATTTTTAGTTTTAGTTGAAAATTTATGTGGAATTATAAAAATAATTGTTATAATGCTTTTATAACATGGTTATAAAATTAGACATATAAGCCACAAAAAATACATTTCATGTGGATGAGAAAGGGGAATTTAATAAATTATTTCAAAACATTTTTAAAAATATAAACCTTGAATACCAATTATTTTAACAATAATAAATATGAAGTGTAAGAAAGGAAAAAAATAGGTGGTATTATATAATTTTATTTAACATTTATTAATGATAAATATTATACTCATAATGGTGCTAACCGTGGATTAATATCCATTGTCCTGAAAATTATATAAGAATAGTAATTTTGAAGGGAAAATAAAATAATGGATGAAAAAGAAATGGTGCAACACCACACAAATAAATGATCATTCACTAATCACCTTCCTTGATGCCTACCACCCCTTCCTCAGGAGCCACCACAACCACTTGGATTTCTATGCCTCTTTCATTTAATTGGAGCCTTCCAAGATTCATTATGGGAACCCATGTCTGATAAGTCATATTGTTCATCATGAGTCTCTTAACCTATGGTTTATTATTTTTTTAATGTCATGGTAGGTCACCATGATTATTCTCTAAGGATTGGACTTCAGAGAGAAAATATACGTGAGTGTTTATAAACGAGTCACAAAAAATATACAAACTTTTGGATCTATTTAACATGTCAATCATTCAATGATATTTCACTTCCCCTTCTGTTACTCATAGATCTGGGAAAAATTTCCATTCACTTATTAAGAATAAATTTCAATGCCATATCCTTAATGAGGATATAAATTTCCCACCCCACTAGAATTCTCTTTATTTCACTCAAATGAGAGGATGGAAGCATCTATTGTTGAATGAGCCACAATGCATGTTGGTGTAGTGTGCTTTTCACCAGCCTTTATATATACTGATTAGTTATAAGTAAATTTGAAAACACATTAATAGGAGTGTATAATATTTTAATTCCCTGATATAATCTTTTACATATAGAGAAGATGACATCCTTATAACTCCCTTTTAGCCTTACTGTCACCATCATTATAGATGGAATCTTATAACACATCAGTTACATGCAAATCATCAATAGTTTATTTCCTACAGATTGAGACAACAATATAGGGATCCTCCTTTTATTTTTTATAAACTATCCATGTTTAGTACTACCAACACTGAGGATAAATCCCTCATTGAAACTGATTGTTTCCCTATCATTGGATATCTTTTTATATAATAAATTCCCATTAGGAAGCATTATGATCCAAAAACGATGACTGGATTCCTCATTAAAAAGTCCATCTCAGGGGAGATCATGGTCTTATTAAAGAGGATCCTTCCTAGAATTCATTATTACTTCTAATGAAACATCACTTTTCACACCAAGGAAAACAGAGAGAGAGTTCAACCACTACACTAGATATGACCTATCATTGTGGAAATTATGATATTAATTAGATTTTCTACACAAACCACCAGAAATAATGGCATCAATGGAAGGTATAAAATATCCTTGACCAATTCCAATAGTTGAATCCCCGGATGTTGTGACCCCTTTATCATCCTTCAATGAAATGTTTATAATCATGAGGTTTTTCTTAAATTTATAATGATCATTTAGATAAACCATATTAATATAATATGATCTCATCGTGTTCCTAGAATAGTTTCAAAAAATATGCTTAAATTTTCATATCTAGTGAAAAATGTTAAGAAACCTATTTGGAGTAATTTTTATGTCAATTATAAACTCACCAGAATACAGAATCACCACTTCACTAATCAGAGAGAGTAAATAAACATCAATGAGTACCGATGAAAAATGAGCAAACGGTGCTTTCTCCATCTCTTTTTCAAACTATATGGGGATCCCCATATCTGAGGTGATGTCTTGTATGATCTTATAATTCTATAATAACCATATTTGATACTCTATCTTGAACCATACATCAGTGATATAATTCTTGATCCATGAGGAGTTTAGAAATGGAAACCATTATTTATCCATAGAGTACCAAGCTTCAGAGAAACCATTTCGTACAACCATTCCATTGGTTTTAAATTTTAAAAATGTAAAAAATATGAAAAATACATTAAATATTTATGAAAATCACTAGCCTTCCAGACCCAATTTTTTTGAGAGATAATTGTGAATCCCCTCAACCTTTCATAACATGTGAGATAGAAATAGTGTAACCCAAGAAATGCTTAATTTCTTACATTTCCTAATATGTTCATTCATAATCTTGAATTCATCTTCAATGAACTAAATGGTGTAATTTTTTGGTAACCTTTATTGAAGTGTTCGTCACATCAAAGAAGAATTATCCCTTCAGAGATGTTCCAATATTGAATTAGGCTTCCTCTCTACACTGAGTAATATTCAAATCTGGATTTCTAGTTCCCATCCTCTAATTATTTTATGTTATTTCTTCTTCTTTCTACTTCAAATTATAGAAGAACACATCTCATGTATCAAAGATTAAATCCACATCGATGACCATTAGGATTTAGATCTATGACACTTTTGGTGATAGCTATAGAGGATTTGAAAATGTAACAATTTCCCTTTACCAAATGATAAATGTTATATTTTAAATTAAAATATCACAAATAAATGAAAATTGAAATGAATTTCAGAATCAAGAAGGATTTAAAATTTATCCTTGTTTTGGATTATGTTAATAAAATATGTAAAATGTGTTTATATGGTTATCAATAAAGATGGTAGAGTGTCTATACGCATGAGTAACAATTCATTTTTTCAATGATTATTATAGAAAAATGTTAAATAATATTTTATGTATATATAATTATAATAATATCATATACACCATATTAATTCCCTAAATATACTTATATATATAATCCATGTGGTGTGGTGGTAAAAATATAGTCACACGCTTCATAAAGGGGACTGTCCACACATACAGGAATGACATTATTAATTATCATCTTAACAAATAAAATTAAATATTATCTTTTAATAATTATAAAAATATTATTAATACATTAATAATTTAACTAATATAGCATAAATTAATTAAATTTATCCATATTACTTTCTATTTAAAGCATTTGTTAAAAACGAATCACATTACTTTATGAGTCGGTAGTCCACCATACAGATAAGAGACATTATCTTATCCCATATGGAATGAAAATTAAACAATTATATGTGATATCATAACAAAAAGTTAATAATTATTTTATAAAAAAACATATATATACTTTATATCCATTAACATATGCAACTGTTAGATGTGTTGATGGAAAATGTGTCACATCGGTTCGTGAGGCGATAGTCCTCCACACACACAAGTGACATTATTGTTTCTCATTTTCTAGGAGGATTAGATGGATATATGTTAATAAGATAACATAAAAATATCTTAGTATAATCTAGATATTGTTTTTAATATGTAATAAAAACTGAATAAAAATTTAATGAGGTGGAAGAAGAAATAGAAAAAAATGCATATTCTAAAATTTATGATCTTCACAGACTACCTCTTTAGAATTATACATTATGTATTCATATAATTAAGTTATTCTAAAATGATTATATAATAATTAAATGGAATTTTGAAAGTGAATTGAGAATTTATTTTACTAAAAAAAATTTCAAGGTGTCAAGAAGAGAAGAGTTGGATGTCCTTTTATAAGTGAGGTTAAGTGGCACACATGTAATTTTTTTTAATAAAACGGATTAACCACATTTTACACATTCCAAAAGGGACAAAAATATACTATTATATATTATTATAAATTAAAATGTTTCAAAATTATAATCCTATCAAATTTATATATGTTTATTAGTCATTTTAACCCTTATCATTTTCGTTAATCTTTTAGTAAACACATTTTTACCCAAATAGTCATAGTTAATTTTTATTTTTTTCACTATAAAATATGGTAAAAAATATTATTTACCATAAAATAAAATATATATTATTGTGATTTTAAAGTTTTAGTCAATTTTATAATATTAAATTCATTGATGTATAATAATAAAATTTAAAACAAAACCCATAGACGTAATGAAGAATTGAGTTTTCAATATGTAAATTCTCATAAGTATATGGGTTTTTAATAAAAAATTTAAAAATAAATTTTATTAAAGTGACCTAAATCGTATTAATTATAATATAAATTTACTAATTTTAATTTCAAAAACATATTTAATATAATTTAAATTTTAAATTATTGAATCATAATGTTAGTTTTCATTACAAATCAATATTTTTCATATTTCAATGAAAAACCAATCTTTTCAAAATAAAGTCCCAAACATTCAACATAATATTAATTTGATTTTTTAATTTAAAAAAAGAAATTAATTTTATCAAATAATCTATATAAAAAATTTAAATGATAATTTTAATTTATTAACCCAAAATAATACTAAACCATCTTTAACAAAATTATATCATATCAAAAACATTTTTTTATTTTAAATGATTATTATTTTATTTATGATGAATTTATTACCATATTTTTAATAATTTAGTTAGTAGAATAAATACCCTCTAATTTATCATCTAGGTAATAATATTATGTTATATTATTGTTCACATGGACATAAGGTTTCATGTTCTACAAGATATGCAAGAGATTAAATTTAATGAAATATGTTTTGTGAGTTGTTTAACCTCGATGTTATGTGTCACATTAAAAATATATTAAAATGAATTTATTTTATATTATTTGGGCGTCACATTCTATCCCTATTAAATTAACAAAATCCTCATAATTTTATGTTTCATAAAGAAATCAATGGTCATATATTTGAAAATTACATTTTTAAACACTCATACTGTAAAAGGGTTAATTAAAGATCCTATTAATAAGAGGGAAATTGATGTTAAAAAAATTTAGAATAACACATAAATTGGTTTCTAAGTAGGATAACATTGGTTACAAGTGTTGATATTTATTTGGAAGAAAATTGTAAATAATATAGAGAAGTATATATGTCATTGTTCAAAAAAATTAAATAATCAATGAAAAGATAAGGTCCTAAAAAACATAAATATATAATGATTCGAAATACCATTTCATTCAATAGATATTAAGGTAATATCATAATAATTATTTTTAAAAAAATATCTTTCCAATAGTTTAGGTGTTATTTTTGTGTATATGATTATATGGAAATATACTTACTTGATATGATTCAGTTTCAGAGTAATAATTTCACCCTTCTTTGTTGGTTCAAGAAATTTATAATTCATCTCTTGCTCTATGAAATGAATACCCAAAACTAAAATTTTTCTTCATAAAGAACTCAAAATCACTTTTAATGGATTGTATGACTCATAAAAGGTTGACATGTCCTTCCATAACTTCAAAAATATTTTCAAAATCAAATATGGGTAACCCCTGTTATCATATAAAAAACATATATATCAAAATATAAATAATAACATGATTAATTTATCATTAATATTTAATTTTCAAATATATTTACTAAAAACAGTGACATATTAACCATAAAACCACATAGTGAACTGCTAGTCAGAAAGATCTTATCATCCATTAGTTGTGGGTTAAATCCTCAGGGCCATACCAGATAAGATTGGTTTCCACCAATTATATGGGTTTTACTTTTTCTAAAACCAAATTAATATAACAAATATAACATTATCCATGGTTAATAACTCATTGTTACCTCAATATACAATATAAGATAAACCCTTAAGGTAACTAATGCCACTATACTTATTCATATAAAAGATAAAGGAATTCATTCTTAAATTATTTTTTTAATAAAACATATAATAAATAATGGGATATAATCCAGTAAAGGTTTTAAGAAATATCCTTAATTTTGTTAAATTGATATCAAAAAAAAAATTATTTATTTTTTGAGATATTTTCCTTATGATCATCCTTAAACATATAGACCCATGATGGTATCCACAACTCTTTCGTTTATGAATACATATATACATCTAAAATTGTAAAAAAAATTGATGATTGATAATTCTTATATGAAAAATAACATTGTTAAATTAACATCTTAAATTTAATATTGAATCCAAATACATAAATAATTCATCCATTTTTTTCAATATTATTCCTTCATTGGTCTATGGGTTAATTATTAGAAGAGGTTGTTAACTTGGATAATTCTAGGGTTCCCCATATTTATAACTAAAATCTATAAATGGATCCCTATGATGATTTGAATTTTCTTCTATCCTGCTCCTCATTTTTCTCGGCAATTAATTTCACTGTGTCTATATTTTACCCTAGTAGAATAGTTCACCATTTCATAGAGACAAATTCCAAGTTGTCTCATTATAAATTTTTAACATGATGGAATTATAGTCTACTTTCCTCTATAGTCTCCACCACATGATCCCATAGTGAACTCCATCATTATCTTGTTTATTAATTCCAAGAGTTAGTTAATGGATAAGCTGTTAGTCTTCTTTAAGAATAACTAATTAGGAATAATAATTATATATATATATCACTCATATAATCATCTCATTTTGTTTCTTTTAGTCACCAGAATTTAATTCAAAATGAATGTTAACATGAATCAATCAGGTTCCAACCATTAATTAATCCCCAAATGCATTGTTTCGGGAACAATAATCATAGTAGTAAAACCATATATTGATTGTTAGGATTTATAAATCCTAAAACATTATTTTAAATACAATAAAACAAATTTTTAGCCTACATAATTAATTGTCATTATATATTCCAATACATTATAATGGTTTTTAATGAAAATGTGTGTTATCCAAATAATATTCCTCGAGAATGTCAAACTAAGTGTGTAGTAAATCCTATTACCGTGAAACATGTAATGATCGATTAAATACCAATTCCCCTATTTAAGAGATATTACCACTAGTTACATATTTTACACAACCATATTAACTTATAGTTTCAAGGAAATGAAATATTTCCGAGAAAAACAATATAATTTGTACCTTACAAAAACATTATGATGTTCATTAACACATATCCTAAAAATCAATCATATGATTATATTCAATAATCTATGATTTGATAAATATAGTTACCCATGTTTCTACTAACCATAATTTTATAATTACTATAATGACCTAAAATCAAAAAACCTAGAGCCACTATCCAGCTTTATTTCTGTAGTATAAGATACAATGAATTGCATCTTGAAGGACCAAATTGATTAATTGTCATAGTAAACTATATATAAACATGATTCCAATACTATATTTGAGAAAACAAATTAAAACATTGTTTCCAATAATATAATTATTCCCTCTAGGTTATCATTTAATATAATACATAGTACAATTACTAAATTTTTGGGAAATGGAAAAAATCTGCATGATATGAACTGATTATTAAGGATTATGTGCTATGGAAACTATCATAAATCAGTGATCATAATCATTTAATGGTAAATAACTAAAAACATAACTCATTTAATCAATAAAATTGGAATGAAATTCATCCAGGGGAAATATATTTATAAAAATAACATCTATAAAATGATGATTATTTGTCCATATAGAATGTTAAATAACTATAAACACATGACATGTAATTAATTAACTACTAATAAAATAATTCCATAGATAATATCATTTTGTGAATATCATGGCTAAAAATAACTTTTTTTTCTTTAAGTAAATTTTTAATCATTGGACATCATGTTCTTTGGAATATGGCACATCTATTGTCAAGAATAACCAAAAATATTGTTTAAACTATAAGAATTAACCCTTTTAATCTTAAATTACCAATTCGACGCCTGAAAAAATTAATGCTTAATGAAGATATATATAACCAAGACCAATTGTATATGTATGTTCAATTAACATATCATATATCAAAAAAAATATTTAATTCATAAATTTTATTCCTTACCATGAAATAGATTTATATATTGAAATATTCAAATTATCAATATTTCCCATTTTAATCAAATATTCTTCATGATAAACACCATATGTAATAATGTTATATGAATTAAAAAAATTTAAAAATATATGATAAAAATAATATAGATAAAATTGAATTTAAAAATTATTAATCATGAATAAATTTTAATTTATGATAGACTTATTATAGGGGAGTATATACACCACATCAAATTTAATATGTTCATATTAATGAATATGCCTCAATGTAAATTAAATTGAAGGGAGTGTTACTCAATGAATCAAACATTTTAATAAAATTTTAATCCAACTAATAAAAGTGAAAATAAAATATAAAATCTTTATATTTCATTGCCTACATAATCATAGAATAAAAAATTAAATGAAAAAGTTTTATAACTCAATAAAAAAAATTGAGTTATGAATTTATTTTCAAAATTTTAATTTTCAAGTCAATTCCACTTATATGAAATTAAAAATAATACCATTTATAATACCAAGAATTATTGTTCAATCGGGATATTACATGTAAAAGGTGCAGTATACACAAAATATAATATAAATTATGGGTAAGACAGTTCAATCTGCATTAATGAAGAAAAATTGATACATAGACCCTTACCTTGAGTATAAACTGTCTTCTATGTTATTTTTCATGTATAATAACAATAATTTTATAATTATTTAATATCTCATGAACAGTTTTAATGTTTATTATTAATTTTATTAAACATTTTACATTATTTTATATGATTATGTAATCTATTAAGTTTACATCAAATGGTTCATGGATATTTGGATTATGTGTCAAATATGACATCAGTTGGTTGGAAATGGTAATAGAGGTAATTATTTAAAAATATATTGAATAATAGTTACGAAATAATTATTTTATTTATACATATATTAAAATTTTAATACAAATAATCATGATATTTATAGAAGAATTAATTAAGTAACAATTATGGAGATGGTATTTCATACGTATGCATGAGTAATGTTTCCATTTTTCAGTTATCATTATTGGAAGAAGGTATGTAATATTGTATCCAAAATGAATTATAATAATATAATATATACCATTTTATATAATTAAAATATAATTAAATATATCATCAATTTGTTATGGTAATGAAACGAGAGACACATCTCTTAGAGATGTTTGTTTTCCACTCATACACAGACAATGTTATCTTTTTCATGTTTAAGAATGAAAATAATATATTATATTTTCTAAAAGATAAAAATTTCAATAATATCATAACTACTTCATTCATATTTTATATTTTCATGAAATTTATCTTTATTACCTTCAATGTAATTAGTTAGTGAAAAATGAATTACATCGCATCATGGGGAAGTAGTTTATTGTACACACGAGTGACATTCCTATATCCCCTATGTAATGTAAATTAAATATGTATATATTATAAAATGATTAAATTGGTATAAAGTTTTATAAATATAAAATATATAATTTATATACATTATCATACCCTACAATGATATTTTTGTTATGGAAAACGGGTCACATGACTTCGTGTGATGGTAGTTAGCCCAACACACTAGTGATGCTAGCATTAAAAATTTTTGGGGAGAGGAGATGGATATATGAAACTACCTTATAATAATAACATATAATTATATGTGAGATAATTTTGGGATTATATAATCATAAATTATGGATATTTTAAAGGGGTGGAATAAGAAATAATGCAAAAAATCATAGTTAGGAATTATACCGCTTCTCGGAAAAGCTCTTTAGAAATATAGATAATGTATTCCTATAAAAGATTTATAAACAAAAAAAGCATTTAGAAATAGGGAATTTAATTTAGGATGTTATTTTTGAAATAATTTTTCCAATCAAAAAGGGTTTGAATGTGTGAATAATATAGGAGAGGTCATGTCCTTTTACAAGTGTGGTGAGTGGCACACTTGTAATGATTGAAATGAAATATATGTAACAATAGTTTTCACAAGATATAAGCGTCCAAAATAATTTTTTTTATATACATTGTAATTATAAGGTCGAAAATTTTCAATAAATTATATTTTATAAAAAATATTTGTTTATTCGAACCCTTTTCTTTTTACAATAACCCCCGATAAACCAATTTTTTCATAACTGTGTAAATTAATTTTTTATGTTTTCACTATATATTATTGTTAGAAATTAAGTTTAACATATTATACAGAATGAAATAATATTATTCAGAATAAATAACTTATTTTAAGAAAATTAAATTAACAAAATTGGTGGAATTATTTTTTAAAATAAACCCCTAAGACAAAATGAAAATGCAGGTTTTCAATAAGAAAATAATCATAATTATGAAATGTTTTAATATCAAAATTCACTATTAAATTCATTAAAATGAAGTAATTTTTATTTATTATAATATTATAGACCTAAATTAATTTTAAGTCCAATTTAAATTATAATTTATCTTTGTTAATTATTTAAACGAAAAAATTGTTTTCAATGAAAATTATTTTTATTCATTGTTCCATGAAAAGTTTAACTTTAATAAAATATATAAAAAATTCTAGATAATAAAATTTAGATTTGATTATTTGAATAAATTATTTAATTATATAAAATAAATTTTATAAAATTATTAAAAATTAATGTAAAATTATTTTTACAGAGTGAGACTAAATAATATTTTTGAAAAATATAGTTTTCTATAAAATATTTCATTTAATTTAAAATGATTTTTTTATTATATAACCATAATATTAAAAATTTATTTATTAAAATTAATATAAATAATTTTAAGGGTTATTTTGTAATGGTATACTATATTTTTATTCCTTAGGAATTGGTGTTAAGTGTTCTATAAGCTATTGAAGTCAATAAATTTAATTAACTATATTTAATAGGTTTTTAATCATGGTGTTGTGTGTAACATAAATTATTAAATAAAATGATTTTATTCTAAAATTTTTGGGTTTTAAATTCATTCTACAAATATTATTTTAGTTTCCCAAATCTTCCCTATAATGTTTTGTATTTCATGAAAAGGAGTGGAAGGTTCTTCAATGGAAACAAAAGTAGAATAAATAAAACTAAATCATGTAAAATAACATATGGAAAAAACTTTTATATATTATAAGAATAATTTTCTTATTTTCTTATTCTAAATTAGATCATATGAGACAGTAATATGTACTAAATCATTATAAATATTTGAGAATGATATGAAGATGAAGATGAATGTGAAAGATATTCTAGATTTGATATATTTGAAAAATATGAAAAAAAAAACTTCACATTGATTACTAATAGTTTTTATCATTTCCCTTATGATGGGTGACATGAATATTCTCAACAATTATGGTGGAAATATTTTCATAGATTTTTTTTGAAATGATCAATCTTTAAAAATAAAAATAGGTGAAGAACCATATTTTTCCAAATAATACATGAATAAAATCAATTTTATCTATGTTAATGGTGACTAACAAATTTTATTTACTTTAAATCAATTTTGTGACTAATTATATGCAGTCACATTCAAAAAAATTGGTTCTTATATCATGTGAAATACTTGAGGCTCACTTATATTGGGATAGGTAATGAAGGATAATTTATAGTATGTAGAGAGTTAGGAGAATACATGTCTCCTTATAGTAAAATATGACAATAATATATGAATGAGAGGAATGATTACATAAATAAGAAGTGTATAAAGAATTTATCAAATTATAAAAAATAATTTTTATATTCCTTTCCTTATGAAGATAGTGAAATTATTTTTTATGCATTATTGAGCGGAAATTGTGGGAAACCCCCTACCGTCCAACGAATAAAATATTTTAAAATCTACTGAATATTGTCCATATTGATTCATGTGGTATAGTAAATGAGTCTAATACTCAAGGTCAGAACTATTCCATATTTTTTCCCTTATAAATGTATGATGTGATGTTTTATTTCATTTATTACTATGAAATATGTGTTTTTCTATAACGATATGTTGTAAAAAATAATGTTCCATTAAACCAGAAGATGAAAAATATATCTTCCAGCCTGATAATATAATATAATAAAACTCAATTCAATATGAAATTTATCTATAGAAACATGTAATAAAGCATGAGAAATCAATTATAATACCAAATCAATAGAATAAATTCACAAAATTAATGAGTATTGAAGTAAATAATGTGGCCATGACTTAATTGATTGAATATTGATTCTCTCAACCTGATAAGAATTATGTTTTAAAAGTTTCTATATAAAAAAAGAAAATAATTTATTAGTACTTAAAATATGAAATATAATATATCAAATATGGAATGGAAATAATTATTCATTCAAATATCTAAATATTTTTTAATGTATAGGATTTATTAATCCAATATTGGGAAATCAATAAATTTAGTGTTATGTGGTGGATGGAATATTATAAATAACATAATAATAATATATCCTGGATTATAAAAGTTTCCCTAAAAGTATCAATAATATTTTATATTGTAATTATGTGAATTTTTTAGAGAATATAGATAAATAATTTTCAAAATATTTTGTTCATGATGATATTTTTAATTCTTAAGAATAAGAAGATAAGCATATTAAAATATCGGAAAATAACTTTTGTGATGATTATTATGATTTCAAATTGGATGATAATCATTGTGATTAAGGAATCTAATTTATGTCTTAGAAATATTATGAAGAGATGAAGTCGACTTATAACACACTACTAGAAAATAATCATCTTTAATTTCTACCGGTAGAATTAGAAAAATAGGATCGCATTACTAAATTAAGAATAGGGGGAATGGATAAAATTTTATGATATGAAAAATGATGAATCATGGTAAAAATCCATTAATGGATTTTTAACCATATTTATAATAATGAATACTTTAAATATTTTCACTATTTGTCACTTATAAATGTTCTTAGTGTTGATTGTTTATTCAAAATTAAGTTTTATGAACAAAGAAAAGTGGTCCAGAATATTGAAAGGATTATACGTAAAGATATGTTCATATTAAAAGATATTATTTTAATTAAAAATTTGATCCATTATCTATATTAATATCAATAATACCTTTAATATAATTTTATATTAATTGAATTATAATATTCTATCAAAAAATTTGGAGGTTACATTTTTCATTGTTTCCATTAATTGAGAAGTTTGTATCAAAATACTTGTATGATTTCCTATTAAATATAATGGTTTCGTGTTTTTTAGTATAAAATAATATTTAAATATGATCAAGAAACATCCTTATTCATTTTTATAATAAATATATTCATATTTGGGAATGTAATATTACATTAGAATATGGGTCTTTCATAACTTCTATATGAAATTCTCAAATGAAGATTAGTCCATAGTTATAAGTTATGTGGATGATATAATATTGTAAAGAACTAAAAAATTGTACTAATAAATGTTTAGATAAAATTAGCTCAAAATATGATATGTCTATTATAGGAGTGCTTAATGACTTTCACGTGTTTCAAGTTCAAAATAAGAGAGTTTATACATAAGTCACACAGAAGTAATATACAAGATAATTTTTAATGAATTTTGAGATAGAATAATAAAAACAAATTCTAACTCTAATATTCTTTAAAATGAAACCAATAATGGTTGATTTTATAATGGGATTAGATGCAATATTTTATTAATGAATAGTTGAGATTCTGTTATATCTCATAAAACCAAGGACCTGTATCATCAATGTTAGAATCTCAAAATCACAATTTCATGATTATGAATTCAAATAACATTTATCTTTATTAATGAGGGTAAACCGGTTCATATCAAGAATATTAAACAAGGTTTTTTTTAAAAAAACTCTATAATACATAGATTTTATAGCTTATCCAGATACAGATTGGGATGGATTTTTTTGATTGATAATCATTTAGTTATGAATCGATATTCAATGAAATAAATTATATGTAATGCCTAAATGACTAGTGCAAGAGTAAATACTTAAAAATGAGGTATTATATATTTTAGTTACCAAATCTTATATATAGTTAATATGGATAAAGAATAATATTTAATACCATTATGAATTTTTAAGAGAACCGATGTTAATTAATTATTTTGAAATGATATCCATCGATTTATCAAATAATATAGGTTTATACAGTCACAAAAAACATACCATGATCTCTTATAACTTCATATAATGAGAATGTGTAGAAATATTTTATTGTGAATCACCTTCATATTGAGGATATTTTAACAATGTTCAATGAATAAATAGTTATATTGAATCATTTGTGGATCATCAGGTTCCAACAAATTTCCTTAATATAAAAGAGGTTTGAAGGCATATCTCCCCATTCTATATTACTGAATAGAATGATTTTTGGAATTTTATAAGTGTTCATTTTTTTATGTGTAAAAATATATATGACACAAAATCCATGTGGAATTTAAATCATGAAATAAATTTAGATCTAAAAATATAAATATTAAAAATGAAATTAACCAATTTAGTGGTCTTCTAAAAAGGGATTTTACTCACTCACATTGGGTATGATAATTTTTAATATTACATTACAGAGTCTTTTCCCAGTTGATGTGTCGCAAATATTCAGATGTGATAAGATGTGGAACAACTAAAACATGTTGAATTTTTTTTATAAAAGGGGGAGACTAATTTTAATGTGAATGAATGGTTTAATAATATTAAAAAATAAACTATGGATAAATTTATATTAAAAAAAGTGAGATTTCATTGAATCTACTAGACTTAAAACTGATATTTTATCAATAAAATACAATTAATGTCAATTAGAGTTTTATAATGGGAATTATGTTATGTTGTGTAATGTTAGTGAGCTGTTTTGTGACACAATTTCTAACAAAACCATGCTGAGATTTACAATAAAATTATAAATCAAAAAATTGTTATATTCGAGATGTTTGGGGAATATTGCAAAACAATTCAATCTGAGTATACATTATTTTGTAAATCATATGATAAACATGTCAAAGTAGAATATTTTCAATATAAGAAGTTATTATGATTCCATAGAGAATTTGTGAGGGAATTAAGATATTGGAACTATGTGTATAGAGATTTATGTAAATTTTAATTACAATTGTTTTACAGGGATTGAATAAAACAAAAATTTGATTCTTTCCAAGAAATGGAATATGGATGTTTTAAATATAAAATACCAATATAAAAGAGGATACAATGAAATGTCCATAATAAAAGACATTTTAGACCTCATGTAATATTAAACAGACCATGCATGAGATTAAATAGTATATACAAAAGAATCTTAAAATCTAAAGATAAATCAAAATAGATTTTTTTTCAACTGCAAACCATTGAATCACTATTTCATGGAAGATGATATTTTTCATATAATGTTCATTGAATTATAGTGAATGTTAGAAATAAATCCTAAGTAAATCCATTTTGAAGGATTTTTCACAAGATAATTAATATTCAAAATTATTTTTGGAAATACGTGATGGTGTAATATCCATGACCTGGGTTCCACTAAATCAGTGCCTCGATCTAGGTCATCAAATGACAATAAACACGCCTCCTTGTATGCTAGAGGTTGCTGAATAGTAGTTAGGGTCCAATAGGCCATGAGGGGAGACTATATGCTCTTTACCAGAGTAAGCCATAGTATAATACAATATAAATAGAGGGAAAACCACAAAACAAACAATAACATGATTTGTCAAAAATATCCCAAAATGGGTGAAATCCACACAAAACAGTAAATATTACATGTCATGCTACAATTCCAAGTGAACAAAACCCAAAATAAAGACATACAATTCAATATAAAAAATATTCCAAACTCAATGTCTACAACCTCATCAATGAATTCCCCAATCCCAAGTCAAGTCCCTATTAAATGGACCTTTTCCATTTTCTGACTTAAAGCATGAAATCTGCTAGGGTGCCAAATAAAGGCCCGAGTTGGGTGTGAGTACAACTTTTTAGGCCACCACCAATAGTATCTAAAAAATATCTATTAAAACTGTTAGTGAATTAATGTAAAAATAAATGGTAATTAAGATAAATATGAAACATGTACACTAGTCAAGAATATCTACTTTTCTATTAATGTTACGACTATTCATCCTTGATCATTATGTACATAATCAACTTGTAGTGAATGGGTTAGACATTTACCTTATTCACCAAATATACATAGAATTTATCATTCTATATAATAGAAAATGTTGATTCCCTATCTCAATAGGGATGATCGTATAAAATAATCACCAACCTAACCTTGGAGCCTTAGTCTAGGTATTTTCATTGAATACATACATTGGAGGAATAGAGTATTAGTTTGAATCCCTAACCATTACATTCCAGGGTTCGTTAGAGCATCAGTCATACCCTAACCGTGGGAGGAGAATCAATCCTTTTTCTCACCACCAATCCATCTACACATTCTTATTTACCCATCCACCACATTTATAGATATCCCAATCAATAAAAAAATTCATTTAATAGTTATGATTCACAAAAATCAACAAGTTATTTAATGTTATGTAATTTCCCGTTCATAATTCTATTCCACAATACGTTACCCATTATCCCTATTCCCTTTCCCATGTCTCATCCCACTTACCACATTCATCAACTCAAAATAAATACAAATCCTATGTGTTCTAAATTTTATATTAATCAATCCTCATAAGTTTTTCATGATTATTCCTTATCCTCATGTAGAGGAAGATATTTCTAAGAAATAGTGGAGATTAAGCATACCTAAATATTCGATCCAAAACTGACGATTCAACAAACAACCTACAAATGAATTATATTCACCCTTGTAAGCTCTTGGGATATCATGTTCATCACTAGGGTTTAGTGGAGGAGAATAGAGAAAATTCCAAGTGAGGCTTTAAAATCTAAGAGTGGGAATATTGTAAATATCTCAATATTACTGTGTAGCACAGTTTACCTGCACGGTTTTCCCAACTGTGTGTAACAGGTGCATGATATGCAATCCCAAAATCACTCATATTCATAGTTTCAACGTAATTCTATCTGGATAGCATAATTGTTCTCTAACCATGTGAAAGCCTATGTCCAAGTCTGTATTGTTACCTGGTATGATCTGCATAGTTTTTAATAACCATGTGAAAACCTTGTAACATTCCCAAAGATTCCATTAGCCACCAATTTCAATCCAATAACCACCAGAATACCCTCAAGCCTTTTCATGATTTTGTAAATAACTTATTTAAAAAAATTGAGGACATAAACTGAAACATAAACCAAAAATACCATAATAAAAAACATAGATCGTATAAAATAACTACCATTGGATGGATCATCCTCAAGCCGTTCTTCCTGATCATCATTTAGATTTCGATGAAAATAGATAAAGCTACTAGTCTTGTATAACTAATTCTCTCTCCCTTGTTTCTTCTTGAATGTTTCCATGCTACTATTGAACATGAACCAAAAGTACAACATTTCCCCACAATACCTTATCACTATGATCCACAATACGAACTGAATGTTCCTCAATGGACGCATCATGCTCAATCTCAACAACATCAACGTTTATCACATGATATGGATCAAGGTAATAATGACATTGTTGTGGATCATGAAACAAATCATGAATTCCACTATACCATTGTGGAAGAGACAATCCATAACCCACGGGTCTGATCCTTCTCAAGGTCATAAACAATCTAACATGCATGGGAGCTAATATGCCCTATTCCCAAATGTGATGGTGACCCAACCTTAGTGACACCCTAATAAACACACTATCCCCAACCAAAAACTCATGTGTTATATGATTATGATCTTTATTTGACTTCTTCCTACTATAATATCTCATCATGCACATCTAAATCAAATGAAATTTCACATTTATTTCTTACACGAGACTCAATCCTAATAGCTCAGATACCCATGTCTCAAACCAACACAATGGAGATCTACAAACTCTCCCTTAATGTGAAACCAAACTATCCCCCTGAATTAAAGCCATGAAATTATTATTTTAAGAAAAATCAACATGTGATAAGTTATTTTAACATGAACTACCTATATGTAGGACACAATATATCAACATGTCCTCTAAATCCTGAATCATATGTGTCGACTTCATGTCTGCCTATGGGTGATAATCTATAATGAACAATATATGGGTACCAAGATACTTATTTAATCCCTTTTAGTAGCGTGATGTGAAACACTAACCACAATCTGAAACTATGGTTCTGCACACACAATGCAATCCACTATTTCTTGACTATAAAACTCACTCAATTGATCATAAATGTATGTGTCCTGCATCATCTAAAAATGAGACACTTTACATTACTCCTCTTCAATCACCTAGATTGCATCATTATTCCTAGGTGTCCTAAGAAGGACCACTACAAAATCGATCATTACATCATTCCACCTTCATTTCGGAACGGGAAATGACTATAAAAACACACCAGGAAACATATGTTCCTCTTTTACCTATTTACTGGTAATGCATCATACCACAAAACCCAAAACATATTTCTTAAATCATAGACACCAATACATCAAAGGATCATGACGATACATTTTAATCATGCTAGGATGTTCTTCCCACTGTGAAGCATATAACTCATGAATCAACTCTTCTCGCACACCTGTCAGCACTAATACATGGACCTAAACATAGAAAACTCCATTAGCACTAAAATACCAACTAGAAGGTGAATCGATACCTTTAAGACATTCCTTCATAGCCAAACACTCTGGATACTCTAGATTATTATCCATTACATAGATAAAAAGGATAGAATCATTCATTATAAATTCAATGGTATGTTTTGTAGGCTAATACAACACCTCTAGGTTCATCTTAGCAAACAAATTCATCATTTTCTATTCAGAGTTAGATTCCTAAACAACTTGATTATGATTCATATAGATCATAGAATCTACAACACTCTTAACTTTCCCTACCGTGTACAAAAACTCAATATTGAGGTATTTTAGGAACTCAACCAAAATTCAATCTCATATATTCAAATCCTATTGAGAGAATATGTATATAAGATATGTATTCTTAGTAATTACTGTGAACTGCTCCCACATCATGTAGTGACTCCAAGATTTCAAGACATAAACCACATTATCTAACATAAGATCATGAGTATAGTAATTTCTTTTATGTGGTTTTAACCGCCTTGAATTCTAATCCACAACTTGATCAACTTTCATTAATAGTACCAAATGTCCGACATCGGATACATCAAAGAATAAGGTGTATTTCATATCTAGTTTTGGTATGATCAGAATCGGGGTGGATGTCAGCCGCTTCATGAATTCTTGAAAAGGAGTCTCTCATGAATCTAACCACTCAATCATAACATCCTTCTTCACTATGTTGAGGGCGTTTCTTCCAAACAAGAAAATCCCTAATGAATCTCGTGTAATAACTGGTCAAACCCATAAAACTATTATCATCATACACATTCTTCATCTTCTTCGAAGACACGACAGCTCACCCACTCGCTAGATCCACTAGAAAGCATGACTTAGAATTGTTGTGTCCTATGAAATTCTATATACCAAACAATAAATAATATATTCACAGAATTTCGTAAATTTTATGCTCTCTAACAGTACACAAGATGGGGTCAAGATGTTTAAAATTCTTTTCAAGAGTTTGTGAGTACTGCATAATGTCATCAACAAATTAAAACATGAAATGATCCATATATGGGTTAAATATTTTGTTCATTAAATTCATAAACATTGAAGGTGAATTGTTTAACACAAATGGAATCACCAAAAACTCCAAAAAATGAACCTACTTAAAAAATATTTCCATGATATGTTAGAAGGTTTCACACCCAACTGATGGTATCCAAATCTCAATTCGATCCTAGAGAACAAAAAATCACTCAATGGTTTTTTGAATTAGTCATTATCCCTACAAAGTGGTTATGGGTTCTTAACATTCGTCAGATTTAACTTCTTATAGTCAACGCATAGCCTCAACGATCTATCTTCCATCTAGGAAAAGAGAAAGGGAGATACCAAAGGTGATTTACTATTACATATAAACCATTTACACACGAAATCATCCAACTGACAGTTATGATCATAGAGCTTGGTCAACTCCATTTGTAACGGTTGAATAGAAACTTGCACTACCGCTAGTGGCAACACAATTGTAAACTCAACATATCTCTCATGTGATAGCCCGAAAAAGTATATAGGAAACAAATCCTAGAACTGATCCACCATAGGAGGAAATGCATGTTGTTTCACTCTCCCACTATCAAGAACATGACATGCCACATAGGTTGTGATCTCTCCAAACTGCTAACAAAACGGCCTGAAGAAACCTTCTTGACCATTCTACTCACCATAAAGGACATAAGTGTCTCTATCAGAAGATGTGAATGATACCCAACATCGATAAAAAAAATATGAGCTTGATACACCACTAAAAAAACTATACCCATGTTCAGATAAAAACATGACATCTCTAAAACTATCAAATTACATAGGAAATGATATCCACCAACCTATAACGATGACCCATTACACTGCATGATGTTCTCAACAAGAACTCCAAATACAGTATCAATCAACATATCCCTACACACTTATTCCAGGGCTAGGCCCAACACAAATATGACCTGTGAAAAGATAACGGAGTGTGTGGAACCTATGTAAAAGAGTGAATATTCAAGTGTGGAAGATACAATAAGCGTACCTAAAATGGTATATGGTCTTGATTTGCCTCCTCTTGGTGTAAACTAACTTTTGTGAAGCTAGATGGTTCTTCTACCTTGGGATTTAGCATGAGTACCCTACGCTATACTACCCTACATGTACAAATGGTATTTCCATGATGTTCCATGACCACCACCCATTCTAATACTACTTATAGAAATCCAACAACCTACCTAATATTGGGTAATTGACCTAGTTACCTAACATTTCACTGATATATGTCCTCCATATTTTTACAAAATTCTTGGGTTCCTAGAGAACCTCTATACAAGGTCAATATTTTCACAAGATATGAACTCAATAGGGGGTCTAGAACACTACATTTTCACTTGTCATGGCCTTCCACACTGATAAAAGAAAACACATTCACTAACCTGAGATACTAGATCATTTTTCTTGATATGATGTCCACCTCTAACCTTGTAGAAATTATCAACGCAGAACGTCATACAATCGAATGTCGAACAACTACTTCGCCCTAGCAGAAATACATGTCTGCATTCTGGGTTCTCTTTGAGGATTCCTTCTGTGATGAGGGCCCGATCCCTCACTTCACCAAACCTCTCCATCCAACAGATATTTACCCAGGATCTGATATAAATAAAAATTCCATCTTGAAATCACAATTCCATCATAGCCTTATCCCCCACCAAGGTAGGAACAAAATTATGAAAGTCTATGAAATAGCATTCATACTCTATTACTGACATCATCCCTTGAGTCAAACTCCCAAACTCTACATCATTTCCCCACATTAAAGATTCTTGGTAGTAAATTTCTAGAAAATTTCCTTACAAACTCTTCAACGCCATTCCTTTTACTTTTAAAGTCTGAACTGAGATATCACACCAACACATTGCATGGAACAGAATAATATAGGATGATAACTTAACACACTTCTCACAAGAAATTTGTAGATGATCAAAATAAAATTGGGTAATCTCTATCTAGTACATACCTGCCTCTAGCCCAACCACTCTGGTAATGTTAGGAGGGAGTTATAGCTGAAACTCCCTAGTCATATTGAACATTATCTATGTGACCCCCTATATCTCATTCCACAATATGCATAAAATGAAAACAGTTATCACATAACTATTATTTTTTATCATCCAGAACCACTCGATCGTCGTCCTCGCTACTGGGGGAGAATTATGAAAAACATACTATTTTCACCCAAACAGAACGTGCCTTTGTGGTGTCATTTCTCTACAATTCCAAACAGAATTAGTTTAGAAGTAAAACATGAATCATACATAATGTATAAGGGGAGGCACCTCACTATTCATAAACAAACCATTTCTCACACACTACTCATTGGGCATTAATATATCTAGAACAGCACCCTCAACCATCCATCCTAATGACATGGCTAACACAGGTTGACTAACTAACATGGTTACAAACCCTATATTTTGCACATTTTAAAAATGATTTCATAATCCCAATTTCCACCAATAACATTTCATTTAACGTACCACTATATATCAATCATAATTCATTAATTATAGTTTCACAATTTCTCACCTTTTTAACCCATTTGTACAGATTTATTCATTACAATTTTTGACACATTTAAGAAATCCAAATGCATTATTCCCTTTATGTCCCACACAACCTTCACATCTATTTTTTCCTACTATGATGCATGTCACTTATATAAAAACGTTCCTAAAACGATTGATGACTAAAAAACCTTGTGAGATTTTTAGCCCAAGAGAAATATCAGAAAATAGTCACATCACAATATATGTGCACCAACCAATGGTAAAATATCATCAAATGTAACAAAAAACATGAACATAAATTCCCACCATGGTGACATGGGTTTTCACCTATAATTGGGTTAGTGAAAACTAGATACAAGATCATTACCAAGGCCTGACAATGTCCTAATCTTCTGTCTACCAACCCTGCATAGTACAAAGGAGAAAAGATCTCATCTGATAAAACATTGTAACATCCCCAACCTGGGTTCCGATAAATTGGTCCCCATGTCGGGTTCATCATGTGACCTCAAGCATTCATCCCTTTATGCAAGAGGTATTCGACTAGTAGTGAGGGTCTAATAGGTCATTTTGGGAGACTCTACCCTCTTTACATGATTAAGCCATAATATAAAAAAAATATCAGGAATAATATGAATGAACCAATAACATACATAGTCAAACATCTCACAAAGTGGGTACAATACACAAGAAACATTTCATATTATATAGAATGCAACAATACTAAGTGATAAAATCCAAAAATAAATAAATACAGATGAATCCCTAAAATAGTCTTGACTCCAAGTATAGATTCTGAATTATGAATGTCCCAAGACCAAATAAAGTCCCTATCCTTGGTCATTTTCTCTTGTCTTGAGTGAAAGGATTGAAATATGCTCGAGTACCCAACGATATCCCGAGAATGGTTTCAGTAAAACTCTATAGGCCAACACCAATGATCTCAATAAAATATATAGTATATACCATTAGTTATTGAATAAAAAAATGAATGGTAAGTATGTAAATGAAAAAAGATGGACACTTGTTCAGAATATGTATTTTTCTATTAATTTTAGGATAATTGTGCCATGTTCATTATGTACATCAAAAACATGTAATACATGAGTTATACAATTTCCTTATTTACCCAATATTCATGGAATTGATCATTCTACATTAGAGAAAATGCTAATTCCCTATAAAACTAGGGCCGAGCATATATAGTAACCACCAAGCATACCCTGGATCCTCAATCAAGGCGTTTCCATTGAATACAACCATTGGGGAAAAGAGAAATAACCTGACTCCCCAACCTGTATATTCGTAGGTAGGTTACAACATTAGTCCAACCCTACCCAGGGGAGGAGCATTAGTTCTTTATCCCCTCACAATGCCATGTAATCATTCTTATTTATCCATTCATGACATTTATCATACCCCAACCAATACAACCATACATATAACAATCATGATACCCAACAATCAACATGATATTCAATGGTATTACATAGCCCATTAACAATGCAATTTCATAATAAGTAATCCATTATCACAAATCTCTTTTCTATGTCTCATCCAATTACCCAAATTTATCCATTCACAATCAAATACCAATCTCTCATGTTAATCATTAATATGAACGAACCCCCTTAGGGTTTTCAAAATATTTCATTAGAAACAAGGAACAATCCCCATTTAACTAATTTAAAATATTTTTATTACCATGCCAAAAAATTCCTCAACTAATTACTAAGCATAGTCAGATGCCAAAAATTAATTTTCAGTACCATTAAACATTTCAACATGCATATCAAGGTCTCTACATTGTCATACGACAACCATGATCATAATTATGTAACCTCTATGTCTGGAAAGTTTTGACCGATGTTATCGGTGTACCTATAAAGGTAAAGTAATCCTCTATGTTCCCCATGGGGACCATGAGGGATTCCATTCATAATTTAAACATTCATTATACCAAATATTGTTAATAATCAACTGTACAATAATGGCTAACCATGAAATAAAACCAATTAAGAAAAAACTCAAATGAATTTATGGGTTATAACTTGTAGACTACCTACTGTAATATTTTGATGAACTATCCTTTAATCAAAGACTTATATCCCGATTCCACCAATTATAAAAGCCTCAACCTAGATCCCACCGTAAAAAGAGGTTTTAGATATTCAGAATGAGATGTTAGAAAGATGAATACACAAATCGATAAGTGAAATTAAGGAAGATATTAGGCATACCCAGATCTTTGATCCACAACCAATGGTGCTCCAAACGGCATAAGGATGAAAGATATTGACCCATTAAACCTCTTCAGATCTCTTTTTCATCACTATTGTTTAGGGGGAGAAAAGGGGAAAACCTCAAGAGATTCTTTAAAATCCCGAAGAGGAATTTTGTAAAATTTCTTCACATTACTAGGATGAACGGTTTACCTACATAGTTTTACTAGCCATATGAAAACTATGTGTGAGACACTATCCCAAAATAACCCATTTGTGATGTTTTCATTGAATTATACATGGTTATCTTTACTATGTGGTAAGAATGCTCATGAATCTATCCAAGGCTGCACTATTACTTATGCACCACATGGTTTTCACTAACTGTGAGAAAACTATTGAACATTCCCAAAAAAATCTTTTTTACTTCCTATTTCACACCCCCAAAACCCTAGAACAACAACGAGATTCTTGATGATCTTTAGAAAAAAACATTTTCAAAAGAAAATAATTAAACAGAAACATAAAAAAATATGCCTTTTGAATAATCCTGGATCATACACATGGAAAACCTGATAGAGAGCTTAAAATAAATGATTGACGTATAAGACATGTCCTCAAGTGTGATAAATTGGAGTTTTTTACCATATTCAAGGATTTGGACCACCATTAACTATTTCGATATTAAAGTTTAAACATAATATAATTCAATGTTTGTAATTTTAGATAACTAATTATAGATGATCTAATAGATTAATTTGATACAAATTAAATTTTTGATAGTTAATTCGAGGGTAATTTAACTCTTTGCCTGAAATGGACGGAGATAGATAGAGTAAATATAAGAGAAATGTTATTAATAGAAGATAGGTAATGATTAAATTGACCTAGAAATAATTACAAGTGAATATATCAGACTATGAATGTCAGTTAATATAAGGATATGAATATATTTTTTTGGATGGACGTAATTCCACTGAACATCAGCTTTGTATGAAAAGTGATAATTGGAATAACATCGAGGGAACATAAGTGGGGTTCATATAATCATGGATAAAACACATTTATTTTTCATATAATATCATATTTTTATTATTTTATTACTAACCTATGTGTTGATACTATCTCATTATGTAACCCTATTGAAATGATGTAATCAAAAGAGAGGGATATACCTTGGACAGTGGATGTGCATTGAGAATATCAGAAATATAGTAATCAATAAATAGTGATGTGTGGATCATTATTCATAAAAATAAATCAATTATATATTATCCACTATTGTTATACAATTTTGGTAGCCAATGTAAATTTTTTTTCTATGCGTCTTTATTTCTACTTTTTATATTGGTTTCCACAATCATCATGATAAATATCTATTTTCTTCGTTTATATTAAAACACGATACATTTTAATTAGATATAAAAAATATAGTATTAATCGACATAATTCACCATCGAATTTTAGTGTCAATTTGGGGATATCATATTAAAAAAACATGTATCCCTAGAGGAAAAGTACCCTTCATGTATAGGTATATATTTTCATTTTACTTTATTTGTAATTCTCATTATGTATATATAGTGTAATAAATTTCTCAATTTTATTATTTAAGAACTGTTTATAACATAAAATAATTTATATCCATCATTCATTACTATTAATTCTAACATTTATTGATTGGGTGATGTACCTAATTTGTTTTCATTTTCTGGATAATGTATAGTTCTATTATCTAGATACATGACATTAGAACCACTCTATTATACTAATCTTTCTTCCTCTCTTGAAATAATCCTATCTCTATTTGTACATTGTGGAAATTTAGTTATGAATTTTTCATATGTTATATTTGACTATAAAATAGTTTCATGGTTCACCACTGCTCCATAAGAGTGAAAATATTGTACAATTACCAATATTCAAATGTTATATAAGAGTGTTATATAAAAAATTTATTAAATTATTCTATCATTGTTGATCCCCTTTTGAAAAAAAATAATCCAACTTAAAAAATAATAATTATACTCTAAAATTTTCATGTTTCCTTAATAAGATTCTATAGACTGGAAATCACGGATTTGGTGATAATGATATATCCTTTATAATATGGATTTAAATCCAACTAGTGACTACTCAATCATAACTATCAAAAATAATAAATTCATAAAAAATTTAACCCGGGACATGCATTCCAACGAAATTTTATAATTAATGTTTATTTTAAAATTTTAAAATCCGTTGAATAATAAAACGCAAGTAATTCCCATCAAATGGAAAATATTTTCCACAAATCGAATAATATCTTATATTAAAATAAGTCATCATATTCTACCAAAAAAATATCTATAAACAATACCCATCTTGAAATATCTTTCTTAATAAGTAACATCATAGAATACGAAAAAGGAACCAAACAAAGGTTGAGAAAAAATACATTAGAAGGTGTAGGAAAAAATAGATGTTATCATTGAAAAAATAAGGAATTAATAATATAAGAGGAATAAATAATAATCAAATAATGTTATATAATAGACAATATGTTCATGAAAAGTATTCATGTATAATAATTAATTATTTCATGATGCAATCTTACATCATAGACATTTATTCAAGGTGTCTTTTAAATATTTCATATATAAATGAGTTTGGGTGACACATAATACACAAGATAATTGGTTTCATGAGACCTAACGATGCATCCGGGGGATCAATAATTTTTTTCCAAACCCATTATTATTAAGGTATATTTCATTCATTCTATGAAAGAGTGAATAAAAAATATAATAAATCCCCAATATTCAGTAATCATAAATAAAAAACCATAATTAAATAAAAAAACTATGGAATGATAATGTTTTCCTAGTCCATATATGCAATAAATTTATTCTTAATAAAACATGAAACGAACACTATATATAGTGATCAGTATAAAGTTAATTCAATACTATAAAAACATTATTAAAATGTGGATGACATTCATAATATATCCATGAAATTTAAGAATAACAATATAAAGGATAAAAAATGTCATGATATAGATGATGAGTGATAGAGAACATAACCATTATGAACAACGTTTCTTATGAACTATAATTTCATAAAAACCTTTTATAGTGAAACATAAAAAATAACTCCGTTGGTGATATATCATTTTTAGTTTTAGTTGAAAATTTATGTGGAATTATAAAAATAATTGTTATAATGCTTTTATAACATGGTTATAAAATTAGACATATAAGCCACAAAAAATACATTTCATGTGGATGAGAAAGGGGAATTTAATAAATTATTTCAAAACATTTTTAAAAATATAAACCTTGAATACCAATTATTTTAACAATAATAAATATGAAGTGTAAGAAAGGAAAAAAATAGGTGGTATTATATAATTTTATTTAACATTTATTAATGATAAATATTATACTCATAATGGTGCTAACCGTGGATTAATATCCATTGTCCTGAAAATTATATAAGAATAGTAATTTTGAAGGGAAAATAAAATAATGGATGAAAAAGAAATGGTGCAACACCACACAAATAAATGATCATTCACTAATCACCTTCCTTGATGCCTACCACCCCTTCCTCAGGAGCCACCACAACCACTTGGATTTCTATGCCTCTTTCATTTAATTGGAGCCTTCCAAGATTCATTATGGGAACCCATGTCTGATAAGTCATATTGTTCATCATGAGTCTCTTAACCTATGGTTGACTATTTTTTTAATGTCATGGTAGGTCACCATGATTATTCTCTAAGGATTGGACTTCAGAGAGAAAATATACGTGAGTGTTTATAAACGAGTCACAAAAAATATACAAACTTTTGGATCTATTTAACATGTCAATCATTCAATGATATTTCACTTCCCCTTCTGTTACTCATAGATCTGGGAAAAATTTCCATTCACTTATTAAGAATAAATTTCAATGCCATATCCTTAATGAGGATATAAATTTCCCACCCCACTAGAATTCTCTTTATTTCACTCAAATGAGAGGATGGAAGCATCTATTGTTGAATGAGCCACAATGCATGTTGGTGTAGTGTGCTTTTCACCAGCCTTTATATATACTGATTAGTTATAAGTAAATTTGAAAACACATTAATAGGAGTGTATAATATTTTAATTCCCTGATATAATCTTTTACATATAGAGAAGATGACATCCTTATAACTCCCTTTTAGCCTTACTGTCACCATCATTATAGATGGAATCTTATAACACATCAGTTACATGCAAATCATCAATAGTTTATTTCCTACAGATTGAGACAACAATATAGGGATCCTCCTTTTATTTTTTATAAACTATCCATGTTTAGTACTACCAACACTGAGGATAAATCCCTCATTGAAACTGATTGTTTCCCTATCATTGGATATCTTTTTATATAATAAATTCCCATTAGGAAGCATTATGATCCAAAAACGATGACTGGATTCCTCATTAAAAAGTCCATCTCAGGGGAGATCATGGTCTTATTAAAGAGGATCCTTCCTAGAATTCATTATTACTTCTAATGAAACATCACTTTTCACACCAAGGAAAACAGAGAGAGAGTTCAACCACTACACTAGATATGACCTATCATTGTGGAAATTATGATATTAATTAGATTTTCTACACAAACCACCAGAAATAATGGCATCAATGGAAGGTATAAAATATCCTTGACCAATTCCAATAGTTGAATCCCCGGATGTTGTGACCCCTTTATCATCCTTCAATGAAATGTTTATAATCATGAGGTTTTTCTTAAATTTATAATGATCATTTAGATAAACCATATTAATATAATATGATCTCATCGTGTTCCTAGAATAGTTTCAAAAAATATGCTTAAATTTTCATATCTAGTGAAAAATGTTAAGAAACCTATTTGGAGTAATTTTTATGTCAATTATAAACTCACCAGAATACAGAATCACCACTTCACTAATCAGAGAGAGTAAATAAACATCAATGAGTACCGATGAAAAATGAGCAAACGGTGCTTTCTCCATCTCTTTTTCAAACTATATGGGGATCCCCATATCTGAGGTGATGTCTTGTATGATCTTATAATTCTATAATAACCATATTTGATACTCTATCTTGAACCATACATCAGTGATATAATTCTTGATCCATGAGGAGTTTAGAAATGGAAACCATTATTTATCCATAGAGTACCAAGCTTCAGAGAAACCATTTCGTACAACCATTCCATTGGTTTTAAATTTTAAAAATGTAAAAAATATGAAAAATACATTAAATATTTATGAAAATCACTAGCCTTCCAGACCCAATTTTTTTGAGAGATAATTTTGAATCCCCTCAACCTTTCATAACATGTGAGATAGAAATAGTGTAACCCAAGAAATGCTTAATTTCTTACATTTCCTAATATGTTCATTCATAATCTTGAATTCATCTTCAATGAACTAAATGGTGTAATTTTTTGGTAACCTTTATTGAAGTGTTCGTCACATCAAAGAAGAATTATCCCTTCAGAGATGTTCCAATATTGAATTAGGCTTCCTCTCTACACTGAGTAATATTCAAATCTGGATTTCTAGTTCCCATCCTCTAATTATTTTATGTTATTTCTTCTTCTTTCTACTTCAAATTATAGAAGAACACATCTCATGTATCAAAGATTAAATCCACATCGATGACCATTAGGATTTAGATCTATGACACTTTTGGTGATAGCTATAGAGGATTTGAAAATGTAACAATTTCCCTTTACCAAATGATAAATGTTATATTTTAAATTAAAATATCACAAATAAATGAAAATTGAAATGAATTTCAGAATCAAGAAGGATTTAAAATTTATCCTTGTTTTGGATTATGTTAATAAAATATGTAAAATGTGTTTATATGGTTATCAATAAAGATGGTAGAGTGTCTATACGCATGAGTAACAATTCATTTTTTCAATGATTATTATAGAAAAATGTTAAATAATATTTTATGTATATATAATTATAATAATATCATATACACCATATTAATTCCCTAAATATACTTATATATATAATCCATGTGGTGTGGTGGTAAAAATATAGTCACACGCTTCATAAAGGGGACTGTCCACACATACAGGAATGACATTATTAATTATCATCTTAACAAATAAAATTAAATATTATCTTTTAATAATTATAAAAATATTATTAATACATTAATAATTTAACTAATATAGCATAAATTAATTAAATTTATCCATATTACTTTCTATTTAAAGCATTTGTTAAAAACGAATCACATTACTTTATGAGTCGGTAGTCCACCATACAGATAAGAGACATTATCTTATCCCATATGGAATGAAAATTAAACAATTATATGTGATATCATAACAAAAAGTTAATAATTATTTTATAAAAAAACATATATATACTTTATATCCATTAACATATGCAACTGTTAGATGTGTTGATGGAAAATGTGTCACATCGGTTCGTGAGGCGATAGTCCTCCACACACACAAGTGACATTATTGTTTCTCATTTTCTAGGAGGATTAGATGGATATATGTTAATAAGATAACATAAAAATATCTTAGTATAATCTAGATATTGTTTTTAATATGTAATAAAAACTGAATAAAAATTTAATGAGGTGGAAGAAGAAATAGAAAAAAATGCATATTCTAAAATTTATGCTCTTCACAGACTACCTCTTTAGAATTATACATTATGTATTCATATAATTAAGTTATTCTAAAATGATTATATAATAATTAAATGGAATTTTGAAAGTGAATTGAGAATTTATTTTACTAAAAAAAATTTCAAGGTGTCAAGAAGAGAAGAGTTGGATGTCCTTTTATAAGTGAGGTTAAGTGGCACACATGTAATTTTTTTTAATAAAACGGATTAACCACATTTTACACATTCCAAAAGGGACAAAAATATACTATTATATATTATTATAAATTAAAATGTTTCAAAATTATAATCCTATCAAATTTATATATGTTTATTAGTCATTTTAACCCTTATCATTTTCGTTAATCTTTTAGTAAACACATTTTTACCCAAATAGTCATAGTTAATTTTTATTTTTTTCACTATAAAATATGGTAAAAAATATTATTTACCATAAAATAAAATATATATTATTGTGATTTTAAAGTTTTAGTCAATTTTATAATATTAAATTCATTGATGTATAATAATAAAATTTAAAACAAAACCCATAGACGTAATGAAGAATTGAGTTTTCAATATGTAAATTCTCATAAGTATATGGGTTTTTAATAAAAAATTTAAAAATAAATTTTATTAAAGTGACCTAAATCGTATTAATTATAATATAAATTTACTAATTTTAATTTCAAAAACATATTTAATATAATTTAAATTTTAAATTATTGAATCATAATGTTAGTTTTCATTACAAATCAATATTTTTCATATTTCAATGAAAAACCAATCTTTTCAAAATAAAGTCCCAAACATTCAACATAATATTAATTTGATTTTTTAATTTAAAAAAAGAAATTAATTTTATCAAATAATCTATATAAAAAATTTAAATGATAATTTTAATTTATTAACCCAAAATAATACTAAACCATCTTTAACAAAATTATATCATATCAAAAACATTTTTTTATTTTAAATGATTATTATTTTATTTATGATGAATTTATTACCATATTTTTAATAATTTAGTTAGTAGAATAAATACCCTCTAATTTATCATCTAGGTAATAATATTATGTTATATTATTGTTCACATGGACATAAGGTTTCATGTTCTACAAGATATGCAAGAGATTAAATTTAATGAAATATGTTTTGTGAGTTGTTTAACCTCGATGTTATGTGTCACATTAAAAATATATTAAAATGAATTTATTTTATATTATTTGGGCGTCACATTCTATCCCTATTAAATTAACAAAATCCTCATAATTTTATGTTTCATAAAGAAATCAATGGTCATATATTTGAAAATTACATTTTTAAACACTCATACTGTAAAAGGGTTAATTAAAGATCCTATTAATAAGAGGGAAATTGATGTTAAAAAAATTTAGAATAACACATAAATTGGTTTCTAAGTAGGATAACATTGGTTACAAGTGTTGATATTTATTTGGAAGAAAATTGTAAATAATATAGAGAAGTATATATGTCATTGTTCAAAAAAATTAAATAATCAATGAAAAGATAAGGTCCTAAAAAACATAAATATATAATGATTCGAAATACCATTTCATTCAATAGATATTAAGGTAATATCATAATAATTATTTTTAAAAAAATATCTTTCCAATAGTTTAGGTGTTATTTTTGTGTATATGATTATATGGAAATATACTTACTTGATATGATTCAGTTTCAGAGTAATAATTTCACCCTTCTTTGTTGGTTCAAGAAATTTATAATTCATCTCTTGCTCTATGAAATGAATACCCAAAACTAAAATTTTTCTTCATAAAGAACTCAAAATCACTTTTAATGGATTGTATGACTCATAAAAGGTTGACATGTCCTTCCATAACTTCAAAAATATTTTCAAAATCAAATATGGGTAACCCCTGTTATCATATAAAAAACATATATATCAAAATATAAATAATAACATGATTAATTTATCATTAATATTTAATTTTCAAATATATTTACTAAAAACAGTGACATATTAACCATAAAACCACATAGTGAACTGCTAGTCAGAAAGATCTTATCATCCATTAGTTGTGGGTTAAATCCTCAGGGCCATACCAGATAAGATTGGTTTCCACCAATTATATGGGTTTTACTTTTTCTAAAACCAAATTAATATAACAAATATAACATTATCCATGGTTAATAACTCATTGTTACCTCAATATACAATATAAGATAAACCCTTAAGGTAACTAATGCCACTATACTTATTCATATAAAAGATAAAGGAATTCATTCTTAAATTATTTTTTTAATAAAACATATAATAAATAATGGGATATAATCCAGTAAAGGTTTTAAGAAATATCCTTAATTTTGTTAAATTGATATCAAAAAAAAAATTATTTATTTTTTGAGATATTTTCCTTATGATCATCCTTAAACATATAGACCCATGATGGTATCCACAACTCTTTCGTTTATGAATACATATATACATCTAAAATTGTAAAAAAAATTGATGATTGATAATTCTTATATGAAAAATAACATTGTTAAATTAACATCTTAAATTTAATATTGAATCCAAATACATAAATAATTCATCCATTTTTTTCAATATTATTCCTTCATTGGTCTATGGGTTAATTATTAGAAGAGGTTGTTAACTTGGATAATTCTAGGGTTCCCCATATTTATAACTAAAATCTATAAATGGATCCCTATGATGATTTGAATTTTCTTCTATCCTGCTCCTCATTTTTCTCGGCAATTAATTTCACTGTGTCTATATTTTACCCTAGTAGAATAGTTCACCATTTCATAGAGAAAAATTCCAAGTTGTCTCATTATAAATTTTTAACATGATGGAATTATAGTCTACTTTCCTCTATAGTCTCCACCACATGATCCCATAGTGAACTCCATCATTATCTTGTTTATTAATTCCAAGAGTTAGTTAATGGATAAGCTGTTAGTCTTCTTTAAGAATAACTAATTAGGAATAATAATTATATATATATATCACTCATATAATCATCTCATTTTGTTTCTTTTAGTCACCAGAATTTAATTCAAAATGAATGTTAACATGAATCAATCAGGTTCCAACCATTAATTAATCCCCAAATGCATTGTTTCGGGAACAATAATCATAGTAGTAAAACCATATATTGATTGTTAGGATTTATAAATCCTAAAACATTATTTTAAATACAATAAAACAAATTTTTAGCCTACATAATTAATTGTCATTATATATTCCAATACATTATAATGGTTTTTAATGAAAATGTGTGTTATCCAAATAATATTCCTCGAGAATGTCAAACTAAGTGTGTAGTAAATCCTATTACCGTGAAACATGTAATGATCGATTAAATACCAATTCCCCTATTTAAGAGATATTACCACTAGTTACATATTTTACACAACCATATTAACTTATAGTTTCAAGGAAATGAAATATTTCCGAGAAAAACAATATAATTTGTACCCTACAAAAACATTATGATGTTCATTAACACATATCCTAAAAATCAATCATATGATTATATTCAATAATCTATGATTTGATAAATATAGTTACCCATGTTTCTACTAACCATAATTTTATAATTACTATAATGACCTAAAATCAAAAAACCTAGAGCCACTATCCAGCTTTATTTCTGTAGTATAAGATACAATGAATTGCATCTTGAAGGACCAAATTGATTAATTGTCATAGTAAACTATATATAAACATGATTCCAATACTATATTTGAGAAAACAAATTAAAACATTGTTTCCAATAATATAATTATTCCCTCTAGGTTATCATTTAATATAATACATAGTACAATTACTAAATTTTTGGGAAATGGAAAAAATCTGCATGATATGAACTGATTATTAAGGATTATGTGCTATGGAAACTATCATAAATCAGTGATCATAATCATTTAATGGTAAATAACTAAAAACATAACTCATTTAATCAATAAAATTGGAATGAAATTCATCCAGGGGAAATATATTTATAAAAATAACATCTATAAAATGATGATTATTTGTCCATATAGAATGTTAAATAACTATAAACACATGACATGTAATTAATTAACTACTAATAAAATAATTCCATAGATAATATCATTTTGTGAATATCATGGCTAAAAATAACTTTTTTTTCTTTAAGTAAATTTTTAATCATTGGACATCATGTTCTTTGGAATATGGCACATCTATTGTCAAGAATAACCAAAAATATTGTTTAAACTATAAGAATTAACCCTTTTAATCTTAAATTTCCAATTCGACGCCTGAAAAAATTAATGCTTAATGAAGATATATATAACCAAGACCAATTGTATATGTATGTTCAATTAACATATCATATATCAAAAAAAATATTTAATTCATAAATTTTATTCCTTACCATGAAATAGATTTATATATTGAAATATTCAAATTATCAATATTTCCCATTTTAATCAAATATGCTTCATGATAAACACCATATGTAATAATGTTATATGAATTAAAAAAATTTAAAAATATATGATAAAAATAATATAGATAAAATTGAATTTAAAAATTATTAATCATGAATAAATTTTAATTTATGATAGACTTATTATAGGGGAGTATATACACCACATCAAATTTAATATGTTCATATTAATGAATATGCCTCAATGTAAATTAAATTGAAGGGAGTGTTACTCAATGAATCAAACATTTTAATAAAATTTTAATCCAACTAATAAAAGTGAAAATAAAATATAAAATATTTATATTTCATTGCCTACATAATTATAGAATAAAAAATTAAATGAAAAAGTTTTATAACTCAATAAAAAAAATTGAGTTATGAATTTATTTTCAAAATTTTAATTTTCAAGTCAATTCCACTTATATGAAATTAAAAATAATACCATTTATAATACCAAGAATTATTGTTCAATCGGGATATTACATGTAAAAGGTGCAGTATACACAAAATATAATATAAATTATGGGTAAGACAGTTCAATCTGCATTAATGAAGAAAAATTGATACATAGACCCTTACCTTGAGTATAAACTGTCTTCTATGTTATTTTTCATGTATAATAACAATAATTTTATAATTATTTAATATCTCATGAACAGTTTTAATGTTTATTATTAATTTTATTAAACATTTTACATTATTTTATATGATTATGTAATCTATTAAGTTTACATCAAATGGTTCATGGATATTTGGATTATGTGTCAAATATGACATCAGTTGGTTGGAAATGGTAATAGAGGTAATTATTTAAAAATATATTGAATAATAGTTACGAAATAATTATTTTATTTATACATATATTAAAATTTTAATACAAATAATCATGATATTTATAGAAGAATTAATTAAGTAACAATTATGGAGATGGTATTTCATACGTATGCATGAGTAATGTTTCCATTTTTCAGTTATCATTATTGGAAGAAGGTATGTAATATTGTATCCAAAATGAATTATAATAATATAATATATACCATTTTATATAATTAAAATATAATTAAATATATCATCAATTTGTTATGGTAATGAAACGAGAGACACATCTCTTAGAGATGTTTGTTTTCCACTCATACACAGACAATGTTATCTTTTTCATGTTTAAGAATGAAAATAATATATTATATTTTCTAAAAGATAAAAATTTCAATAATATCATAACTACTTCATTCATATTTTATATTTTCATGAAATTTATCTTTATTACCTTCAATGTAATTAGTTAGTGAAAAATGAATTACATCGCATCATGGGGAAGTAGTTTATTGTACACACGAGTGACATTCCTATATCCCCTATGTAATGTAAATTAAATATGTATATATTATAAAATGATTAAATTGGTATAAATTTTTATAAATATAAAATATATAATTTATATACATTATCATACCCTACAATGATATTTTTGTTATGGAAAACGGGTCACATGACTTCGTGTGATGGTAGTTAGCCCAACACACTAGTGATGCTAGCATTAAAAATTTTTGGGGAGAGGAGATGGATATATGAAACTACCTTATAATAATAACATATAATTATATGTGAGATAATTTTGGGATTATATAATCATAAATTATGGATATTTTAAAGGGGTGGAATAAGAAATAATGCAAAAAATCATAGTTAGGAATTATACCGCTTCTCGGAAAAGCTCTTTAGAAATATAGATAATGTATTCCTATAAAAGATTTATAAACAAAAAAAGCATTTAGAAATAGGGAATTTAATTTAGGATGTTATTTTTGAAATAATTTTTCCAATCAAAAAGGGTTTGAATGTGTGAATAATATAGGAGAGGTCATGTCCTTTTACAAGTGTGGTGAGTGGCACACTTGTAATGATTGAAATGAAATATATGTAACAATAGTTTTCACAAGATATAAGCGTCCAAAATAATTTTTTTTATATACATTGTAATTATAAGGTCGAAAATTTTCAATAAATTATATTTTATAAAAAATATTTGTTTATTCGAACCCTTTTCTTTTTACAATAACCCCCGATAAACCAATTTTTTCATAACTGTGTAAATTAATTTTTTATGTTTTCACTATATATTATTGTTAGAAATTAAGTTTAACATATTATACAGAATGAAATAATATTATTCAGAATAAATAACTTATTTTAAGAAAATTAAATTAACAAAATTGGTGGAATTATTTTTTAAAATAAACCCCTAAGACAAAATGAAAATGCAGGTTTTCAATAAGAAAATAATCATAATTATGAAATGTTTTAATATCAAAATTCACTATTAAATTCATTAAAATGAAGTAATTTTTATTTATTATAATATTATAGACCTAAATTAATTTTAAGTCCAATTTAAATTATAATTTATCTTTGTTAATTATTTAAACGAAAAAATTGTTTTCAATGAAAATTATTTTTATTCATTGTTCCATGAAAAGTTTAACTTTAATAAAATATATAAAAAATTCTAGATAATAAAATTTAGATTTGATTATTTGAATAAATTATTTAATTATATAAAATAAATTTTATAAAATTATTAAAAATTAATGTAAAATTATTTTTACAGAGTGAGACTAAATAATATTTTTGAAAAATATAGTTTTCTATAAAATATTTCATTTAATTTAAAATGATTTTTTTATTATATAACCATAATATTAAAAATTTATTTATTAAAATTAATATAAATAATTTTAAGGGTTATTTTGTAATGGTATACTATATTTTTATTCCTTAGGAATTGGTGTTAAGTGTTCTATAAGCTATTGAAGTCAATAAATGTAATTAACTATATTTAATAGGTTTTTAATCATGGTGTTGTGTGTAACATAAATTATTAAATAAAATGATTTTATTCTAAAATTTTTGGGTTTTAAATTCATTCTACAAATATTATTTTAGTTTCACAAATCTTCCCTATAATGTTTTGTATTTCATGAAAAGGAGTGGAAGGTTCTTCAATGGAAACAAAAGTAGAATAAATAAAACTAAATCATGTAAAATAACATATGGAAAAAACTTTTATATATTATAAGAATAATTTTCTTATTTTCTTATTCTAAATTAGATCATATGAGACAGTAATATGTACTAAATCATTATAAATATTTGAGAATGATATGAAGATGAAGATGAATGTGAAAGATATTCTAGATTTGATATATTTGAAAAATATGAAAAAAAAACTTCACATTGATTACTAATAGTTTTTATCATTTCCCTTATGATGGGTGACATGAATATTCTCAACAATTATGGTGGAAATATTTTCATAGATTTTTTTTGAAATGATCAATCTTTAAAAATAAAAATAGGTGAAGAACCATATTTTTCCAAATAATACATGAATAAAATCAATTTTATCTATGTTAATGGTGACTAACAAATTTTATTTACTTTGACTCAATTTTGTGACTAATTATATGCAGTCACATTCAAAAAAATTGGTTCTTATATCATGTGAAATACTTGAGGCTCACTTATATTGGGATAGGTAATGAAGGATAATTTATAGTATGTAGAGAGTTAGGAGAATACATGTCTCCTTATAGTAAAATATGACAATAATATATGAATGAGAGGAATGATTACATAAATAAGAAGTGTATAAAGAATTTATCAAATTATAAAAAATAATTTTTATATTCCTTTCCTTATGAAGATAGTGAAATTGTTTTTTATGCATTATTGAGTGGAAATTGTGGGAAACCCCCTACCGTCCAACGAATAAAATATTTTAAAATCTACTGAATATTGTCCATATTGATTCATGTGGTATAGTAAATGAGTCTAATACTCAAGGTCAGAACTATTCCATATTTTTTCCCTTATAAATGTATGATGTGATGTTTTATTTCATTTATTACTATGAAATATGTGTTTTTCTATAACGATATGTTGTAAAAAATAATGTTCCATTAAACCAGAAGATGAAAAATATATCTTCCAGCCTGATAATATAATATAATAAAACTCAATTCAATATGAAATTTATCTATAGAAACATGTAATAAAGCATGAGAAATCAATTATAATACCAAATCAATAGAATAAATTCACAAAATTAATGAGTATTGAAGTAAATAATGTGGCCATGACTTAATTGATTGAATATTGATTCTCTCAACCTGATAAGAATTATGTTTTAAAAGTTTCTATATAAAAAAAGAAAATAATTTATTAGTACTTAAAATATGAAATATAATATATCAAATATGGAATGGAAATAATTATTCATTCAAATATCTAAATATTTTTTAATGTATAGGATTTATTAATCCAATATTGGGAAATCAATAAATTTAGTGTTATGTGGTGGATGGAATATTATAAATAACATAATAATAATATATCCTTGATTATAAAAGTTTCCCTAAAAGTATCAATAATATTTTATATTGTAATTATGTGAATTTTTTAGAGAATATAGATAAATAATTTTCAAAATATTTTGTTCATGATGATATTTTTAATTCTTAAGAATAAGAAGATAAGCATATTAAAATATCGGAAAATAACTTTTGTGATGATTATTATGATTTCAAATTGGATGATAATCATTGTGATTAAGGAATCTAATTTATGTCTTAGAAATATTATGAAGAGATGAAGTCGACTTATAACACACTACTAGAAAATAATCATCTTTAATTTCTACCGGTAGAATTAGAAAAATAGGATCGCATTACTAAATTAAGAATAGGGGGAATGGATAAAATTTTATGATATGAAAAATGATGAATCATGGTAAAAATCCATTAATGGATTTTTAACCATATTTATAATAATGAATACTTTAAATATTTTCACTATTTGTCACTTATAAATGTTCTTAGTGTTGATTGTTTATTCAAAATTAAGTTTTATGAACAAAGAAAAGTGGTCCAGAATATTGAAAGGATTATACGTAAAGATATGTTCATATTAAAAGATATTATTTTAATTAAAAATTTGATCCATTATCTATATTAATATCAATAATACCTTTAATATAATTTTATATTAATTGAATTATAATATTCTATCAAAAAATTTGGAGGTTACATTTTTCATTGTTTCCATTAATTGAGAAGTTTGTATCAAAATACTTGTATGATTTCCTATTAAATATAATGGTTTCGTGTTTTTTAGTATAAAATAATATTTAAATATGATCAAGAAACATCCTTATTCATTTTTATAATAAATATATTCATATTTGGGAATGTAATATTACATTAGAATATGGGTCTTTCATAACTTCTATATGAAATTCTCAAATGAAGATTAGTCCATAGTTATAAGTTATGTGGATGATATAATATTGTAAAGAACTAAAAAATTGTACTAATAAATGTTTAGATAAAATTAGCTCAAAATATGATATGTCTATTATAGGAGTGCTTAATGACTTTCACGTGTTTCAAGTTCAAAATAAGAGAGTTTATACATAAGTCACACAGAAGTAATATACAAGATAATTTTTAATGAATTTTGAGATAGAATAATAAAAACAAATTCTAACTCTAATATTATTTAAAATGAAACCAATAATGGTTGATTTTATAATGGGATTAGATGCAATATTTTATTAATGAATAGTTGAGATTCTGTTATATCTCATAAAACCAAGGACCTGTATCATCAATGTTAGAATCTCAAAATCACAATTTCATGATTATGAATTCAAATAACATTTATCTTTATTAATGAGGGTAAACCGGTTCATATCAAGAATATTAAACAAGGTTTTTTTTAAAAAAACTCTATAATACATAGATTTTATAGCTTATCCAGATACAGATTGGGATGGATTTTTTTGATTGATAATCATTTAGTTATGAATCGATATTCAATGAAATAAATTATATGTAATGCCTAAATGACTAGTGCAAGAGTAAATACTTAAAAATGAGGTATTATATATTTTAGTTACCAAATCTTATATATAGTTAATATGGATAAAGAATAATATTTAATACCATTATGAATTTTTAAGAGAACCGATGTTAATTAATTATTTTGAAATGATATCCATCGATTTATCAAATAATATAGGTTTATACAGTCACAAAAAACATACCATGATCTCTTATAACTTCATATAATGAGAATGTGTAGAAATATTTTATTGTGAATCACCTTCATATTGAGGATATTTTAACAATGTTCAATGAATAAATAGTTATATTGAATCATTTGTGGATCATCAGGTTCCAACAAATTTCCTTAATATAAAAGAGGTTTGAAGGCATATCTCCCCATTCTATATTACTGAATAGAATGATTTTTGGAATTTTATAAGTGTTCATTTTTTTATGTGTAAAAATATATATGACACAAAATCCATGTGGAATTTAAATCATGAAATAAATTTAGATCTAAAAATATAAATATTAAAAATGAAATTAACCAATTTAGTGGTCTTCTAAAAAGGGATTTTACTCACTCACATTGGGTATGATAATTTTTAATATTACATTACAGAGTCTTTTCCCAGTTGATGTGTCGCAAATATTCAGATGTGATAAGATGTGGAACAACTAAAACATGTTGAATTTTTTTTATAAAAGGGGGAGACTAATTTTAATGTGAATGAATGGTTTAATAATATTAAAAAATAAACTATGGATAAATTTATATTAAAAAAAGTGAGATTTCATTGAATCTACTAGACTTAAAACTGATATTTTATCAATAAAATACAATTAATGTCAATTAGAGTTTTATAATGGGAATTATGTTATGTTGTGTAATGTTAGTGAGCTGTTTTGTGACACAATTTCTAACAAAACCATGCTGAGAATTACAATAAAATTATAAATCAAAAAATTGTTATATTCGAGATGTTTGGGGAATATTGCAAAACAATTCAATCTGAGTATACATTATTTTGTAAATATTATGATAAACATGTCAAAGTAGAATATTTTCAATATAAGAAGTTATTATGATTCCATAGAGAATTTGTGAGGGAATTAAGATATTGGAACTATGTGTATAGAGATTTATGTAAATTTTAATTACAATTGTTTTACAGGGATTGAATAAAACAAAAATTTGATTCTTTCCAAGAAATGGAATATGGATGTTTTAAATATAAAATACCAATATAAAAGAGGATACAATGAAATGTCCATAATAAAAGACATTTTAGACCTCATGTAATATTAAACAGACCATGCATGAGATTAAATAGTATATACAAAAGAATCTTAAAATCTAAAGATAAATCAAAATAGATTTTTTTTCAACTGCAAACCATTGAATCACTATTTCATGGAAGATGATATTTTTCATATAATGTTCATTGAATTATAGTGAATGTTAGAAATAAATCCTAAGTAAATCCATTTTGAAGGATTTTTCACAAGATAATTAATATTCAAAATTATTTTTGGAAATACGTGATGGTGTAATATCCATGACCTGGGTTCCACTAAATCAGTGCCTCGATCTAGGTCATCAAATGACAATAAACACGCCTCCTTGTATGCTAGAGGTTGCTGAATAGTAGTTAGGGTCCAATAGGCCATGAGGGGAGACTATATGCTCTTTACCAGAGTAAGCCATAGTATAATACAATATAAATAGAGGGAAAACCACAAAACAAACAATAACATGATTTGTCAAAAATATCCCAAAATGGGTGAAATCCACACAAAACAGTAAATATTACATGTCATGCTACAATTCCAAGTGAACAAAACCCAAAATAAAGACATACAATTCAATATAAAAAATATTCCAAACTCAATGTCTACAACCTCATCAATGAATTCCCCAATCCCAAGTCAAGTCCCTATTAAATGGACCTTTTCCATTTTCTGACTTAAAGCATGAAATCTGCTAGGGTGCCAAATAAAGGCCCGAGTTGGGTGTGAGTACAACTTTTTAGGCCACCACCAATAGTATCTAAAAAATATCTATTAAAACTGTTAGTGAATTAATGTAAAAATAAATGGTAATTAAGATAAATATGAAACATGTACACTAGTCAAGAATATCTACTTTTCTATTAATGTTACGACTATTCATCCTTGATCATTATGTACATAATCAACTTGTAGTGAATGGGTTAGACATTTACCTTATTCACCAAATATACATAGAATTTATCATTCTATATAATAGAAAATGTTGATTCCCTATCTCAATAGGGATGATCGTATAAAATAATCACCAACCTAACCTTGGAGCCTTAGTCTAGGTATTTTCATTGAATACATACATTGGAGGAATAGAGTATTAGTTTGAATCCCTAACCATTACATTCCAGGGTTCGTTAGAGCATCAGTCATACCCTAACCGTGGGAGGAGAATCAATCCTTTTTCTCACCACCAATCCATCTACACATTCTTATTTACCCATCCACCACATTTATAGATATCCCAATCAATAAAAAAATTCATTTAATAGTTATGATTCACAAAAATCAACAAGTTATTTAATGTTATGTAATTTCCCGTTCATAATTCTATTCCACAATACGTTACCCATTATCCCTATTCCCTTTCCCATGTCTCATCCCACTTACCACATTCATCAACTCAAAATAAATACAAATCCTATGTGTTCTAAATTTTATATTAATCAATCCTCATAAGTTTTTCATGATTATTCCTTATCCTCATGTAGAGGAAGATATTTCTAAGAAATAGTGGAGATTAAGCATACCTAAATATTCGATCCAAAACTGACGATTCAACAAACAACCTACAAATGAATTATATTCACCCTTGTAAGCTCTTGGGATATCATGTTCATCACTAGGGTTTAGTGGAGGAGAATAGAGAAAATTCCAAGTGAGGCTTTAAAATCTAAGAGTGGGAATATTGTAAATATCTCAATATTACTGTGTAGCACAGTTTACCTGCACGGTTTTCCCAACTGTGTGTAACAGGTGCATGATATGCAATCCCAAAATCACTCATATTCATAGTTTCAACGTAATTCTATCTGGATAGCATAATTGTTCTCTAACCATGTGAAAGCCTATGTCCAAGTCTGTATTGTTACCTGGTATGATCTGCATAGTTTTTAATAACCATGTGAAAACCTTGTAACATTCCCAAAGATTCCATTAGCCACCAATTTCAATCCAATAACCACCAGAATACCCTCAATCCTTTTCATGATTTTGTAAATAACTTATTTAAAAAAATTGAGGACATAAACTGAAACATAAACCAAAAATACCATAATAAAAAACATAGATCGTATAAAATAACTACCATTGGATGGATCATCCTCAAGCCGTTCTTCCTGATCATCATTTAGATTTCGATGAAAATAGATAAAGCTACTAGTCTTGTATAACTAATTCTCTCTCCCTTGTTTCTTCTTGAATGTTTCCATGCTACTATTGAACATGAACCAAAAGTACAACATTTCCCCACAATACCTTATCACTATGATCCACAATACGAACTGAATGTTCCTCAATGGACGCATCATGCTCAATCTCAACAACATCAACGTTTATCACATGATATGGATCAAGGTAATAATGACATTGTTGTGGATCATGAAACAAATCATGAATTCCACTATACCATTGTGGAAGAGACAATCCATAACCCACGGGTCTGATCCTTCTCAAGGTCATAAACAATCTAACATGCATGGGAGCTAATATGCCCTATTCCCAAATGTGATGGTGACCCAACCTTAGTGACACCCTAATAAACACACTATCCCCAACCAAAAACTCATGTGTTATATGATTATGATCTTTATTTGACTTCTTCCTACTATAATATCTCATCATGCACATCTAAATCAAATGAAATTTCACATTTATTTCTTACACGAGACTCAATCCTAATAGCTCAGATACCCATGTCTCAAACCAACACAATGGAGATCTACAAACTCTCCCTTAATGTGAAACCAAACTATCCCCCTGAATTAAAGCCATGAAATTATTATTTTAAGAAAAATCAACATGTGATAAGTTATTTTAACATGAACTACCTATATGTAGGACACAATATATCAACATGTCCTCTAAATCCTGAATCATATGTGTCGACTTCATGTCTGCCTATGGGTGATAATCTATAATGAACAATATATGGGTACCAAGATACTTATTTAATCCCTTTTAGTAGCGTGATGTGAAACACTAACCACAATCTGAAACTATGGTTCTGCACACACAATGCAATCCACTATTTCTTGACTATAAAACTCACTCAATTGATCATAAATGTATGTGTCCTGCATCATCTAAAAATGAGACACTTTACATTACTCCTCTTCAATCACCTAGATTGCATCATTATTCCTAGGTGTCCTAAGAAGGACCACTACAAAATCGATCATTACATCATTCCACCTTCATTTCGGAACGGGAAATGACTATAAAAACACACCAGGAAACATATGTTCCTCTTTTACCTATTTACTGGTAATGCATCATACCACAAAACCCAAAACATATTTCTTAAATCATAGACACCAATACATCAAAGGATCATGACGATACATTTTAATCATGCTAGGATGTTCTTCCCACTGTGAAGCATATAACTCATGAATCAACTCTTCTCGCACACCTGTCAGCACTAATACATGGACCTAAACATAGAAAACTCCATTAGCACTAAAATACCAACTAGAAGGTGAATCGATACCTTTAAGACATTCCTTCATAGCCAAACACTCTGGATACTCTAGATTATTATCCATTACATAGATAAAAAGGATAGAATCATTCATTATAAATTCAATGGTATGTTTTGTAGGCTAATACAACACCTCTAGGTTCATCTTAGCAAACAAATTCATCATTTTCTATTCAGAGTTAGATTCCTAAACAACTTGATTATGATTCATATAGATCATAGAATCTACAACACTCTTAACTTTCCCTACCGTGTACAAAAACTCAATATTGAGGTATTTTAGGAACTCAACCAAAATTCAATCTCATATATTCAAATCCTATTGAGAGAATATGTATATAAGATATGTATTCTTAGTAATTACTGTGAACTGCTCCCACATCATGTAGTGACTCCAAGATTTCAAGACATAAACCACATTATCTAACATAAGATCATGAGTATGGTAATTTCTTTTATGTGGTTTTAACCGCCTTGAATTCTAATCCACAACTTGATCAACTTTCATTAATAGTACCAAATGTCCGACATCGGATACATCAAAGAATAAGGTGTATTTCATATCTAGTTTTGGTATGATCAGAATCGGGGTGGATGTCAGCCGCTTCATGAATTCTTGAAAAGGAGTCTCTCATGAATCTAACCACTCAATCATAACATCCTTCTTCACTATGTTGAGGGCGTTTCTTCCAAACAAGAAAATCCCTAATGAATCTCGTGTAATAACTGGTCAAACCCATAAAACTATTATCATCATACACATTCTTCATCTTCTTCGAAGACACGACAGCTCACCCACTCGCTAGATCCACTAGAAAGCATGACTTAGAATTGTTGTGTCCTATGAAATTATATATACCAAACAATAAATAATATTTTCACAGAATTTCGTAAATTTTATGCTCTCTTACAGTACACAAGATGGGGTCAAGATGTTTAAAATGCTTTTCAAGAGTTTGTGAGTACTGCATAATGTCATCAACAAATTAAAACATGAAATGATCCATATATGGGTTAAATATTTTGTTCATTAAATTCATAAACATTGAAGGTGAATTGTTTAACACAAATGGAATCACCAAAAACTCCAAAAAATGAACCTACTTAAAAAATATTTCCATGATATGTTAGAAGGTTTCACACCCAACTGATGGTATCCAAATCTCAATTCGATCCTAGAGAACAAAAAATCACTCAATGGTTTTTTGAATTAGTCATTATCCCTACAAAGTGGTTATGGGTTCTTAACATTCGTCAGATTTAACTTCTTATAGTCAACACATAGCCTCAACGATCTATCTTCCATCTAGGAAAAGAGAAAGGGAGATACCAAAGGTGATTTACTATTACATATAAACCATTTACACACGAAATCATCCAACTGACAGTTATGATCATAGAGCTTGGTCAACTCCATTTGTAACGGTTGAATAGAAACTTGCACTACCGCTAGTGGCAACACAATTGTAAACTCAACATATCTCTCATGTGATAGCCCTAAAAAGTATATAGGAAACAAATCCTAGAACTGATCCACCATAGGAGGAAATGCATGTTGTTTCACTCTCCCACTATCAAGAACATGACATGCCACATAGGTTGTGATCTCTCCAAACTGCTAACAAAACGGCCTGAAGAAACCTTCTTGACCATTCTACTCACCATAAAGGACATAAGTGTCTCTATCAGAAGATGTGAATGATACCCAACATCGATAAAAAAAATATGAGCTTGATACACCACTAAAAAAACTATACCCATGTTCAGATAAAAACATGACATCTCTAAAACTATCAAATTACATAGGAAATGATATCCACCAACCTATAACGATGACCCATTACACTGCATGATGTTCTCAACAAGAACTCCAAATACAGTATCAATCAACATATCCCTACACACTTATTCCAGGGCTAGGCCCAACACAAATATGACCTGTGAAAAGATAACGGAGTGTGTGGAACCTATGTAAAAGAGTGAATATTCAAGTGTGGAAGATACAATAAGCGTACCTAAAATGGTATATGGTCTTGATTTGCCTCCTCTTGGTGTAAACTAACTTTTGTGAAGCTAGATGGTTCTTCTACCTTGGGATTTAGCATGAGTACCCTACGCTATACTACCCTACATGTACAAATGGTATTTCCATGATGTTCCATGACCACCACCCATTCTAATACTACTTATAGAAATCCAACAACCTACCTAATATTGGGTAATTGACCTAGTTACCTAACATTTCACTGATATATGTCCTCCATATTTTTACAAAATTCTTGGGTTCCTAGAGAACCTCTATACAAGGTCAATATTTTCACAAGATATGAACTCAATAGGGGGTCTAGAACACTACATTTTCACTTGTCATGGCCTTCCACACTGATAAAAGAAAACACATTCACTAACCTGAGATACTAGATCATTTTTCTTGATATGATGTCCACCTCTAACCTTGTAGAAATTATCAACGCAGAACGTCATACAATCGAATGTCGAACAACTACTTCGCCCTAGCAGAAATACATGTCTGCATTCTGGGTTCTCTTTGAGGATTCCTTCTGTGATGAGGGCCCGATCCCTCACTTCACCAAACCTCTCCATCCAACAGATATTTACCCGGGATCTGATATAAATAAAAATTCCATCTTGAAATCACAATTCCATCATAGCCTTATCCCCCACCAAGGTAGGAACAAAATTATGAAAGTCTATGAAATAGCATTCATACTCTATTACTGACATCATCCCTTGAGTCAAACTCCCAAACTCTACATCATTTCCCCACATTAAAGATTCTTGGTAGTAAATTTCTAGAAAATTTCCTTACAAACTCTTCAACGCCATTCCTTTTACTTTTAAAGTCTGAACTGAGATATCACACCAACACATTGCATGGAACAGAATAATATAGGATGATAACTTAACACACTTCTCACAAGAAATTTGTAGATGATCAAAATAAAATTGGGTAATCTCTATCTAGTACATACCTGCCTCTAGCCCAACCACTCTGGTAATGTTAGGAGGGAGTTATAGCTGAAACTCCCTAGTCATATTGAACATTATCTATGTGACCCCCTATATCTCATTCCACAATATGCATAAAATGAAAACAGTTATCACATAACTATTATTTTTTATCATCCAGAACCACTCGATCGTCGTCCTTGCTACTGGGGGAGAATTATGAAAAACATACTATTTTCACCCAAACAGAACGTGCCTTTGTGGTGTCATTTCTCTACAATTCCAAACAGAATTAGTTTAGAAGTAAAACATGAATCATACATAATGTATAAGGGGAGGCACCTCACTATTCATAAACAAACCATTTCTCACACACTACTCATTGGGCATTAATATATCTAGAACAGCACCCTCAACCATCCATCCTAATGACATGGCTAACACAGGTTGACTAACTAACATGGTTACAAACCCTATATTTTGCACATTTTAAAAATGATTTCATAATCCCAATTTCCACCAATAACATTTCATTTAACGTACCACTATATATCAATCATAATTCATTAATTATAGTTTCACAATTTCTCACCTTTTTAACCCATTTGTACAGATTTATTCATTACAATTTTTGACACATTTAAGAAATCCAAATGCATTATTCCCTTTATGTCCCACACAACCTTCACATCTATTTTTTCCTACTATGATGCATGTCACTTATATAAAAACGTTCCTAAAACGATTGATGACTAAAAAACCTTGTGAGATTTTTAGCCCAAGAGAAATATCAGAAAATAGTCACATCACAATATATGTGCACCAACCAATGGTAAAATATCATCAAATGTAACAAAAAACATGAACATAAATTCCCACCATGGTGACATGGGTTTTCACCTATAATTGGGTTAGTGAAAACTAGATACAAGATCATTACCAAGGCCTGACAATGTCCTAATCTTCTGTCTACCAACCCTACATAGTACAAAGGAGAAAAGATCTCATCTGATAAAACATTGTAACATCCCCAACCTGGGTTCCGATAAATTGGTCCCCATGTCGGGTTCATCATGTGACCTCAAGCATTCATCCCTTTATGCAAGAGGTATTCGACTAGTAGTGAGGGTCTAATAGGTCATTTTGGGAGACTCTACCCTCTTTACATGATTAAGCCATAATATAAAAAAAAATATCAGGAATAATATGAATGAACCAATAACATACATAGTCAAACATCTCACAAAGTTGGTACAATACACAAGAAACATTTCATATTATATAGAATGCAACAATACTAAGTGATCAAATCCAAAAATAAATAAATACAGATGAATCCCTAAAATAGTCTTGACTCCAAGTATAGATTCTGAATTATGAATGTCCCAAGACCAAATAAAGTCCCTATCCTTGGTCATTTTCTCTTGTCTTGAGTGAAAGGATTGAAATATGCTCGAGTACCCAACGATATCCCGAGAATGGTTTCAGTAAAACTCTATAGGCCAACACCAATGATCTCAATAAAATATATAGTATATACCATTAGTTATTGAATAAAAAAATGAATGGTAAGTATGTAAATGAAAAAAGATGGACACTTGTTCAGAATATGTATTTTTCTATTAATTTTAGGATAATTGTGCCATGTTCATTATGTACATCAAAAACATGTAATACATGAGTTATACAATTTCCTTATTTACCCAATATTCATGGAATTGATCATTCTACATTAGAGAAAATGCTAATTCCCTATAAAACTAGGGCCGAGCATATATAGTAACCACCAAGCATACCCTGGATCCTCAATCAAGGCGTTTCCATTGAATACAACCATTGGGGAAAAGAGAAATAACCTGACTCCCCAACCTGTATATTCGTAGGTAGGTTACAACATTAGTCCAACCCTACCCAGGGGAGGAGCATTAGTTCTTTATCCCCTCACAATGCCATGTAATCATTCTTATTTATCCATTCATGACATTTATCATACCCCAACCAATACAACCATACATATAACAATCATGATACCCAACAATCAACATGATATTCAATGGTATTACATAGCCCATTAACAATGCAATTTCATAATAAGTAATCCATTATCACAAATCTCTTTTCTATGTCTCATCCAATTACCCAAATTTATCCATTCACAATCAAATACCAATCTCTCATGTTAATCATTAATATGAATGAACCCCCTTAGGGTTTTCAAAATATTTCATTAGAAACAAGGAACAATCCCCATTTAACTAATTTAAAATATTTTTATTACCATGCCAAAAAATTCCTCAACTAATTACTAAGCATAGTCAGATGCCAAAAATTAATTTTCAGTACCATTAAACATTTCAACATGCATATCAAGGTCTCTACATTGTCATACGACAACCATGATCATAATTATGTAACCTCTATGTCTGGAAAGTTTTGACCGATGTTATCGGTGTACCTATAAAGGTAAAGTAATCCTCTATGTTCCCCATGGGGACCATGAGGGATTCCATTCATAATTTAAACATTCATTATACCAAATATTGTTAATAATCAACTGTACAATAATGGCTAACCATGAAATAAAACCAATTAAGAAAAAACTCAAATGAATTTATGGGTTATAACTTGTAGACTACCTACTGTAATATTTTGATGAACTATCCTTTAATCAAAGACTTATATCCCGATTCCACCAATTATAAAAGCCTCAACCTAGATCCCACCGTAAAAAGAGGTTTTAGATATTCAGAATGAGATGTTAGAAAGATGAATACACAAATCGATAAGTGAAATTAAGGAAGATATTAGGCATACCCAGATCTTTGATCCACAACCAATGGTGCTCCAAACGGCATAAGGATGAAAGATATTGACCCATTAAACCTCTTCAGATCTCTTTTTCATCACTATTGTTTAGGGGGAGAAAAGGGGAAAACCTCAAGAGATTCTTTAAAATCCCGAAGAGGAATTTTGTAAAATTTCTTCACATTACTAGGATGAACGGTTTACCTACATAGTTTTACTAGCCATATGAAAACTATGTGTGAGACACTATCCCAAAATAACCCATTTGTGATGTTTTCATTGAATTATACATGGTTAGCTTTACTATGTGGTAAGAATGCTCATGAATCTATCCAAGGCTGCACTATTACTTATGCACCACATGGTTTTCACTAACTGTGAGAAAACTATTGAACATTCCCAAAAAAATCTTTTTTACTTCCTATTTCACACCCCCAAAACCCTAGAACAACAACGAGATTCTTGATGATCTTTAGAAAAAAACATTTTCAAAAGAAAATACTTAAACAGAAACATAAAAAAATATGCCTTTTGAATAATCCTGGATCATACACATGGAAAACCTGATAGAGAGCTTAAAAGAATTGATTGACGTATAAGACATGTCCTCAAGTGTGATAAATTGGAGTTTTTTACCATATTCAAGGATTTGGACCACTATTAACTATTTCGATATTAAAGTTTAAACATAATATAATTCAATGTTTGTAATTTTAGATAACTAATTATAGATGATCTAATAGATTAATTTGATACAAATTAAATTTTTGATAGTTAATTCCAGGGTAATTTAACTCTTTGCCTGAAATGGATGGAGATAGATAGAGTAAATATAAGAGAAATGTTATTAATAGAAGATAGCTAATGATTAAATTGACCTAGAAATAATTACAAGTGAATATATCAGACTATGAATGTCAGTTAATATAAGGATTTGAATATATTTTTTTGGATGGACGTAATTCCACTGAACATCAGCTTTGTATGAAAAGTGATAATTGGAATAACATCGAGGGAACATAAGTGGGGTTCATATAATCATGGATAAAACACATTTATTTTTCATATAATATCATATTTTTATTATTTTATTACTAACCTATGTGTTGATACTATCTCATTATGTAACCCTACTGAAATGATGTAATCAAAAGAGAGGGATATACCTTGGACAGTGGATGTGCATTGAGAATATCAGAAATATAGTAATCAATAAATAGTGATGTGTGGATCATTATTCATAAAAATAAATCAATTATATATTATCCACTATTGTTTTACAATTTTGGTAGCCAATGTAAATTTTTTTTCTATGCGTCTTTATTTCTACTTTTTATATTGGTTTCCACAATCATCATGATAAATATCTATTTTCTTCGTTTATATTAAAACATGATACATTTTAATTAGATATAAAAAATATAGTATTAATCGACATAATTCACCATCGAATTTTAGTGTCAATTTGGGGATATCATATTAAAAAAACATGTATCCCTAGAGGAAAAGTACCCTTCATGTATAGGTATATATTTTCATTTTACTTTATTTGTAATGCTCATTATGTATATATAGTGTAATAAATTTCTCAATTTTATTATTTAAGAACTGTTTATAACATAAAATAATTTATATCCATCATTCATTACTATTAATTCTAACATTTATTGATTGGGTGATGTACCTAATTTGTTTTCATTTTCTGGATAATGTATAGTTCTGTTATCTAGATACATGACATTAGAACCACTCTATTATACTAATCATTCTTCCTCTCTTGAAATAATCCTATCTCTATTTGTACATTGTGGAAATTTAGTTATGAATTTTTCATATGTTATATTTGACTATAAAATAGTTTCATGGTTCACCACTGCTCCATAAGAGTGAAAATATTGTACAATTACCAATATTCAAATGTTATATAAGAGTGTTATATAAAAAATTTATTAAATTATTCTATCATTGTTGATCCCCTTTTGAAAAAAAAATAATCCAACTTAAAAAATAATAATTATACTCTAAAATTTTCATGTTTCCTTAATAAGATTCTATAGACTGGAAATCACGGATTTGGTGATAATGATATATCCTTTATAATATGGATTTAAATCCAACTAGTGACTACTCAATCATAACTATCAAAAATAATAAATTCATAAAAAATTTAACCCGGGACATGCATTCCAACGAAATTTTATAATTAATGTTTATTTTAAAATTTTAAAATCCGTTGAATAATAAAACGCAAGTAATTCCCATCAAATGGAAAATATTTTCCACAAATCGAATAATATCTTATATTAAAATAAGTCATCATATTCTACCAAAAAAATATCTATAAACAATACCCATCTTGAAATATCTTTCTTAATAAGTAACATCATAGAATACGGAAAAGGAACCAAACAAAGGTTGAGAAAAAATACATTAGAAGGTGTAGGAAAAAATAGATGTTATCATTGAAAAAATAAGGAATTAATAATATAAGAGGAATAAATAATAATCAAATAATGTTATATAATAGACAATATGTTCATGAAAAGTATTCATGTATAATAATTAATTATTTCATGATGCAATCTTACATCATAGACATTTATTCAAGGTGTCTTTTAAATATTTCATATATAAATGAGTTTGGGTGACACATAATACACAAGATAATTGGTTTCATGAGACCTAACGATGCATCCGGGGGATCAATAATTTTTTTCCAAACCCATTCATAATAAGGTATATTTCATTCATTCTATGAAAGAGTGAATAAAAAATATAATAAATCCCCAATATTCAGTAATCATAAATAAAAAACCATAATTAAATAAAAAAACTATGGAATGATAATGTTTTCCTAGTCCATATATGCAATAAATTTATTCTTAATAAAACATGAAACGAACACTATATATAGTGATCAGTATAAAGTTAATTCAATACTATAAAAACATTATTAAAATGTGGATGTCATTCAAAATATATCCATGAAATTTATGAATAACAATATAAAGGATAAAAAATGTCATGATATAGATGATGAGTGATAGAGAACATAACCATTATGAACAACGTTTCTTATGAACTATAATTTCATAAAAACCTTTTATAGTGAAACATAAAAAATAACTCCGTTGGTGATATATCATTTTTAGTTTTAGTTGAAAATTTATGTGGAATTATAAAAATAATTGTTATAATGCTTTTATAACATGGTTATAAAATTAGACATATAAGCCACAAAAAATACATTTCATGTGGATGAGAAAGGGGAATTTAATAAATTATTTCAAAACATTTTTAAAAATATAAACCTTGAATACCAATTATTTTAACAATAATAAATATGAAGTGTAAGAAAGGAAAAAAAATAGGTGGTATTATATAATTTTATTTAACATTTATTAATGATAAATATTATACTCATAATGGTGCTAACCGTGGATTAATATCCATTGTCCTGAAAATTATATAAGAATAGTAATTTTGAAGGGAAAATAAAATAATGGATGAAAAAGAAATGGTACAACACCACACAAATAAATGATCATTCACTAATCACCTTCCTTGATGCCTACCACCCCTTCCTCAGGAGCCACCACAACCACTTGGATTTCTATGCCTCTTTCATTTAATTGGAGCCTTCCAAGATTCATTATGGGAACCCATGTCTGATAAGTCATATTGTTCATCATGAGTCTCTTAACCTATGGTTGACTATTTTTTTAATGTCATGGTAGGTCACCATGATTATTCTCTAAGGATTGGACTTCAGAGAGAAAATATACGTGAGTGTTTATAAACGAGTCACAAAAAATATACAAACTTTTGGATCTATTTAACATGTCAATCATTCAATGATATTTCACTTCCCCTTCTGTTACTCATAGATCTGGGAAAAATTTCCATTCACTTATTAAGAATAAATTTCAATGCCATATCCTTAATGAGGATATAAATTTCCCACCCCACTAGAATTCTCTTTATTTCACTCAAATGAGAGGATGGAAGCATCTATTGTTGAATGAGCCACAATGCATGTTGGTGTAGTGTGCTTTTCACCAGCCTTTATATATACTGATTAGTTATAAGTAAATTTGAAAACACATTAATAGGAGTGTATAATATTTTAATTCCCTGATATAATCTTTTACATATAGAGAAGATGACATCCTTATAACTCCCTTTTAGCCTTACTGTCACCATCATTATAGATGGAATCTTATAACACATCAGTTACATGCAAATCATCAATAGTTTATTTCCTACAGATTGAGACAACAATATAGGGATCCTCCTTTTATTTTTTATAAACTATCCATGTTTAGTACTACCAACACTAAGGATAAATCCCTCATTGAAACTGATTGTTTCCCTATCATTGGATATCTTTTTATATAATAAATTCCCATTAGGAAGCATTATGATCCAAAAACGATGACTGGATTCCTCATTAAAAAGTCCATCTCAGGGGAGATCATGGTCTTATTAAAGAGGATCCTTCCTAGAATTCATTATTACTTCTAATGAAACATCACTTTTCACACCAAGGAAAACAGAGAGAGAGTTCAACCACTACACTAGATATGACCTATCATTGTGGAAATTATGATATTAATTAGATTTTCTACACAAACCACCAGAAATAATGGCATCAATGGAAGGTATAAAATATCCTTGACCAATTCCAATAGATGAATCCCCGGATGTTGTGACCCCTTTATCATCCTTCAATGAAATGTTTATAATCATGAGGTTTTTCTTAAATTTATAATGATCATTTAGATAAACCATATTAATATAATATGATCTCATCGTGTTCCTAGAATAGTTTCAAAAAATATGCTTAAATTTTCATATCTAGTGAAAAATGTTAAGAAACCTATTTGGAGTAATTTTTATGTCAATTATAAACTCACCAGAATACAGAATCACCACTTCACTAATCAGAGAGAGTAAATAAACATCAATGAGTACCGATGAAAAATGAGCAAACGGTGCTTTCTCCATCTCTTTTTCAAACTATATGGGGATCCCCATATCTGAGGTGATGTCTTGTATGATCTTATAATTCTATAATAACCATATTTGATACTCTATCTTGAACCATACATCAGTGATATAATTCTTGATCCATGAGGAGTTTAGAAATGGAAACCATTATTTATCCATAGAGTACCAAGCTTCAGAGAAACCATTTCGTACAACCATTCCATTGGTTTTAAATTTTAAAAATGTAAAAAATATGAAAAATACATTAAATATTTATGAAAATCACTAGCCTTCCAGACCCAATTTTTTTGAGAGATAATTGTGAATCCCCTCAACCTTTCATAACATGTGAGATAGAAATAGTGTAACCCAAGAAATGCTTAATTTCTTACATTTCCTAATATGTTCATTCATAATCTTGAATTCATCTTCAATGAACTAAATGGTGTAATTTTTTGGTAACCTTTATTGAAGTGTTCGTCACATCAAAGAAGAATTATCCCTTCAGAGATGTTCCAATATTGAATTAGGCTTCCTCTCTACACTGAGTAATATTCAAATCTGGATTTCTAGTTCCCATCCTCTAATTATTTTATGTTATTTCTTCTTCTTTCTACTTCAAATTATAGAAGAACACATCTCATGTATCAAAGATTAAATCCACATCGATGACCATTAGGATTTAGATCTATGACACTTTTGGTGATAGCTATAGAGGATTTGAAAATGTAACAATTTCCCTTTACCAAATGATAAATGTTATATTTTAAATTAAAATATCACAAATAAATGAAAATTGAAATGAATTTCAGAATCAAGAAGGATTTAAAATTTATCCTTGTTTTGGATTATGTTAATAAAATATGTAAAATGTGTTTATATGGTTATCAATAAATATGATATTCTTTTAATACTATTGAAAAAATTCAAAAATGTCCCCTGAATAAACTGTATAAAAGAATCATTTTTAACTAATTCATTTAAAGTCAATGATAATGTTATTTTCCCTAAAAACATTGAAATATATATAATAACATTATTTAATAATTAAAAAATTGGACTTTAAGGGAATTATTGACAAATGTAATGAAATGGCAAGGTCGATTTCACTTACATGAATCATTTTGATTGAATTATATACCATGGAGATATGAAAGGGTAATAAGGAATGCCAAATATAAAAATAAATAAGTAATAAATATTAATACATTTATATGGTCAACGAAATAAAACATAGAGCGATCATGTTCACTGATAATGGGATAATAAAATTAATAAAAAATATGTTAAAAAAATACCGTAAAATATAGTTAATGTATGAATCAAAAGACATTGAGTAGGGGAATTAAATTTTTATATAAAAATCCCATGATTAATTCATTATTTATGATATCATATATTCATATATATGTATTTACACCTAATAAAAGTAAATTATTATAAACAAATAAATATTTCTCAAGGAATAGAAATTGAGACAAATAATCTTCGATTAGATTCCTTCTTAATTAGATATGATCTGACCCCCTTATAATAAAATAAAACCAATTGATAATTCCTTATAGGGATTGTTTCAGGTGTATTTACCTTTTATAGTTTATTTGTTATCATATTTCATTAATTTATCATATGTTTTTCCCATATAAATCACTTCGATTTTTTGGTCAATTTCATGAAATCCACATCATGAAACTGAACATGGTACAAATTAATATCATGTCGTTAATGAATCTCCGTATTTATAGTGTAAAAAACTATTTTCCATTTCATTATCACGTCAATTATTTAAATCATTAGATTTCCCATAAAAGATTCAAATTCTAAAATATATCTTAGTATGCTCGTTATATGGGGTAAAACTTACTATGATCAATTATTATTAAAATTATTAATATAATGGAAAATGTATCCTTCCAAATCAAAATAATAACATTTATATATTATTTATTCATTAAATAAATTTTTATAATCCTAAACATAAACAGATTATGAAAAATTAAAGCATCATTCATGGTGGTGGTGATCCCACCATAATACGAGTACCATTTTCTCATTTAAAATGAATTATTGTAATGTATATAATGGTTATTACAAAAACATATAAAAAATTCATATATTAATAATACAACCTAAATTATATTAATAAGGTAATATTTTATTTAGGGGACCTAGAATAATAATAAATGTAATATAAATGAAAATGAATGATTATGAGTTCTTATATTACACAATCAGGTAACTCTGCTAAATGTATTTAGACATTGATCAATTTACTTAAATGATAGAAAACATGAATATGATGTGTATTATATTTTAGTAAAAATGTTTAGTATGATTTTTTAAATTTAATAATCTATAGGTTTGAGCTGAAATTGGGTGGTGAAGCGATCCTAATATAAAATAAAGGGGAGGCATTTTTTCTAAATATTATATTCATAATATTAAAATATACTTCATATTCAAGGAATGTGGATATAAAAATATAATTATTTAGTATATGATAATTTAAGGTCCTGAAATACATCATCCATACTTTTATTGATTAGGTTTTGTGATACTACGATATTTTACCACTTGATTTATGGACTCTTACCTCATATTAACTATTACCATGGGGACTAATCTTTACTAATATAACATAGTTTAATTACATGAAATTAAATTAAACATGTTAACTAATATTAGTTTTCAGGTTTATAAATATTAAATAAATATTATTTAATTCATTTTATAACCATTATAATCATCTTATAAATACACATAATGAAATTAAAACAATTTTTTTAAAAAAGTTTGATAAAAAAGTACATATTCCAGACAATGGTTATGCATAAAATTAAAAAAAAATGATATTTATTGGGTTATAAGTAATTAAACATGTGTTACAACACTTTAAAATTGATAATAATTGAAAATAATATCATGAATACACGAATAATTAAAAATGATGGAAAATTTATTTTTATTAAAATTAATTGTATCTTAGGTTTAATAATATCATTTATAAGTGTCTAAATTGAAAATATTATTTAAAAATTCATTATGTTACTCCATCAAGAAATATTTTGTTGATAAAATGTTTCTACAAATATTTACTCTTTCCTTATTACATGATGATGTTATCATTTTTTTTAAATATGTAGAAACCTAATTTTTTTATTCACCAAAAATATACATTCTTAGTAAAATCATTAAAAATCATCCTATTATAAAATTGGAATAATGAATATAAATATTTATCCAATTTCATTAAATTAATTGTGTAAAATTTAGGATTGTGTCTTAAAAATTATGACAAAAAATATTATTAAAAAATTAAATGTTAAAGTATTAATTGTTTTAAATTTTTTAATATACTAATTAAATTGGTATTAATCTATTTTTTTGTATGAGGAAACATTTTTTATAAAATAAATTCAAAATCCATCATTCTAATTTATATAATTAAATAATATATATAAAAATTTGATTACTTAAAAAATAATTCTTTTATTTTTAAATTAATTTACACACATCACATTAATTATTTAATTTATAGCCATAAAATTTATTAAATTATTTAGAATTGGAAAAATAAAAATATTATTTAAAATAATATTTATAATAATAATAATATTTAATAAAAATCATTATATCTATCTTTCTATTTGAGTTTTTACTCTTCCTATTATTTTCTTAATGATATTTCCATTTTTCTCCCATGATGTATGAATGATTATCTTAAGTTATAAAATATTTCGTTATTAATTTTGGTTTTCTGTTTTTTATAATTTAATATAATCAACTAAATATTTATCTAAAGCAACCATCATTCTCAAATCATAAGAAATTACACTACCACCATTAAATAGATAGTATCTTCGTAAATATGATTTATCCCATCGATGAAAATAGGTGTTGGTCTTATTAATTTAGTAATGGATAATGGTAAAATTTTAAACGATAAATCAACATAACTATATTAGTTAATTAATCATAAGTTACACATTTTTTTTACAATATTGTAATAGTGTATTCAAATGCTTCATAATGGTGTCTAAAAACCCTATAAAACATTAGTATAATATTTCATATGAGATTTGAACAAAGATTTTTGTTAGGAACTCTTATTTTGAAATTGTTGTAGATTAATATAATAACCAACAAACCTATTTTTGGGTTATTACCTCAATGTGCATTAGATTCAGATCATGCATCCACATATATGATCTGGATTTTCATGTAATTAATATGAAACAACACACTCTTTAATAAAAGTTTTTGATTTTTCCTGCAATTTATATTTATAGATATGGTTTCCAATAACGTATCTTATTCATGTTTCCTAATTATAAATAAGAATTAATTTCTTTAGATCATATTAAATTTATTTAAAAAATACAAGGAATATTATGCTCAAAAAATTCAATACAATGAATATAAAATCACATAAATATCAATATACACCTTAATCACATTTACTCAATCTTTATTTTAATATTTTATCTAAATAACAATAATTTTAATGAATTCAATTTTCATACCAATCATGAGTGGTACCCAAACCACACACTATTATTCCTTCCAAATCATAATAAACATCTCGAAAAATATTGTTAATCGTCAAATATTCCAATCTCATTGGATATAAGATGGTGTATTAATTCGTTTAAACTTTTATTCAATTTTAATAATATTATACCATTCCGATATCAAGGAAATATAATACATACTAATATAATAACATATTAACCAGTAATATTATTTCCAAAATACTATGATATAGACTAATCTTCTGAATACGGGCACTCTCATATATGGTGCAAAAAACAGCATTTACAAACATGATTTGATACCATTTGAGGGAGTGAAAAACATAAACATCCATACACACAATATCAAAAAAATATTATTTTACATATATTCCCAACACATTTTATTTTTAGTCTTTTAGATAATTAAGAAAAAAATTAGACTTATAAAATCCATATATTTCATATAAAAGGATGTTTTTACACTAAAACAATGATTCAGTGTTTTATTATAATTCGTCAAATGCTCTTAAAATATTATCCACAAGTGATACCCATGTAATAAAATCCTAAATTATATGTTTCCTCAAAAACATGGTCAAATGAAACATAAGATTGTTGAATTATAAAATCATCTCTTATAACTAGTTATATAAGAATTTAATGTATCCATATAAAACCAAATAATATAAATAATCAAATTAAAAAAATTAATTTATTTCAAATTTATGTAATGAATAATTCAAAATATAATAAACATACCATAAAAGTCTCATGCCAAATCAACTTATCTAAACATATAAAGATTTTACGAAATCCAAAGATAGATTGTCCCATGGGACATATTGATTCATCAATTAGATATTTAATTTAGTGTCCCACCCATCACTAATTATGTACAATTTCTGAATCATATTATGTAATGAATAAAAAATAAAATAAAGACCAAGGTGACTCAATTATCAAAAAAACCATTTTGAAATAAGTGAATGTCAATATTTCCCCAATTAAAAAATGGAATAACATAATTTATAAAAACCCTTCAATATAATAATATATATCGTAATGGTAATATTTTTATTTCAATACCATATAAGATTTAAATTATTATATTTTATATAGAATATATCTTCAAAATTAAAGAATGTTTACATGGTGGAGATAAAATAATGTAATGATAGATTTGAAGAGTGATAAGAAAAATGAACCTTATAAATAAGGTGAGGTGTGAACTGTAAATTAATAAGAGAATGTAGCGGTTTACCCATGAAATTTAACCCCAACATATATCTATTAGTTGTATTTTTAATGTATAATAGATATGAAATTATAAAAATAATTTTTACGTAGCATTTATGACATGGTTGTAAAAACAAATATATAAGTATCAAGAAACACACATTTCAAGTGAACTAATACGGACATGGAAAATCATAATTATAAAAAATTACAAATTTATAAACATGAAAGTAAATTATGTCAAGAATAAGAAATATAGTTTGGAAGATTATAATTTACACAAATAGAATTAGGTCACTTTATCTAATATTAAGAAATAACAATTACATTTTAAATAAACATTTTAAGAAAAATGATTATAAATGACATGAAAATTTATGAAAATATTAATAATGATTTTCATTATTAATAATATTTTTGAAATTGTGATGAAACATTCATGTATAAAATGATGACAAAAAGTTTTTTTCAAAATTTTGAACAAATTCAAAAAAAGAGCATTAGATAAAATATTGTGGAGATTATTTTTAATAATTTTTAAAAAATTCATAAATAATTTAAATTGAACATGAACAATGATTTAATTATATATAATAACAATTTATAACTAATATGAACTTGTATGTAAATGAATAGCAACCATAAAGAAAATGAATGGTTTGTTTCACTTTTGGGAAACATTTGGCTAAATCATGAACCAAAGAGTCTTTAAAGGGTAAGAATACATGTAAATAATATAAAATAAATATTTAAGGTTATATAATAGAATAATAGGGTGTAATAAATCATACCTAAAAGGATTATGTACACGAATAGCCATTATAACTAAATAAAAGTAAATTAAGTTATTAATAACCCATATGACTTACGTATTGTATGAATAGAATGATGGGAAAGGTAAAAAATACATTGAATACAAACTCCTAATAGTAGATAATTATTTATGATATAAAAATTCAATAGTGTAATATTTACACCGAATAAATTCAAATTATTCTATAATAAGAAATATGTCTCAATGATTTGAAATTACGACAGAAAACCCTAATAATGTAGTCATACTTAGTTGAACATTCCCTAACCTCTAATATAATAAACTCTAAAAATTTAAAATTTATTTTTAGAAAAAAAAATATAGTGTATTTAAATTTATGGTATAATTATAATCACATGTCATTCAGTTATCATAATTTTTTTCCCACATCAGTCACATGAGAATGTTCTGTCTATTTCCTGAGAAATCATTGGTATGTTTAATGAGGTAAAATATTTCATAAAATGGTTCTGTAATCTCCCTAATAATATTTTTAGAAATTTTTTACCATTATATTTGAGCTAATGTAATTAATATAAATATATTATGTTAAATAGATATTTATTTACAATGTGGTCTCAGTATACTTGTTTAGGGATGCTAAAATTAATATTTTCATTAATTATTAATATTATTAATATAATGGAAATATTATTTTAAAAGGATATTACTCATGTTATAATTATAATATTGATTAATAAATACAATTATAACCATTCATTTCATTTGGTGATAAAAAAAATGAAATATTTCATCAATGGTTGTGGTGAACCGACCTTAATACAAATAATATTTTCATTTTTGAAAGAATGGGATAAAAGTATATAATGGTGATTAAAATGTTAATATAATATATTTTTGTTAATAATATTATATATTTGAATAATTAATATTTTAATATATTTATATGAGGTTGGTTAATATTAAAAAGAATAGGAATGAAAACGAATGATTACGTGTTCTTACGTTACTCCGTGGGATAATGCCCTTCTATTTGGATTATGCCTTGGAATGGCTGTCTTTTGAGGATTATAAAAACTCGAGGAAATTTATAATAGAGTAGGTAATGGTTCTCGGAATATCATGGTGTATCTAAGATACTTTTTTTAGGGAATTATGACGTTATGGGTTCCTTTTATATGTGAGAGGGGTGGAATTTTTTGTAAATACAAACTTATTAACAATAACATGGATGACATATTCTAGTAATGTAGATCTAAAAGTGATAATTGTTAATGATATTATAATATGACACTATATAATCCATAATCCACTAATTTAGAGAAACCCTTTTATGATATTTTTATACTTCACCTTTCAATCTAACACTTTTACCTCGGTATAACTTTTATTATAGATACTAATTTTTACCTCAGTAACTTAATTTTATGAGATAAAATTAAATTTATATTATCAGATAATATTAATAAGGATTATTGAAGATATTTAATCCATTTAATTTTATTCTATTTTTAATATTGATAAAAAATTGTCTTCAAACTAAGTAGGCATGATTTAAAAAATTCTTCAAAATTTTTTTAAGCATAAAAATAAATATTTAGGAGAAATATTATAAATAAAATTGATAACCATGATATTTATTGGTTCATTATTAAATAGGGGGGTTACATTTTTATTTAAAAACACTAAAAACTTAAATTTATTTTTTAATACTAAATTAATGGGTACGTAGAAAAATAGATTTTTTTAGAATAATATATTAAATAGGAACGAAAATTTCAATAATATTTTTATAAACTCAAAATATTTTACTAAATACTGTATTTTACTCTATAAATTTAATTTTACTCTATATAATGGTTTAATATTTTTTAAAATCTTTGTTATATATTGATAAATCCTTAAAAATTAATGTATCTCAAAAAACTGCATGTTGTTCTATTCACCAAAAAATTACCTTTTTTTAAATACACCAAAAAAATCATCTAAATATAATCTTATCGTGATTATTAAAAAATTAATCAAATTTTATCATGTTAAAATTCAAAATAAAATTCTTGACTTTAAAATGAACATATAATATATTATAAAAAACTATATTAAATAAAAACTATACATAAAGCATTAGGTTTTCATAATCATATTTAATATAAATTTCTAATTAAATGAATGATAATTTTTTTTAACATTTCAATACATTAATGTAATAATATTTCAAATATAATAAATATAAAGTGTAAAAATGCATAATATAAAAGAATATAAATTTCATCATAAAACAGGCCTCTAACATTAAATGATGTTATTTATGTCCCATTAAGTATATATTTTTTAAAATTAATTTTATCCATTTATTTGGTATTAGAAAGAATAAAATCATTTTTGAAAAAATATTAATAATATATAAAATAAATTATTTTAACAATAATTTTATTTGATATTTTATAATTCTTATATGTTTCGAAATAAATTTCGGATTTTATTCACATTCTATATTAATGTTTATCATTGATTGTAAAATAAATAATGGTTAATTTTATTCTGATGTTGAAAATGATAAAATTGATTCAAAATAATATTTATTTAATTAAAATTATATACTAAAATATCAAGGTGTAAAATGAGCACTAGGTCCAGGAACTCACATGATTTCCATGACATCAATTTCTTTATATATAACTACCAACTAAAAATATTATACAATAAAAAAACATGTCATCTCCTCATATATATTTTCTATCATATCAGTCACCCACATCCTTTGAGCTTCCACTTAGGCATGTTTGTAGTGAATTACACTAATGATTTTTAAGGAATACTGTGAAACTTAAATATCTTGTGGATATCATCCATCCAATCCATGTTTTATCATACAATTTCATTTCCTTTAATGATAATAATATTTTTCTTCAAGTATACCCAATCTTAATCTACGTCATTATGCTTCCCTTGATATAGTCCCCTTCCAGGTATTTGTATTTTTTGGACAAAATAGTTAGGGACATAAATCCTTATACCTCATTCCTTTTTTTTAGGGGTTGGAGTATATGATAGAATGGTTATAGTAGAAAACAATGATTTTATATTTAATGTAAGGATTGCGGGTTGGAGACTTCTGTTCTTCTATGGATTCTATATGAGATATGACGTTTTATTCCAGACTAAAATCAACCACTTAGAATCTAATGTGGGATTATTTTTTATTCTTCCAATTTTGGTACCCCGATGTTGATACAAGTATGTTGTGTCATGGAATCCTAGGATGAATGTTATTTTGGTTCATTATTTTATGGGGTTGTTTCTCTTTTGAGTTGAGTTTATGCATAGCATACTTATTTTGTAATAAAATTTCCACAATATGGTGGTCCCATTGTGCAGTGGTCCTTTTCCAAATTCATTGGATTAATGGTGTGGATTTCATTATCTTTTATAGATGTGGATCTTACTAGGTGTGATGTAGTATGGTCACAAACATTACAACATATTTTTCCTCATGTCATCTCATTTTCACTGTGGTGTAAGGTGGTACTATTTTTCTGTCTAATTTCCATTTTCCTTTAAATTATCATTCCCCCTTTGAATTTTATGTCATCCAAATATTATCTCTTTAATTATATGAATTCAAGAATAATTTTCAAATAGTATTAAATCCCCATTATAATATCGAACTTATATATTATAAGGATCGATTGGTGGTGATCTATTGAATGTTTTACCTTTTATCTTATGGTTTCTAACATGTTCACTTTTCTTTCCTCATAATCTACCTTTTCATACCATATAAGATTAACCTTATTTATTATAATTAATTTTTTTGATGTTTTTTGAGGTCTTCAATGTGAAATTTCATTACAGGGGTTTGGACTACTTGAATGTGAGTTGATCATATATCTATGACATTATTTTGTTCATGTTCGAGGTACATATAATTCCACGAGGTAGGGGATTCATTGATTCTAATATATTCATGAGATATGTTAATGTTATAATTATTTATTTCGTTTTAGAATAATATAATTAAACATAATGATAATTAAATATCATTAATTAATATAATTAGTTTCTATAATAGGAATAAGATGATTTTATACCATGAATTTTTTTACCTAATATTTTTCAAGATAATGTGATATGTATATTTATATTTATACGGTATACCATGCTTTTTATTCTTGAAATTTGTTAACAAACATAAAATGGTAATTCTTTTTAACAAAAATAATAAAATTTCATTTTTAATTATTATTTATATTCTTTTAATTTATAGAAATAAATGATAGGATAAAAAAGGTTAATAAAATATCTTTAATATGTTGATAAATGATGAAATTGGTTGCATGTGGTAGTAAAATGTGATACATGAATCCAATAAATCAGGAAGGTGAATTTTTTTTGGGGGAAAATATAATTGTTCTTGGCTGAGTGGCCCAATATGATTGCGAAGGTCTGTTTCCTTATTTTAATGACCTAGATTCTATGTTGAATATTTGTTGAATTATTTTACACTTTTCTATTTTATTTAGATAAGATAATTAAGATATGATCCTAGTATAGATGAAGGTATAAAGATATATGGGTCGGTAAGTTGGGTTCTGTCTGGTGTTGTGACCAATAATGGATGATATAATGTGATATGCATAGTGTAGTTAAGGATGTTACATGGATTAGTGGAATGGGTTCAAGATGGGATTTACCATTTTTTGATTTTCAAAATTCTGTGATGCTCTCTTGATATTGAATATACATTAAATGTTAGATGGTTTGTTTTATTATTTCTTTATTTCATTCCCCACTACTTAATTCATATAGTTGTGCATAGTTTATGAATATTTTATTGTAGCATAGGGTGATTCCTAGAGTTTATAAAATTATTGAAATGATATTATTTAATATTTTAACCATTTGATTTGGAGTCTTAATTTCACACAGAACGGTATTAATTTTGAAGAAACGTGGATACAATTTTTTATTCATATAGGGTATGGGTTTTGGTTGATTATTAATGTAATTGTGAAACATTTAACAGAAAAAATAAATTATGGAAATTTAAAAATCTTGTGTAATTATACGATATCATGTCCTTAGTAATGGTGGATGGGGGTTCGAGTAACGATATATTTTTTTCAGGATTAGGATATGTAGTTTCCCATATTGTAGATTTTGAAATATACATATATATATATATACTACTCTAAAAATGTCATTTAATTGTGCGAGAATATGCCTTTATCAGGGAAAAAGATAACTACATTCCACAAGAAGATAAAAATGCTAGAAAATCCCTGACAAAAAGGATATTATTAATATAAAAAATCACACATTTCTCAGAACTTTTGGATGAACTAATAAAATACCCCATTTATAAGTTCATTTTTAGCACTGATATAGAGTTTCTATAATAGTGATTTTATAAGCATTGATAAAGGCTTTCTATAACATTTTTTCCAAAAGCACTACTAAAGTGTCCCTTTATTTGTACTTCCCAAAGAATAGATAAATGAGTCATTTATCAGTGCCTCTAAAATTGAAGATAATGGATTCCTTTATCAGTTCTTCTAAATGTGCTGATAAAATGTCCTTTTCTCAATTTAGTATGAAACACTGATAAAGGGGCCCTTTATTAGTAATTTCGAAAGTGATGATAAAGGACTCCTTTACCAACACATTTAGTATAACTAACAAAGAGGAATACTTTAGTGTGATACTATAGTACACAACTACACCCAAAATAGGGCCTGGAATGTACTATATCAAAACATTGCATCACCATAAGCTACACCAGAAATAGACAAGGAAATTAGAAAAATAAAATAAAAATACATATTTTTAACTAAATAAAATTTCCAACACAAACAAAAAAATGTTATACTGTATTCTAGTTTATTTTACTAAAATTAATGGAAATTTTGAATTAAAATTTTCATGTGGACAAATACTGGTCAAACCACGAGTCACAATGTGGTGCGACTGATTACTACATGTCAAAATTTATTAATGGAACATGTTATCAATGTTGCAAAACTATCCGAATTTGTTTTTTTTGTTTTGAGCATGTTAGTTATTTTTTATTAAAATAAATTTTAATTATTTATTGAAAAAATATTTTGGAGTCATACCAGGAAAATTGTGTGTCAGATTAGGGTGTGGATTATTCTTACATGTCCCAAATGACGTAGGAATCATTTACCTAAATTATCAAAACAATCTGAATATGTTTTCTCAGTTTTTTGTTCACTACTTGTGTTTTTACTAAAACTCCTTTTTAAAATGAAAACAAGAACATTGAGTTATATAGGTTGTGTCGTGTGTTGTTTTGAAAGGGGTCATATTCCTACACATTAAAAATTAATTTTGAATCATTAACCTAAATTATCAACAAAATTCGAGTTCATTTTCTTGGTAATTAGTGTGGGAAACCTTTTTATCATTAAACATTAATTTTTCAAATAATAAAGAGAACATTGAGTCACACCAGTCACACAACGAGTTAGATTGAGGTTTAGCTAATTACTACATATCACAAATAGATTATTTATCATTTTCCTAAATTACCAAAAGCAATAAGAATTTGTTTTTTGTCAGTTTTGAGTGTGTCGGTTTTTTTATTGAAATTAATGTCAATATTGTATAAAAGGTGCACTTGTTGTCATTCCAGAAACAACATGCATTAGGTTTAGTTTCATCATATTTCTACACAACTGAAAAGGATTATGGATTATTTTAATAATGTATAGAAGTAATATAAAAGGGTTTCCTTTGTTTCAGGTATTCCACTTTTATTTTTACTAAAATTATAACTTAAAATGGAAGCATGTATTTTGAATCATTATTGTTGCACCATGATTGACCATGATGTGAGACTGATTCATAAGGGTTAGAAATGAATTTTTAATCATTGTCCTAAATTTTTAATATAATCTGATCATTTTTCTCAATTTTCCTTGAGTGTGACATTTTAGTTTTAAAATGTTAATTTTAAACTAATAATAGACACTTTGAGTCACACTGGTAACATCATGTATTAGATTTAGGTGTTCCTGATTCCTCTACATCACAAATGAATTATATATCATTGTAATAAATTACTAAAACAATAAAAATACATTTTCAGGGTTTTAGGTATTTAAATTGTTTTTTAACTAAAATTACTGTCAACATTGAAAAAAAATTCATTTGGAGACATTATGGTCACCTCATGCATTAGATTGATTTGTGGATGATTCTAACATGTCACATATGATTTATGGAACATTTTCCAAAAGTATCAAAATAATATGAAATTGTTTCCTTGGTTTTATGTAATGAACTTTTTATTATTAAAATGAAATCTTAAACAAGAAACATGAACTTTTAGTTATAAAAGGTTCACAAGAGACAAATTCCTACATGCCACGAATGAATTTTGAATTATTGTCCTAAAATATCAGGATAATTGATTCTTATATCCACATTTTTTAGTATGTTTCAATTTTTCTTATAAAATTTAAATTTATGAATGATAATGGACACTTTTCATCATATCAGGCACAACATCTCTCAAATTGAGGTGTGGTTGATTCCAACGTGGCACAAATGACTTATTAATCATTCTAATAATGTACCAGAACAATCTAAAAGTGTTTTGTTGATTTTATGGAGCTAATAATTTTCTTAATGACTTTTCAATTCCATTATTATTTGGAAATCACAAACCCATTTTATTAAAGAAAATTCTCTTTCTCAAAAATACATTCTCTTAATGAAAATTCTTTTTATCTAGGAAACAATTTATTAACAAAATTTTTCGTTCTCTATGAATGATTATTGACATTACCTATGATCTTCAACAACCAACCTACTATTTTCTTAACTAAAAAAATACATTTCATTAAGTCAAAAAATTGGATCATTATCATTCCCCAAACCTAACAATTACATAGACTTCTATTTCTTTGTATATAAAACTCTAAATTCCCCTAAAATGTCCCTGATTTCATCTAAAATTATATTCTAATTTCATCTAAAACCAGACTCTACTACAATCTGAAATGAGACTCAGATTTGTTCTAAAATTAGACACCAATTTATCATAATATCATACTCCAATTTCTCTGGAAATCATACTCCTATTTAATTTGAAATCCGGATTCAATTTCTTCAATAATGAAGCTCTAATTTCATCTTAAATCCCACTCTAAAGTCATCAAATTCCAAAATCCGATTTCATGTGAAATAAAAATCTGATTCTCTATTATTTTATAACATGATTTTCAATAATTTTAGACTCCAAATATCACTATCATAAGAGTCTAATTAAATTATTTTCTTACAATTTTCATATTTCTTTAATGAAACATTTCATTTTACCATATCCAAAATGTGATAAGGTTTTGTAATAATGTTAACTTTTCTCATAGTTTTCAATTCATAATGATGGCATCCAATCTATATAAACATGACCATTTTATGAGTTCCACATATATAGGTCTCTATGAAATTTATGTAAAAATATGATCAATTGGACGAGAAGTTGGTCTTGAATATTTTTCCTAAAAAACCCCAATAATTTTGAACGACATGATAAAGTTTTAGAGTTAATCTCATGAATGAATTGATAATATTTGATTTCTCTTCTCATATATAAATTTTTTGAATGCAGTGAATTGATTTTTCTAGCTGAGAAAAACATGTTTAACCTATATAGTGATAATTTACTTTTTTCATTTATCAACTGAGAGATTTTAGAAATAAGAATAAAGAGGTGTTGATTACCTACATAATCGAGGACATGGGGGGATAGCCAGATAGATATCGATCTTCATATTGAGTACTTACCCTGTTGTGGTTAAGATATGAATTCTTGAAATAAAAAATCAGGGGACTTTTATCCAAGGTTGTTAGATGACCCTTCTCTTTTTGTTAAAATATTTCTTAGATTTGTCTTATTTTTTTAAATGTTTTAGTTCCACTGAATTTTTTTTATAGATTGGAATTGTATCATTCATAAATTTTTTTTTGGTATACTCTTATATAGATAAGAGTTTATACACTTTAAGGTAGAATATTTCCTTATGTAAAATTTTTAAATTTTCTTTATCGGATCCATATTATTGGATTATATACATGTTATATTTTTTGTTATGAACTTAATACAGTTTATGAATCAATATTGTTCAGCATTATTAAACATCAATTTTCTAAAGATAAAAATGAAAGTTTAAAACAAATAATTTACCCCCATATTATTATTGATAAATAAATATATACATTTAAATTCTATATATTTTGTCTATGTCAGTTATTTTTTCACTATAATTAAAGTCATTTTTGAGTAAAAAGACACAATTGGAGTCATATTAATCACATCATGTATCATATTATGGTTCGGATGACTTCTACATGTCTCAAAATATTTATATATAGTTTTCATAAGTTCTAAAAACATTCTGAATGTGTTTTCCCAGTTTCAAGTAGTTTTCTTCAATTTCTTACTAAAATATCATTTTAAACTGAAAACATGCACTTTTAGTCATTTAGGTTTCATCGTGATTCGGTATGAAACTATACTATTTCATACACATCATAAATGAATGATGAATTTTTTTCCTTGAATTATCATGAAAATACAAGTTTGTTTTCTCCATTATCCATGAGTGATTTTTTTTGTATTAAAATTAAAATTTTAAACTAACAGGGAAAACATTGATGCCTTCCCTCCTTGATGACAATGATATATCGATGTTGTTTTTCCACCAATGGTTCTCTAATACACCTAATGACATAAATATATAATTACACACATATTTATTCAAAAAATTGCGTTGTATTATATACATGTTTGATGATTTTGAGTTATATAGATGTCGCTCCCATAACACCAGTAATGAAATTGAAGCTTCCAATAAAACAAGATCTTAAAGGTGGATTACTAACATGTATAAAATCACAAAAATATGTTGTCAAAACCATTATATCAATAAGAAAGATGAAAAAATTGCAAAATGTATCATATATTATGTGAAAAGTGTCATGTTCACTTTTCAACTATTTTTCTCAAAAAAAATATTGGTATGATCCTCGTTCGAATTCATTTCCAAAATATTGAATTTTTTGTACGCTAGCACATCCTCTCCTCCACCTCCTTGGTCTCTACCTCTACCTCCTCCTCTATGTTGGTCCCCGACTCTAATTCTTCCCATTCCTATACATATTTGATTTCCAAATAATATTATTGTTTTCATGTCAGGGCTTCTAAACAAATTGATTTCCTCCACTAGAATTCTGATTTTTATAAAGATCAAAAATAATATATAAGCATTATGACAATAATGGTTCACAACCCAAATATATTGTGAATGTTATAACTCATACTATATTACAAAAAATAGCTTGTTGTTTGAAACAATTCTTACAAAAAGTATGCTTCCCATCATCTATAATCAAATTTACTTATTCATCTGAGTATCATTTATTTCTTCAATCTTGATATTACTATGAAAATATAAACAAATAAATTATTATGAAATCTCTTTAATGAAACTGTAATTACATTTTGATATTAACTATAGGGGTATGCTGGTATTTTAATGATTTATGATATCTCTCATAAATTTGATAGTTTAATAATTCCATATATACCCTAATTTGTTTATATTTTTATTTGTCCATTGGCTTTATATATTTAGAGAATGTCTCCGTGAAAAGTTTTAGGGTATATTTTTTAACCACCCTATCATAATAAATCAAGTAAAAACACAGAGTGAAACATATAATTTCATGTATATATATAATGTTGATTTTAGTATGTTAAAAATTACAAATAACCTTCATTTGTGGTTAGTTGGATGAATATCTATGAATTGGACCTAAAAAATAAATACTTTGGGTGTCCAAATTTACTAAGATATTCCCATAGTGCTCTATAAAAAGAAAAATATATATATATATATAATGAAAAAACTAAAAATATATTATATGTGATTATATTTTATTGTATTTAATTTTCACTTTCGATAACAAAAAGAACCTATCATCTAATACTTTTTCAACAAACACTTAGAGTAAATCAACCATTTTATTCTTTAATCGTTTCATTATCCAATTTAATGTTTACTCTAGAAATGATACAATGATTAATGAATCCAAATCATGCTTTATTAGATCATACCATATATAGATTAATATAAATTCCTATAGAAAATATGTATTTCTATTACCATTAATAAAAATATTAACTCAGAATGTGGGCAGATGTATTATGAAAATGTACAGTATATAAGTATTCAAAATTGGGAAACTAATCCATTCATGCATGAGAATATCATTTAGTTTCTGAAGACCAATTCTATATATCAAAAAATTTCTATATATTTATTCTCAATATTCATTGTAATACATAGTTTTATCTTTAAATTTTTCCTATGAATGAAGTTTCACTGATAATACATGTTGATATTGAACAACTAGGGAGAAGGCACTCTTAAGAAGTCGTTTGGTTTTCTTTATCGATTCACTATATTTTCTTGATTATTACTTTCATTTCCCTTCCACATTATACCTCTATAATATTATTCCATTCTTAATAAATTTTATCATAAACCATTATAGGTTTGACATATGGAATTTTTTTATTAAAGACATATCTCAATTATCTTTATAAGATTAGTTGGTCATTCAATGAATGCCCCCACATCACCATTGAACTTTCTAATATCTGGATCATCAATGGGAACATTAAATGTAGTTGTCAGTTCATGAGATACCACAATCCCCACTCTCATGTGATCTTTATAAGGTCTTGATTGTGTATCTTTTCTCCTGGGATATTGTACATTGTGCCCATTGAAACACAAAAATTCATGTGTGTTGATAGATAACAATTACATAAAAATGATCCCTATATAATTTCAATAATATAAAGTTATTATAATTTGTTTTATTACCATTTAGGATAATGTGTAATGAAACAAATTCATTACAATTGGAAAGGTATGTGGTTGGGGTGAATGAATATTGTCATTGATAGTGGGGTCATTTGGTTTATGTGTAAATCGTTAATCCAACACTAGTTCTCTTTGATCCTTTATGATACATTTGTCTTCCAAACGAGACCAAAATAAAATATCTTGCAGTCAATCAGTTTTTGTCTGAAATCATCTTAACATATTATATGTATCTTTTATAGTGTTATCTTTATGGAATATATTCGTGGAGGTGCTTCAATATGTAATACTATAACATGACAACATTGTTCAGGCCACATCAAAGCTAAAGAAAGTAGTTTTTCTTCTTGTATGATCAATATTTATTTTTGTGTCTAAACCATATAAAAATGAACATAAATAAGAAATTTTATGTAATATTATTATAAATAATATCCAATTAAAATTATGACATAATTAAACATGATTTCAATACTGTTTTGTGTTTTCATCAACAAATTTACACTAATTATTTTCACAGGACTCCTTCAATAACACATGATATGGGATAGAAGTTGATTTTGATTTTGATTCATAAATATTCATATAAAAAATGGAAATATTTTTATCATATCACATAATTAATTATTTATTTCATATTTATAATATACACTAATATATTATCTAATGAAGCAATCTCTATCCCTGGTTTTTGATTGAGGTACATTGGTTGTGATGAAAGATTGTTACATTCATTAACCTTTTTTGTTCAATAAATTAACAATTTTGAATCAATTTAGATTAAATAAAGAATGTAAAATAATATATTATTTATTTTAATTCTTCTGAACTGATTTCTCATTGTGATGATTTATAGAATAATTCAACAAATCCTAATTTATTTCATCTGGATAACTAACTAGTGACTGGGGATTTATTTTCCCATCAACATATCCAAGATTTAACTTCATAAAAAGAGTGTTGAAGCATATATTGGATTTTCAAGTGGCCATTAAGACAAATTTATTAATGAAGTATTCTAAAATAAATTAATTATACACGGAAAAAATATTAAATCCACATTTAATTATATAAAATTTTAATAAAATAGAGAAATTATATCATAACTTAACCATTATGTCATTCCAAATGATTTCCTCTATTAGAGGATAGACAAGGCACATTGAATCAATATCAATTGTAACATTATCCTTATTTGTGAACCCATGATAACTAATGAACATTTACATGGGTCAATAGGTTGTTCATATGGATTATATGCAACATCAAATTTTATACCCTAACTACTTTCCTTGAAAATTTTATTCAACATTGTGATGTTGTGTCATTGTTGTTATTTTCATTATAATGTCCCTCATCATCTAATAATTCCAAATTTTCATCATCAATTTCCCATTCTTCCTCATGATTGGTAAAATCATTATGTTAAGTAGATATTTTCTACACTAGTAGTCTAACATTTATTTCATGTAAGTAAAAAAAGTATAATATAATCCATGCATAAAATCCCACATTTTCATGAATCTTGTATGAAAAGTTTTACTATCAAGAATATAGATATAATACTTCTTTACTACAGTATTAATAACCACCGGTACCTTTATATAATCCATCCAAATATGCATGATGTAATTATATTTCATAATTTTGGATTGGACATCGTCATTCAAACTATCATTCTTTGCATAGTTGTGGTTCAAAGTAACATGATGAAATACCAATCAAATAATTATTGTTTAATTATGTTTATAGATACCCATATCTTATATTTCTTTGGAAATCAACCTATATTGACTGAACTAATCCAACCAAAATTGATACCATATATAGTACTTGTGATCATTATAGATTACTACTACATAATGTAGATCAAATAACATATTAGTGATTAGGTATGAGTCCCAAGAAAAAAAATAAATAATAACTATTAGAGAGATAAACTGACCTTAACACTACCAAGATAACATCATCTCAACACCACTAAGATTCAAAAACTCTAACCTATGTTACTAGTCCATCTCCCTCAATTTTATCTCAAATATAATAGCTCTCTATCCATTTGGGTTTAAAATTAACCAAAATCCTATTTTAATTATGGATTATAACAAATTTTATTTCAAAAATGAATGAATGAACAATAAAACCTTATTACATACACTTGAATTCATTTAGTTCCACTGACTATCATTTACTATTTTCCACTTCCGCAAAAATGTTTCTTTTTGTTGTAGGGCATAGAGGGGATACAACCCTGTAGTGGTACTAGTTTAATGTAGATGGGTGATCCTGAAAAACAACAATTTATACAAAATTCGAAGAGAATGTATCCTAGTGATGAAGATAAATGCACGGATGGAGAGCACTACTCATTGTGGGAGGAATATATTTGAGATTCATATTGGAACCTTTGAAAATATATCATATGTGATGGGTAAAATAATTAAATGGTTTGTTTTTTATGTTTTTTCATAATCAGTCATGTAATATAATTTTTTTTAAACGTCACCCATAAATGTAGTATTCCCATCCAAGAATGATTAAATGTGGTGTTTTAATATGATCTATTATTACTACACTAAAATAAAATGTTACTTTTGATGAAGTATTGTCAAAAATAACTTAGTGATTCATAAAAAGAAAAAACATATCACTAACCAAAAAATAATAAATTATGATTTGATTAATTTTTAGGCTTCATTTTTTTCCTTCCCAAGAAGTATTATATGAGGAGGTTGAGAGGATAAAATAATTGAAGAATGAGTTGGAATATGTAGTATTCAAAGACATGGTAGTGGATTACATGGAAATTTATGAATAAATTTTGAGAGGTAGGTATTTCATCAAGGAACTTTTAAACCACAATGAAGGGAGGAATGGTTTTTTGAAATTGGGATTCTAATCCATCATCAGTATTTAAATGTAAATCAAGTATTTGAGGATGGATTGAATAAAGGGATTGAAAGTTCATTGTTCGGGAGTATGGAAGTATATATATCATTATTCAATACAGTAAAATTTTCAAGCAAGATGCATTGAAATGTGGTCTTTTATGCATGGAGTATATTATATTTAATGTTTATATTACCAAAGTTAATCATTATTTTAATAACATTATTTTTGGAATACGTTTTCCGGTTTTATAAAAAGTTATTCGTGTTTTTTGAAACTATTTTATTTTGTATGATATTTTCAATTATCATACATTAGGAATATTTTCATAAAATAAAAATTATCTACATGGTTTTCTTGTTGATCATTGTTATGGAAAATGATTATAGAAAATCAACCTAGTTACATTACATAAATACTTTATTTGAATCATGGTTTAAAGGTAGATTATATTTCATTGGGAACAATTATTCAAGGAATGAGTATTTATTAGAAGGTATATAATATCAAATTACAGCTATATGAGACTTGTGGAATATGTTTCCTAAATGGTTGGATGGTTATTCATATAGAGATTTGTTTTTACCAAGGATTTATAAATGGTTATTATTATTATGCCTCTAGTCATTTATATTCAAGGGATTTTATTGTGTACTATTTTACATAGATACAGTTGTTATGTTACATGGTTTTCTAAACCATTTCTCGTGGATCATGTGGAATGATGCATATTTATTTTCAATCCATTAAATGTTGGTTGATTATTCCAATGGTTGATTAGAAAATTGATTCAATTCAGCATAGTTTATTAATAGTTAGACTATATTGTGATTTTATGGTTTTATAAAACATTAATGCATTGATAAGAAAAAAACAGAAAAATAAAGAAAATAATTTTTATTAAAACATGAAACTTAATTAAAAACACATCATTCATTGTTGGAGATTTATATATAAATTAATTTGATAGAAAAATAAACTCATATATAACATCTTCTATAGATGAAACTGCATATTAAAACTCTTATAATAGAATCTAATATACTATTTTGTGATATGACATGTTTTCATTTATAAATTTAAAACAAAATAAATGATTAAATAATATTTACTAATAGTTTATAAAAAATTACTTTTAAATAATTATAAATTTAATAGATGTTGAAATTATTAGAAACAATTTATTGATAACAGAAATAAAACGTATCTCATTTAATGATATCCCTAACAAATTGAATATAATCTTCTCTCAAAACTATAATTTTTTAGTGAATATATTATGATGTTAATGAACTAAAATTTGGAACATATCAATCAATTATAAACACATGTCTAATTGATAATAAATAAATTCATTTTGAGTTTTCATCAAAATAAAAAACTGAAAAAGTATTCTTACTTTTATTTCAATGAAAATTTAAATAGTTTACCAATAAAAATTATATCAATTTAATAAAATGACAATGTTAAAAAATATAAATTAGAAAATATAAACATTATTTCCCTAAATTAGATTAACACATTCACATTAAACAATATTTATATTAACCCAATTTATGTTATTAATTTCAAATAAAAATCTCCCTAAAAGTAGTATAGTATAATGATAAAAAATAATCATAATGTTCCTAACATATTCATGAAACAAGATTTGAACAATTAGAAACCACACTATCTAAAATGTAATAAAGAAATAATATAACAAAAACATCAAAAAACTCACGATCAGTTGCATCAACAGATAGAGATATAGTCTAAAGTGGTTTTATAAGAATATGGAATGAGTTTAACGTGTAGGGGTTGTATTGTGTAGGTATAGGTACTTGGTAGAAATAGAGTGAGATAAGATGTAAGGTTCATCACGGATAAAAATAGCACAAAACCCCAATTAGAGTAACCTATGAAATCATTTAATAAGAGAGAAGAAGTATAAAATAGCATAACTTGGATTATATCAATGATTTATTTAGGATAATGTAGAAGAGTTTCATAGAATGGAGGGGAGATCCATGAGATATCGAAAATCCTAACAAAATTGGGTGAAGTTATTGTTCTTTTAAATAAACCGGGGACACTTCAATCAGTGATTTCAAATAACTACACATAAGGATCCCTTTTATCATTCCTAAATTCATAAGCGCTAATAAAGGACATATTTAGCTATACTTTTTATCAATTATAATGATCCAGCATTATAAATGATAAAAAATAATTAATAAAATACATCTTTATCAGTGATAACATTTTAGCACTGATAAAGATTACATTTAACAATGTATTTTTAACTCTGTAAAAGAGATCTTTTATGGTGCTAGAAATATATTTTTGATAAAGGATATATAATTATAGTTATAAAGAAGAAAATTTTAATGAAATATATAATTATTTATTTGTGTATTATAATATCATATTTATTAATTATATATAATTATTTATTTATAATTATATAAATTCTTTTTAATAAAATCCATTTATTTTTTATAATAATAAATTTATATATTTATAAATAGGATAAAGATATATTAATAATTATAGATATATTTATATAATTATATGCATTTATATCATTATATATTTATATCATTATATATATTTATATCATCATATATATTTATATATATATTTAATAAACATATTTAAAAATAAATATAGAAAATATATTCATTATATAAATATATTTATTAGAATTTTATAATTACAAGTATCTTTATATCATTATGTATATTAATATAATTATATATTAAATAAATATATTTATTTTTATTTTTAAAATACATTTATTATACCAAAGCAGCTTCGTCGTGGATTAGGATCCATGACGCCAAAATTTATTAAATAAAAACTAAAGGTACAAAAAATGAGGAAGAAATGTTCTAGAGGTGACAACCCCATAAAAAAGGAGTAAAAAATGTTTGGCATATACAGTAATTCTCACCTCTTCCTAGGTCGGCCCCGACCTCAATTTCCACCCCGAGGCACTGAGTGACGCCCTCTTTTCCATTGAATTGTCTGAAATTATGATGCTTCATCTTCTGTCTCTTCCACTAGATTTGAAGCCATATCTTTTGAAACCTGATTTTGTTCAACCTGAACAGCCTGTCCATCCTGGACCACCACCTCCTCCTGATACAGGAAATCTTTCTTATCAGCAGCCTGTTGTGGTATACTCTGGATATTCTCCACCTATTGTAGCTCTGTACCCTTAATTTCATCCTGTAGAGCCTCTTTTATGGTGGGTACAACTTCAGTGGATACATTATCAACACCTTAATCATGGGTCAATATCTTTATTAGAACCTTTCCAACAGTAGAATGTAGCAAATGACAATGATTTCGATTACTACAACCTGCACACTCAAGACACTCAATATTGAGCAAGTCAAATTCAGTTGTGTTAATAGATTCTAACATAGAAAAAAAATTAAAACCCGCTTTTTCCGGCCCTGGTGACCATTTTGTTGAAGTATGCAGTGAGATATCCTTGGAATCCTCATGAAATTTATCCAATGGGAGGATGAATCAGTATATACATCAGGTTCTAAATTAGGTTGTGCATTAATCTAGATGGCATTCGGCACCTCATCATGGAGAATAAGAGTTGCACCATCCTAAGTAGTAGGTTCAGATGGCACAATCTGGGAGAACGTTTTTGAAAAATCATGAACAGTATGGGAAAAACCTATAGTGGTCCCAATGCTCACAAGTGAGGAAACAACATCCTTGGCCACTAGAACCCCTTCAGTCTGATCAATAGAGGGAGCTTGTGACGTTCTGGACATCACCATCTAAAATCCATCAACATCAAGCTGTTTCAACTTTCCTTTACTTCTAGGAAAAGCCACTGCTATTAAAAATACATTTATTATAAATCTATAATTATCTAAATATTTATGAATTTATCTTTAAATATATGAATACTAATTTAATATATATATATATATATATATCCCTTATGGTACAGTTTAGTGGTTTCTTCCCCTTGGGGTCTTGATGAGGTCTCGAGTTTACGTCTCACTAAGTAAATTATTTAAATAAATTTATTATATTATTAAAATAGTAATATATATATATGACTTATTTTTATATATATAATTACTTTTTTTAATTTTTTTATTTATTAATATTAATTATAAATTTATAAATATATAAATATAGTAATTATAAAATTATAAATATATTTATTAATAAATATTTTTTAACAAATATTTTTTATCATTATTAATAGATATATAATCTTAAATAAATTCATTTTATAAATGGAAATATTTTTAATAATAAAATATGAGAATACCTTTAAAATAATGATATCATTTATAATTTTTATTAAATAAATATAAATTATTAAAAAATATGGATATATATTGAATTATTGATGAATACATATTGAAAGTAAAGAACTTAAATAATTATATATTAATAAATAATAGAAAAAGATCAAATTCGAAAAAAATATATTGAAATTGAAAAAAATCCCTAAATATAATAATATTAAAAAAAATAAATAAAATTGATAGATTGAAAATGAAATATCATTAATTTATCATGTTATAATGAAATTCTAAAATATTTTAAAATTAAAATAAATTAAATAAATATTTGTTGTTTTTGTTTCTATGTACGATTTCATTCATTACGTGAATCTTTGTGTGTGTTGTATAAAAAAAATTCATTATTTATATATATATATATAAATATATATGTACATGAAATAAATGTATGACATGGTGTTTTATATATGATAAATTTAAAAATGAATCAACATTAAAATTTAATAAGCCATTAATATGTTTTTAATTATGAAATTTGATTTCATTCCATATTTTTTTATTTAATATATATTATTTGTTAATATTTCTAATTAATACATATATATATATTATACTAATTATTTTTTAATAATAATTTTTTTGGTTAAAATATATTTAAATAACTTTTTAAATTTATTCATTTTTATCAATTTTATTTAATTATCAAAATATAATCATTTTATATATCTATATATAATATATACTATTTATTAATATTTTTAATCAAAATATATGTATATTATATTTATTATTTATTATCAACAATTATTTTATTAATAAAATGATTAAAATTTATCTTAATCTATTCATTTTTTTTAGTTATTTCATTTAGTTTATTTTACATATCTATGTATTTAATATATACTATATATAAATTTTTATAATTTTTATATTCCTATAATCAATTTATACATTTTTAAAAATAATTATTTAACTAATAAACATGTAAATATTTCTTTTTAATTTTTTAAATATTTTATTTTATTCGGTACTATAATCATCTCTAAAAAAGTTTTGAAAAAGTTTAAACATTATAATTGTTACAAATAAATCACTGATAAATGAAACACTTTATTGGTGCAAAAAATAAAGCACTGATATAGCGTACCCTTTTATGTGCTAAAAGAAAGTGCTGATAAACAGTTCCTTTTATTTGCATTTCTTTTAGCGCTGATAAATGCCAGCATTGATAAAAGCCACATTTATAATAGATGTATATCTAATTTTTAATGTTTTTTCCTATTCTACACCACCAATTTTGATAGGTATTCTGATTCTAGATTATTATGTAGCATTTTTCCCTAACACACAATTTTGTTAGGAAAGGATGGCTAACAACCGCTATTTCCCCACTCTCTTATCCTAGAATTATTATGAGTATCAATTTATGTGATTATCTTTCCCATATATGTCTATTGAGGGTTATGATGGATTATGGTTGTTTCAGAAACATCTATATCTAGATATAGTATTCAAAAGATAATTATCGGTATGTTGTGTTTAGGTTGTGATGGATTGAGGTATAACACATGATGTATTATCTATGATGTATCTCAGAAAAAACTCATTTACTGTATAGAGAATGTGTATGTTGATGATGCGATGCATATTATGCACGAAGTACATGATATGTTATAGTATTGCAAGTGTTTCTCGTTATCATTGATTATTTTGAGAGAGATGAATCATGATGTGATAGTTTGGGCTATATGAGAAAACATATAAGGAAATAGTAGTGGGGTAACTACCCTTTTATATTATATTTAATATTATGTTATTAGTTTTTATTTATTGTTTGTGTGGGACACAAGGTGAGGCTAGGAACATATAATAATAATTTACGTGATGAGTTATCTTAACATTTTCATTTTCTAGGAATTAGTATTCTCTCTTAAACATTTGAACAAGAGGCTTCAGGGATGATCGTATCATGAATACCTATAATTGTCAAGATACAAATATATAAACTATTTTTTTGGTTTGTGGTAGATAATTTTTTATCTATTTGGACATTATATGATTTTGGAATTATTTATGAGCTATTTGGGTTTTAGGGTTAATGTTTTGGATTTCATTGTTGGTACCTATAGTTTCGTTTACAATTTCATTAGTAGTTTGACTTTACATGAATGTTTAGTATCTCTAGTTATTTTTTTGTGAGAAAAAGTCTAGCTGATTTATTTTCTCTCACATTTTTCAAATTCATTGTAGAGGGTAATGCCTCCGATTTTTGTATATGATATACTCTTGATAATTGTTTCCAACCTATGTGCAATTGGAAGTTTGAATTAGGGCTTACTATATCCCATATATCATTAAAAATGTAGGATAGGTACCATTAGGTTGTCTTGTATGATTTTTTCAGCAGTTTAGGTTGATGGGTAGGAAGGATATTGGAGTTAGTCATTAGTGAGGAGTTCATGGGTTGTTAAGGAAATAGTTTTCCTTTAGTTTTTTATGTGATTTAAACATGGGAGACAAGCTGTTATATGTGGTTTTAGGTGTCCCTTTGATCATATGAATGGTCCCTAAAGTTTAATAGGCATTGTAAATGAACTAATACTGGTTATAGTGTTAAGAATTATGAATGTATCGTTCCTTATTCTTATTTTGACCTATATTTGAAATAGGAAAACCATGGTGTTAGGTTTAGAATTAATAAATTAATTTCAAATTTTCCATATTTTAGGATTAGGCATCCCAAATAATTTTATATTTTATTTCATTGGCTCAGGTCAACGTCTTTGTTTGGTTCATCATAATTACGTAAAATGGGATGTGACTGGGGATCATCATAGGGTAGAAGATAATAATATTGAAAATTAGTGGAGGGATCTTCAAAAAATTCAGTTCCAATATCTAATGAATTATGAGATATTTGGTTCATATTTACTGCTAGAGGACTATTTTGAGGATATGTAGATATCCTTCAGTTCCACACATTTTTGGAATGATCACTGGGTTTCATTTGTAGTGACTATGATTCGTGGGGAATCCAGGAAGTGTTGGTTCATATTCCTCTGGAATCATGAGTAGTTGACTCTCTAATGGGAGATGTTTTGAGACTATTTGTGAGATAAGTTTCTTTATTTGATATCTTTGGTGGTCAATTATTAGAATATGATTATCCTTCACTGTGGGAGCACCAAAATGCATGAATTTATGATATATTTGATGAAAAATCTCCGATATGATTCAAACATGTTTCATATGAGGTGGATTGTGAGATGAATTTTCACAAGGTTTTTCATATAGAGGGTAAGTGGTAGGATACAACGTTTATGATGCAGACATATCTCCAAGAACTAGTAGAGGAACAGGTTTGTGAGAAACATTTTCCAGGATCATATAATCCTGAGGGGGTTTTGGATCTTATACCAACAAATATGCCAATTGGGGTTCTTAATTAAATGGATTGAAGAGTTTTCAATTAGCCCAGGGTATGCAGCAACCCTCTTTATCTCATCTCTCCATGGGTGGTATCTCTCATATCCCTTTTATGATATTATATTTTTTATTATTTTAATGTGTGTGGTAGAAAATTGTTACTTTTCCTAACCATTCGAAGTATATAGTGTGTGGTTGGGGATCCACTTCAGGTTTCTTCATTGTAGCAGTTTCATGTGTGGCAGTTGCAGTAGAGTTCTCTAGATATTGATTGGTAGAGTAGAGATAGGGAAGTTAGTGGATAACAATGTTTTTTTCCTCTCCCTCAAAAAGATTTGTTATTTTATGTGGAGGTGGATTGCATCAGGGTAAATGAGGTCATAGAGATATTTATAGTTAGATTTATTCTTAAGATTTCCAAACACTATATTAGATTTCAATATTTTGAAGAATTATTTTATTGTTTTCTTCTTTGTTTCATGTTTTTTTGTAGTTACACACTCTTTATTAACACCATCCCAAGACTCTTCTTTAGATCGATTAAATTGATAGGTTTCTAGTGTTGTAGGTGTTTACTATGATAGTTCTAGGGTGAGATTATATATTTTTGTATGTAGTTATTATGGGATAGTGATGGGGAATAATGGATCTTCGGGATAAATCATATGATTATAGATATAGCCATAAAACATCATCCTCGACATTGATCGGATGTATTCTACATAGGATAAAATAGATTAAATTAGAAGAAAGATTACATTGTATGATTCTAGGAGAGGTTTCCCGCATTATGGTGGAGAGAGACAATTGGATAGGTCTTATGAGTATAGTGTCCTTTTCTACATTGACATCCAATTTTGATGCTGAGTTTTTTGGAGGTTTATCAACCATGTATTACATTATAGTGGAATAGTATCCTGATATTTTTTAAGGAGGTTGTTTATAAATACCCTATATGAGATACTGAGTTTCAGGTAGAGTTATTTTTGGGAGACATTATAAAATTAAAATTTATATATAAGATGACTTATTTTTAGTTACAAAAGCTATATATATTGATCAATGATCTTTTATAGTTATGTTTTCTTTTCAAGAGCATGTCACATTGGGGTAACAAAAGATTTTTACAAGGATCGATTATAGTAGTGTGTAGCTATATTTCAATTATCCAAAATTGAATAAGAAGATATTAATGAACTATTTTCCACTTCAATATATTGATGATTTATTTCATCACATAAATTGATTTAGTTGGTTCTCAATGATCTATCTAAGACTAAGATGTTATAATATTCATGTGAAAGATGATGATATTCTAAAGGCATGTTTTTAATTCTTTTATGGGAATTATGAGTTCATTTTAATGACATTTGTGGGAAAATTTCTTCCGATGTGTTCATGGGATTGATTAATGTTGTGTTATAAGGGATTCTAGATTGGTTCAGGATTATTTTCATCAATGAAATACATGCACACTCAATTATAGAGGAGGGGGAAAAAGAACTTCTATGGGTAGTTTGGGTAGTTCATCATCATCAGTAGTTGTTAGTGAAGTAGTTCATATGTTTTAACATCATGAAGATTATTTGTTGTGGAATGTTATATCCTAGAAATGAGTAGTATTGGATCCTTCAAAGATAAGAATGGATGTTTCATAGGTAGAACCCAAAACCATTTTATAGGTTTCAAGTTTACATAGTATTATTGTCTATTAAAATATTTTAATACATGATTTCTCATTGATTGGGACTCCTATAATAGACTTTACTAGGATTGTTTGTAAGTTATTTTGGACCGAACAATGCAATACTGATTTTTGAGTAACAATAGGAGAAGTTGGTTAGTGCTCTTATTCGTTATTTGGTAGAAAAGGGAGTTTAGTTTGATGAATTCTGGGATGTTTCACATCTTTTTTATTGTAGTTTCCTACAGCTGTATAGAGCTGTCATTTTTTTAGGGTCGAATGATTTGTTAGGTTCTACTGAGAGCGATAGTCATGTAAAGACATGAACCAACACTTATGTGACCAACATACATAAATTGTATGTTAATTATAAAATAAATTAATCAAATACAACACATTTAATACATATTAAAAAAATTTACATATCTAGGTTTAGGATAATTAGAAAAACTGGAATATTTTTTCAAATTTGTACAAAAGGAGTGGAAATAAAATACCTAATCTACATCACATTTGCTAACTATTTATCAAAGCCTCATTAAAAATAACATCTATATGACATAAGAAAAAAATTTCAAAATAAAATAAACGTGTTAATATTCATTGTAATGGGTTTTATAAATGATTAGTGGAAAATAACTTGTAAAATACCATTATAAAATATATTATTTCTTTAAAAATAATTATTCTTGAAAATCATTTAAAAGTAATGCAATAATTCTTGAAAAACAGTAATCAAATATTAAAAACAAAACCATGTGGCTGGTTGAAACATTAAATATTGTCTTGCTTATCCACATTCATGAGGGACTGGTTCACACTCCACACCCTATCACGCTTACCATGTCAAAGTTAAAATTTTTATAAAAAAATTTCTATTATTCTCTGCATATATATGTAATTTTCACTTGAGTTTTTCATTGAAAATGTAATGATACATTAAATACATATACACTTATATTCATATATAAATATGTAATTGTAATCTAACTTAGAAATCAAATGTGATATTTCTAAAAACCAAATCTCATGACATAATCATTTCCATGGAATATTTAAAAAAATTACATCTATATTTTCATACTTTCTTTTTTCAACACGTGAAATACAATAAAAGGATATGTTTTATCATCTAAAACCCATACCTGAATAATATAACAAAACATATATACTTAATTTATTTTATGGATGATATAATGGCAAATATTTATAATTTTTTCACATATAATAATTGAAATTAGAAATTTTCAATAACATTAATAAGAAATCCTTAAAATGTATGTAAAATTATAAAAGAAGCATTTTAAATAAATTAACTTAAAACATAGAGAAATCCATGAACATAATAATTTCGGAAGTTAGCCTAGAAGGTTAAATTAAAATCAAGAATTTAATAAGAATATACGAAATGTTAATTTTATGCATAACACATGTCCATGACCATATGAAAATGCGAAGTCAATAATTACAATTAACATAATAATATGAAATTATTAGTTTTCTATGAACACTCTTTTATAATTAAAAATTTTTAATAGTGTAATATTTAGAAGTTAATAAAATATTAACAATAATATTGTTATTTTACATATCTTTTTAACAAATTATCCATAAATTATTATTTTCTAAATCAAAAATAGAATATCATAGGTAATTTGAAATATTCCATGAATTGAAAAAATATTCTCTATAAAAATTAAGAATACAAATCCTTGTTCATAAAATAAAATATTATAACATAGAAAATCATAAGATGGTTTGTAATAATAATTATCTTAATTACATATTAAATAATAAATATGAAAATCATATTATCATATAATTAAAAAAACAAATATTTCATATATTTAAATATATATATATATTATGTTTTTTGAATTAAACGAGAATTGAAGGCCTTGATGGAATTGATATTAATTCAAATAGAACATATTTTTGATTATTAAATACACATCTCTTGGAATTGATAATCAATAAATAATTTAGATAAAAAAAATATAAAAATAAATTAAAAATTATGAATTAAATAAAGTGATCACTTAAATAAATATTTATTGGAAGATCACTTAAAAAAGTAAAAAATAATAAACTACAATTGAAAATATGGCATCGTTGAATTACTTGAAATATATATATTTATGAGTATAATAATTGATTTAAAATCAATCATAGAATTAATAATTTTTAAAAATAAATAGATTTTCAATAAAAACATCCACGTATTTGATTTGCAGACAAGATGAAAACCATTTATTGCATTGGACACCCATATCATCCTCTCTAGACATGAAAAATGGTTTTCCAAATTCATTTGAATACTAATATAATTATTTTATAGAAATGAATTTTACAATTTATTCAATGAATAATATATATATAATTGTACCAACATAGGGATGATAAAATTTTGGTAGTCACCAAAACACAGTAGCTTGGTGTGAAAATGTAGAGAGAAAAGAAAAATATGCACAAAAAAATTAACAGAATAAAATAAAATAACAACAACCAGACATCTGAATTGATGTTGGCGGACCAAAATAGAAACACTATTTATTGTCTTAAATTACACCAGAAAACTTGAAACATGCCATAATAAACTAGAAAAATGATAATAATCAAGTGATAAAACATAGTAATACATCAACCATCATGATTTACTCAAAATACGTTCAGTAATTTAAAAATTAAAATAGGGAAACAAGTACCACAATGATGATCTGAAACCCTTATTTGATTCATAGATCTAGAGTTCAACCATATTCTTGTCACACTGGTCGAACCCCAGCATCGCTCGACCCCCTTATTCTGGAATCCAAAACCCTAACAGATCTCATGACCGGATGATGTCACATAATTCATCTATGTCGACAATTGATCCTTCCTTGGCCGAATCCGAATATGGATCTCCAGTTGAATGCCACAAAGACTACTCATCTTTTCATGGTGTGACATAGACAACCCATAGATCCTGATTCTCTATGAAGCTCTTCTATGTGTCCTGGAGATCCCCAAATGGCCCCTTCTAAAAACAAACAATCAGTGGGATTCTATTCAATATTTTGATTTTTATTCATTTTTTATTCATTTTTTAAATGATTATTTCTTTTTTTTAACCCACTTATATTTTTCACTTTTTGATCATTTATAATTAATTTTTGTATAAATAAGAAATAAATAATCATATAAACATTTTTTTATTTATAAGAAATTTAATATCTCTTTTTTTTATAAAAATTATAAATATAAAATATGACTCTTAATTTTATAATATAAATTTTAAATAACATATATATACATATATAATGATTAATTTATATATTTTTTCAGATACATAAATATTATTTTTCATGTAAGAACCAAAAATATTATAAGTGTATTTGAATTTCATATTTTTATTAGTTTATAATTATAAATCATCAAAATGTTATTTTCATGATTATATTTTTTTGTAAATTTAAATGTAAATCAGTACATATCATTGAATAATGACACCCATATTATTTTCAAATATTATTTATTAATAGATACATATATATATATAATTCAAAAATACAAAAAACCATAACATTATTTGTTATTAATTTATATGTTCATTAAACTTTTTATGTATCTCTAATTACATTATATAGTAAAAAACATTATTCTTTGAAAATATATAATGTTTATATATATATTTGGTATTTTATAAAATTATATATATATTAATATTAAATTTTATAAAAATTTAATTTTATAGAATTCACATATTAGCATATGATATGTTCCATTCTCCATCCCACTAAAAATAATTTACCCTCAAAATTCATTCTTAATACAAAAACATTTCTGAATTTTCATCTTCAGAATTAAGAAATATTGTGAATACAAAAATTCTATACTCTACCTCTTAGATGAAAACATCTAATCTATAATATGTTTTAGACTCTTTCAAAATTATCTAGTGTAATTAAAAGAACACGCACTTTAAGGCTCAACACGTATAAAGGATATTTATTTTTTATAAATAAAACTAAACATATACACTATACTTAATAAATACTAGAAACATTTATTTTCTAGGTTATGGATAATTATAAAAAGATTACATTTTTATCACAACTATAATAATTGAATGAAAATAAAATATCTAATCTACTTCACATATGCAAACTATTTCTCAAAGCCGCTTGACTTAAAACTTTTATTTAAGAAGTAAAAATAATTCTTAAATAAGGGATATGAGTAAAATTACATTTTATGGTTTTTTAAATTGTTAGGGAAAAATACCTCATAAAATATGATTATAAAATATTTTAATACGTTTAAAATTATTATACTTGAAAATGATATAAAAATAGTCTAGTTATTCTTGGAAACATTAATAATTATATTAAAAAACAATATAACTAGTTGAAAAACTGAAGGATTTTTGGGCTTACCCACATTCTTGAGGGACATGTTCACTCCCCACTCACTATCATGTTTACCATGTCCGTGTACCAATTATTAGAAAATAATTTTTATTTATCCTTACAAATATATATGTAATTTTCAGTGGTGTTTTTATTTAAAAACATATTTATTCATTAAATAAATATATATATATATATATATATATATATATATTACAATGTATAATACATAATGATCATGGAATTAAATTGTGAGATTTAGTTCAAAAAATACTCATGACATATTCCTTTTCATGGACTGTTAAAAATAAATAACATCCATGTATTAATACATACATTTTTCAACTCATGAAATGAATTAAAATGATAAATTTTAAAATACTAATTAGTAATTTTATAATCAAATTAATAAATAATCATAATCTTGATCAAGAAATTATAAAATAATCATTTTAAATAATACATTTAATAAATATTGAAATACATGTATAAAAAATTTTCAAAATTATGATTTAATGTTTAATTTAAATCATGAATTTATTATAAATATATGGAATATAGATGTTATGCATAATGTATGGTGATGACTAAAATAAAATTTGATGTCTTTAATTTCAATTCATATAACATAATGACAAGCATATTTTTATATTTGCATTCTTTTTATAAATAAAAATTTTACATATAGTAATATTTAGAAGATGATACAATATTAATATTATTATTATTATATTACCTATTGTTTTTTTCAAGTTAGGCATAAAATTTTATTTTCCAAATAGAAAACACAATTTCATTGATAATTTTTAATATTACGTGAACATTAAAATAGTCTCCCAAATAATTGAGAATATAAATCCCCATTCATAAAAAAATATCATAAAACATAAAATCATAAGATTATTTCTTATCAATATTAAATTCATTCCAAATTAAAATACAAATATGAAAATATCTGGATCAAAGAATTCAAAAATAAATATGTCAAATATATATATATATATATTATGTTTTATGAATTAAACATGCATTTATTGCATGAATGGAATTGACAATAATTCAATTAGAACATAATTTTGATAAATATATACACCTCCTATACACCTTATTATCAAAACATAATTTATATAAAATATATATTAACATAAATACCAAACATTAAGTTTAATTAATTGATCTCTCATATAAATAGTAATTATAAGATCAATTAATTAAGAAATAAAAATTAAACTATAATTGAAAAAATATCATGTTTGAAGAAATTGAAATATATATATAGATATATAACTGGATTAATGGTTTTGAAATCACACATTGATTTATTATTTTTTTAAAATAAATAGATTTTAATATCAAAACACTGTCTTAATTGATTTGAAGACATGTATAAAACCATATACTACTTCATCAGGGACCAATGAACACCCTGAGAGGGGAAGCGTGAATCAGGGGCCAACTGTTTCTTACTAATATGAAAGATCATGTTCCCATGTTGGTAGGAACATGTTAATAATATTTAATGGTAATGAATTGGAATTAAATCATTCACACATAGTAAGACAACACATAAATTTTTACATGGTCTATCACTCTGGGATCATCCAAAGATCATATACCAATAAATACTCAGTCATACATAAATCAATTTATTTTTATTATACGTGAAATACATAATTTTTTAAACAGACATGCAGATCCAGCTGCACTACCATTACAATTATTTTAGGATAGCTCCATGCGTCCCTCGAATCACTTCATTTGAATCCCCCAAGGTCAATACTTTGAGATATTTCTAACTGATTTTATCGACATTAAGGTCACTTCAATATTATTAAATTAAAACTTTTTCCCCTTAACTATCACAAGACTCTCTTGTATCGTTTCCCTCATTTTTTCTCATTAAAAGCCATGTAAACTTAAAAATCATTTACAATACTGACTTCCCTGATGATCCTTCACAAATCTCACTCCTTCAATAAGCACCCCATACTTCACGGAAGACACTACCTTTGCGAAGCACCTTTATCATCATGGAACAAAGTACCTTCAAAAAGAACATCTTTCTTCATGGAAGAGTCATCCGTTGTGATTCTCACTGATTCAATGTAGAATATCCCAACACCGTGAACCACATTTTCCTTAAAATCATTGGCATCAGTCCACTCATTACAAGTCTATTTATTATGGCCATGATTGCATATTGTACATTTTATGGACCTCCCATAACTTCATGAATTTATATTGATTTGAAATTTACTTTGGACAATTAATTAGGGGTGAAGAGGGGTATCCTCTTATTTATAGTATTGGAAGATTGTGAAGCTTCACTGTCACCATCTCATTTTCAAGATCCATCAAAAAAATCTTCAAATAGAACATCCATTCGTGATGTTCCATTAGATTTTATATTTTCATGATGCTTTATTTAAAACCATCATGCTTCCATTATGATGCAATTATCGTAATCACGAGGATCACTGTTACCGACCCGTATTCTCCATTTCTCTATTGTTCGTGATGCTCATCTTAATTACAGAGCACACCATCAGAATTCATTAATAATTCCTGAAACAATGTTAGTAAACCCCTCTCTACAAAATTCATTCACTTAACAATTTTCATATTACCTTAAAGAAAATAATTTTTTCAGTCATATCCGTCCTCTAAATATCGGACCCCAAAATTTGGGCAAACGCTGGGAATAAACGCCACCATCAATACTATTATCAGCTTAAACTATAAGATCACTAACCTCGAAATCTCGCTGATCATCCATGTGAGGATTTAAAATAAACAAAAACCATTATGCATTTCCAGTAAAGAACATCCTTGGTTCTAGCATTTAAGACACCAGCTGTTGTTCTCAAGATAGAAATATAGGTTTTCAAAATTGATTTTCTTACTAATATAAGTATTTCATTCCCATTAACTATAATATTTATTCAGTAAAAAATATATATTAAGCATCCAAAAAATATGGATCATAAATTATTCTTAGTCCCCAAAATAATGAATATGGGGGTGCATATGTAGAAAGAATTGAAAAATAGCCACAAAACATTTAAAAAACAAACCATGTACAACCTCAAATCTCAATTGACATTTCTATAAAAAAATAAATAATCTGTTCATGGTATAAAATAAAACCATAATAAAATGGACTATAGTAAATAGGTAAAATGATAATAATTGATAGAGTATATAATGGAAGACAACATACATAACAGTTTTCTCAAAAGTGTTATGGACCTATAAAAATTTAAATGGAAAACACCTACCTTGAAAAAGATCCAAAACCCATATTGGATTATCATATCATGATTTCGACCTTTGTCTCAGCACTTTTTTCAATCCCCTATATTGATCATTCCACTTCAACCTAAAACTGAAACCCTAACAGAGATTGAGAGACAATGATATCACACAGATCATTTTTTTTCTGCAACTGGTCTATGCCAGGTCAAATCTAAAGAAGGATCTATTGTCGAACACTCCTTAGACTCCACACCCATTATTTGAACAATGACTATTACCCTCAAACAATGGATTCCACTCGAATCCCTTCTGCAAAACTTGGAGATCCTTGAATGGCCCCCCTACTCGAAATAAACTATCATTGGGATCCCGATTTTTTATTTCATTTTTCAATTTCATTTTTTTTTCATTATCATTTTTTAAAAATCTATATTTATCCTTTTTTTATATATTTATATTCATCATTTTTTTGATTATTTTTCATTATTTTATTTTATAAAACTTATAAATAATCAAATAAATCATGTTTTATATATGTAAACAAATTAAAAATAATTTTTTACAACATTATAAAATTTGATTAATATTAATCATTTTTTAAATAAATTTTAATTAATATATTTATAATGATTATTTCATATATATATATATATTATTCAAAAACAAAAATATTAATTTTTTGTAACAACCAAAAATATTATAAGATTATTAGAAATTTGAAATTTCAATTGGTTAAAATTATAAATCATAAAAATATTTCATGATTCATTTTTTCTTATAAATTTAAATGTTATAAAGTACATAACATTGATTAACGAAAACCATTTTATTATCAAACATAATATATATATATAAATAAATTTAAAAAGAAATAATATCAAATATTGTTAAATTATATGTTCATAGAAGTAGTTATGTATCTTCAGTTTTAGTATTTACTATAAAAATTTATTCTATTAAAATATAAACATTGTGAATATAAGTATATATAGTATTGTTATATAATTTTAAAAAAAATATATATTAATCATAAATTATATTCACAATTAATATTAAGCAACTCTTTTATTATCATAATGGATGTTACAGTGTGGGTGGGGGAATTAGTGCACCCTTATATTATAAATCATTCTAATTCTAAATTCAAACACATGAACATGTTACAATTCTTGATCCACATAATTATTTCTCAAAGTGTCAACTTCTTATATTTAAATAATGAATATGGAGTATCACATAATATTTATAGGGATTAGGGTAAAATATAACTCATTTCACTTTTGATTAGACACTCTAATATGTATTTTTTACTACTATTATATGTGACAGATATGATCAGACAGAATAGTTATAATCTCTCTGAAATTGGTGAGACACCCCAAATAGCTCTTACTATATTATTGGTTAGACATCAAAATCCCAATCATCCATTAGCAGTTAGGAAGCCCAAAAATATTCATCTACTCCATTAATGATCTTGATCTAGAATGAAATTCTTCATCAGATAATCTACTTCCACTAAAAAGTTTGATACCCCGTGTACATTATTCATCATGGTCTTCAATAGATGCCATTAACAATATTGTTGACCTTTAAACACCATTATGATCCTTAGCAGCATCCAATGAGTATCATCTCCACTATTCTAGAAACACTAAATAACTTTTTGGCACAAAGATTTAGTGGGCTTCTCAAAAAACTACATCAAAAATAGATATAAGGTCTCCCATAGTATTTTCCCTCACTATATCCATCATAATAATGTACAAATTTATCCACAAAAAATATTTTCTATGAGATTAATTATTAATTGTGTTTTTTAAATAAAAAATTTATTCATTCAATGAAATATAAATAACTCAAAACTCATTGGTATTATATTTCGGCTATTATATACCCTATAATATGTGAGTATTATATTTTATGTAAGATAATTAAATTACATGATGGTTATGTGGGTATTATTCATTAAATCTTTATTACTATAGTAAAATAATATACCCATTGATTCTCATCATGTGGTATCCTAAATGATAGAAAATTATTAATATTTCACATGAATTAATATGTACATTTTTATTTCATCACATGGTTTAAAAATAATATCATAACACATTCTTTAATACATGTATTAGTATGAAAAATGATTCTTTATACATCAAATTCATTTACGAATACACATGGACTGACTTATTATGTGGTCTCATTTAAATTAAAACAAAGAATATATTTTCTATATTAAGTATTTTTCACATTCAATGTATGTACATGCAAGGTAAAATGCATGTATTAGTTATTTTAATCACAAATTTCAATTAATACTGAATCTATACTGAGAGAAAACTATGGTCTAGTTCCTTAAAATTCTTCATGGTATTTTACGTGTTCATGGATTTAACAAATGCCTTGGTGCTTTAATTTTATATTGTTTGTGATCTCATCTCAGTATAATAATGGATAATACCACTCTGATCAGGGATCTATCAATAATAACAATTTTATAACTATTCCTTTCATTAAATTTAATGATATCGAGATTACAATTAAAAAATGAAAAAATTATTTTAACACCACCATACTAAGTCAATTTATTCTAGAAATTTTTTGGATTACATTAATTATCTCTTCTTAGATTACTTTAAATATATTTAATATTTCTTTTTCTATTTTTTAAATTTATTTGAAAATTACTACATCAACATTGTGAGAGCATTTATGGTAATTAGTTATTTAGTAAAAGTTAATAAATAAATTTCTATGAAGTATATAAATATTTTGGATTTCATAATACTATTTTTAGTTGAAAAAATTCTACATATTTCCCTATATTAAAAATATTCCAGCTATTGAAAATAGAACAATGAAATATTTTATTTTTGATTAAATAAAATAATATAAAGGTCATAGTCTCATAAAAATGGCTATTAATAGCCATAAAATGAATCATGTATTATTATGGTCTATATGGAGTCATCCAATAAAATTAATTCAAGAGATAGGGTAATGTTAAAAATTATTTCAATTTATTTTTAACCGTTATTTCCCCAATTCATCTTTACCATGGTAATATAATCACTATAATTACTATTAATAATGACCAAAAAGTATAATATTTATCATATTTTTACCAAATTGCTCTGCATATAGAATGAGTTTTTTAATATCAGAGTCACTAAAATTGCAGTATATAAATTAAATTTAATCGTACAAAACAGAAAGAAAAAAAGGTTTTCTTAAAAAATGTATTTTTCAAACAAAAAATGTTCTTTTACCAAAATATGGTTCAATTAAGTTTAAAATGTAATTAATTAGAATATATATAACAAATTTTTACTTAATATAATTTGGGGTAATATTCGTGTTATAATAGTAGAATTTAATAAAATGAAAATAGAAGTTTTATAAAAATTGATATTTATCAGTCATCACTGAAAAATTAATATTTTTAAAGAAGTTTCATAAAATCATAATATAATTTTTAAATTTTAAATTAATATATTATGTTCATTTTATGAAGTAAATTTTCAAATAGATTTAGAAATTAATTCTATCATTTTCTCAGAAATATAAAAAATGTATTTTTTTCGGTAAACATGTTTTGGAAGAATAAAAAAACATTACATAAAACTGATTGAAGATTTAGTAAGTATCAATAAAATAATATATAATGAAAATATACATATCTATACATATATGATAATGTAGTTAATATTCTTCATAAAAATACATTTAATGAATAGTTTTATAAAAATCGTATTATATCATGGTTCATTTATTCTCTTTGTTGCAAGACATGCAATTTGTTAAATATACTTTTTTTGTCTAAAAATAGAGATGATGAAATTTTATTTATTTATCTCCATGGATAATAATGATACTAACCATAAATAAGAATAAATTATATTAATGAAAATAATTATTTTCTATTTTTTTGGTCAAATGTTTTTATACAATGAACATTTTTTGCCTCTTCTTCTTCTAAATATTGTGATATCTAGGTTTATGCTATTTTAATCACATTTTTTCATTTATTAAATTCTATAATGATTTTCAAGGTGTTAATACTTTATGGTTAAAATAATAAATAGTTATGTTTAATTGTTAATTTTGTTAATTGATGGAAATCAATGTGATGCTTGAATAACATTTTAGGTATCTTTTATTTTTTATAGCTTATACCTTCTGATACCTAGGGCTATAACCAACAATTAATTAATTAGTCTATTCAAGATGGTAAAAAAATCTCTTCAGACATAATTTTTTTTAGTTGAGTGAGGTTGTATTATTTTATAGTATCATAATCTTATTTCATGGTCAGGATTCCATGTTGATTGTTTTATGTATTCATACATCCTTGTGTGTTTACGCTAGATGTGACTATTGTGATGTGATGTGATGTGCGCCAAGGATGTAGGAATATTTTTCAAGACATGGGTATAGAGGCATAGGTTTTTAGAAATATTTGGCTCCAAATATGGGATATGGATTTTGGTATACATGGTGGGGTCGGTGATGGTAACAGGATTAATAGAATAGGTCGAAGTTGGGATTCCCTATTGTTTATTATGGGGAAAATAACCCTATTTCTGAATATTGTATCTTATTTAAATGAAATAAACATGGGTTCATTTTATTATATTTTCATCCCCACTACTTGATGGAATTGGTTTTACAAGGTCTATAAATAATTTATGGTATATTAAGACAATCCCTAGAGTTCATGGAACTGGGGAACTAATGATACATAATGATTTTATCCATAATCTTACAAGTATGATTCAATGTTGAATAATGAAAATCGCTATGAAGTGTGCTAGAGGATGGTTTATGACAAGAGTAAATGGATTTTGCTATATATTTAATGTATTTATAAAATGTTTAATATAAATAATTAAATTATTGAATTTTGATATTTTTGTGTTCATATATGATTTTACTCCTTAATAGTGATAGTCGGTGGTTTGAACAGTGATAATTTCAATTCAGGTTAATTCTAGTTAATTCCTCCTAGTATGGTATTTCAACTACATGTGTCATGTATGGAATGTTAATTAATAAACTACACCACCCACATTGATGTGTTTCTTATCACAAGTGTACATTGGAGGGTGTTTTCCCCAATACACATGTTAGTGAAGATTGGAGATATTGCAACCCTATATTTACATACTTACTTTCCGATGTAGTTTCATTGTATTTTTCCATAATGGTTATGTTTTGTTGACCCTATTTTTCATCCATTGCTATTATATCATTTAAAGAATAAAAAATACAATAGTGTTAAAAAACAATGATGCAATCATTTAGTGTCTTTGGAAAATTAGGACCAAACATCAAATTTAAATAAAAAGAAAAAACATTATTTAATTCCATATTCTGTAGAATCTTAGTGACCTCATATACTCTATAGTATATGAAGTCACATAAGGATATACATCAGTGAAAGGGGTGTTCTAAAATCTTATTAAGTGGATGGATAAGAACATGAAACAATATATCATGGGTGAGAATACTCATCATCATCATAAAATAATCATGTGATGATAATAATAATCATGATAGGAATCATTAGGTGAAGGCAGGGAATGTTTAAATGTATAAAAATGAAACATCAATTCCTAGTGGTCAAATACCACATACAGTTGTAAACAAAACAAGCATCATGTTCATCCATAACAGATGTGCATACCCATAACATCGTCCTTACAGAAAAATATAGCATCATGTTCATGAATATAGCACATTATAAAATGAGATACATCAAAATACTCCTTGAATTGTTTTTCTATATAATACTGGGTGCACCTGTCATATCATAAAATTTACCTAATCATGAGTGCCACAAATAATGTATTACAATATTTGTCATAAAATAACACATGTAATGGAAACTAGTTTCCTATGAATTTTTTAAAGCATACATTCATGAATATACTTTGGTGTCCCCAAAATAAAAATCAAATAACTTAATTTGTATAATAACCATCAACATTGAGTGAACATTAAACAATCTCAATAAATTAAAAGTTGCGCCATTAGAAAGAAAAGATCTTTTGGTATATTCTTTTATTTTTTATTAAATAATATTAGAAATATTAATATCAATGAAAATTAAAGGAAAAAAAAGAAATTATATTTTAGGAATATTAAATAACATCCACACTGAAAATTTCCATGAATGACGAATAACCAAAAGAAAGGAATGTTTGCTCCGGAATCCCCTTACGTTATGTCCAAATGATTTATTCACATTAATATCCTACATAATCAAATTAGATTCCTTAATTAATAAATACCAATCGAATTATATATGAATTTTATTTTATTTTATTTTATTATGTTCCTTTATGGCCATTATGAGGAATTATAGAGTTGAATTTCGTCGTTATAATAGTATTTGTTTCTTCGATTCCATGATTAGTTTGTTTGTATACATGAAAGGAAGGTCATGTAAAATGGGGATAACTATATATAATTAATGTTATATTTTATTAATTAAAATAAAAAAATTAATTGGTCATATACATTATTTTTATTCAAGATATTAGAATAATTCAATAGATAAAATGTTAATTATAATCATTTAGATAATGTTTGATGTTTTCGAACACAAAAAAATCATTTTGGTTTATTGTTTAATATTATCAACATTTTATAGTTATAGAAAATAAAAAAAGATATTAAATAAATTTTAAAATAAATTTCAACCATTATAATGGATTTTTAACTAGCCTTCATGGTTGTAAAGGAAAATGAAAACTTTTTATCCTCAGAGGATATTAATCGACACCTCATGGTGGATGTTTTCATTTTTAGAATAAAAGAGAGAGGAGAAGAGTTTTGATGATGTAATATTATCTTAACTTAATAAAATTATAGTATATATAATATATTGGATATTTCATTCTACGTGGATGATTGGAGGGGATGATAGAATAATAAATGAATGAACATGAAAATAAAATAAAATAAAACAGAAGTGGATTTTACCTCTTGAACTACATCTCCTAGAGAATCTTATTTGGGAAATTAAATATTGACATTTATTGATACCAAATGTTTTTTGACGTGTAGAAAGTTCTTGTTAATAGTATTGGGGAGAAATTGGCCACGTTTTAAGTATTTGGGATGTGAGGAGAAGGGTTGGTGATAGGTGGAAATTATAGTGGGAGGTTATGTGTGTTGTTTTATTTTATTCGTTATTTTTTTAGTTCATCTCAAGACATTGAATTGTTTTTGTTACCATTAATAATTATAGTAATGGGTGAATGATTTTTCTAGATTATGGTATTACCTCATCCATGCATCATCTATTACTAAATAAATCTTGTAATTTCTAAATAATATAAACTACAATATTTCAATATTCATCAATAATTCAATTATTTCAAAAAAAATAACATAATTTCACACAAACCAATTTTTAATGAGTAGAATTAAAAATTAAAATACATTTTATAACAATAATATTATAAAGTTGATGAATTTAATTTTTATTTGAAATCATCATTTATTCAAAAAATACTATTTTTACAATTATAACTTATTTTATGAAACCTTGAAAAATTAATTAATCTCCTATAAAATAATTATATAATAATAATAAAACAAAATATTATTTTATGAATATATTTTATGAAAATAATTTTTCTTTTAAATCAATAATTGAATTATAATATATTAAATAAAGAATAATGTTTTATAAAAATACCAGCGCATAATTTATCATTTTGAAAACTTTTATTTACATATACTATAATATAATTATATCATATTTTTATTTATAAGATGGATAAATATTAATCAGTCTTTAATAGGTGATGTTACTAGTTTAATGTTTGGGTTATTATTGTTAAGGTTCACAGTACTATTCTAAAGTTCATATTTATATTCCATTGATATTTGTTCCTTAAATTATTTAAATACTTCTTATTTCATTAATTCATTATTTGTAATGATTTCATTGTTTTTATAAGTGATTTTATGTGATTGATATTATATGAAATAATTATAATAATATTAATTGCATTGAAAGAATTCTAGCTCGTTATATTCTTCCCCCCTTTTGATAACTTTCCCTCAAAATTTCATCTTACAAAAAAAGGTGTGTGTATTTCGCTATCATATCATACACTGGTTCTCATGTTTTCTCTTAGTATTTATGTTTCATCTATATTACTTTTACCCTGTTTATATTCATAATGAATATTATATTATATCTTCTTTAAAATATCTTCACTAGCTGACCCTCGTAAGAGAAATCAATTTATCATTGTACTACCTCTTGATTCAGTATATTTGAGGGATCTAGTATGTACTTCCTCGATATTGATACATGGAATAGATCGTGTACTTGAGATTTGGTTGGTGGATGTTATATTTAATAGGACACACCTTATATATGATTAAGAATTTATAAGGGTCCAATTTACTTGAGTCTCTAATTTAAATTATCCAAAATATCATGATCCTCTTCTATAGAGATATGTGGAGGAATACCATATCTCCAACATTCAAATCTTGGTCTTATCGACGATTGTCTACACAGATCTTCTATCAAAATTGGGATGCCTTGATGTGCTGCTAAATGGTTTTCTACTTATATATCATTTCATCTACAATTTCATGTACTAGAAGACTAAGTTCACCGACATCATCCCAGCATGCCATTTTTTTCACGTTTTCCCATAAAGGGATTTATATGGAGCTGTTTGGATGTTCATGTGGAAACAATTGTTATTAGAAAACTCATCAAGTAGAAGATGTTGGTCCCAACCTCCTTTCAAGTCCATATAACATTCTCAAAACATGTATTCTAGTGTTTTAATAGTTTATATTGATTAGGCATTAGTTTGACGATTATAATCCATAATGATGTTCAGCTAAGTGTTTAGAACATGTTTGAGACTTTTTTAGAAGTTGGAATTTAATCTAGGTTCTCGATAAGTTACAATTGATATTTAAACTCCATGGATCCTTACAACTTATCTAATTTAGATCACTAAATTTTTAAAAAGTGGGAAGTTCTCTCAAATTATGATAAATTGATCATTATTATTGAGATCATCTAAAAAATGCATATTTCATTTGTTCCACTTGATGAATTCAGATGTCCAGTGACTATGTGCATGGTGATGTTTTCCCATTTTTATGTTGGTACGGTAATTTTTGAAACATCCCCTTATACATTTTCCATTCATCCTTTACTTGTTAACATACATGCACTTTGATTTATATTCAATGATCTCCCTATTAATAATGTCCTACCAATACTTCACTCAGGTATCATGATATATCTTTTTTCACCCTAGGTGAATAGATAATATTTTGATATCTGAGTCACTCAAAAGGACTTAATTTAACTCTATATTGGTTGGTGCACCTAGTAACAACCCACATCTTATAACTCCTTCTCTAAAATTTTTGAAATCTGAAGATGTCCCCTTTGTCATGGCTTCCACCTATTGAATTTCCACATCATTTATTTGAGAAATATTTATTTTATATATGATGCGTATTTGAGAAATATATTGAGAAAGTATTTATTATGTTCTCTCCATAGTGATTCCATGTCCATCCTTTGAAAATAAAATGTGATTTGATCCTTCTCAATAGTCATCACTGACAATGTTATAAGATCCTTTCTATATAGAAAATCCACTACATTATTCTCTTTTCTAATATGGTTGTGGACTTGACTGTCAAAATCATTGTTGATAAAATTTCATCTTCATAGGAGAAAATTTATTTTCTTCAATATGAATATATATTTTAGGATCTTATGATTAGTATATATATCACATTTCTCCTCATAGAGATAATTCCATCTGATTTTCAATGTGATGACCACAACTACAAAATCTTGATCATGTGTGGGATAGTCTTGATAAAATATTTTCAACTTTAACGAGGCATAGTATATCAAATTATCATTTTCACCAATACATATCCTAATCCCTTATGTAAATAATTTATATATGCCAAAAAGAGTTTCCCACATTTTGACATTTTTTGTACTTGGGCAGTGATAAGCATATTCATTAAATCATTGAAGTTGTCTTTGCATTGACGGGTCTAGAAAATATTTTATCCCTTATAATTTATACTTTTTAGTTGGTTTTAAAATCATGTTATTTTCTATAAAAACCACTGGTACTTCCCATTTAGACCATGGAAACTATGGATCTCTTTTACTAATTTTGGCCAATTCCACTCTTTAATTTCTATTTTCTTATATGGGACCACATATATTCCATTGTTGGTGATGAAATGACCATTGAGTGATACATTATTCATCTAGAACTCACGTTTTCTATATATTTCATAATCTTTCTCCCATTTCAATATATTTTTCAAAGTATTCATATGGTCCTCATGTTTCTCTTCACTCTTGGAGATAATCAGAATATAATCAATAAGACTACCAAAAATTTATCATGCTAATATTTGAAGACTCTTTTAATTAATTCCATTAATATTGATAGAGAATTAGGGAGTGTGAAAGGCATCACTATGAATTCATAGTATCTATACATCAATATAATGTTTTTATTAGGAATATATTCCTTCCTATTTTTTGATTTGATACATTTAGAACGAAGGTCCATATTTGATGAATACATGACCCCAGAAAGATGTTCGAACAAGTCATGTATCATTGGATGTTGATATATATTATTTATTATTATTTTTTGTTGTGATCGTTAAAATAAATGAATTGGTGCATTGATCCATCCTTCTTATAGACTAAGAGCACTGGTGCACCCATAGTGAATCACTTAGTCATATAAAACCCTTGTCCATATTCTATTTTAACTCCTTCATTAGTTTCTAAAACTCAATGGTGGCCATTATATAAGGTTAAATTGATATAAAAATATATACAAGAATAATTTAAATTGTTATCATATAGTCTCTATCATGATGAAGACTGGGAAACTCTTTATGGAAGACATTAGTTTAGTATCATTCAATAGGAATGTCTTCTATCGCGATTCTCTCATTTGTCTAAATCAATTGAAAAATATATATTTGATCCTAAGGCAATACTATCAACATTTGAGATGATGAATCTAATGTAAATTAATCATCATGCTTACACTTATATATATTTGGTGGATTCATCATGATGTAAATATTGATCTCCTTTTCCCAACATTTGATGTTGTATTTGTAAAAAAATATCCAACACATGCCCAATATAGCATAAAATTCCACCAATGGATGTAAGACAATATTTTAGGGGAGTTTATGTCCACAATAATAAACTGGTGATGAGTTATTTAAATTGGATTCAATAATTTCTCTATTTTCTATTCCCAAAGATAACCTAACGTCAATAATCTAAGTGGTTGTCTAAATAGTTCTAAAAACAGACAATATATGATAGAATTAAAAAAAACTATAATCAAATAATTTATTCACTATTATTGATTAAATATATAGCGTACATGTCACCACATAATTATTGGGCTCCAACTCCATAGTAGAGATGGAATAAGATTTATCATTCCTTATTGGGTTTGCTGGCTACTGACACTGATTATCTTTTGATCTTGAGGTTTAGGGAAATGTTTTTCATTGTTCCCCTACTTCATATGGTTGAGTCAATGAACCATGGGTGGTGCTCCAATTTCAACCCCCACATTGTCCTACTTTCTAATGTATCTTCTACATTCATGAGATTTGTGTCCTTCTCTATGACACATGAATAATTTCCCCATCGCATTTGAGGAAGTTACCATAATGCTTCTTTTGACATTTCTGAAATGTTAGTTTCTGAGTATTGGGTCAACCATTTTCAATAGATCACCTTCCTTGTAACTGCATATTTTATTTTTTTATCTTCATAGCCATGTGACCATTCCAAAAACTCTATCTCTACTTTGAGAGAACATAGAAAAACTTCTTCATAACTCCCAATGTTTTGAATTTCATGTTCCTTTACAGGGTGTGGTTTTAGTCCACTAAGGAATCTATCTATTTTAATTATTTTTGATAAAATACAGATTCATACCTTCCAAGACATCAAAATTTTAATTTTAATATGTTATAGATTCATATTCCTTTTTTCATCAGATCAAGGAATAATTTATCTATAATTGTTTGAAGAGTTCAATGGAAATACATATTAAGAAAAGTTTAATTAACGTCTCACCACATCATTGTTATCATCGTTTCAAATTTTATTATGTGAGTGAAATACACCATGAGACACCATCCACATAAGACAACAATGTGACCCATGGTGGCCTAAAATATTGAAGATCGAGAGAATCACCTTTGACCATGTAATCCCCCTAAGGTTTGATAGTGTTAAAATTGTAAAAACTTACTAGGTCAGATCCAAGGACCTCAGGAGAATAAAGTTGATCTGCAACATAGTTTCCCTCATCCCTGGAGTGCATCATATTAGTGTTGTTGATGATCATACCCCTTCAAATTCTGATGATGTAGGTAATTAAAAATGGAGTAGGGTAAATGCCTTTCAAGAGATCGGGGATAATTTTTGAGTCTGTTTCATCCTCAGATAATTAAATGGTCGTTTATTTTCATAGACCTAAACCCAATAACAGGTCCTTATCCATGACCTGAATTGAGTAACCATGACCCAAGTGAGATGAGAATTCCAATAAGACCAATCCATATGTGTCCCGACAAACCCCACCACATCATAGGAACCCCATTCAATAAGAACCATCGATTTTGAGCTTAGGGCCCCTATAGGGGGGATTAAATCAATCCCATTTTCCTCTGGCCCTACTATTTTCAGTCTGGGAACCATGAGAACATGCATGCATCTACCTGAGAGTGGGAGCTTCATGATAGTTTCTAGTGAGTAATAATATATCAATGGGGATATTTTGTTTCATGATTACATTATATTTTCCAAAGGAATGAATCCCATCATTCCTCACCTAGTTCCATGCATGCCAAATGCACCAACACACTGCATCCAAGATCATGATGTGGGCCACATTCTCTAGTACCCTATCTCCCAAACATGGAACCACCTATCCAAGAACAAGAGTTCTATAATATTGTTATCTTGGATACTAGAAAACAGCCAAAAAATTCTCAACACAGAACACACCCAGTATCCCTTAAAGAAGAAGTGGTCCACACATTCCTTTATAAAAGCATTGAGGAATGGGTGTCGAGGCACATTCAGGATCCCACAAAATTTGTTATTCTCATCCATGGAGATATTCCTAGTCCTAATCCTCCACAACATGAAGTTGTATTCCAGGGTAATGACTTTGTCTCATAGGGTATAATTCCAAATATAAATTGTATCATAACTATCATATGTGTGACAGAAGTCTTGAGTGGTGAATGCTCATGAGGAAGAAGGAGTTAACAAGAATATATTAGGTTCTGATGTCAGATTGATGAGGATGAAGGTGGAATACTGGTTCACTTCCAACACAGCTTTGATAAGAGAAATATAGGAGCCGACTTCCCTAAACAAAATTTAGAGGAAAAACCCTGAAACCCTAGCATCGCCAATCCAGTTGTTATGCCATATAGAGATTTATACCCTCCGAATAATCAATAGTGAGTGTAGGTGAATCAAAAAAGATTAAGTGGGATATGTCAGATTAGAATGAAGAGTCATGACACTCCACTATGGACTGGTTTCCATACAAGGAGTTGTGTATGTTTCTACCCCATACTATGTGTTGTTCCAAGACTAACCAATATAATTATTCAGGCCTAAAATTTAATTTATCTTTAAGACTACAAACGTTGATGCCCCATTCACTCGCCAGCCGTTCTATCCTCCACTATGAATCCCGGTGTCGTTCCCTTACGAAAGAGGGTCCCAAATGAACACATCCAGTAGCTTTTTCACATTGTTGATGAGACACCATGATGGACGAGTAAGTTTGACATTATTTAGAAAACGTTTTCTTACAATTTGATAGTTAGGTATGCATCACCGTGAAATTTTGAACTCCACATCTACAAGAATTGGGGATGTCGTACAATCAATCACTAAATTGACGCTCAAATGGGTTGTTGTCCTGGTTTTTCATGGTTCCTAATATTATCTAAAATAAAAAAGGTTTTATCAAAATACATGTATAAAATTAATTTATAAATAATTATATTACTTCATCAAATTAACTCTAAATTAATTTCTTCTGGGATCCCAATGTTTATCATTTCTCTAATATAATGATTCTTTGGTACATATATATGCATAGTGTCATATTATGGGTTTTAACTTTTTTATCTAATTCTAATTCAAAAAATAACTATACCATACTTTGAGACTAACTATAGAGACCATAATTTTTCTAACCATACTATTGCATCATTTTAAGGATTAATAATTATGATAGATTTACATAATCAGGATCCAATGGTTTGGTGTATTGGAAAAATTATAAATACAAATAATGTTTACAAAATAAAATATAAATATTCATTAAATCACAATTATCTATATTCTATGTGGCCCTCAATTACTCTTAGTATAAGTATTCCTCTTAGGATATTAATCAAAGAATAGTATGAGTTAAATCTTAGTAAGAGGATAAATAAGAACAATAAACAATATATCATGGGTGAGTATAATCATCATCATAAAAACATATGAAATGGATCATCATCATAATCATGATAGAAATCATTAGGTAATGGTATGTAATTTTGAAATGAATAAAAAATAAACATCTTGTATTAGTGGTCAAATACCAACCATAGTTGTGAATAAACATTGCTTCATGGTCACGCATAACATATATGCCTAACCAAAACATCACCATTTTGATGAATGATAGAATCATGTTTACCCTATTGCATATTATATAATTAAATAAATCAAATTTCCCTATTAATTGGGGTAATATATAATTTTTTATGAACCCATCACATCATAGTATTTACATAACGATGTATGCCACATAGAATGCATAACAATCATTTTTTTAAAATAGACCACGGAATGAAAATGGGTTTCATGGGAATATCATAAACAATAAATTCATGAAAAAACATCAAGCTTCGAAAAATAAATAATTAATAACCAACATTGTATAAGAATTGTTAATCTTGGGTATAGAAGAAACAATCTCAAGATAAGGAATATATGTATTTTTAGAAGGAATAGTTACTTTAGAAAATATTTTCATTTGTAAAAAAATAAGACTGGAAATATAGATATCATTTAAAAGAAAAATTAACTAAAACGAAATTATATCTTCTTAATATTAATGAACATCCACAATGGAATTTGGCATCATAGGGGAATAAACCAAAGGAACGAAATAGAGTTGAACAATCCCCTGACCTTATGTCTGAATGATCTCTTCACTTCAATATCCTTGATAATCTAATTAAACTCATTAATTAATAAAAAAGATCATATTATACATCTATTTATTTGTTTTAATTTTATTATGTTATTTTATGTTTATTATTATGAGTTATAGAGTAAAATTTCTTTATTTTGAGAGTGTTTGTTTCTTGGCTTCCATGATTGGTTCACTTATATACAAGTATATAAGATCATGTAAAATGGGTATAATTATGCAAAACTAAAATTATTTTTCATTAATGAAATAACATAATTTAAATTATTATTATATTTTTTATCTTTATATTATATCTATTCAATAAATAAAATTTTAAGAACAATCAGTTAGATTAATTTTGGGGGTTTTCGATCAAAACAATCTCATTTTGTTTTATTATTTAATATTATGTATATATTTCAGTTATAGAACATAAAAATGTTATAAATTACAATTTAAAATAATTTTTAACCATTATAATGGATTTATGACCATCCTCGAATTAGGTAATGGAAAAAAATCTTTCCATCCTCAAAGGTGATAAATCAGCATCTCACAAATGACATTTTCATTTTTGAATAAAAGGAAGAGTATACAAGGATTGTTGTTGGATTATTCCATTAACATAATTAAATTCGATTATATATAATATAATAGAGTTATCATTCTACTTAGACGAGTGTGGCGATGAGATAATGATAAAATAAATAACATTAAACGAAATAAAAATAAATATGAAGAAGATTTTACCTCTTGGAATTATTCTACTTGAGAACCTCCTTAGGAAAATTGGGCATTTTATTTTTTGAGACCAAAGGATTCTAGATGTGGGTAAGGGTCTTGGTAAGATTATGGGATGAAATTATAAAATCATTAAGGTTTTGGTGTTGTGAGGAAAAGGGGTGGTGATGGGTGGTATTTATAGTGGGAGGAGAATAGTGTTTTCTATTATTTTTATCATTAGTTTGTTATTATGGCAAAAGAATATGAATAGGTTTGATTACCATGAATAAGTATATAAAACTATGATGTATTTTTTGTGAATATGGTCTTACATCATTCGTACATCATATATGATAGAATAATTCATGTATTGAAAAAATAACATAAATTACCATATTTCATTATTCCTCCATAATATTTAATATTAAAAATATCAAAAAAACTCACACTACCAATTTTTAGGGGTATATAATTAAAAAATGGACTCTATATGAATGTAATTTTCATAATATGAGAAATGTAATTTTAATTTAAATTAAGCATTAATTTGAAAAATACCAATTTTAATATTACGACTAATTTTATTAACATTGAGAAAGTAATTAAGATCACATAAAATAATATAAAAATCATACGAAAACAAAATATTAAATTATGGTTATATTTTATTATAAGAAAATTTCATTTAAATCAATATATTAAATATGAAATTAAAATTAAAATTTTTGTTTTCTGAAAATACCAACACATAATTTATAATTTTCAAAATATTTATTTACTTATAATATAATATAATTATATCATATTTTCATTTATAATAAAGATTAATTTTAATAAAACATTCATATTTGTGATTACTATTCAATTGTTCTGGTTAATATTCTTATGGTTTACATTTTTATTCCAAAGATCATGTTACTGTTATATTGATTTAGGATGCTTAATTTTTATAAATAATTATTATTTAAATTATTCTTCATTTGTTAAGTTTATATTGTCTATAAGTAAATTTATTTGATTTATACTATATTACATAATTATAATAATGTAAATTTTATAAATATTAGTCTTTGACATTATATATGTTATCTATATATGTGTATTGAGGGTATGGATGGATTTTTTTATTTCAAGAAAACATTTCTCTAGATATAGTATTGTGAGGATTATTATAGTTATGTTTGGTAGGGGATATGATAAATTGAGTTATAATACAAGATATAATGTCTTTGGAGACTCTAAAAAACTACTTGGATATTATCTTGATTTGTAGATATAGATGATGATATAATTTGATGTGTTACAACATGGCCTAATGGTTCCCAAACTGTGACTGCCCCAAGATGACCAGTAATAGTCCATGGGATGGAGACTAGAATCAAGTAGAAATATCACACACATGGGAGGACGTAGCATAATATGCTAGTACACGTACATAAATATCCATGCCCAAAAAATGATGAAATGTAAAAATTTGATAACTATTCAAGCATTAATCTAAAATCCCACTATCAGAGTATGATAATAATGCACTATAAATCATGCAGAAAATAAAATACCAATAAAAGAAATTTTAAAAAACACCAACCTATAATGAGGGTGATGAAAATAATCATGGTACCCAAAGAAAAGAACCTCGGTCTATCCGGCTCTCTGTGCTCTTATTGGTTTGGTCTCTCTATTACTTTGTCAAAGGGAAGTCATCTTCGTAAGGCATGACACATGGGGGAAATTTCCATGCATGCGAGAGTATAAACATATCTCATCGGACACCCTAATATCACTAAAATTTTAAAAAACATGAATAATAGTAAAATCATCATAGGTATATTTTAAAGACCTATAACAAAAACATCAAGATATACTCATAATATAAAAACATTCAAAAGTAAAATAAAAATTGTATTTATAACCAATGATTCCTCGTCAAAGGTTCCATATATCACTCATTAAAGAGAACACACTCCTTCAGATAGATAGAACTGCTATAATCTATTCTAGATTTCGTTCTCATCAGGTCTCACCATAAAAAGTATGAATTAAAAGAAAAAATATATTGATACACAGATGGGGACCACACCTAAGGCCATAGGGTATACCAACAAACCATTATCGATTAACCCACTAAATCAGGGATCAAATTGTATATAGTGTAGTTTTTTTAGATTCCAAGAACCCCACTTAGGGAAATGATGATAATAGAGGATCTCACTATTGACCTCATGGATGTATTCCAACGACTCTATCTGAGACTAAAGTACCACAGAGGGGATCATTTTCTGATGAAAAGGGTGTAATCCATAATAACCTTATGGTAATTGATCATGTGAACATACCCGAAATAAACTTTTCCAAAATAATGTGGAAAATTTCTAAAATTCATTCTTGAAGGAGTGCACAGCTTCGATTTAAAGTGCACATCATATCCTTTCGACAACTATTTCTACTCATATATTATGACTTGTTCCCATGTCTATGTCTAAGAACATAGTGTGTCCAGGACCCTATAATAATGGCTTTGTACATGAATATTTTGTCATTTACATATATAGATAACATTTAAAGTGTTTGTTTATATGGCTTGACTAATCCCTTATACTACAAGATATGTACATATACCTACCTGGGTACACATTGAGGCTCTAGGTATGGTTCCGATGATTTGTGATAGGATTTATAAACCATGTGATACATAACATATTAGGAAAACATAGCACTATATTCAGGTCCCCATACATGGAATATGTTAATGTGATACATTTCATGTTCAATGGAATTTCATAGAAACAACAGATCTATTTCATGTTTCGTTTCCCATTCCTTTGAGCTCTAATACTCTGAAGAATCCCATAATACATTATGGATATTGTATACCCAACACTTGTTGTCTTGTCTTAATAGAGTTCGACAATCATATTTTCATTGAAGATAAACATTTTTGGTATTCTTTCTCATTAGACACCCAACCAGAACGATAGAATATCATCAGGCCAATCTACATCTATCTCTACCATCATCGTAACATAGTTTCTTCATTGATCTGAAATAACATCATTCAAAAAAATTAATTAATCAATGAAATGGTATATAAATTATTTGTTATTTGGTATTTTCTAAACCACCATCCAAAAAATTATTGGCAATTAATGAATAGAGAAAAATGGTAAAATATTATTAACACAAGAGTTGAATGATCTTCATCTATGTTCGGGTTGGCCTTGATTTGTTTTTATTAAATTGAAAAATGAGGATCTAAAAAAAGAAAACAATCTCCCAAATTCCTCAAACAAAACTTGTACCTATAGTATATCATCTATGAAATGAATGGTCTACATAATCCGGCCATTAGTCTAGTGGTGAAACTCAAATATTAAAAAAATGATTTCTAAAGGCCTCATGCAGTTTCTTTTATAACTAAGATGTTAAAATAGTGCCATGGTCTAAAATAATAATTGAGGGAACTCCATGCATTCTTACTATCACCTTTGTATAAAGTAATACAATTCATTGTACTAATATCTGATCTCTAATTTCTATGAAGTTGGTTGACATTGTCAGTCTCTCTATGATAACCCAGATGACATTGATTTCATTACATTTCCATGGTATACTTATCCCAAAGACCAAAATATTCTATCCCACATTCACTCTAGTACATCAATGGGTTTTTCTAATCCCATTAGGACCTACTTCTCAGCCATCACTTATTGAAAATTAATTCATAAAGGTATATACATTGAAACTTCTTTATTCATTGATGGCCATTAAAATTGATGTTGGTGGTCCTATAACTTCTTATCCATAAAAGGATACCCCACCAAGGGAGATTTTCAAAAATCCCTCAAAAAATCATTTATCAAATTCTCAAGTATCATCATGTATCCCCTTAAATATAAAAACATACTCTCTACTAGCCAAAAAACCATATGGATATCGTCTAGTGTATATCCGAGTACAAAGGGTCATACATTTTTTATATCCAAGACACACCTCCAAAACTCATTGAAAAATAATAGGGGTAACAACCATCGACTAGAGGTATGATTATCCATCCCCATACACATATCATAACTACAACAATGATAACGACTTTAATTCCTTTCTCAAAAAATCAAATAAAACCTTTTAATGAGGGAATATGATACCATGTTCCATGTAATGGCCCGGACCTCTCCAGTCCATTACTTTGTGGAATGTTGGTGTTGGAGGAGTTTTGGGAGGTCAAGAGGACTTATCCCCAACACTTTGCCAATTTTCCAGTTCTGTGAACAGTGTTTCCAGTTTTATGAACAGTAACAGATCGGTAGCACTGATCGGTAGCACTGATCGGGTAGCACAGATCGGTAGCACAGATCGGTAGCACTGATCGGTAGCACTGATCGGTAGCACAGATCGGTAGCACTGATCCGTAGCACTGATCGGTAGCACTGATCGGTAGCACAGATCGGTAGCACTGATCGGTAGCACTGATCGGTAGCACTGATCGGTAGCACTGATCGGTAGCACTGATCGGTACACTGATCGGTAGCATAGATCGGTAGCACAGATCGGTAGCAAAGATCGGTAGCACTGATCGGTAGCATAGATCGGTAGCAACGATCGGTAGGTGTACAGTAACAGTGGGTGAACAGTGTTTCCAGACTCCTACAGTTTTGCCCCTTTTTACGTTTCCTTTGACGTAAAACACATTTAAAGCCTTATTTTAAGGGTTCGTAAGGCCGTTTCAAATGCCATAAATCCTATATTAATTATTCCCAAGGCTTTGAATGTTTTACTTGGTCAAACCGCGTGGGTTAATGCAATTCGTTTTTAATGGAGAATTAACCGGATCTTAAACAGGTACCTCATTAAATCTTAACAAGGGACGAGATATCATTCTCCCTTGTTCTTTCCCTTTATTCGCAACAAAGAGGCGCTAGAACCTTTTAATCCTTCCCGTATGAGTTACACAATCAACCTTTACTCCTAGGATCAGTTCCGTTCTATTGGATGCAACCGAGCCGTGTCGATCAATCTTCGATATAAGCATCCTCCGGTGGATGCAGTTGTCACCAGGGGAGGATCGTGACCTGTTGTGTGGATAAAGGACGTCAAGAACTCTTCGAGGTAGGGGATTCATGGCTTCTCTAATTGCATATGTGCAATCATTGAATTAGCATGATTTATCTCTTTGGATCACAATGAAATTGACCTAATTAAATACTTGAACCGGATTAAAAGAATTGGTTGATCGCATGTTGTTGCTTTATACCGTGATAACTGTTTGCCTCATGTTTTCCTAGATATAGTGATATCTATGTTTTCTTTGATTTGTTGTTCGTTCATGTTAGAAATTGATAATGAACGTAAAGCCGGAATTAATTGTTAATTAATTGGCTAAAGATAAAGAGGAATGTAAATTAATCTGGTTATTGTCGTTGTTGTAGTTGTTCTAATTTGAGGATAATCAAATTAGGGAAGTAAGCATGGTTATTAAATTGTGATAGCTTGCTGATTAGGTATCCATGATTGGAACCTACGAATAACAAATCTGCCAATTCCATATGGATTAGAAAACATATTATGTGGGAATTTCAAAAGGGTTCTGAGTTACCCGCTTGCTTGTAAGGCTGAATGCCTTGTGGTTTGGAGCTCTGAGTGCTCATTGTGTTTGAAGGCTGAATGCCTTGTTAAAGGGCCGAGAGCCCATTTTGTGATGTTTGTTTTTCCTGCTGCTTGTGCTGTGATGTGATCCTGGATGGCTGTTGTGATATGTGGAGGCATGGTGACTTGTGGTTGTGGCAGCGGATAACGCCTAGTGTGGCGAGATGCATCGGTTTATGCATATGGGTGTTGGGGAGGACACAAAGGGTGATGGTATGAGATGAATGTGATGGTTTGATGTTAGTGGTTTGGTTTGGTTGTTTTTCTGCGTTACTTTTCCCCACTGCTCAAGGAAACTGGTCTTGCTTACCCTCTTTCCGAAGGAGGCGAAGACACGCGGGGTATGCCACGTGCTTTCCATGTTTAGCCTCTCGATGTAGGATGAGTCTATGCTCTTTCTATAGGCGGCAAAGACTCGACGGGTAGTATATCTACTCACCGTGTTGAGCCTCCTTTGTTTTTAGAAGCATAGGATGCTTTTCTAGAATGCATGGGAATGTGGAAAAGTAATTCTGTAAGGAATGTTTGATTAAATGGTGAAAATCCACGGGGATGGAGATACTGGAATTTAAAGGTGATGTGAATCTTAAAAAGGAGCAGTTGTTTTTGAAAGTGATGCCAGTTCAGTTTAATGAGGAATTGTTCATTATTAATTAATGTTTAAAGAATTAATTAATGTACAGTGGAACTGATAAAATGAGAATGGAGTAATATAATAAAGCTCTTCAAATGGTTGTGTTCTTGTAGGATACCTAGTCTTTGAAGTAGCAGCCTGGAGCCTGAGAGACGTTAGCTGCAGTTGTATCTATGACTAGGCAATGCCCATAGTGTGGATGTGAGTTACTTATATATTCTGTACTTTTGTGTTTCTATACGCTACTCCACCCTGTCGGTAAGGGCAACTGACACCCCTGGGATTCTGAGCCCTGGGGGGTGTTTTCCCCATCATTCTGATGGGAGGTTGAATGGCTGACTACCCCCTATGGCCCCGCTCTCTTCTCTTGGTAGATCTTTGTGCTGGTAGGCACAGTGGTTAGTTTTACCCATATATGTGTGTAGAGGGCTGTAATGGCTTGTGTTTATTTCACACACATATATTCTGGATATAGTATCATATGGAATACTATAGGTGTAACATGTATAGGCTGTGATGGCTTGAGGATCCTTACTCGGTGTATGGGCTGTGATGGCTTGAGGTATAATACTCGACGTATGATACACGTTATATGAGCTATGGTGGCTCCTGGAAACTACCTGGTTACTTTGGTTGTGAGGATGGTGTGGTGCTTATCCCAGGTGTCTGTGGGAAAGCCATTGTGATGCACGTGGTGCAGATTTTGGAGCTTAGCCCAGGTGTCTGCGGGCAAGCCTTTGGAGAGAGATGCACAGGACGTATGTCGTTGGGGCAAAGCGGCAAACCAGTGGGGAAGTAGTAGCAGGGTACCCTTGATATTCTTTACTATATGCTATATTCTTGTATGCGTTACTTGGTGAGAGTAGCCATGGTGAGGTTGGGAACATAGTATACCTGTTTAGGTGACGAGTTAGTTTCACTTGTTGTTCACTGGGCTTTAGCATGCATTCTTTACTTTTGCACGAGAGGCTTGGGGAGGATCCTACTAAGTATACTATTATACTCACCCTATGTACATATAAACTGTTTTTCAGGACACTTGGAGCAGGTTGGAGATCAAGCTGGTTACTACTAGCTTGCGGTTGGAGGAGGAGCTGTTTGGGCTTGTGGTCGCTGCCGTTTTACTTTCTTTTGGGTACTTTTCGTTTTCCATTTCAGTTGTAGTACTTTTGCATGACATTTCATATATGTACTTGGTTTCCTTTTATATCTCAGTTCTGAGTTGGAGTTGGTTGGAGTCTATTCTATCTCTCTCTTCTGCATGTGTTCTCTTAGAGGGTAATGCCTCCCATTTGTATGTTTATTATACCCTCGGTGCTAGTCGCCAACCCGGGGCCTACTGGAGGCGGGACTCAGGGGTCATTATCTCCCTTTTCACATTGCCGGCCCAGGAGGGGTACACTTTGTGGGGAGGGGGTCGTGACAGAGTGGTATCAGAGGGAGGTTGAGGGATAGGATGGAGTTTGGAGTTAGGCACAGGTGAGGATGCATGGGATGGTAGGGCAACGGTGTCATTCATGTTTAGCAAGTGGGGTAAACACTGGAGACCGGCAGAGACATAGGCGTTCAGGGCCCCCTATGATCTGTTGCATAGACCATTAAGTTTACAATGGCTACTAAACAAGTGATACCGATTGCAGGGTAGAGACCTAGGAAAGGATCATGCAACATTATCCTTTGCGCTTGTGTTTGAATGGGTAGACCTTGGGATAGGTAACTAAAAAAATTAATAAAACAAAATATTTAATTAATTAATGTTGAGTCTTCCATATTCCGGGCTTAGGAGCTCTAACGGTTGTTATTTTACAGGTATGGCTCCAGGTCGACGTCCTCGTCAGGTTTGCGCAGAAGATGCCCAGCAGGCTGTTCCAGGAGATCGCCGCTGGGTAGAGGTTGATGACGATGACACTTGGAGGAAGACACTCCAAGAGTTCCAGTGCCAGAGTCTACAGAAGTACGAGGGCTCCGTTTCAGATGCAGTCATAGAAGACTGGTTGGAGGAGGTCGAGATAGGCATCAGTTCGATTCGTTCTCGGAAGGAACACTGGGTGTCCGTGGTTGTGACGATGCTGCATGGAGCAGCGAGACAGTGGTGGTTCTTGTTCCTCGGGGATCTTGAGGATTCAGCGATCTCATGGGAGGAGTTTCGAGACAGGTTTAGAGTCGAGTTTCTTTCGTCGACTGTGAAGGCATCCAGTTGCCAGGAGCTAATCACCCTTCGACAGGGGAGCTCCATTGTTCGAGAGTTTGGAATCCATTTCAGGGACCTTCTACTATATGCTTCAGACCTGTTACCAGATGATGAGGCTAGGGTGAGGCATTTCGAGGAGGCTTTGCATCCAGATATCCAGCGCCAGGACACCCCATTTATGCTGAAGACATATCTTGAGGTGCTGGCAAGGGCAGAGGTGGTTGATAGGACTTTGACCAGGACCGAATCGTCACGAGAGGGGAATCATCATGATTCCTCACGAAGCAGATCTGTGGTCCGGGGTTCCCGGTTTTCAGGACAGAAGAGTTTCCGTTCACCTGGGGGTAGGTCCCAGCCCTTCCCATCTCGTTTCTCCGGAGGCAGCAACTCTCAGGCCTATGCCAAGGTACCAGGAGCTTGTTTTTCTTGTGGTGGTCGTGGTCATCAGCAGTGGGAGTGCCTGACTTTTCAGAGCAGTCATCGTGCACCAGGCGCTCCACTCTAGGTTCCTCCATTGAGGCAGTTCCAGCCGAGGCAGCAGCAGCAGGTTGCACCAGCTTTAGATCACCCAAGGGTAGATGGAGCAGGCAGAGGACAGCCCCATGACGCTCCCTGTCCTCAGAGAGCAGAGCGTGGCCGTGGTGGTGGTCGTCATCAGGGTTAGAGAGGCCGCAGAGGTGGTCGTGGTCAGCTTCATGCTCTAGCATTGCCAGCCCCAGGCGAGCCAGATGTCGTTCAAGGTACCCTTTTCTTGTTTTCTACCTTGGTGTATGCCTTGTTTGATTCAGGAGCGACACACTCCTTTATATCCTCTACCCTTGTCCACGCTTTGGGACTTGAGGTAGAGAGGCTTCCAGTGCCCTTGGCGTTGACTACGCCAGTGGGAGGTCGAGCTAGCTTGTTTGAAGTATGTAGAGACTGTGAGCTAGTGTTGGGGAAGCACCGCTCTTGGGGAGATTTCCTATGTTTACGAATACAACCATATGATGTCATCCTCGGCATGGATTGGTTGTATTCGGTGCAGGCTATTGTGGATTGCTACAGGAAGAAGGTCGTTTTCTTTGATGAAGATGGAGAGGAAGTAGTGTTTGTTGGTGAGAGAGATCCTCGGATGAGTCATAGATGAGTTTCATCCTTATCATCCATGATGGCTGGGATGATGCTGAGTTCTTCAGAGGTTCAACAGTTGGCGTTTCCTAGGGTCGTAGAGGAGTACCCTGATGTCTCTCCAGAAGAGGTTGTATCCTTACCCCCTCGACGAGAGATCGAGTTTGGGATCGAGCTATAGCCAGGAGCGTCTCCTATCTCTATGTCTCCGTATAGGATGACCCCTTCTGAGTTACGAGAGCTACGTATACAGCTCGATGGTCTGTTGTAGTGTGGTTTTGTTCGGACAAGTGTGTCACCGTGGGGTGCACCAGTTTTGTTTGTGAAAAAGGTCGACGACAGTTTGCGGTTATGCGTCGATTATCGTCGATTAAACAAAGTGACAATAAAGAACCGCTATCCTATCCCGCGGATTGATGACCTATTCGATCAACTGAAGGGTGCAAGTTGGTTTTCAATGATAGACTTGTGGTCAGGATATCATCATATGCGTGTAAAGGATGAGGATATCCCGAAGACTGCTTTCCGTTGTCGTCATGGGCATTATTAGTTTGTTGTAATGCCATTCAGCGTGACGAATGCTCCAGCTGTTTTCATGGGGTTGATGAATGCTGTGTTCCGTGAATTCCTGGACAAGTTTGTTGTGGTTTTCATCGACGACATCCTTGTGTACTCCACATCTGAAGAGGAGCATGCAGAGCATCTACGAGCCGTTTTGGGTGTTCTTCGCCAACATCGGTTGTTTGGGAAGTTTTCCAAGTGTGAGTTCTGGGCTCAAGAAGTTCGTTTCTTGGGACATGTTTTGTCCCAATAGGGAGTAGTTGTGGATCCTTCAAAGATAGAAGCAGTGGTGTCTTTGCCAGCCCCCAAGACCGTGTCAGAGGTGCGAAGTTTCCTTGGTCTCGCAGGCTATTATAGGAGGTTTGTGGATAATTTCTCCCGAGTTGCGACTCCTCTGACAGCTTTGACCAGGAAGGATCAAGAGTTCATATGGACTGATCAGTGTCAGGCAGCTTTCGATTATCTAAAGGAGAAGTTGGGGGTAGAGGCTGTCTTTTCCAGATGACGGTGCAGTCATCCCTGATGCAGAAGGTGGAAGAGTCTCAGTTGGGTGATCTATAGGTGGAAGTTTGGAGAGACAGAGTTGTATGTGGTGAGGCCCCTGATGGTTAGTCGGAGGATGAACAACACTGAGTGTTGTATCATGGCAGGCTTTTTGTTCCCTTGGCGATGCAGGAGACGGTTCTCCGAGAGTTCCATAGTTCACCCTTGGCGGTACATCCTGGTGTGACGAAGATGTACCGATCCTTGAGGAGTCAGTTTTGGTGGCCTGGGCTGAAGCGTACAGTTTCAGAATGTGTGTCTCGATGTTTAGTCTGCCAGAAGGTGAAGACCGAACATCGTGTTCCTGGTGGTCTTCTCCAGCACTTAGAGATTCCTCAGTGGAAGTGGGAGGACATCTCAATGGACTTTGTTACAGGTTTACCTCGAGCTCCGGGAAGACATGATTCTATATGGGTGGTAGTGGATCGTTTAACTAAATCGGCCCACTTCATAGCAATCAAGGAGTCGAGCTCAGTGGAGGTTTTGTTGAGGCAGTATCTGGAGGAGGTGGTGAGGCTTCACAGAGTACCTATGACGATCATTTCTGATCGAGATCCTCGTTTTACCTTTAGGGTGTGGAGAGGTCTCCAGCATGATTTTGGCTCTCAACTATGCCTTAGCACTGCTTTTCATCCTCAAACGGATGGTCAGATAGAGCGAACAATCCAAACTCTTAAAGACATGTTGCGCTCTGGTGTTCTTGATTTTGGAGGATCATTGCTGAAGCACTTACCTTTGGTGGAGTTCACTTACAATAATAGTTTTCACTCTACCATCGGCATGGCGCCATTTGAAGCCTTGTATGTCCGCCCATGCCGTTCTCCGTTGTGCTGGACTGGGGTTGGAGAGTTAGCAATTCTCGGACCAGAACTAGTGCATAATACAACAGAGATGGTTCAGGTGATTCGTGAGAGGATGAAGACAGCACAATATCATCATAAATCTTATGCTAATCAAAGAAGGAGACCCTTAGAGTTTAATGTAGGGGATCATGTGTTTCTAAAGGTGACTCCCCATCGTGGGCAGCGACGGTTTGGTCGTGGAAGTAAGCTTTCTCCCCGGTTTGTTGGGCCTTTCGAGGTGTTAGCTCGTGTTGGAGCTGTGGCGTATCAAGTAGCACTTCCCCCTCAGATGAGTCGGATACATGATGTTTTCCAGGTATCGCAGCTCCATCGTTATCTTCATGATGAATCTCATGTTATCGATGGGGAGAGATCGATATTGATGATGATGCAACCTTCGAGGAGCGACCTATGGAGATCCAAGACCGTAAGGAGAAAGTGTTGCGTGGGCGTTCTATCCCCTTAGTTCGTGTCTTGTGGCGACACGGTGGCATGGAGGAGAGTACCTGGGAGCGTGAGTCACAGATATGTGCTCAGTACCCAAAGTTGTTTAATGTTTAACTCCTTTCATGTAATGATGTTTCCTCTCTGGTTAGACCATTCATGTTTTATTTATGTACCTTTGATGAGATGTTATGTTTGAATTGTTTGGGTATGGATTGTTTGTTCTCGGATGTCGTAGTTTTGTTCTAGCTTTTGAACAACTCATGGTGGTTTTCCCCTGAGAGGTATCTTATGGGGTGGTTGTTCAGACCCCTATTTTCTTCTGGGTTGGTTTTTAATTCTCGAGGACGAGAATGTTTTGAGAGGTATCTAATGTAATGGCCCGGACCTCTACGGTCCATTACTTTGTGGAATGTTGGTGTTGGAGGTGTTCTGGGAGGTCAAGAGGACTTATCCCCAACACTTTGCCAATTTTCCAGTTCTGTGAACAGTGTTTCCAATTTTATGAACAGTAACAGATCGATAGCACAGATCTGTAGCACAGATCGGTAGCACTGATCGGTAGCACTGATCGGTAGCACAGATCGGTAGCACAGATTGGTAGCAAGGATCAGTAGCACTGATCGGTAGAACTGATCGGTAGCACTGATCGGTAGCACAGATCGGTAGCACTGATCGGTAGCACTGATCGGTAGCACTGATCAGTAGCACAGATCGGTAGCACAGACCGGTAGCAAAGATCGGTAGCACAGATCAGTAGCAGAGATCGGTAGCACAGATCGGTAGGTGTACAGTAACAGTTGGTGAATAGTGTTTCCATACTCCTACAGTTTTGCCACTTTTTACGTTTCCTTTGACGTAAAATACATTTATAGCCTTATTTTAAGGGTTCTTAAGGCCGTTTCAAATGCCATAAATCCTATATTAATTATTCCAAAGGCTTGGAATGTTTTACTTGGTCAAACCGCGTGGGTTAATGCGATCCGTTTTTAATGGAGAATTAACCAGATCTTAAACCGGTACCTCGTTAAATCATAAAAAGGGACGAGATATCATTCTCCCTTGTTCTTTCCCTTTGTTCTCAACAAAGAGGAACTAGAACCTTTCAATACTTCCCGTAGGAGTTGCACAATCAACCTTTACTCCAAGGATCAGTTCCGCTCTGTTGGATGCAACCGAGCCGTGTCGATCAATCTTCGATATGAGCATCCTCCGGTGGATGCAGTTGTCACAAGGGGAGGATCGTGACCTGTTGTGTGGGTAGAGGACGTCAAGAACTCTTCGAGGTAGGGGATTCATGGCTTCTCTAATTTTATATGTGAAATCGTAGAATTAGCATGATTTATCTCTTTGGATCACAATGAAATTGACCTAATTAAATACTTGAACCGGATTAAAATAATTGGTTGATCGCATGCTGTTGCTTTATACCGTGATAACGTTTTGCCTCATGTTTTCCTAGATATAGTGATATCTATGTTTTCTTTGATTTTTTGTTCGTTCATGTTAGAAATTGATAATGAACGTAAATCCGGAATTAATTGTTAATTAATTGGCTAAAGATAAAGAGGCATGTAAATTATTCTGGTTATTGTCATTGTTGTAGTTGTTCTAATTTGAGGATAATCAAATTAGGGAAGTAAGCATGGTTATTAAATTGTGATAGCTTGATGATTAGGTATCCATGATTGGAACCTACGAATAACAAATCTTCCAATTCCATATGGATTAGAAAACAGATTATCTGGGAATTTCAAAAGGGTTTTGAGTTACCCGCTTGCTTGTAAGGCTGAATGCCTTGTGGTTTGGAGCTCTGAGTGCTCATTGTGTTTGAAGGATGAATGCCTTGTTAAAGGGTCGAGAGCCCATTTTGTGATGTTTTTTTTCCTGCTGCTTGTGCTGTGATGTGATCTTGGATGGCTGTTGTGATATGTGGAGGCATGGAGACTTGTGGTTGTGGCAGCGGATGACGCCTAGTGTGGCGAGATGCATCGGTTTATGCATATGGGTGTCGGGGAGGACACCAATGGTGATGGTATGAGATGAATGTGATGGTTTGATGTTGGTGGTTTGGTTTGGTTGTTTTTCTACTTGTCTTTTCCCCACTGCTCATGGCAGCTGGTCTTGCTTACCCTCTTTCCGAAGGAGGCGAAGACACACGGGGTATGCCACGTGCTTTCCGTGTTTAGCCTCTCGATGGAGGATGGGTATATGTTCTTTCTATAGGCGGAAAATACTCGACGGGTAGTATATCTACTCACCGTGTTGAGCCTCCTTTGTGTTTAGAAGCACATGATGATTTTCTAGAATACCTGGGAATGTGGAAAAGTAATTCTGTAAGGAATGTTTGATTAAATGGTGAAAATCCACAGGGATGGAGATACTGGAATTTAAAGGTGATGTGAATCTTAAAAAGGAGCGGTTGTTTTTGAAAGTGATTCCAGTTCAGTTTAATGTGGAATTGTTCATTCTTAATTAATGTTTAAAGAATTAATTAACGTACAGTGGAACTGATAAAATGAGAATGGAGTAATCTAATAAAGATCTTCAAATGGTTGTGTGCTTGTAGGATACCTAGTCTTTGAAGTAGCAGCCTGGAGTCTGAGATACGTTAGCTGCAGTTGTATCTAAGACTAGGCAATGCCCATAGTGTGGATGTGACTTACTTATATATTCTTTACTTTTGTGTTTCTATACGCTACTCCCCCCTGTCGGTAAGGGAAACTGACACCCCTGGGATTCTGAGCCCTGGGGGGTGTTTTCCCCAACATTCTGATGGGAGGTTGAATGGCTGACTACCCCCTTTGGCCCCGCTCTCTTCTCTTGGTAGATCTTTGTGCTGGTAGGCACAGTGGTTAGTTTTACCCATATATGTGTGTAGAGGGCTGTAATGGATTTTGGTTATTTCACACACATATATTCTGGATATATTATCCTATGGAATACTATAGGTGTAACGTGTATAGGCTGTGATGGCATGAGGATCCTTACTCGGCGTATGGGCTGTGATGGCTTGAGGTAGAATACTCGATGTATGATACACGTTATACGAGCTATGGTGGCTCCCGGAAACTACCTGGTTACATTGGTTGTGAGTATGGTGTGGTGCTTAGCCCAGGTGTCTGCGGGCAAGCCTTTGTGATGCACGTGGTGCAGATTGTGGAGCTTAGCCCAGGTGTCTGCGGGCAAGCCTTTGGAGAGATATGCACAGGACGTATGTCGTTGGGGAAAAGCAGCAAACCAGTGGGGAAGTAGTAGCGGGGTACCCTTGATATTCTTTACTATATGCTATATTCTTGTATGCGTTACTTGGTGAGAGTAGCCATGGTGAGGTTGGGAACATAGTACACCTGTTTAGGTGACGAGTTAGTTTCACTAGTTGTTCACTGGGCTTTAGCCTGCTTTCTTTACTTTTGCACGAGAGGCTTGGGGAGGATCCTACTGAGTATACTGTTATACTCACCCTATGTACATATAAACTGTTTTTCAGGTCACTTGGAGCAGGTTGGAGATCAATCTGGTTACTACTAGCTTGCGGTTGGAGGAGGAGCTGTTCGGGCTTGTGGTCGCTGCCGTTTTACAAACTTTTGGGTACTTTTAGTTTTCCATTTCAGTTGTAGTACTTTTTCATGACATTTCATATATGTACTTGGTTTCCTTTTATATCTCAGTTCTGAGTTGGAGTTGGTTGGAGTATATTCTATCTCTCTCTTCTTCATGTGTTCTCTTAGAGGGTAATGCCTCCCATTTGTATGTTTATTATACCCTCGGTGCTAGTCGCCAACCCGGGGCCTACTAGAGGCGGGACTCGGGGGGTCATTATCTCCCTTTTCACATTGCCGGCCCAGGAGGGGTACACTTTGTGGGGAGGGGGTCATGACATTCCAATTCCAATGATTATTTACAATCATGATGTCATAATATAGGAGGAACTCACACCATAACCTATACATCAAGTCATTATCCTTTGGTGAGAGGTTATAATTGAGGCTCTTGTGGAAAATATATAAGATAAAATGTTCATACAATATGTAGTGTTTCCAAATATTTAGTGCGAAAAATACCATGGGTAACTCAATATTGTGGGTAATATATATATTCTAATGTGTTCTCAAATGATGTGAAACAAATGCATACAATTCCTGTATCTTCATCAGAAGACAACCAATACTATTTCCTGAGGCGTCATATGACACAACATACTAAACATTGTCATTTAGAAATATCATGATGGGCGTGCTTATCAATATCATCCTCACATCTTGAAAATCTTATTGGAACCTTTAAATCCCCACAAAAGGATTTCTCTATTGGGTAAAATATGTCAAGAGAGATGATATATTATGGAAAGTAGGTAATAATATTAAATAGTATCCAACTAGACCAAGTTGGCTATTCACCTCCATCATGCTCTTGGGTGGCCCCCTTGATAACACTACCTCAACATTCACTAAGTCAACTAATATACCATCTTATGAGATAACATGTCCTAGATTGTGGACCTCTTTAATCCAAAACTAGAACATCACAAGTTTCCAATTAATGTGGTTCTCTCAAAAAATTTCCAAAAACATCTTCAAGTGTCTCACATGCTCCTCTCCACATGTGGAGTAAACTAGGATATAATCTATTGATACTACCTAAAATCAATCTGAAAAAGAATAAATGATCATGTTCATGAGTTCCATGAAAATTGTTGGGGAGGTCATCACAGTAATTGGAATCACCATGTACTCATAGAGACCGTAGTGACATCGAAATTTCGAATTCTGTATATCCTCATTCTATAACCCCTGTTGGTGATAGTCTGATTAAAGGATAATCTTTGGGAACTATCACACCCATCTCCACATATCATAGTGGTCATCAATACCTAGTAATGGATAATTGTTATTTATGGTCACCTTTATTAAGAGGTAATAATCCAAACACATCCTAAAGATCATGGCATCCTTTTGGATAACAGTATCGAGGCTGCTTATGGAAAAACACTAGGTCTTAAAAATCAGTTATTCAATAAATTATCCAACTACAACCCCATCTCACAAATATTTATGGGATCCAACAAGTATGATGGTGAAGATATCAGGGTTTTTTCTAGGGCCTCATTCATTGTATAATTATATCTCTCATTGGGGATATAGGTTTGGATTTTCCACAGAAAATACATCTTTATACTCTTCCAGCACTACAGGAAACTTAGACCTCATAACATACATTGCAACAAGGGTAATATTGGAAAAATATTGTGATATTTTGTACACCCTAAAATACATGAGTCGATCCTAATTTGTCTAGGGTTCCTTCTCACCCACAAAAGAAAAACCTCATCACATCACTATGGACACACAACATCCTCTACCTAAAAAAGTCTCTCGGGTAATAAACTATAGATAACCATTCCACCAAATGATAAAATTGAAAGGCCTCATCGGTACTAAAATAAAGATAACAAAATAATCATTCACCTCCAAGATCTTGGTCACACCATCAAAAAAGAGTGAGATCGTTGAGTCACCTCTAGTAGGAGTCTCCAAATGAAAGTGTTAAGTGACTGGATCCACCAAAATATTTAAGTCTCAACCAGATAAGTTGAAATAAATAAATGAATTACATATAGATCTATTAGTTCCATATATAAGGTTAAAATAACATTGAAAGTGCCTCATATATTCCTTAGACCCTCTAGGTTATAGGCCTCAACCACCAATAACTTTCATTTCCCCAATCTGTGCTCTCTCTTTACATGTTGCGGACCACCGAGGTGAGGTGGTAGAAATAAATAATTTATTCTTCCACATTTAGCTTCTCTCTCAGTTCCTATTCAACATATTCATCTTTGAATACCCACATAATCCTATCACTTCATCTACCTTGGTGACCCATACCCTATCTCTATTTCATCCGCACATCGGTTTGTAAAATCTCATGCAAGATGTCCCCAACCATCATAAGAGAAACTCCACTTTTTCTGGGATGACTAGAACAATACTTTAACCCTGGAAATTTTTACCATTTATCTTGTTACTAGCTCCTGACATTTATCAAATTCATAAGTCCCTATGTTGGTAGGAATCTCTCTACCATAGAAGTCGCATCGCCTGTTTACTATCTTCTGACACCACTTTCCTGCGTCCTCTCTACCAAGAATCTCTCGACCAAAAGAACATGATCTTTAACCCCATCATAGATAATAATGAATAAGGTTATCACCCAATATTTTAATTCTTTTTGTTCACATTTAAGGATGTTTTAATCCATACTAAACAATTATTTCACTATATCCATCTAGAATTCAGAAATACGTGTGATCCACGATGAGTACTCAGCCATAATCATGTTTCCCTATTGCATCTTAGGAATATCCTAGATGTGGACATCCCAAAATGTAGGTAGAGATAAATCCCATTAAAAAGGTTCTAGAACTCTATCCTTGCTTGTTTAACCTCATAATATGATTAGGTATATAGGGACACTCACATTTCATACATAGACATTACATATTTTTTGCGTAATACCATAAATTTTATACAAATAGAATCCCAAACACCATCCTAGTCTAGTTCCTTTGGAAACATGGAAAACATAAAACTATAGAAAAAATGAGATACATTATATCCCATTTTGTTCTTATTTACAATCACCCTTCTTATACACATAAAACATAACAAATAGCATTTTAAAATAGTGAAGGAAACAAAAAATGGGTGAGCTCAACTGCTCAGTAAGGGTAAAAAAGGAGATATGTAATAATAATCATGATCATAATGTTATTTGACCTTCATCATTAAAAATAAGATCATACCCTATATATCAAAAATCATAAACATGAATCATGGAATAAATCATGACACTTCTTAATACATGAATCATAATGAAATATATAACATAAGGTTTTGTTGAATAACATAGGAATAAAATAAATAAAAATGTGAAAACAAAATCATATAATAATTATTTTCATATTAGTCAAGGCATTGATAAAAAGGTCATTTTGGTGGATAATTCCCATTACTGAACAGGGTTTACACCCCCATTCTAGCCATTTACTACTAAACCTAGTTCACTCCCCATTCCAACCCTATATTACTGATGTGATTCCACTCCTTGTTCCATCCCTGTATTACTAAACTACGTTCACTTCTAGTTTGAAACCTTTCATACTAAATCGATCTCATTTCTCTTTCATTACATGTTTTTCAATTGAGATATAAATCATTACCCAATGAATTGGAGTGAGATATAACTCCTACCAGTTTCATAGTAAAATCATACATACATGTTCAACAAAATCATAAACAGTCATATTTTAACCCATGAAATGAAATTGTTTTCATAACCATGTAAAAATATAATACCCAATGGAAAAAGATATAGGTTTCATAATAACTTCATCAAAATAATTACCCATGAAAGAGAAATGGATTTTATAAACATTAAACATGTTAAACAGAAACATGTTTCATAAAGTCCATGATTTTAATATAACCCATTAATGGAACCTTTACATCATTTCCTAGAAAAGAATTAGTTACATTATGGGATTCCATCTTAGAAATAAAATTACTTTGAAAAATTGTTCAAAATATTTTCTGGATAAAAATATCATTTCTTATATATAAATGTATTTGTTATTAAATATAACCAATTTAAAATAATTTTGATTCAAAATACCATGCATGATTAAAATGAAGACATGAAATCATTTTGAAAAATAAATTCCCTGAAAACTTATAAAAATGATTCAATGTCTTTTAAAAACCTTCTCCATATATAAAACACTTATAAGTTATAAATAAATATTTAAAATGTTATTAAAAACATTTTAACTTAATCATAAATAATAATCATGAATTTTTTAAACCATTTAATTAAAAAGAATTTTGAAACTAACAAGTCATGAAAATATTTTGAAAACAATTTTCCATGAAAACTTATAAATGAATCTTGAATTTTTTTTGAAAACAATAATCTTTAGAATTTTCATTTAAAAAAAATTCATATAAATTAACCTTTACATAATGTAATAAAAGATTAAATGAAATGAATGTGTAAAACTGTCTAGGTCGTATGAGTTAAAACAAACATTCATTTCGTATCATAAAATGGTTAAAAAATAACTTGTTCAGAAAGGGAAAATAATATTACATTGAAGATATTTTTTAATAAAAAATGGGAAAAAATGAATGTTAATAATTAAAAAATAATGCTATAATATTCTTGGAAAACTTTTTAGAAAATATTGATTTCTGATTAAAGATAAAGTAAAGTCAGGCATTGAAAAAATAATAATTTCATAACTATAATATGTACCAAAGATTATAAAGATTATTAAAACGTAAATATATAACAAATAAATAGACGGGAACAAAATTCATTAATATTATTGAGATATGGTTTATAATATTTCATTACAGGAAGTATAAACCTAAACAGTCTAAAAAAGAGATAAGATTGATTCAATAAACTCTTATCCCTTGGTAACTAGGGATTATACTCACCATGTATGGAAAAGAAATTATGTGAATATTATAATATAGTTGAAATATATATATTCATGATATATCATATACTATTTAATTATATAAACTTCATAAGGAATTTAGGATCCTAACAAAATCTGAGTTTCAAATAAGGAAAATTGAGACCAAACTATTTTACAATTTTTGTAAATTTTGAAACTGAAACCCCATGAAATAAAGGAAATAAAAATGATATTAACATATCAATAAATTTAATTTTTATAATCATATATAACATCCATGGTCAGTATAAAAATTTGAAAATCCATTGAGTGGTGAATTAAGCATGTTTCTCATAGAAATCAAAAGTTATATGAAATCCACTAACCTTGTGTATCGACTATCGCCATACTCATTCAAAACTCTTATATAATAAATATATAATTATTATAAATATATATAAATATTTTTATTATTTCTTCTAATAAAATATTTTTTTATTATGTATTTATATTACCTTCTTTTTAACAATTCTACATTAAGGATTCAGATTAGGTAATATCTGTGTTGTTTTTTCCATGGGTCTTATTTTTTATAAATTTGGTTCTCATATTTATATAATTAGTTTCACAATTTAAAATATAATTTATATATAATTAATTTAAAATATATGTGTGTTATAATAATACATATGATATATAGTTATTAAACATAATACTTCATTCATAGAGATGGAAAGGCGTACGTGTGCATTAACTCTATTTTCGTTTTATTATCATGTTGAAATAAAGAATGTAAAATACATATATTAATATATATATATATATATGTATATATATCATTATTAAATTATTTTATTATATAATATATGTCATATATATTTAATAAATTAATTCTTAATACATTCTATGTAGTGTTTGAACGAATCAAATATCTTTGAGGGTCGATAATCCACAAATTCTCAAACGAAATTAACACATTAAACCAAAATGGAAAGTATAAGGATTTGTGTTTTATAATAACTAACAAAGATTAACTAAATAATTAATATAATATATAACTTAAATAAATATATTTTATATCATATTTTCTAAAATGAGAGGTGGTAAAGGAGAAATGAACAATCATCTTTTAGTGAGTTAATCATTTTCCATACACGTAATCAAAATGTTCATTACCCATTAGATGGAGGTGTTTGTAAGTGTGGGACAAACCCATTACATAAAAAATCCTATAATATTTATATTACTGGTATTATTATAAAATCATGTAATAATAATATTGTAGGTGGAGGATAAATAAAATAAATTAAAGAAACATGATATAAGGTGTTACCTCTTAATCGGGTAAATCCTTTTGGTTTGTTCCAAAATGATTCTGAAGATTAAATTCTACAAAATTTGGGGATTAAAGGTGTATGGAAGGTATTTTGGGATTTTTATTGGGTATATATTGTCAGGTCATATATAGTTTTAGTATTGTTAATTAGAGGGAGGTTTTCCTTTTATAGAGAACATAAATTACACACAATCATTTTTGAAAAAAACATTTGTGTACCCACGTTCTGACATAGAAAATTCCAAAAAAAATATACATAAATTGAGAATTTAAGGTTCATGAATGAGTAATGGCCATTAAATTGTTTTTAGAAAAGTTTATAAGTTGTTTTACATCTCAAGATTGAGGTTTATTCATTAGTTAAGGTGATTTTTAAATTAATCGATGTAATTAATTTTAAATAATTTCATTAATCGTTTTTATCAAAAACTATGTTGTCTATATTAGAAAATATAAATTATTATGATTCAAATTATGGCATCCATTTTTACAAATTCTAATCACAAATGTGGCAGAAATTAATTAAAATTTTTTCCAACTGATAGGACGAAACTTGATTTTTTTTAAAGAAAAAACGTCCAAGATTTTGCTATTTTTTGTTTACAATTTCAAAGTGAAATCGATTCAAATAACCCGCATAAAAATATTTACCAATTAAAATTTGAAACCAAAAAAAATATGATTTAAAATTATAAATAAATTATATGAAAAATATATTTGGAAATAAAATATGATATCTTATACTATTCATCCAAAAATGATGTTTCTCATTAAAATTCCAAAATATCGAAATAAGCTAATTTTAATATTGTAAATTAGAAAATGATGTTTATTTTGTCATATTCAATTTCAAAATGTGTGTAAATTTATTTTTATAATTTTTCAGTGAAGAACATTAGATGTTTTTCATTTTAGAAAATAGTATTTTAAAACATATAAGGATTTTACCAAAAATTATATCTTTCATTATCAATATGTTTTATTTATATAAAATAATTATAAAAAATATATTAAAAGTAGTTTTCAGTATTCCTATTACAATTTTTAATGGCTGGATTATAATAATATTTTTTAAATAAATAAAACAAAAAAAATTCAGTATAAACTTAATGTTGCATGTAACGTACGCTATGTTAGTGTTGTGCATTGTTTACACCACGCCAGTGTTGAGTGTGGAATACACCAAGTATTTTTTTCATGTAATGAATTCCCGATCACAATCCACGATCATTTTTCCCTATAGTGAAGTGAAAATATATGTTTTTTGTAGTTCATTTTAAACTTGGTGTTGTGTATAATAAATTCCAAATGTAGTTGTTTAAAAAACAAAATATTTTTAGTGTTGCATGAAATAAAAATATATAAAAGGTTATATAAATTCAAAAACAATTTTTCTTAAAATATATGGGTGTTACATTATACCCCCCCCCCAATTAAAATTATTTTTTCCTTCAAAATTCATCTGGGTTATCAATATTTTAATAATTGAATGATTCATTCATATAATCACACATCGTAAAAATGGAAACTCAAACATCACATAAAAAGGGAAATCTATAACATTAATGGTCACCCAAATTAACAATAAAATATGTTTCCACAATGGATAAAATTGAATAGGATATATTATTATATAAGGGGGAAAATTAAAAAATACTTATGTGGGGTGATTTAGGGCATCAACAATAAACAAGTTAATGAGAAATGAAATGTTGAGTGCCTCAAAGATATAAATATATAGTAATTTATAATGATCTGAATAAAAAAATAAGGTTTTTCGACATAATTTTTTAATAATTATCTTATCATTTAATAATTATATTATTGACCAACTATTTATGGAAATATACTTTGTTGATATATTTATATAAAAAAAATTGATTCTTTAGTTGAGCATTTAACTATTTTTAATTCTGACAATACATGAATAAATGGATGATCATAAATTAACATTGATACATGAAGCAAAAAAATACTACTTTATTAGATATTAAGGCCCATAAAGGAATAAAATTTATATCTATTTATCAATAATTATTCTTAGAAATCAATATGGTTAATACATTAGTCTGCAGACATAAAAAGTAACATTACTCTTTCATTAAAAATAATTATTCATAAATAAAAACAATACAATAACTAAGAAATCATGTAGTTTATTGGTATGAATGAAACCATTATCACCATTTGATCATGGGTTCAGAACCCATGACCTTGCTAGACATGATTGGTTGATACTCAACATACACGAGGTATTTATATAAAACCATACTAATATAATTACCAAAATATATAAACATCATTGAAATAAGTTTATTTGATAAATAGCCTTTTAACCTAGGTTTTAAATATAATATCAAATCATAAATAATTCCTCTTATGTTTAACATAAAATTTTCATGAATTTTTATCCTTACAAACAATTTTAATAATGAATATTATAAAAGTTAGAAATAAATTTATGAAATCATCATAACATTTATTCCGCATATATCACTAAGTATCTCTTGGTTGTCACATTCCAAACATGTGAATACCCTTGTGGGAAATAATATTGGACCATGGAAACAACCATAATTACCAAAAATCCATAAGGTGGACATAGATTCGTCATTATTCCATAGATTACTGTATATAATCCATAAATCCAAGAAGTTGAAAACATCATCCACAATAGTATAAACTTCCTTTCAACAGAACATGAATTAGTTCCAAAGTAATCTATACCGTCCAATTTACTTATTTATATCCCAAATACATTATCCAAACAAAAATATCCTAACATAAGGACCATATTAAGGGTCAACTTTTCCATAACCTTGTCATTTCCATAGAAATCACTATTCCAATATATCACTTTTTTTTCATTCAGAACCATTGAACGTGTTTCTATAAATCTATAGTGAAAACCATACATTGAACAATACTTATATATTTCACCATTAATATAAAATTATTCCTGATTAGAAATACATAAAAAATTTATTATTATACTGCATTCTTATTCTATTAACATGGATACCTCATCCTATTACACAATACATCTTTCCTTTCAAATTTCATTTGCAGTCTCTTCATCATCTGCAATGTATTCATTACTCTCACAACCTAACTCAATCAATTCAGGACCATTAATCTTGAGACATTGAGTTTCAAAATGACCATTTATTATACACTTAAAGCACATATTCATGGATGATTCCTTAAGAAGGCCAATAATGTCATCTACTTCGTTAACTGAACTTGTCATTTTTCCATTGGAGTCAATTCCATTGCGCCCTTTTCAACAGTCAAAATATATTCTTATTCTTCTAATACATTCATATAAGAGATTCTTTCCACATTCATGAAAAAAGAAATGGAATGTATTTCTTCTATGGTCTCTATTACCAGAACTCACAATGAACTCCTTCTTTCTTATCCTTAGGGAGTCTAAGATTAGTATAAGCTAAACCTTTTTAATCATGTTCCATGAAAACTGATTAGGAATGATCACAACATCTTTCACTACAGTTATCATCCTCCTTTAATGCACATAAACATATCATTCATCACACTAAACGTTAATCCTTTTCCTTATAGTTCACACCATTGACTAAATCCATAAGAATTGTGTGATCATTTCTTATCGTAGCGTAATTCCACATAGTAATGAAAATAATTACATTGTGGATGTATAAATCAGTAATCCTTATTTAATCTATGATACCTTAGGTTCATCCTAGGTTATTTGTTTTCAATATATATTTAAAATATTCATGGTGGTTCATCAAGAGTTTTTCAATACCCAAATCATATCCCACGAGAATGTAAAACTAGTTATGTAGAAAGAACTATTATTGTGTATCGGATTTCCCTAAGTCATGCTCAAAACATCTTGATCGGGTTGTTTCTCCTTGGTACATTTGTGATAAATCCATATCCATATGTTGTATCTAGCCATGGATGTATTTATAAGATACCACTCACTCTATCATTTACAAAAATTCTAAGATATTTTATTATTATTTTTCAATATAATTATTATCCTTAGACATATCCTCAAGGTTCCCACTAAATATTATTCATCATATCTTCCAAATGTAAACTAAACCTTTGTGTAGATACAAATTACATAGACCCTCTCTTTTCATACATAGACAATACATAACGTTTTATGAATACTTAATACATCATACCAATAGATTCTCAAAGACCATACTAGTCTAGTGCCTTTAGAAACATGGAAAACATAAATAATGGTTCTTAAATGAGATAAATTATATCCTACTGTGTTCATACTGACTATCACCATTCTTTGACACATTGAACATAATAAATTTCATCATAGCCTTGGTAAGTAATTATTAAAATGGGCATGCTCAAAAGATCAGTAAGGGTATACAAGGGAGATATATTAGAAAAATCCTGATCATAAGGGTATGAAATCATGATCATGAAAGTAGAAGATCATACCGTGCATATCAAAGATCATATACATGAATCATGTTATAAATCATAGAAGTTCATATGACATGAATCTTAAATAAATAAAAAGAAAGATCTATAAAATCCTAACATGGGAACAAAACATGGAACTATGGAAAACCCAGAAGAATATAATAATTATTATTACAGTAGTCAAGGCATTGATACCAAGTCCATAATTTTGAAAAATTTAACACTTTGATATTTTGTGATTTTTTTTGAATTAATTTAATCTTTGTGATATTTAACATTTAAAATAACAAAAAAATAATTTATTTTATATTAATGAAATATGTTTGTTTTGTGGTATACACAAGAAAAAGTTAATCATACACCACACCAACATTAATTCTTTCTTTCTCTATAAGGAACTCCGATGTTATCTTTTGTCTTAGTGTACGTTACACAAAACACCGACTTGGCATATATAGTACACGACACCGAAATGTAGTAAATTACATTCAACCCAGATTTCCAGGAAATATATATTCTTTATAATAGTTATTTAAATAATATAACGATAATCTAGACGTTAAAATAAGTAAAATAAATAGTAAAAACTATTTTCAAAATGTTTTTTAGTTAAACAAATCATATTGATAATGAAAGACATAATTTTTAGTAAAGTCTTTATATGGTTTAAAATACTATTTTTTCAATCAATCTACCTTTGATTCCCTTATGTGAAAATAAATTAAATTAATTGTAGAAACATTTTTAAATTTATTATGTAAAAAACTATTTTATTAATTTATAATTTTAAAATTTTCTTACGATGAATTTTTGGGATTTTTTTATAATTATCATTTTTAGATGAATAGTGAAAAATTCCGGATTTAAATTCACAACATCCATTTCATGTAATTAAGATATAATGTTAAGTTGTATTTTATTTTCATTAAAAACCATAATTTGATCATATTATTACAAATTAAACTAACGTAGTTCATTGGTATTGATTTCACTTTGAAATTGGGTAAACAAAGTAAGAAAAAGAATGGAAGTTTTTTACTTTGAAAACCTAATGTGTCATCCCATTGGTGAGATTATTTTTTAAATTAATTTCCAACACATCAATGATTTTATTTTGGAAAAATTTATTACATATTTTAATCAGTATAATTTATAATTTATAATAAGGTAATATTTTTTGACAAAAATTATTGGTGAATGTGACTAAAAAAAGAAAAATTATGGAAAAACTATTTTACAGATTTCGTAACTTTTGAAACATAAACCCCATGAAATAAATTTTATATAATTGATATTTAAAAACCCATAATTTTACTATAATAATAATTCATTAGATACTTGGGATGTATAACCCCAAACAAATTAAATGTGTAGTGAATGCAGCGTGTACCTTTTGGAAATGAAAAAGAAAGATTCAATCCTCTCACCTAATGTTTTGAATCTCATCATACTAATTCACTACTCATGTATATTAAAAATAAATTTATTATAAAAATTTTAATGAACCATATTACTACTTATAATACTATATATTGTTTGATTATTTTTTTCTATTACCTTCTTGTTAACAATACTATGTTAAGGATTCTCTTCTGGTAAAAACCTATTTGTTTTTCACATGTGTTTTAATTTGTTTTACAATTGGTATGTATATTTATATCATGATACTAATAATTTAAACCATGATTTAAATATATTTTATATTAGTTATATGTTTTTTATAAAAATATGTTGAATATATAAGTATATAATAGAACACACCGTTCATGGTGACGGTATGTCGTAATACACATGAATGTTATTTAAGTTTAATTTTCATATTGAAAGAAAGAAAGTAAAAGAAATATATATTTACATATATATATATATCAATTATATTTAGCTTTATTATATCATATATTTCATATATATTATCTAAATCCATCCTTAATAAATTCCATTTATTGTACGAGTGAATCATAATGCTTTGGGGGTGTGTTAGTCCATACTTCATCATACGAATTTTTCATATTAACAAAAAATAGAATGTATAATGATATGTGTTGTAAAATAAATATAGAACCATAAATAAATAATAATTATAATATATATATTTCCATTAAATTTTCCCACATCAGAGGTGGTAAATGAGAAATGAACAATCATCATTTAGTGAAGCGATAGATCATTGTACAAGTAAACAGTACATTCTTTATCCATTAGATAGGTGTGTTTGTAAGTATGTTTAAAAAACATAGAAAAAAACTATTATATTTAAGAAATTATGTTTTAATAAAATCAGTTAATAATGATATTTTAGGGGTGTAGAATAAAAATAAATGAAAGGATCTTGAGACAAGATTTTACCTCCTATTCAGGTAACTTCTTTTAAATTGTTGTAGAATTATACCTTGGGTTTCTTTCTTCCCCAATAGAGGATTAATTGATTAAGGGGAGGATTTTTTTTTAATTTTATTGCATAGATCATGCCCAAACCATTATGGTTTGAGAGGAGTGAAGAATATGGAGAGTTGGCAGACTTTTATAAGGATGATAAACTACACATATAGATGTTTTAAAGACATGTTAGGTGTACCAACATTTTTACCTACAAAAATCAAAAAAAATATCAATAATTTAAGTTTATATTCTGAATAATTAACAAAAAATATATGTTGGATAACTGAATATTTGGTTTTGGGTCTAAAATTTAATGTTTAGTCTTTATTTAAGATTAATTTTACATTAATAAATAAACCTAATTTTAATTACCTTCTCTAATTATTTTGGTAAAAAACAATGATAAAATTTTTAGAAATTATAAATTATGATAATTAAAAATATAAAATCCATTTCCCCAAATTATAATCCTTTATGTGGACGAAATTATGATATAAATAATACACTTAACATGATTATACAACATGTTGTTAAAGTATAAATGTTGAAACTTTAGGTATTTTTTTATACCCAATTTCCAAGTGAAATTGATTTCAATGAATAGAATAAAATTATTATTCTATTAAAAGATTAAACAAATTTTAATTTTAATTTAACCATATAAATAAATTATTTGAGAAATAAGTTTTGAATTAAAATGCGATATTTTCCACTATTCTTCCAGAAATGGTGTTTCTCAGGAAAATCTTGAAGATTCTCCCTCTGTTAATGTAGACATTCGATATTCAAAACTAAAGTTTAGTTTATAAAATTATATTTCTATTTTTGTCTAATTTTTTATTCTTTTTATCATAATGATATTAAATGTACTTCGTTTGAGAAAATTGTTCTTTTATACATATAAATAATTTTAAAAAATATATATATCTTTCATCGTCAAGAAGTTTTATTTATATAAAAAAATTGTAACAAATCTTTGAAAACTAGTTATCCCAATTCATAGTACTATGTTTAATAGTTTTATTATAATTATATCATTTAATTAATTCTAATAAAATACATGACATTTTGTAGAAACTCAGTGTTTCTAGAAATGTATGCCAAGTTGATGTTGTGTGTTCCATATTCCTAGTCGGTGTGGCATGTTGTATATGAAAACTCATTTTTTATGTAACATATTCAAAGTAGAAATCTAGCTTTGGTGTTCTGTGTAGTGTTGTTATAATTTACATTGTCTTTTGTGCATGATTAACTTGTTGTTGCATATAATGGAATCCAAACTGAGATATTTAAAATAAAATTATCTATTTTTAGTGTTATATGAAATTTAAACTATCACAAAGGACGAAAAAAATTTATGAAAAATAATTACTAAATCTCTAAGAGTTACAGGTTCACTAAGACCCACAATAATTCTCAAATACATGGATAAGAATCTCTAACATTACCACCATCTAGTCTGAAGTTTCCCATACATGACTCTAGAATTATGTAACCATCTCAAACCAGTCCTCCACTACCAATGGAATGGCCGCACCTCAAAACGTGAGGGGTCAATGCCACGGAAACTCATGTTGAATTCTTACCCTATGCACTTCATCTTATATTACAACTGGTACAATGTGCTAGTTCACCTGTGATTGTAAAATTAGGGCACCACCTGGATGTAACACCTATTAAATAGATCCCTCTATCAAACCTTCATCTCTAAGGGGATCATCCTTATGATCCTTCTACTAATTCATAACTAGAAAACGCCATGTAGACATCATGGAATAGACATGATGTATCATGGTATAAGAGTATATCTAGAGATATAAATTAGGAAGGACATGGAAAACACTACCCATTGCTATGCAATGCATGTACTAATATTTTTCTGAGAATCATTGTTTACAGGTATTGAGTGAACATGAATGTTATCAGAGTTCATATGCATGGATATTTCAACCTCCATAACAACACAGTAGTTCATATCATTAGTGTTGAACTCGAAACATAGAAATCTCATTCCATAAAACCCCACCTAATCTCACAGACACTGGTCCTAAGGTAAAACCGACTGGATCTGATACACACTATCATGACCCAGCCCAATGGGGCCCAAAAAATGAATACCCTATAACCGAATCTAATAGGATAGAGGATAGAAACCATCACTGAATATGAATATCTAACATATGGTAAGACATGGCCTAATTTATATATATGCATGCACACATCTCCAATACCACATAGTGTTGAAATGTAAACACCTAATAACCATACATGAATACTTCTAAAATCCATCAATTAGAGCATGATATAAATGTACTAGAAAAAAGGTCCAAATTTAATCCCACTAAAATAAAATTAAATCAATACCTATATTTAATGTTGATAAGGACTTCAATAAATGTAACAACATGAACACACCTCAGTCTATCTAACTCACTACGCTTCTCTTGGCCATGGTCCCTCCAGGACGCCATCAATGTTCATTCATCTACATAAGAAACGACATGTGTGACCAAATACTATGAAGGGGTGACTATAGAAATACATAATAGGACTTCCTGAAATGACTATTCATTTAAAAAATAATTACAACCATCTCATCATAGGTATATATCAATTTCATATAATATAAACATCTAGATATACTTATAAAAGACACATAGTCACATGTATGATCATTCCCATATTTACAACTACATATTTGTCCTTGAAGGTTCAACACAAAACGATTCCATAATAAAACAATCAACATGTAAGATAACATTGATGGAATCCATTGAATATTTCCTAACCATTAGGTCTCTCTATAATAAGATTACATTGGAGGTATTAATAGATCAGTTCATATATAAAGGTCAGACCCCCGTCCATGGGATATACTAAAAAAATCTAGATTGACCCACTAAGTATGGGATTAATTCTCACATAGTGCAGGTCATGATGATACAAAGAAACCTACCATGGGAAATGATAATGACATAATATCTCACTTTGGGCCTTACAAAAGGATTCCAACAACATTATCTGTGACTGTTGCTACTTAGAGGGGACCACCATCCTATATATAGGACTAACCTCCATTATAACCCACTATGAATGGATAAGGGGAACGTACCCTAATGAAAATTTTCCAATTTAAAATGGAAAAAATGAGTTCAATCCTTCTGTGGAGGAGTACACAACATGTACTGTACGTACAAAGCCTAGCCCTTTGGTATATGGTTTTTTCTTGTGTATCATGGTCGGTTCCCATTTTTCTGTCTGAGTACATGGCATGTCTATGTAGAAGTAATAGATTTATTGTGTATATATGGAATTAAATTTTCATGTATAGCTGGTTAAGACCATTTCTCAGTACACAAAGTTTTTGAACCTGAGTGAACATGGATTTGTCCGTTTGCCTACCTGGGTGAATGATAATCATCTAAGTATGGGTCGCACACTATGTTACATGGGTCACCTATCATGTGTTATATAACACTTTGATGGAATATTTTGTTGTATATAGGGCCCCATATATGTTGTGTGTTCATAAGATACACTCTATACACTATATAATTTAATATAACCCACATTTCTACTTCACTATTCAATGATCACTTGACCATCCTCCAATACTGCAATAAATCCCACTAAAGATTTAGGATATAGTCCTGCCAAGCCTAGCCTTTTTTAATCTGTAGAATCCAGACATCCAATTCACATGGAAAATAGTCTTCATTTGTACGTGACAGAATCTCATGCATAACTGAGAAGAACAATGATAATAAGACTAATCTCAATCAATCATCATGGATTGATCACTTAATTTATTAGAATTCAGATATGTTATAACAATCTGTTTCATAATGAAATATGTGTTTAATGATTATTTTTATGGTATTTATTGATCCACCATCCAAAAACAATTATCGTGATGGATGAATGAACAACACTAGTAGAAATTTAAGAAACACAAGTGAGGAATCAACCATGATCTTGTTTTTGTTGGTATCGATTTGTTTCCATTAGAATTATAAACAATGACCTAAAACAAATAGTCAAATCAAAAAAAAGTCCCTGAAAATAATCTACATAAAATACAATCGATTTGCAAATAAATGAATTGGTTGATTGAATAATCTTTATCATAGGATAAGAAAAGTGTTAAAATCCACATAAAATCAACATCCTTACAAAATATGCATCAATCACTAATGAAGGAAATTTTTTCTTCATTATTGTGGGGAAGATCCTCAAATTCTATTAGCATAAATTATATTTGATCTGTCAACATCATTCCCCAAGGCCTTCTCTAACACACCCTCATAACTCTCAAAGTTATCTAGCCAGACCTATGAATTTTTCATAACCATGATTAAATAAAAAAAATAGTGTTTCATTGTATCCATTAGTAAAATTAGTGAATAAATTTATTTATTGTATGATTTACACTCTAGATTAATTGTATTCCAACACCATATGCTGACATTTTTTTCCACCATAGGGTAAAAAACACATTCGAAGATCAATGGTGGTCTAGGATTTCTATTCTATGATTATATTTAATTGTCATTGACCTTTTTCTGGAAAATACTAGGCATTGGTTATATTTAATATATTTAATTAATTTCAAAAAATAATTTTGGGATCACTAAGCCTTGAAATATAATGTCATTATAATGCATAGATCCAAAAATAATCCATATAATATTAAAATTTTATATGTGGAAAAAGTATATTAGTTATATGATTCATTATTTTCATGATATATTAATGTTTTCATGAATTTTTGGGCCTGTTTGAATAATTTAGGGAGAGATTGATCATGACGTTCAATGTTGGGAATGAGTATAAAACCAAAGGGGATATATTATGGGGTAAAAACCCTTTGATAATGTATTAGATATTACATTAGATAATATATGAAATAATTCTAAGAGAGCTTTGGTGAGGATATGATTATAGTATATGTAATTTCGTGATTAGTTATCTTCACTTGATTATACATTTCCATTTACTATGGTTCATTTATTATAAAATGATATTCTTAATAGAGGATCTAATTGAGTATACATATTATGGTCACCATATATATATAAACGATTTTTTTGGAACACAGGAGATTGTGGATGATTGGGATGGACATTACAAGCTCGTGGTGTTGTTCAGGAACTCTTTTTTCATCGTGGCTGCTTTTGAAGATTTATTTTTAGTAATTGTGCATTATTTTTTAGTTCTTTTGATTATATGAAAATACATGCATTTTTTGGATCTCGATTTACATTTTTTGTGAGAATGAATTCCTCAGTTGTCTTATATTATTTCTATTTCTTCATATTCTTATTATATGCTAATGTATCTCATTTATTGTATGTTATATCCTATTTTCATTTACCCAACCCATGGACTTTTAGTGGTGGGATTCTAGCATCATTATCTCCATTCTCGCATTACTAGCCAGAGAGGGATACCCTCGGGTGGAGAGGGTTGTAAAAAACAATGATGTGAATTCATGAATAATTCTCCCATTTCGTGATCATTCCTCATTAACAATTTCTTATATAGAAATCTCAAAAATTCCACTTATCCAATGAAAGGTATAACTAAGAACCAAGCATAAATTCAATATTTACATAGCATAAGGTCTAATAACTGAATCACATGATCCAAATTCTACATCTAAGATGACTGATGACCTTATAGTTACTCATTCATATATAATATAATTTAATAAAAATATTCAGATGTTTTAATGTTTTTTATAACTAAATCATCTTCAAAACTATTTGAAACAAGCTAAAACTTACTTTTTCGAAATTATTTTTTAAAAATATAATTAATTTGTATACCATAACTATACATTCCTCTCATGGTGCATCTATTTAATTTCACGCCCTACCCAACAAGGGTGTAGACACTTACAGAGAACAATAGACTAGTATGGTACAATAGATTCTTTGAAAAATTGTCATCCTTGTACTCATTGGTAATACAAGTCTATGAAAAAAGATGATCATTTTTCCTTTTTGTGGATCCATATTGAGTTTCAAATATAGTAATATCCACAACTACTTGAACTATAAGAACTAAAATTCAAAATTAATCTCTCATATCATTTTTAATTAAAACACACCATGTAACCACAACCTTGGACCCAATATATGATCAATATATAGTAATCACACAGTTTCCTAGTCAACAATGTATAGTAACTAGTTCTCATGGGATAAAAATAAATATTGGATGTACTTTCCCTAAATTAAGAACATAATGATTTTAAATTAATGTAATTTTCCATTTGAAATTTAAAACATTAAAATTAATGTAAAAAGAATGTTAAACATCGTATAGTGCACAGAAAAAGTCACAAATACTAATAAAGAATGAAAAAAAATATAGTAAAAACACCTATCCATAATTTTATGTTTTAATAATCATGAATAATAATCATTTTATTAAAATTAAAGTGAATTTATTTCATTGTAATACTATTAAAGAACTTGAAAACTATATTCCCCAAAATTTATATAACTAGGGATGGAAAATACATAAAAACACATGACAATATCAAAATATTAAACTCCAAGGGAATATACATGTAAATAAAATCATGAATAAAAGATAACTTGATATTCGAAAGACAACAATAACCAATATACTATAAATGATATATGATCCAATATAATTATATTAAAAATGTTAACTGATAAAATTATGTGTATTTATAATGGGTAATATGATTATTATAACCATATAGTGACCTTTTCCATAATAATATGATCATTATATATGATATAGAAGTGTGAAAAAAATTATAATATCATTTATTTATATTATAAATAAATAATAATAAAATTTTTATTAATCAATGAATTACAAAGTGAATATATTGATATGAATGGTAAAATATTATTTAAATTGGAGTTCATTACACATTTTCATAAAAAAAATAAATATTTCAAAAATGCATATTGATATTTTATTAAAAAAAATTCATTTATATATGTAATAATTGTAAAATTAATGTCATTTTCTGAATAATAATTTCAAAATTATCAAACATATAATTTTTCATATTTTTCAAAAATAGAAACAATTTTTATAAATATTTAACAAATAGTTGTTCTTTATATTGTATTTTTTTGGAATCAGTATAATTTAAAAGTGACATGGTAATTTTTATAATATTTTTTAAAAAATAAAAATATTTTATTAGTAAAATATTTTATTTTAACATAATAAAATAAATAACTAACTTATAAATAAATATTCAATTATTATGGAATATTTTATTTTAATAAAAATTATATTTAATTAATTTCATTGAATAATAAATTTTGATGATTCTATTCATATTAAAGCCTATTTAATTGTCAATAAAAATTTTATATTATAATATAACACTATTAAATTTCAAAATTATTTTCATTAGTCATGGTCTTGAGCCAAAAAAATAGATTAATCATTATTTTATGTGAATATATAATGTAACACCCCGAGATTTTATGAATAATATTCTTTTTAATTTCATTAATGTCTTGTGTTGTACGCTACACCAAAAGGAGCTTGCTCAACACGCATCCTTGACTAGCCTTTCATTACACGCAACCGCGACCTTCCTCGATAGCTTGTGTAGTACACAATACCGAGTTTCACTAAACAACGATATGGTATTAAAATATTATTAAAACTAGCCGTAATGAATAGTAATAACCACCTTTTAAAATTTTGTAAATTTTATCTCTCAAAATGGACTTCATTTTTGGATTTGGAGTATCGAATTTAGCCTAAGGTGAAATTTTGGTACTTTTCGGATAACTTTCATATTCTGATGAATAGTGAAAAGTACTAAATTTAAATTAAAAACAACTTTTTTAATCGAAATAATTAATAGTGATAAATTAATAATTTGAGTGGTTTTAAAGTATATTTAGAATATATTTTTACAATTTAATACAATGTTGGTCATTGGATGTAATTTCACATTTAAACCAGTTATAAACAAGTGTCAATCTTTTGATAGTTATTATCTCTTAAAAACACGCCATTTGTTTTGACGACGGGAATTAATTTTTAAATTAGTTAATGTAACTGATATTTTTGAATTTGGTAAAATAGACATCATTTTTGAGTTTATAATATCAAATATAGCTTAGGCCTAATTTTTGGTATTTTTCTGGAAACGTTCATTTTTTGATGAATAGTGAAACCACTAAGTGGTAGTAAAAAAATGAATTTTTCATAAAACATAATTTTACTGCTTCTGTGAATATAATTTAAAAAATCCAAGAGACACGGTTGATGTCAGTATGTAAAATGTGGTTCAATGAGATGAAAATAATTTTTGGCGAAGAGTAACTTTTTAGTTTTTTTACCACGGTTAAAAGTAAATAGAGTAATTAAGTGTAAAAATGATAATATTATTACCCTAACACATGTCCTAATTCTATTGGATAAGTGTAATTCGAACAGAAACAACCTTAGAAATAAAACATGACCATTTAGGCTCACTTGGATTTGATTAGGACATTTATTATTATTTAATTTAAATAAGAGTTAAAAGAGTTAAAATCAATGTTTATTTAATAAAACATTTTTAATATAGGATTATACATTAGATAAATTCGATTGTAAATATTCATTAGAAAGATAATACGATTTCCTACATAATGATATTTTATTTATAATTTTTAGACATTATATAAATTATGTTATTTATGACACAATGATGATGCAGTAATTTCCATAATAGTGAAAAAGTATAATAATTGATATTATAAATACCCAAATAAATATAATTTTAGACTTTTTATAAATTCCACTAATTTTTTATGTTAATATGACATGTTATTATGAATTTAATAAACTTTTTTCTAACTAATAATTCTGTTATGATTTTCAAAAAAATTAATTACCAAATAGTATCAAAATTGACATAAAATAGTTTTTAAAACAAATATTATATTATTAATTATTATTTTATTCTTAAAAATCTAAGGTTCTGCCAAATGACTTAGATAAGGTTATATATATTAATAATAAACAACTTGGGGTTAGTTTGTCTTTTTATAGTATTTTATTAACCTTATAGTATAAGAACACAAGAGGACATGGTAAAAGTAAAATTATTTATCTTAATGTTAAATCTAAATGATAAGGTTAAAATAGGAACCTAAACATGTCTAAATTATACTGGATGAGAGGATTTCGACCCATCCCCACCTTAGCTTCGAAATAAATCAATTTGGAGCAATTTAAAACCGAATATGACTTTATAATAAAATAATATTTTTTGTTTTCCAAAGGAGCCCCTCTCCTCCCTTATAAAAGGGCACCTCCTCTCTCTCTTACTCACACAACTTTGAGCCTTAAAACTCGGCCAAACCCTGCCAAATTCTCTTCTCCACTTCCCTAGAAACATCATAGAGGTTCTGGTCTTCCTCAAAGACCAATTTTAGTGCCCTAAAATGATATCTCAAAGAGGCGCTTCAAAGAAGAGGTAATGTTCGTTACCGATTCTTTCAACATTATTTCTTCTTCCACTTCTTCTTCTTAGGTTGTTTCATTATGAAGTAATAACATCAGTATAACTCATATACTGATATGTTATTATAAGTATGAAACAACCCTATTTCACCATCTATCCATCCTACCTAAAACAAAATCACCGCGCGTTCGTACGTACGGAATATCGTCTCCACGCCATGGTGAAATCTATTTTCCACCACCACCTTACTTGGATGGATATAATGGTGTAAATAATAACTATATATGATTATTTTAAAGTGATATTGATTCTGAAATAGTATACATACACTCCAATATAGTCCCACGATCATGAGAATGATATCATCGCTCGTTCGTATGTACGGACTACCGTCTCCACGACGCGATGAGATTCATTCTCCACTTTAACCATTAATGAATGATTATAAAGTACATATAATAAGTAATCATGAAATATATGACATAATAATGATACTGGATTTATGTGTATCTCATCTACTTAATTCCATTCAACTCAATAAGGAAACGAAAACAGCGTTCATGCGTACGTACGGCCTACCGTCTCCATGAACGGTGTATTTCTTTCCATTTACTGATTTATTATATATATGTATATTCTGAATATATATTATAAATAAATCATGTTTTATATTCTGGAATTAAGTAACCATGATCTAATAAATCATATGAATAATTACAAGTCAAAACACGGACGACAAATGAAACAATTTTACCCAAAATGCTCTTTATCATGTAATTTACAAAAGAACGGGTAATATAAAGTCATAAGTGAACCATATATAATATCATAACAATGAGTATGATTCTGGAATAAGTCAATGACATTATTTAAACCATTATACAAGAGGTTCGGACACTTACGAAGCAAATCGGACCTATGGTAAGGGAAATATCACAATCTCATTTTTATCCGAGATTGTTTATAATTTGGTATTTATTGGGGTGTATTTTATCATCCACATCAATGTTTCCTCAATATGTAATATTTATATCCTTCTACAATAGTTTATATGCAATTTTACCCTTCGTTGAGTTTTTATTAAAAGATATGAAATGAATCTTTTTCCTTTTTTGTACGAGGTACTTTTTTACTTTTCCGACAAAAGTACGAGAAGAATGTTGTTTTTAACATATACGACACGAATGGATTTTTAAAACATTATTTCCAAGAAGCTTCATTAACGATTTTTCATGTTTATTTTTAATAAACTTCTTTTAGTTTAAAATTGTATGGCATTTTAAGAATGGAAAAATGTTTTTGAAGTATAAAGGATATTTTCCTCAAGAATGGAGTTCAAGTGTTTTATCCAAATTGTTTTCCATCTAAGATAATATAGGGTTCTGTTTCTATCCCTATTTTTACATTGATTTGATTATGTTATGATGGAATTATTTTTATGATGTTCTTTTTCTTATATGGATTATGTTATGATGTAATGATGTTTAAGAATCCCATTTTTATTACATGGGATTATGCAATTATGTATGATTTATGATTTTCTGGCACACATAAGAATGGTATCATTATGAGATGGGTGGAACCTATATATCCCTCCAATGCATTGGGTAAATATTTTATATCTCATGAGAATGACATGGATGGAACGGTAGGTTATACCGGTTCAGTGAAACAGGACTGAAACGAGGAGTGAACTCGGTTCAGAATGGGATTTTGTCCACTAAGATAGTCTTGGCAATGAGTCTTGAATAATAAGAAATGATTCTATATGATTATGTGTGTATTCCACAATGTTTCATGTTTTAAGATATGATTATTGGGATTACATTTCACTAATATGATTTATCCCTTGTTATGAAATTATGATCTCTTTTGCAGGTTAAGATTTCTAAAAGATATGTTCTTATGAATATGATGTGATTGATTTTTCTTTTGTTTACCCTTACTGACCATTTGAGCTCACCCTTTTATGTTTTATTTTCCCCAGGATATAAATAAAGGATTTAGGTTTTAAAAAAGAAGATCTTTATGGGAGATGTTGAAGATCTTTCACCACGATTAGAAAATTATATTCCGAGTTTCCAAAGACACTAAACTATTACGGTCCATGTGTGTGTGTTTTTGTTATGTATTAAGTATTCCGTAAAAGTAATGTAATGTTCATGTACGTCAGGCTTCGGGTCTCTACAAGTTGGTATCAGAGGAATGGTTTAGTCATCCTTTGGAAACTAGGATGCAAAAACATTAGTGAGATCCCTAGAGATATTTCTAAGGTATGTCTAGGGATACCCCTAAGGATAAGTATACATATAGGATATAGTCCTACAACTATGGTAACGATCTTAGAATATAACATAATATGTTAGATATTGAAGTTACTCCCCATTTATTATGATTTTTTCCTCTAACACTATTCTTTTTGGGTTTTAGAAATTGGCTGGAAACAAGATGATTCACGATAATGGAGGATATTATGGACAATGGAATGATATTATTCATGAGAAACCAAATGAAATGGGATATGGAAGTCCAAACATCATTATTATGTTAAATAAGAAATCTCATAATATGATAAATAAACTCAAATTTGGTAAGTTTCCTAACTCGTCTAATAAGAGGAATATGGAGTTTCATGATGATCATAGAGGATAGAAAGTTAAATTTCCCCTATGTAAATCATGTGGGAAGAGGCATTGAGGAGAATGTTTCAAGGGAACTGGAAGATGATTTGGGTGTGGAAAAGAAGGACACAAATCCAGTAAGTGCAAAGGAAAAGGTTTAGTTAACACTATGGATGAAGACAATGGTATTGCAACGACATCAACAATGGTTAAATGTTTTAAATGTGGAATGTACATGGATTATGGAAACCAATTCCCTAAGGGAAAGTCTCATGAAGAGAATCAGTACGGACGTATGAGTAGTATTTATGTTGATGATGATGAAGAGACTACAAATGATATGTGAGTTGAAAGAATTGTTACATGTTTATCAAGTGTAATGTTGTATAAGTAATCTCATGGTACTATGGAATAAGGAGACATCTAAGGATTGTTACACTGTTGTATTTCCTTGATTTTTGAAAGTGTATGATTAATGGTACCAGTATCCATTAAAGGAAATTCAGATATTTTTGGAATATAGAAGGGATAAGGAGAAAATTAAATGTTTGATAATATTCATGAGCTCATGAATGATATAAGGAGAAGGTTATGTAATGGATTGAGTATATAGAATTTTTGGATTTTGGTATGTGGAAAGTGTTAACTTTTAACTGCATTCATGTTTTCACTTAGGTTCAATGGGTATTCAAGAGAATACATGATTTAGGCCTTTGAATGTTTGGAATGTGACCAACAAGACATATCTTATGATATATGGGGATCAACGATGGTATTAAATCTCTTGTAATCGTTTTCACTATATTATTAGAGTGGACTGCAGTATTATGGATAAGCCTAATGATTGGAATGGATTATGTTGTACATAAGTTAGTATTGTTTAAGGATAGAAGTTTTTTCGATATTATTGATGGGATGTTATAGTAATATAGCTTTACAAAAAGGACAACATGCAGGACGGGCGACAGCCCATCGCATCGGACAAGGCTGTGGGAATTGAACCCACAGCCGAAGTGCAACTGGCCTTTATCGCCCACCACTGGCCTACAAGAAGTCCCTGTTTAGTAGAAACTAGTTTTATTATATTAAGCAGTATGATATATGAAGTATATGCCCATTTTAGGAACCATATATCATTAATCTCACTATAGATGGACTTATGTATTTTTTGATAACTGTTCTAACCTTTTGTTTGAGACAGATGAAATGACCTATCATTCTATCACATGATCTTCTAACACATCACGAATGACAAATTCAAATTTATTTATTTAAGATATGAAGTGGAAATTGTCCAAAGTAAGACCAACGGTGAGACTATACCGAAATCACGAAAGTATTTCTTCTAATTCCAATTTCATAAACTTTAGGGAAGCGATCTTGAAAACCAAAAATGTTGTCCTAGTGCTCTTATATCTGATAAATCAGATGGTACCTTAGATCATCACAAATTTATGGCTTTGTGATTTCTGGCTTTTCCATAGCCATGTTCTCTACCACTATCCATCAAAACATGATGGTTAGATTTCTCTTCCATATCAATATTTTCACCTATGTGGAAACCCAGTGATTAGTTTATTTGGGTAACCGTTACGTTTCATACTTTTGTTTTTAATGATTGGTTTTGGTATTCCTTTTTACGATGTGGGTTTCTATTAAAGAAACTTTTGAATAGTAAACCATTTATAACCCTGACGAATTTCGAGGGCGATATTCATTTTAAGGGGGGTAGAATGTAACACCCCGAGATTTTAGGAAAAATATTCTTTTTAATTTCATTAATGACTTTTGTTGTACACAAAACCAAAAGGAGCTTTCTCAACACTCATCCTTGACTTGCCTTGCATTACACGCAATCACGACCTTCCTCGATAGCGTGTGTAGTACGCAATACCGAGTTTCACTAAACAACGATATGCTATTAAAATATTATTAAAACTAGCCGTTATGAATAGAAATAACCACCTTTTAAAATTTTAGAAATTTTATCACTCAAAATGGACTTCATTTTTGAATTCGGAGTATCGAATTTAGCCTAAGGTGAAATTTTGGTCCTTTTCGGATAACTTTCATATTCTGATGAATAGTGAAAATTACTAAATTTTAATTAAAAACAACTTTTTTAATCAAAATAATTAATCATGATAAATTATTAATTTGAGTGGTTTTAAAGTATATTTAGAATATATTTTTACAATTTAATACAATGTTGGTCATTGGATGTAATTTCACATTTAAACCACTTATAAACAAGTGTCAATCTTTTGATAGTTATTATCTCTTAAAAACACACCATTTGTTTTGACAACGGGAATTAATTTTTAAATTAGTTAATGTAACTGATATGTTTTGAATTTGGTAAAATAGACATCATTTTTGAGTTCATAATATCAAATATAGCTTAGGCCTAATTTTTGGTATTTTTCTAGAAACTTTCAATTTTTGATGAATAGTGAAACCACTAAGTGGTAGTAAAAAAATGATTTTTTCATAAAACATCATTTTACCACTTCTGTGAGTGGAATTTCAAAAATCCGAGAGACACAGTTGATGTCAGTATGTAAAATGTGGTTCAATGAGATGAAAATAATTTTTGGTGAATAGAAACTTTTTACTTATTTTTACAACGGTTAAAAATAAATAGGGTAATTAAGGGTAAAAATGATATTATTATTACCTTAACACATGTACTAATTCTATTGGATATGTGTAATTCGACCAAAAACAACCTTAGGAATAAAATATGACCATTTAGGCCCACTTGTATTAGATTAGGACATTTATTATTATTTAATTCAAATAAGAGTTAAAAGAGTTAAAATCAATGTTTATTTAATAAAACATTTTTAATATATGGTTATACATAAGATAAATTCGATTGTAAATATTAATTAGAAAGCTAATAAGATTTAATACATAATGATATTTTATTTATAATTTTTAGAAATTAAATAAATTAATTTATTTATGACACAATGATGATGCAGTAATTACCATAATAGTGAAAAATTATAATAATTGATATTATAAACAACCAAATAAATATAATTTGAGCCTTTTTATGAATTCCACTAATTTTCTAGGTTAATATCACATGTTATTATTGATTTAAGTAACTTTTTTTGAACTAATGTTTCTGTAATGATTTTCACAAAAATCAATTACCAAATAGTGTCAAAATTGACAAAAAATAGTTTTTAAAAAAAATATTATATTATTAATTGTTATTTTATTCCTAAAAATCTAAGGTTAGGTCAAATGACATAGCTAATGTCATATATATTAATAATAAACAACTTGGGGTTTTTCGGCTTGTTATAGTAAGTTTATTTACCTTATAGTAAAAGAACACAAGAAGTCACGGTAAAAGTAAAATTATTTAACTTAATGTTAAATCTAAATGATAAGGTTAAAATAGGAACAAAAACTTGTCTAAATTATATTGGATTATAGTATTTCGACCCATCCCCACCTTAACTTAGAAATAAATCAATTTGGAGCTATTTAAAACCGAATATGAATTTATAATTAAATAATATTTTTAGTTTTCCAAAGGAGCCCCTCTCCTCCCTTATAAAAGGGCACATCCTCCCTCTCTTCCTCACATAACTTTGAGCCTTAAAGCTCGGCCAAACCCTGAAAAATTAACTTCTACACTTCCCTAGCACCATCCTAGAGGTTATGGTCTTCCTCAAAGACCAATTTTAGTGCCCTAAAAGGAGATCTCAAAGAGGCGCTTCAAAGAAGAGGTAATGTTCGTTACCGATTCTTTCAACTTTATTTCTTCTTCCACTTCTTCTTATTAGGTTGTTTCATTATGAAGTAATAACATAAGTATCACTCATATACTGATATGTTATTATAAGTATGAAACATCCCTATTTCACCATCTATCCATCCTACGGAAAACGAAATCACCGTGCGTGCGTACGTACGGAATACCGTCTCCACGCCGTGGTGAAATCTATTTTCCACCACCACCTTACTTCAATGGGTATAATGGTGTAAATAGTAACTATATATGATTATTTTAAAGTGATATTGATTCTGAAATAGTATACATAAACTCCAATACAGTCCCACGATCATGAGAACGATATCATCGCTCGTGCGTACGTACGGACTACCGTCTCCACGACGCGATGAGATTCATTCTCCACTTTAACCTTTCATGAATTATTATAAAGTACATATAATAAGTAATCATGAAATATATTACATAATAATGATACTGGATTTATTTGTATGTCATCTACTTAATTCCATTCAACTCAATAAGGAAATGAAAACAACGTTCATGCGTACGTACGGCCTACTGTCTCCATGAACGGTGTATTTCTTTCCATTTACTGATTTATTATATATATGTATATTCTGAATATATATTATATCTAAATCCTGTTTTATATTCTGTAATTAAGTAATCATGATCTAAGTAATCATATGAATAATTACAAGTCAAAACACGGACGACAAATTAAACAATTTTACCCAAAACGCTCTTTAACATGGAATTTACAAAAGAACGGGTAATATAAAGTCATAAGTGAACCATATATGATATCATAACAATGATTATGATTCTGGAATAAGTCAATGACATTATTTAAACCATTATACAGGAGGTTCGGACACTTACGAATCAAATTGGACCCAAGGTAAGGGAAATATCACAATCTCATTTTTATCCGAGATTATTTATACTTTGTTATTTACTGGGGTGTATTTTATCATCCACATCAATGTTTCCTCAATATGTAATATTTATATCCTTATAAAATAGTTTATATTAAATTTTACACTTCGGTAAGTTTTTATTAAAAGATATGAAATGAATCTTTTGTCATTTTTCGTACGAGATACTTTTTGACTTTTCTGACAAAAGTACGAGAAGAATGTTTTTTTAACTTATACGACATGAATGTATTTTTAAAACATTATTTCCAAGAAGCTTACTTTACAATTTTTCATGTTTATTTTTAATAAACTTATTTTAGTTTAAAATTTTATGACATTTTAAGAAAGGAAAAATGTTTTTGAAGTAGAAAGGATATTTTCCTCAAGAATGGAGTTCAAGTGTTTTTTCAAAATTATTTTCCATCTAAGATAATATAGGGTTCTGTTTCTATCCCTATTTTTACATTGATTTGATTATGTTATGATGGAGTTATTTTTATGATGTCATTTTATCTTATATGGATTATGTTATGATGGAATGATGTTTAAGAATACCATTTTTATTACATGGGATTATGCAATGATGTATGATTTATGATTTTGTGGAAAACATAAGAATGGTATCATTATGAGATGGGTGGGACCTATATCTCCCTCCAATGCATTGGGTAAATATTTTATATCTCATGAGATAGACATGGCTGGAACGGTAGGTTATACCGGTTCAGTGAAACAGGACTGAAACGAGGAGTGAACTCGGTTCAGAAAGGGACTTTTTCCACTAAGATAGTCTTGGAAATGAGTCTTGACTAATAAGAAATAATTCTCTATGATTATGTGTGTATTCCACAATGTGTCATGTTTTAAGTTATGATTATTGGGATTAAATTTCACTCCTATGATTTATCCCATGTTATGAAATTATGATCTCTTTTGCAGGTTAAGATTTCCAAAAGATATGTTCTTATGAATATGATGTGATTGATATTTCTTTTGTTTACCCATACTGAGCATTTGAGCTCACCCTTTTATGTTTTCATTTCCCCAAGATATAAAGAAAGGATTTAGGTTTAAAAAAAAGAATATCTTTATGGGAGATGTTGAAGATATTTCACCATTATTAGAAGATTATATTCTGAGTTTCCAAAGACACTAAACTATTACGGTCCTTGTGTGTGTGTTTTTGTTATGTATTAAGTATTCCGCAAAAGTAATGTAATGTTCATGTATGTCAGGCATCGGGTCTCTACATAAAATTCCCCCTTAACAATAAAATTAAAAATTGTCTTTTAATTCCTTATCACTCCAAATACATATTTATATTCCAAATGTTAAATAAGATACACTATAAACACTCATATCCTTGTTCTTAAGGCTTCATTGTAACTAAAACACCATCCCTGTATGGTTTAATTCTTAATTAGAAGGAGTCTCACATGGAATTGTAAGTGTAACAATAATAATATATCTTCTTTTCAATTCCTTTATTACATGTTCATTAACATACATAACATTTTAATTATATGTAAAATAGTATTGTAATTACAATCAAATTTTTATTTTAAATATAATTTTTTAATTATTTTAGTTCTTCTAAATGCCCTTTGAAAATCATTCTTTTCTGGTATTTTTGATCTACCAATGTGTGTGATGATATTGTTGCACTTATTTATTTCATGATGGATTTGAAATTGATTTCCATATATTAATATAAAAAATTATGGTAAATTTATTTTCACTCTGAACATTTTTAATTATAAATATAGTATTATATTAATTATATAAAAATATAAAACATTATTGTCACTCATACAATGTAAAAACATGATTTTCAAGATATGTTGCATATTCCATACAAGTTATAGACTATCTAATAAATATGGATCTTTTATAAAATTATAAATAATTGAAAACCAATTCATTGAAACTTTTGAAGCCTATGGAATATTTGGGAATGACCCATAGACTGTTATAATTTTACCGAAGTCTTTTTGAAACTATGGATCAAATATATCCAAATTGTCTGTAAAAATAACATAAATCTAAATACGAAATAATAAATTTGGAAAAATTAATAATGATGATGAAATATGAAATAATATGGTTCTAAATTAGGTAATTCAATATATTATTTTAATAGTTAGGATGTTTGATTGTATATTAAATGGCTCAAGACATGATGTACGAGTTTCTTTAAAAATCATTACTATTCGTATATATTGTTTCCCTATTTTTTCCATACCCTCTACCTCATATATAAATATAATTAAATGTATTTAATAAAATTTTTAATTTATTTATGTAATTTTACATGTTTACATACATCCCATTTATATCAATAATTCAAACATTAAGATGTTTATAGGGGAATCTCGTATTAATTCCACTTATTTGAAACATGTTTCATATCTCCGGAATATTTTCATATATATATATAGTGTATATACATTTCAATAGACACTTAATATATTAATTTAATGTTCATTCATAATATTTAAAGACTATTTAAATTTTTTCTCTATTTTTCCATGGATTCATACATTTACCATTACGATTGTTCATAAGAAACATTTCTATATCTTTTTTTTGTTTTTTTCTTCAATTACCATGTAATGTATCAAAAATATGTATTATATATATTTATTTCGTTTTCTATTGATTTTATAATATTTACATTATTTTATAACCTTTAATCTATATTATTTAAATATTATATATATCACTAATTGTTCTAGGGGGTTTTCCAATAAAATCATACAATTTATTTGACAAATGAAAAATTAGGTATTCAAATATATATTTTATTTCAATAGAAACAATTATTTATTGTTTGTATATTTTGAAGTATTATTTACCATAGGGAACATTTTGTGTTGTATTTATTATCTATTATATTAATGTGTTCAATACATTTAACTTATTAAATGATGATAAGGACCTAAGATTATGTATCTAGTTTAGGCATAGGTTGTTCTCATGAGACAAACTGGCATTGGGTAATGAAAATTTACATACCCTTTATTTATAATGTCTCAACAAAAGTCATAAATGGTAAGTTTATATGTCCAAAATTTTGAATTATATAATTATATTACATATTATAATACTTTTGAATGTGGTCAAATATTTCCCTTGATAAAGACAGGTTATCCTACTGTGTTATCTTTTATAGAACTAATCAATTTTTTATTCCATTAAGACTAAATATTTAATTCTTATTCCATTTTTATCATACATTGTATGATATACCACACTATGAAACTAATATCACCCTTTTATTATTTTTCCATTATTTCTACAAGAAACAATAGTGAATACTATGTATGATCTTATGATATGAAATTGAGTTATGATAAATATAATTAATATTTTTGGATATCCTATATGTTTCCAATGGAATGCAATAACCATGTATATATCAAGAATATTGAGACTAATTAAATTTTATATCCTTTCTATTCCTATATATTTATTAAACTTGAATGTAAAAATCACCACAACCTCTAGGTTACGAGAGCCTAGTTGTTCTATTTTGAGTTCGACCATGTTTATTTAACATCATATGAACTCAAATTATAAGAAAATCACTAGAAAATGAATCTTTCTGAGAAACCATAAGGAAGCTGTAGAAATGTATCCATAATATATAATATATTTGTTATGAACATGTAATGAATTATTTTAATATATATACTATGATTCATAACTCATAGTGTTATTCATTAACATATTAATATATTTTATTACTTTTAAATTTTTTTTAATGGAAGGATCTAGAAGCATTTCAACACCCATATATACTATAAGGATTACCCTCTAAAAAATTAATGAAGACAGTATTTGAGCTAAAAAATGAATAATTATTTTAGGAAAATTGACCCAAGATATAATAAATAACATTTCTTATATAGATCAACTAATTTCCCAATAGGTGGGTATAATAACATTGGATCATTTTATTAGAACACCATGATCCCAAATAAACATCACATAATGAATAAAGATGATAAATTCAAAAAATATAACTGCCCAATGTGACGAACCCAACATTAGTAACCCCGAGATAGTGTCTACATTATTTCATTGGCATTAGTTTTAATGAATTTAATCATGAATGAAAAAATAGTTTTGTAGTTATGTAAACAAGATATATACATGATTCTCGTGTTACATTTGAATATAAAAAGTATAAAAACATTTTATTTCAAACTATTATTATTCCCTTTAGCATATACTCACATGTCATTCATAATACACTTCATAGATCATGGCAAAGAGAACAGAATAAAGGTGATCTAAAATACCCCTTAAGAGTTACATAAAGTGGAATATATCTTCATTAAATACTGATTAATCATTATGTAATAATAAATAAGAAAAGATAAATATCTAACGAAACATGAAATTTATTCTGTAACATGACTATCATGATTAAATAAAGAATAATCATAATGTTATGTTAATTAACTGAACAAACATTCCATTTAAATAACATGACTAACATGAATAGATAATAAAATATGGGAATGTAAATAACTAAAAACGCATACCATTTAAATAACATGACTATCCTGAATTGATATGTCATAAAAAATATGGAATGTTTAATAAAAACAAATGAAATTTAGTAAAAAACTAAGAGTGAAATGAATACATAAGTAATATAATAGAAAATCTATCATGGATAATAGTAACTGGATTTTTAATTAAATAAGTGGTTAATTATTGGATTACAAGATCTCATACATCATAATAACAATACTATCAAAACCCTTCACAAGTCGGTTTAATACTCTAGGATAAACAAATTTAATTATATCATACTAATTTACCTCATGATTCTATCAATTCATAGAGGGGATATATAATTCTATTTCTCAGCATTCCCTAAACCCCTTAAGCATTCCACATATAATGAATAATTGATATAACTCATTAATAATGTGCTTTATCATCAAATATGTATATTAAGAAAATTATATAGATTTATAAATATTTCCATTGATAAAAATTGTATTTCAATATAGAAAATCATTTATATAAATGATATACAATTTAAAACAAGAACAAATCAATGATAAATAATAAGGTTATTTAAATAAAATTTAATGTTTAGAGATCATCATAAAGTTGATTTTTGAGAAAATGTTAATGAATTAAGAAGCTGAATGTAAATACATTGCTTCATCTAAATGATCAAAAAATATCTATATAATGAATAATTACAGTGTCAATATAACATATTCAATGTGGAGTATAAGAAAAATATTGGTTTTTTTCATTGAAAAATAAAAATACCAACCTTAAAAAATCATAAGGAAAAAATAATATTCATATTGAAAGTAAAATTTTAAAAAGGTTCAAAAAGAAGAAAAATAAATTTCTTTGAAATAATTTTTTATTCGTATGAAATAAGCATTAAAATAATGATTCTTTATGATTGGTAGAAATTTAGGACATGTTATATACGTTAAAATAATTATTTATCTATATTTTTTTGGTAAAATCAAAACAAAGTTTTATTTTTAAAAATATATAAAGATTGCATTAAATATATTTCGTAAAAGTTATAATTGGAAAATTTTACTTTAATAAATCATTTTTAAATGGTTGAAAACATTTTTGTGACATTTTTATAAAACATGGATTTGGGAGAAAATGGATTATCTAATAAAGAAGGAAATAAAGCTTGAATTTCGTAAAAACTATTTATCAGCAATTTAAAGTAACAATAAATGAAAAAAAAATTAATATTACTAAAAAAATTTATGAATATAAAAAGGATATGAAAATTATAATGTTTTATTAGACAAATATAAAATAATTCCCTTTCATGAAAATGTGTGTTAAACAACCTCGATAAAAATGTTATTCTGAAATAAAAACACACAAAGGTAGTAAAATTAATGTGATAATTAATAGACGAATATATTTTGTGTATCCAATGTTAATAAAATGAAAAATTATAAATAAAAAATAATATATACAAATTTAATTACAGAAATAATAATAAAATATCAATGACTACTATGATGTCATATAACACAATGAAAGTAAACGGAGTTGTGAAATTATTTACTACTTTGTAACTTTTAATTAAAATACTGAAGGATGAAATAATTAAAATTAAAACAAAAAATACCATGATTTATTAATTAATCATTATATTACATGTTATATTGGAAGTATATATATTATATAAAATAAACATGGCTCATAAAATTTCAAAATTCCTTAATTAAGGGAAATTGCAACGATGTCCCTTACCTTACTCTATGTTTTGGTTTAACATACAATAACCTTTGGTTTAATGTTTTTATGAATGTTATTATTTATTCATGAAAAATTTCAATATTTATAATGACTTATATAAAACATTTATAATATTTTACAACCCTTTTGTTTAAAATATATCATTATTTACATTGTTTTATGTGTCAATTTCCTTTTTTCTAATGTGTTTTTTATCTTAAAAGATCCAGTTATTGAACATATTATATAGTTATATAATATAATGAATGAAAATAATGTTATAAATAAAATTTTTAAATTATATAAACTTTTTAATCATTATTGATATTTCAACATTTTGAATGGATTGTATCTCTTCTTGGAGATGGTATGCCTTACACACCGAAGAGAAACAATAACATTTTTTATGGGTAAAATAGTAAGGATATGTGTGATATATTGTGTTTTTAGGGGAATAATAAATATATTTTTTAGGTATTTTATGAACCAAATGGATTTGGATGTGTAAAAAAGGGAAGGGTGAAGGTAGTCTTTTATAATTGGGGGAGAAGAGAAAACAAATAATTTTTAAAAAAAATCAATTACACAAACATTATTATCATTTAAAAAGCCTTAAAATTTTTTCATTCAAAAATAAAAAAAGTATAAAGGTCAAAATATGTCCACTTTTTGGGTTTTTACAATTTTTAAGTCATTAAACCCTTATCTTTTTAATATAACCCCTGGTAAATTAGTTTTTACCTGAATCACAACAATTAATTTTTAATAAATTTACAATTGATAGAGGTAAAAAATATTGTTTTCCTTATTATATAACAAAATATATTATTATTAAAAATATATAATCCATTTTTTAAAATTTAATTCACATTACCAAAATAATTGAAATTAAAATTATTCCCATAGATGCGATAAAAAAGTGTGTTTCCATAGAGAAAACACTCATAAGTATAGATAGTTTTAGTATAAAAATTCAAAATAATATTGATTAAGTGATAAAAATAAGCTAAATTTTAATATAATTAAACTAAATTTACTTTAAAATCAACATGTATTATTATTTAATTTTGTAAATTATGTAATTGAAAAGGTAGTTTTTAATTAAAATCATTGTATTTCGTAATTCATTAAAAAAGAAACTTTTTAGAAAAATAACAAAAATTAACCCTAATATAATTTTGATATTATGATATAAAAATAAATTAATTTTTTAAAAAATTCATTCTCTAAAGGTGATAAAATTAAATTTTATATAATTTGTGTAATGCTTGACTAAACCTCCTTTTTGAAAACAATTTAGTTTTTCAAATAACATTTTTTCTATTTGAAATGATTATCTTACTTAAAATAAATATAAATATAATAAATTTTTTTATACATTTATAAACCACCCACTTTTTCTTATTTATTACTATTTATACCATCCATTTTGAAAATTTGGATATAATGGTATTCTATATTATTTACATTTAGACTCGGGGTTCTGTGTTCCTCATGCTATCGAATAGATCAAATTTATTTTAAATAAGATTACAATAATGTTTTGGGGTGTTACATTCTCAAAAAAATCGTTGTTTTTTGTTCTATATATAATATCAATCCATAATTTCATCATTTAGAATATAGAGGTGCATCATTCTCCCCTCCAATAAATTTCGTCATCATAATTTAAACATGTTTTCTGAGGGACAAATGGTTTTTCTTTAATTATTTTTTAAATAACGACATCTTAAAAAGGATAATAAAACAACCTTATAATAAGATATAAATGTAAGTAAAAATGATTATATGTAATAACCCAAAAGTAGGCTTCCATGTATACATTGGTGAACATTGGTGGAATGTTATGTTATGGACATAGATGAAAATAATGAATAATTATAGTAGAGATCATTGAAAACAACAAATGGAATGTTTAAATAAATTGTAGTGACAAAAAAATTATTAATATATTATTATTTAAAATACTATTTGATTCATCCAATTTTAAGGTAATAGGATAAAATTTTTGTTTCATGATCATATTCCTAATGATGGGGAATTATTTTATCGTATATGTGTATAAGTAAAAAAACATTCTTTGTATATTTTTGTTTCACAAGAAATATTTCATACTTTCATTGTTCCTTGTAAAATATCCAATTCATCTCTGACAATAAAAAATTAATATTCCAAAAATAATAATTTTTTATGCTTTAACAAATATAAATAACTATTCAATAAATTTAAGGGAAATAATAGATTGAAATGTCTACCTTTCTGTCTCTAACTATTTTCCAAATACAATATGTTTAGTGTAACACCTCAAGATTTTTTGAGATATATTATGTTTAATTTCATTGATGTCTTCTATTATACACTACACCAAGATTATATTGTACTATACGCAACACCATATTAGCTTTTAGTATAAGAAACACTATTCTTGGCTCGTGTTACACACAATTTCAAGTTCGTTTTGTGAAAATTATTCTACGAAACATTAAGTATAGATTTTGTTTAATTTATAAATGAAATAAGTTTTGATTATGTTATATGAAACATAAAACAGAGCTTTCACCACACGCAGCCCTGACTTGGCTAGCATTACACGCAATCAAGACCTTCTTCGATAGAGTGTGTAGTACGTAATACAAAGTTTCACTAAACGAGATACTGTTATAATATTATTATGAACTAGCCGTTATGAATAGTAATACCCATTTTTTTAATTTTTTTAATTTTATTATTCAAAATGGAATTTATTATTCGATTCGGAATATAGAAATTTGAGTAAGGTGAATTTTTGGTATATTTCTGAAAACTTTCAATTTTTGATGAATAGTGATAACATTGGGTTACTATTTAAAAACCATCTTTTTAATTAAATAATTATTTATTTTATTTAAATTTATTTTAGGTCAAATTGATACATAATACCTATATATGTTCAATGTAATTCATTTGAGTAATTTTATAATAATTTTAGATGTATAAAAATTTTATTTAACTTTTCACCGTCTTTTACCCACCTCCTAGGAGAATTTGAAAATTTACATAAGACTTAATTTTACCAATTCTGTGAGTGTAATTTCGTAAATCCGAGAGACACGGTTAATATCAAGGCGTAAAATGTGGTTCAATATGATAAAAATAATTTTTTTGTGAATAGTACTTTTTTACTATTATTTACCACGGTTAAAAGTAAATAGGTTAATTAAGGGTAAAAATAATAGTATAATTACTCTAACACATGTCCTAATTATATTGGATAAGTGTAATTCGACCAAAAAATCCGTAGGGATAAAATATTACACTTTAGGTCTACTTGGATTAGATTAGGAAATTTATTATTATTTTATTTAAAGATGAGTTAAAAGAGTTAAAATCAATTTTTAATAACTAAAAAATTTTAATATTGGATTATACATAAGATAAATTAAACTATAAATATTAATTAGAAAGATAAAAAGATTCCCTACATAATAGTATTTTATTTATAATTTTTAGACATTAAATAATTTAATTTATTTATGACACAATAATGATGCACTAATTACCTTATTATTGAAATATTTACATAATTGATGTTATAAATAACCAAATAAATGTAGTTTTAGACTTTTTATTAATTCCACTATTTTTATATGTTAATATGACTTTCTATTATTGATTTAGTAAACTCTTTTATAACTATTCATGCTGATATGATTTTCACAAAAATCAAGTACCAAATAGAGTGAAAATTGACAGAAAATAGTTTTTAAAAGTAATATAATATTATTAATTGTAATTTTATTCCTAAAAATATAAGGCTCACCCAAATGAATTAGATAAGGATATATATATTACTAATGAACCTCTTGGCGTTCCTTTGGATTGTTATTGTATGATTATTAACCCTATAGTGTATGAAATAAAAAAGACATAGTAAAAGTTAAATTATTTAACTTAGAGTTAAATCTAAATTATAAGGATAAAATACTAACCTAAAATTGTATAAAACCTATTGGTTGTGAGGTTTTGTACCCATACCCACATTATCTTCAAAATAAATTAATTTGGAGCTATTAAGAACTGAATATGACTTTATTATAAAATAATATTTTCAGTTTTTTGTAAGGTGCCCCTCTCCTCCCTTGTAAAAAGGGCACCCCTTCCCTCTTCTCTTCACACCCTTTTGAGCATTGAAGCCTGGAAAACCCTACCAATTCCTCTTATCAACCTCTATTATTATATCATAGAGGTTCTATTCTTCTCAAAAGACCAACTCTAGTGCCCTAAGAAGGAGTTTAAAGGAGGTGTGTCGAGGAAGAGGTAATCTCTTCTACCGACTCTTTGACGTTTCTTTCTTCTTCGACATCCTCTTATTTAGTTGTTTAATTATAAAGTAATAACATCAGTATTACTTATATATTGATATGTTATTATAAATATGAAACTACCCTATTTCACCTTCTATCCATCCTACAGAAAATGAAATCACCGCTCATGCGTACGTTCGGAATACCGTCTCCACGCCGTGGTGTAATCAGTTTTTCCACCACCACCTTAATTGGATGGGTATAATGGTGTAAAGAATAACTATATATAGTTATTATAACATCATACTGATTCTGTGATATTATACCATCCACTCCAATTCAATTCAATAATTATGGGAATGATATCATCACTCGTGCGTATGTATGGACTACCGTCTCCACGACGCGAGAAGATTCATTCTCCATGTTAACCAATCAAGAATGATCATAAAGTAAATATAATGAATATTAATTAAATATATGACCTGATAAAGCTACTGGATTTGGGTATATATATATATATCATCAACTTAATTACTTTCAAGTCAATAAGGAAAGGAAAATAGAGTGCATGCGTATGTACGGAATACCCTCTCCATGAACGGTGTATTTCATTTCATTTATCTATCTATTATATATATATACTGAATTTATATGAAATATAAATCATGATTTACATTCAGGAAGTAAATAAATATATAATTAATAATAATATCAATAACAACAATTCCAAACACGTATGATAAATAAAACGATTTTACCCAAAACGCTGCTTTAACATCAAATTTACAAAACAACAGGTAATATAAAGTCATAAGTGAACCATATACGATATCATAACAATTAATATGATTCTTTAATAATTCAATGAAATTATTTAAATCATTATACAGGATGTTAGAATAGGTATGAAGCATATCGTACCTAAGGTAAGGGGATAATTTTGCAATCGCATTTTCTATCCAAAATTGCATGAATGTAAGTATTTACTGGGGTTATGTTTATCATCCATGTCCATGTTTTCATAAAATGTTTTCATAAATTGTTTAATACTCATCCATGTATTTTTAAAGTCATTTTTACACTTTTTTTATTTTTACCACATTGTATGGAAGGAATCTATCCTATGTTTACCATATAAGGTACTTTTTGTCTTTTCTGGAAAAAGTACGAGGAGAATGTTTTTTTGAATTACACGGAATGAATGGATTTTTTACAGTTTCATAACAACTTATTTCAATGAATCTTCCTCTAAAAAAATTCATAACTATTTTCAACAAAATCCATTTATTTCAAAATTTAATGGCATTTTGTGAAAAAATAATAATTTTGAATAAGAAAGGATATTTTTCTCAAGAATTCATTTCAAGTGTTTTATCAAAACCATTTTCCATCTAAGATGAAATTATCTCATATGTTTATGTTTCATGTATAATGTCTCTTTGATTTACATGGTTTCAATTTTCTTATGATGGAATGATATCCATTTGTTTTATATATATTATGTTATGATGGGATGTTGTTTATGAAACCCATTTTATTCTTTGGGTTATGATGAATGATTTATGTTTATTTTATGGCATAAGTAAGAATGATTTCATTATGAGATGGGTGGGACCTATATCTCCCTCCAATGAATTGTGTAAAAATTTATATCTCATGAGATAGACATGGCTGCAACGGTATGTTAATCTGGTTAAATGTTACAGGACTGAAATGAGGAGTGAACTCAATTCAGAAAGGGACTTTTTCCACTAAGATAGTATAGGAAGAAATGCCTTGGCAACTATGGAAATCATTTCATGTGCTTAATGGTTTCCACAATTACATGTTTTATTAGAATGATATTTTATCCTTATTGATGTATCTATGCCTTATGTATTGCTATGATTTATATCATTGCACAATATTTTTTTGTTTTAACATTATGTTCATGATTTTAAGTTCAAATTTATATGGTTTGTTTTATTCTCTCCATTCTTACCCTTACTGAGAATTTGAGCTCACCCTTTATATGTTTTCTTTTCCCCAGTTTATTAAGAAAAGTTTTAGGTAAGAAAACCAAAGGCGAAGATCATTATGGGAGATTCTGAAGATCTTTCACCACGATTAGAATATTTTGTTCTGAGTTTCCAAAGATACTAAACTATTATGGTCCTTCTGTGTTTGTTTTTATTATGTAATAAGAATTACGAAAAAGTAATGTAATTTCCATGTATGTCAAGCTTTGGGTCTCTATAGTTGGTATCAGATCAAAGGTTTAATTAACCTTTGGAAACTAGGATGTGATAACATTAGTGAGATCCCTATAGATATTTCTAAAGTATATCTAGGGATGTCCCTATGGTTACGTATAAGTATAGGTTATAGTCATAGAATTACGGTAACAATAATAGAATTAAACCTAAGATGTTAGATATTGAATGTAATCCCCCTTTATAATGTTTTTTTCCTTGTATGATTTTTGCCTCTTACACTATTCTTTTTGGGTTTATAAAATGGCTAGAAACATGAATATTCACGATAATGGAGGATATGATGGACAGTGGAATGATATTCTTCATGAAAAACCAAATGAAACTGGATTTGGAAGCCTAAACATCGTTATTATTCCTAATAAGAAATCTCATAATATGATCAATAATCTCAACTTTGGTAAGTTTCCTGACTCAGCTAATAAGAGAAGGATAGAGTTTCATGATGATAATAGAGGAAATAATGTTCAATTTACCTCATGTAAATCATGTGGAAAGAGGCATCAAGGAGAATGTTTCAATGGATTTGGAAGATGCTTTGGGTGTGGAAAAGAAGGACCCAAAGCCGGTAATTGTAAAGGAAAAGTTTCTATTAACACCATGGACAAGGATAATAGTATAGTGCAAACATCAACAATGGTTAAATTTTATAAATGGGGAATGTACGGGCATTATGCATACCAATTCCCTAAGGGAAAATCTCATGAAGAGAATCAGAGTGTTCATATGGGTAGTATTTATGTGGATGATGATGAAGAGACTACAAATGATATATGAGATGAAAGAAATTATGAAGCTCAGTCAGTGGTTTAAGAAGGTAGTGGAATGATTTTATGTTTATCAAGAATAATGTATGGTACTATAGAATAAAGGAAAATCTATGGATTGTTACACTGTTGTCCTTCCTTATGTTTTTGAAGGTATATGATGAATGGTATCGGTAACCATGAAAGTTTATTAAAATATTTTTGGAAGGTAGATGATATGTGCATAATGAAAGGAAAAGGAGATAATGAGATGTTTGATAGGATTAATGAGCTCATGACTGATATCATGACAAAGTGATATCATGGTTTGAGTATATAGTAATTTTGGGATTTTGGTTTGCGGAAGGAGTTTCATTTTGACAGAATTAATGTTTTCACTATGGTTCTATGATAATTTATGTTTCAAGAGAATACATGATTAAGGTATTCACATGATTGGAATGCGATCAACAAGATATTTCTTATGATATATAGGGGATAAATGATGGTATTCACTTTCTTATTATGTGATCTTTGCAGTAATAATTTTCTATATACTATGAGCTTAAACCAATGTATTTTGGATAAGCCTAAAGATTGGAATGAATTAAGTTAGACATAATATAGTATTGTTTAAGGCTATAACTTTTCTTAGATATTAGTTATGGAATGTTATAATAATTTAGTTTTTGAAAAAGGACAACCTGCAGGACAAGCGACAACACATCGCGTCGAAGAAGGCTGTGGGAATCGAACCCACAACCGAAGTGCGATATGCCTTTATCACCTACCACTATCCTACAGGAAGTCCCTGGTTAGTAGAAATTAGTTTTAATTTACTATGTTGCATGATATATAGGAACCATATACGATTAATCTCAATATAAATGCACTTATGTATATTTAATAACTTTTTCTAACCCTTTGTTTGAGATAGATGGAAAGACCTATCATTATATTGCATGATCTGATAACACTTCACAAAGGAAAAATTAATCTTCATTTCTTTAAGAGGTGAAGTGGAAATTGTTCAAGGCACAAACAATGGTGAGATTGTACCAAAATCAAGTGAGTATTTCTTTTAATTCAAAAATTTTCAACATTAGGGAAATGATCTTCAAAACAAAAAATGTTGTCCTAGTGCTCTAATATCCGAGGAATTAGATGGTACCTTATATCATCAAAAATTTATGGCTTTGTGATTGTTGGCTTTTTCACAGCCATGGTCTCTACCACTGTCCATCAGAACATGATGGTTAGGTTTCTCTTCCATATCCATATTTTCACCTATGTGGAAACCCAGTGATGTGTAAATTTGGGTAAACGATATGTTTCATACTTCACTTTCAAAAATTAATTTTTAGTATTCCTTTTTACGATGTGGGTTTCTATTAAAGAAAAATTCAAGTAGTAAACCATTTATAACCACGATGAATTTTGGGGGCGAAATTCATTATATAGGGGTTGAATGTATTATCCTGAGATTTCATGAGATATATTATTTTTAATTTATTTTTTGTCTTCTATTATACACTACACCAAGATTATATTGTACTATACGCAACACCATATTAGCTTGTTGTATACACAACACTATTCTTGGCTCGTGTTACACACAATTTCAAGTTCATTTTGTTGAAATTATTCAATTCAACATTAAGTATAGATTTTTTTAATGTATAAATGAAACAAGTTTTTATTATGTTTTACGCAACACCAAACAGAGCTTTCACTGCACGCAGCCCTGACATGCCTTGCATTACACGCAATCAAGACCTTCTTCAATAGCGTGTCTAGTACGCAATACCAAGTTTCACTAAACAATATATTATTATAATATTATTATGAACTAGCTGTTATGAATAGTAATACCCAATTTTTGAAATTTTATAAATTTTATCTTTCAAAATGGATTTCATTTTTGGATTCGGAATATCGAAATTAGCCTAAGGTGGATTTTTGGTATTTTTCTGAAAACGTTCAATTTTTTATGAATGGTGAAAACAAAAAGTTACTATTTAAAAATAAAATTTTTATTTAAATAATTATTTATTTTATTTAAATTTATTTTAGGTCAAAATTGATACATAATTCGTATATATGTTAAATTTAATTCATTTGAGTCATTTTATAATAATTTTAGATATATAAAAATTTTATTGAACTTTTCACCGTCTTTTACCCACCTCTTTAGAGAATTTGAAAATTTACATAAAACATACTTTTACATATTCTATGAGTATAATTTCGAAAATCCGAGAGACACAGTTAATATCAAGGAGTAAAATGTGGTTCAATAAGATAAAAATAATTTTTGGTGAATAGTAAGTTTTTTACTATTATTTACCATGGTTAAAAATAAATAGGGTAATTGAGGGTAAAATGATATTATTATTACCCTAAAACTTGTCCTATTTCTATTGGGTAAGTGTAATTCGACCAAAAACAACATTAGAGATAAAAAATTACCCTTTAGTTCCACTTGGATTATATTAGGACATTTATTATTATTTTATTTAAAAAAGAGTTAAATGAGTTAAAATCAATGTTCAATAACTAAAACATTTTTAATATAGAGTTATACATAAGTTAAATTAGCCTATAAATATTAATTAGAAATATAAAAGGATCCCCTACATAATGGTATTTTATTTATAATTTTTTAACATTAAATAATTTAATTTATTTATGACACAATGATGATGCATTAATTACCATATTAATGAAATATTAACATAATTTATGTTATAAATATCCAAATAAATGTAGTTTAAGACCTTTTATGAATTACACTAATTTTATAGGATAATATTACATGTTATTATTGATTTATTTATATTTTTTCGAACTAATCATTTTGATATGATTTTCACAAAAATAAATTACCAAATAGTGTCAAAATTGTAATAAAATAGTTTTTAAAACAAATATTATATTATTTATTGTTATTTTATTCCTAAAAATCTATGTATCAGAAAAATGACTTAGATAAAAATATATATGTTAATAATGAACCACATGGGGTTTGTTTGGCTTTTTATAGTATGTTTATTTACCATATAGTGTAAGAAAAAAAAGACACGGTAAAAGTTAAATTATTTAACATAGAGTTAAACCTAAATGATAAGTATAAAATAGTAAGATAAACTTGTATAAAACCTATTGGTAGAGATTATTTCGACCCATACCCTCCTTATCTTAGAACAAAATTAATTTGAAGTGATTAAAAACCGAATATTACTTTATTATAAAATAATATTTTATGTTTTTCCTATGGTGCCCCTCTCCTACCTTATAAAAAGGGAACCCCTTCCCTCTTCTCCTAACACACTTTTGAGCCATGAAAATTTTCCAACCCCTTCAAATTCCTCTTCTCAACCTCTCTAGTTATATCATAGAGGTTCTGGTCTTCTCAAAAGACCAACTCTAGGGCCCTAAGAAGGAGTTTAAAGAAGGTACGTCAAGGAAGAGATAATCTCTTCTACCGACTCGTTCAAGTTTCTTTCTTCTTCTAGTTACTCATCTTTAGTTGATTCATTATAAAGTAATAACATAAGTATAAATTATATACTGATATGTTATTATAAATATAGAACAACCCTATTTCACCTTCTATCCATCCTATGGAAAACGAAATCACTGCACGTGCGTACATAAAAAATACCGTCTCCACACCGTGGTGTAATCAGTTTCTCCACCACCACCTTACTTGGATAGTTATAATGGTGTAAAGAATAACTATATATATTTATTACAACATAATACTGATTCTGTGATATTATATCATCCTCTATAATCCAATTCAACAATTATGGGAATGATATCATCACTCGTGTGTACGTACGGATTATCGTCTCCACGATGCGATGAGATTCATTCTCCATGTTAACCATTAAAAAATGATTATAAAGTATATATATTGAATATTAATGAAATATATGACCTGATAAAACTACTTTATTTATGTATATATATATATATTTCTTCTACTTAATTCCATTCAAGTAAATAAGGAATGGAAAATAGTAGTCATGCATACGTACGGATTACCGTCTCCATGAACGGTGTATTTCATTTCATTTATCTATCAATTATCTATATATACATATAATGAATATATATGATATATGAATCATGATTTACATTCTGGAAGTAAGTAAATAAAGATATATGTAATAATAATATCGATAAGAACAAGTCCAAACACGTATGGAAAATAAAACGATTTTACACAAAATGCTGCATTAACATGGAATTTACAAAAGAACGGGTAATATAAAGTCATAAGTGAACCATATAAGATATCATTACAATGAATATTATTATTTAATAATTCAATGACATTATTAAAATCATTATATAGGAGGTTCAGATATGTACAAATCATATCAGAGCTAAGGTAAGGGGATTATTTTGAAATCTCATTTTTTATCCGAGATTGCTTGTATGTAAGTATTTACTGGGGTTATGTTTATCATCCATGTCCATGTTTTCTAAAAATGTTTTCATAAAATTTTCATGACACATACATATATGTTTATAGTAATTTTTACCCTATGTTTACTTTTACCACATTTTATGGAAGGAATCTTTCCTATGTTTACCATATAAGGTACTTTTTGAATATTCCGGTAAAAGTATTAGGAGAATGTTTTTTTGACATATACGGTGTGAATGGATTTTTTACGATTTCATAATGACATCATTAAATTAATATTCCTCAAAAAATATTCATGATTATTTTCAAAAAAATCCTTTTCATTCCAAATTTCATGGATTTTAGTGAAAAGAAAATAATTTTGAAGAAGAAAGGATATTTTCCTCAAGAATTCATTTCAAGTGTTTTATCAAAACCATTGTCCATCTAAAATAAAATTATCTAATATTTTTATGTTTCAAGTATAATGTCTCTATGATTTATATGCTTCCAATTTTCTTATGATGAAATGATATCCATTTGTTTTCTATGGATTATATTATAATGGAATGATGTTTATGAAACCCATTTTATTCTTTGGGTGATGATGAATAATTCATGTTTATTTTGTGGCACAAGTAAGAATGATTTCATTATATGATGGGTGGGACCTATATATCCCTCTAATGCATTGGATAAAGATTTATATCTCATAATATAGACATGGCTGGAACATTAAGTTAATCCAGTTCAGTGTTATAGGACTGAAATGGGGAGTGAACTTGATTCAGAAAGGGACTTTGTCCACTAAGAAGGTCTTGGCAGCAATGCCTTGGCTACTATGGAAATAATATCATGTGATTAATGGTTTCCACAATTACATGTTTTATTCCCATGATATTTTATCACTATTGATGTATCTATGCCTTATATACTACTATTTTTTATGTCATTGCTCAAGATTTTGATGTTTAAACATTATGTTCATGTTTTTAAGTTATAATGTATGTGGGTTGTTTTATTATCTCCATGATTACCCTTAATGATCATTTGAACTCACACTTTATATGTTCTCTTTTCTCCAGGATATAAAGAAAAGTTTTAGGTAAAAAACAAAATGGGAAGGTCATTATTTGAGATGTTGAAGATCTTTCACCACGATTAGAAGATTTTGTTCTGTGTTTCCAATGGCACGAAACTATTAAGGTCCTTAGGTGTTTGTTTTCATTATTTGTTAAGTATTCCACAAAAGTAATGTAATTTCCATGTACGTCAAGATTTGGGTCTCTACAGTTAGAATAAGCTATCTAATGTTAAAAATTTATATCTAAACCACAAAAATTAAACCATTTTTTCATTATTAGTATATATATTCATGAAATATTCTATATATAAATAGTTTCATATTAACCAAAACATCAGGTAGGCCAATGTTAGTTGTTAAACCATTATCACCATTTGGTTAACGGATGAAACCTCACAACCTTACCGTATGCGATGGGCTTCCTGCTAGAATGTGGTTTTTCCTTTTTATAAAATAATATTAATATAATTCCAAAACATTCCCAAGGATTATTAACCCATAATTACCTAAGCCCAAAATATAACATAAACCCTAATTCCACCAAAAAAATTAAACTAATGGCCAAAATAGTATGGGAATTATAAATTAAATAAATTTTTCATTAAAAATTATTCAAAAAATAGGTTTTTTTAATAAATGTCTCCTAAAATATATATAATATTAGTATTATCCTATTACATAAAACCTAAAAAGGAGTGTTTAAGACGTTGATCTTATAACCAATGCTAAACTCATAAACCCATTATGGTATCCCTAAGTATTCAGTTAATGACTACATATATGCTTCTAAAAATTATCACAATTATTAAATGTTTCCTAATTTTTATAAAAAAAATTCCATTTTTAAAAAAACTTATACAACATAATTCTATAATCCCAATACAAAAATAGATGAACAATGTTATGAATTTGGAATAATTTTTTACCATTAGAAGAGGTAATTGATTCTGATGATTCATAGCTTCCCGAAATTTAGGACAATGAAATAAAAAGGACTCCCTGTGATGAAATTTATTGTCTAAAGTAATTCTATTAATATTTCATTGTAAATTAATTGATTCATATCATTATTTTAAACCCATTTATCATTTTTATATTACTTTGAGACACCTTATTTAAAATATAATACACCTTAGGTTTGACTTATGTCATCCTTTTTCATTATATATTAAAATTAGTTCATTGTGTTTTGTAAAGATATATGTATTATCAAAACTATTTATTCCAAGGGTGTTAAAAAATGTGTACATTAATGTTTACTATATATACAAGGTAAGGCTAAATTCAAGCCTGAAGTTCCATTTTTAGAGTTATTACCCATATGTGAATCTATGTAAGAACCATTTACTCTTATAGTATCTAGATTGGGTTGAATTACTTAGAAAAATAACATAATATTTAACATAGAAAATCATTAGGATTTTCTTATACACTGATAATCAAATTTTATCAACATCTTACCATCCCATATATATGATTTCCTTAATATTGTTTTGAATGTTTATTATAAACATCCTCCAATACCAACTGTAACAAACCTGACTCCATTAAATATGAGTCGATGACTACATCATTACATTAGAATATGATAAAAAGAATCACATCTTAAATGACTAAATAGTTTATTAGACATGGTAAGAAAGAGACATACTTGATTTTCATGTTATATTTCAATACAAAAATTACAACATAAAATTTCTATAGAATATCATTATTCCCTCTATAATTTTCATGCATATCATTCACAGTACACTACATAGATTCTTGTGTAATGAATAAAATATGGCTGATCTCAATCACTATGTAAGAGTTATATAAAGAAAAAGATATCATATGTAAATAAAGAATAGTCAATATGTAATAATCATGCATTCCATCTAATCAACAACTAGACCATAATGATTAGATAAGGAATAATCAATATGGGAATTATATTAAATAAATAGAAAAGTCAGTTTAAATAACATGTCTATCATTAATACATAATAAATAATCACTTTGTTAAGGTAAATAATTGGCCAAACATTCCATTTAAATAACGTGAATATCAGGAATAGATAAGGCGAAATCAATATGGAATGGTAAATAAAAAACAATACAAGGAATTTAATATATCAATGATAATTAAATGCATATATAGATAATATCATTGAGATAATATCATGGATATAATAACTGATTTTTTATAAAAATAAATTATTGATTGTTGGATTTAGCAATCTCCATCAGTATGATAAATATTTTTCAAGTCATTTCACAAAACAGTTTAAAATTATGGGTAAAAAAATTAAATCTATCTTAAAAATTAGGCTTCTAAGAATACCAATGCTTCAAGGGGATATATAATTCTTGGTCCCACAAATAATAGTATGTCCAAATCATTACTCATATATTGAACAAATGATTTCATTCATGAACAATGTTCCTTATCATAAGTTATACATATTGAGTGAGAATGTAGTTTTATAAATATTTATGAGATAAATAGATAACATTAAATGTAGAAAATAATATGCACAAATGATATATAGTTTAAGAAATGAACTTATCAATAATAAATAATTATGATATTTAGGCGTAATTTAATGTATACTGAGTACGAAAAAAGTGAATATTTGAATAAAATGTTAAAAACTATGAAAAAAAACAATAATGTGAATGTTCCATGGTAAAAATGATCATAAATCATCTCTAGATAGAATAAAAACGTTATAAATAGAACATATTTCCAATGTATTATATGTAAAATAATAATTTATTTTCATTGATGAATCAAAATACCAAAAATGATGATTAAAAACAATCTTGGGGGAATATATATCAACAAAAAAAATTCAATTTAAAACAAAAGGATTCCAAAAAAAATTAAAAAAAACATAACAAATTATGTTCTAATCGTGGAAAGTAATATTTAAAAAAATTTGCGGTAATGAAGGATGGAAATTCTGTTCAACCCATAGACAATAAAATAGTGATTCTTTACACTAATTCAATATAATCCAAATAGGAGCTGTTTTGAAAAAAATGAATATTCTGTTCAAAACATTATGTTCAAAGTAATTAATGGGTATAATTTATTTAATAAATAATTTTAAAATAGGTAAATTTTATTGTTTTTTTAAACATTGATTTGGAAGAAAAATGATTATGAAAAGAAGAGAGAAATGTTCTTGTATTTTCTTAAAAACATTTTGTCAACAATTTTAAGTAAAAATGAGAAGAAAATGGTATTATTACATGAAAATGTATTAAATACCTATGGAGACTAAACTTAATTGTATTTATTCTGTAATGATCATATAATTTCTTCTAATGGAAATTGAAAAATAATAAATCCTTATTAAAATGAGATTGTCAAATAAACTCTCCCAAATATCATAAAGGTAAGGTGAAAAATAATCCATGAATTAATTTTGTGAATCAAATTTAAATACACTAAATAATTATAAATAGAACTTTAGATAAAAATTTCATTACATTAATAATATTATAATATCAAATATATTTTAGAAGTAATATAACCCAATGAAAGAAAATGGAGTTATGAATATATTTACCAATTGGTAACTTTTTTGAAAAATATTCTTTGATGAAATAATTTAAAATGTAATATAAAATACCTTTAATAATTAATTAATCATTATATTAAATATTAAATGATAATTATATACAATATATGAAATAAATTAGGGTTATAACATTTCAATATACCTCAATTTAAGGAAATCAAAAAAAGTCCCAACATTGCACTTCCTTATGGTAAAATATGATTTGAATCCTTGTATATTTTTTAAAAAATTGTATAAATTTATAGAAGAACAATATTCAAATTAATATTTTCATATATTACCCCATTATAAAATTTTATCAACTGTTTATTAATAATATCTCATTATATTATTTTTTTGGTGTTAATTGCCTTGTTTTCTCAAGTGTGTTGTATCCAAAATGTTATGGTTCCTTCATTTAATGTATTTTTAAATCATCTATATAAAGTTATTAATTTTATAAATATCAATTTTCATTATATTTATTTTTAGAATAATTATTTAAATTTGAACCTGTAGAATGGATCTTTTCACTTCAAGGAGATAGTAGGTCGTACGTATGCATGAATGATGTTATCATTTCATTATTTGGTTAATCGGTAAGGAATTTTATGATATATTTTTTCTAAATAATAAATATAAAATTATATATATGACATAAATTCAATACATTGATCACTGTTACCTTCCCTATAATTCGTATGTGAAAAATTAACCACATCACATCGCGAGGTGGTAGACTATCGTATAGTAGATCGACATTATAATACTATTAATGGTATTGTATGTAATAAGTTATATGTAATTTTAATATAAAATACATATAACAATATCATAAATATAATATACATTCATTAAACAAATCATTATATCAAACATTTAAAAATGGTTATGGAAAAAAATTACATCGATTCACGAGGCAGTAGTCCACTATACACATGATCGTCAGTTTGGTTTCAAATTTTATGGTAGTGGATATAGATATAAGAAATTATCGTCAAAAAAATTAATATATGGAATATAATGATGTTACTTTATTATAATGGTTTATTAAAATTTTAAGGATGTAAATAATATTATAAAAAATAAAAATTAACATTTTAGAATGTTATATCTTTTTTGAAAACATATATAGGCTTACATTAAAATCATTTCTACATTTGAATTATGATCAATACAATGAAAATAGAACATTTTATGGGATTATGAATGTAATATGGGATGGTTATATCTAAAAAAATGGATTTTTACATGTGAAGAAAGAACGATAATGGGTGGCCATTTATATGTGTTGGTGAGGACACACATAGAATTTTTGAAAATAATCAAATACACCCACATTTTTATCATTAAAAAATACAAAAAATGTGTTATTATGAAAAATTAATGGATATATGTTCAGAATATTTCCATCAAAATTCTATTTTAGAAGTTTTTAGGTCATTTTAAAACATATCATTTTAGTTTAACCCCCATGTAAATCAGTTTTTACCTTAAACGCATTAATTAATTTTTTACTTCATTTACTTTTCAAACTTCTAAGAAAATATGATTTCCATATCATATAATAAATATTATTCTTATTTATAATATTTAATCTATTTTTAAAATTTTAATTCAAAAAATTATGTACATCCAATTTAAACTTATACTCGGAGACGTGCTGAGGAAGTGGGATTCCAAGAGAAATCTCCCATAAGTGAAGAATGTTTTAATATAAAACTTCAACATTAAATTTATTAATATTATGTAAATTTGTAATATATTAACCTAAAATATCTTATTCTAAATTAAAATAGATTTTAAATATAATTTAACTGTGTAAATTATTCAATTGAATATGGATTTTTCAATAAAAATGATTAAATTTTAGTATTCACCAAAAAATGAAATAATTCCGAAAAATCCCAAACATTAACCACATGCGAATTTTTATATTTTTATCTAATTGTAAAGGTGTATTTAATGAAATAAATTATCTAAAATTGCTAATAATTATTTTATTTTATTTGTGAAATGAGCTACAAATCCCCATTTTAGAAATAAAACATTTTTTAAAACATTGTTTTCCCTTGAAATGTTATTTATTTTTATTTATAAAAAATTGATAATAGAATAATTTTTTTAAACATTTTAAACAATATAATTTATATATTTTATTAATCAATGATCATATTCACCAATTTATTGTCAATGTTATAACAATATACAAGATTATAATCTATTAAGACTTGAGGATGTTTGTTCTGTCAGCTGTCAATGATATCAAATTTCATTAAATAAAATATATCTTAAATTAATATGGTGTTAAATTCCCATCCAATAAATGTATTGTGTGTCAAATATTCTATCTAACCCAATTAATGTTTTTAAAATACTGAGGTGTTACAACTAATTTTAATATTGAGATGACGGTATTATACAAAAAATTTCCAAATCTAATGTCCTTTGACTGTGTAGAACATTTGGAACAAATGAATATGTCGTAGAATAAGATACCTATAACTCACCGAGAAATAAAATTAGATTTACATAGTTTAAAAATAATTATTTTCCATGGGATGGACCCTACTTATTGCATTTATAATCGATGAGGAATTATTGTTAAATTATTTTCAAGATATCAAGCTACTAAATAAAATGGATCTCAATATACTGAGAATGAATGTGTGAATAATTTTAAAGACACATTTTTTATTCTATTGTTTGGGGAAATTCAATAATCTTGTTTTTAATTGTTGGATTAAATTGGTTGAGTTGTATCGATCATGGTCTTAGATGCCTAAAAATGTGTAGGTAGATGTTGTGTTTTCCTATATTTTAAATAAACCCATCAGATGTCACAAATAAATGAATATGAAGTTTCAAAATGTATTAAAAGGATAAAATAATACTCTATTGATGAAATTTAATCATAGATGTTACCCAATTATAATTCAGCATAGTTGTTGAAATATTTTCCCAAAATTTATAATATTGTATGAGTAATATTTATGAATGTGTCAATGGAAAACTCCATTAACCAGGTGAAGATGTTGAGGTAGTGGAAGTCTATGACCAATGATAAGGATCAATCATTGGAATCAACCCATAAGGGATTTATCATATGACGATCATATTTAGGAAACTAGTGGTCAATAAAAATGGGTCATTTTTTAAATAGTAGAGTGGATCACTTATTACGGGTTTAAAACAAAATATTATTCCACTACTATTTACATAAATAAATCAGTAGCGACATTCCCCATGTATATTTTGATGAATGTGTCAACCACATGTAATTTCCATTATCCTTCTGAATTTCTCTCATTATTTTTTTTCATTTTGATCATCTTCACTCTGTCCATCTAGAAGGTTGTGTGTCGTAGTGATGTTATTTACGTTTTTAGTCTTATAATTTATGGTCTTCATAGAACGGGATTAATACAATAAAATTTTTATCCATTATAATTTCTATCAGATATTGTCTTATTTATTTCTCTATATGATATTAACGATCCAAAAATGTGGTATTCGATCCTCAGTTGGATTATTACATATCATCAGACCAAAGAGTTGGTTTTTCATAGCTCTATTCAATAACAACAATTTTACCCTTTCCATTTTCTAGAATAATACAAATAAAATATGTATCATGTATCAAATTTATCTAAAATCATTGGGAGTTCATAATTTTTTTGGAATAGAATTATAAGAAGGTATGTTTTGGGTGGAGAAGTTTAATGGTATCAATTTGGAATTATGGAAGATTTGGATAGAGGATTTTCTAATTTCAATGGTCATTTATAATAAATTTATTGGTACCAATCATCAAATTATAGATAAGTAATATTATAAGATATTAAAAAAGAATGCATTGGATTTGATACAGATGTTATTGTGTTAGAATGTGGCTATTAATATTATAGAAATAATGAACTCATCAATACATATAATGAACCAAACTAATATAACTTTTAATCCTATGATGATTTATAAAGTGTTCGTTCTAATGAGACTCTTCTACAAGATAATATCAATGTATCACTATTTTTTCTATCATATTGATGAAATCGGTACGAAAAAATGTAACATGGAGTCACCAAAAGTGATTTGTGGGGATATTAAATGGTTATTGTAGTTACTATCATGTATTTGTTGACCACCATTATGTGTAACTCCACAAAGAAGAAATAACTAGTGTTTTTGGATGTTGATAATATGATTTTGAATAAATAACTTCCTCAAAAAAGTTATATAAGAATACATCGGTGATGCCTAAAACATAGATGGAATATCAATACCAAAGTACAAAAGGATTAAAATAATTATAAATGAACGGTCACCTATTGAAGCTATCTCTTAATGGATAGTGGAATCATTTAATAGAAATATGGGATGATAAGTATTTCTAACAAGTCTTGAAAGGATTATAAAGTGTATTCATGATGTTCCAATTCTATAAGTAGATCCCAATTTGATATGTCAGATTATAGTATAAGATTACTGAAAAGTGGTAGTAGTTCAATTTATTTTTGGGTAATATACACAGGATATTCGTTTCACTCAATGTTCTTGAGATTATTTTTAAATAAATATATTTATAAAACATTGAGAAATGTACCTCTATAGGATTATAACATTTTTAGGTAGTTTTTTATGAGAGATAATTCTATATAGACATGGATACAAATCCTTTTGAATTTACAATGAGGGTGATACATATTGTGATTTAGAAAGATGTTTATTTATATTGAATAACATGTTGATGTTGGTTAATACAATGCTCATAGATTTGGAATTGATGATTTACCTTTGTTTATTGCCTGTAGATAATGGAATGAAGGATGTCATGTTATACCAAAACTATATATTAGAAGGTATAATGCATTCCTAAATTGTAACTTATGTGATGTTATTTCATGATCACATGGGTCATCATTATTAGAATGTGATGAAATTATTATATACTAATGGGATGTTGAAGGCCACAACCATGGGGTAATAATCAAGGCATTCATCCAAGGTAATATATGAATAAAATCCTTTGAAATGGAAGGTATGATAATAATGTTCCAAATGATTGAGTTATTGAATGTTTATATATAGGGATTTCATATAGTCTATACTCATAGATGATCACTCTACTGAAAATACATAAAAAATTATTGAACATAGAATGTATTTTTATTCTTTACCAAGATAAATTCCTAGGTATTTGGGATCTATTTCCAATGTAAATATATGGTTGAAATGGTTATTGGTTTTAAGATTAAATTATTAAGGTCTGATGGTGGTGGGGAGTACTGAAGTAGAAAATTTTGGAGGAAAATCAAGAGGTACGGAATGAATTTTGAGATTACCATATTAGTACACCAAAACATATTGGATGCATGGAGAGGTTGTGCATAATAATAGTTGAGAGAGGAAATAGTACAAGAAATAAAAATGTATTCATTAATGTTTCATCAGTTAAACTTGTGATATTTTGGAGATACAAAATCAAAATCTCTCATTTTTCCACGTTGGGGATGATACTACTTGAATATTGTTGTTCCATAAGATTAATTTACATCACCCATCAGAATTTCACTAATGAATTATTCTATATCCACATTGATTCCAAGGATGGGGACATGTATGATGACATGTTCCAGAAACTTTACTTTACTGGAGAAGGAAACAAATAGTTTGGATTTGAAATATATGATGAAAAATATAAAATGGTGGTCATAATACAATATATTATCTTTAATAAAAACATATTTTTTAAGGATAGTAACATATATGATAACATTTAATGTATAATATTATAATTATAATAAAAATATAATCTAAATCGATTTTCATAAAATATTAATTTTCTAATGAATTTTTGAATCATACCTATACAAAATGCACTACATTATCCAATGGATACCCTGAAATTTATTCATGTTCGGATGGGGCTTATAAGACCTAGAGAAATAAAAAAACCCCAATGAATATATTGGCTCTAGAAATTACTCTGAAAGATAAATCTATTAATGTTTCATTACAAGGAATACATTATTTATATAGCAGGTTTCTGATCCCTATATAAGAAATGCACTATGTGTAGAGTTATAAGATTAATATTCACCACATTATTTTAATTAATAATGTATTTACCAGTATATCAATTTAGAATTTAATTTTAAAAGACAAAAATTAGTGGTGTTTATCTATGATAGGGGAATCTAATACCCTCTATGTGTCTAAAACATAGGAGATGATGAAGAGAGATTTATAGATTAAAGTAAATTAAAATAAATTTTTTTATCGAATAAAGGAAAACATTAATGGAATTTTAGGTATAAGTACATTTTACATATAGATTGGTTTAAACAAACAGAAGGTGTGGATTTCACATAGATCATTTCCATGTTTTATTAAAATATGAAACTTTGAATGGTGTTGACAATCATTTCAATGGAGTAACTATATTTGGAAAAAAATTAACATGAACACAATAATCCTTCGAGGGAACATAGTTGATGAAAATTATATGGATAAGATAACACGTTTTGAAGAGAATCAAAATTAGGTTCTTCTCTATGTTCCCAACCAGATCCTTTAATTCAATGTGGGAACTAATGAATTTGATCTTTTATTTTAGAAACTATTGGTTGGAATCTACATCTCCAGTATTGTTAAATTTATTTGTTATCATAATTTTTTATGGTGAGAATTTCATCATATTACTCCTTTTCACTGATGACATGTTGTTGTATTTCTCGTAAATTAAAACATCAATGAGATAAAATTTAAATTATATAAATTTTATGAGATAAAGTATCTTGTTCATCAAAAATATATTCTTTGGATAAAGATAGTGAGAGGATTTTATTTCAACACATTATAACAATCCAACTAATTTAGATCTATAAGGTGGTAATGAACATTGGAATGGATGAGTCAAAAACTATTCCCAATACTCAATCTATAAATTTTAGTCTAAACTATTAGATGAACCAAGAATAGAAACTATGGTTAAGTACATATAAAAGATTTTAAATGCATCAAATATAGTAATTTTATTGTACGCGATGCTTTTATTTATTTCAGACATTCCATAGGTAGTGAGAGTTATTATTAGATGAATCTTTAACCATATGAATGGAGATTAGGATGGTGTAAATTAGATTCATCGATACTTGTTGGGTTACAGAAGCCTCTACATTTTCATCATAATCTATGAGACATTGAATGGTTTTTTAACATGGACATTGATTGTGAAAGATATTCTCTAAAAATTACAATAGGTTGGGTGTTGAATTTTTAACGAATAAATATAATATAGTTATAAAAAACTAAATAATACTCACAATATCTACAATTGAAGTTGATTATGTCACTTTCATAAAATTTTGAAGAGAGTTTAAATATTTAACGAGGTTTTTAGAATATATATTGTTTGAAACATAATGGGATGTTCATTTATTATTCCAAAATGTGTGATTCACATAGAGAATTATCTCATATTCTATTACATGATGAAGCAGATTAATCCAATCGTTAAATTTATATATATGTTATTTTGACATAGCATGATGGATCTAAAAATTATTTAATGAATATGAATTCATGTGGATATGGTGATTCATGGGACCCACTCTCTTGGATCTTGTTCTAAAGGCATATAATTTATATAATTCCCATGATTCTAGCTATAAAATATTAGATATAACCTTCCATAATTCCAAAATCAATAATTATTACTAAATCACTTCCAATAAAATGTTCATTTCAGGTTTAGAGATTTAAAGATTTATGAAACATCATTAACTGATAAATCCCATGTATTTGTTATACTAATATACATTTTTTCATTATATCTGAGATATAACTTAATCTATTATGATTCTCAAATGTCTCCCATATATTCTTCTATATGAGATATGATTATAAACCGGTCACTTGTATTAATGTTTTACATCCAGGGGAATGGACAAAAAATGAAATGGGTGAATTAAAATTATCATTTAGGGAAATGTATAACTATAGTAATAATGTGAAAAACATTTCATAAATATTATGAATGTAATAGGTAAACAACATGAACCTATAATCAAACGGAAACTAGAAGAATCCTATATACATGATAATAATTTAGAACATAAAAAACAATAATACTGATGAAATACAAAATTTTTTACATCAAAAACCTATTTTCAAGGATTTATTGCAAGCCACATTAACTGTATATAGACCCTAGTCAATACATATTTTTGAATTGGTCATTCATAAAACAAATACTATAACATCATAATATTTTTTTAAATAGAAAATGTCCTTGAAAAAACAATGTAATATATTATATGATATTATACTCATAAAAAATATATAAGAACTGAAAAAATATTAAATCATTAATAATGATCATTACTTCAGTAAAAGTTCAACATATTTAAAAATCTAAAAATTATAGATGGAAAAAAATGAAATATCATATCTAAAATGATAAAATATGGATCTCCCAAATATACTATATAAATTGCCCCCCACCACCAAAAAAACATAAATCAAACAAAATAATACTAAACGAATGAAATTCTAATGAATTTAAAATATAATATTAATAGGAATTGTAGAGAATATTGAGTGTGATAATGAAGTGTAGTTTATAGGGTCTAAAGGGAAAAGTGGTCCTCAAGATTCGACTTATATATGTTCATTTATCTAACATGAATGTTGTTAAATATAATTTTTGGTTAATTTGACCATTGAAAATTATACCCATGGGGGATTATTTTACATGTATAATTGTTTTTTATTTATAGAAATGATAAATGATAAATTATTTAGAAAATATAATCAATGGAATCAACTAGTAGATTCATTACATTTGAATCTCGTTTATTAGAAAATGGGATGGAGTTTGCATCACTTGGGTTTTCAGATGACCAAGACCAAGCTAGGACTCAACAAGTAATTATTGAAAAAAAATATCCTACATTAGATTTTCAAGGGAGTGGAGGTTTTCACATAGTAAATTTCAACCGAGACACCGCATAAAACTAATACCAATGTACACATTACCCTAAAAGAATGCATTGGTGTAATAAGAGGTTATTTTTCTAAGTATTTGTTTTTTAATGTTAAATTTTAATTGTATATATAAAACAATCATTCCATCAATTCCATTTTAAGAATAGTTTTTATGGAAAAAAATATGTGTCTAATTGAGACGAATTAGATAAATTAATTTTTAACCACAAATAAAACATAATAGTACATTTATATAAAATGTATACAATTTTATAATAAACTCATGTATTCTAAATAATATTTTTTAATTAAATAGTATTTTTAAATTTCCATATTTAAAAATTAATGATAATATAATATTATAATTTCTTGACATGTTTTTAAAATTTTTCAAAATTTTATTGTTCTTCAAAAAAATTACTTTATAATAATAATAATTGTAATATTTAGAAGTTAAAATTCTCATATTTTGAGAACTATTATTATAAAATACGAATCACTTGTGAAATCCGCAGATTAAAATTACGTTGGGCTTAATTTATGAGAATTTTCATAAATAAAATATTTTTTTAGAATAGTAAAAATACATTTTGGGTCTTCGATATGTTTTAGGACATCATATTTATGTCACAATGATTTAATAGTTATTTATGAATAATCCATGACCTAAAATATTGTACATTATAAATACTATGTATCCTATTTATTTTAATCAATATCAAAACCTATATGTGGCATTCCAAAGTCAAAATAGAAAATTTATTTTTAAAAGCATTATTTTGTTGGAACTTTCACCTTCCATGTCCAAAGGCTTAATAAAAAAATTTGTTCAGTTCCAATGGATTAAAATATCAAAAAATTTGACCCAAATTTCCTAAGTCATGAGAACAAACCATGTTAAATAAAATGGGTTTTTACTTTCCATATCCAAAATTTCCTAGACCTATAGTTGGAAATTATAAATCAATTCCTTTACTTTTTCTATAAATAAAAACCTATTTTACCATTACCCTTGACAAACAATCCATCCCTAATGAAGCTTTGGTTATTTTACTTCCCATGGAACCCCCCATGTTTATTCAAGCCATTGTGGTTCTTTCCTGATATTCTTGGAGTAACTCTTTAACATAAGGAAAATATCCCCTTATCATTTACATTAATGTTCCCTCTTTGTAGTGTTCCTTCTATTTCCCAAAATAATTCCTTTTTCTACACATTATATTATCTCATTAATAATGGAATAGATTTTATAAATGGGACTCCCTTATACCCTTTCATTTTACTCTTTTTTAAAACCATGTTTTATACAGTCATGATATCAAATTTACATCCCAAATTTGAAAATATTACATTATAAAATCTATGTGCTTCTCTCTTTTTGAATACCCAAACCTCTTCCTTTTTCATGGTTATTCAAATAAATGTAAAATGATATATTTATTCTTGTATTTGAATATATTTAACCCACATACCCTTTATATGGGATATGAATTATGTAATTATCATCCATTGTGTTCTTTTATACATAATAATTTATAAAAAACTCATTCTTTATTTTAAATGGGTTTTAAATGAAATAATTTATTATGATATATGTTGCTCATGTAAAATTAAGAAATTTTAACAGTGTAACCTTATATTTATCCAAAACATTAGGTATATTTGTTAATCTCTATATATGACATGTTTTATTATAAATTGGGGAATATCCTTGGTAATTTCCATTTATCACACCACAATTATAAACCAGGGTGATATGATTATGAATGGATTATTTTTATGTTGTATCCACAATTCCATGTTATTAATCATGTTCTTTTAATTAGTATTATGTGTCTATTTTTCTTTCTCTATGTTGTGGGTCATTTTATTATTCATGTGTCTCCTGAACTCATGTTATATATATCTATTTCCTATTCCCTTAATAGTATTCTCTCTCTCCCCTTTACATTAATGTATATCCCCACGATATGAGATGAAATAAATGTAACCTAGGTTTAACCCATGTCTATTAGTTTCATGTGTATTATAATAATGTTTTATCCATTACATTTTTTATCTCAAAAATTTAAAAGAAACTATAACTCAAAATCGTTGCCATTTTTTCCATGTACTATGAAGCTTATGTAATAAATAGGAGGGATACCCAAGTTGGTGTCAGACCATGGTTTGGTAATTTGTTTATATTTGGATATAAAAACTATAAATTTAATGTTAGGTTAACTCCAAAATTTACAAGAACATCCTTGTATTGTTGTGAGTATTAATTAAGTAGTTTACAAGAAAATTGAACGATGTCTATACAATACAAGGGTATTTGGGTCTATCATATATGTACTTAGTGGTGACACAGGAAAACACCACATTGATCTTGACTCAATCAAGAACTAGTGCGTGAAAATTAACCTTGATGCACAGGTAGATTGAAACCCATCATGAATATGTTTGGATGATCATAAAAACATTATGAAACATTATAAATAATATATAGAAAATGAAATTTTTATTAAATAATAAAAAAGTTAGGCATGATTCTTTAAGGAATAATCCAATTAGAGTTATAAGATTCGTAAAAGTAACAGGTTTCACACTAGAGTTTTCATCTATAATAAAAAATGTCATGAAATTGAAGGAACCACTTAAATTATTAGTGCAAATAATGATGTACGGATGGCCTTTTGATGGAAGCTATAATAGAAAAATTCACAAGGATGATGAATTGACTATCTGATGTTATTAATAACAATACGAGTCATTTTTATTGAACAAAATCACCTAAAAGAAAAAAAATTATATTGAGTTCTTCATTTTTCAATGACCACCTTCATTTACTTGATCTATTAACCCATTGATTGTTGAACAATGTATTCCAACTATTAAAAAGATCAATTCTAAACTACATTGTTCAGATCATATGAATTTCACACTGGCAATATACTATATAGAATGTGAAGCTGATCAGTGTTCGAAACAAATTAAAAACATGATTCTAAGAAGGTAGATTGATTCTATGGAGTGAGAAGACTTAAGATAAAAATATTTCAATGATTATTTTCCACATTATATGTGAAAAAAATAGTGAAATAATTCCAAGTGCTGAAGAAAAAGAAAAATCAATTATTTTGAATATTTAAGAGTAAATTTAGAAGTCTATCTCAATTCACCACCTGATTTGATATGGATCATAATGGAGTGGTTGATAGATTATCTGGTGGACTAAGACCCCATATTCCAACAAATTTAAAAAATCCAAACTGTGAAATATATGAAGAGATAGTTTGGAGTGATGTGATGGTTGAATTGAATTTTGGAGAAACACAGTGGTAATTTTGGTCGAATGAAAAAGATAAGAGAAATCTAACCATTCTCGTGGAAGAATTTGGATCATGAAAGATTAGGAATGAAAGTGTAACCTCCCATGTGAAATAAATATGGGATAAATCATTCTAGTAAATTAATTCATGGGATTATAAAGTTGTAAAAATTTGTATGATATGAGAATAAAACATAGAAATTTTATGGTGTGGTAAAGTGTCAACTCTTTAACACTAATGACAGTGTGAAGATAGTACAGTCCCAAACAGAAGATCAATGCTTCATGTGTGGATAGGTTGGGAACTATTCAAATAAATTCCCAAATGAAATGATAATAGAGGGAGATATCCATTAATAACATTATATGACAATGAATAAGGGTAGGGAATTTTCTATCACTTTGACTATAGGGTCTCGAAAATTCAGAAAAGGAAAGGTAAATACCCTCCATTGTTTGGTAAAGATGATGGATTCATGTTTGCTTGAAAATTTTAGAATAAAATTGATGAAATATAATTTTTCCAAGGAATCTAGCCTAGCCACGTACCGATTACTGGGAATGGTTATTGAGAGGCATAGAATGAGAACAACCAGTACGTGGATGGCCTATGATGCGTTGGGTCGCGATGCATTGGCCAGTGAATGAAATTGTTTGTGGTGAGTTACCACCCATAATCCAAAGCTACCAAGACGTTTTTTTCTATAAAAATATGATATAGGTACGCCATGTGCATCATCCTAGTGAACAATGTGGTTTGAAAATGATCGAAAACTAGTAGCATCCCACACCTTCCAAAATCATGGATGATTGAGTCATCCTCAATCTAGGTTTCCTCTCTGGGAATCCCCATAAGGTGCCAAGTAAATTTTAGATACAACTTCCCCAACACTCTATAAAAGGATAGTATAACAACCCTAATAATTATTACACACATAATCCTGATTTATAACATAAGATATTAACTTGATACAACATAGAGTATCGATAGTTGTTGTGTCTTTGGGGCTTAGGAACATTACATAAAAACTTATAACATAAAACAAGCTAGCTTTATTGAGAACATCCTTTACCCGACCACTACATTCCTTCATAATTAGCATTTCATGGGATAACCTGAGGACATGCATAAGAAAAGGGTGAGCAATAAAGCCTAGTAAAGGAGTAATGAAGGCATAAAATGAAAAATACAAAACCTGTCATTAAATACGATTATTAATAGAGCATAAGAGAAATATGAACATAAAGGCCCGCCATGACATGATTAACATAACATGGAAATGTGGGAACAACATTTAACATGGGAGCATGAGCTAAGGCCCTTTACATGTGGAACATGAGTAAACCCTCATTGAAATAGAATTTCCATTCTTAAACTCTCAGTTTACATGAGGTATCATGATACTAATCTTTATCCAATGCATTGAGCACTATCTGGACACATCATTCTTAATCATTTAATTTCATTCAAAAGTGAGCCACATGGATCATATAACATGGATTCATTAGACGTCATCATTTATTCCACAATAAAGGAATAGGGAATTCATACATGAATCCCTATAATTTATAATTATATTGTCTTAATGGTGAATAACCTTGATAAGGAAATGGGCATGGTGTTCACTATACAATGACTTTGGCTTGTAAAATCGTGGTGCACATTCCATTGCATAACGATGTGAAATAAGAATTCATAAAAATGTTTGATGAGAGAGAAATGTTTATCTTTTCATATGTAAATGAAATGTACTGTATTGGGGTCATATATATGCATATCCCAAAATATGTAATGGAGTTTGGATTAACAATACAAAAGAATTTTTTGAATGTAAATGAAGTGGGAAAAATTCCTTACAGAATTTTGGCATTATAACGCGTGCACATGGTAGGCATTAATCAGATATAAAGGGGTCTCTCATCATTAATATATAAAGTTTGAAGTATGGGGGATTTTCGAAATCATACACCAAAATTTATAATTGAAATTAATATGGGATAATAACATTAAGAAACCTGGATAAAATGAAGAAGGAATGAATATTTTACTAGGAAGTGTAATCCCATAAGCATGGGAGGGGCTTGAGAGGGGCTTCATGGGAGATTGGGAAACCTTGGAAGGATCCTAGAGAGGTAAGGGAATAGGTTGGTCAAACTCCAAATTCATTTAGTGATGAGAATGTGGGTGCTTGGGTGGGTATATATATGAATGTAGAGAGAATTCTTTATTATTTAGGTTTGGGACACCACACATTAAACTAATCAAAAACAAAAACCATCCCATGGTCTCTTCCCATTTTATTTGACAAAAGGGATTAGAAAACAATCATATATAAGGCCAGTGGCCAAAAATATTTAAATAATAGGGTTCTAATGTGGAGGTGAGTCACAGTCTCACTAATATCAATTTTAAAAGCTATTTTTTATAAGTCTTCAAGGTCCAATAATGATTTTAAAAATAATTCAATCAAACCTAAAATCTAATTCTTTTAATTTTAAAACATATATTGGCCAAAAAAACATTATTTTGTTACATCAATATTGGGTCATTATGATGTCATAAAACATATTATATAATTAAATGGTATTTAATTTTTACAAAAAAAAATTTATGTCTCATAAAATTTTGAAAAATTCTCCATTTTATAATTTCAATGACCTTATCCAAAAAATAATATTTATTTTGTCTATGTAATTTTTAAATATTTTAATTTTCATATTTTAAAATAAAAACCTACAATTATTGAAAATTAATGGGTTTTGACAAAAATATCTTTCGAACATTAATAAAAATTAAATTTGAATTCATAAAAATTATATGATCATTAATTTTTTTAAGGAAAAAAAATTAATAATAATATATTATTAAAATATTATTTAATTCAACATAATACATTAATTCACCAAAATAGATTTTTAAGTTGAATATTAACTAAAAATATTATTTGTGATTTAAAATGTATTTACAATGTAAAAAAAATAAAATGAATGCATGATATTCTTAAAAAAATAATGTACACAATCATAGTGCTATGGTCTTATTTCAAAACCCCTTAAAACAGCCGCATTAGACCATAGAGTATGGTGTGTGATGGTGAAAGACTCTTGGGGCGGCTCGGATAACATTCCACTGGTGGTAATCTCTAATAACTTTTGCTTTTCACGTAAGCAGTTCTGCACAAGCATAACATGTTAATTATTGTCATGTGCTTGGTCAAGGGAAAATCTCATTGATGTCACATCCTTTTCTAGCTCAAACAAATGTGCTTCGTATGGAATAATTCTAATAGATGAGGCCATCACTTCCATTGTCTGAGTAAATTGGATTTGTTAAAGCCTTATATTTATAGTAATCATGTTATCATTGTTAAACAACTATATTATCAATGGTCACAATTATTAAAAATATTTTTAAATATAAAAACATAAAACTAATGAATTTCATATGTTATATAACCATTTTACATAATAGGACCTTTAATTAGATCAATAAGAATTTATATCAATAATAGTTTGGGTCATTACAATATTCCCCCATTAAAAATTTCACACTAGAAATTTCATTTTTCCCATACTAAAAGAGATAACGGTTGCTCTACTTCATCACTTCCTTTGATTACCATGTCTCTTCTTCAATATTGTGGTTTTTCCACAACCCCTTAATGAGGCGCATTGACTTATTTCATAGGACTTTTTCCCTACGATCTATGATCGTCATCAGCTAATCTTTATAGGAGTATTAATTCTCCAATAGTACCACCTCTGTATTGAGTACATGAAATGAGTTGGGTATGTACTTCCTCAAGAGTGATACCTGGAATACATCATGCATTAGATATTTGTTTGGTGTGAGTGCTAGTCAATAGGAAACCACCCTTTTGCGACCAAGGATCTCAAAAGGGCCAATGATCCTTAGACTAATATTTCCCTTCTTCAAAAATCTCATAACTATATTCCAAAGTGATGTGTAGAGGAATACCTTGTCTATAACATAAAAATCTAGGTCTCATCAATGATTACTAGCATAGGTTTTCTGTCGACTCTATGCAACTTTGATGTGCTGCTGGATCGTCTTAACCTTCTCCACCATTTCTTCGACCATCTCCAAACCTAGAAATTTTAATTCCCCAACATCATCATAATATTCTATTGTTCTTCACATCTTCCAATATAGGGCTTCATAATTATCCATTTGGATTCTTGTGTGTAAATTGTTGTTATAAGAGTGCTGAATCAGAAGAATATGTTGATGCCATCCTCTTTTGATGTTCATTGATCATGCTCTCATCATGTTCATGGTGATGTTCTCTCATATCCATGCTGGTATGGGTAATGGTTGTATCATCACCTTAGACTTCTACCTCTCAGCTTTCACTAGCTTCCATACCAGGCACATTGATGTATATTCAGTGATTTCATTCTTCATGTTATACCAACAAAAGTTGTCACATATATCTCAACATATCGTTGTGCTTAATGGGTGGATGGAGAAATTAGATCTATGTAAATCATCTAAAATCTCTTTATTGAGCACTATACTTGATGGAACACATAGTCTTTTCCGAAATCTCACAATTACTTCTTTATTAACATTGAACACAGAGGATTTCCATTTTCTCATAGTTTCCACATTGTTCGGAATTCCCACATCATCCTTTTGAGTTTACTTTATCCTTTCCAAAAGAGACAATTGAGCTATAGTTTGTGAAAAATATTGACGATGTTCCCTTATTTATAACTCACATGTCCATCTTCATCAAGTCTAATAAGATTGTATTTTTTTTCAATTCTCAACAATGACAGAATTGACTGGTCCTTTCTACGTAGAGCATCTACCTGCATATTCACATTCCCAGTGTGGTAATAGATGCAGCAGTAATAGTATTTGAGCATATATAACCATCTTTGTTGGAACATATTCAACACTTTCGATGTGTATATATACATGAGGCATTTTTGATCCGTGTGAATTTCAAAAATCTCCAAAAAAAAGGTAATGTTTCCAAATTTTCAAATCATTGATCACTGTATCCAACTCCATATCATGTGTTGGATAATTCTTCTCATAAATATTAAATTTTCTTGAATTTTATGAAATTAATTTGTCATTTTTCATCAACACATAACCTAGGCCCTTATTCGAAGCATCCATAGATAAGACAAAAAGTTCTCCACTTCTAGGTAATGTGAGAACGGGCACAGTGATAATCCTTATTTTCAACTCCATGAAGCTTTCTTCGCATTAATCAATCAAATAATACTTTAACCTTCTATGTGTTATCATTATAATAGGGTTTAAAAATAATGAGAAATTTCTCAGAAATTGGTGATAATATCTAGCGAACCCCACAAATCTATGGATATCAGTTACCGATGTTATCCTCAGCCATCACACTAATGCATACATCTTCAAGGAATCCATATATATCTCATTTCATGGGATTATATGACCCATGAATGAGACCTCCATCAACTATAACTCACTCTTGTTGTACTTTTCCAACAGCTTCTCCTTTCCCAAGGTCTTTAGTGCATTTATTAAATGCTCCTCATGATCATCCTTGGATTTGGAGTATATCATAATAACATCTATAAAGAGTACCAAAATATTGGTCTAGGTAATCTCTAAAGACTCTATTCATCATGTACGTGAATATTTATGGAGAATTAGTAAGCCATAAAGGCATTACTATGAAATCAAAGTGCTTGTATCTTGAATGAGAAGTAGTTTTTTGGATATTTTCCATCTTTAACCTTACATGATAATATATTGACCATAGATACACCTTGGAGTGTTATTGTTCTCCATGTAGCTGATCAATCAAGTCAGAAATTAGGGGCAGAGGATACATGTTCATTATGGTGATTTTGCTGAGCTCATGATAATCAATGAAACAGCGAATAGACCCATCCTTCTTCTTGACGAAGTGGACTAGAGGACCCCATAATGAATCACTTGGGAATATAAATCCTCAATCCAAATTCTTGTGAAGTTTTTATTAAGAACCTCACGCTCCACAGTATCCATTCTATATGTAGTATTATAAATTTCCAATACCCCGGGTATATGATCAATTTAAATCTCAGCATCTCTTCTAAGAGGAAGACCAGACAATTCCTTGGGAAACACTTCAGCTAATTCCATCATAATAGGCATGTATTCAAGGATGGTGGCTTCCATGGACTCAATAATCTGAGTAAGATACACATTCCATTAAGGAAATAATATCCACACACAAGATGATGGAGATAAAGAATACTCATCCTCTTTATAGCACTTGAATAGAATCAGTGGTCGATTCTCCATATAGAGAGTGATTTCCCTCTCATAGTAATTTATTTTGTCTCTATAGAAGAAAATACAATCCATGCCAAGAATTACATCAAATTACACTATATGGAGTAATAAAAGGTCATCCAAGAAGTTCTATCAAAAAATTATGATAGAGGAGGAGTTATATTAATTGGATTCAATGATTTCCCCATTTTCCGTACTCTCCGACATCATTACCACCATGATTTTTTATGGTGTTGGAATTGTTCTACTAATCATTTGGTATAAAAAATATTGATTAGAGCTATAATAAAGAACTATGTTCACTATTCTTGAATGAGTAACTAGCATACCTGTCATCACTTCATTGACGAGGTTCACTTCGGCGGTAGTGATGGAAAAAACTCACTCTTGCTTTCTTGGAGGTTGTTGGCTACCTCCAAAAACCCTTATCTTAGGGATCTGATATAAAATGTGACCAATTTCATTAAATTTTAAGCAATGAACAACACATTAAGGGTTGAGCGGAGAGTTCCTCAACTCTGTCACAACCACAAGATTTTCTTGCCAATAGTTATTAGCCCGGTGCCCTTCTCTTCCACACCTAAAGCATTTACTCGTTCCCTTCAGGTGATTTCTAGTGTGCTTTTTTCTGTACCTTTGGCAATTGGGGTGATGTATTTTCATTTCACCATTATATTTATACATTGGACTAATATAATAGAATTCCACCTTACGATTCTTATCCCCATGATACCCCTAAGATTCTTCGATATCATATTTGACTTTGAGGGAACATCGAACAATTTCCTCATAGATCTTGAAGTAACGGATCTATAGGGCTTTCCGTATGCTAGTATTTTGACCACCAAAGAAGCGGTCCACCTTACATTTAGGGGTAATGACAAATATGGAGTCATATCATGAAATCCTTTTGATGTTTTCCACGTACACTGTGACGGAATTGTCGTCTTTTTTTCTTGAGGGCAAGGAAGTCCCTTTCAATCTTATGTCAGAGGGTGTGCGAAAAATAGTTATCGAAATTCATTTTCCAGAAATCCTTAAATTCAAATGCCCTAATCTCATCCTTAGGCTTTTCATTTTTTATCAATGTCCACCATTGATAACCTTCACCATCTTTACAAAAACCGTCTTAAAGAACGTTCTCTTGTTAGGAACACAGAAGGATGGAGAAGATCTTTTCATTGGAGTAGATCCATTGTTCGATGATTGAGGGATCAGATGAACCAATAATAGTAGGAGGAATTTTTCTCATGATGTTCTCATTAGATCATTGTTCATTATTGGGGGGGGTTCAATTTTCCTCTTAACCCATGATTCTATTCAAACCCGGAGATAACTGTGGGAATATAGTGACAATGTTCATTATTCTCATTACTGTTGGATTGGGTGCCCCATTGGAACAATAACCACATTGGTCTTTTAATCAGTTGTTAGCTCGAGTCCTCCTATTACCAGAAATTTGATGGAATAAAAATAAAGTAAGGGGTAACACATAAAAAGGGAATCCAAAGACAAATATGGACAACCTATAAATTACTTTTTTTTCCTTAACTTATGAATTTGTTGGCTTAAATGTATGTTATCTATGATCTACCTCCCAATGTAAATTCATAGGAATTTTTTTTAATTCCTTTTGTAATGGTTCATAATAAGATTATGAATTTACTAAAGAATATCACCTATTGTAACCATGAGTGTAGCAAGGCCCATTGTTGTGTACTAGGATACCCTGAGTCAAGCCCGAAACTCCTTGTTAGAGTTTTCACTCGTAGGTACATTTGTGCCAGAGATTCCTCTACCTGATTGTATCCAAAAAGGGGTATATTTTCTTAATAAATAAATTAATAAAAACTCACTAAAACAAAGTGATGTTTTTATTATACATATTCTTACCCATAAGGATTTCACTTGGTCTTTCTAATTGTAATCCCAAAAATAACTAAACCAATCCTCTCATACCAACTACAACAACCCTGATATTTATTACACACATAAACATGATTTATTATATAAAATCATAACTTGATTCAACATAATGTATATATAGGTATAGTTTCTGTTGGGATTAGTAACATTACATAACTACTTTGATCATAAAACACAACGTCTTTATTTCATAAGTCCTTTACATGACCACTACATTTCTTCATACTTAGCATTGCATGGGATAACCTGAGGACATTCATAAGAAAAGGGTGAGCTATAAAGATCAGTAAGTTATTAAACAAAAAATAACATTAATAATAAAATACATTTTTGTAAATAGTATTATCAATAGATTATAAGACAAACATGAACATAAATGAATGATATGGCATGATTAACATAACATGTAAATGTGGCAACAACATTTACCATGATAGCATGATCCAAGGAACATTGCACAAGGAGAATGAGTAAACCCTCATTTAACTTGGATTATCATGGGTAAATTCTTATTTTACTTGAAGTTTCATGATACTAATATTAACCAATGCATTAGAGCGCTATCAAGGGGCACCCTTCTTAAGTATTTCATTTCATGCATAAATGTGTTGCATGGATCATATAACATTGATTCATTAAACAGCATCATTTATTCAATGATAATGTTATGTGGAATTCATACATGAAGCCCCATATTCAATATGTAAAGGTGAAAAATTTTGAATACCCTTGATAGAGAATTGTTCATGGTGTTCACTCCACAATAATTTTGGATTGAAACATTGTGGCGCAATTTTGGCAGCATTACTGTGTGACTTAAGAAATAAAAATATGGTTGATGATAGTGAAAGGGGTGTCTTATAATATTTAAAAGAAATGGAAAGTAAGGGGGTCATATAGAAACAAGTCCTAACATATGTAATGGAGTCTAGATTCACAGCACAAAAGAATTTCTTGAATGAAAATGCGGGGAGATGAATTCCTTACCAAATTTCGGTAGGGAATCATGCGTTTTTGGGAGGCATTACTGTGAGAGAAAGGGGACTTTCAACATTAAGACAAAAATAGGGAATTATGGAGGAGGTCTTATACCATACCCCAATATTTATAATATATATTAAATAGGCATAACAGCACTAAGAAACCTGTATAAAATGAAGAAGGAATGAATCCATTAATTGGAAGTGTGATACCAAAGGCTTGGAAGGGGCCTGAGAGAGGCTTCATGGGAGCTTGTGGTACCTTGGGAGGATTATAGGAAAAGGTGGTAAGATTTTGGAATAACTTCAAATGCTTTGGGTGATGAAGAAGTGGGATCTTGGATTGATTTATATAGGATTTAAGGTGGAATTATTTATTATTTAGGTTTGGGACACCACACATTAATCTAATGAAAACCAAAAAACAACCCATGTTTTTTGCCCATGGTTTTTTCCAAAGGGGAGTGAAAAAAATATGGTACAGGTCCAACATCTGAACTTCTTAAAATAATTTTTTTTCTAATGAGGAGTTGAGTCACACTCTCAAAAAATCAATTTAAAAAGCTTAAATGTTTAATTAGTATAAGAGGGTCCACTAATGATTTGTAAAATAAATAATGAAAACTTAACATCAAATTAAATTAATGGTAAAAAAAATATTGTTTGAAAAACACATTAATATTATTTTATTACATCACTATTGGGTCATTATGATGCCATAAAACACATTATATAATTAAACGATATTTAATTTTTACCCAAAAATTTGAATCCCTTAGAAAATTATAAAAAATTCACTATTGGATAATTATGACGTCCTAATTCCAAATATAATACTATTTTTTCTAAATAGTATTCTAAATTTGTTAATTTTCACTTTTTATAAAAAAAACTGATATTTTTCTTAAATTTATTGGTTTTGACAGAAATATCATTCAAACCTTAATAAAAATTACAAATGTATTCATAAAAAGAATATGATAATTTATATTTAAAAATGTAATTTTATAATAATATATTAATAAAATATTATTTAATTCAAAAAAACCATTAATTCACCAATATAGATTTCTTAGATGAATATTATCTAAAAATACTATTTGTACATTAAAAACTATTTACAAAGTAAGAATAATTAAATTAATGTATATTAACAACACAAAAATTTTCATAGTCATTGTTCTAGGGTCTTTTTAGGTGACCACTTAGAACAACTGTATAAGACTTTAGAGTAAGGTGGGTGATGGGTAGATACTCTTGGGGTGGCACATATAACATTTCCCAGGTGGTAATCTATATTAACATCCACTTCTCCTGTATCCAGTTCCACTCCAGCGTAATGTGTTCAAACGCAGCTTGGGATTGGTCAAAAGAAAATCCCAATGATGCCACCTATTTTCCAAAAATTGACAAATGTGATTTTTAGGGAGCTATTCTACTAGATGAGGATATTTATTATTTTTTATGATTAAATTGGATTTTTTAAAACCTTATATTTATACTGATCAAGTTATCACACTTCAATGGCTATATTAGAAATTGTCACAATTTTTAACGGTATCTTGAAATCCAAAAAAAGAAAACCAAAAAAGTTCAAATGTTATATAAACATTTTACATATTATTAATTTTGATTAGATCAAGAGGAATTTCCATTGATAAATGTTTTGGTCGTTATATATACCCAGAGGAACTGATTAAAAGAGGAGGATGAAAGGGAGAGAGATCTAGGATGAGAAAAAGTGGGAAAAAGGTAGAGGGTGCTAGATAAATTTCTCATGCACCTGATGTAGTTCTTGGGACACTATCATGCATCCAAAATAGTTTTCAGAATCCATCATGCGAACCGTATGAAGAAAGATATTCGTAGAAGTCCTATGCAAAAATCTTATTCATAAGACCCTCTACAGCCAACCAGAAAACATATAAAAATATAAAATAAATATGGTTTGTGGATAACCATATGCGGAGGATAGTATGCAGACTCCCATATGCGGAGGAAAGTATGCAGACTCCCATATGCGGATGACAGTATGCGAACACCCATATGTAGAAGATAGTACATGGATGCCCATTTGTGGAAGATAGTATATGGATGCCCATATGAGAAACATAGTACACGGACGCGGATATACGGAAGACAGAATGCGGACACACTTATGCATACGAAAGTACACGGATGCCCATATACAGATGATAATACACAGACTCCCATTTGCGAAACACAGTACCCAAACTGTCATATGCAGAACCCTGTATGTGGATGGTCCTTGTTAGTGGGGTCTCCCAAGACCCATCATACGCAACCTGCTCCTATGATGATTAGTATATGTGTAAAACACTTTGATACCATCACTAACTCCATAAAAATGGAGGATCTCTCCACTACCTTTTCAGGTCGAGTCGATGATATTTTCCATTTCACCCTTATGTCTCCCAAACATTTATCCCATAAATAGCATGAATAGAGGAACTCCTCAGGAACCTCCTGAAAACCCTATCACTTGCATACAATGCCTAATTGATCCAGAACAACATGGTTACTCACAGTGTGAATGATTCTTAAAAGACTGAAAACATCCTTTACATCCATTAAACTGTAGGATACATGGAAATATTGGATCTTTAAAAACATCCTGGCCATCAGATAGAGATAGGCCTTGTCCTAAGGATACCTCTTCTTTACTATGAAAATCATGCACCAGTGGCTCTACATATGTTTCCCACCAAAAACGTCCTTAAATCAGAGGAAACTTTTTCCTCAGTAGAGTCCTCTATAACCTTTATATACCTGAATGGCTTCCATGCCCCAAACCATTTATCCTGATCCAAGTATCCTTGAAGTCATAGTTAACACTTTCCATCTCTCTCATGTTTGAGGCATGTGAGAACATCACAACCCAATTATACTATAGATAATCCTGGATTCGATAAAAAATGATCCAAACCCTAAAACCATAAACTATGAGTTATCATCCTGACCACAAGACGCTAAACTGTATAGTATTAGTGTATGAAAAACGACACTAAAAATGATTCCATTGTCCAATCTATATGACTTTAAATTTTAGTATAATGGGTGATTTAGGATCCTCATAAACATCTTCATCAATCAAAAATGTATAGTCAGTGTCCAGAGGAAACCTCTGTTGGAACCATGGCCTTCTATGAATGATTTGGAGTATGGTTTGTTCTAATATTCAATCCTCAGTGGAAGTTCTGAATGTGCACTAGCAAAGTGTTCATACAGTTCAGGCAGACAACAGTATTGAAGGTGGTGCCGTTTCTTAGTGTTTCCCAAATTTTTGGGCCTAAAAATTGAAAAATGGGGAAATGTGTTTTTGGAAAAGGGACGTGTGCTATGTGTACATGAAGGAGTGGAAACATTTATGCCATATGTTTTTCAAAATCAGAACATGGAAAAATGGAAAAGGGATCAAGGTCGCGCATGTTTGGACTGGTTGTGCAAGTGACCTGCGCGCCGAGAAAATGACTTGCGCGCCGGTTGTTCTTCATGATCAGAACATCAAAATAAGGAAAAGGAAAGTAGGTCGCACATGTATTGGTTTGTTCACGCAAGTGAGTAGTGTGACAAAGGTGAGGGCAGTTGAAGCTGCACGCTAGGACTTGTGCGTCCTGAGGACACTTGCGCGCCACCTCGCAGGGGGTCCAGTTTGCCTATAAATAGAGGACCACCCCTCTTAATTTGCAACAAAGTTAAAGAAATACTAATTTTTCAAGCTCTCATAATGTAAGTGGTTGAGTCGCGCAAGTGGTAGTTGGGTCACGCAAGTAGATGTTGTGCGCCAGTTGTTAGTTGTGTGGCCAAGGCAGTTTCGGAATCAAAGGTGCAGCGTTGCTCATGTTTGGAGTTGAAAGAGGCAGTGTCACGCAAGTGGGTTGGTCTCACCTGTGTGCCGATTTTGTGCCACACAAGTGACTTCCACGCCATTCTTGAAACATGCTTGAAGGTCTTGGAGAAGCGCGACAATTGAGGTTGTTTTACGCTAGTTCTTTTGAAGCTGCAAAAAAACTGAAATATTGCCTGATACCATCGGTGCAATGGGGGATTAGTATACATGTTAGAAATGGAAATCAATAGATATTATACATTCAACAAGGGATTCATTATTTTGCAATGATGAAGACACCTTCATGTTTATAAACTGAGTGTGACTTCACCAAGGGCAGTGAGCCAGGGGAGTCAACTGAAGTGACCCAAGGGAAGCAGTGAGATATCCCTAAACCTTTGTAAAGGCAGTGAGCCTGGGACAGAGTAACTCTTCCCGAACCATTTTAATCCACGACTAGGGAAGATTAGTGGAATTTGGTACGACTGACAACTTGCCAGCATACGCTCCATGGACGTAGCCCTTAGTGGTGAACCAAGTAAAAATTGTTGTGTCATCTCTTTGCATGTGAATGTTTCAATGCTGATCTTATTCTTCATACGGGTTTAACTAGTTCTTACCAACGTGGGAACAAGATCCATCACATTTAAAGAAAAATTTCTCACCCTAATTCACCCCTCCTCTTTCAGGGTGTCTGTAACATCCCAGGTAAATAAAGAATATAGAATTTTCATATTTATTAATATTTACGAATTAAATATTAAATTTATTTTAAAGGGGTTGCTATGTTCGATAGCGTACCCGATACGCAACGATGAGTTTCTTTGAAACTTACGTAGCACACTAGTAATAAAATAATATTATTTTAAATGTTAGTTAACAAGTAGCCGTTGTACTGGCGGGAATGGATAGAAATAACTAAAATATGATTATATATGTTTTTAAATGTTTTTACATTTACCCAATAAAAGATAAAGGCTTAAAATACGGAAAGAGTTCAATTTTAGGCATTTATACCCTAATTTTCACGAAAGGTCCACTTATCACCTTTTGACGGCGAACCGTCATTAAATATAGTTTTGATCAATCTTATAAATTCTATTGGACCAAATATAACTCTTCTTTAGAATCAGGACATCAAAATTTACTTTGTGTAAATTTTTGGTACCTTTCTGATAAAGTTCTTTCATTTAATGAATAGTGTAAAATGTTGTATTTTAATTCAAAACCTCTTTTTAATCTAATTTATCTATATGATTAGATTATCTTTTGAATTGGTTTTGAATTTAAATTAGAATATATTTTTTCCAGTTAATCCAATGGTGGTCATTGGAATCAGTTTCACTTTGAAATTGGACTTAAACTGGTGTCAATATTTTGATACTTATTGTTTCACAAAAACACGCTATTTGTCATGACAGCGGGAATTAATTATTAAATTAATTAATTTGACTTATATGTTTTGAATTTTGTAAAATGGACTTCATTTTTGAATTCGGAATATCAAATATAGCTTAGGGTGAATTTTTGGTAATTTTCTGAAAAACTTCAATTTTTGATGAATAGTGAAACCACTAAGTGGTAATCAAGCAAACTGATTTTTCAGTTAAATGAAAGTTTACCACTAATGTGTATTGAATTTTGAAAATCCGACATACATGGTTTTCATTAAGAAGTAAAATTTGGTTCAATGAGATTAAAATAATTTTTTGGTGAATAGTAACTCATTAAGTTCTTAATCGCGATTAGAGGTAATTAGTGTAGTTTAAGGTAAAAATGGTATTATAAGAATGTGAAAACACCATGAAACTTGTCCTACAACTATTGGGTGAGTCATGGCCGACCAAGACAAGCCATGGGCCAACTTGGGGACCCCATGGAGCCACTTTAGTTGGAAAATGACATTAATATATTTTTATTTAATGTTAAAGTGAAAATGACACTAACATAAATTGTTTTACTAAAATAATTTTTGAGTGGGGTTATACAAGTAAAAATTTTGATTATAAAGAGTCATTGGAAAGCTAAAAAGATTTCCTACATCATAGTATTTTTTTTATAATTTTTAGACATTAAATAAATTAAATTATTTATGACATAATAATGATGCAGCGATGACATCATTATTTGACGATTTAAATAAAATGGAAAGATAATATAAAATCTAAAACCTACACATGGACAAAACCAATTGGATGAGTGGATTTCGAACCCTTATCACCTTATCCACGAATTATATCAATGTGGGACCTTTTAAAACCGAAACACATTTTCAAATAAAGTAATATTTCTTTACTTTCCAAAGGTTCCCCTCCTCTCCTCTTATAAAAGGCCCCCACCTCTTCCTCATTTCACACACTCCTCAAGCCTTTGGCTCGGCCAAACCCTGCCCAATTACTCTCTCCACATCCCTCTCCTAATCCTAGAGGATTCCCTTTGGGCAGAACCCTTTCAGAGGAAGCCTTTAGGCTCAAATCAAAAGGGAGTTACACTTTTAAAGGTAATTCATTCTCTCTTGTTCATTTGTTTTATTTTGCTTCTCCAACCCTCTAAACTCTTTTTATTTACTTCTTTTGTAACAACACCAGTATCTTCAATATACTAGGATGTTGTTATAAGATTTATTTGAGCTACACTCTCACACAACTACATCAAATGGTTAAAGAACATACGGTTTCCGTGGATGGCGAAATTCTGCCTCCCGAAACGATGATTGTTCAATACTCATTTAACACCTTCAAGGGTGGCCATTATGATGTCACTATTTTTATATATGATATATTATATGTTTATGTTTTCTTTAAGCTTTTGTATTTTTTATTTTGGGCATACCTTTATGGTTTCCATTATGGGTAAACACGATATCTTCATTTAAGGAAGTGCGGACTACCGCCCCCTCAAAGTGATGTGATTCATTAATGCCATTTGTGGGACGTATAAAGGATGGATTTAATGTTATTATATATGATGTTATACTGGAATTATTATATACCTCTATATCATTATTATTTCTTTCCATTAAAGTATGAGATAGAAATGAAAGTAGTGTTCATGCGTACGTACGGCTTACCGTCTCCATGAACGGTGCATTTCATTTCTTATCCCCAAATGTAATGTACTATTAAAAGTACATGTATATAATGGATATATATAATTAATGATATATCTAAATGATGAATATAATTCTGGAATTAAAATATACATACCTTTCATTTAGTTTTAAATCCACTAATATGGCAAAGAAATGAAAGTAGCGTTCATGCGTACGTACGGCTTACCGTCTCCATGAACGGTGCATTTCATTTCTTACCTCTAAATGATTTTGTAATATTATAAATACATGTATATGCTGGATATATATGATATATATGATATCCAAATCAGGAATTTCATTCTGGATATAAAGAACCTTTGACCACTTGAACAACATGTAATTGTAAGAAGTTAACTTTCGACTTAAGAACCAAATATTGACAAAACAAACATTATTAACTTAAATGGTTACATAATGTTTATAACATGGAAACAAGTGATATAAAAGGAATAATGAACTTTAAAAAGGTTCTTAATTAAGTATAAATTAACTCAAGTTTATTATTCAGGACGTTAAAGAATGATCGAGTCAAGTCGGACCCGAGGTAAGGGAACTTCTTAACCCAATTTCTGTTCTTTGGGTTAATCTCCTACTTTCAAATTATGTCATGATATTATTATGTCCTATCTTTCATTTTTACTTTCTTTATGTGTACTTATAGTTAATACACATAATATATCTATGTTATTTAAAAATGATCTTTGTAAGGGACTTCGTCTCAATCTCCTTTCATTGAGGCATATTTCGTTTTATACACAACTTTCTTTTATACGGTGTATAAACCCCTTTGACATTTACTTTTATACAAAAGGAATCTTTTTCTACGAAGCATTTTGCTAAAACGACAAAAAGGAATGTTTTTTAACGTACACGGTGACAATGACTTTTTCCGCCGCCGCGAGTATTATTTGGTATTTGGCTTCCTCAACAAGCCGTAATGTTTTTAAAATAAAATAAATACCATATACTCTTTTATGTATTTTGGTATTGAAAATGGTTTTGATAAAGGATTCTATTATGTAAATATATTTATGATATATTGTGATTGAAATGTGGAAAGTTTATCTTTCATTTATATTGGTTTTATGTTTTATGATTTTATATTGGTACTTGGACATTTTAACGGGTGTTTACATTATAAACCATATGACGGGTGGTGCCGTGAATACCAGGACGGGTGGTTACGTTATAACCTCCAATGCATTAGGTATGGAAGTCAGCCGTATGGCTATTCCATTAATTATGTATGGAAATTGGCCGTATGGCTATTCCATTAAGTGATATGTGTGGAAGTCAACCGTATGGTTATTCCACTTAAGTATGTTTATGTCCCAAGTTACCTTTATATATTCTATGTGTTCTTTATATGGGTTTTATGGTAATATTTTGGTTACAAAAAGGTAAGTAATGATACTTTATTCAGTGAAGATTTTTTTTACTACTTCATGAAGGTGAAGGTATTACTTTGATATAGTATACATGGTTTACTTGATGATTGAAAAACTAACAGTTTTCATTCTTTTTGTATCCCTTACTGAGCTTTTTATGCTCACCACATGTTTTTCGAAATGTTTTTCACAGGACTTAAAGTGGAATAAGGTCAAGGATGGGATCAAGGGAATTTCATGATATCTAAAACATGGAATCTAGACATCTTTCTTTTTAAGAGTTTTTATTTTATGGAGACTTAGTAGAAGTTTCTACTTTGTAATCTTTTAAGATGTAATAGTTATGTTCTAATTCTCTAAAACTCTAAACCTGAAAAGATCCTCAATGTGAATTATTCATTTAATTCAATATTAAGTAAGGTTTAAGGCTGGGGCCTTATAGTTGGTATCAAAGGTCGGTTTAGACAAATTTAGGAGTTAGAAAAGTGTTAAATTATAATATGATTGAAATGACATAGCATTTACGGATTACCATGTTGCTTCGCCTAAGATATTTTTGTGTTCAGAATGGTTTTCCGCAGAGGAGACAAAGCAGCTATGTTGGGACAACATCAGGAGGAAGATAACCTTCCAAATCAGCAACCTGAGATGGTCGGAATCGGAACTGAACAGTTTGTTGTAGTGATGGCAGAGTTGACTCAGGCTACAAATGGTGGTGGTATCCATGCACGAGATCTGCCAGATCAACCACAGAGGAACATGTCAGTGGTGGAACATTTCATGAGGCAACATCCCCCATCATTCAGAGGATCATCTGACCCTGTGCAAGCTGAAGGGTGGATTAAAGCACTGGAGAAGATTTTTGATGTCATGGGGTGTTCAGAACATCAAAAGGTTAGTCTTGCTGTTTACCGTTTTGAAGGTGAAGCTGATCAGTGGTGGTCGATGGTGAAAAATATAAGGGATAGTGATGAGATTGAGGATCTTCACTGGGACGAATTCAAAGGTATGTTTCTTGAGAAATATTTTCCTATGGTGGTTCGTCTTAGGATGGAAAAACAGTTCCTAGAATTGAGGCAGGAGGATGATTCAGTGGCTGCTTATGAAGAAAAGTTCACTCGATTGGCAAGGTATGCTCCAAACTTCATATGAAATCTTGATAGTAAAATAAACCGTTTTTACTCAGGGTTAAAGCCAAAGTATCGAAGGGCTTTAGCTTCTCGTGAGTTCAAAAGTTATGAAAAACTTGTTCGATGTACGGAGAAGGTGGAAATGGAGTTTGCCGATGATCAGGTGTTCTATGAAAAACAACAGAATAAGAGATCTAGTTGGCAGGAAAAGGGGAAGAATTCATCAAAGAAGCAAGGAGGTAAGAAAACCAAATTTCCATCCTGTGAGAAGTGTGGAAAAATGCATCCTGGAGAATGTTTATCCAAGTCTGGTAAGTGCTTTCGGTGTGGTAAGTCTGGTCATATTGCTCGTAACTGTAAGGAAGATGATCAAGCAGGAAATGAAAAGCCAACGGTAAGATGTTTTAAGTGTAATGAAATGGGTCATTATGCAAACGAGTGTCCAACGAAGAACTCAACTGGGGGAATGCAGCCAGACTACAAGCAGAAAGGGGTGGTGAAATCCTTTGCAACAACTTCAGCAGATGTTGGGCCATCGAATGAAGTGGTATCAGCTCCAGGGAGCTCAGTTTTTTTCGAAGATTGACTTGAGGTCGGGGTACCATCAGTTGAAAGTAAAAGAAGCAGACGTTCCGAAGACTGCGTTCCGTACTAGATATGGCCATTATGAATTTGTAGTTATGCCTTTTGGGTTAACCAATGCACCTGCTGTATTCATGGACCTTATGAATAAAATTTTCCATGAGTTGTTCGATAAGTTTGTGTTTGTGTTTTGAGGTTTGGGAAGAGGTTATGTGTGCCTTGTGATTCATAGTTGAAGAATTAGTTGTTATGTGAGACTCGTAGTTCCCCGTTTTCAGTTCATCCTGGCAGTACTAAGATGTACAGAGATCTGCGGGAGTATTACTGGTGGGATGGAATGAATAGAGATATTGCTGATTTTACTGTGAAGTGTTTGACATGTCAACAGGTTAAAGCAGAGCGGCAGTTACCGAAAGGGATGCTTCATCCTTTACCAGTGCCAGAGTAGAAATGGGAAAACATATCCATGGACTTTGTTGTGGGATTACCGAGGACATCTTGAGGTAATAATGCAATCTGGGTTATTGTTGATCGCTTGACCAAATCTTCTCATTTCTTTTCTATATGAGATACTTTCTCTCTTGATCAACTTTCTCATTTGTATCTTAAAGAGATAGTTAGGTTACATGGTGTTCCTCTCTCCATTGTATCGGATCGTGATCCCAGGTTTACTATTAAATTTTGGAAAGGCCTTCAGAAGTCGTTGGGTACTGAATTAAATTTTAGTACAGCTTTTCATCCTCAATCAGATGGGAAGTCAGAACGAACAATTCAGACCTTGGAGGATATGCTACGAGCTTGTTCGAGGGATTATCAGGGAAGTTGGGACCAACATCTTTCTTTGGTTGAGTTTTCTTATAATAACAGTTTTCATTCCAGTATACAGATGGCACCATTTCAGGCATTATATGGGAAGCGGTGTCGAAGTCCAGCTTTCTGGGATGAAGTGGGTGAAAGGAAGTTGATGGGACCAGAATTGGTAGAAGAGATGGCAGAAAAAGTTCAGCTGATTCAGAAACACATGAGAACAGCTCAGAGCAGGCATAAGAGTTATGCGGATAACCGGAGGAAGGATCTATCTTTCGAGGTAGGTGATCATGTTTTTCTCAAGGTTTCTCCTTGGAAAAGTGTGATGAGATTTGGTAAGAAAAGAAAGCTAAGTCAAAGGTTTATTGGACCATACGAAATTCTGGAGAGAGTTGGATCAGTTGCATACCAGGTGGCTTTACCTCCGAGTTTATCTCAGGTACACAATGTTTTTCATGTTTCGATGTTGAGAAAGTATATGCCAGATCCATCTCATGTTTTGAGCCCAGAGGTAGTTCAGCTGGAAGAGAACCTATCTTATGAGGAAAAACCGGTCCAGATTCTTGACCACAGGGGGAAAGTGTTACGGAATAAGATGATTCATCAGGTAAAGGTTTTGTGGAAAACCCATGTGATTGAAGAGGCAACGTGGGAATCTGAAAATGCTATGAGGGATAAATACCCCCACTTATTTTGATAAGTGAATAAAATTGTGAGGACGCAATTCCCAAAAGGGGGGAAGGATGTAACATCCCAGGTAAATAAAGAATAAAGAATTTTCATATTTATTAATATTTACGAATTAAATATTAATTTTATTTTAAATTTGTTGTTATGTTCGATAGCGTACCCGATACGCAACGATGAGTTTCTTTGAAACTTACGTAGCACACTAGTAATAAAATAATATTATTTTAAATGTTAGTTAACAAGTAGCCGTTGTACTGGCGGTAATGGATAGAAATAACTAAAATATGATTAGATATGTTTTTAAATGTTTTTACATTTACCCAATAAAAGATAAAGGCTTAAAATACGGAAAGAGTTCAATTTTAGGCATTTATACCCTAATTTTCACGAAAGGTCCACTTATCACCTTTTGACGGCGAACCGTCATTAAATATAGTTTTGATCGATCTTATAAATTCTATTGGACCAAATATAATTCTTCTTTAGAATCGGGACATCAAAATTTACTTTGTGTAAATTTTTGGTACCTTTCTGATAAAGTTCTTTTTTTAATGAATAGTGTAAAATGTTGTATTTTAATTCAAAACCTCTTTTTAATCTAATTTATCTATATGATTAGATTATCTTTTGAATTGGTTTTGAAGTGAAATTAGAATATATTTTAACCAGTTAATCCAATGGTGGTCATTGGAATCAATTTCACTTTGAAATTGGACTTAAACTGGTGTCAATCTTTTGATACTTATTGTTTCACAAAAACACGCTATTTGTCATGACAGTGGGAATTAATTATTAAATTAATTAATTTGACTTATATGTTTTGAATTTTGTAAAATGGACTTCATTTTTGAATTCGGAATATCAAATATAGCTTAGGGTGAATTTTTGGTAATTTTCTGAAAAACATCAATTTTTGATGAATAGTGAAACCACTAAGTGGTAATCAAGCAAACTGATTTTTCAGTTAAATGAAAGTTTACCACTAATGTGTATTGAATTTTGAAAATCCGACATACATGGTTGTCATTAAGAAGTAAAATGTGGTTCAATGAGATTAAAATAATTTTTTGGTGAATAGTAACTTATTAAGTTCTTAATCGCGATTAGAGGTAATTAGTGTAGTTTAAGGTAAAAATGGTATTATAAGAATGTGAAAACACCATGACACTTATCCTACACCTATTGGGTGAGTCATGGCCGACCGAGACAAGCCATGGGCCAACTTGGGGACCCCATGGAGCCACTTTAGTTGGAAAATGACATTAATATATTTTTATTTAATGTTAAAGTGAAAATGACACTAACATAAATTGTTTTACTAAAATAATTTTTGAGTGGAGTTATACAAGTCCAAATTTTGATTATAAATAGTCATTGGAAATCTAAAAAGATTTCCTACATCATAGTATTTTTTTTATAATTTTTAGACATTAAATAAATTAAATTATTTATGACATAATAATGATGCAGCGATGACATCATTATTTGACGATTTAAATAAAATGGAAAGATAATATAAAATCTAAAACCTACACATGGCCAAAACCAATTGGATGAGTGGATTTCGAACCCTTATCACCTTATCCACGAATTATATCAATGTGGGACCTTTTAAAACCGAAACACATTTTCAAATAAAGTAATATTTCTTTACTTTCCAAAGGTGCCCCTTCTCTCCTCTTATAAAAGGCCCCCAACTCTACCTCATTTCACACACTCCTCAAGCATTTGGCTCGGCCAACCCCTGCCCAATTACTCTCTCCACATACCTCTCCTAATCCTAGAGGATTCCCTTTGGGCATAATCCTTTCAAAGGAAGCCTTTAGGCTCAAATCAAAAGGGAGTTACACTTTTAAAGGTAATTCATTCTCTCTTGTTCATTTGTTTTATTTTGCTTCTCCAACCCTCTAAACTCTTTTTATTTACTTCTTTTGTAACAACACCAGTATCTTCAATATACTAGTATGTTGTTATAAGATTTATTTGAGCTACACTCTCACAAAACTACATCAAATGGTTAAAGAACATACGATTTCCGTGGATGGCGAAATTCTGCCTCCCGAAACGATGATTGTTCAATACTCATTTAACACCTTCAAGGGAGGCCATTATGATGTCACTATTTTTATATATGATATATAATATGTTTATGTTTTCTTTAAGCTTCTGTATTTTTTATTTTGGGCATACCTTTATGGTTTCCATTATGGGTAAACATGATATCTTCATTTAAGGAAGTGCGGACTACCGCCCCCTCAAAGTGATTTGATTCGTTAATGCCATATGTGGGACGTATAAAGGATGGATTTAATGTTATTATATATGATGTTATACTGGAATTATTATATACCTCTATATCATTATTATTTCTTTCCATTAAAGTATGAGATAGAAATGAAAGTAGCGTTAATGCGTACGTACGGCTCACCGTCTCCATGAACGGTGCATTTCATTTCTTATCCCCAAAGGTAATGTACTATTAAAAGTACATGTATATAATGGATATATATAATTAATGATATATCTAAATGATGAATATAATTATGGAATTAAAATATACATACCTTTCATTTAGTTTTAATTCCACTAATATGACAAAGAAATGAAAGTAGCGTTCATGCGTACGTACGGCTTACCGTCTCCATGAACGGTGAATTTCATTTCTTACCTCTAAATGATTATGTAATATTATAAATACATGTATATGCTGAATATATATGATATATATGATATCAAAATCAGGAATTTCATTCTGGATATAAAGAACCTTTGACCACATGAACAACATGTAATTGTAAGAAGTCAACTTTCGACTTAAGAACCAAATATTGACAAAACAAACATTATTAACTTAAATAGTTACATAATGTTTATAAAATGGAAATAAGTGATATAAAAGGAATACTGAACTTTAAAAAGGTTCTTAATTAAGTATAAATTAACTCAAGTTTATTATTCAGGACGTTAAAGAACGATCGAGTCAAGTCGGGCCCGAGGTAAGGGAACTTCTTAACCCAATTTCCGTTCTTTGGGTTAATCTCCTACTTTCAAATTATGTCATGATATTATTATGTACTATCTTGCATTTTTACTTTCTTTATGTGTACTTATAGTTAATACACATAATATATCTATGTTATTTAAAAATGATCTTTTTAAGGGACTTCATCTCAATCTCCTTTCATTGAGGCATATTTCGTTTTATACACAACTTTCTTTTGTACGGTGTATAAACCCCTTTGACTTTTCCTTTTATACAAAAGGAATATTTTTCTACGAAGCGTTTTACTAAACGACAAAAAGGAATGTTTTTTTAATGTACGCGGTGACAACGACTTTTTCCGCCGCTGCGAGTATTATTTGGTATTTGGATTCCTCAACAAGCCGTAATGTTTTTAAAATAAAATAAATACCATATACTCTTTTATGTATTTTGGTATTGAAAATGGTTTTGATAAAGGATTCTATTATGTCAATATATTTATGATATATTGTGATTGAAATGTGGAAATGTTATCTTTCATTTATATTGGTTTTATGTTTTATGATTTTATATTGGTACTTGGACATTTTAACGGGAGGTTACGTTATAAACCATATGAGGGGTGGTGCCGTGAATACCAGGACGGGTGGTTACGTTATAACCTCCAATGCATTGGGTATGGAAGTCGGCCGTATGGCTATTCCATTAATTATGTATGGAAATTGGCCGTATGGCTATTCCATTAAGTGATATGTGTGGAAGTCAACCGTATTGTTATTCCACTTAAGTATGTTTATGTCCCATGTTACCTTTATATATTCTATGTGTTCTTTATATGGGTTTTATGGTAATATTTTGGTTACAAAAAGGTAAGTAATGATACTTTATTCAGTGAAGATTTTTTTTACTTCTTCATGAAGCTGAAGGTATTACTTTGATATAGTATACATGGTTTACTTGATGTTTGAAAAACTAACAGTTTTCATTCTTTTTGTATCCCTTACTGAGCTTTTTATGCTCACCCCAAGTTTTTCGAAATGTTTTTCACAGGACTTAAAGTGGAATAAGGTCAAGGATGGTATCAAGGGAATTTCATGCTATCTAAAACATGAAATCTAGACATCTTTCATTTTAAGAGTTTTTATTTTATGGAGACTTAGTAGAAGTGTCTACTTTGTAATATTTTAAGATATAATAGTTATGTTCTAATTTTCTAAAACTCTAAACCTGAAAAGATCCTCAATGTGAATTATTCATTTAATTCAATATTAAGTAAGGTTTAAGGCTGGGGCCTTATAGTGTCTCGGGGTCCTACAACCTCTACTTGAATATACACATTATGCCTCGATGGCTATGCATTTCAGGCCCACAAATACGTTCCTCAACCAATGTAAAAATTATCCATATGAAAGGAATCTCATAAATTTATAAGCCTCAATGGCTCTTATTCCTCATATTAATTCCCCTGATCTAGAATTTTTCATAACTATGGTTTACACATTCTGTCCCTCTCATGTTCGAGGCACGTCGGAACCTCCATACATGATTTCCTCTTGTTAATCATGTTTTATATAAAATGTGGTCTTCATATCATGACCCAAAACTTCACAACCCGAAATATTATTATCCACATGAAATTAAACTGTGATTCCATCATCCAAGCTATATTACATTAAACTATAGTATATCACATATGATCTTCTAAGGCCCTCCCAATGAGGTATGTCCTGAATATTCTGAGGTTGATCTACATGAACTTTAATGCCGCCTCAAATTGAATGTTTCACCACTCTGTGATCTCTCCCATAGTCTCTTTGGCTTCATCTTCAATAGGATATCCCTCTCTTACCAATAGAAGAGTAAGCATGTTCTTTGATGAATCTTTCACATATTCTTTTTTCTCACTCCGAGAATGACTCACATGGGATTGTAGTATTGTGATTATTATAACATCCACGCATCTGAACTATGATAAATATTATTCCTGATCAAACCAGGAAATGTAGGAATCCTACTTGAAGGCCCGTGCTCAAATGGGTGCCCTCTCATAAAGGGTCCACCCAATCATGTCTCCATAAATGGAAAGATCCCATGGGTAAGCCCCAACCATTATATACTATGATAACTCTAGTTCCTAATCAAACCAGGATATGTATGACACCTACCAGAAGGCTTGATATAAAAAGGGTTCCCTCCCATAAAAGGCTCCACGTAACCATTCCCCCTTAAATTGGAATCTCTCATAAGTAAGATCCAACCATTATAAACTACAAGAACTCTGATTCCTGCTCAAACCTGGATATGTAGGATGCTTTCCAGAAATACCAATCTCAATAGGGTGACCTCCCATAAAGGGTCCACCCAACCATGCCCCCTCAAATGGGAAGCTCCCATGTGTAAGACTCATTCATTCTGAACTACGTGGTTTTTGATTCTCTCTCTAGGATACATAGGGATCCCATATTATGGGTTTGATCCCAAAATCAAGTCACCTTCATTCCCCCCTGGATGAAGATAAACTCCAGAGTTCCTTTTTATATGGATCAAGTCATCATCCCCTCCATATCATCAAATATATTCATGCATACAAAGAACCATCAAACCAAGGTTAACTCATGGAAACACTCTCTGGGAATTAACAAAGGATTCAAGAACATATGAACATGAATTAAATCTATAAAAGAGCCCCAGACTAGGCAATAATCCTCCCCTAGAAGGGTACTATGAGCCTGACTTCCCATACTCCCGACCAATGACATCGTCAATTGTCATTGGCCAAATCGTCAGTCAATGAGCGCCAGCCTTTGGAATGTAGGTCCATGAATCATGGATACTAGGGTTGTTGGTTGTTACTGGATCCACGAAAAAACACATTGGAGACCATCCGAGGCTGAATGGTTGCACAAGGTCTTGACCCTCACACAATCTCTCATTGGTACCAATAGTTCCCAAGGGACTAATCTAACCTCTTTTAAAGCATAACGACATGGGATAGGTCGAAACTATAGAAATGGTGAACTTGACATGATCTTATCTCTATAAAAAGGGTACGGATGATGATCCTCATCATACCATTTCAGCACCACCCAAAGTGCTCCACCTCGGAGTTTGAACATCAACTAATGTATACCCTTCATATAATGTTGTGAAAGTTCCACCCATTGTTCCCTAAAATAGAGAAAGTAATTTGTTTGATTCAAGTTCTTAGAATTCCAATTTTTCTTCCGTGTCTTCAATGAATATAGAATCATTACATGAGATTTTAGATGTGGAGTCATTAGTCGTGACTTTTAGAGGTATTATCCTCGAAATATTTATTTATAGAAACTATAGTATTAACTTTATTTGTTATAATCACATCATAAATCCAGTAGTCATTACATTGGTAATATTTAACACTATACTAAGATTGGACTAGCTCTCATTGTATAATTCTATGATAATATACAGAAGAATGTAAATTTCAATATTCTTGAATTTTTTACATATAATTATTTTAAATAGAGTGACGTCCTAGACCCATCATTTTTTGAAGAACCTCCAATATACTTGTTTATGGAGATTATTGGTGACTAGGGAGAAGGAAACAAAAGTGTAAAGATATATAATATCGATGTCCTTCAAAAATACATTGGTGTATTTCCAAAATAGTTATATGTAACTCCCACAAAAATATAGGTAGAGTTCACAATATATCTCATATCTTGATCTAATAAAATATCAAATATGTTGTATATAATTGAATATATATAGTTAGAGTAATTATACAAGAAACATCAAGATATTTGGGGAAAGGAATTTATCTTACGAAGTGTTTCTGCATGTGGTGATCCTGTTCTCTTAGTAAAGAATAAGGATGGATCAGTGTGTATATGGATCGATTATATAGAACATAGTGGTATCACAGTGATGAACAAGAACCCCCTCCCATGAAATGATGATTTATTTGACCAAAATCAGGGGCCTCAATTTATCTCCAAGATTGACATGAGATCTGAGTGTCATCAATTTATGTGAAAAATTATGATATTTCAAATATTTAAATCCAAAAAAATATGGGAAATTTTATTCTTTTGATAACCTCTTCAACTTGACTAATGATCCTACTAATTTTGTGGGTTTTATGAATAATGTATTTAATTACTACCATGATAAATTCATTGTAGTTTTTATTGATGATATATTAATATATTTCAAAAATAATTAATGATCATATATTGTTTATGTTAAAAAATATGTTTAAGGATAATCAATTTGTTAAATTAATTAAATGTGAATTTTGATTACAAGAGGTGGCATTCTTAGGAAATATTCTAACCATTTAATGAACCTCATTTGACCATGCCAATATAAATGATGTAGAGGAGTGGGTTCATCCTCTATTACTAAGTGATATACATAGTGTCTCATTATTATAATGATTTTATATGCATTTATTGGAATATAATCCATGAGTTTATAATCCACTAACCTTGTTAATTCCAAAATGGGCTGTGTTTATATAGAAAAACGTGTTTGAAGAATGTTTCCAAGAACTAGTGAAGTGATTTGTTAATGCACCTATTTAAACACTATCCTAAACCATATAAGTATTTTTGGTTTATTTTCATTAATCTATGATGTGTATAGGGTTTATCCTCATGAAAAATGAAATTCTGCCCTATTATGGATCTTTACTGTTAAACCCACATGAGAATAATTATCTTACACATGTCCTAGAGTTAGTTGTAGTTATATTTAATATGAAAATAAGGATTCACTATCTTTATGTGTAGATATATGATATATACAAAGGCCATAAATGTTATAAGTACATATTCACACAAAATTAATTGAGCATGAGAAAAAGTAGATGGTGGGAACATCATAAAGACTATGACTATTCAATTAATTGTCACTCTGGAAGGGAAAACAATGATACAAATGAATTATGTAGGAAAGACCCCATATTCTCAAAATGATGATTATATAATGGCATTCATTAATTAAGGAGAAATAATTGTTATTCAAGTGATTCGTATGGGAAGCATCATCATTAATGATATTCCTTAAGATCTCTCGACCATAATTTCTAGAGAAGAAGAAGAGAAGGCAACAAGAATATCCTTTTATAAAAAATATCATAAAGGGTATGAAGAATGGTACATTTTTGAAATCAATATCAATTGAGATATTGTACTAAAATTTCATGCAAAGCTATGTGTCCCATCTATCCCAGAGATAAAAAATTCACCAATAGATGTAGCTCAAAGATCAACATTTTCTATACATCATGGATGTAAAAAAATGTATAGGAACCTTCGTGGTCTTTATTGATTTAATAATAAGAAAATGTATATTTCATACTATGATATAAGGTTCTTAGTATGTTTGTAACTGAAGGTAGAGTGGAAACTTCCTAATGTTTTATTCAAATCATTGTTTATACAAACATGGAAGTAGGACAATATCACTATAGACATCATCATTGGTCTCCCATGGACATCCAAAGGAAACAATGAAATATGGGTTAAAGTGGATTGAATCACCAATACATTACATTATATGGTGATTTAGTAATATATCTCCCTTGACTAACTTGCTATGATATATGTAAAAGAAGTGGTAAGGCTTCATGGGGAACCACATTCAATCATTTCTTATTCTGATATGAGGTTCACATATTATATTTGGAGATTTAATAAACAATCACTAAACACTGAATTGAATTATAGTATGACCTATTACTACCAAAATTATGAAATAACTAAAATTAAAATTTAGAAAATTGAGGACATGATGAGAACTTTATCAATGAAATTTAATGAGGGTGGGTTCATAACCTCACATTAGTTATGTCATCATACAAAAACAGCCTCTAATCAAGTATTTAAAAGGCACCATATAAATCTATATATGGGAAGAGTTATAGAAAACACATTATTTGGGAGGAATTTGGTGAGAGGAAGCAACATGAACCCTATATAATGCATGATATGATTGAAAATATTCATTCCATTTAACAAAAAATTATGTTTTCATAAAGTCCGAAGAAGAGTTATAATTACTACTGTAAAAGGGAATTAGAGACCGATGCTAGGGACAAATTTTTCCTTAAGACATAACCATGAAAGAGAGTAATATATTTTATAATGAAAGGGAGGCTTAGCCCACTAAAAATATTTCAGTTTTTCTGATGGGGACATATCAGTTCATAAAAGTACATTTTCTATTTGTAAACCCAACACATATGTCATTGTCACTAAACTACTTGCAAAGACTTTATTACTATATTTTTTAGTGGCAGATAAAATATTTTAGTTACAATTATAATAATACCAATATATAATATATTTTTTTAGTGTCTTTTTCAATAGGTTATAATAAAAAAATTCTCTTGGTAATAATATTTCCTGTATATAATATATGTTTATAAATTACATTTGAATAAAAATTTTAAAAATTATTGATAGTGAAATTTCATATAATATTTATTAAATAACTTTTCATATATAATAGATATTATTAGGATTTTAATACATGTTAAATCATAGGAAAAAAGTATATTAATAATGAAATATAATACAATAGGATACATCACACATGTCTCACATAGAGATGATCCCCCCCAACGACCCATCCACGCTAGCGCAGCAGCAAACCATACATTATAGTTAACCAACTCTAACACCAGGGACGAACAAGTACCTCCAGTGACCCATCCATTCCATGATATCATATAATTATCTAATCCATTCTAGCGAGACAACTCTCATTCTTTCTAGTGTTCTAGCTCTAGCATCGGCCCATCTATAGCTCCAACACCATGTCATCCATGCTAGTGATCCATCTCTAATGAACAATGATCATCACCGACCCATCCCTCCAAAATAGCTTCTTATAAACCCTAAAAATATTCTCTATAAAAACCCATCTCAATCAATATAACAACATTAAATTTATCAATATAAAAATTCAATAAAAATAAACAGTCAAAGTAATATCAATATTCCATTACCATATTTAATTTAAAACCATAAATCCAATACATTATTAAAAATCAATTGATAATAACTTATATTAAATCTCACTACATGAGTTATCAATCTAAAACAATCTTACTATGTTAATAAAGACATAACTAATCAAAGGTCAATGTTGTGTCTTCCTCTTGGAGATCAAAAATGAAACTATAAGAGCTTTGTTGAGTTTATTAATTGGAATATTCTTTAAAATAAATGGATAATCCATTTTGGTGAACCTACTTTTTTTCCAAAATGGTAGAGGTGAACATCATTCTATATTTAAATAAAGATTGTACTAGAATAAAGGGAAACAATCATTATAAATAGACTTTTTTATATAAAAAATGTAGAAATGAAATTACGATTGAAATTATAACTAATAGAATGTACCCATGATATCATAATATATTATATATAATAGACTAATTTTATACCCTCACACATTTTATTCATGACCTTTCTAATATATTTTTTTGTAACACCTCATTTTTATACACATTTTTTATTTGGAAAAAACTATGAATATTATTGATGAATAATGTATTGGGAACTATATGAATCGTTGATTATTATACATCCTTTAATTTATTAATATTGTTAATGAAATGTGATCAGATAATTTGTCTCGAGTAGGAGGGAGTTGAATATCTGAATAATCATGATGAAACTACATTTTGAAATACAGATAACCATAGAAGGATAATGCTTCCACTGTTAAGGTCTAATAATATATGGTTAATATAATGTATAATTATTCATCATCCTATAACTATTTCATTTTCCAACACTTTCTGACAATTCTTTTTGGGAATATGTCGAATGTTTAAAGAAAATCTTGACTTTGTTATGATACTTTGTCTAATCTAATGTGACTATTAGACCTAAGTCAATATCAGATTCCAAAAAAACATGACTCTAATATATGGAAGAATAGTATAAGGTATTATATATTTAATTAACTTCCTGCATACTACTATCCCAGACTTTATAATCATCCCAACATAGTGCAGTGATGTCACATAATATTCTCCTGGATGGTAAATTAAATGATTTTTATAATACATATAATTTTTGTGAATTAAAATCTTCTTATAACTGAGTATATTGATAACAATGAATGTGATATCTCATCATCACGTCACATAACATATGAATCCAACACTTCATATGGGACTTCATAATTGGCCACACAACTACCAATAGCCATTGATCATATATAATAAAATTATGGAATGCCAAAAAATTGGTAGGGAGTTGAAAACACCTCAAAAATCTATACAAAACATTGCTCTATGTGACTAAATATTTTATAGGGAATGATAATGGACCCCCATGGAATCATTTACATAAACTAAAATATCAACACTAAATGTAGAACATGTTTACGAACTTGTTTTTTCCCATCCGGAATGAACGAAAAGAAATAATTGATGCTTGTAGAGGCATCAATAATTATAAAGTGTATATAGAATGAATATAAAGGACACAAAGAAAAGAAGAATATTCAATAAAAAATCTATCTAAATTAGGCATTTAGATAATTCTCTAGGAAATTTTTGGGAGATTTACAGGATATAAAAAATCAATTGAATTTATAGGACTGAATTATTTACCTATGAATTAAATAGAGATTGACATAAACCACATGTAAAAAAATAGAACTATCTAAATGACCCAAATAAGGACTTGGTATGGGTGGAAATTAAATAAAAGGTAGAAAAATCATTATTGATGGAGTATTTTTTCCATTATTAGGCTTTTGGTTAGATAAATTTTCTAGTATACATATCTTGATGTTTGTAATTTTGATCTATCAAACTGAGAGATTGAAAATTATACAGCGATTAATCTAGTGTGGGAGGGACTTTTAATACATGATTTTTGAAATCCATATTATATTATTGATTTACCGATTTATATTACTTATATACAGTGATATGTTGTCGAATGTGAATGTGATAAATTTTTATTTCACTGCCTATTTATTTATTTATTCATCAATCAATGTTCTTCCTCCACTCAATCAATTTTGAATATGATGTTATATGAGTGAGAGTGTAGTAAAGTGGTTATTTAATGTTGTAAAATGTGTCAAAGAAAGAATATATTCAAAATATACTCATAATCAATGTATTATATTCATGAGGTTCCTTCATAGTTGAAGATGAAGCCTCAATATGAGGATTTAAGAATTATTCTCTACTATATTCATTCAAAAAGGTGATAATATTATCTTAATATGATCATTGTAATAATTTATCTTCTAAAAACATGAAACCAGACACTAGAGTATCTTGATAAAGAACCTCTTATTAATCAAGATATATTTAAAGGTTTTATAAAATTTGGATTTTTTATAGAATAACATCAAAAATTTTAGCACTGGATCAGTCATTAATATATCATCTAATTCAAGGAATTTCTTGTTTTTAGATGAATTTTCAAAAGGATTAAATAGTTAAGAATTATAATCAGGATGATACACCATATTAAAATATTATTATTATATAATCCACTTAAAAAAAATTTATAGTGTTAAGTAATTGCACTGAAATGGGGAAGAATTAATACAATAAATCCCATGATAAGATACTCATGGACTTCTGAATTTATCCTTAAGAAATTAACTATTCCAAATTATAGAAAATAATCTGATTGCAACCATTTTTGTTCCTACGAAAAAAATCAGATGTAACATTACGAACCATAGTTAAAATCATCTAAAAATTTTACAAAAATTTTAATGAAGAAAAATAAAAAGAGTTGATACCCCAAAATCTACCATGGGAAATTTGGAGTGAAAATAAGCCATTATAAATCCATTTTTTCATATATTAATTTAATTAGATCATCCCCAAGCATCTAAAAGATTATCAGATAGACTATCATCAATTTATATAGATATAAAATACAATCAATGTATGAAAACTGATGAATTTCATAAAGGAAACTTGAATATCACCCAATTAAAGCATCAATAAAAGAATTCATGCTAAATTGTTGTAAAAATTTTAAAATATTGATTTTCAAAAAAGAAGAACATGTTAATAAAATATCACAATATTTTTAAACAATAAGGAACGTATCATGCACATTAACACCTCAGTGTACCCACAACATTCATAATGAATAATCATGTATTTTTTGTATTATAGTTGTGCTTAATAATTTATCATCTAATTTTTAATCACGTTTACTACATCATACTTCTATCAATTTCGCACAAAACTATAAAACCCCATTTTAACACATAAATTCATTACAAGAACGAAATTTCACCCCTCTATGGTGACAATATAATATCTGAATGCATTATATTTAACCATATATTCTATTTTTTATTCAACCAACACAAGAAATGGTCTTCCTCTAATGTATCACTAACACCATTATAATGGGATTAGGGGAAAATTTCATAACACTTATTAATTATCATAGATTTTCAAGGCATGTTATCATTAAAAAAAATTTCAATCGTGATACAGATATTGATAGAAAGATTCTCAATTGAAATAAATAATTAATCTACATTGGCATTCAATTCAGTAAATTATAAGTTATTTGATTGAATAGACCATATGAAACTCACAGTTTTCATTGAAAATTAAATTTAGAATTTCACTGAATTATACATTATGAAACATATTTATAGAGAATTTATGATATAAAAATAACTAGATTTTATATTCTACATTGAATAAAAATTTTGAATTAAAAAATTGAATGATTAAGCAAGTGCCAAATTTTTGTGTCCATGAGGTTTCAGAGAGGTTCAAGACATACAAAAGGTATTAAATAGCTATTATAAAGGATTATATAAAGAGTGTTTGTACAAACTCTATCTCAGAGAAGACACCATAGAAAATATATTTAGTAAATTTTTCTTTAATGATTTTTCCAAATATCAAATCGGGATTTCTTGGGGAAAAATATTTATGGAATCCAATAATTCCCATGAGAAGCATTGTATTAATATACAGAGTGATTAATAATGATTTGATATATAAATGTTGAAATGTACAATAGAGGAACTCACTCTATATTCAATGCCTGAAATTGGGAACCACTGATATAAATTTCACTTTTTCCCTCCAACAACTTCTTCACAACATAATTCATTTTATTTTTACCTAAAATTTAAATTTTCACTTGTTTGAACAATATTTTGAGTGTATTCCAGGAAAATGATAATAGAAATAATTATTTCCTTTAAAATGAGATGATATTCACAAAAGACATAAAATGAATTACATATGTGGACTAAACAGGTGGATGGTGAAGGGAAACATACCTGATAACGAGTGGGGTGGCATCAAAAATGTGGTGACATAATGAGGGGGATAAACTGTATAGTGATGAATGGTGTCTTGGAGATGAAAGGTACAACAACCGAACTTGATGAACCGTTATGTGGGTTGTTCAATAGAAAAATTTGGGAGCACGATATGGGTTATTGTAATGTTTATTTGATATTTATTCAATTAAATTTACCTTTTTAACAATTATTAAAATGATAATGTTATGAAAAATAAAAAATTGAACAGGTGATTATAAAAAATTATGTGTTCGAAAAAAAAAAATTTAGAAAGATAACGTACCAAAACTAATTATAAGTAAAAAAATATAATATTATTAAATAGTTAATATATACATAATTATTTTTTCATAGAAACATGCATTTTTAATTATAATTAATATCATAAAAAAGTATATCTTTTGGAATAAATTGTTTTTTCAACATATGTTTTATCTGTCACTAATTTTCTGTTGGTATATGATAATTGTTTTAGTGCCCCTAGGTACATGATCCCATTTGTGAACCTCAAATGCATACGAGAAATGTTCTATCAACAAGAACTTCTCCATTATATTGCTCAATTCCTTGATATATTCCTCGTATCCATATTGAGTAATTATATACCGAATCTATCACAAATACTAATTCTTTAGGTTGTTCAATCGGAACATAACCTCTCTTATATGGGGAATCTGGTTGAGATTTTGGACTTTTGAGATGACGATCTTTGAAAAAAGAAAAAACACATTGTCAAAGTGTTATATAGGAAACATAAGGATAAAGAATAAATGTAGGAACAAGAGAAGAAAATAAAATAATTTTACCTTTACTTTTCTTTACTAAGAGAATGAGTTCACATTTCTAGGATGAAATTTATTATGTGCGGAAGAATGTAACAACCCGGACTTTTTTAAATGAAAATTATTCCCTTAATATATGACTGTAATATATTATATAATATTATAAACCTTAAAATATAAATAACCCAACAAAATTTAGACTCATTAAAAAATGACCATTACATTAGTCAACAATTAAGATAATTAAAATTTAATATATTAAAATTGAAAAAAATATAATATAGAATTTCTAAAATGATGAAATGTGGAATTCCCCAATCTGTTAGAATAATCTCCCCCATGAAAAACACTTTATAAATGAAAAAAACTACTTTTAAAACAATCTATATCCCATGAAATGATAATATTACCATTGGAGGAATTGTAGGCAATAATTACTAAAATAATGAAGTGGTATTTATTTGGTATAAATAGAAATGTGATCATTGGGATTCAACCATTAAATGATTGTTTCTAAAATATGACCATTGATTTATATAACAGTTGGTCGATGTGACTGTTGGAAACTATACTGATGGGAGATAATTTTACCATTATAATTATTGTTTTAATTATAAATGAAAAATTAAAATTGATGATGAAATGATAAATTAGTTCATCACCTATATATTCCCTTTATTTGAAGCCCATTTGATAAAACATGGTTTTGTGGTAGCGTAACTATGGTTAAACATTGACCTAGACCAAGTTAGGATTCTTCTTTTGAAGCTTGAATGAATTCACTTACCATATAAGCTCATGTTAAGAGATATTATCACTCAGTCAATGTTACCTGATCCACACCATCAAACCGAAACCATGGGCACGATACCCTATGGGAGTATGCGAGTGTAATAAAGGGTTGTGTGCCTAGTAATTTGTCTCTTAAAGTTTAATTTAATTTTTATAATTAAATTCTTAATCCCATAAATCCCATTTTAATAATTGTTTTCATCAAAATATATATTTAATTGAGTTGAATTTGATAAATTAGTTTTCAGACACAAATAAAATAGAATTTTATTCTTCAAGAAAATATTCAAACCTTTATAATAAATTCATGAATTCTGATTAAAATTTTATTTAAATAAATATACTTTTAAATCAATATTATTTAAATTGAAAAGAATAATTAATTTTACAACATAACTGGGAATTTTTAAAATTGTCAAAAATTTGATTGTACCATAAAAACTTCTATATTATAATAAATAAGGATTTATATATTAATAAGATTAAATAATCATATTAATAGAATATTTCAAAAAAAGAATCATTATATTTTAAATCATCATGTCGAAATTATGGTAGGGATAATTTATGAGAATTTTTTAAAATACATTATTTTCCATGAATAAAAAATGATGTTTTTCATTTTCGGTATGTTTTATGCATCTTATTTTTGTAAAAATGATATAATAAATAATTAAACACATACAATATCCTATAATATGTTATATTATCAATATAAATTATTTTAATGGTGATTAATAAATTGTAAATCCTATGAGTGACTTTTCAATATCTAAAATGAAAAATTCAATTTTAAACTAACTATTGTGTAGAAAATTTATTTTCTGTGTCCAAATGTGTAATAAAAATGAGTTTGGTTATATAGATTTAAACTATCATAATAATTGAAAAAAAATTTCAAACCATCAGAAAAATACTTTGTAAACCCAATGGTTTTTTATTTTTCACAACATAAATTTCCAATAACTATATTTTGATATTATTAAGCAATTCTTCAACTTTGTCTACAAATACCCACACATTTCACATTCCCCCTTCACTAGAAATCCATAATAAATGATTTTTTGGTTTTTTTTTCTCCAATTTGATCCCCAGATACATTTTTCAAGCCTCATAGTTTCCATCTTCATGTTTTAATAACAACTCTTCTTGGTAAGGAAGATATACACTTCACTTTTCCTTTCAAGTTCCAATTTTTTGTTGTGTATTCTATATTCCAAAGTAATTACATAGTGTACAATTTCTATTATCAAATTTCTATATGAATAGTATTTAATCTATTGGATACTATTTTCCTCTACCATTCTACCCTTTTTGAATACCCCATTTTATACAGTAATGATTTCAAATTTACTTTTCAATTTTCTCCCTTTTACTTGACAAACTCCTAGTTATTTTATTTCTATCAAATTCCAAACACATTCCATTTCCATGGGTATTAACCAACATTTATAGAGATTTTTTTATCAATTTGGTTTTATATATTTTACCTAAATTTTCTTTTTTAAGGGTTATGAATGAGGTAGTGATATTTCGTTTAGTCACTTTTCTAGGCCATGATTTTGTTATGAAACCAATTATTAATTTTCTATAGGTTATTAATGAAATGATTTATTATGATACAAATCGAAGATATTAAATTATTGCATATGAATGGTGATCCCTGATATCACTCAAAAATATTGGGTCCTTAATTTGATTTATTAAGATATCATGTTTCGTGATACCTTAGTGAATAAAAATTGTAATTTTCATTTATGACACCTTGGTGATAAACTATAGTGATATAATTATGAGTGAAACATTTTTATGGTGTATCCAAATTTTCATGTAATTATTCATCTTCTAAATATTTTTTTTATTCTAATTATTAATTCATTATTTTTTCTTCTCATGTTCTTATTGATATGATTAATGATCAAATGTTCTATGTCTATATTTTTTGTTCCCTTAATCAGCTTCATTCTCACACCGTTTATTTCAGTATATACCTGAATATGATATCAAGTAATAGAAACCTTGTTTTAACTCATGGATATCTCTTTTCAGTGGATTAGATTAATTTTTATGTTTTCTTATGTAATATAACTAATTTTCAAGAAACTAAAACTTAAAATGATTGGTGTTTTCATTTTATGTACTGAATAGTTTTCGTAATTAATATGTAGGATTGCATAAATAACCAAGCCTATTTTGACTCATGATACATTTCAATTCATCAATAGACTCTGTAAGTCTGATCCCCACCCTTGACCTGATTATGTTCAATTAATTCAGAATAATATTCAACAAAATCATCCATGTCATTCTCTATGTAACCATAGGATAAATAAAAACATCTGTATAATTGTAATTGAAAATATTGAATATCAGCACATGATCACAAAAAAATTAATTCAATAATAAAAAATAACAAAAATGTTTTCCCCAAGTAAATAAATGGTGTTTTATGATATAAATAGTCTTAATAAAAAGGAAGGAAGTCCAACAATATATATTCAACATGTTAATAATCATCTACAATGGAAGAAAAATAAAAAGAATGTCATTTTTTCTCCACGTGAAAAGAATAACATTATTTCTAGGTCAAAATATTCAATTTGGAATTATGTAAAATGTGTTGTTCCTATAGTATAGAGATATGGGTATAAAGATACAATTTTACTGGAATAACATTATCACAATATATCCTATGTGAGAAAGTATATGGTTTCAAAAGAATACATCTTTGTAAGTGGGAAATAATTATCAACGGATTTATGTTGTATATATATATACAAATATTTCCCTTAAAAATAATGATATAATACCACATAAAAAATAAAAGTGTTTAATTTACTCGACAATTATTATGTGTGTTGGATAATATGACCAGAACCGAATGAATGAAATTTGGGTACCAACAATCCTTAAAACTGAAAAAAAAGATAAATCAATAGCCACTATATCTAGGGGTCATGATTAAGATGTTATATAAAATTAAAAATAATTATTATAAAAAATTAAATGTGTGGCTTGTGAATACATCATCCCATAATATTATTCATCACAAAAATTTTTATGTCTTAAAGAATTAGTATTTAGACCATAAAAGAGGATATGTATTTTTGAAACATTTGATTCGATTATCCTTGAAATATATATCTTTAAATTTATCATAGAATACCATAACTAAATAGTATTTAAAGATATTATATCTCATATATGAATATTTACAAGAAATATATGAAATTAATTTCATAATACAAAACTGGTCTCAAAGAGATAAATTTGAGATGAAAAACCCATACATTCTTTCCTTACTTAGTTGATAACTTTATAACCTTCTATAAAAGAAACATCGGTACCCCAATAATATTTTTCAAAACCATTTTCATATATTTAACTATTAATAATCCCAATTTATAATCATTATATACATAAATATTAGTTTGTTTTTTTACTAATTTTCAATACTAGGTGTTAGTTATCTTTACTTCATTAAATTGGTTTTGTAAATGCAGTGTTGGTATTTTTTTTACAACTGACTAAAAATAATATTTATATTTCATTTTCAAAATCCGCTTTATGGGTGAGTGGGAACTCAGACATACTCCAAATTACTAGGTAAACAAATTCAAATAGAAATCCACTTGAATCAAAATTGGAAATAGAATCAGCCACCCTGGTACACCTCGGGACGCGAATTATAGAAAAGTAAATCTCCTCGAGCCACTCCCCCACCATCAAACCACCTCTTCGTCACATTCAACACCATCGACATGCATCACCCCACAGATGTTGCATCTTCAAAACATCATTTTGAAAAAAACCATCACTCGTTTCACCGAATCCCCATCAATGATGAACAGAAACTTGAGATCCCAGATGCAAAGAAATTTTCCAAAGAACCAACATCAAAACCTCATCCAAATCACGAATCAACAAAACAATGTCGTCGTCGCCTCACAAACATAGCCGCATTCCAATAAGCATGTATTAGTGTTTATGAATGAACAATGCGGGGTTTATTAAATAATGACTTAAATATTTAGAAATCCTTAATTGAATTAAAATTCATTATTTTAATATTTAAAATCAAAACACACTATAAAAGAATTTCTAATTTCTAGCCTTGATTTAAATTAATTTTATTGTTCATGTAAGTGGTTAAAAACCCTATACATGATCTTACCATGATTAATATATGATTATGAGAAGGTTTAGTGGTAATATAATTACAAAATAAGAATAAAAGTTTTATTTAGTTTCTTTTAGTGTGATATAAAAATATTTGAAAGAGGATGGAATATAATATAGTTTTAATAAATTCATTACAAAGAATTAAGAGAACATTTTTCTTTTACTTTTCTTGTCTTAAATAATATAAATAATGATAATTTTGTAAAGATAATATAATTTTTATCTTCTAAAATATTCCATACAACGTAATATATCCAATTATACATAGGTTTATTTATATTTTATATTATGGTTTACCGTCTTATGTTTTGTGCTTCATCCATGTTCTTGGTGTAAAATGAGTGGCCAAAGTGTTGGGGACCCAAAACGTTGTGCTAGTAAGATGAGAGAGGTGGCTTGTAGTTCTATAGAAATAGTAGAGCTATTAGCTAGATTGTGTTATTCACTTTCTAGTCATTGGGATATCACATGACATGGTAATACTACAATTTTTTGACAGTGTAGTCAGTGATAACCACTAACCAAATATGGGTCATTGGTCAGAAAAGGATCTCCAACCTGAGAAAGAGTACTTTAGGACACTAACTTCCCACCAGTTGAACCTACTAGCCAGTTAGTGGCGTCTAGTTGGGCTAGGATTAAGAGGTTTTTAATTGTATCCCCCAAAGACATTTAAATCCCTTGTTATACTGTAATTAAATCCTAATATAGGTTATATGAATGTTTAAGGATCACCTAATCTTTAGAAACTTCTCCAACACCAATTATCCAAATATTGAATTGTTATTCTATTGGGTTACATGAAATTTGGGGGATCTTATTATATTTTAGGTTTTAAACATCATTCCTCCTTTAAATGTTTCTTATATCCTTTAACATATGCTCCAAAAATTATCCATAAGATATTATTGTGTTTCATTTTTATTCGCCACTTAATATTTTATCTATTCTTCATTTAATGAGGTTGGTGGTATAAAACAACTCCATAAAGTCTATTTTGTTTTTTTACAATGTTAAATCGGTTCAATCACACTGAAACTCTATGTTTCTGACTTTCCTTTATTTTTATACCACATTAATTGTATACCCACATTCATAAACATCCATATGACCCTGTTTTGTCTACTGGAATGGAGTCTAGGACTTGAAGCAATGTAAGAGTTGTTCCCACCTTTAAACCTATGTAAAAAGTGTATGGGGATTTGTGCTTCTTTGTTTTATTTTCATGATGGGACTGGAATATTGATTTGGTTCCATTCGTTTGGTTTAAAACAAGGGATTTAATATATCTTATATGAGTCTAATTTGTATTTTATTTGTGTGACATTAGTATGAATTCTATATTAACAGATAGTATGAAATGGATGGTTTTATTATTATTATTTTTGTGCTCAATAATTTATACATGTATCTTGTGAGTTTGTTATTTCTTATTATATACTAGTTTATTTTATCAATCAATTTCTCTTATTTATATTGTTATTTCAACAACATACCAGAGGGTATAATATCCCCACTATATTTATTACAGTCATTCCACGAGTCAGTTGCCTTTGGAATATGGGGAGGTGTTCTTGGGGTACTGTAATGACTTCTGCTAAACACATAAGGAAGAATAGAGTTAGGGAAATTAAAATTTAATTTCAATGATTGGGTATTTTCTATTTCATTACCATTTTGGAATTGTTTGTGGGATATTAGGATGTGTCTGGAAATTGTAGTGAGGTTGTTCATTTGAGTAGATAATTGTAACACCCTGAACCCATAATCTAGGAGATAGTGCATTATTTTAATACATTGTCATGATTTAATGAATAAATTCTCAAAGGATCAATTAGTTTAGTAGTCTTTGAAACAATATACAAACATAAGTTCAACATTTCAACTTGAAAAGAAAAATAACAATAATTTATTCCATTACAAACATCCAAGCTTCATATATTATGACTGAATGTCGCTCATTACTAACATATTCATATCCTGTTAAATGAAAAATAAAATAGTGGTGGGCTAAAACTCTCAATAAGAGTAAGAAATACAGTAGAAGATAGCATAAACATAAGGCATGGTGAATAATTGAAAACACATGCCTTTACAAGTAATAAACATGAACAGTTTATGGCTGGAATATGATATGAGTAAATAATTCGATAATAAAACACAGCCATGGGTATTCTACCAGTGGAATAACCACATGAAATATCAATATCTAATCACATAACCATGGAATGCATAATTCTAGACATCATATCCACGTAGTCAAGGCCTTGTGCCAAGACTAAAAATAAGATTTTGTCAAGGCCTTGTGCCAAGACACTAGTTTGTCTTATGAGACATACCAATTCATCAAGGATATATAGAGGGCTCCACTCGTAACTTGCTAAGTCTAATGCATTCCTCATATGAAAAGGTGGAGACATAATCTCAACACTCGTATTAAAACTAGCATATGAAATGTAATCATTTAAACCACAAACCATGATTGGTATAAAAATAGCACATCCACAGTCAAACATAACTCATTAAATACAATATGGAAGATTTGATTATAATATATTAACCTCAATCGAGAATAATAATGGATATTGACATAGATGAAAATAATCATCAAAACTATTGCAGAGAAATATCCCCCTTTTTCTTGAAAACATTTAAATGTCTCAAAATTTAACAAGAAGTCATTTAAAATAGTTTATTTAATCAAAGTGTCCCATACCAATTTGAAACTTTTAAAAATAGTTTTAATTTTAAAACATTCAATTCCTTATAAATAAATCCTTAAACCCATTTTTAAAACATGAACATTATTGAGAATTATTTAGAAGAATAAATCTTTAAAACACTTAAAATGAAATTTTAGTTAGAGTTCCTAACAAAAAAAGAGACACTTGAATACAAATAACTGTGGAAATAAAAACATTATACTATCATGAGAATAAAGGGATTCATGTTATACTATGTAAAAGTACATTATATACACCATATAAAACTGAATTGGGGTATAACAACAAAGAAGTCTCAATGGAATGTCAGTTGAGATGAAATCCCTTATAAAGACCATATCTTTAGGTTAAGAATAAATCAATTACATAATTATTTGTGAAAAAAATAAATACACTCAATATGATTTTATATTCAGTGTAAATAACTTATAGTGCATTCACACATAATCTGTTAAGAACAACACTAATGACATGGTTGTTTAACTCAATGAATGGAAATTGAGTTAAGATTACTCTTATCAAGTTCATATCAATTACATGAGAAATTATCAATGCATTTATTATGTGTATCAAAAGTATATCTACAAAAAGGGGAGTGTAAATATCTACATAAATAATAAATAGTGATTCCACACATAATCTTGGAGTAAAATAATCAATGAAGTATGCGTAAATCCCAAAGAGTGGATATCGAAATTAGAAATTCCCTTACCAAGTTGGTGACTTAAAGAATCATACACCCCATTAAAGAAGTATCATAAAATGAAGATGTAAATACCCATAAAATAATTTATATTACATAAGAAATACAATCATGGGAAGTAGATACACCACACAAAAGGAAATAGTGGCAATATAGCATGAATCTCACGGAAATAAGAAGTGAGATGAAAACCATGTTGTAATCAATCGAGTCGTATGACCAAAAGTTAGAAACCACAAAATTAATCAAATAATACCATAAATATAAATATAATATTTACAATATAAATAAAATGGTTGTACACAATACACCACATGAAAAAAATTAGTGGCGAACAATGGAAATCTCACAGAATTAAAGGTGAGATAAGGAACCCCTTACCTCAAGTATGACTTGTCTTGTATATTCCTTGTTCTACATGAATAATAAACCTAAGCTAATTTATAATTTATTAAGAAAAAAGATTCATGTTTATTATAAGTTTTATATCACTTATTACCTTTCTATAACAATTACATAATTATTTTAGTTCATATTGGATATTTTATCGATGTTCAGAACATGAGTAAAAAATAAACTTGTTAAAATTTCAATTTGGCCATGTGGTCAAAAGACCATTATCTCTAGAATAATTTACATGAATTATATATCATATATATAATATATATCCCGAATATATATGTATTTATAATAGTATATAACATTTGGAGATAAGAAATGAAATGCACCGTTCATGAAGATGGTAAGCCGTACGTACGAATGAACGCTACATTCATTTATATTTTATATTTTAATGGACATAAAACATAATGATAAATTAGTATATTATAATTAAATTATATTATCAAATATAATATATTTAACTCCATCCTTTATACATCCCACAGAAGTCATTAACGAGTCATATCACTTTGAGGGGCTGCAGTCCCCACTTCCTAAAATGAAATTGCCGCATTTACTCATAATGGAAACCATAAAGGTATGAAATAAATGGAAAATACCAAAGCATAAATAAAACATAAGAAAATATATATCATATATAAATAAATTTTCATCTTAATGGCCACCATTAGATGCGGAGAGAGATAATTGAATAATCACTGTTTTGTGAGGCGTTTTTTTGTCATCCACGGAAACAATGTGTTCTTTACCCAATAGATAGAGGTGTGTGTAAGTGTAGTTCAAATAATTATCATAAAAATATCCTAGAATATTTATGATACTGTTTTTGTAATAAAATAATTGAATTATTATATTTTAGGGGTTGGGATGTAAAAAACTAAAAGAAGTTAAGAGAAACCATTACCTTTAATTTCTGTAACTCCCTTTGGTTTGAACCATAAGAACATCTTGATGTGACAACTACCTAAGGTAAGGCTTCAAGGTAGAATAGAGGAATATTTATAACTTATGTTGGAAGTTTTTGAATGATCCATAGAGCTTTATAGGTGTGAGGAATGGGTTATAAGTGGTGTCCTTTTATAAAGAAGTGAAGGGACTCTTTTGGTATGTTTGAAAATTTTATTTTATTGTAAACTTATCTTCAGTGTCAAAAGGTCCAAAATGAATTAATGTCAATTATAAGATGACTAATTTTCAAAATAAATTCATCCAATATGAAACTGTAAGATTTAGGATATTTTTTTAATATTAAGAATCCTCTTTATTAAAATCATTTATTTATGAGGTGAATACTACATCATTATTGTGTCATAAATAATTTAATTTATTGGATGTATAAAAATTATAAAAAATACCATAATGTAGGAAATAATTGAATATTTCAAATAAATATTAATAATACAAAATATGACTTATATAACACCATGAAAAATTTTATATACTAATAGATATTTGTTAATGTGTTTTTTCTTTAATTTAAGTCAGTTAAAATAAAGTGTCATTATCCTTATTAAGTGGCTCCATGGGGTCCCAAAATCTACCCAGGGATGACCATGGTCAGACATGACTCATTCAATAAGCTTAGGACTAGTTTTAATGTAATTTTATATTATTATAATATTTTTTACCTTGAATTACCCTATTTACCTTTAACAACGGTAAATAAATGTCAAATGTTACTTTTTAGCAAACATTATATTCATCTTATTGAACTAAAATTTACATTATAATAAAAAACAAGTATATCGGATTTTCAAAATTCAATTTACAGAAGTGGTAAAATTTCATTTAAATGAAAAATTCAATTTTTTAACTACTAATAAGTGGTTTTACTATTCATCAAAAATTCAAGTTTTTCCGAAAAATACAAGAAATTATACCTAATAAATATTTGATTTTCCAAATTAAAAAATGAAGTCTATTTTACTAAATTTAAAACATCAAAACTGAATTAATTAATTTAAAATTAATTCCTGTTGTCAAAACAATCAGTGTGTTTTTTAGAAACAATAACTCTAAAAAGATTGGCACTTATTTATGTATAATTTCAAAGTGAAATTAATTACAATGACCAAAATTGGATTAAATAGTAAAAATATAATCGAATTATACTTCCAGACCATTCAAATTTATAATTTAACACTATAAAATATTTTGATTAAAAAAATTCAATTTATATTTAGTATTTTCAATTATTCACTTTAATAGAAATGTTATCTGAAAAGAACAAAAAATTTATTGAAACTAAATTTTTATGCCCCAATTCTAAATAAGAACTTTATTTTATCAAATGTAACATATAAAAGTTTCAAATATTGGATTTAAAAAGGGTTCTCCATTAAAAGGCGTTAAAACTCAATTTCTTGAAAAATACGACCTTTATTTGAAAAAATGAATTGGTTCATATATTATGTCAAAGAAACACATAATCTGGATTTTAAAATTATATGGAATATATAAAATTTAATATTTAGTTAATACTATTCAGAACACGTTTTGAGTCACACGTTTGGTAAGTCATCATGCGCTCGAAGTCGGTGTTTTGTGAGGTGAAAGATATTGAATTACTTTAAAGAGATAACGTACAGTAAAACCGTAGGGTTTTACAGTCTCCCCTCCTTCAATAAATTTCATCCTCACAATTTATGCTCTGGATTGAAAACTCGTGTTTTGAAATTTCAAAAAATCTTAGTTGAAATCCCACATCGAAAATTGATTAATGAGGCCTCTATTTTAAAATAAATATTGGTAATTTTGAAGCTTACCGAAAATAACACATACTGGGGTTCTGTGTAAGAAAACATGGATATGAAAATGAAAATTAATCATCATGTTTAAATTAATATTGATTGAGAATATTATTTAGATATCAAAATGATCTGAAAGCCAAAAACATGCGATGGGTTGAAAGGTCTTTGGTTACCCAGTAGGAAAAGTAAACAAACAACATTTTTGTTTCAAGTTCCCTTTCATATTGCTAATTAATGTATATATGAGATTGACTAAGAGTATAAGGATTTATACTTACTTTACAAGAAGAGTTTAATCCATTAATAAATTTCTATGACAAACTCATCTATTCTCTAAATGATTAGAAATATAGATGACTTGGTTACACCTGAAGTGCTACAATTAACTTATAGGGAATCACATAATCCAAAAATGAAGAACTATATATTTCACTTGTCATTAAATATTAAATAATACCAAAATGGTTAGTACATTATCATATTATCCCTACAAGGATAATCCTTTTTAGAAATAAATACTACTCTTTATCTCCAAAATTTAAACAAAAAATACAAAAAGATTGACAAATAGCCTTCCATGAACAATTTTACATTAAATCCTTCAATATAATCATAACTAATATTGGCATACAAAACTCAGAAGAATTTGATTATGTAGTCTTTGACATTAAATTGAATCTCTAAATAACATCTACAACTCTTAAAGTCACATGCTTTTAATTAACCTATTCAAATATTCTATATCATAGGTTAATAATTTCCATAAATAACCAAAATCTCTATAAATACACAATAAAAATTTGAATAATATTACCCATTAATCCTCAAATGAAATAACATAGAATTCTATTTTCCATAGGAATATAGTGTTCCCAACAGAGCGAACATCTTCCAAAATAACATTTATCACTTAATCACAAAATAATTTTACTAAACTAAATATATCCATTTTAAAATACTTAATGTTCCAAATCAACTTAATATAATCATTTAACTAAAAATAATTTGTCACACTAACCAGAGACTTCATGTAGTCATGTGGTAGGCGATAAATCCTTATCAGACACTGGTTGTGGGTTAGATTCCCATAACTTTGTCCAACGCGATGGGTTGTCACATGGTTTGTGTGTTGTCCTTTTTCATAAACTATATTTTATTACATTACCAAATTGGGATAAATTAATCAAAATTACCTTATCAAAATATAACCACAAATGTTATCTCATACCTCGCATTTTCATCCCAAAATTTAATTACTTGTAATTGCCTCAAATTCAAGGATTATATAAAACCAAATAGTTATTTATAACTATATCCACAAGATAAATGATAATTCTTCCTAAAAAATCATTTTCACATGACAAACTATAGGGTTACACATACCAAAGAAAATTTATTAAAATTAATCCCATCAACAAAGAGCACTAATACATTTAAACATTTCTACAAACATTTATTTCCACATAGATTATTTTTTGACAAATAATATATCCTCTATAATAGGGCATTTACTTGTGTAATGGTCAGGTCCCCTACATTTATAGCAATTGACTATAAATGGATCTTTGGGACCATTTTTATTTCAACCATAACATCCTTCATTTTTCCTTGACAATTCTTTAATTTATGTACTTCTTTCCCACACATAAGGCATTTCTTTGTTCCATTGAGCACATTATATGGTTTCTCCTTCCACATTTCTTGAATGATGGAAATTTGACGTTTTTTTCTCCATGGTCTCCACTTCGGGAGTTCTTATCATTCATCCCCTCTCTTCTTTTTTGAGTTTGAGAGCTGGTTAATATATATGTTGCTGATCATATTTTTGGAAAACTGATTTGGCATGAAAATGATGTCTTTTATCCGTATCAACATTCAATTTTGTTTCTCATTTCCACCCCCATTCCAACCTTGTACATCATGCTTCATGTTACCCCAACGTCCTTGGAATCCAACCATTGACTATAACCAGAAAGAATTGTGTGTGTAACTATAGTAATAAAATAATTTATAGAATATCATGACACTGTATTTTTATTTTTAAACACCTTAGGATTAACCAAGATCATTTATTCTCATATTATATTAAAATAAATCAAATCGTTTTGTAATGAAAATTAAATTATCTTAAGAATATCCCTCGAGTGTGTCGTAACCAAGTGTGCAGCAAGGCCCATTGTCGTGTATCAGGATACCCCAGGTCATGCCCAAAACTCCTAGTCGGAGTTTTCACTACTAGGTACATCTATGCCAGAGTTTCCTCTACCTACATGTATCCAGATAGGGATGTATATCTTGGAAAATACACAAAATCTCTACATTACCAAAATTCAAGAAAGTTCTTCTATACTAATCCTCAAAGTCAATCTTAATGTAATGTGTTGTAATCATAGTTTATCTAAATCGAGTTTCCAATGTTTTTAATAAACTTCCTCTGATGCCAACTATAATGCCTTGACCCCAGAATATAAGATCTGGTGAATTATATTAATACATTGTCATGATTAAAAAAAATCAAGTCCTGAAGGACTGATCAGTTTAGTAGTCCTAGAATCAAGATAATTACATAAGTTCAACATTACAACTTGAAAAAAAACAACACTAATTTATTCCACTAGAAACATCCAAACTCTATATATTATGCATAAAAGTCACTCATAACCGACTTATTCATATCCTATGAAAATGAAGCATATGAAAGGGGTGAACTCAAATGCTCAGTAATATTAAGCAATACAAAAGATGATAACAGAAACATTATACATGGTGAATAATTAAAAACACATGACTTTACAAATAATAAACATGAACACTTTATGGTGCGATTATGAGATGAGTAAATAATTCCATAACCAAACATATTCATGGGTATTATACTAGTATAATAACCACATGAAATATCAATAGCTATTATCATAATGATGGAATGCATAATGCTGAACATCATGACCACATAGTCATGGCCTTATGCCAAGAGTACAAATAAGATTTTTTCAAAGCCTTGTGTCAAAACACTCATTTGTCTCAGGAGACCTACCAATGCATCGATGAGCTATAGCGGGCTCCTCCAATGAGTCACTAGTTCCAATTCATTCCTCATATGAAAATGGTAAAACGTATTCTAAACATTCGAATTAAAACAAGTCTACGAAATGTCAACATTTTAGCCACAAACCATGAATGGTATAAAAATAGAACATCTACAGTCAAACATAACTCACTCAATGCAATATGGAATATTGTATTATAATAGACTAACCTAAATCTAGAATAATGAAGGATGTTAACATAGATGAAAATTATCATCAAAACTATTTGAGATAAATATCCAACTTTTTAATGAAAACATTTTAAAGTCTCAGTATTTATCAAGAATCCATTTAAAATAGATTTTTAATTCAAATTTCCCATACCAAATTTAATCTTTTAAAAGGAATTTTAATTTTAAAACATTAATTTCCATATAAGTAAATCCCTAAACCAATTTTTAAAACATGGACATTAATGAGAATGATGTATAGGAATAAATCATTAAAACATTTAAAATGATATTTTAGTTATAGTTCCAAACCAAAGAGAGACACTTGAATAAAAATAATTGAGGTAATAAAAACATTTTAATATCATGAGAATAAATGGATCCATGATATATTATGTCAAAGTACATCATATAAACCATATAAAAGTGAATTTGCGTATAAGACAATGAAGTCTCAATGGAATATAAATAGAGATGAAATCCCTTATAAAAACTGTATCCTTATGATAAGAATAAACTAATGACATAATTATGTGCGAAAAATATAAATACACTCAATATGATTGAATATTTTGTGTAAATAAATCTCAGTACATTCACACATATTCTAGTAAAAACAACACCAATGACTTGGATTCTTAACTCAAGGAATAGAAATTGTATTAATATTACTCTTATCAAGTTCAAATCAATGACTTGAGAAATTATCAATGGATTGATTATGTGTATTAAAATTATATCCACACAAAGAGGAGTGGAAATTAATACATAAATAATAAATTGTTATTCCACACATAATCGTGGAGTAAAATAATCAATGAAGAATGCGTAAAGCCCAATGAGTGGAAATCGAAATAAGAAATTCCCTTGCCGATTTGGTGACTTACGAAACATACACCCCATGAAAAAATTATCATAAAATAAAGATATAAATACCCATTAATTAATTTATATTACATAAATAATACCATCATGGGAAGTACATACAAAAAACAAAAATAAATAGTGGCAATATTACATTAATCTCATAGAAAGAAGAAGTGAGATGAAAACCACGTTGTAATCAATCGATTCGTATGAACTAAAGTTAATAACCAAAAAATTAATACCATAATACCATGAATATAAAGGTAATATTAATAATATATATCAAATGAAAGTATAAAATACACCACATGAAATAAATAAGTGGTGAACAATGAAAATCTCACAGAATTAAAAGTGAGATAAGAAACCCCTTAACTCAAGTACGACTTGTCTTGTATGTTCCCTGTTCTTCCGGAATAATAAACATAAGATAATTTCTATTTGATTATTAACATTGTTTCATGTTAGTTATTCCTTTTATATAACTTATTACCTATCTATAACTATTTGTTAATTATTTGAGTTCATATTGGATATTTTATCGTTGTTCATATCTTGAGTGAAAAATAAGCATGTTACAGTTAAAAATTTTCCATGTGGTCAAAAGTAAATTATCTCAAGAATTATATTCATTATTTAGATATAATATATATATATATTATCCATTATATATATGTATTTATAATATTACATAACATTTGGATATAAGAAATGAAATGCCTCGTTCATGGAGAGGGTAAGTCTTACGTACGCAACAAGACTATTTTCATTTCTATTTTCTATTTTAATGGAATTAAAACATAATGTTACATAGGAATATTATAATTCCAGTATAATATACTATATAATATAATTATCTCCATCCTTTAAACGTCCCACATAAGGCATTAATGAGTCATATCACATTGAGGGGGTGGTAATCTGCACTTCCTCAAATGAAATTATCCCATTTACCCATAATGGAAAACATAAAGGTATGATATAAATGGAAAATACAGAGGCATAAAGAAAACATAAACATAATATATATAATATATATATACAGTTCTATATTAATGGCCATCATGAGATGTGGTAGGAGATAATTTAACAATCATCGTTTCATGAGGCGTTAGTTTCCCATCCACAGAAACAGTGTGGTCGTTACCCATTAAATGGAGGTTTGTGTAAGTGTAGTTGGAATCCTTATCATAAAAACATATTAGTATATTTAGGATACTGGTGTTGTTATAAAATAAATAATAATAAATATATTAGTGGTTGGAGAAGTAAAATTAAAGAAAATAAGTTAAGAGAAACCATTACCATTAAATTGGGTAAGACCCTTTGGTATGAACCAAAAGGACTTCTTGAAGTGACGTCTGCCTAAGGTAAGGCTTCTAGGTGGAAGAGAGAGATAATTAGAGATTATTTGGGCAATGTTAGGATGATCCAAGGGGCTTGAGAGGTGTGAGGAATGGGTTAGAGGTGGTGTCTTTTTAGAAGGAAAGGAGGGGCACTTTTGGAATGTTTGAAAATGTTATTTTATTATAAACCTATATTCAGTTTAAAAAGGTCCAAAACTCATTAAATATAAAGATAAGATAACTCATGTTCGAAGTAGAATCATCCAATAAGAATTATACTGGTTTTAGATATTTTTCTAATATTAATAATATTATTTATTTAAATCATTTATTATTGTGGTGAATAATACATCATTATATTATTATAAATAATTTAGTTTATTTGATGTCTAAAAATTATAATAAATTTCCATAATGTAGTAAATATTATTAGCATTAAAATTAATATTTAGAGTCAAAAATATGACTTATATAACCTTGTGTAAAAATTGATATATTAAAAGATATTTGTTAATGTCATTTTTGTATTTACTTTAAGTTAATTAAAATAAAGTGTCATTATCTATCTTATGTGTCTCCATAGGGTACCAAAATTTACCCAAATATGACCATGGTCGTCCATGACTCATCCAATAAGGTTAGGATGTGATTTATGGTAATATTTTATTATTATAATATTCTTTTTACCTTGAATTACCTTATTTACCTTTAACTTCTGTAAATAAAAGTCAAAAGTAACTATTCCCCAAATTTTATATTCATCTTATTGAACAAAAATATACTTACTAATAACACCCATGAATGTCGGAAAATCAAAATTCAATTCACAGATGTGGTAAAATTTCATTTAAATGAAAAATTCAGTTTTTTAACCACTATTAAGTGGTTTTACAATTCATCAAAAATTGATGTTTTTTAGAAAAATACCAGAAATTCAGCATAAGATATATTCGATATTCCAAATTCAAAAATTATTTCTATTTTACTAAATCCCAAAAATATAAATCCCATTAATTAATTTGAAATTAATTCATGTTGTCAAAATATATAGCGTGTTTTTAAAAAATAATAAAACTCAAAAGATTGACACTTGTTTATGTATAATTTCAAAGTGAAATTAATTCCAATGACCAATATTGTATTAAATGGTAAAAATATAATCTAATTATACTTCTAAATCATTAAAATTTATATCTGAAGACTATAAATTATTTTGATTAAAAATGTTTTTTTTCAATTAAAATTTTGTACTTCTCTATATTGCATCAAATATAATTGTTATCCGAAGACCCCCAAAAAAGTATTGACTCTAAATTTTTATTACCCAATTCAAAATAAGATGTTTATATTGTCAAATATAATATATAAAAGTGTAAAATATTGGATTTAAAAAGGGTTTTACAATAAATGGCGGTAAAATATCATTTTTTTAAATAATTCCTTTATCTGAAAAAATGAATTTGTTCTTATATTTCGTCTAAAAACACATAATCTAGATGTTAAAATTATATGTAATATATAAAATTTAAAATTCTGTTAATACTACTCTGAACTTATTTTTAACGGCACATTTGGTAAGTCATCGTGCGCTCAAACTCGGTGTTGTGTGAGGTGCAAGAAATTGAACTTCTTTAAAGAGATAATGTACTATAAAACCTTGGGGTGTTACAATAACCCATATGTATAAGAAAAAACATCTACCTTGTGGGTAAAAACCTTGTACATAGGGATGTAATTGGTTTTCATGATGTAATCAAATTTTATTTTTTATTTTATTTCAGCTTGGGTGATTCACTAATTGTGCCACATTACAATTATATGAGTTTTCACCCATATGTCAACTACGACAAGAGGTGAGTATGCATGCATCATTTTAGGAACATAGAGGAATTTTTTTTTACAATAATTATTTATTTTCAGGACATATTAATCTAATTATACATATCAATACATCAAAATCCTGAAAATAAATCCCTTGATATATATGATAAAAAAGATATATTGACCTCCTATGAAATTCCAAATAAATTGTTATGATAAGTTGTGATGTAACATTATTTAAGTGGTTTAATATTATTTCGTTGACCTCTTAAGAGAGACCTTTTTTATATCATGTTTTCTAAGGATTATGTTGAACCTTGCAAGGAAATTGATTTTCGGGTATCATTGGTTTGAGCATTAATAGAGTGGTAATCAACACAACCCTTATGCTACAGATCTTGAGCTTATTTTGGCCTTGTGGATGATGAGTGAATATTGAAGCTAGTTAGATCTAGGAATTTTTTTGAGTGGAAGAGATCTTATCTATATGAGATGTGAGCCATAGTTATATAGTGCACTTTGAATCTCATTTTCATGATGATTCTCTTTCAGAAGAGGATTTCTTGAGTTTTCATGTGTTTTGTTTTAGTTCCTTACTTTGTTTAAAATTGGAGAGGTGATTGAGTCTGGGATTTGAGGTCAATGACATGTGGGGAAATAAAAATAAAATGGTAATGAGTGGTGTTATCATTCCATATATGGATGACATAATTTAAGAAATATCATGTAGTGGTTTCGTAAAGTTGGTAGTAATGGTGGAATCAGGGTGATGTAATGATTATTGGAAATATTTCTAGTTTTATAGAGGAACCAGAAAAATATAGTTATATTAGTTCCTTGAAGATATCAATTTAGATTCACTATTGGATTTTGTAACTTAAATTTGGAATTAATATCATATGGATCGGTAACATAGAATCAGAAATTTGCATTGTTTTATTCATGGTGGAAAACATAAACAATATAGGATGAGGTTGATCATGAGTAGTCTACCTGAGTTTTTCATTTCATTGAAATTATTTGGATTGATTTAGTGGATGGTATGAGGGAACAATGCCATATTAGTCATAAGTCATAAACAACTCCTGATATGATAATGATTATTTTTCACATCACAAATGGATAAGTCAATGCATTATCCAAGTGTGACAAGATCATGGATCTTTCATGAATATCATGTATAAATAGACAGTCACATTTACTTATTTCACTTATAGAAAGAATATTTAGGGAATAAGTGGGAGGATATAGCTCATGTGATGTGATGATAAGGATAAACTTACGGTGGTTATCATCAACCTAGTCATGTGTCAAATTAACTTTATAATGGGAAGGTTTATGGAATGTGTAGGACTAACTATTGAATGTTCGTAGTATAAAACTTTCGTGATGTTTATCTTAAATAGATATTTGGATTAACACTGTAGTGGGATATTTATTTCATTATAATGTTTGTTTTCAAAGTCCAACAAATTTATATCCCACCATACAAGATGGAATAAAATGAGATTTGGGAGCTGAAATTGTATATGGAATATATGGAATCTATGGGATTCATATGGGCCAATACATCACTGTGGGTTTCTCTTGTACACTTTTCCAACAATGCTAATGGAAAATTTTAAATATGCATGGAGTAATAGAGATTTAAAAGAATGTTGATCAATAATATGATTACACTAACATAGTTTAATGATATCATGAATTATTGGAGAGGTGATGGGATTATCTCAAATATTTATTAGATATTTTGTACCATTAATTGAGGGTGATACCATCAGACATACCCTAGAAATATCTTAGTTAATTTTATGGACATTAAAATTCAATGGGAATATTTTATGTCTGAATAATTCCCTATTGGTATTCATGTCCATAAATATTCAAATCTCTCATAAGTTTCCGGACAGTTTTGGAGGTGGGTTTCATCAACAAAATATTGGTGTACTACTAGTCGATAAATGATCATTCCCAACATCATGACATCCTTATGAGTATATTAAGTGTGTGTTAAAACTACATTTTTTACATGATGATGATATGTTTCAATGGATAATAACCCAAGTAATATATATGTGAAATACATCATGGATCACATGTGTTTTTCCAATTAATCCCATGTAAGGCCCAACCAGTTTCACTGTATAAGTCAAGCCTGTGCACCCAATGTCACCATGCAAGTCAAACTGGCCTTCCTCGCTTCATATTTTAGGTCCAAAAATAAATACATAGAGACTCATGTCAAAACACTAGTGTGGGACACGTATTGGAGAGACCATATTTACTTTAATCCATCACCTATGGTCTAGAAATAGCCTATAAAATAGGACCATTAGGGCCCCCATTTGAAATTATGTGAATACTAGAAGAAACCTTGAAGTGATTTTCTATCTATTCCTTTACCTTGGTCCATAGAACCTTCCACCAATATCTACATTCCCTAAGAGGATAATGAATTAATGATTGTAGTGGTAATATAGATCCTTTAGTGTGTGAAACACAAAATACCTATATAGGGATCAATATTCTCCCTTTACAAATGTACAAGGGAGAGGGCCCCTTCTCAGGCCTGCTACTTACTTGAGACCCACACAAAGACATCGGGGAAACCCTTAGATCCCTGAGAAAAAACTCTCCCAAGTATTGTTTCCCATGTTTTCCATCACCTGGAATTCATTTAGAGATCTCCAAGTTGTACCTTATGTAAATAACTCTCATTTCTCCCAATTCCACCCTTCCCATAGCACCTTTTCCTTGCGAAGGTCCACTTTATGTAAGACATTATTTAGCTCTCACAAGACTCAATTGCTTGATCCACCCCTCAATCCCAGCTTAATGTCATAAATTTCATGGAAGGACATTCATTTATTACCTAATCTATGGGGGACTAAGTGAATACCTCCCCCAAATATTCTATATATTAGTGATCTAAGCATATGGAAGATCAACAGGACCTCTATGTGTTACATTCCTCTGGTAAATGGGTTCCCTTTTTTATCCTACCTAAGTTGTGGAGTTCTTGGAGTGTTCTCAATTATAAATTTACATGTTAATGATAGTCCCCAATTTATGGATGAGGGAGGGTCCCATGGGTTAGAATACAAGAGTTGAAATGGGAACACCTATGCCGTGTTTCTATCTCAAAATCCTCTACAATGACTTCATCATCATATTCTAGTGTATGAGGAGCAATTATCTCCCCATGGAATCAATCTTGGAGTTAGCCCCTAGTATTTATTACTGTATGTGTAATTTCTCATTCCATCTATATATCATCCCTCATCCACCATCAGAAAATGATTATTGAGTTGATAGTAAATTATTCCACATTATATTGTTTCCCATAATAAGAATGACTCATGTGGGATTAGATTTAAGTGGTGATTATGCCATCATCATGATCCAATATTAACTCAATGGTCCACCTATTTGGTATTGGCCCTAACCATTCTATCACCATCTAAATGGTCCATATTCTCAAGGAGACAATCCAATGGAATTCCTATTTAGTGTAAGCCCTAAAAAGATGTCACCACCTCATAGGGCCACATTCCCAACGTGAAAATCAACTTTGGACTCCTATTAGATATAAACCAAAAATTAATGTTACCATTCACTAATAGGTCCAAATTTCTTATGAGGCTACCATTGATAGATCTATATTCTCAATGTAGCCACTATAAGCCACCTCCTTCGGTGTATACCCAAACCTAATGAACTAAATTGGATTTTATACCCATCCAAATGGGATATGTAGGAATCCTCCATAAGGTTCAAACCCAACACCCCAATAAACCCAATTTATTTATCGGCCTTATCCACATTGTGGTCAAATCCAACACAAAGTGATATCTTTTTTCTAGGCCTTTTCCATCACAATCCTTTTAAGTGTACAACCAGAGTGAGAACATTCCCATACATATGAGGTCACATCCATTATAGGTTCATTTCATCACATCAACATCATTCCACATTACCAATGAGGGGAACTATCACCGGGCCATACCCCGCGCTCGATAAACCACATTAGGGATTCATGATCATATGTCCCACACCAGACATTCGCTGCATAACTTTTTCCTATATTTTATTGTCGCATGATGTTAAAATACACCGATCAGTCATCATAACATGTCCTTAAAAGGTATGATGTACCCTGTTATATTCCACCAAGCTATGTGGGTTTTGATTCCTTTCCCAATGATATATATGAATCCCATCTCATGGGAATAATCACAGCACTAAAAAGCAGTCATCTTCAAGGATGATGAAAAATTATGAAGAATCCAACTTATTGGATTAAAAATAGAATCATGATAATGAATTAAGTAGTAATATATAATCCTTATATAGTAGGGAACATTTTATGGAGAACATTAGATACGTACAGATGGATCAATCTTTGAAGAACCATAGACACATAATGATGGGTTTAAAACAATACATGAAATACTTAGATTGTTAATATAAGGTTGACCCATTTGTTATTTGGGATTTTGAAAGGATTCAAGAATATGAATTCAATTTAAAAGAGAGTTATAAATTTGGTAATAGTTCCATAGAAAGGTGTCATGAGACTGATCTCCCTTCCTCTCATCCAGTGATACTCCCTAAGTGTCGTTGGACCCATTTCATAATGAACACCTATATTTAGAATGATGGTTTTTGAGACCTCACGATTAAGAGAACCATTCAATTTTTCTAGTTACATGAATAAAACACATTGGAAACTACTCAGAAAAGACTCGAAAATAAAAATGGATTGTCTTAAGTGAAGTGTCATGCAACCAGAACCACACAACACCATTTAAAACCACTTGATTTACTTAGTTAAACAAAATGAAATATTTTTTCCCAAACAAATATGTTGTAACCGTTTGAAACCTTTTAGTTACAAAATAAAACATGCTTATTTAGGTCGGCCCATTTTATTCTCATATTTTCAAATGAAAATAAAATGGTGAACCCAACATGAACCCCACAGTTAAAAAATAAATCATGTTTATGCATGTTTGGCCATTTTGTTCACACCTTTCCCAAAAAACAAAAATGGTGAACCTAAATTTAATCCATAAACAAATTGACTATGATTCCCACAAGTCTAAACTATTTTCCATTATATGAAAATACATGGTTGGCAAACATGGATTTAAAATATTCAATTACTCATGTGTTCATTTATTATGATAATAAATTGAAGGGGATTTCATGTTTTTTTATCATGTATATCTAGGAACGATCCAAAATATCTCCCTTCGATTTAATGGATATTTTATAGATGACACAAATATATGCATCAACTACTTCCCAATCATGGTCATTTTATATCGTAAAGACACCTTCACAGTCCCTAAATTATCAACACTAGGTATGTAATGTTATTATTTTGGGAATACAACATCAATGGTAATGTCTTGACTATATATGATTCACAATAATCCCTCCACAACATGTATCACCACCATCCGTCAATCAAAAAATGGGTGATGGAAATGAAATAAAAGGAAATAATTATTGTTTTAAAGTGTTTCAGCAAACATTCCCCAACACACATCTAAACATTCCACCCCTATCTTATCGAGGTAGATCAAGAGGTCACCAATAGTATCATTTGTAAAACACAATGGTCTCTCCAAGGTTCCCCTTACAAAATACACTATCATCAACAATGCATATAATAACATCGTTACCTTGATGAGCAAACCACCCCATGAGCTCCAGGTTATGTCATTTAGAACTGACCACATTGTAAATCCCATCGTAGAAGGAAATAAGACAACTATGGATATAATCACATACATATTCTCATTAAGGAATCATTCCCACAAAACATGTATTCAAAAGATGATATATTCCATTCCTCCTTGTATCCCTCATAACATCCAACAATGATTGGAATAATCTAATGGTACCTTTCAAAAAAATATTCTGTAAACCAAAGAGAATATTCAAATCATTACTCATGTCTATCATGCCAACCGCATGTTCTGGTAATAATCAGGGAAACCAGACAAAAAATCCTTACAGTGTATCAGGGGAAAAATCATATCTCTACCCCAAACATAGAGACTATCAATATACATTGATAGTAAATGGGGAACATGATCAAGTCTATATCACTACTCAAAAATATAGTTGGAATATATCTCCATTTCTGATCTAGAAGTCACTCATCATATCATGATAATAATGAAAGGGATGATACAAATTTCTTTCCATCATATAAAACTATCATGAAATAATTAAAAAACATCATCAAATGAAGGGAAGACACATAAATACATCCCTATAATGGGGGTGAAATATTAACATAATGTGGGGGTAACTCTATAGATGAATCATATCCTTTATCTCATCTCATAGGATCCTTAGGAATATTCTTTAATAAATAGAAAACTGGATCATGAATACATCCCCATTCCATCTGGAGGTCATCAGTCCATCCTAATGGCCATTCTGGGGAAATAATATATCCATTCCAAAATTCCATAAATCTATTAGAAAATTCATGTAACATCCTAGAAGCTACTCAAAAAAATCACTAAAATATGAAATTTGTTTCCCACATTAGGCAGACCCATTCACCTATGAAGGAGCATTAAAAAATAAGCTTTACCAAATGAAATTAGAAAATAAAGATCCTATTTATGAATTTTTTTCTTAATGATGGTTTTCATTATGACCTATAATTTTTATGTATGATGTATCATGATGCTTCTCACCTATTACCAAATTACAGAGATAATTGTTTTACATAATAAATACCTCTCTAAAACATTGATACAAGTTGTCCCAAATTTCCTCTGTAGATATATTACCATGATGTCTTAATTCATGTCTACAATGTTATCAATCATGAGAAAATTCCCCTAATGATCATCACAATAAACCGACTCATTTACTAAAGATCAAATTGAAATAAGTCCATCCTATTATGATCAAACACCATAGAGGTCTTCATAGGTTATATGTTTTATGAATTCCTCTTAAATTAATACATCAAGATGCGATGGTATTCCTCCCCTTTTTGGACTTTCTTATGAATTTCATCCAAACATGGATGGTTTATTTTGCTAGAAAGGTCATTCCCATGCATCCTCCTTTAATGACGAACTTTGGAAAATGAGTCAAGTCAAGCTCGATGTCTTATCATTGGTAGGTTGTATTATTTCTCAATTATAATATAACCCATGGAGATGGTCATTGTTTGATCATCCCTTTGATTTATTTCCTTCCAATACGAGATTGAACATCTCTTCAATCTCTAATGTTAAAAATATAACAGCAGTAAAATGTACATTGTGGTTAGATCATGTTGAGAAACCTCTTGAAAGATAATAATAGGATTATATGTTAATATAAGAAGGTAATTGGCCACATATAATATGTTTATCAGGTTTTTACCCTTAATCACTTCACAGCTTGGAATTAAAGAAGTATTTTTCAGAATAATTCATACAAAAAATCTCTCTAAACCAATGTAAAACACATTATCACCTGAAAATTATGTTCTTTACTTATCGTTGTTGTAAAACCACTTTAAAATAATAGAATAACTTCATCGTCAAATAAACATGGTGACCCTTCAATTTGTGTGATTCCCAAAATCCAGGAAATAGAAGAATGATATCATACTCACATGCCTTAACACATTTCCAGAATTTTATTGGATGATCATTAATATTCAAATCATCTTCTATATCAGGGGATGGGGTGAACACATATATTTTAATTTGAATTATCTCTTTGATTACTAAAATCCTCGAGAACTAATATAATGGAATTTCATTACTTCAATATGGATCTTGGATTTGATCGCTAATCACAAAATATGGTACAATCAATAGGAATCAAGCCCGAAAAAGTCTCAGAGGCAGAGGTCCTGATGAGAGTGAGTTATAAAAATACTATAGCACCAGAAATCTATGACAATTGAAAAAACAACTTACATAATTTAATTCAAAATTATGATTCCACTAATTCTACATAAACAATGTTTCATGTATATAAACCAAATATTTTATCTAGATTATACCTAAATGAGAATTTCGAAAATTAAAAGATTTGTAATGGAAGAAAAAACTTCATGATATAGGAGTAACCCCAACCTGTATGTTTTGGGTATATTTTATCATTAAATTTCATTTCAAGAAAAACATATTCGACCTGAATTGTGACAAAAGAAGAATTAGAGAAACCCTATCCTATATGACTTGGGGAATTTTCACCACATCCACCTCATCAATAAAGGTTATTCTTTTCCCATTTAATAGAAGATCATGAAAATTAATCATCCCAATTCATCCCATCTTGTGACCCTATTCCCTCATCAAGAGCACATATAATAGTGTTATATGGAATTATCTTTTGATTCACCCTTTTCCAATAATCGCCCAGGGAATCTTGAAAATATTGGAAGAGACCCAATAATGATGTCACATTAGAGTGATTTATAAAGTTTACAGCTAATCTTGATGAACCCAATGCCTTGAATTCATATCATGGGGATAATTATCCCACCTATATTGTTTACTAATAATGAAACAACTGTAATGAATTAAGAATTCATAAACATTATCAGCACAACTCCCACGGATGCATCATATAATGACTCCAACATAGAAGACCTAAAGGACAATGTTTCCATTCATAACATGGTACAATATGAGATAAGTGAATATGGTATGCATATCATTAATCAAAATCTGACTAATAATATGAATGTTTCATTGAATGTTTATCCACAACCCCCTCAATGAGGGTCATCTATGTAAAATGGTATGTTCACCACTACATCCCATCATTTGTTAGAAAGAGTGGAGTAACTAATGATAGAAGATATTTTTCACAATATAAGACAGAAATGAAGAAGCAAAGGATGTGAAATGTAGATATACTATGTGTAAATGTTCAGAATTTTTATTTCTATCAAGAGGTTGTTAAACTAAACCTCATAGATGATACCCCTCAATAATAAGGGATTTTCATATTAATTAAAGTGGGGCTAGTGAACCAGCTCAGCCATGGGACCATATATTCTTTTTATATAGGCCTAACTGAATTAGGGTTTCAAAAATTACATCCATGAGGAAAATAAGATGAATTAAACTAGGAAAACCATCAATGGTTTCCCCACATACAGTGTCAACCACATGTTTTGGTGGATCCGACATATTTGGCCTTTTCTATTGCTTCCCCTATTCAAGATCAGGGTCATCCAAAACATCCCCTATGTGATTATCAATATTATTGAGTCATTTAAAGCCTTTTTGGAAGATGTGGAAAAATGAAATGAATCAATACATAGAAAAAGGAAGCCTTATCCTCAAAGGGTATATATGATCCATATCATACTAAACATTGAGAGCCATATATTTCCAATATTCAATAGCTTGTTTCCCAGAAAATCATATGATGCATTTCATGTTTCCTAGTGATCCAATTATGGTACCCCCCACACAACAAGAAGTGGTCAATAATATGTTTTTTGTAAAAATGATTCAAGTGATAGCCTTCATAATGTATAATAGTTTGTTGTCCTGGTCAATCAAGGGATGAGAATATATATGTTTATAGTTTATTAATTAATTCTTCTCATTACTAAAGAATAAAACAATCCTAGATAACCCAAACTACAAACAATGAGATAATAGCAGGGTATATGTTTTTTTTCTAGGTTTAAGGGGTTGGCTTACTCCGTAATCCTATAACTTCCCCCATAATGATTCCCCCCGTTTCTAGAGAATCATCATGATGATTTGAAAATTCTACTCCACCATTTGTTATATAAAGGTGGGTTCCAGTATCTTTTCATAGTTTTCTAATATTGTGTGACTCTATCATGAAAACCAAGTCTGTGCCCCAACAAATTACCTTAAATTAAAGAAACAGAATTGGGAAATAAAAGTATTCCACTGTCATTATTAATCCTTTCCCTACATAATCTCCAACTCCAAAGACTATAAAATATCATATGGAACCTCCACCTGCGTGTTAGAAACAATTTATTCCTCATCCAGAAGATAGGATGGGATAGAGGAAAAATAATTTCATGTAATTGAGGGATAAATCTCATTTGTTTCAAGAAAACAACATCCATTTATACATCATAACATCTTTTTAAAATAACTTATTCAGTTTTCCAAATCCCAAGAGGTCGGATCAGTATGATCTTTAAAAAGAGATACCCATTTCATTGGACACTAGGGAACACTGTCCTAAAATTAGTTATTTTCAAATACATAATTCAAAAAATGGTCGAATTTGGGAAATGTAAGTTAGTAAAACCACTAACACAAGTGGCATGTATTATCACCAATTCCCCATAAAAAAGGCAACTAGATATAAGTTTCTATAAATGGGGTATCAAATTTCAATGATTGGATGAATATGAATATTGTAAATCAAACTCATTCTTTCCTCATGATATAGTCTAATAAAAATAGTCATAGTTTATCCTTCTACAACATGACAAGACACTTCGACATTACATTCCTCCAATAATAAGAATAATTGGTGATGAAATAGTGATATACAATAATATGGAACTATAATTAACCCAAATAAATCCATGACTCTCTCATACTTCATGCCTCTATCCCAAAAGAAATAGGAATTTAACCACTCAATGGTACTAAAATTTTTGACCCACCAGATAAATAATAATAAGATCAATACTTAATTAATAGTTTTGTTAGTGTTATTAAATTAAAGGATTCCTTCTCCAATGATTCGTATAAAAAATAACCTGATTTCCCATAACATAATTGGGGAACCATTTGGAGATTCCATCGGACCCCAATGGTACATTTGGATAGTGTATTCAAGATAGAAGTCAATAATCTATCAGCATTCCTTCTTATATATTTAATATGGCCACAATTCAATACTGCATCCATGTTCCCTCCAAGGGTCTCCCAACCCTTGTTATATTGGATGATTGATTATAGGGTATGAAATTATCAGATCATCCTTGGAAAATAGTTTGAACATTTTGGACTAACCCACCAAGGATAAGAGAACCATCAACATCATAACCAAGGTTTAATCCTCCTATATAATTTAACTCAACTCTTAATGTGCCTTTGAACAAGATGTCTTATTTTAGGAATCATAGATATTTATCTCATAAGTATGTAATTTGAATGTAATTATCCTTCTTATATCTAGGTTTTCAATCCTAGACTCTCTTAGTTTATTGAAAGGCCTATGAGAATCACTCATGCAATCTTTGACAATCCCTTATGAGTTTTACCACTCTAACTTTATATCATGTCTCGATTGATCCTACAAAATCCCACCTGATTATCTCTTGGGATGATCAATAAAAATATTCCATTATACTAGGACACTTCAATCCCTTGTATGCATTTACATTGAAAATTATATTAATATTTGAATGGATTTCATTTATAATGGATCTGTAGTCAATCTCATTCTAGTATGAATACATCGTCGAATAGTATACATCGAAGCCAACCTATCAACTTATGGTATAACCCAATATGATTTTGAAAAAAATAGGATAAAATACCCTTGTAATTATTTATCATAGTTCATAGTTTGGGGACCTTCTATCTGACTCAAAATTCATGGCTATTCTATATGATACAACCTTAAATGTTTTTCTAGGAAGTCCTTTGTTACATTAACATGCATTAGCCCCCTCTTCATACCAAAAATTAATCAAGTAATTCAATAATGGTAAAATTGGTATATTTAATTGTGATAATGAAAAAAATTTCATTCTAATAATCACAATATATTGATATAGGATTCTACCATAAAGAATGAAAAAAACCCATGACTGATGGTGCCACATTGGCCACTACCCTGAATGGTCTATAAATGACGCTGACCAATCAATTAAAATTGATCAATTTTGAATATATGAACCCCATTAATCAAATAAAATATATGAGTCCATATTTATGTACATATTAAACAACCTTCATGATAACAAACATGGAGACTGATCCCAATAGTGCTAAAAAGGACATCGACCCTCTAAATAGTGTTAAATGACTGTGTGAAAAATCCCTCCTTTCATCCCATGAGCTCAAACAGATCCCAATATCATCACTGAAATAAAAATATAGGTCATATGACTATTAAGTATTTGATACATTTCTTCTCCATACCTAATCTTCATTCTAGATATTCAAATAATCCCCACATCATTAGTTAGAACATAATAAGCTAATTCATCTTCTAGAGGTCAAATTACTGACTCCTATCCATGATATTAGAAATTTCCCCATAAAATACTTCCCATGAGAGTGAGGTGGTATATGATTGTGAAGAGGAAGGTGATGAGGATGGATAATATTAATAATACTAGGACCTCATGTTTTCCCCTATAGTATTCATTGAATGTGTCTCTACAACTATTGATGAATATCGAATACACAGTCTGTGAACAAAAGGGGACCCGCAACCCACATTGATTAAGATGGATATTTAATCAAAATAATAAGATTTATATAAATATTTTATAACACAAATATGTTAGTTTTTCTATAATTACATAGAAATGGTGAGCTTCGATCCAGAGGGGTCCACCCACTACCGGTTCCTTCCAGAAAACCATCGAGATTACAAACAAGAATACAGAAGGATACACCCAACTCATGCTTCTAAAATGTAGGCTGAAGTTTACAAGATCATTAACAAAAATTCATCGAGGAAGTATGGTATCAAAAATGGAAAACCAAAATAGTCTTGATAAAGAAGAGTAATGAACAAATCAATGTTATCATAGGCTTAAAATATATCAACCAACATTTTTTGAAATGTGATTTCCCAATTCTAACTATAGAAATATTGAATGATGTTATGGATTGATATTAGGATTTTTCCATAATTGAATAAAATTGAGGGTAAAACCAAATCTCAATGGACCCTCATGATGTGGAAGCCCAAAATATTAAATCACCCAATGTGTATATTGATATCATGTAATTTTATTTCGTTTGAATAAATCTTTCACTACATACCAACTCCCCATAGGTTGAATCTTAAAACCCTTTTTGAGGATGTTTAAGATGTTATATGTCATTGATTTTGTTTATATATCTCGTTATTTTTCTGAAAACTGTACCGATCTTATGTCCATTTTAGAAAAATTGGTGATATCCTAGCTTGATAATGAACCCCTTGAAATGTTCTTTTGGTGGTACCTTGGGAAACATTATTTTCTTCATAGTAAGACATCCTAGAATCAATGTAGATACCATGAAGATAAATGCTATCAATGATATTTCACCTCCTTAAAACATCATACAATTCAAAGGATTACAAAGAAACCATTTTTATATTTGGATTTTTATTAAAACCTCGAAAAAAAGTGTGTTCCCTTTAGTATGTAGATGAAAAATGGGGTCACATATTAGTGGACTAATGACTAGAAATAATAATTCGATAGTCTCAAAAAATATATTTTATGTCCTATAATACTAATTTCTTATATTGAGGGGAATATTCTAAATTTTTTACATTAATTCATTTGAAACATCACTAGGCTATTTACTTACACAAAATAATTACTCAAAGAATGAAAAAAACATCGATTATCTGATTCGAACAATGCTTCATACTAAGACTCTTATTCAAATATCGAGATGAGCTATACCTAATTAATAATACTGATTTATATGATGATGCACTAACTGAAACACTATGATATTCAACAATCCTCCCATAACAGCCCTCTTAAATACATCCCCATCCCTCCTATATTAATTATACATTTGGAACTATAGAAATTCATCTTGCAACAATTTCTAATTCATTTCATGCCTTAGAAAGTGGTAAAAGTCAATAAACTGAAATACTTCCTTGAAAAACATCCCTATGAAAAAAAGTCATTGAACACTACATTTCCTGATGATTAGATTATATCAATTCAATAGTTTCCCTAAATATGTGATATATATTTGGATATTACATCCACAAGACAAAGAGGAAATGGATTGGAAGACCATGTACTCAATAAATTTGGGATGTGATTCATGCTCTTCACTCGAGAAAATGAATTATTACCTTACACATAACTATTTACAATTGATGTAGAAACAATGAAGCATAATATCATTCCTAATTATTTGGATAGAACTAGAACATCAAATTCAAGTGGGATAATTGTATGTTAAAGGATATTCACAGTTAATAATCATTAAAATCATTGATTATTACTCCATTCAAAAGTAAAAGTAAATACCACTAATTCAATATATCTGAGGAATAGTATAATAACCCCCCTTAGAGATAACAATGAATAACATAACAATATAATATAATTCCTTCTAAGAGTCATTGGTTAATCCATCTACAACCTTGTAATGAAAAATTGAGACGAGACGATCCTTATAATTCTACATTGACAAAATATTCCACCACTTGTTCACACTATAAAAGAAGAAAGAAATGCAGTTAATTAAATTTCTAATCTAGATAACACTGAAACTTCTGGATGACACCCATTTTAGACTACCTTTAATATAGAATTATCCCATAAATAATATGGAAAATAAATAATATTATGATGATTAATTAATATTAATCTTTATGAAAGCACAAAACACTAGAATTCCCTCTATAAATATGGCTTAGATAGAGTCCTTCTCAAGAGTATTGATGGATAATAAACCATTTCAATCATGAAATATATATTTATAGGGGCCTGAGAATTCCACTAGTCATGGTCCAACATTTCATATCTAATCTGAAGTCATGGATTCTTCTAGAATTCAATGAAATAGTACCACACAAAATTAAAAAAATAATAATTCCTATCATGTGAACACCAACTTCACCCACTAACCTCTAATTTTTCTACACAATGCCAAGTATTCCTAGACATTTTTGTGTGGAATAGATGTGGAGTTGTATCCTCCATCTACATCCAAAAAAATATAATACCTCACCACTGATACTAACTTATTCTCCAAATGGGATGAAGAAATACCATTCAAATAATTTGGTACCAAAATCATTGTTATATTCATTAAATCAAATATCATTACTATATTTGGTGCCCATTGTATGATAATAAAAGATAATTTCACTTAAATCTGTTTGAATAAGCTATAAAGGCTCTGTCATGAGTATAATATCAAATCCAACCATTCATCTTACTATCATAATTATCTTAATGTATAGATTAAGGAACTCAAAAAGACCCTATTAAACCTAATCTATAAGATAGTGGTTAAATATAAAATTTTTTGGCTTGAAAATATTTTTCATAACTTGTGGTAATATTAGGATACAACTTACACCACCACAAAAGAGACCCCATATTCATTGGTATAAGGGATAGAATCAGTCCTGACCATTTAAGTCCAATATAACTCACTTTGTGTTTCCATATATGGCCAGCTATCTAGTGATGATAAATCCCAAAAACGGTTTGAGGAAATTGATTAACTTTATGATAAATTATTTCAAGGATTGTATCACATATAAGTCTTTAAAATTCAGATACCATGGTCTTTTAACAATAATGGTTTTCTGTACTCATTGATCCAAGGTGAACAGATTTTGGTTCTCAAGACCATAAATATACAGTGGAAGAATCCTCTGAAGCTGGTGCCAATGTGGGAACAACCATATGCCTTATAAAAGGACCCATAAAATGGATATTATTTATTGATATCTATTTATGGAGATCTCATTATGTCCCCTAACAATGAATGGTTTCTCAAGAAATACATTGGTTAATCATTACACTGTCTCTTAATTACAATAGCATAAGAGGAATGACTTACTATTATAATAATAAGACCCTAAACTACAAGACAAAATGGTCGTAGTTGTATAACCTACAACTAAATGAAAATATAATACAAGATATATGAATTTGAACTATATATCATAGTTTTATAGATATAATTTGTTAAACTATATGAAAACAACTGTCTTGCATGATGTATAACTATATGGTTCATATCCCTATAACATTATATAAAATTAAATATAATTTTGGTCCATGTTTGATCAGTTGTAAGCATTGGTGTTATTCTATCAACATATCATCTTTTTATAACTAAATGTGGGGAGATTCGTATCTAAATGGGATATATACCAATCCCCAAACCATATATCATGGGAATAGCCACAATTAAAAAAACATCCATCTCCTTTAGTAAAACAATGATCTATGTAGTGGACTCTATCATAGGACATTTCCATTTTGGGCCTAACCAAAGCATTAATATCCCAATCCACATATGATATGTAGTGATACCAAGGTCCCTTTTCCTAGGAACAAAAACTTTATAAAATAAGAATTTATGTCCCTTTCCACCTGTATATGACCTCAATCCATGCAGGATATCTTAAATTCTGTTTCCTATTTCATGTAACCATCATGTAAATAAAAATATCCCCTTCCTTACATATGATCCATGTCAATATAGGAAAACTAACACTTCATTACTACTTCTGATCCAAATGAATTCTTTTTTTGAGACATATTCCTTTCACACATCATACTACTTTTCGTGAAAAAATTTAGACCCCCCTAAGCCTTCCCAATCCAATGGTAATATAATTTCGGATGCTATAGAGAACCTATATTATCTATGCATAATACGCCCTTGTTTATATTTTCAAAATTCACCACTAAAAGTCTTGTAAACCATATCAAACCTCATCATCAGGACATAACTCTTCTCTATCCACAAGCTGCAACAAAATCAAGTTGGGAACCACTTTTTTGACATTCTTCCAGGTCGTTCCCTATGTACTTCTCCCATATCACTTCTCCCAATACAAGAACACCATAGACTGTTTTTTGCATATTACATCTTCACATATTATGTTTTTAAGAACATATACTTCATATTATGCACTACTTTTTTCATTGATTGCATATTTTTTCCCTAATAGTATGACCTAAAATTGAAAGACACCATACATCATTACCGAATAATGTAAACTGTATCGTAAACAACCCTCTCATTATATGTTAATATACTCCTATAACTATATTAAACATGACTCTCACCCCTATGAGATATATAGTAATGTTAGGATCCTACATCATATTCTAGACCCCATATTATAAAAATAACCCTAACATTTATTTTAATCACCTCTGTTTTATAAAATAAGCCTTTGTCGATCCTTTATTCTCCAAGCGAGCATAGCTTACATGGGAATAATAAATTTAGAATGGATTGCCCACATGATCATTAAATATTAGTTCAGTTTAACATCATCCTGATCTAAAATGAATGATCAGAAAAAGGAATTCCAGAAGACCATACCTCATGATGTTAAACTGTATGGTGGAAATTTATTACACAACAGAAAACTATGCATTTTTATGGCCCTCACCTAAGAAAATATAATATCAATAGATCTGTTATCCCACCACAGCTCTATTGAAATATTATATGTGCCTATATTATCATCCTATTTGTATACATTGTAATTATCTAGTTCAATATTCTTTCCCAACCATAATATGATAAGAATTATCCCTTCCCATTGAATAATCTGATTGATGTGGGGATTCAATCCCAGAACATAGTGTGGATTGATTATTTCAAGGATAAGTAATGTATATATTACTAGATCATATTTATTTTCCCAAAATCAACTTAAAATAGAATATTTTTTCCCCTATATACACATGGTTCACACCTACATAGGGAACTTTTTCGTAATCCTTAGTAATTTTTAGCATAAACTGATTTTTGAATACTCTGTAACCTTCCTTATGTAAGACAAACTCTTTGTCTAGGGAAATATAACTCATCGTATGATTTCCCTATCCATCAAATATATAATTTAAAATCTCATTGGACATATTAATTTAATAATGTGTAACATGCACTATAATGTTTTTTCATGAGTCTCTATTAAAAGACATAGCAATAATAGAAACCATCTTCCTTAGGAGAAAATTATTCTATCTTCATTCACCCAGACAATATCGTGTTGTGAACCACTTTTAAAAAATGATTTGTGTTCATTATATTCATTAATTTCCCATTTCACTTTTTAGATAAGAATCCCCTATATTGTAGCATACAACATTCCATCTCCATTCCTAAAAAACTATGCAACATTCTTGGATAGATCCCCCTGATATGTAAAATCACATTAAATTTGGTCAAAGATAAATGAAAGTAAATTTCATATCTCAATATCCTTTCATAATACATTAAATGACATGACTGATTTCCTGGACAAATGACATAAAACTAGATGATTTTACAACACTTATATAGGAGGATCCTTTCGTTCAAGATTCGTTCATACACTAAATCTCCCCAAATTACGTCATTTAGATTTATTCTCAATATATCAAGACATGTAGAGACACATGGATCCCCAATCATAGGTCGAGGAATATATCACCAAACAATTCCACACTTCCTATTTTGGTCATATTTTATTTATACATAGTTACCAAGAACCACATATAGTTTGATTCACATCTCAATTAGTTTCATAGTAATTCCTAGATTCTCCCTTGTTGTCCTAGACACTACAATATACCAAAATTTCATATTCCTCCATTTATAGAATCATACCCAACTCAAGAACGATTTTAATAATTTCTTATAGGACCCCTTATTTTTAATATTTTTTTAAAAATTGAATCCCCCCTTCATTACATATAAGGAAAATGTATGTTGGGGTTTTTCCCATCTGTGGCTGGTGCCAACCTGGATTCCACATTCATTCTTAGACACATTCCTTCCAAAAACCACCCTCTATAGATTTATTATTTTTTAATCATCTTGAACCCCCATTTTACATTAGTGATAGAAATGATCAGACCTAAAGGATAATTTGATCAAATTATGTATAATAAACCATAATTTAGCTTTGTATAATTCACCCCCAATAGGGCCTTTCAACCTAAGGGATCTTCATCCTTTTGAATGTGTCATTTAATGTAGATACTCTAGGATAACATCATGTTGGAAACTAATATTCAACATGATCTATGGGGATTCCATGTGTACCACTACCTTAACATTTCTTGAGATTCAGAAATCATAAGTCAATGAATTAAAACATTACTCTCTACCAGAAAAATGTAAGAACATTCGTGGAAATCAAACCATACATGATCCATTCTCCCATATCATGTGGACAATGTTTATCAAATAAAAACACCAATCACATTAGTTATTCTTGAATGGAATTAAAATAAAAATGAAGAGATTTTTGTTCCTAACTAGGAGAAAAACCCATAATTGGATCCCATGATAAATTTGTCTCACAACTTTCTAGGTACACACTTTGCATGGAATAGAAAAAATTGAGCGATTAAAATTAATATCACTAAAAAATTTATTAATTGAAAAAACACATAAAGGGTGGAATAATAAAAATTTATGTATCACTATAGAAGTATCTATTACATCATATTTATGAAACAATTATGGCAATGACATAGAAAAAACAATATTTGTATGGTCTGTCATGTGCCTCTTTCAACAGTAAAACTATGATTGTAGGGTCCCATGACCTTCAAAAAACATAGAGCATACTCATGTTCCTATCATAGTTTTTATGTAACATTTACACAATTATTATTATCTTAATGAAACAAAATTGGATTTATGTTATCATTATATGGAAAAATAGTGACAAAGATATAGATGATAGAAGGAAAATTTTCATTCATTACTGGAGGAAAATTTAGAGGAGAAAACAAAAATTAGAGTCTCTCCGTCGTAATTTAAAAAAGTCCATCAACATAACTTTTGAACTGGTAGAGTTAATTATTATACATATCAAAAACCTTTCATTAACCAAATAAATGGGTAGTATAAGTCTCATCATCAAGGGAAATATCCTCTATAACACCCCATGTTTTTATGATTTTAATCTAAAAATTTGAAATTCATTAATGGAATGTGTTTCATGGTATACCCTGATAATATTTCATTATAAAAATCAAAAATTCAATAGTATTCTATAAGAAACATTAATATTATCTTTTGGTACCTGAAACACTATTTTTCCCTTGGGTTACACACAATACTATGTTTTATCGAACTGCAATATATTATTACTATTATTATTTAGTGTGATAGTTAACACCTAACCAATGGAATTGAGGAAATTAATATGATTAAATAAATTATAAAATCATACATATTTCACATTATTACTAGTTATCTATGGATTATAAAAAAACATTTAAAAACAAATATTTCTGAAAAGTACTATATTTTAAAAATGACTGTATACTTGTGCATGGTGCACTTAGTTTAAAATTATATTTAGAATCATTTAGATTTTTTTTTTGATAAAATATAATTCATTTTTGAAATAAAAATATCAATGTTATCTTATTTTTCGTTTTTATATATATTTTTAGAGGTTTTATTTTTTATGAATATGGAAAAATACTGAATTTAAATTGAAAACTGCCTTTTTATTAAAATAATTTATAGAGTAGAATAATATTTTAAATATAAATTAAAGGATAACTAGTCTAATTATATTTAATTTCAAAAAATTTAAGTCATTAGAATAAATTTCATATTCAAAGACGATATAATATGATATTAGATGTTTGAATATTTTTACATTAAAACCTGATTTCTAATAATGTCTGTTGTATTAAGTTATAAATAAATCCCATCATTTCTTGTGAGTTTAATTTTGAAAAATGAATTGAATATTTTGATAAAAAATATGTTATATTATATAATAAGTCCAACATAATTTTTTTACATAATGGTTAGTGAAAAAAAAATTAGAGTGGGGGAAGGAAAAAAGAGTTTACTTAGTGGTTTAAATTTAAATATAACGTGCATGAATGAACCAACACCTATCAAGAAACCTTTGTATGGAACTATTTAGACCATTATAAACCTTTTATATAAATTTACACTTTTGGGATTCTATTCCATAAAAGTTACCTGTATAATAATTTATGTAAATAAAAATACAAAAAAATGTACATCTATTACATTTAATTTCTAGAAAGATTTGGAATAGGGAAAAATTATATAAGTTTGATTATAATTATTGTTTCAAAAAATAAGGGATTTTTTATTATCATGAAAATTTAATTTAATTTATTTTATATGATATAAAAACATTAAATTCTTATGAATTTTCACTACATTAATTATTTAGATAATAATTATGTTTAACAAATTATATTTAAAAATTAAAATTGAATTAAAATTGAATGGATAATTTTGTCAAATTATTATTTCTTTATGAATATATCATGTTACATAAGCATTGACATAATAGTTTTATATTTCCTTTATTTTGTATATTTTTGCATTATTTCAATTAAATTAATAATATTAAAATTGACATTAAGGTCATTTTATAATAAATTATAAATCATTAGTTCATTTAAAACTTCTAAAAGTCATTAATTCTGTAAATATATTGTTTAATATTAATAAATATCAAATATTTTTCGTTCATGGGAAATATTTTCTATTTTAATGATTATATTGACCATAAAATGGTAAAAAAAATTAGTGTCGTTGGGGTTAAAATTGTGTTCCTGTAAAGTTATTTGTGATTATATTAAATATAATTTACAAAAAATATTGCATTTTTTAATAAATAAATTATAATATGTTATAATACATTTTTCTAAAGTTTATAATAATATTTTTATTTTAGTATTATCTAATAAATTATTTGGGTTATAAAATTAGTAACCTTAAAAAAACAAAAATTGAAAAAAAAAGAAACAAGAAAGTTAAGGAATACATTTATAAAAATTCATTTATTTTTTTGTTTTGGAGGTATTTTTAGAGAACATAAACCCTATAATATATTAATATTCAATTTTTTTTCCACATGTGGTAAGGGAGACATTACTATAGTTAATAAATTTGGGTATTTAAAAGAATGTCAATGCTCCTCATCTAAGAAAGTGAACTCAGTCTCCCCTACTTCACACCTCTTAGGCCATTTATATTGAAAAACCCCTTCCAAAATAACATATAAATTTTTATCCCCTAACCCTATAATCCATATTTTTTGTATAATTATATACATTGAATATCTAAATTTTATCCTATGGATGATACTCGAAAAGAGGCAATGTTCTTCCAAAAATGTTTATTTCCTTTTCCAACTACTTAAATTATTTTTATATATTGATTAAGTATTAAATACATTTTCATATATGATATTATTTATTTTTATTCTAAGGATAAAACCAATAACCACATACACTTCCGTAAAATGGTTTATGAAGTCACCAATCATGTTTCTGGAGAACTACTACCTCGTGAATCGATGTCCTTCATTTTTTCATTAGTACCTTTAATGGTAGGAAATAATGATGAACCTACAAATTGTATATTATATATATTATATTTATGATGTTATTATGATTCATTAATTTTTATATCACACTTACCTTGATTATTTTGATTTCATGGGAATATGATAACTTCATGTGTACGGCAGACTAATGCCTCTCGAAGCGATGTGACTCATTCACAATATACATGTAATGTATTGAGGATGAGTTTAATAAACATATTTGATATATAATACATGAAAATACTACTATAATCTTAATATATATATATATATCAATTACTTTTCGTTAATTCAATATAACATGAAAATGGAAACATCATTCATGCATATATACGTCCTACCGCCTGTAGGAATAGTGCATTCCATTTCCGATCACAAATTTTTCTTGAATACTATAAACACATATATACTGAATATATATTATATTTATATCATGTTTTATATTATTATTACTATTATACCATTATCCATGTAATATGACCAAAAATAAAAATTCAAAACATGTATGAATAACATAGTCGTAATTACCTGAAACGTAACAATAACGTGTAATTGTCAACAAATGTGTAATAAAAGGTCATAAGAAACAAATATATGATAACATATATATGAATATGTTTATGTGATTTTTGTTTAATAAATTGTTATTTATTATAAAGAAATTTTTAACTTGTACTATGAGATTCAATATATAAGGTAAGGGATGTTTGTTTCACTTTTTTCATCTACGATACACATGTCATATTCACCAACTATTTTTTTATGTGTTGTATATACAAAACAAGAATGTTTTTATGATTATAATAAATAAACTTATTTTCTATTTAAATATATATTTTATGATCTATATTTCATGGGGTTTAAGTTTCAAAATATTCCCCATATGTAACCTATTTTTTTCTTAATTTTTTATCATTGAGAAGTATGTTACATTATTCCCATGTATTCTTTCACAATGTGTTCATACATTCCATTTTATATGTAAAATCATAAATTTATTCATTAAAATTATAATTTTATATTCATTTTAGGTTATTCTATCTTTGCTATTAGGATTAAATGTTTTTAATGTGGTAATAGATTTATATTATAATTTCATCATCAATCGGGATTGTTTGTGAACAATTCTCCAATATTGATGTCTAAAAATCCACTTCCAAATATTTTTGATGAATTTTAATCTCCTATGGGTTTTAAGGATATATTAATGTAATAGTATAATTTTTTCAAACATTGGTACATAGTATAATTAAGAAAATGTTTTTAATTAATTTCATCTATATTTCTCACTTCGGTCAAAAATCAGTTTTCTTCCCAAAAAATATTTTGTAAAAGTGTTTCAAATAAATATTTCCAAATGGTATTTTAATCTCATTAAAATAATTAATTTTTTATATGTTTTAAAAAGAGTTTAAAATTATTTTTCAAATAATCCTTTTATATGTTTGAAAGGTGATTTATAAAAAATAATAAATGTTTTATGATATAAAAGTGTATTAAATAATTTTTAAAGATTTATTTATATGTTGTAAAAAATATTTTGAATGAAAATGGTTTTAAAATTGTTACATTTTTTAAAAATTATTTTTTATATCGAATGAAATTCTTTCCTCAATAAAATTTTTAAATTCTATTTTGAAATTTTTTTTCCATCTCAGATGATATTTTTGGGATAATCTATGACTTTGGAGGAATATGATCCATGTATACCATTCATATTACTTATTTAAATGGTTAACGTTTTTGTTGGATGATGTTTATGAAACCTATTTATTTTCCATAGGTTACTCATATTCCAAATAAATTATTATTAAACCTATTTCTTTTACATTGGTTGACCTTGTTTCAATGTGATTTAAATGAAACCCATTATTTTTCAAATTGTTAAACAGGTTATGAAAGAATAATTATTTTTTATAAAATTTTCAATTTTTATTTGTGTTCATTATAATATATTAATTCTATGGTTCTTAGATATATCTTATATTATGGCGAGGCGCAGATAGCATTAGGAAAACCCATCACAACTGATAGGATGTGGAGTCCCATATAATGTCGGATAATCCCGTTACAACTTATACAATGTGGAGGCCTAGATAACTGTAGGTAACATGTCACATTTTATTTTATGGGTGGCCCAGATAGTTCCGGCTGGGCCCATTATAGTTTACATGATGGGTGATCCCAGATAGAGAACCAATGATGTGGATTATAAATTATATATTTTCTTAGAGCATACACAAGTTGTCAAGCCGTGCCTGAAAACGATGAAACACTGGTGGTCTTCCTAATCTCTACGTAGGTACACAAGTGGTTATCCCAAGCCTAATATGTTTGAAAATTTTGGTGGGTAACCATGATATAATATTTTCTATGTTTATTTGTATTCCATAAAATCCATGCATTATTCAATTTTTTTCTATCCTCTATCATGTTCATTGATTCTATTATGATTCATTTCTTATAAACCCATAGTCATTCTTCCATGACTCGTGTTCATGATATATGAAAGAGTATAAACATGAAAAGTAATTATTCATTATCGCATACCATTATGATTCTATTATGAATTCATATGTTCATTGATTTATATATCTGATGTTTACCCACACTGAGAATATTTTATAATGTGTTATTATGTTTCTTTACCTAGGTTTTGTTAAAATGTTTAGGTAGGGTATGTATATTAGAAGTATACACTAAGAATATCATGGTAGTAGATTTTTATGATCATTCAAAAAATTAGAATAACTTGTTCAACGTTTTAAAAGGAACTAAACATTTACTATTCTAGGACATGTGATTGTGTGATATAATGATTATTCTTAAAAATGGGTTTTTATCCATATTTGAAAATCTCGGGTCGTTATAGTTTTTATCAAAGGAATAGTCAAGATAAACATTAAAAACGAAATTAAGACAACATTAGTGATATGACAATGGGTATTTCAGTGTATATGTCTTATGATGTTATTTTGGATAAGTATAAAGATGATAAAATGTATAGAAAAATGTCCTTGAATTTTGTAAAAGGATAGAGTGACTGGTTTCTAAGAAATTACATCATTGTTTGGATACTAGAAGTTGATATGGTTTTCACATAATTGTGAATAGGGGTAATAACCCCTAAAACATCCTATTGATCTAGAACACCCATCCAATTTTATAAAATTTTATTGAAAATTTAAATAGACTGAAAATATCATGGGTGGTCTAAAATAATGAGGCCCAAGAGCATCTACTTTCACAAGATTAACAAGCTTCAGGGGAAGGGAAACAATTATATTAGAAATTATTATCTAGTTTTCTTGAGATCCCTTAGAGGGTTGTAGGTATTCCACCATATTACCCTCATTCGATGTCTGAGTAATAGTAATGTTGTTGGATAGTATGATCTGTCATCTCCGCACAATATAGGTGATTGATCAGGGTATTGAGATGGTCCCTTTCAATTATATGTGAAGAATATATGAGTCAATTTACACCCTTTACAGCTTAATATAATTGGAAGGACACACTTACCATTCATAAATCATAGATAGAGTTTCTCAAGAATAGAGTCAACACTGCCAAAAATAGCACAGAAAGCAAGAGTAACAGAACCAACCCAGTAAAGAAAAATCCCACCTACTCTCATATTATCATGGATACATGACCCATAAATATTTTATTTAAAACCATTATGATGAGGTTATTATCTAATCCAACTACCTTATAATAGGGGTATGTGTCCTATGTCCTCATTAAACTTACTATTTCGGTGGAATCATAGGTACGGTGAGGATTCTCGGTGCTTGAGAAAAAGATCCATTTCAATTTCCAAGGGGTAAGTTTTAATATTGACATCCATGAGATAGTAGAAAATTCTTTTCTTGTGACCAATTATTCTGAGAATTCGAGAGGGTCCAACATCTAGTAACCAGGATGAGAAATATATCCTTTTGTTTATCATATTTATTTTTGGAGTCATGAAACATATCTTGAAGGAAGCCATAGTTAGGATTTTGTGGTCCGAACATTCAAATGCATTCTCAAAAAATAAATCCACAATGTGGATGCCCAATCACCATCTAAGAATATATGATCCAATGTCTCTTCATGAGGAAGATGACTGTAGAAACACCAAGATACCAATGAAAAACCTCTCCCTTGAACCATTACATCTATATGTAAATCATTATTATGCAGCCTCTATAGAATGAAATTAATATTTTTTATTTTTTACTTGCACCAACAAGTGTCACCCCATGCATCGATATTGTATTCCCCATGAATGTTGTGCCTATATGCCTTCATTGAGAAAAAATAATATGTTTATCTTTTGAAAACCAGTATATAATTTTTAAAAAAAAGTGTGAAACTATTTAATACATCAGGATGCAGCTGATTAAGAGTCATAATTATAAAAAGATGATAGTTACTTACAAGGGAGAAAACATATTTGGTATTGAATAGCCCAAAAAATCCAGAATATTACCTCTCAGTTATAATTCCAATAACAGATGAAACCCTGGCCAATAACCAATAAGATGGGATATAGAGAGCATGTAGTTATTTTCTATTCAAATTCCATAGGTTAGAAATCCATATCATCGTTCCATTACAATACATCCCATATTTATTGGAAATATTTTTTCCCACATCTACATTGTTTCCATAGAGACCCATGCTAATCAGTCTTAGACTATTGTCAAAGATTCAACAGAAGTTCTAATAGCGTTGGATCCACATTTAGTTTCCTAATCCGTCATATTCTATGAAACCCAATGAATATATTGTGCTAAACTCAATTGGTAACCGGTACACCAAAATGGGCTATGTTCCAAATATGGTTTTACAATCTCAGGGGATATGATTTGGAAATTCAAAGACATCATAAAAATCATCATGAAGGATTTTAATAGATGATAACTATCAATGACCTAGGAGAGTCCTATGATTTCATAGATTAAAAAATGAGTCCTGATTTAGTCCTCTAAAATGATATACTATGTGATTTTCATTCTCTTTATTAATGCTCACATAATGCTTTGTAGTATTTTTCAATGGCTAGAAACTGAAGTAACCATGATAATGAAGAATGAATTGGAAAATGCAATTATTTCTGTCATGAGTAACGGAATGTTATGGGATATGGAATGAAAAACTTCATTTCATTGACCACCCAAAATTCTCAATCCATTAATCATTTTATTATTCTAAATGATCAAATGAGGGAAAAACATTTTCATGAATCCATTATAAGTCATTTCCCACCTACTTTTAGTAGAACAAAGGATCCACTAGTTTCTAAGATATGGATTTTTACGAATGAAAAGATATTTTTTGTTCTTCATTTTTTAGAACACTGAAATTATATTTTGATCCCTAATCAATATGAATGTGATTTTAATCAATTGTAGACCTTTCTAATGAATATGATAGAACAAGATAAAATTTACCCTATGATTTGGAAGTGTTGAAAAAAATTGTCTCAGTAAGAATCCTTCTCATTTTCTTCTTAAGAAAAGGGATTTTGGAGTTTCCCATCAATATTATGGTTTTGATAATAACGGAAGTATTTAATTCAATGGAAACTCAAAAACCCATACTCAGAAGAAGATGTTCTTTTTCTTATACAAAATGTGTGGGAATAAACATAGAGGGAATTTTATGAAGGGGACTATTAAATGATATTTGTGTTGATGGAAAGGTTTTCATGTAGATTAATTATGATGTAATTGGAATAAAGAAAACTCTACACATAATACTCCCCAAGAAATTCAATTTTTCAATTATAAAGAGTTTGAGATTATTTAAATCAATTTCTAATAAAGAAAGATCATTAAGAGAATTAGCAAGGTGGTAGAATTAATAGTTATATTTCTGATAATGAATATACAGTGAATGAAATATGATGGGAAATAGGTATTGAGGAATAAGATGACAAATCCAAGTAAATGGTTTAAGAAATAAGTGGGATTATTGAATTATATATGTATAGGAGCTCAGGATGTAAGATATATTAATTACGAAGTAAATATTTTTCATTAAATATTTGAAAAAATATATTTAATGATACATATGAAAAGGAAAATTAAATTAATATAATTTTGATATTTTGAATATGGGAAGGTACCGCATAATGTGTTTCTAAAACTAGAGAAATGATGAGGAGTAAGGATAAATATATAATTTATTTGGATAATGTATATTGGATAGAACTGAATACCTCATTAATTATAAGGGATTTGGTGAAACATTTTATTATTTTAGTATTGACAGATTTTACAACATTTTTGGATATATGGAATATATTCAATAATTTCTTTTTTTATTCAAGGAATGAAGAATAATTATTTATTTCATTAAGGATATATAGTAATTCTGTTTTTAACAAGCGTGAAAATAATAAATTTTTTGGGTATTCACATGTTGGGTGTGTGAAAATTAGGAGCTAACTTATGATATTAGCGGTTTAATGTTATGAATATTTTGAGGAATTTATTTCCTTTATTTTTTTTTTATTCAAAATTAATAAGGGTAAAAAATTTAACAATTTTTTAAAAGGTGTATGTTGAACATTGGTTGAGGATTCACTGATTAAATTATTATATCACCACATGAATATTTATGCATGACATGTGATAATAATTTTTTGTGATGATAAATAAATTTAGATGGAATGTCAAATAATTATATTTATAGATCATATAAACCATTAGATATTTTGGAATAAAAATTTCACCTTTATTTCCAAGATTGAGAGATGAAGTTTAAATTGATTAAATCATAACCAAATGGTAATATTTCTCTTATAAAACAACGCAAATATTTTCTTAAAAATTATTGAAATAAAATGTTTTCATATTATCATATTTTTTTATGATATCATAAAGTTTTTTCAAGATACTTGGGTTTATGGTTTTATAATATTTTAATTTGTCCTGATCCTATTATCTACCACTCTCCCTTAGTATATGGGTGTTAATTTTCTCTACTATGTTCATGTTTTCACTTTCCACCTATGTTCCACAATGTGTAAGCCAAGTAATGAGTTATAGTGGGTAACATTTATGTTTCCAAAATTTCATTTTTTTAGGATGTTTTATTATTAATTTTTATAATTTGGGATCTTATTAAAGTAAATTTCATTTCTAACAACATTGATGACCCAGAAAAAGATTGATAGAAAAAATTATTTCAATAGGGGTAGAATATAACCCCCTAAGGTTTTATGAATTATTTTTTTTCAAATAAGTTAAAATTATTTGATTGATTATGGTTCATTCAACACCATGTTAATATTTCTGTTTACCCAAAACCATGTTATTATTTTTCAACTCACACTACTAAGATTATCCTGCTATACAAGAAACACTATGTTTGTCATGTGTTGCACACAATACAACGTTTTACATAACAACAATATTCCACTAATATTATTATTTAATATGATAATTGTTTCCTAACTGTTGGAATGGAGGAAATAAATAAAATTAAAAAACATATGAAAATATAATGTATTTAAATGTTTATTGGTTATCTATTAATTTTATGTAAAAATGAATAATTTATATGAAAACGAGGAGTTTCTAGAATAATACTATCTTTTCTAAATGATTGTATAATCCTGATTGATGCCCCTATTTTAAAATTCAAATTCACCAAATAAAGAAATTATTTGATAAAAATAAAGAGTATTTTTTAATTATTAATATCTAAATTAACATTGGGTGAATTTTTGGTATTTTTTTGATATGTTTCTTTTTTATGAATAATTCACAATACTAAATTTTAACAGAACATGACCTTTTTATTTAAATAATTCATATAGTTAATTATATTTTAATATTGTCAGTATAATTAGTGATATAATATATCATTAAATATAATTTTTTTCACTAGAACCAATTTCTGATTGAAATTAAATATTAAAACATTTTAAACTTTTTAATATTTTCACTTTAAAAACACACTTTTTCACGACATCCGTGAGATTAATTTTAAATTAAAATCTACAATTTCTTTTGGCCAAATTTGGTAAAATGGATTCAATATTGGGATTCCTAATAATTTATATTATATTATAAGTACCAAATAAAATTATTACCATTATAATTAGTAAAAATAGGTAAAATTGATTATAGCTATTAATGAAAAATGGATTTTACTTAGTGGTTTAACATAGAATATATGTTTTATGAATGACCCAAAACTTGTCAAAAACATATTGGTTGGACATATTTTTATCCATCTTAACCAAGCATATAATTTTAGTGTTTTATGACACTTTTACTTGAAATTAACCCATATAATAATTAATATGAAGAAAAAGACAAAATATGTACCTTTTTTCTTCTAATTTCAATAAATCGTATGAATAAAAGAAATTTACATAAGGTAGATTATAAATATTATTTTAGAATATAAATAATTTTTATTAACATGATATTTATTTTATTTTATTATGATGATATAATTAAATTAAATTCTTAATTAACAGCAATGCAAGAATTATTTAGTTAATAATTCAATATATCAAATATATCTTAAAACATTAAAGGTCGAGTAAATTGAGTGAATTATTATGTTATATTATTTTTATATATTAATATATAACTCTACACTGGTGTTAATATAATTTATTCAATTAACATTATAGTATTTATATTTTCAAAATTTAAATTAAATGAATAATGTAAAAAGTGTCATTAAGTTCATTATATAATAAATGCTATTTTATTAATTGATTTAAAATTACTAAAAATAACATATTATAGAAATTTGTTTGAAAATATTAATATATATGATCTATGGTCTATTAATATACCAATCGTTCTACTATAATGTTTATATTGACCACTAAATTGTAAAAACATAGTAAGCAATGTTAGGGTTAAAGTAGTGTTTTCTGATTTTCTGGATCTTTTGTAAAAATAAATTGAAACAATAATGGGATTTTTATTTTCTAAACGAGTTATAATATTTTAGAATCAGTGGGTCTAATTTTTCTAATATTTATACATTTATATAATTCCTAATTAATTTATTATCATGTTTAGAAAATTTCTTACCTTAATACAAATCCATAATGGAATAAATAAGGAAACATAAAAGTTAAGCAATAAATTTATAAAAATGAATATATTTTTATTTGGTGGAGGCTTCCCACATGCAAATAAGTATGAGTATTTTAATGAATTCCACTCTTCCTTATCTATAAAAGGGCACTCACTCCCACCTATTCACACAGATCAAGCCATTTTTATAGACTAAATGCTTCCAAAATCACTTCCCAAAATAAAACCGCCCATTCTATAAGAAATATTAAGGGAATTAATAAATCCTCTGAAGATATTTGTGAAAACATATATAGGATACCCAAAAAAAATAAGTAATGTCCTTTTAAAAGAATTTTTATTGTATTTTCATCTCAAACACCAAAAATTAATTTTAAATATTTATTATATATCAAAATTAGTATCATATATATATTTTTATGTTTTATTCTAAAATTATGACCTACATCTCCACATAGATCCATCCAATTGGTTTACAAAATCATCATTCGTATGTATAGTAAACTGTCACCTCACTAAATAATGACTTTTTTTCTATTAAAACCATTAATGGTTGGGATTGATGATGGAAATACCCTTTATTTATAATATATATCATATATAATATGTTATTACAATTATTGAATTGTTATATCAAACATACCTTCCTAATTTCCATTTTTTGGAATATGATAACTTCGAGTGTATGGTAGACTATTACCTCACAATGAAATGCGATTCATTCACTTTATAAATGGAATGTATTAATGATAGGTTTAATAAATGTATCTAATATATATGAAATCATAATTATACAATAATGATAATATATATATATATCAATTTTCATATTAATTTATTATGATAATTAATTAGATACAATATCCTGGTGTGTGTACGACATACCATCTCCATGAATTTTGTATTCCATTTCCTATCACAAAAAATTATAGAATAATAAGAATAATTATATTCTGAATATATAAGAAATTATATCATGTTTTATATTATGCAGATGTTGAAAAAATGATCCAAGTAAGAGTACAAAAAATTCGAGTGAAAAAATGTAAGAAAAACAAAGCAATTATTACATGAAATTTAACTTTAACATTATATTTTTTATAAATGGGTATTAATTGGTAATAAGAAAAAAATATGATGTTATATATAAGAATATGTCTCTATGATATATGTATAATAAAAATATATTAATTATACAAGATGTTTGAATGGGTATGATGATAGTCAAAACTTATGTTTAGGGATTTTCTTCTCACTTTTTACATCCATGAGACACATGTCATATTACCTACCAATTTTTTATATGGTGTGTATACATCCAATGAATTTTTTTTATAATTATTCCACATAAAATCATAGGTATTTAAATATATATATATTATGATATCACATTCATTTGGATTATAGTTCAAAAGATACCAAATCTGTAAGTTATTTTTATCTTAGTTTCCCTTCCATTATATTTACGTTATGTTATGAAAATATATTCATTAATGAGGTTTATTAAAAGAAACTTTGAAATTTAACTTCATTAATATATTCAATATCATTTCATTTTACATTTCATTTTATGTTATTTCTACATGGGGCATCAAATTCATGGTTACCAAAGTGGTAAGTGTTTTATGTTATAATCTCATCGTTTATTGAGACAGTTTATGATCAAGTATTTAATATTTTAATATCATGATATACATGTCAGTAATTCACATGATGTTTCTTCCCATATGGATATTCATTATATCTTCACGTAATGTTACCATTTTCCACTATTTAAAAAAAATAAAATTAAAAAAATGTTTTAAATAAATTTTTTCATTATTTACAAATTTGGGTGGAAATATGATTTATACCAAAATATTTTTTTATAACTATGTCAAAAATAATTTCAATGATATTTTAAGTTGATTAAAAAATAAAATTATTTAGATATTTTTTTATAAAAATTGTTTAAAATGATTTTTTAATTTTTTTCTACAAAAGTTTAAAATGTTATCTTTAGAGAAAAATTTTTCAAAAAAAATTTATTTTTTAAAAGTATTTTATACTATTTAAAAATATTACATTATATTTTTTAAAATTAATTTTAAAATAATTTTTTTCCAAACTTTTATATGTTTTAAAAATCATTTTTTAAATCTAAAATGAATAGTTTACTTACTAAATGTTTTAAAATATCCTTTAAAAATTAATTTCCTTCTAAGATGATATATGTTGGTGTTACTTTTGTCTTATAAGAGATATGATAATTTTATACCATTCATATTATCTCTCAAAATGGTTTTTGTTTTGATGGCATGATGCATATGTGAATTATTTATTTTCCACCAGTTAATTGTTTTCTAATGAGATTGTTATGAAACTCTTTTATTTTCCATGGGTTAATCATGTTTCATATATATTGACATGAAATCCATTTCATTTACATAGTTAATCAATTTATAAAATAGTAATGATTATTTTTGTGAATGTTTATAAAGATATAATGAATCATAATACTTTATTCATGTAGTGGTTCATAGAAAAATCACATACGATGGGGTGGCCCAAATGGTTCGGTTTTCCTTGTTACATCTTATGTGATGGGGTGACCCATATAGCATTGTGAAAGCCTGTTATAGCTCACATGATAGGGAACATATAGAGCACTGATTGAGACTCTTATAGCTTACATGATCGGTGAACCGAGATAGCACACTAGTGCATTAGGTAATGATAAATTCTATATGAGCTCACAGGGTACAAGAGTGGTCTTCCCAATCCTGAAAATGAGGGTACACTAGTTGTTAGCCTAATCCCAATGCAGGTACCTGTGTGGTTATCCCACACCTAAAATCCTATGAATGTATTATTGTATAGCATTAAAATAATATTCTCAATGATTTTGTGTGTACCAAAAATTCTACGACTTGTGACAAAGTTATTCTCTCATATATCATGTTTTTAGATTCTCTATTGATTAATATCAGATGAACTACAAATATTTATTCCAGGACTCATGTTTAAAATCTCTGATAGGTTGGGTATTGACCGCTAATTTTTTTATTCGTTACCACATACCCTTATTCTTCTCTTATTCTTTTATATTTTCAATGACTTATATCCTTTATGTTCACCCTTATAGAGCATCTAAGATCACCCTTTCATGTGTTTCCTTCCACATGATAAATTTAACAGTTTATGTAGGGTATGCCTATGAGAAGTACTATGTGAGTGGATCCTGGTATGTGATTTTGAATATCATTCACAAATTTAAAAGGAAATGTTCCATGTTTCCAAATCCATAAAATTATTACGTATGTGATTGATTGTTTTTGTGAAATAATGAATATTCATAAAAATTGATGTATTACCAATGTATGAAAATCCATAGACATTATATCCTCAACCATGGTCACAATGTAAGTATTCATGTCAACTTTAACCTCTTCCATCAAGTGATGAAGTTGTATGATCTTCCTTTTGATGGTATTCATCTTATCTTAAAGGTTAAAATTTTAAAAGGATTTCTCATCACCTTTTTTCTTCAACTCCTCCAATTTTAATCCTAGTTGATCTCCACATTGATTAATTATTCCTAGACATAATCAGTTTTAGTGATCATTATTACTTTGAAAATGAGTTTTTTTTACTCATGAACTTTCTCTCGTTAGTGAAAAATATCCTTCATAGTAATGTAGACCAAGATATAATGGAATCCACCATACACTCAATAAGTAAATCCTTCTCTTTAGTTGATGGAGTTGTGATGGTAGATCCTCCATATGTTACCTCGACACAACACCTAGAAGACCTTCCATATGAATTGGAGGAATATTGTTTCCCCAAAAATGGGTCATTCAAAGGAGCTGGTATTCCCAGACGGTTTCCATTGAATATATTTATTCAAATAGTAACACCCGATGGTTAGGTATCTATAGGGACCTTATTTCAAATGGTAGGAATTCTTCAGGTCATTTGTTCGACTATTCATGAGAATACACAATGGTCAAGATGGTGGGTGGTCATGCTCATGTAACCCTTTTAGGGGAAATTATTTCCTACTCTATGAATCTCTTATAGATTTAATATATATACATGAATCCTTATTAACTAACCAATTATGCAAAGAGTTTCCCTCATGATTTATAAATTAATGATTAAAATATATATAATTTGAGAAACATCTATTTATATATGAGTTTATTAATCGATGGATATATATGTATGAATTAGATGTTCTCCACCAATGGTATGTTTTGGTATACTACATTGAGTTTATTTGGTCTTTATTACGACTATGCTTGTTTTAAATCCACTCAGTGAGGTGCTCTGAAAATTTTTCATCATCCATAGAGATGAGATTTGTTTTAATGTTTGGGATCATACACATAGATGGGCTAACTACATATCGCTATAAAGGGAATAAAACACACTTTGTTTTATTCCATATAATAGGAAAAATCATACCTTATAATGTCATGTGATGATGACCAATCCATACAGTTTTGCATCATGTGATAAGGATGCATATGTGGAAGATCCATAATCAATGTTTGGTGGGGTACATATTCCAGAGTATCCAATAGAACATGGATGAGATATGAATATTCCAAGATAAATTAGACTCTACTGGGATAGTGGCCAAGAAAAGATAGGGTTTTTCAAAATTATTGGGTTTGATCCTTTGTGAGGCTTCCAATTTATCTCATTTGGATGCGAATGAATGCCCACGTAGTTCCAAATACATCTGAGGAGAGTGCAGTCCTTTGACAGAAATGTGCTTGGACATACTTCCTAAAAAGGATTCCATGGTGATTTGGGGGATTAATTTGGGGCTCACTACAAAATAGGATGCCCATTTATTAATGGGATGTGAAAGGTCTCAGTCTTTAGGTAGGCATCTTTTGTATCCCAATTTTGATGGGAATTAGAGATCTCATAGTTCTTTCAATGAGGTCTTTGTGAAAATTTTGTGATCATCGGAAATCTCAAGTACCATGTGAGTCATGATCAATATGATAAAAATGAGTATGTGAATGATACAACAAAGTATCAATCACACATTTCCTCCACCACTGGGGGAAGAGGTCGTGGATATAAAAGTGACGGGGGACGTGGGCATGGATTAATGAATTGTTCAATTTGAAATAGGATTGAGTGCAATTTGATCTGGCCTAAATCAGTTGGGGCTAATTCTATGATTGCTACCCTAAAATTCTTCCTGGTATGGGAAGGAGAATTTTCATTTGTTCAAAAGTAAAAGTAGGCTTCAACCATACCATTCCTACCATGGACCGGAGGCTTCATGTTTTAGAGCCAATAAGGGATGGGCATGGCCTGAACCCAAATCCTCCAAACTGGGAACTCCCCAATACTATTCTTGGGAGGAATGTCCATGCGAGTGCAGATATAGGAATCCATAGACAATCCTTAAATCATGACCCCCATTATAAAACAAATTTTGGAAACCTCTGACTACAAATTTACAAACCCAAATAGTAGACACATTGATATACTTGTCCCATGGGTTTGTTAAGTCAGGAGGTTTTTGTGGAAGATTCTACGTAATCTATTTAATAAAATAGATCCAATGAAGAGGAATAATTTCTATGAATGACATAGAAAAAGGCTTGATGAACGGATTGTATGGGTTTAAGGGATAAGTTGAATCAAAGAGGGGTTCCCAAGTAGGTATTTTTCACGTAGGTATGGGCACATAGGTAGGCTAGGAAGATCTGATTTTTACATAAGTGAAAAAAACTTGGAGGTTATAACATGGGTGAGACTTTACTAAATCCATCAATTTTGTTCACATGTATTCTCATAAGTGGGGCCCTAAAGTTCATTTGAGATAAATGGGTGTCACACAAGTGTTTTTTAATAAGGGAGGTTAGGATATTTTGACATACAAGTGTTATGGATTTCAAAAACTGAAGGAACATAAGTCATATGAAACTAATTTAATTCTTCTTTATTAGTTCATAAAGAACTACGTTGAAGTTTTCAGAAGCCTTTGGAAAATCTCTAGGGTGAATATATCTGTAATTTGGATGCATGGAAATTCATCCCACACAAATGAAGACCCAAATGGTGTATTTATAGTAAAATATGTGACCTTGGGAGAAAGAGTTTTGTCATGCAAGTTGGTTGTGCACCATCAGTGTGGTGTGTAAGTGGCTACGCATCGAAAGTTACATGGATTAACTGGCGCGATTTCAAACTTTACCCTTTACAAATCCTGAATTTCTCCATTTATTTTCTCTTCTATTTTCTAAGGCAATTCCCTTTGTCACTTTTTCATTAATGTGATGAAATATAGTATCAACCAAAGCCCCCCCCCCCCCTCAAAATTCGATATGAAATGAAGAGATGGAATTATACTGAGGTAAAGTTTTGAAAAAAGTCAATGTGTTTAAAGTGGAATGTAAACTGATAGTGCGCGTTGTATGAGCACACAAGGTCATGGATGGGGAAAACACTCCAACAAAAATTTAATGTTTGTAGGATTGATAAAATTGTTGAAAATGGGGAAATCTGACCTTCTGATGTGTAGTTTGGAGTCAAGCAGCAATGAAATAATGTTTTGTAGTTTCAAGTCATGCTACAAGGACATTGGAAGGATTAAATTTAAGTAATTTATCTATTACCCAAGTATTATGAGTCATCAATTTGTTCATATTTTTTGTAGAAACATGATACCATATTCATGTATGAGATGGACAAAATATAAAATGTGATTAGGAAATTTTTTTATTTGAAGAATCACATGGGAAAAAGAGATAATAGTATTTAAATAGGTATCTTCTAAAAATAGAAGTTAACTCTATTTGACAAACCCATTATTAGGGCAGTATTAGGCAGGCCCAACTGGGGGAATATGCTTCATAGCTAAATAGTAGTATCCCATGACTTACATGCCCGTTATGTAGGCCAATTTTATACAAGGCCACTTGGGGAACATATTTCATAGTTAGGAAAAAGAGATCTCAAGAATTTAAAATTTCATTCCAATAAATCGATGAATGTTTATGAAGATTTGGATGTTCCCAAGTACAGAGTTTGTTTTTTTGAGAAAATAATTTAATTTTTTTAGGGTATTTCCAAACAGGATTTTCAAATAATCATAGGACAATGATTTCCAAGAAGATCTTACCCAAACATATGATTAATTGTGTCTGTAGCATTAGGTCATGCGACTAAGACTAGAATATTACAGAAACAATGGATGATATTTAATTAAATGGACCAATATTATTTCAAGATTCATTGAACTTATTAAGGTTGTAAATTTTTATATCATATTCTTGGAAACTTTCAAGTTGGGAAAAACTCTATGGGATAAGTATACGATTGATGGACGCTTTAAACTATGGGTTCCTACATACAATCATTAATGTTTTAAGGGATTGAAGATGCTTCTACTTTGAACAATGTTACTAATATTTTAATAACACGGATTGGGGGATGTATTACACAGGTCCGACTCATAGAATATTATTTATAGTCAAATAGTGGAATTCTTTGATAGAAATGCCCATTATGTAGGAGAATTTTATGATAGGCCACATAAGGGCAAGTACTACATAGTTAAAAAAATGATCTCTTGGGTAATAGATATTCTATCACCAGAATCTAATGTATGATTGTAATGGTCTTAATGTACTGATGATTATGAGTATAAAATGTTAAAGGGGGTAACATCCAATGCACAAAATAAATATTTGGAATGATATTGGCCCTAACTTTAGTGTTCCTTACAAATATATGAATTATATGTATAATGGGGACATTTCTCATTTCCTTGAGGGGAACTATAAGGCGAGGACACACCATAAGATCTCCTATATAGATTTAAAATTATATCTAAGAGATAGAATATTATATTATCTTGTGGTTGGAACTGAGGGTTAATGCTTAGTCTTCACTACGTGTCTCAATGGAATGAGAATTAATCCATACGTAGTTCTTCGAGTACTGTGCTATTTAAATTCATGCAGTAATGACACTAGTGGATTTGATATGAAGATAAATTGAATCTACTCATGCAAATATTACTCGTATATAAGAGAAAATAATCGTTTTCATATCATGTCATAACTAGGCCCGGGATTAGGGATCTGTACATCACTACATGTCTCATATATATGAGAATCAAGCTAAATGTAGTTTATGTTGGTCCATGTATTTTATTGTCAAGCAGAAAGGATTTTATGTGAATATTATGTGAAAAGGAATATTTCAACTGGACTGGGGGATAAAAGCAAGGTGTCACTATGTATCTTACTGGAGAAAGTATCATGCCACACAATTTTTTTGAGGTTTTTCCCATGTCAATCATTTTTTGGCTTGGGGAAAAGTAATTTTTTGTTGTTTTGGTCGGTCCCACGATTCGATATCTAGGCATCTCTACATATCCCCTTGAAATGAGAATCCGGTCGAATGTAGTTTCTGAGAAAAAAATTCCCTACACCAATTTTTTTTGATGTGAGAGAAGGGTGCTTCTATCACATTCCAGAATAATGGTAAAACCTAAGAAACAAGATGATATGAAGATCAAACCACATAGCCTAGAAGATCACATTGTGTAGATTTGGTACATATATATGAAGACAAAGGGAAATAAATTTCTTTATGGTTGTGGTTGGGCCCCTGATTTGAGATCTATTTGTCTCTACCTATCCCATTATAATGAGAATCAAACCGATCATCGTTCTTGAAATTAAGTCTCTATGGAGACCCAATTCAAAGATAATGAGAAATCAAACTCGTGTTCCCCTAAAGTGTATCCATGATGTGAGAAATTATTGTTCAGGGAAAATGCTCAAATATTTTTATATAACCACAATGTATGAAAATTTTCATTATCTTATGGGATTTATTAATGTCAAATAAAGAAGATGATAACTATATAGTTTAATGTCTTGTAGCGTGGAAAAATGATTTCATGAAATTTAACATCATGTGACAAGGACAAAGATTCGATGCATTTTAATGTCATGTATCATGGATGCATATGGTTGAAATGTAGTTTAATGACATGCTACTATAAAAATATGTCGTGAAGATTCGTGTCAAGAAAAAAATACATTACACTATGTGATTACATAAAGTACTTATTCTATAATCATTCAATGGTTGGGTTTGTAATAAGTTCTCCATGTATAGATATTAGGGAATAATCCCCATTAGAGTAGACCTTATATACAGACTAAGGTCCTTCCCACATTTTCTCACGCTTTGGAGGTTTCTATTCTAGTATCATCAGAGTACTAAGAACTAATACCAAGTAACCTTGATGAAATGAGTGACGGTGAACATTATTGTTAGAATATTGTGTAATTCTATTCTGATAAACATCAAAATGATGCAAAGTTTGCAATCACTTTTCATCTATTGATTCCAGCTCAAAAAATCACTTTTGAGACTATTCAACTCTAGATAACTGATCATAGATTTCAACAGACAGTGAAGGTAATGGAATTTTAATTGCAAAAACCACTTGTTTTCCATAAACCAATGAATATGGTGTTTCCCAAGAGGCAGAACAAGTAGTAGTCTGATAAACCAATAAAGCATATTAAAGTTTATCAGGACATGATTTCCAATCTTTATCCACCATTTTTTTGAGTTTATTTTATAGGGTCAGGTTGGAAGCCGCTATCAGTCCATTGGACACTGCATGACAGTGTGACGATAAGTAGTATTTGATATTGTGAACTTGATATAACATTGTTACCTCAAATCAATTGAAATTGGTGTTGTTTTCCTTCAATATGTTATGAGCAATTCCAAATATGGTAATGATATTAGCTTTGAAAAAGAGAAAATTTCTTTTGGATCTGACTTATTTGAGATGTATTTCCTCATCCAATTTGGAGATGAAATTAGTAGTAGTCAGCATGTACTTAAACCACATTGCCATAGCTATATGGTAAGGTCCTACTACATCCATTCCCCATATAGAAAATGGAAAAGAGTATTTAGCTATGTGTATTAACTACAGTGTTTGATGAATGATATTGGAATATACATCATAGTGGTTACACATATTGGTGAAATTTTTCCAATCATATGACATAGATATTTAGAAGTATTAAAGCCTTTGGATTTGATCAGAAATCCTATGCCCATACTAGGGAGAACTATGGGATCATTCATGTACTTCTTTCTTGATAGTTGTAGTTTCTTTTCTATCAACACTCCTAAAAATGAATCCATTAATGACTCGTTTTTAGAGGATCTTCCGGCCTTCTGGGCTATCAAAAAGAGTGAAATTGACCCGTCATCACTACATTTTCTCTTTCCCATCTCTATCAGGTGGAAGTATTCCATTTTAATGGTATTCTATTATAGCTTTCATACATCCTATATTAAGACCATATATAATAGAAATAGAGATGATATCATTAATATCCTTCATTCTAGTTTGAACAAAAGGTGAAAACACATGACGATGAGAAATACTGATGATTTTTAAATCCGACTTTGGATCATATTTTGATGTCGATGCATGATCCTATGCATCATATTTGGAATTTAGTGATCGTGGGACATATGGAAATAGTGGATTTGAGAAAAATTTATCCATTATCTCTATGAAATAATCAAACAAAGGTATTAACATTTTATTTATAATATCATAATATCCAATGATCAATTTGATTACCAATTATGAATCACCTTTAACATTAATATGGTTTTCTTGTACCTGGAGTGCCAATTCCCAGCATACAATTAGAGCTTCATATTCTGCCTCATTGTTGGTACTGCCTTCAGATAATTGGAATGAATATAGTAACACTTATTATCTCGAGAGATAAGCACTATTCCTATCCCAACATATTTTACATCAGGACATTCTATTCTCTTCCCCACAAGACATATAGATTCACCAATAAAGTACATCTCCCATATTTGTGGACTATCATGAATAGAAAATATTTTTTCATTTGGATGTTCAGTAGTCAAAATCTCTCTTCTATAGATGGTTTTTTAGCATGTAAGTCTTCTTAGGCTTGAACTTTTACCTCTTTCTGAGGCACAAATTGGATATCGAACTATTGAAAAATAACATCCCATTATTCCGAACATTATGTCAACATAGGATGTCTGAGGATAAATTTGAGGGTGATATTGCATGATATCAAGTACATATAGTGATTTTTTAGGTACTACCTCGGCTTCTTGAACTGTAAATATAAAAACCAGACATCTTTTCTCAATACTGGAATATTGAGTCTCTCTATCGAGCATTGTTGCACTGAGATAATACATGTTGTTTTCATTCCTAGAATCTTTCTTTTGTACGTGGAAAACACCAAATGATTACTCTAAATCTGGTACATAGAGAATTTATGGAATTACTTAATCATGTGTTAGTAATACCAGTGGCCTCAACAGATATTTATTGTGGGTATCAAATGCCTCTTGGCAGTCTTTGGTCCATCGATAAATAATTACCTTCTTTAGTAATTTGGTGAATGGTAAAAAATTTCTTGCTAGATTAGATATGAAGTGTCAAATATATTCCACGTGTCCTTGATGACCTCTTAAATGTTTCAAATTTCTTGGAGGTTACATTCCTAGGAAAAAATTTATCCTCTAAGTATCAACTTCGATGCCACGATGGTGTACAATGATGCCGAGGAATTTTCCGGAGGTAACCACGATCACACATTTTAAGGGGGTCATCTTTAGATTATGTTTCCAATGATTACTAAATATGGTATCTATATCGGCCAAATGATCATAACTTTTTCTGGATTTCCCCACTAAATCATACACATAACATTTGACAAATTTTTCCAAGATGTGTTTTGATAATTGGTGTGTGGCAGGTTGATATGTTACACTAGCATTTTACAACCCAAATGGAATTACCCAATAGAACAACAAACCAAGAGGTGATCTGAAGTCTATATAATCCTCATATTTTTGGCCCATCAGTAATCGATTATACCCAGAGTATCCATCAATGATGGAAGGAACTTAATATCTAGTTGTTTCATCAATTAAGAGATTAGTTACTGAAAATGGGAAGTTTTCTTTGGGATAATGCCAGTTGAGATATATAAAATAAATTAAAACAATGATTTTCCCATCATTCTTTTTCACTAGGACATGGTTGGATATCTATTTGGGATATTTCACCTCACTGATAATGTTATCTTTGATATGTTTGTCAACATCAATAACAATTTTAAAGGTATGATTTGGGTTCACTCTCCTTGCTCCCTTCTTAAATCCTTGATGCTCTTCCAGAAAAACAAAATGATGAGTTGAAAATTCAAGATTAAAAATTTTAATTTCTATATAATAACAATCAAATACATCATAACGTTCCTTGGGAAATTATGTATACAGATCTTGATCTTCACATGTCATTGCCTCACTATATAGAGTAGGTTGTGGTTCTTCTTCTATGCCCTCATTTATTTCTTAAGCACATCCACAGTGATATAGATACCTTCCCTAAATGATGGAGGGATGTCCTTAAGATATTATTCTTCTTCATCCTCACGTTCCACTACTTCTATTTCTAATTAAAGTATATTTGATGAAGAAAAACATTCAGAGCTATGGGAGAGTTAGTATCTGCACATCCTGAAGAAAAGGAAACCATTTCTTACCATACTAATGATGAAGTGTCCTCCTAGAGTATTTAAGAGAGAATTATGTGTTGGTAATAAACATACTTATCTTCCATTATTAATTTTGATACTTCTTTTAGTCTTAATGATAAAGAAAATAGTTGTTTAATTTTGTTGGATGAGATGAATACATTCTCTATTCATGATTTTACTATCAACAATTTCTCCTATGTTTTCAAGCTCGATGGCCACAACTGAGAATATGAAAGTCACTAAACGAGTGCTTGGATTTGGTTCTATCTATTTAGTTTGATTTATAGGAAAAACTCAATCAACACTCAAATGTTTTAACGGGTTCTCCAAGACCTTTTTCAGACCATTTAGAGCTTTTATTATTGTTATATCTCTTCCCACTAACCATGTTCCCATTGTGTTACATAATTCTACCTTAATATACTGAGATTCAAATGTTTTTAATAGGTCCGTGACACCATTCAATGTCCCAATTTGACCATTGAATTAATATGTGAGACACTAGTGATATGGAAAAGGAATGGAAGCATGTTGATATAGCCAAGTCCATCTAAGAAGAATGTTGAAGGATGTGGCCTATCAGATAACCATGAAATCTGAATTAGATACAAGATCCCCAAACATGGTTCTTAGCATATTCTCATCTAGAGGTTCTTGTTCATTCTTTTCATATATTTTCCAAATCAATGTAGAAGAAGATAATTCAAATTCAGTGAGATAGAATCAATAAAGTGTACAGATATGAATGAGGTTGACTCTTGATCCATTTTCAATGATGGCTCATCGTATGTCTATAATATTAACTCTTCTAGATAGATACAAGGGCATATTGTGTCCATGTACAATGTCATCCTCATATTTATACATGAATGTATAACTGCATGAATTTCTACATTATCATTCTCTATAAGATAAATGTCAGCTGAAAAAACATAGGTTTCAAACTCTTGAGGAATTTAAAAATCCATAATAAGTTCTTCTCAAAGATCTTTTGATAGATTTAAAGCTTCTAAGAATGATAAATTGGTCGGTAGGTTGATTAGTTATTTCAAAACATCATACTTTTGTACCAAAGGATAGCATTTTCCAGTATAGAAGTGAATTTTTTTTTGTTCCATGGAAGTTGATTCTCCTAATTTAGATGTTTCCAAGATTGGAGATAAATCTTTAAACAATTTTGCTTTTGGAAGATCAGACTGACTAGGGTAGTCTACCTACTGAGAGAGTGATGTAGTAACATCTAATCAGTCTTCAATGATGAACATGTCAGTGCTGACCATATCATCTATGGGAGAGTTCCTTTTTTCTTACTAAGCCTGCTAAAGGGGTCTCCCAAGATTTTCTACTACATAAATAGTCCGACCATGGGTACAGTTAAAATAGTGGATTCAAGAATATCCATGACTTCCCATGTGTCCCCACCCTTGAATTCTTCCCTAGTTCCCCAATTAGGTGCTTGGTATTTTTTTTCATAAATAAAATTATCTTCTGAATAGGGATCTGTTAAGTGGATAAAATTAAAGAAACTAAATATCCATTCATCATGTAATGAATATTATACTTGAAAAGATGGTTCTTATTGTGTTGTTTGGTAGGGTGGTGCCCATGATTTTGGTACAGTTTCCATCAAATCTACTAATGTCAATGAAAAACATTTCCTTGACATGAGCTCGTCTTCTTCGGACAACTCTTTACCTTTCTAATCATGTATCTTCTATGAGGATTGACCATTAGAGGAATGATAATTTGGTGAAGATGGAATTGCTATAGCAGAATTGGGATGAGGTATATTCATTTATTTTAATTGTGATTGGGGAATGCCATGACTTTGGTTATCCATGTTTCTAACCATCCAATCATCATACTTTTGTGCTTTTTTTTTGGCATCCATTCATCTGTCTTCTTCCTATGGATTGATAATAGATACACATACTACATGGGCTGATGTAATTTATAGTTTCAATTTCCTAGAGTCTACCATTTTTTAGAGGATTTATTTAAAAAAACACTCCAAATTGGGATACCACAACATTCTAATAAAGGTAAAATGATTTTGGACATCTTCATCTCCTTCTTTGTTCGGGTTCTTAGGCCTTGTAAACTGAACTAAATTATTTTCCAAAGATGATATTAAGTAACTAGGGACTTCTTCCTTCAAAAAATAATTAACATAGTTAATTAATTACTCAAATTTCCATCTACATTAATCTTTTGGTTCATCTTGATGAGGAAGTCGTTGTTGTTAATGCTCGGGATATAGAGCCCTTCAGTATGATTATGTTTTTGAAATAGAAGTAGGTATATGTGCTTGTTTTAATATGACTATAGCAACTGATGCTATTCTTATTCTCCTTCCTAAAGCTAATGGGATTACATGAGATTTATCTTCAGTTTCTATAATGGAATCCTCCACATGTTGGGATATTTAAGTAAGGTCTCAAAACCCTCCTACGTATTTTATAGGGATTAGTTGTGTGCATAACTCCGCGTGTAGATTTTACAAAAAAATTGGCAGTATCTCTTCTTGAGAGAGTGATATATTTGAGTAATATATTAATCATTTTTATCAAGAAATGAAATATTAATCTCTCTCATTTATCATTTGTTTGAAATTTGTGTTATAAAAAACTATTTTATGTAGAAATGTTGATAAGAATTGGAAAAGTAATATCTGGAGGATGTCTATCGATCCATTAAATGATCGAGACTACAAACATGTATACCAGATGAAGGGTGGACCTTTTAATAATGTCACATGGAATCTAAGATTTATGAATTCTTGTTGTTGAGGCTCCCCATCATGAGATCATAGAGAGAAACAAAATGTGTTATGTGCTGCTTAGGATCTCTCGAATAATTAAATATTGAAATTATAGCATTCATGATGTTTGGTGGGGGAGGGATCAGATCTACCCATTGACGATAATTTTTCATTTTTAATTTTACTGGAAGAAACTATTCTTACATAGATTAAAATTGATTTGTTAATGGCTCAATTGTATTCATAATAATTTGGGGAATATTTGGAATAGTTGGGACCTGTACATGTATAAAAACTTGAGCATGAAGTGGTGTGATGACTGGAAAAAACTGTTACTAGTGGTGCTTATGGTATATGTCATGAATAATCCATGGGGAAAATCCTATAACGATGTGTTTGATCTTGTCCTGGCTATGTACCCAATAGACAGAATTCATTATCCTAACCTCATGTTGAAACACACCATCTTTTATTATGAGTTTCTAAAAGATGTGGAAGCTGAGGATCTGCATATGGAGAATGTCTAGAAGATATTATGATACAGTGTTACTCAATAATGAGTCTTTTCAACTCCTTAATCCCATCATCTTGGTGTGAACATCATTATTAAAATGAATTAGATTGACCTTCTCTAGTTGAAAAGTGTAAAATGATCTGACCTTTACCCTTCCACTAGTTAGATGCCTTTTACAGAGGAGGCAGTTTGTTACTTGACAGTATACCTTGATTCTGGGTGAGCCTCTGAATTTGGGTTCACACACCACATTCATTGGCATCACCGTGTACCTTATATTGAATAATAACTTCATCCTCTGACTCCACTAAACTGGATACATTTTTAGGAGGATCTTCGATAATGGTATTAATGACAATCTCTGAAGCATAATGCATTCACGTCATTCTGTTAGTGACTCTGTATGAAAGTTTCTTTTCTTCCACCCCAGAGAAATTATTATTCTGTATACTGATTTTTTGGGGACTGTTTTATAGACAATAACCTGAAGGGACTTCATGGATAGTTCAGTTGTGTGTTCACATTATGACATATTCCGTAATCAAGATAAATTAGACTTCCACTGAGACGGGTATTTTTGGATGTGAAAAATCCCTCATCCTTGTATGATTAGGTTATTTATATAATTCTTCTTCAAACCTTCAAACATTATTTCATGAATTCAATGTTTGGGTTAAAAAATCCATAGCCATTGAATATGGGGTGGTCTCTGAACTATTAAGGCTGATATTAACACAGATGCTCTTATTATTTTATTAATTCTTGTCTAAACATTGGATGGGTGTATTAACTGAAAACTTCTTAAATTTTTTGTTTTGGATGACCATTCTGTTATTTCTGATATTTGCACAATCTGATGGAAGATATCCTCTAAGAGGGTGGCCTGCTTAATGTTCTCAGATGCTTGGTTGAAAAGAATCTGGACGAAATTCTCTCTTTGGGCCTGACTTGGATGAGAGCTAGGTCAGGCCCATTCATGAGAATATCATTGATTACACACTAGATTGTTTTATTGTAGCCGTCCATGGGAAATAACATTGCATTAGACCACTTTTGGTGGGATTTTCTGATTTTGGAGCATAGTGAAATTCAATGCTCTATGTGCACCCCATCCTATAATATGAACACTCTATGGTGTATTAGTAATTAACTGGAATAACCTATTTAGTTCATCAAGGCATGCACGTTGAAGTTCTCCCTGTTGCTTCTCATCTGTTGGATTCCTAGAAATCGAGAGAGATGACATGTCAATTTGGAATTCCAACACATCTATTACCTTTACATGACATTGTTATTTTTTATAATGTAATACACTGGCTTTCTGATGATGAATATATATCCTTATTTTTAGGCAAATATCATGAAAGTAATCTTCTGATATCAATTTTGGAATGTTTTATTGATATTTTTCTGAAGGAAAAAAAATTATTGGTATTTAACCCTTAGTAGGTTGTTTTCCCATATTCAACTTATCATCATAATATTTTTCTAGAGGTTTCACAACATGGTCTGACCATAGTGGACTCTTCTCAAATGATTTATCATAATCAATATGATCAGTTGTTTTTTCCTCTACACTATTATAAGGAAAATGATCTAATGGATGTTTGAGAATGACTATCATCTTGGATTGACTTCTAGATGAGAAAGTATTTCACCTTTTAGTAAAAAGGAATCAAACATGACTAGACTTATAATGAAAAGTTACTAGAGATAAGAGGGATTTCTCATCACTACATATTCAATTGTAGAATTATCTTTAAAATTTGAGACACTAATGTAGAGAAAAAATTCATATAAAATGCCATCGTGGGGAGGACCACCAAGGTGGACTACAGTAAGGTATAAATCCTCTTGATTCATGGTCTTATGGCCACATGTAGGGTAACCATGGCTTTCATATAGATATAATTTCTCTAAATTGAATGAAGTTTCATGATGAAATCCTTCATAATGATGTATTGAATGAAGAACATCATAGTTACTACTTCTATTCCCACAATTTAGTAATGGAGGGTAGTTTCTTGAGTGGAAACTAATAAATTTTTTAGGGCTTCAATAATTCCATAATTAATATGAGTTTGATCACAGATTAAATATTTATTTACCAACTGTTTTGATGATACTTCTTATTAGATTCTCTTTTACATGTAGTTGGTGCCACTTTATTATAGAAGTGGTTGTCATGAGAAGGTGTATGTTCTTTCCTTGGATTGGTTATCAGAATGGGCCTATTATCTCAAATTATAAAGAGTTTATGTTATCGATCTTGTTTTCTATATGTTATAGGGGAGTTTTCCCCATAACCATCCTCAACTAGAACAAGGGTGTGTATCTGCTACAGGATGGAATGTTAACCTTCCATCCTAGGTGTGGGGATAAAATTTTGTGTCCATCCCTCTGGTATAGATGAAGTTGTTGTTGTGATATTTTGGGAGGATTCCAGAATATGGGATGGAATTTTAGTCTTCCCATTCATCATTTATAAAATGTGTTTGGTGATATTAGAGGCTGGAATAAGAATATATGTCCATTTTGAATCATGATTAGGTGTATATACCTACTACAATCCCCCCTTTCCTATAAGTGGATGTAGAAAGTCCTCGTGTAAGGGGTAGAGAGTTGAGTCTTCTCTAGGTTTATCATCAGATATTTCTTACCGGCTATTCCAGTGGCTTCCAAACAAGACAATTGGAATTATTAATGGTTGTTGGTAGGTTCATGTGCCTAAAGGATTTTTTCCACCAAGAATGGGCAATGGAATTCATTTAATACTGATAGTAGATACTGATGGAAGGATTGGTTTGTGATTGTATGTGTATTTACATGATTAAAAATTTCCTCCATATTCGATTGGCAGGCTTCCTTGAATATAGCCAGTTGAGTCTACTGACTGGTAGATAGTTTGAATGTTTATGCATGGGCCTCCTCACAGTACCCCACCATATTTAAATGATGAGATTGGTTGTATTCTTCCAGACGAGTCTACTAACTGCTGTAATTATGGTACATGGGTGTATGTACCCAATCATTGTTTTCGAACATGTTAGGATGATGGAATTATATAGAGGGGGAAGAGGTTAGATCATGGTTACCGTTGGTTAGATTTTGTCCATGATGGTTCTTCTTTCAATCCCATGACTGAGGGAACTATTCCAAACAACTTATGGTAACACCCCCATCATGTTGGGTGTTCAATGCGACACAATTTTATTGGCAGCAATTGTTGGTGGGACCGCTCAGGTAGGACCTGTGTGTCTTGAAGTTGAGTACAAGAGCTACCTACTGATCCACCTCAGTATTGTATAGGAGGGTCTAGTAATAGAATTCTAGAGATAAGGACCTGAAACAATTAAAGGCGATCATTGGAACCATCTTCTTCATAACCACTCGTTGTCACTGATTGGAAAGTTAATGGTTGTTGTTAACTTGGAGAGCCTTTCAGGTAGCCTTAAGGGATGGTATCATACCATGTTGATGGTATTCTTGAAACAATACATTTGGGAACCAGCATTAAAGACTCAGATTTGGTTTTGATGTCCTTCCAGCAGACGAGGATCCAAATTGAGTAGAAACTAGGGTTTTTGCGGGTGCAAACATAAAGGAATCCATTTGGAGTGAGGGGAGTTATGATAAAATGTGAGAGATACAAACCAATGAAATTATTTAAATAAATTTATTTTATATGGACACATTTGTGATTGATTCTTTTTCTGGAATTTCTTCATCAATTTATAGGGGCTTGATAGATACGTAATAATATGAACATGGATAAGGATTCACATCGGGTTCACTATTTTTTCCCATGGAAATGGGACATTAATATGAGTTGTAATTCAAAAAGGGTTTCCATTGGATTTATTTATGGAACCATAAACACCAAATTATTCCTAATACATAGGGACTTTCATTCCCAAGTTAGGCATTCGTCAGGTCATTTAGATGACAATTCATGAGAATACACATTGGTTAAAAGGATGGGAGGTTGGGATCATCGCACCCTTTTGGGGAAATTATTTCATACTCTAGTACACTTTAATAGAATTAATAGATGTAAATGAATCCTTATTATCTCACCAAGTATAAAATGATTTTCCCCTGTGATTTAGTAATCAATTATTGACATGTATAGACTTTTAGAATCATCATTTATGTATCTTCGGATCTTCATCGATGGAGACAATAGTATGTATATGAGGTTCGCCATGAATGGTTTCATTTGGTATACTACTTAGATATTATTTGGTTTTTAACACAACTACACAGGTTTTAAAGCCACTCAATAGGGAGCTATGGAATTTTTCATCACTGAGGGAGACGATAGTTGTTTTAATGGTTGGGATCATACCTAGAAATGGGATACCTAAATATCCTTGTGAAAAAAATAAAAACCCATGTATTCGGGTACAATGTAATAGGAGACATTATACCTTTAAAGTTCATATGGTAAGGACCAATCAATACAGTTTAATGTCATGTGGAATGAACACAAAGGAAAAAAGATGCATAATCAATGTTTAGTGTGGGACATATACCGAATAATCCAAAGGATCCTAGAAAGGATATGAATTTCCATGTGGAATGAGATCCTGTTAAGAATGTGGCCCAGAAAGGACAGGTAGATTTATATATTTTGGGATTGAAACTCATGGAGGGTTCTTTCATATTTTGATGAGAATCAAAGCTCACATATTTCGGGAATCCTTCTAAGAGAGTGTAGTCTGTTGAGAGATATGATTTTGGACTTACTTACTAAATATGATTGGTTGATTGCTTGGGGATCTAATTTGTGGATTAATCCTAAGTATGATTCCCATTAATTGATTAGATTAAATGGATATTGGGTCTTATGAAGGCTTCCTATTTATCCTAGTATCGATGGTAATAAGATTTCTTTTTTTTCATTCTATGACGTGTTTGTGAAAATTTTGTGTTCATAACAAATTTTTAAGCCAACGTGAGGCATTATCGATGTTAGAAGAAAAGGGATTTGAAAGATTCAACAAAATCACACACAATTTTCCACCATCCTTATAGAAAGAATTCATGGCTACGTTGGCGACATTGGATGAAGGTGCGGAGAAATGTACCCTTCAATGTGAAATGAGATTAAAGGATATTGGATATGACCAAAAAAGGCTACGGGATAATTCTATGATTTCTTCCCTAAAATTGGTCCTTTTAGAGGAGGGAGACTTTTCTTTGGTTCAAAAGGAAAAGTAGGTGTTAACTATACCTTTCTTACTAGGGACCTAAGGCACTAGGTTTTAGAGATGATAAGGAGTGGGCATGGCCAAAACTTAATTCTCCAATCTAGGAACTCCCAAACCTTATTCCTCGGAGGAAGCTCCATGTGACTAAAGATATATAAATCAACAGAAACTCCATGAATCATGACCCCATTAGAAACAAATTTGGGAATCCATTGACTATGGATATAAAAACCCAAATGGGAGACAAACTAATGTGACTTTCCCAAGTTTTTATTAAGTCATTAAGTTTTAGTGGAGGTTTAAATACAATCCATTTCAAAAAAGAGATCTAATTAAGAGAAATACATGGTTGGAATGACTTTGATGAAGGATTTATGGAAGGATTATATAGGCTGAAGGGATAAGGTGAATCAAAGAGGGGATCCCAAGTAGGTATCCGGTGTGTAGGTATGGGCATGTAGGTAGGCTTAATTGACATGATATTTAATTAAGTGACGAAAATCTTATATGTTAAAACATGGACAATACCTGAATCAGGACTTCATGAGTATTCACATGTATTCTTAGAAGTTGGGTGCTCAAGGTCCATTGAGAGGAATGGGTGGCATAAAACTGTTTCTGATTTAGGTAGGTTGGGCACATTAGGCATGAAATTTTTATGGATTTCAAACACTGAAGGGACTTATGTGCTATGATCCTACATTAATTCATCTTCCCTAGGTGTTGAAGAACTTATTTAAAGGTTTAGGAAAACTTGGGCGAAGCACTAGGGTGACAACAACAGCCATTGGTCTTCAGGGAAATTCATATTTCACAAATGAAGACCCTGAGGGTCTATTTATAGGAAAATATGTGTCCCTAAGGGAATGAAATTGGTCACGCATGTGGGTTGTGTGCCAACATTGTGGCACGCAAGTGGATATGTGCTGACAGTGACTAGGATCAACTAGGAATCATTCAAAAATCACCAATTTTAAATCATGAAATTGTCCAAGTATTTTCTACCATTGTTTCTATGTCACTTCCCTTTTTCACATTTTCATTGATGTGATGGAACATAGTGTCAACACATACCCATAAATCATCTTAATCCTTCTATATTTCAATGGAGTGTGTCTCAATAGGATAGGTTTACACCAGAATTAGATGTATTGTGGACGTGAGTTGATTTTTCCTTCCTAGAGTGATTTCACCCCTGGGTTGCATTGTCGGTGGAGTTGGGGAAGATCCCATATTTTGATTCAACCACTAAAACTGATGTAACTAAATAATGAATTAAATTTATCATTTATATTTGTAAATATATATGATAAAATTAAAATTATGATCAAATATTTGTATGAAAAATATCCATTGATGACTTTTCCACTTTAATTATTTCATCCCTGAAATCCCCAAACACAAATAGTGTGTATCGATATATCCGGATGGGTAGAATCTTTAAAATGTTTCATAGGACACATTATGGATGGTACATAGAAACCTCCAACATTGGGACATTGATCCAATAATCCTTCTATAATAAGATTTGGATCAACCTCAATGCCCTAGTCTGAGATTTCTTAAGAGATTATTTCTACAAAAAAATATTCACAAGCAATGATATTTTATTTAAGGCATCAAACATAATGAGGCCATCCGTGATTGAAAACACATAATGGTAAAACTCACATTCATCTAATACTTTGTTAAATTCAACAAACTCCATTAAGGAGCCGTGAAAGTGTAAATAATAAAAATAAAATTACATTATAACTATTATATTATGAAATGGATAATGTCTCATAATACACCCACCATGGGGGATATATGAGGCTCTTTTTTCAATACTCAAAGTGGCTCCTCCATTCCCCCACCCACTTCCTTCTCAACATCTATGAATCTTTTGGGAATCACATAATCAAAATTAGTTCCACTACCTCATTGGATGGACTGTGGTCCCTATCATCTCATTGTAATATGGTGATTGGGCCAAAGACAATAGTTGTAGGGTCATAAAATGTATGTGATGGATCCAAAATATCATAAGGAAGAGAAGTTAGTGACAGGTACCTGACACATTATGATGTTTATTTTACATTACCCGGATTATCCACCTTTATTTTAGAGGTAAGAACGAATGTTTTCTCATCCATTGATGCTTATCCTATACAAGAGATAAAATTTTAAGAAAGAATTTTCTCTTTTTCTATAATATACACCTCAGGAATTGATGGTTCATCTCCAATATCATTGAGAGAGGATAAGGGTGTGGATCTTGTAACCCACAATCGTGATTCGACAATTATTCTGGAAAAATCGTGAGTAAATGATGTCGTGAAAACTCACTGCTTATATTGTAACACATTTCCATGGAATTAACTCTCCATCGTTCATTCAATTTTTATAGATGGAAGATAGGACAATCCATCTCAAATATAGGTTCTTATAGTGTAGATTGAAAAGTACCTCCCTCCATATCCTCATACATCATTTTCTATCTCCAAGATAGACTTTTTGAGTCAAGAGAAGTTCCCCCACCCCAATGGTGGTGCTGGTTGGGACATACCTCATTGATTCTATTATAGGTACCTCTTCCTCTCCCCTATAAAAGTTAAATGTATGTACTTCCTTATAATTAACCCCTTATAAAAAGGGTTAAGGGAATAAGTAATAGAGATAGGAGAAGGTATACATTACCCACATCAATGAATTCATCCCATTATTTAGTGGATTGAGCATCCCCCTAAGAGGTGCCTTTATCCATCATATCCTACACTCACCTTATAGTGGGTATTCAATTACCCATGGAATATATTATAATATCCACCTACATGGTATTTTATTCCACCCCAACAAGGTTATCATCAAATAGAGGGACGAGGGGCATAATTATCCTCAGTATATGAAATCTATAAGCTAGGATGGAGAAACAATCATAGGACCTCGGTATCAGAAGGCTAGTCTTACCAAAATTAAATTTCCTCTGGCTAAAAATAATATGAGGCTATTCTATTCGACTGTGATCAGACTTGACACTCTGTGGTTTCACTAGATTCCCATCTCTCCCTATATTTGTTTGGGAATGGGGATTTGGAGCATGTATTTTCTCTTGATCGTAGTGCTTGAACTGTATAAGATCAACCTAAAATGGGGAATCCATTTTAATTCTAAATAGATGACCATACCATGAACATGGTATCTTGTGAAATATTGAGGCCCCACCATTATCACCCTGTGGATTCATATAGGTCATACAACCATGTTTCCTCAATCAAATAGTTGTCATGGTTGATGCTCGGGGGATGATCACTATCAACCCCCATAAATAATCTAATGAAAATTAGGGTTCAAAATACCCGTAGGTCAAACAAATTGTTTCACATAGTGGGGTATCATAATTACATCCCGAGTTACCTCTAAATCAATGAGGTCCAAGATTTTACAGGCCATGATGAGGGTCTCCTCAAATTGGACATTCATAAGAGGGGATACATATGGGTTCTACAAGCATAGAAATTTACATGAAAATGATTCCGGGAAATGGCCTTGAAAAATAAAATCACTGTCAATTTGGGATGCTAGAAAGATGTCCCTAAAATCAATCATGTACGATAAACAATAATTATTAACATTTTCATCATCTGTTGGCATCCCAATGGGTGGATCTGCATATGGAAGTATGTTTTATTCTCTCAATAGATCCAGTTTCATTAAATCATTATTGTAAATCAATGAAAAGGGATGAATGATAGAATCATCCTGAAACAATTATTGAAAATGTCCTCCAATATCATGGATTTCAATCAACACAACATTAAAAGAAAAAGGCACTACAATACATTGATGTATTACATAAAATGGCCTTGTAACATTGAAGGGGACCTTCCTAGGATACACGTACAATAAGAATCGTTAAATCCTTTCCATGATTGTATCTTCCACCCTATATTCTTCCCTTATATTAACCTTGTCTACTTGACTAACATCCTCATACTCACACCATGATTTTTACATGAATAAAAAACATATATATGCTTAAGAACATCACTATGAAGCCAAAAATACATGTATTGGTAGGTATTTCAAACTTCACTGTGCATCCCCATCAGCCATACTGGCCTTATTGAAATGTGGGACCTAAAATACTATGAATGACCCAATTTTAAATTGAAATGCATTCCATAAAATGTTTTCATGTGGGAAACTCCCACATAAGATCCAATATGGAGTTCATCCAGGGATCGGAATGGAAATCATTACTTACGAAAGTGTATTTCCTTCTTGATATAATGGGATACCATTAATAGTTAGAGATCAGAAAATGGAATCCATTTAGATCATCCAATAACACCTTAGGTGGGATAAACTTTTCACACCACTCTCCATGAATGAGAACTCCAAAGAACCTGTAGTTATGAGATAAACTAATATTGTGTTCTCTATGTGTTATATGGAATGTATTCTTTTTTAGTATCTTCTTGAATTGTAGCTCTTGAATAATATCTAGATTCTTGTACAAATTCATCTATGTCAGAATAAATACTCGTAAATACAAAACAATTTCAGTTCCACTCTGAATTAAACACATATTTGGCACACCCATCATACCCACATCCACTCTGCCTTAATACCTCACCAGAACCGGGGTCCTAGTATTCCTTCCATTGGTTTATTGCTCTGTCCTGGAAACATGAAATTTTGAGGGGTAGCAATGTCTCTTTGACTAATATGTGTGAGGCCTTAAATATATGTCACATCTACAATGATACATGATATATGTGGATTTTACAATTTCATCATTGATATTTATTACCTTGGTCAATATGTAAGATAAGGTAAAATTCATATACTCTTGGAACCCAGAAAGTGGCACGTAATTAATCATTATTAGGATGAGTATTTAATTATGGATCATGAGGACATATAATGGAATCTAATCACTCTTGAAGTATTCATGGTGATATTTATTCAAATGATTTTTCAATTATGGGAGAGAGGTGTCATGTTATTCATAAGAATCTATTCTTAATAGATCTAGTATCTCTTTGATATGTTTACTGGATTTATCATAAAAAACCCTATCTTTATGAGTATCATTGAAAATATGTAATGAAATACAAATATTTTAATGATTGTAAAAGATTTGATTTTTAAACAATTATGAAATTTGGAAATGTAGTGCCATCACGCAGGTCCCTCACCCTGGTGATCATGCACAAGTCACTCACCTGGGTGACCAGACACAGGTCACTCACCTAGGTGACCCTACACATGTCTCTCACCCATGTAACCCGATTTAGGTTACTCACATACTTGATCCTTCATAGGTAACTAACCTAGGTCGCCCAATATGGTCCACCCTCCCTACTAACCGTACATAGGTCAACAACCCAGGTGACCCCATGTAAGTCACTCACCAATCTAACCCCACATAGGTCACTCACCCATGTGACCCCACATAGGTCCCTCAGCCTGGTGACACCACACATGTCACTCACACTTCTAAACCTGTGTAGGCCGCTTTCCCATGTGACATAATGCTGTTAACTTGCTTTTAATTATTTGTTATAAATATGATGTACTACTATGTGCATGAGAGAGAAGATTTTATGAAATTCCTACACATCAGAATAGCATGTCAGAAACATCGATGAAAAATAACAGTGTGAAGGTGATGAGAATAACTACTAGGAATTTAGTTCTATTTATAAACACTTGTATTCATGCACAGTCAGCCTATGTGAAACGTCTAATTGACGAACCAGCATGACATTGATATGGATACCATCTATTCATGCCTCCCTTACATGGTACTCAATTCATTATTATCACCTTAACCAAACTTGAATGTAGAAAAATATGTGAAGCTCAGCGAATGTATTATCTACAAAAATCCACATTTTTTTCCTTATGATAATACTCCCTTCTTCAAAATTGATCCAATCTTATGATGGTATTTTGTTTACAATATGTTTTCCACTTGAGGATGAGAATTTTTAGATGAAAATAACTCAATTAATAGGGAAGCGAAATAAATAAGTGATCACATGTACTTTCACAAGATATTCCACCCATGTCCCAATTGGAATCACCGCTAATGTGTATTATGCACACACATTATCACCATGAACGTCGAGTCTACACACCCAGTGTCACCATACATGCCGAACCGACACATTCCACTTAATTTTTCATGTCTATACATTCACACGTAGAGACTCCAATAGGTCACACCTTAATGAGATACCTTGCATGAGAAACACATTTAACCTGACTTTTTCACCTTGTGACCCAAACTTTCCATCAAATAAGATCATTAGGATACAAATATGACACAGCTAGAATACCGAATTAATCCTCTAACAACTTTTCACCCTAATACTTATATTATAACCTCATAAGAATCTAGGTAGCTCTCAAAGCCTCTAAATGAGAGGAAATTAAGGAGGTTGGTGCAATTATAATTTCTCCAATTTTTCAATCACAAAATACCTATCTGAGGAACATTTTCCCCTATTCTAAAAGTATTATGGTAAAGAAACCTTCAAAATCCCAGGACATGTGTGAGACTCATGAAAATACACCTGAAGAGACACATAGAGACTAGAACAAGACATTTATCTTATGTTTCTTCACAGATTGTTCATCTTACAAAGGTCTTCTAATTATACTCTAAGCCTTCCCTTTTCATAGCACTCTAATTACTCCTTGGTCCACCACGCGTAGAAAACCTTTTTCATTCCCAAGTCTACCTTGGGATTGATCATCTTCACTGAATCCATGCCTCACCTATGTGATCCACCCTTTGAGCCCACATTTTTGTAATCAATTTGCGGGCACATATTTTCTTTGATAACTCATCTGGGGGGAATAAGGAAATACCTCCCCCAAAGCCCTTATATATTCATGTTTAGAGAACACAGAACATCAGTTTTCCCAATCATTTATACAATCCCATATTTATGTAGATTCTCATAGTTTTCATATCTTCCACTTATTCTTGTTTCCCTCACCACACACAACTCACATTAGAATAGAGGTTAGTGGAAATCATATCATCGAAAAAACCATATATTCACCCAATGATTTTCTTATTTGGTATAAGAACCAACCATAATTTAACAACAAAAAACGTCCATATTACTAATGAGGCATCCTAATGGGAATACTATTATGTATAACCCCCAAAAACATATCACCACTTCATTGGTCCATATTCTATATGAGGAAACTATCTTAGGACATCGAATATTTGCAATCCCCAAAACAATGATACCATAATCTTAAATACGCACATTCCCTATGTGAAAATCTTGTAAAGGGATATATTTATAATGTAGTAACCATAAGCCTTCATCATATGTTCAATCCAAAACATTCTGAACTATGTGGGGTTTCATTACCATATGAATGGGATACATAGGAATATTCCTTGAGGATCAAACCCACCACCACAATCAATACTACTATTCTCTGGTCCACATTCCATGTATGGTCAAATCCAACTAGGAGGGAAATATTAATTTTGAGCCAATTCCATCTCCATACTTATTATATTACATCCATTGTAAGATCATTACCTAGCCTTTTTGTACACATCCCTTTCATGTCCCTTTCATCCCATCCTCATCATTAAATATTACTAGTGAGGGCCACCATGACATGGCCATATCCCCTTCCATACAAAAAAAAATAGTTAATCATTAGAAAAAGTCCCACACAAGCCCTTATATAGGATCCTTTCACCCATAAAAACATTCCATATGACATTAAGCAACTTGTTCTAGTCCTTTCCATGTGATAATGAGATGTATAGCTTAACCATTAAGTGGAACCGAACAGTATGTGTTATCATTCCATTCACAATGATACGTAGGAAGCCCATATCATGATCCCGAATCCAAAACAACCCTATATACATGGATGATAATAAATTCCAGAGCACCCCAGAACATGGATTAAAACCAATATCATTATAATAAATGACATGAGATTATCTAATCTAGATATAACCATTTACCAATGTTGGATAACCATATATATATATTGATGCATCTATTGATGAATAACCATAGAAAAATATATATGATTCTAAATCAAACTCATGCTATCAATCATTTTTTTATATAAGTGTGGCCTATTTAATATTTGTGATTTAATAATGGATTATAAAATATGCATTAATTCTATAATAGATATTTTATGTCGGCTATAATTCATTCCAAAAATTTATGATGATCCTGCCCACCCATCCTCTCAAATAATTTTAATCCATATGTTTTGTGGGCCTTATTTCCTAATGACCACATACCTTTTGAAAGAAGGTTCATGAGTTGTTCGATTAAAGAAACCATTGAATATTACAAGATTCATGAATAAATCCCATTTGAAACCTCTCAAAAAAGGATAAAAATTAAAAATGTATCTTTGACCTAAAGGCTCATGCATGAAAAAACTATAAAACACCATTTAACACCCACATTACTTCCTGATAGAAAAAAATGGATTTTCTATTTTAAACAGAATAAATTTTCTTTACACTGAGCTATCCAAATATCTCTTAAATATTAAAAAAGTGTAGTTCTTGGGTAATGTTTTCTCAATGTATGGATTGTCAATAGGACCAAATATGGTTTCAGAGATGTATATTTGGAGAGAACCATTTTGGTATTTATGATTCATATATTTCTAAGTTAATAATTATATTACTATCATTTCAACCCGAACTACTCCCATCTATAAGCACAAACTTTTGAGATGAATAAGGATGGGTGATTTTTGTTTGGTCAGATTGTTATGAAATGTATTTATAGGACATGAATAGCATGTTTACCTCATCATTGATCCTCAGCTTACCTATGTTGTGTAATGTTGTACCATGTATTATGACACAATAAGATATGTAATCGACTAAGTAATGATGATGAATGATTGATTGGTTTCTTATATATCCAAACATTTGAGGCTATACGTGAGGAAGTTTCCTAATCATGATCAGGATTTAGATTTAGTTGTACAAACCCTGAGATATTTTCATTACTATCATTTGGGTGAGTTGTTTTTTGGTTTTCATAGATCAGACGAGTATCATGTATATATTTTCATATAATGACTTGATCCTTTATTAGAGGATATGTGTTGAGTATCTATAGTATTTCATCTTTTAGTTCGAGTACACTCTATGAGAGGGAAAAATTATTTTTAATTACACGAATAAGAAGACGAAAACTGAGTTAATTTCGTAATCATGTGGTGGGTGGGGAGTTTTGGAAATCAATTCTAATTTAAATATAGATATTAAAATGTCTCATGGATGAGTAAATTTTACTATGAAATATTTTTTTTTCAAGATCATATAGGAACTCAAGAGAAGAAATTTATCTAATCTAGATGGATATGTTCTAATGGACAAAAAATATAGCAGAGAGCCTCTATTAGGATAGACTCTAGAGAAAATTTTATATTTATTTTCTATGTCCATATCCATGTTTCAACATGATTATATGAGTAGGTGATTACGGAATTTCATTATTCAAAATGGGTGGTAAATCCTCGGTTGATCTAGATATATCTGGATATTCATATGTAGTAATAGTGGCCATGGATATAGATGTGGATAATATTTTTGGATGATGGTTTTCAATTTTAGTAAGTGATGAATGAGAACCAGATCTCTTTTGGGTTGCTAAACCCTCTTCCCATTCTAGAATGGATGTGGGATGATGTCACCATGGGCTTAATAATCTAATTACCCAAGAAAACATGAAAATGATGTATAATAGGTGATCATGGATCGAATAATGAAGTTATCCCACATATTACATATTAGGGAATATTTCACTGTCATTGAACTAGGTAATATCTATGTACGGAAGATAATTTGTCTATATAGTAGTCCAGGAAATGTTATTTTAGATCAAAATTATAATTTCAGATCATGCTTCTTAAAGGGTCTCCAGAAGGCACTGAGATCATATGTTGTTATGAGTATAGGATTTAGCCTCAAACTAACTTAAAATTTGAATAGAATATTGGAATTTAAGAGGATATACTATGATCGTGTGGTAATGATTTCATCAGATCGTGGGAAAAGAATATAAAAATATTGAATTTTTCTTATAGTAAAAGATTATAGGAATCAATATAAATGGATCCTTTCAAATAATTCTTTTAAGGAAATTTCATTATCATTTGTGTAGGTAATAGGTAAAAACCGTGTTGGGACTAATTTCCTGGGGTAGAATTATAAGAACCACTAAATTATTAGAATGTGGTTAGTGACAACGTAGATTTAGAAGAAATTGTATGCAAACTATCGATGAAGACATATATATTTTGAGGTTATTCATCTAATTTTTCATCATGTTTCACCTATGATGTAACGATGTTTTATCCAAAAATAGGTAAATGTAGTTCGTAGGTTCATTGGTACATTCAAGTGTTTTGACATATTCACTTTCATAGAATATTATTTGGCCCTTCCATGGTTCTATTGCTCCTTGAAAAAAATGTTTCATATATTTTATATTTGGATATATCACCCTTACTCTTATCACGTGATTAAAATTGTTTATTTTGATATTAATGTTGATTAATCCATTGAATATCATAATATCTCAATTATTGTACATAAAAAAGAAGAATATAAAATAGGATATTGTTCCTCTAGTTAGATTCTAGATGTAGCATTGAGAGTTTAAGTGGATACCTTGGAAATGGGGTGAGATATATGAGTATAGTGGTTATGATTGGCCCCTGATCTCCCACCATGATACTTTAAATAATAGCTCATTGATGAGTTACTATATGGTGTGTAGGCCATAATTTCTCATAAGCTATCCCATTGCATATAATTTTAAATTTTGGATGAACCTGATATGTTTTATGTTTGATCAATTTTCATTAAATAAAATGTGTTTTTGAGGGGATAAAGGCTTGGGAAGTCAAACTCATAGGATCCTTGACATATGCTATAGTTTTGGAGATTCTTCATAGCTACCGAATATGTTGGTCTAATCCATTTCCCAACCAATGGGACCCACTAATCACCCAATGGGATCTGCGCAGAATGGGGTCTCCCATGGGAAAAACCATAGGACAGACGACGGAGTCCCACTAGACTACCAATGGCTTCTAATCCAAGTAGGCATAATGAAGGACACCATGTTGTTATCAATCATTCCATAGGCTAATCTATTGTAATGGATGGGTCCAAGATGAATATGGAAAAATAATATTTCTACCCCAACCCCTTTTAATCTCTTATTAATAACTAATTAGACCATAATTTGGGTGTGTTGTGTTTTGATTGTTCTCTAATGATCCAATGACTTCTTAAATTCCAATTATACACAACCTGGCCCATTCATCGATTTGGAAATATGAAATTGGTGATTTGATTATATTTTTATACTTTCCTCTTGTTTTCCCCTTGGATCCACTTATTCCACCCTTTATTATATGTTTCAAACACTATCCATAAGAGAGTGATGTATTGTGTTAAAATAATAAATTCAATCATCGATATATCATTATTCAGTGCATGAGGAGGGTGTTCTAAAACTACTACCTAATGTATATTTTTATTTTTTTACTATTGGTAATGTGTTTGGTTACACTGATACATCATGTACATGAAATCACCTAATATTTATCCAACTGAAATTAATGATCATGTGTCATTATACATCACTTGGACTCTAATGGATCCGTTGGAGTTACAATTGGGACTTATGGTCACCATAGTGGTGTTCCAAACATTAACCCTGCGTTGAATTATTGAATCTATAAACATAAATCCCTTAGTTGAATTGGGAATTATTTATTAAATATCATAACAAATTAAATTTTCATGGCATGAAATTGGAATTACTGGGTAATTATGATGATATTATTTAGAATAAATTACATATATTAAAGGAGTTAAATTGGAATTTAATTTGAATTTGGGTAAGGGCATATGAAAATATATATAGGATGAAATGTGTAACAATAATTGATCGTAAATTTTAAGTGGAATGAAATCATTTAAATTAGAGTGATAATTGGAATCATAGAGTAAAATGGGGTTAGGACGGTATTTGGTTTTTTTTATGAATTTTTGAATTGAATAAATGGAATGATATATTCTTATTTGATAAGTTTAATGATATGGATTTTTAAAACATGTTAGGCATGTTTAGTGTTTTTTATTACATATTGAACTATTTGTATGTTGTCTTTCAAGGAATCTTCATCAAGATTGACACATAATGGATAGATGCATTATTACATAATTATAGAGGGATAAATGCATGGTTAACTACCACATTAGGGCTAGATGAATGATTTTATACCATATGAGGGTTAGATACCCGGATATGTAGTTATTTAAGGTTAGATTCATGGTTACATGCTGCCTAATGGATAGATGTAATTATTTACTAAATGAGGTATAAAAGCGTGGGTATTCATCGCTTATGAGATAGATCAATGGTATATACCAATTGTTGGATAGATAAGTGATTTAATATCACATAAGGTCTACATTTATTGTTACCTAATTCCTGAGGGAATGATTTATAATTTTATTTGATTCCAAATGGATAGATTCATGGTTACCTAATTTTGTAAGGGAAAGACATATTGTTTCGTGATTCATGGTATGGGTGATTTATTATATAATTTAGTATATTTTGGAAGCATGGGAGATTTTTCCTAGGTATGATAATCTTACAATTGATAGAGATATCTAGAATTATTTTGATGTAGGTTTGGCTAACCAAAAGTGTCAACCCAGTGATTAAAGGTCAACATGATATATGACTTTCTTTATTTTTTTCAATTAATTACCCTATTTATTGTGTATTTTAATAAATTATGCAAACAAAATAATCTGTTTAGACAATATGGGTGTCATCCTACCATGTTTTACTAACACTATGTTCAAAAGATGTTTGGTACCCATGAATATTTAATGATTACATGGCATGACAATGCTAAGGGGCCTTATGATTGATTTTTCTATTTTCTATATGGAACTATAGTACCGAGATGGGACATGGATTGGTGATCACAAATAGGGTCATGGATTCTGTTATTATGAGTTTTTTAGACATCTACTCATGTGACATCAACACAACTATTAACTTTGGAATATAATATGGCATGACATGGTTTGATATATTTATTTAGATTATTGGTTATTTATATATGTATGATTTGATATTGTAATGACTTCTTATATATTTTTTCATCTTATTTTCCCTGTTAATTCATCTCTTTACTAGAGGGTATAGTCTCTACACAATATTCATTACACTGTCATTTCACATCGGAATAATCTTGCATACAGAAATGTGAACCTTAGTTATCGTAATGACCAAGCCCAGACATGTTAGGTAGAAATATAATGGGGAAGATATATAAGATAACCTTAATGATATCATAGATATAATATTTATCATTTAAACTCATCCTCAAGGACAACCATGTAATAATTATTTTAAATGAAAAGTGAAATTTATTCATCTCACTATGGTTGCAAAACACTCATACGCATAGATGATGATTTCATTTTCGATTAAAAATAAGGAATATAGATACATGGTTTATTAATTAAAAATCATAAAAATATAAAATAATAATAATGTTTCATTAAATTTCCATTTTAGATAATAATTTTATTATGGTGAAAGTAAAATAGTTCACTTTGGACCATTGAGGTGGTAGTCTATAGAATGTATGAAATTCAGTTATGTTTATCTTAATAGAAAAGGTAGAAGGTGATTAATGATTATTAAAATAGATTAAGTAAATTAATAATAACACAAATATTGATTTAATTTTATAGTGTTTTAAAAATTAAAATAGTAAATGAAAAATATAAACAAATGAAGTTATGTATAAATAATTACACAAGTTGAGCACTTTGACGTTTTTTTAATTTCCTCTAGAAATGGATGAATAAATATAATACATTTTTACTAGTATCTCAATAGACTAAACTTTTATTCTATATGATGGAAAAATTGTTCATATTGATCAGTTAATAATATTTTTTGGATTACCTTGAAGGGGTGGTGAGAGGCCCTTTTTCAAGTGGTGAGAATGACATTTATGTAAATATTTAAAATCAATAAAAAGTTATCACAAATAAAAAATATCATGTGGGACCAGAATTAAAAAATAATAGATTGGGGAACAGATGTGGTTCATCTAATTCCCATCCAATCAATTCAACGAATTTTTTGATGTTTTATTCCCTTTAAATTGGTAATTAATACTCTCACCCTTTAATAAATTTTTCATAATAAATAGTTTATATAAGAGGTAATATAAAATTTATTCCTGTAAATAATGGGGTATGAATAATAAAATTTAGATCCACCGATTATGAATATTAAATCTAGATCTCTTGACTCAATTTTTCAAAGTTATAAAATTTAATTTTAAAATAAAAATTTATAATGTATTAGAATTTTTTTTTGAAAGGCACATATCTATTCTAAATTATAATATTCATATATATATATATATATATTAAAACCATTTTTTAAAAAAATTATAAGGTCACCTATAATATACATATTTGATCTCATAAATTTTTTTCATTTATTTATTATAAAACTCTAAGAGTTGAAAAGATGAAAATTATATTTGATAGAATAAGGGACATTCAACACTAAATTTATCTTTCCTTAAATGAAACAATGTGTTTATATTATGAGACACACAGTAATATGTTTCTTCAATAACATACAAGAGATATTTTTACCAAACAAATATATATTATTAATATTAATTTTCAAACACGATTTTTATCACCTAGTAATTTTAATGGATGCTATAGAAATGATTAAATTTTGTATAAAAATATTTTTTACCAGTGTATATATAATTAATTCCATGGTTACCAATTAATTAGAAATTATAATAAAACACATTTGAGAGTATAATTAAATCCCGTTCTAAAAAACTATTTTAATACGCACAAGTGTCGTCAATACTAATAAATGAAAAAATTCACTCTTTCTAGATTATAACAATTTAATTTATATATAATAAATTTAATATAATTGTTAATTTTTATCTTCTATGTTTTTTTTTGAAATAATATAAATAAATCCATTTTTCACTTAATACTATATTTTTTTCCAAAATCTTATAAGTACCCTTTTTATAAAACACTTATTTTGAAACAAATTTTATAAACATTTTTTTTAAAAAACAACACTATAGGATGTGTAATATAAAAATTTAACACGGGTAAATTATTTGGTGTTTTTCAAAAATTTTGTTTTTTAGTAATCAATGAATGATGTGAACTCTTAAAAAAAGTCATTTATTTATATAAAAAATGTAATTTAAAAGAATAAATATGTTTTGAAAAAAATAAACTAAAATAAATATTATTTACCTATATTAAAACCACTTAATTTCTTCTGAATCAACTTTATATTGGTTTATAATATTATTTTTCATGATTTTAAATACATTTTTTTAAAAAAATTAAAATAAATAATGATTCAACTTTTTAATTAATTAAAATAAACTATAATAGAGTGGTTTTAAAAAATAATTATATAAAAATTATATTAGTATATATTAATTAAGTTTCATAAAATGATTATTATTATTCATAGAGCTAATATAAAATCATATTTATTATAAAAAATAATATTTTTAAAAATCCATTATCTCTCCAAATATGTGGGATTAAGATTAAATAAACATTTTCCAATATTTTAAATGAATTTGTAAAAAATGATTCCATATATGGAATCAAATTTATTTATAATGAATAATAAGGTGAAAATATTTTTTTAACAAGGTCATTAGTGAGAAAAATTAAATATAATCACAACAGTTAAGAATAAAAGATTTTACCAAGAGAATGAACATTAATATTAAAGGGAAAATGAATATGAAAATTGTAAATATCCCATTATCTTGTCATATTTTTCGTTTATTCCTTCTATTATTGATTTTGGTGTATTATTATAGCCCCAGTAAAAAGAAAAAATGTGTGTATATTTCCCTCATTAAAAAATTTACATGTTTTCCACTCACCCCAAATATACATTACCTCGCCCTCTCCTCCTATATTCACACAAATAAATCCTTTTACCTCATAGAAAATAACCCAAATCACTTCCCAAATTCCCTCCCCTAATACTATAGGGGTTATTTTATTCAAAAAGAAAAACATTCAAGATTTTTCTTGTAAACCTAAAGATGATACCTAAAGAAGAGGTAACGTTTATCTAAAAGATTTTTTATTTTATTTCTTTACCCACCAATATATATTAAATTTATATCATGAATATATAATAACATATATATATATATTACTTATAGTGATATTTTATATGATAAGGGTAGTTTTTTTGTTCCTTGAAACATGTATTTTTGTTTAAGAATCACTACTTCTAGGCGGTTTAAATTGGATTTATTTATTGAACTGAAAACATCCTACAGTTCTTTATCCAAAGGGGACCATCATTCCAAAGGTAGATGTTTTTTATGTTTGAACATCACGATACTTAATAACATGCATTGGTCAAGAGGATAGGAAGTTTGACTCATCACACACTTTGGGGGGGGGGGTTATTGTCTACTTCGGGATTCTCTTTATAATTGAAAATATTTTCATGATTCCTTATTAATTCGAAATGTATATCATAAGTATCCCTTGGAATTTTAAAAAACATAATTTTAATGTTAAAAGATTAAAATCGTTTGTATGTATTCAAGGATCTTCATTAATAGTTACATATGTATGAATTCTAGGTTCTCCATCAATGCTATCATCTCATATACTACACAGGGATTCTTTTAATCATAATTATAATGATTCTAGTTTTCAAGCCACTTAGTTGGGCACTCTAGATTTTATTTTCATATAGGGAGATAAAGGATTGATTAGATCTTGGGATCGTTCCCATAAATGGGCTAACTACATATCCTTGTGAAAGGAATCAGAACCATCATAGTTCGGTTCCACTAAATGGGACACATCATAACTTTTAAGGTAATGTGATAAGTACCTAGCCATAAATTTTATTATCATGTTGTATGGACATCTAAGAGGAGGGTGCTTAGTCAAAATATAGTGTGGGACATACACTGAAGCAGCCTAAAGAACTTGGAAAGGATATGGGTTTCTATGTAGGATTAGTCCTAGTTAGGAATATGGCACATGGAGTTCAGGGATGATTTAAGGTATTGGGTTTGAACCTAACGTATGATTCTTATGTATCCTATATAGATAGGAATCAGATCCCAGATAGCTCGATAAGTTTCAAATGATAATATTTTTCTTTGAGAGATTTGAGTTTGGGATTACTTCCTGAAAAGGATGTTGTGATGACATAGGGGATTAATTTGGGGATTTTTCCTTAAGGATTATGCCATGATTAAGGGAATTATAGTTGGATTCTGAAAGATGAAATCTAGTGTGCTCAATCCCGGAGAAGGCTTCTTACGTATGTTGGTTTGAATGAGAATCTGAGTTATCATAGTTCATTCAGTTATTAGAGTTTTTTCACATGTTTTAATCATCATAAAATCTCTAAGCCCACGTGAGTCATGCTCGGTGTGAGAAACAAGAGGACGTGAAAGATTCAATAATGACACTTCACACATTTCCTCCTCCACTAGTAGAAGAGGGTGCTTCAACCATGGAAGAGGGTGAGACGACCTGGGAATATAGCGATGCGACAAGACTTCCCTATATTCTCTTCTCATTAGGCAAGGGACCAATGGATGGAAGTAGGGTTGAAGGATACGGGCTTTCAACGGGATGAATTCCCATGATGACAAAGCTCATCAAGAGAGTGAAATGGTAACGAATGAGCTACTACCCATCTCTCCATAGGTCTTTGGAACCAAAGAATAGAGGAAGAGAAAAGATTCTACCTTTTACAAATAAGGATAGGGGATTATTCTAGGATGGTTGCCATAAATTTTATCCTAGTAGGGGAGGGGGACCTTTGTATATCATGCATGGATAATCTAGTGTGAACCATAACATTCCTATCAGTGACCTTAGGTTCCTAGTCATCTCTTTGAGAAGGGAGAGGCCAGAACCCAATCCCTCCTTCGTACCGGGAACTTCAAACATTGTTCCAGGGAGAATTGTCCTTTTGACTATGTATATACAAACCCATAGACATTACAGGTAGCCTAACTCCCCTATAAAAAAAATTGGAAAAACCTCTGACTGTGGAAATACAAACCCAAATTAGAGACACGCTGATGTGCCTTTCCCAACAGTTTGATAAGTCAAAAGGTTTTGGTGGAGGTCCCAAAATATTATTCAGACAAGGGAACTAAGTAAGAATAAGCCTTTCCATGAATGGATTTGAGGATGGATTGATGGATTATAGACCAAAGCGAGTAAATGAATTAAATAGGAGTACCCGTGTATGTATGGGAACTCAATTATGGGCATGAAAGTTGGCTTGGGTGACCTGATGTTAACTTATGTAACAAACAACATATGTCTCAATACTTAGGAAAGACTTTTCTATACCCTTCATGTCGATTAACAGGTTGTCCCAAAAGTGGGGCGCTCAAGTTCCTATGAATGGAATAGATGGCGCATAAGGGTTTATGACTTATGGAGGTTGGACAATTTTGGTTCGCAAGTGTTATTGTTTTAAAACACTAAAAGGACTTATATCCAATGATCCTCCTTTAAATTCTCCGCTCATGGTGTTTAAGAACTACCTTGAATGTTTTGGAAGACTTGGGTGAAGCACTAAGGTGACCGGAGCAGCAACTGGGCTTCCAGAAAATCCATCCCCCTATATGGAGGCCCCAACGGTCTATTTATAGGAAAATATGTCACCTTTGGTGAAAGTAATTTGGTCACACAAGTAGGGTACATGACATTTTTGGGCATGCAAGTCGGTTGCGCGCCGACGCACTTTTGGTCTGACTAAGAAACACTAAAACTCCTGGCATTTCAAATCATGATTTTATTCATGTATTTTCACCTTTTCTTTCTAAGGGGATTCCATTTGTCATTTTTTAGACTCTTTGAAGGAATGGATTGTCAAAAAAATCTCCCACACAGAATTTTGATCCAAAATGAAAAGAGGATCTTATAATGAGGTAATGTAATGAAAGAGAAAAAAAGGTACTGGGGTACGCATGTGTTACACGCGTTGAGCAAATGGTTGTGAAATATTGCAGCGTGCAAGAATCTAGTGTGCAGGGTGACATGCATCACCTATATATAACGACTTCTCTTCCAAGAAAAGCCTTGAGACATGTGAAATTTCAGCTCTTTGCATGCGAGTCTTCTTTGACTCAGACACATCTATTTCGTTTCACTTCTTCTGTATGTTTTTTAGTTGCATGCTATAATTGGGGAACCATATTTTTCACAGTTATATATTTTCACACCATAATTATACATGTGTGCCATAATTCCTTTATCATTTTTTTGTCAAAACAACAAAAATGAACGTACTTTAAAAAGTTGATTTCTATCTTTGTGCGGGTTCAATGGCTCCCAAAGAGAATTGAAACTACTGATGAGATCTCCAATAAGAGGATTGATTACATGATGGATGTTGTTGGTCATGATTACATTGATGATTTAAAAACCACCCTTCCATACCTAGCAAAATATTTGAATAAGTATCATTTCAACTTTCACCAAAGCACTTATCTGCCTTTGTATAACTATTGCAATTTGCAGGATGTTAATATTCCAAATCAAAAGAACTATGTTCCACATTCGTGGTTTCAAAACTATATGAACTTTTTTTGTCCAGTGTTTCTGTAGGTGGATCATTTTTCAACATTGGGATAGTAGAGAAATCTCGTATTATGCATCATAGCTCGTGTGCTCCAAATTTAATGGCACAAACACCCGAGTTGCAGAAACACTATTATTCATCCATCATTCGGGATTCTTAAACAGAGCAATACAGGGGTTTGAGGAAAAGTTGGGACTTCCACCTATAAGGTGTTGTTAAACCTATGTCCATGTGGGTATACTAGGTTTGTAAGACATGAGTAGAATTTACAGACGACTTTAATGGCATCAGGATTTATGAGGATCTCTGGGTTAGAGAATCTTATGTGTTCATGAATGATGATTTCATGCCAAAATTATTTATCTAATGGATCCAAGAGACTAATTCCTTCTATTTAACACATGGAGTGGCAGTCATCATCTTGTGGGATGTTTACCTGATTTTTGGATCTCCAATCCTTGGGGACATGTATAAAGGGTTTATTCCTCTAAAGTTGACATGGAATGTCTAAGAGAAGACACCATATTTGGTTTGTGAGTTGATGAAAATATTTAAAAAACTAAAGAAGACAACCACCATGAAATCTCATAGTAGGATGGATGTTCATCAGGAAGAATGGATGGAAATATTTTTGATAATGAAGAAGGAAAAGGGTACCACATACAACTATCTGACTAGTTGTCCAAGGGCAGAAAAGAGAGGTGTCCATGATACTTTTTGGCCAACATTGGAGAAAGGAGAATTTAATAAATGGGGATATTAAGTCCAACTAAAATATTCCTATAAATATAGTTGTTTTTTAATAGGAATTGATGCCAAAAAGAACAAATATATGTTCCCAGCACTGCTCATGTTCCTACTATCAGAGGGGAGGAGGCTTCTAGTAAATCAAAAATACTTTATATGGCATAAAATGTAACAACAAATTACTTCCATTCTGTGATACTTTTAGGTTCATCACATGAACCACAACATATAAAAACAACTAATATTTACCCCACAACTATTGTTGAGGAAGTTATTGGGTTTCAATGGTTGTCGGTGGAATGTTGCAAAGAAAACATGCCAAGTACTCCCACTGGTGAGACTAGCCTGGGATCATAGATATCACTGGATGAAATGATAAAACTTGTCCTGTCTTTTGATGAAAAATTAAAACATGTTTATATATCATATGGTTTAAAATATTTTTGATTTCATTGTGTAGAATCAACTGAACATGGATTTTTATTATTCATCCTGTTAATATTCTTATAATTAACCTTCTAACCATGGTTGGTTGAAATATGAATTCCTATATAAAGAAACTACTTCTGTCATTGATACATGAATGAAGTATTTATATTAATGTAAACCCTAACATTGTAGATACATTGTCTCAGGTGGATCTGGAGATAGAATATCTTCTTGAGATTCACTCTTAATATCCTGAGCATATTAAAGATAACACTCCTCACTCACAGAGAACAATCAAAATAATGGAAACTGATAATATTGGAGAGGTTTATTCTCTAGCTGATGACCTACTATTAGGTAATAGATGTTGATATTGTGATTGCCTTACATTATTTATCTCTTGAATCTAACCATAACCATACTTCTTGATTTACTATATAGGGATATCATCTCTAATGGAAAAATATAGAGGGGAAGCCTCTGCATTATCCCAACAAAAATTAGAAGATGGAGTAGCCATTTTTCAGGATGGAATGGAATAGGGAACTTTTTTAAGTTCATTAGTCCCATAATATATCCCTCTTTATGACAGTGATTCTGAATGGACCCAGAACTACAGAAGTCGCATTGTCTTGCATGTCGCAAGTCATAGAAAAACATCTGGAAAATAATATCTGAGATGCCCCTTGAGGAAGTGCCTTTAAGAATTCCATGACATTCATCTCTATTTAACACGCTTGGATTTGGTGGTTTTGAATACCTTGAAATTCATTCTATGATAAACGTAATTATTTTGAGGAGGGAGAAAGAGAAAAATATTAGACAAGAATTCATAAAATTCAAATTGTCGATCATTGTTGAAGAGTTCTAAGCATCGTAGTCCTCGGCTGAGTCTAATTATACTGCAAAGTTGAAGGGACTTACGCTGAAAATTAAAGAAATTTCTATTAAGCAGCTACGCCTTCAACAAGAGTTAGATATCATTATAGGGGAATATGACCAGCTTCATATCTCACTAGGATAAGTCTAAAAGGATGGTGAAAAGCCTTTGTTGATTCCATAGAATCACTTCATCATGGTGAAGAGAGCACGGATGGTAATATAAAAAAGCTTCAACAGGCAGCTGATGGGGCCAAAAATGCTATCAATCAAATGTGGAATTATATAGAAATCCGTTTATAATTTCTTATTTCAGCTAAGAGAGAGAATCCAATTTTTGGATGCTCCTCTATAAAAATTTTCATAAATGAAAATTATTTTTACATTAATCATTTATGTTTTGACTTTCACTAACTTTTTTTCTATCCCTTACTCCATTGGGCCTAGTAATCATATTTTTATTTTTTCTAGGATTATATGGAAAACCCCACAAACTTTTTATCTCTTGACTTTTTATTACATGATATTAACTAAATCATACCTAAATGTATATTTAGTGAGCATGGACTCGACTTTTGTTAAGAGTTTCATTTGCTGGTTCTCAATCTACTGAGTACTATGTCTTTTGTTGTTGGTAGTTTAGAGTCATGCATGTTAGACTATAAAGGTCTAGTATTTATTGTGGAATAGAATTGACCATAAATATTGAAATTAGATCTCAAATAATATTTTGTGGCTGTGATTTCATTTAATATTATTTAAATACTTCCAAGTGGATTCTTGAGTCATTATTTTTATGGTCGTCAAATCTAAAAGGTGTATCAACATAAGGGGAGTCCCCTACAAGAACAAAGATACCATTATTTCGACAAACCCGTTATGAGGGTTGTATTATGCGGGGCCAACTAGGGCATTTGTTGCATAGCCAAAAACTAGAATCATTTGGATAAGAGTCCAATTATGTAGGCAACTTATGCATGGCTTCCTAAGAGAATGTACTGCATAGTCATGAAATAGATCTCTTTATGAATTTTACATTTTGCTGCTGATAGATAGGGGAAATTAATATTTGGGTGACTCAAGACCATAGTGGGTGGATTTTCCATGGAAAAAAATTTAAGAATGAAAGGTCTATTTTATACCAACATATGTCATGAATAAGAAAACCATTTCTATACAAATTTTTTGTATGAGGAAGGGTTTAAATTTATAAGAAAGAGTAATTTCTAATGTCATATTGTGCAGTTTTAAGTCATTCAGTGAAGACATGGGGGATAAAATTTAAGGACTTTAGCTTGGACCAAATGTATGAGACTCTCCCACATTCTTGATAATTTGTTTATAAATATACAACCATATCTAGGTATGGAATAAAAAATCATAAAATATGATTTTAGAATTCTTGAATCCCAAGGATGATATGGGAAAATAGATAAAAGTATTAGAGGATGTTTTTTTAAGAATGAAGTTACCATTATTTGAGAAACCCATTATGGGGATTGTATTATGCATGGGAAACTAGAGAATATGCTGAATAGAAAAAAAAATTGAATCCTTTTACTAAAAATGAAATTTGGTTAGGTAACATAGGAAAGACCACCTATGGGAACGTGTTGCATAGACAAGAAAAAGAGATCTCAAAAATCAGACAGTCTGCTGTTAAAAGCCGATGAAAGTTACTGGATATTCCTATTTTCTGAAGCATAGAGTTTGGTTTATGGAGAAAGGTACCTGAATGTGGAAAGGGTATTTCAAAACTAGGTTTTCCAATGAATAGAAGTAATAGGACTCCTATGAGGGTCTGACACACAAGTAGGAGTTATGATGTCTGTAGTTTTAGGTTATACAACTCAGATAATAAAACAGGAACATTATATGATATGGGGCCAAGTGGTTTCAGTATTATTTCATATTGCACTAACTGTTGAGTCAATAAGGTTTTCCTTATGAATTTACCATTCCTTCTTTTTTTGAAAATCAAAAACACCTTATACTTAAGAAAATGTTTGTTTTACCTCCATTAGTAAAATTTTCTTCCATAAGGAAATTTTCCCTAAACTACAGTTTCTTATTCTTTGCAATTTTTTTCTTAAGATCAAAAAGCAGATTCTTAACCCAAATCTTGGAATCATATAATAAAAAGTATTGGATTATTCTGTTTCTAGGATCCGAATTCTGGATGTGGTCTATAATGAAGTTCCACTCCGAATTATGGATACGAACTTTCATGATTTCGACTCCAAACTCTTAAGTAGTTCGACTCCTAACTCTTAAGTAGTTTGACTCCAAACTCTTAAGTACTTCCACTCCGAACTCTTAAGAAGTCTGACTCTGAAATCTTAAGTAGTTCGACTTCGAACTCTTAAGTAGTTCGACTCCGAACTCTTAAGTAGTTCGACTCCGAACTCTAAAGTAGTTTGACTCTGACCTCTTAAGTAGTTCGACTCCAAACTCTTATGAAGTTCGACTCCGAACTCTGATGAAGTTCGACTCCGAACTTTTACCAGTTCGACTTCGAACTCTGCAAGTTCAGATTCCGATCTCTGGAAAAACCAGACTCCAAATTCCTATAAAACAGAATCCGATCATTTCTTTTTATAGACTCTAAATTTCATATTTGGATAGACTCCGAACATTTCAAACATGACTATAATCCGAAAATAGTATGGTTTTTACTTACAAATTCTTTATTAAAAAATGGTGTTGTGAGTTCAGTTATACTTGGTTTATTATTAAACAATGTCGTCTATTCTGTTTCAAACTAACCGTTGGTTGAGTTACACGTGTATAGGTCCCTCTGAATTTTAAGGGAAATATGACCGTTGGAGAGGAGGCTGACCAAGCCTATAAATAGGATTTCATTTGAAAGAGTTCAAAATGATTTGAAACAAGATGATCGATATAGAGACCACACGCTGTTAATGTGATTTTTAGAGAGAGAATCTTTTCATGCATTGTGCGTACTGAACCGCTCGTTCAGATTGCTTCATGCGACTCCGAATGTTGGTGATTACATTCGAGGGCTTCCGGGGATAGGAAGATAGAGGTGTTGATTTCCTTGATGTCTGAGGGCTTCCTTGCAGAGAAAGATAGAGGTTCCAACTACTTTGAAGTTGAGGGCTTGCAGGGATAGCAAGACCGAGATTCTGATCTTAGTATCGAGGGCTTACCCTAGTGTGGGTAAGACAAACTTGCTTGAAAGTATAAATCAAGAAACCTTTATCCAAGGTTCTTGGATACACTTCTCTTTGGGTCAAAAGACTTATATCTTGTTACTTTTAGTTTTACTAATTGTTTTTCTGCTTCACTTTTGTATTGTAAGGAAAGTATAATTCACTTATATTTCCTTACACTTGTACTCTGATTAGTATAGATTCTATATGCTTTAAGGTAGAATCTCATATTGTAAACGTTGATTCCAATTCTCCAATTGGTGATTATAGGTGTTGTGAATTTTCTTAGTTTAACTTTGTTAAACATAGATTCTTTCTTTGCTTAAGTAAATTTTTAAAGTATACAATTCTCCCCCCTCTTGTATATTGAGCATCTATATTTTTATTTCGATCCTACAATTGGTATCAGAGGAGGTTTCGGAAATACTTATACTCACATATATGTTTTTCTTCCTCATTTTTCATTGTTCTTCATTCTTTCTTAGAAAGTTACTTTGACTTTCAGAACTTTTTCATTCCGAACTTTTTCATTCCGAACTTTTTCATTCCGAACTTTGTCATTCTGAATCGTCATTCCGAACTTTGCGGTTACCAACTCTTGTTACTAATAAGTTTGTGTGCCAAAGTTTATTTTAAGAATGGAAGGAATCAATATTTGTTCTATTGACAATATTAATCCTACAAGACCACCAATTTTTGATGGGAATGACTATGAGTACTGGAGAGATCGAATGAAGACTTTTGTTATCAATACTGGAGTGCATAATTTCGTTATGCTTACTAGTGATCATAGAATTCCTGATAAGGAAATTAGAACATTCACTAACCAGGAAAAGAAAGAATATCAACTCAATTATAAGGTATGTTATACCTTACTTTGTTCAATGACTAGAAATATATATAGCCAAATTTCGTGTTGTGAAGAAGCTAATTGTATCTGGAAGAAGTTAGAGGTTACACACTTCGGTACTTCTAATGTGATTGAGACTAGGAGAGCTATGCTTGAAGCTGAATACCGTGGCTTCAATTTTCCTTATGGTGAACCAATTTTCAAAGTTCAAGAGAGATTTATGACTATAGTGAATAGTATTTTGTCTATGGGAGAGAAAGGTCTATATGATGAAGCTCTTGTGGATAAGATAATTGAAATTATGCCCAATGAGTGGGAATCCAAAAGAACAGCTATTGTTGAAAATAGGAAGGTCACTCAAATATCATTAGATGAGCTATTTGGAACTCTTCTCCAACATGAAACAAGAATGAAGAGAGATGCTGACAACATCAAGAAGAATAATGGTAATGGTACTGTTGCTTTTACAATAACATCAAATCATATCAAAGCTAAGACTCCTGAGAGAGTAACCAGATCTAAGTCTAAGAAAGTTATTATCCAATCCGAATCTAGTGAAAGAGAATTATCAGAAAATGAGTTAGAAAATCTTACTCAAATGATGAACAAGATAGGTGGTCAGAGAAATTTACAATCCAAGTATAAGAAAAAGGAAATGAAAGATAAGAAAGATGGAGAAGTTACTTGTTATGAATGCAATAGAGTTGGACATATTAGACGGGATTGCCCTTTGCTCAAAAAGAAGTAAAGGAAAGAAATGAATTCTAACAGGAACAGAAAGAAGTTTTATAAAGCCAAAGCTATGAAAGTTCTGAAAGCTAATGACATCTGGAGTGCCAGTGGTGGTGACTCTTCAGATGAATCTTCAAATTATGAATCTTTAGGATAGAATAATCTTCGTCTTATAGCCAGATTACCCATTAACAATCATTGTTTTATGGATATGGTACGAAATGCCGAATCATTGACCAATGTTTCACTAAATCCTAATGATAGAGAATATTATAATTCTTTAGATGACGAATCCTCTTCTGATGAAGAAAATACCCTACCTACCTATGTACAAGTTTTGAGGTTTGCTGATCTTCTTGAAATTGAGAATTCTAAACTCAATAAAAAACTTGATAAGGAAAACTCTAGGAATACTATCCTTATGAAAGAAATATCAGATCTTACTAAAGATATTGATAGAAAAAATGCTGATTTTCTAAATATTTCAAAAAACTTTGAGGAAGTAAGTTCTGAGAAGAACAAACTTTCTAAAGAGTTAGAAAAAGTAATTTCCAAGAAAAGTGACTTCGAGCCTAGCTCTTGTTCTAAATCTAATGATTTTGAAGATAAAAAATTGGTTACCAAACTCAAGTCTGAAATTTTTTCCTTAAATAAGTGTTTATCAAACTTTACCCATGGTAAAGAAAATTTTGATAAATTGTATTCTCAAATACAAGCTTTATAAAACAAATTCAGATTTGTTTATACCCATGATAAACCAACTTTTAGTAACAATTACTTTGTTCCACCAAGTTCCCCATTTTGTACCAAGTGTCAATGCGGTGGTCACTTGGAAAAGAACTATTCTTTAAACAAAACCCAATATTTAGGTTTTCATAAGGCATATTTTTCAATGAAATGTGGGTGCCCAAAATTTTATTATCTGGAAATCTCGGATCTAAACAATTTTGGATTCTAGAAGACTGATTTCATTTCCTAATTTCATGAAGATAAATAAAGTACCAACAACAACACATGGTACATGGATAGTGGATGTTCCCAGCACATGACTGGTAACTAAATCTATTTTGAAAATATTATCAAAACGAAAGGAGGAAAAATAAATTTCGGAGATAATGATCAGGAAGAAATTTTTGGTATAGGTAATATTGTCCTTCTTGGTAAAACTTTGATTTCAAAGTATTTATTTTTTAAGGGTCTTAATCACAACCTCATTAGCATAATATAGTTATGTGATGAAGGATACCTTATGAATTTTAGGAATGATAAGTGCTCAGTTCACAATTTCAAGGAAGAATTTATTCTCTCAGCCAATAGGCAAGAGAATGTTTACAATTTGTACTTAGAAGACTTTAGAAGCCAAGATTTACCTTTCCCTAGTGCAATGGAATATCATTCTTGGTTATTGCATAGAATATTAGGTCACTGTAATATTAGTAACTTATGTAAACTCTCTAAGAAGAAACTAGTTAAGGATCTACCGGAGCATAGATTTGATTCTTCTATAGTTTTTTATCCTTATCAATATGGAAAGAAACATAAATCTAGTTTTAAATCAATTGGTGAAGTCTCAACAACTGATGCATTACAGTTGGTGCACATGGATCTTTTTGGTCCAACACAAACCGGAAGCATTGGAGTCAAATACTATGTGTTTGTTCTAGTTGATGATTACACTAGATTTACATGGGTATATTTTCTAGAAAAGAAGTCTGAAGCTTTGTCTTATTTCAAAATTTTTAGAACCCAAGTTAAAAATGAGAAAACCTTTCATTAAAAACTATTCATAGTGATCATGGTTGAGAATTTCAAAATTCTGATTTTGAAACATTTTGTAGTAGAAAAGTTATTACTCACAAATTCTCAGCACCTAGGACTCCTCAACACAATTGTGTAGTTGAAAGATGAAATAGAATTCTTCAAGAGATAACTAGAACCATGTTGAGTGAATATTCTATAGCTAGACATTTCTGGGAGGAAGCTGTTAGTACTGCTTGTTATACTATAAATCGATTTTTGATTAGACCTTTTCTTAATAAAACTCCCTATGAGTTATGGAATGGTAGAAAACCTAGAATTTCCTACTTCATGGTTTTTGGTTGCAAAGTATTCGTTCTGAATACTAAAGATAATTTACATAAATTTGCTCCAAAATCTGATGAAGGAATTTTCTTAGGCTACTCCACAAATTCTAAGGCTTATAGGGTTTTCAATAAAAATACTTGTTGTGTTGAAGAAACAGTGCATGTAAAATTTGATGAGTATAATCCTTTTGTTTTTAAACCATCCAAACCTACATCCTCGGATTTGTTTTCAAAAACTAATTACCAACCATTGATAGAAGATACTTATGATAAGGAAAAGCTTCAAGAAGATACATCTGATAGGTTTACCCCAGAAGACTTTCTACCCTATATTGATGAACAGACTTTACAAAATCCAAATACGGTGTTTCGTAAGAATCATCCCAGTGATAGCATCATTGGTGATGTAAATAAACCTGTAAGTACTAGAAGTTCCTTGATAAATGATGTAGAACATCTAGAATTTCTTTCCCAATTAGAAAAAAAAATCACTGATGAATCTTTAGGTGATGATGATTGGATCAAAGCCATGCAAGATGAACTAAATGAATTTGAAAGGAATAAAGTCTGGACCTTGGTTGAAAGACCTAAGGAAACATCTGTTATTGGAGTAAAGTTGGTCTTCAGAAGCAAGTGTGATGAAAATGGAGTCATTGTAAGAAATAAAGATAGACTAGTTGCTAAAGGCTATAATCAGCAAGAGGGAATAGACTACGAAGAAACCTATGCTCCAGTAGCTAGACTTGAATCTATTCGTATTTTACTTGCCTTTGCAGCATTCTTCAATTTCAAACATTTTCAAATGGATGTGAAATGTTCTTTTCTTAACAGTTATGATCAAGAGGAAGTTTTTTTGAAAAAACTCCTAGCTTTGAAGATACAAAACATCCTGATCTTGTTTTTAGACTTACCAAAGCATTAGATGGCCTTAAACAAGCCCCACAAGCTTGGCATGATAGACTTACAGGATTTTTGCTTCAAAATAACTATGTTAAGGGAAATGTTGATCCAACCCTTTTTATAAAGAAATATGAGAAAAATGTTTTGATTGTTCATATTTATGTTGATGACATTATATTTTGTTAAACTCAGAAATCATTAACTGACTCTTTTGCAAGTCTAATGAAATCTGAGTTTGAAATGAGTATGATGGGTGAGTTAACATTTTTCTTTTTTTTCAAATTTCTCAAAGACCAGAACGAACCTATATATCTCAACATAAGTATATTAAATATCTTTTCAAAAAGTATGGTTATGAAAACACTAAGAGTATAAGTACTCCCATTGGTACCTCAATCTCCTTAGATATTGATGAAGCTGGGAAACCAGTAGATCAAACATCTTTTTGAGGTATGATAGGAAGTTTACATTACTTAACAGCTAGTCGACCATACTTAATGTTCTCAGTATACTTATGTGCAAGATATCAATAAAATCCTAAGGAATCTCACATAAAGGTGGTGAAAAGAATTTTCGCTACCTAAAGGGAACTATGGATTTAGGATTATTTTATACTTCTGGAAATGATTTTGTTTTAAAATGTTTTTCGGATGCTGAATTTGGTGGATGTAGAATGGATTGAAAAAGTACATCTGGAAAATGTCATTTCTTAGCAGATTTATTAGTTTCTTGATCATGCAAGAAGCAACATTCTGTAGCACTTTCCACTACTGAAGCTGAATATGTAGCAGTTGGAAGTTGTTGTGCTCAAGTGTTGTGGATGCAACACACTCTCACATACTATGGCCTGAGTTTTACTAAGAACCAAATTTTGTGTGATAACACTAGTGACATTTCCCTAAGTAAGAACCATGCACATCACTATCGTGAAAAACACATATATATTAGGCATCACTTTCTTAGGGATCACACACATAAAAGATATATCATTCTTTAGTTTATCGGAACGCAAGATCAACTTGCTGATATTTTCACAAAATATTTACCCTCCGATAGATTTGAATACATTAAAAAAAGTTAGGAATGATAACTACAAGGTAATCATTTTTCATTAACTTCTTGTTGAACAATTATCCTAATAGTAATAAACTTTTTTTCATAGGGGGAGTACATTTGTTTGTTAGTATAACTAAAATATTTTGTAATCTGTTTTTCAAACTTTTTGTAACTAAAATTTTCATAATCGTTTTTTTTCAAACATTCCGGAATGATAATTTCTAGAATGGATGTTTCGAAAAGGAAATTTCTGGATTGGAAATTATCAGAATGATAATTTCCAGAATCAAAAATTCCGGAATGGAAATTTCTGGGAGCTAGAAATTTCATAGTGGGTTTTTGGTACTGGAACTTTTGTAACCATTTTTTTCATAATGGTCTTTTGAAATAAGTTTTTTTAACAATATTATCAATTACGTACAATCCTTCTAGCCAATCCGAAATGTTGGATTTCCTTACTTAAGTTTTCCTAATATTATTTTTCTTCCTGGTATTTTCCTGTTTTTTTTAAGTTCTGATTCTAGTTTTCCTCAAATCCGAATGAGTTCCTTAAAACCTCAAAACATCGGAGTCAAGTTTTCCTTGCGGAAATGTTCTCAAACATCAGATTAGATCAAAAATTTTGTCAACTGTTAGATGGATTTTGGAAGACCAAAGGTCGCATCCATCGCCTATATAAAGGGGACCCCAAGAATCGTCCCACATCGGTTTTGAAAACTTTCACATCTCGAATCCCTGCTACTCCTCTTAAGACCGGTTCTGATCTTTGAAAATCCGTTCTGAATCCTTCCAGTCTCTCTGTTCTGAATGTCTGTTGAAGCAAAATCTCAATATATGTCAACTTCAAAACCAATCTCTATGTGGTTAGTCTTCAGGGAAAGGTTGGTGCATCCAGATTTCTATAAGCTTGATTCCCATATTTCTAAGAATATTAGACTGAATGGATGGGAGGATGTATGCATAGCAATGTCAGATAAACAGGATCCGGTTTATACAGATTTGCTGATTGAGTTCTACGTGTCTGTTTCCTTTCATATGGAAGATGGCAGAGAATGGTTTTCTTTCAAGTCTTATGGGAAGACTTATATGCTCTCTAATACCAAGGCCGCAAGCTTGGTTGGTTTATCCTATGATGGAGAAGCTGAGTTCTGCTCACACAAATATCCATATGTGCAAGGAATTATCAACAAGGAGAAGGCACTGAAGTGTCTGGGGATTAAGTATGATTCAACCATTAATATTTCTCATCTCACTCCGAACAATAGAATTCTTCATCTTTGGGTGCAAGGATTTCTGGTTCCAAGAAGTGGTGATAAAGACAATTTGAAGAAGAGTGATATATATGTCATAGATTTCTTGGTACATCTATGAAAGATAAATTTTATGAGGCATGTCTTGGTTACAATCAAGAACATCAAGGAAGGAAATTTTTGAGCTCAGATAATCATGTCCCTTTCCTTACTATCTATGCTAACAGTTTAGTGCTTAGACTCTTTCAAGGTTTCATGCAAATCAATGTTCTAGAATTGCATGATTATGTTAGTAAGTGATGATACATTTAAGAGGATGAAGATGGGTTTTTCTAGTGAATCTGGAGAATTTTACCCTATATCTGTGGAAGAGGTTGAAGCAGCTCAGAAAGAAACACAGAATCTAGAACCACCCAAAAAGCAATGGAAGAAGAGAAATCTTAAGGAAGTGGCTGGTGATGAAGAAAATCCTTAATCTAATAAAACACAGTCTATACCCCCCAAGCCGAAGAAACAAATAACTTATCCTGATGAAGTTGCTCCGAAGTGGAGGGAAGATAAGAAGAAGAGGAAGGAAGGGGATCCGCAATTTGGATTGGACCCTAAAGAGGCTAAGGCCTTAAAATAAAGAGTTGCAGAAGAGTTAGAGAAGTAGGCGGAAGAGAAGAAAATGAAAAAGAAGTTGTCTGAAGATGAAGTGGTGCAATCTTTGCTGAGGGCTACAGAGTTTTCTTCTAAACTGATTCCAGTTCCGAAATATTTCCTTACAGAGCCTTCTTTATCAGAAACTCCAGCCATGAACTATGCCACTCCAGAAAAAATATAAGGATAAAGAAGTAGTTGAAGAAGCTGAAAAAGAAATTGCTGAAGAAGTATAAGAAGAGGTTGAAGAAGAAGAAGAAGAGGGAAGTTAATATTTAGATTTCTTGATAAAGCAAGTAGAGGATTATAAAGATAATACTGAATCCGCAAAGTTAGTAACTCCAGGAAAGGTTGATGAGGAAGCTATTAAGCAACATCAAGAAGAAGAAGAAAATGTCTTGTGTGATGAGGAGGAATCCTATGATAAGGATTTCCTTGAGGAAGGACAACAAAAACAGAAACCATATGAAGACCATATTATTCAAGTTTATGAATCCGAGGAAGTATCTCCTGATCAGCAACCCATTCCAAGAGCTGATAAGGGGAAGCAAGTTCTCATGCAGTCACCTATAAAAGATGTCATTAGAATGAAAGAGGTTGTTGGTACCTCTAGAAGAAAGCTAGTACAAGACGAAGAAGAGAAATCTCAAAGAGATGTATCTGATTCCGAATACTCATCTCATGGGCATGATTTTATTGTTGATTCATTGAAAAAGTTGGTGGATGTCATTCCAATCATTCCCACCATTGACTCTAGATGACAAATGATTCAGCTAAGCCAAAATCAAAAATCAGAGACACTATCCATGCTAATGAAGAAGTGTGTGAAGATAGAAGTGGAACAGAAAATTTTCCTTATAGATTATGATGTGCATAGAATGTCTTGCAGTAAGGTAACATAGTGGTCTAAGAGAGTTGATGAAGACTTGGCTGTATATGATAATTTTCAAAATGACGTGAATGAAGCTTTTGACACAGCAGATAAAAATATTAAGAATCATCAAGATGAGTTGGTCATTGAGTAGAGTTCCCGGAGTCAACAAGTGAAGGAACTAAATGACAAGGAAAATTCTCTGGCTCCAAATCTTATAAATAATAGAAATCTCCGGATTGAGCTTGATAGAAGAGTCGTTCAGCAAGATGAATTGATAAACATGTAGAAAGAAGCTATCGAGGCTCAGGCAGAGGATTTGAAAGTTCAAGAATAAAAGTCAAACACCTTGGAGAGGCATGTCGAGGAAGACCAAAGAGACCTCAAGAAGCTCAAAACATTGTTCAAAAATCTGATTCCTAAGGAAAAGTAAGACAAATGAACCCACCCCAATCTTTTGTTGTAATTGTCTTTCTTTGTAAAATTTTCCCAACTCTAATGAAATGTTATTTGGTTCATTGTATCATGTCATATACTAATGTTTCAGGTACCATATTTTCTTTTCCATACCGTTCAATTATTTTTGAAAATCAAAAAGGGGGAGAAGGAAAAAGATCTACTCCTAAGGAGGAGAAAGAAAAATTTCTAAGTGAAATATTCTTAAAGTGAGGGGGAGTTTCTCACCCCAAAGTTTTTAATTCCCAGGATAATGAGAACTCCACTCTGGAAATTCAGAATAAAATCCTTAGAGTTTCAATGCCTAAGGGGGATTTAGTTGTATTCCCTTTCATTCATGAACAAAGGGAGATAAGTTTTAAATTTCATAGCCTAATGAAATTTTTCAAAGTCCTTATATTCTTTTTCGTAAGGATGTTTGTGCTTTCCAAAAAGTGGGAGATTGGTGAGGAAATAAGGTTTTCCATATTACTTTTCTATTCCTTATTGTTTTGAAAATCACAAACACCTTATACTTAAGAAAATGATTGTTTTACCACCATTAGGAAAATTTTCTTCCATAAGGAAATTTACCCTAAGCTAGAGTTTTTTATTCTTTGAATTTTTTTTTCATAGGTTCAAAACCGGATTCTTAACCAAAATCCCAGAATCATATAATAACAAGTATTGGAGTATTATGTTTATAGGATCCGAATTCTGGATGTGAACTATAATGAAGTTCCACTCCGAATTATGGATACAAACTTTGATGAGTTCGACTCCGAACTCTTAAGTAGTTCGACTCCAAACTCTTAAGTAATTCGACTCTGAACTCTTCAGTAGTTCAACACCGAACTCTTAAGAAGTCTGACTCCGAACTATTTAGTAGTTCGACTCTGAACTCTTAAGCAGTTCGACTCCGAACTCTTAAGTAGTTCAACTACGAACTCTTAAGTAGATCGACTCTAAACTCTTAATTAGTTCAACTCTGAACTCTTATGAAGTTCAACTCTGAACTCTGATGAAGTTTGACTCCAAACTTTTACCAGTTCAACTTCGAACTCTGCAAGTTCACATTCTGATCTCTGGTGAAACTAGACTCTGAATTCCTATAAAACATAATCCGATAATTTCTTTTTATAGACTCCAAATTTCATATTTGGTTAGACTCTGAACTTTTCAAACTTTCCTACACACCGAACTTAGTATGGTTTTTACTTACACATGCTCCATTACAAAACGATGTCATGTATTCATTTATACTTTGTTTGTTATTAAACGATGTCGTCTATTCTATTTCAAACTAACCGTTGGTTGAGTTACATGTTTATAGGTCCCTCCGAATTTTAAGGGAAATATGACCATTGGAGAGTAGGCTGACTAAGCCTATAAATAGGAGATCATTTGAAAGAGTTAAAAATGATATGAAACGAGTTGATCGATCTAGAGGCCACACACTGTTAAGGTGATTTCTAGAGAGAGAATATTTTCATGCTTCGTGCGTATTGAACCGCTCGTTCAGATTGCTTCGTTCGACTCTGAATGTTAGTGATTACATTCGAGGGCTTTCGAGGATAGGAAGACAGAGGTGCCGACTTCCTTGAGGTTTGAGGGCTTCCTTACTGAGGAAGAAATACGTTCAAACTACATTGATGTTGAGGGCTTTCAGGGATAGCAAGACATAGATTCTGATCATCGTATCGAGGGCTTACCCTGGTGTGGGTAAGACAGACTTGCTTGAAAGTATAAATCCAGGGACCTTTATCCAAGGTTGTTGGATTCCATTCTCTTTGGGTCAAAAGACTTATATCTTGTTACTTGTCGTTTTACTACTTGTTTTTTCGCTGCACTTTTGTATTGTAAGAAAAGTATAATTCTCTTATATTTCCTTACACTTGTACTCTGATTAGATTAGATTCTATACGCTTTAAGGTAGAATATCATATTTTAAACTTTGATTCCAATTTTCCAATTGGTGATTAGAGGTGTTGTGAATTTTCTTAGTTTAACTTAGTTAAACATAGATTCATTCTTTTCTTAAGGAAATTTTTAAAGTATACAATTCAACCCCCCCCCCCTCTTGTATATTGAGCATCTACATTGTTATTTCGATCCTACACTAACCACATGGTGAAGGAAATGTGAAAACCATGGTTTTGAATAATTTTAGATTGGGAGAAAGATAACGGGACAATTAAACTTGAATGGCTGTTTTAAAATGCATTTTCTTGTATATTTTCATCAATGTTTTAAGGGGACAAATATACTATAACCAATAATAAAGTTATCGTTGTTTGAAAGCCCCTATTATGGGGGCTGTATTATGCAGGGCCAACTTAGGCATATACTGCATAGCCAAATAGTGGAATTATTTTGCTGACATGCCTGTTATGTAGGAAACTAATGTAAGGCCACCTAATGGAATTTCCTGTATAGGCAAGCACAATAGCTATTAGGAATTATAACCTTTGTCACTAGAAACCATAAGAAAGATTATGAAGATCTATAATTATTCAAGATTAAGTGTGTGAAATAAGGAAGAGTGTTATGCCTGATGCATATGAGAAATATTTGAACAAATATTGGCATGAGTTTGACGTCCTTTACATATATATGACTCATTTGTAAATGGAGACTTTAATTGTTTCCTCTGAATTAATATTATGATGTGTATTTTTATATCATGCAGTGAGGAAATTTTCACTATCATAAGGAATTGAAACACCTAATTTATATAAAGAATCCTTTTACCCAATTCCTCATCCCACTTCAGTTATTCTTGGGGTGAGAAACAAGGAAAAGTAAGGGTTTATCCTATAATACAAAGTTCACATAGGTGAAGAATATGGTTGTTAGCTTTCCATGCATTTTATCATCATGAGTTATGGAAAAATATGATCCAATGTGAAAAGAAAGACCTATTATAAGTGGATAATGGGATAAAACCCTAATGTCACTCTGTGTTCTACTAGGGCATGAATTACGTCATACATAGTTCTTAAAACATTCCCTATGCAGGTGTGATTGTTATACAAGAAATAAATGTGTTTTTTATCACGACTGGGCCCAAGAGTGGAGATCTAGGAATCTCTACGTATCTCATGGAAAATGAGAATCATTCTATATGTATCTCTTGAAAAAATAATTCCTCATGCCAATCATGTTTGACATTAAAAATGGGGTATTTTGACACATTCTGAGAGAATGGTATTACATAAAAGAACAACTCCAACTAAAAAAATGCTGGCGGTCCCTACAGGGGTAGGCGTAGGGGTTTCGGCGGCGATCTCCATAGGGGTTTTGTAGGCGGTTGTTGGGGGGGTGGGGGTCGGGGTTTCACCTAGGGCTTCTTTAAAGGATGTGTTGTGTAAGGGTCTTTTTGGAGGAGGAGGTGCGTGCCCTTCGTCGGAACCTTGGTTAGGTCTAGATATTCCTCCGATCGTGGTGGAACCAAAGGTCCCGAGGAAGCTTTTAGAGGTTCCTGTGGTGAGTTTCTCGTCGAGGGAGCTTCAGGAAGCGGCGGCTTTTCACGAGCTCATGCTGGTGGCTCGTTTTGGGCGCTCCAAGCCGTCCCTGGGATTCTTCAGTGGCTTTGTAGCTTCGTGGGGGCTGTCCCAGCCAGTAGTGGTGTCCAACATGATGAGGGTGGCCTTTTGTATTCATCTGTCATCCAGGGAAGACTTTGTGAAATCATGGGCATGGGGAGCTTTCATGTGTGGTGCGTGGAGTTTCTCGCTATCCAGGTGGTCGTGGGACTGTCATAGAGGGCGAGAATCTCCTTTTGAGGCAGTGTGGTGGTCGTTGCCTAGCCTCCCTCTCCTGTTCCAAAACCCGGCGATTCTGGAAGAAATTGGGAACTCTTTTGGGTCCTTCATATGTGCGGATGAGGACACGAGAAGTCTCAAGGTGGCGGCGTGTCCCCGGATCTGCGTGGAAATGGATCTTTCGTTGAAGAGACCCTCCTTGGTGCAGCTTGAATCTGAGGATGGGTTTAGTTGGACCCAGAAGTTATATTATCATAGGTTGCATCATTTCTGTGTGCTCTGTGGTCTGCATGACCATGAGGAGAAGAACTGTCGGCGGCGGAGGGGGGTGGCGGAGTCTTCCGGTGGTGCTCTAGAGGAGGTTTCGGGTCAGGACCTGTTGGGTTCGGGTAAGGATGGGTCTCTGGGACAGATCGTTTCTCATCGAGGGGATTCAAATTTGAATTTTCCCGGGGAAGTTGGAAAGCTGGGAAAGTCCACTGGGGAAATTCCATCTGACATTGTTGGGTCGCGACCGGTTTCCTCTTCTGGGGGTAGGGACCTGATCTCTTGTTCCCCGGGTCCGGTGCTTCAAAGGAAGGTCTCTACCAGGGAAAGGATAGTCGTTTCACCAAATGGGTTTGAGGTGCAGATACCTTTCTCCTTGGGAAGTCCTGTCGGGATGCTTTCGCCCCCTCTGTCTTCCTCTGGTTTCTCGAAGCTTCTTTCTCCAGGGTCCATCTGGAGTTGTCTTGTGAACAACCTGCTGGTTTCCTCGAGTAGCTGTGTGGAGATGGCTGGTGGGGTCTGCTGTGTGGAGAAGGAAGTGGAGGCTTCACGCCGGTCTCCACAGAGATGGGTGTGGATGTCTTTGTGCCAGGGAGAGCGAGATGGAGATCTTCCTCGCGGTCAGTCAGGAAGGAGACCGAGGCTGGAGGAGTTGGATACTTTGAGTTATGAAGGGCTTCTAGCAGGAGCTCGAGGGAGGGATCTGGATGGTGTGTCGGGGCCGATCACTCGTTCGAGAGCTAAGGGGAAGGCATTGATGGTTCACTCCAGTCAGGACGTTCCAGCGGTCCAGGAAGTTCTCAAGGTCATCCAGGGATGTTTACCTCTATTTTTTGGAACGCTCGTGGTCTAGGTTCCCAGGAGAAGAGGTAATTTATTTCGTTAGAGGGTAGGAAAGCCAAAGCCTCCCTGTTGGTGATTCTAGAGCCGAAGCAGGATGCATTTAAGATGCTGTTTATAGTGAGGAAACTAGGTTTTCCGAACTCCTTTCATGGCGGGCCTGTTAATTATCAGATCTGGCTGGGTTGGAAGGATAACCTTTCGGTGGAGGTCGTTAGTGTGACCACATAGTGTATTGACATGAAGATCGAGTTGAACGGGTTTTTCGTCCTCTTTTCGTTCGTATATGCGAGTAACAAGGCGCTGTAAAGGAGGGAGCTCTGGTCTCATTTGAAGCTGGTTCAAGCTGGTCCGTTGTCGTGGTTTGTGGGAGGTGACTTCAACACTGTTGCGGATGTGTATGAGAAGAGAGGAGGGAGGGATGTTTCTCTGGATGGAATGATGGAATTCAAGGAGTGCCTGTTGCCTGCGGGGCTACTAGACTTAGGCTACGGAGGGTTGAGGTACATGTGGTGTAATAACAGGAGAGGTCAGAATAGGATTTGGTGTCGTCTGGACCGGTGGCTTACCCACTTGCATGAGCTCGATATGTTCTCAAAGTCCTCGGTCATGCATCTCCCTCGCATTTTATCGGATCATGCACCATTATTGTTGGATTTAAGATGTGAAGCTGTGGTTGGACAGGGTTTTTATTATTCGAGTGAATGGCATAGAGACTTGGCTTTCATACAGATGGTTAAAACATCCTGGATGCTGGAGGAGATGGAGGAGTTGTGGGGAGGGCTGGTTAATCGTCTCAGGAGGCTAAAACAGAGCATTAAGCGGTGGCTTGTGGAGCAACCCGATTGGCACAATGGGGTAACCAGCTTACAGGAGGAGGTTGGCAGGCTAGAGGAAAGGATTCAGGCATCCTGGGATGAGAACACTTTTACTACTCTTTGTGATAAAAATGCGGTGCTGGCGGAGAAACTTTTGGAGATGGAGAGGGTGTATTTGCAACGTTCCCGTGTGCGTTGGATGAGAGAGGGGGATCGCAACAATGCATTCTTTCAGGCTTGTATTAAAGAAAGGAGGAGCTGGAATATCAACATCAAAGGTGAAGATGGAGAGTATACTTTGGATGTAATGGTGGCTAGGAAAATTGCGTTAAATCGCTTTCAGGGTATGTGGGTAGGAGAAGTCTCGTCTGGATTCCACAGAGAGTCTCTAAGGGACTATGGTTTTTTGGAGGGTTTACCCTTCTTGATTTTACAGTCTGAGAACGCATGCATGTCCAGGATCCCAGATGAGAGGGAGATTAAAAAGGCCCTGGGGAGCATGCCGAAGGAGAGCGCACCTAGTCCTAACGGCTTCCCGGTGTCATTTTACAGTGCTACTTGGGATGTCCTTGGGCCATGTGTTGCGGAGGCAATTGGTGATTTCGTTCATGGAGCTCCTCTAAGTCGGGGGATTTCTTCTTCGAGGGTGGTGCTAGTTTCGAAGATTAATGATCCCACTCGGGTTATCCATTTCCGGCCGATATGCCTGTGCAACGTTTCTTACAAGATTCTGGCAACGATCATTAGCAGAAGATTGGCCAATGTGATTCCCAAGTTAGTTTCTGAAGAAAAACACGAATTCATTCAAGGGAGGGGTATACAGTGGTCGGTTTGCATAGCGAGCGAGCTGGTGCATGATCTGAAAAAGCAGTCTGTGGGTTCCAATATTATTTGGCAGGTGGATATGAACAAATCATATGACAATCTGGAATGGGGTTTCATATTGCGGGTAATGAGAGGGTTTGGTTTCTAGGAGTTCCTTTGCGATCTTTGTTTCCGGTGCTTTGCGTCTCCCTGGATTTCTATTTCACTGCTCGGGAAATGCTTCGGCTTCTTCAAAACGGTGAGGGGAGTCTGCCAAGGGGACCCGTATCTCATTTTCTGTTTTTCTTGCTCAGGTTACCTTATCCAGAAACCTGAATAAGGGCTTAACAGAGGGGAGGTTGAGGCCTTTTCTTGGTCGAAGGAACTCTCTCAGAGTTTCTCACTTGATGTTTGCTGATGACATTTTTTTATTTCTGAACGGAGGGAGGAGATCGTTGAATACTCTTAAGGCTATTATGTTTGAGTATGGGGAACTAAGTGGCCAAGCGATCAACCAGTCTAAGAGACACTTGTTCATCTCCAACAAATGCTCGGGGCGGAGGTGCAAACGTATTCAGGAGGTTTTGGGCTGTGGACAGAGACAACTCCCCATTATTTATTAGGAGTTCCTCTATCGTGTGGGAGGGTCTTGAAGGTCCACTTCAATGAGATTGTGGACCACATCCTGGGAAGGATCTTCAACTTGAAGAACAGGTTGCTATCCTTCTGGGGTAGGATCATTCTGATCAACAGTGTACTTCTTTCGATTCCCATGCATGTTTTTTCTGTCATCAAACCCTCGAAGGGAACGATAGAGAGGATCGAGCGCATTCTCTCGTCGTTTCTTTGGGATGTGAAAAGGGATGGGAGATGCCACTTGGCGTCGTGGAAGAGGATGGCCTGACCAGTGGAAGATGGTGGGGTTGGCCTTCGTGATATTCATGGAACGGTTCGGGGGACTGCAGGCAAGACTGGCTTGGGAGGTGATAGTAGGTAAGTCCCTCTAGGACAGGTTTTTCAGAACGAGGTATGGAGGACATGGTGAACCAAGCATGCACGGTGAAACTAATCTCGGCAGGTGCATTGTATCACATCTGGAGGTGCTGCAGGGTTATGCCAGATGGGTCATTGGTCGTGGGGTGATCAGCTTCTAGGAGGATGCATGGCTGGAAGAGAGGCTTGGCTACGAGGGCTGCCCCTGCCCTGATATATCATTCAGGGAGGCATCTGAGAGGTACGAGTTTTTGCATGAAAACCTCAATTCATCTCAACTGAATACTTTTAACAGTGTTGTTATGAGCAACGATCCATACAGGTGTTGTTTTTCTCTGGTTGAGTCGGGGCGATTCAGCTTGAATAGTTACAGGAGAATTGGTCAGAGGGTTACTACTGGAGAATCAAAGCAGGGACCCATGTGGTGTAAGCCAATCCCGACGCGAATGAACTTTCTGGTGTGGCGGGTTCAGAATCGAGCGGTACCCACAGAGGAGAACATTCAAAAGAGGGGGTCTACATGGCTTCACGCTACTTTTGTTGCGAGATCCCATGGTCGGAAACAACGCTACATCTGTTCTTTCAGGGGCGGTGGGCAGTGTTACTTTGGTCTCAGTTCTCTCAGTACAAGGTCCCAGATGGGGAGTGTCTTTCTGTTCGAGAGTATCTCCTAGCATGGTTTTCGGGCTTCGGCAAGAGAGTTGAGGATTGTTCAGCAGGTATGATCATTCTAGTATCTGTTTGCTGGACGCTATGGGAAGCTCGCAATCAGGTAAGGCTAGGTGGCAAGAGATCGTATAATCACTTCAAGTCCGTATGAGATTTCTCATTGAAGAGTTGTCTACTCTTTTCAAGAATGGTTTGCATGCGGGTATTCTGGGGTCCTTGGAGGGCGGACAGTGTGCTCAGGCCCTACAGTGAGGAAGATGGGTTTGATGGCAACCCCTGGATGGCGGGTTAAAATTGAATGTGGATAGTTCTTGTTCGGGGGGGATCATGCGGGGCGGTGGTGTTCTCCAGGATTGCTGGGGTTCAGTGCACATTGCTTTTAGTGCCTATTATGGGCCAAAAACATCTACAGGTGCGGAGTTTAAAGCCCACCTTACGGGTCTCACTCTGTGCAGAAGGAGAGGTCTCCGGGTGACGGAGGTCGAATCAGATTCGGAAGTTCTGGTTAGATCTCTTCAGGGTTCATGTGACGCGGCTTGGAATCTGGTGTATGTTTTTAGAAGGTTCAAAGCAGAGACCAATGAGGGCAGGTTGATCCGTCATAGTGTGAGAGAATCCAACATTTCGGCGGATGCATTGGCTCGAGGGGGTAGGCCAGAGGAGACTTGAATAGTGTATGATAGTCTGAATTCTCTTCCTTGTGAGTGTGTCAATGTGATTCGGAAGGACTCACTTGGTCTTCACTACTTTCGCCCTCCATGATTTGTAACCTTAGAGTTTCCTCTCTTCATAATAAAAATTAACTTTCAGTATTTCATAAAACATAAAAGGGTATAATAACCAAATCATATATCTTAAGGAAACACTCTGTATAGATCTGATTCATATACATTAGGAGAAAAGAAAAAAATAAGATTATGTTATTGTGGCTGGGCCCAAAATTGGAGATTGAGGAGTCCTTGCGTATCTCATTGAAAATGAGAATCAATCCATAAGTAGTTCTTGAAACAAAGTCCCTATGCAGATCTAACTCAGGCATAAGGAAGAGAGGGAATCATGTACCACTAAGGAGTAGTAATGAAATCAATGATGATTGATTATTTAAGCATCTAACATCAAATAAAGAAAGTGTTGGTCATATAGTTTAATGTCATGCAACAAAAAAATTGATGTTATGCAGTTTATTGACCAGAAACATGGACGAAGATGATACACATTTTAACATCATGCAGCATGGATGCTTATGGTTTCTATGAAGTTTAATGTCTTTCAACTAGGATGTCGTACTATGAAGTTTTCATTCTTGCAGTTAGGACCAAATCATCTGTACAATTACACAAATTATTTATTAAAAAATCTCGCATTGGTTGGTGTTGTAATGAGTTCCCCATACATTGCGATTAACTCATAACCTCCATTTGAGTAGACATTATATAAAGAATAAGGTCCTTCTAACTTTGGATCTAGCTTTGGAGGTTTCGTTCCTGTAATCATTGGATTCCTGAGGTTCAATATCAATTCTCCTTGAAGAAATGAACAAAGGTGAACTTTATTATTACAAACCAACACTATTCTTTTTTGAGAGATTTCTAAATGATGCAAAGTATGAAATCTTTTCTCAACAAATTGTTCCATATCATTGAAACATTTCTGAGACCTCTCATCTGTAGACAATTGATCACAAATTTGAACTATGAGTGAAGGCGATTGCATTTCAATTGGAAAAACTAATTAGGTTCCATATATCAAGGAATAAAGAGTATCTTTTATTCCACTATGAGTATTTGTCCAGAAATCCCATAAATAATTCAAAGGATTATCAGAAGATGATTTATTATCTTTATCCACCATCTTATGGAGTATATTTTATAAGGACTTGTTGAAGTCCTCTGTCTGTACAGCGGCCACAACATTATAGAGAGATGAATGGTTGGATTTGATATTATGCTCCTGATGTAAATTATTTACCTTAATTGAAAAAAATGTTGCCATTGTTTGTCAATATAGTATGAGGGACAAAAAATATGGTTATGATGTTAGTTTTGACAAAACTATCAATGCTTTTGGCTTCGAATTATTTGAGTGGTATTGCCTCATTCCATTTAGAGATAAATTGAGTAGTAGTAATGATATACTTGAACTTATTAGTTGTAGCTGGATGATAAGGCCCTAATACATCCATTCACCATATCGAAAATGAATATGAGTATCTAGTTGTATATATAAACTCTGGGGGTTGATGAATGAAGTCGACATACATTGGCAGGGATGACATTTCATAGTGAAATCTGTGAAATCATGTGTCATTAATGGCCAAAAGTATCCAAGCCTTTAGATCTAGTCTAAGAGTATGTTACCAGACTGGTGGGCACCATAAGCCCCTGAATGAACTTCTTTCATGACAATGAAAGTCTCTTCTCCATCAAAACATGTGAAGATAATTTCAACAAAGCCTCACTTAAAGAAAATCTTTTGGTGGTCTGGACTATCATAAAGAGTAAAATTGGGTGCTCGTCACAATATTTTTTCTTTTTTATCCCTATCTATTGGATGTACTCTATTTTGAAGATTTTCTATGATGAATGTTCTCCATTCCGTGCTATGACCAGATGGCTCAGAAATAGAGCTAATTTTCTTAATTTCCACCATTATGGTGTGAACAAATGGTAAGAACACATGACGATGGGCTATGTTGATGACTGTCTAATCATGATCTAGATCTGCCAAAGCTGTTTCTACATTAGCCAATGCATCAACATGGGCATTTGGTAATCGTGAGACATAAGACAATGTCAACTCTGATTAAAATTCTCCTATTAACCCTCTGATGTAATCACACAAAGGGAATAACTCATCATTTCTAATACAATATTCCCTATTAATTTTCTTGATTACCAATTCGGAATCACCTTTTACTTTCAAATCATTCCCTTTCTTTTGAAAGGACATGTGTAAACCATATATGAGATCCTGATATTCTGCCTCATTGTTTGTACCACCTTCCGACAACCTGAGTGAATAAGGAAACACTTCCTCTTCAGGGGAAATAAAGACAATACCTTACACAAATTTCTTGAAAGTTGGATTTTCCATTATCATCCATTTTGGACTTCTAAAATCACCATCAAATTACATTTCCTATGTTTGGGAATTATCCTGAATAGAGAAGAATTATTCATCAGGAAGTTCATATTTAAAGATGAATCTTCCATAGGTGGATTCACAGTAAGGATGCTAGCTAGATCTTGGCCTTTTATTTCCCTTTGAGGCACAAACTGAATATCAAACTATTGAAAAATAACTTCCCATTGTGCCAAAAAACCTGAAAACAAAATACATCGGAGGATAAATTTAATCAGGATACTAAGAGAAACCAATTGAATCTCACGATGTTGCAAGTAGTGCCTTAATTTTTGAACAGCAATGATTAATGCCAAGCAACACTTTTCAATACTATAATACCGTGTTTCCACATCAAGCATAAATCGACTAAGATATTAAAGACTATTTTCATTCTCATAATCATTCTTTTGGGAAATGAAGACACCTAGTTATCACTCTAAATTTATCACATAGGGGATAAGTGGTCTTCCTTCAACGGTTGGAATTAACACTGATGGACTCATGAGATATTTCCGGAGGGTATCAAATGTTTCTTGGAAGTTTTCAGTCTATTGATAGGTGACTCCATTCTTCATTAATCAGGTGAAGGTATAACACATGCCTGTAAAATCGGTGATAAAGCACCGAATGTAAGTCAAGTGTCATTGGAATCCTATTAATTCATTCATTTTTCGAGGATGTTACATACCAAGGATTGACGATTTTTTCTCATGATCAACTTAAATACCACAATAGCGTACAACGAATCCAAGGAACTTTCATGAGGTACCCTGAAAGAACATTTCAATGGGTTCATCATCAAACTGTATGGCCGATGTTTATTGAATATAATTTCAAGACCATTCAATTTATTGGAACATTTTATAGATTTGATAACCAAATCATCCACATAACAGTAAAAAAATTTCCCTAATAAGGGTTTGAATATATATTACATGCAACATTGGTATGTTGCGCATGCATTTTTATGCCAAAGGGAATTACTTGATAGAAAATTCCACCTTGAGGGGCCCTGAAGGCTATAGATTCTTCATATTCATGGGGCCATAATGATTCTAATATACCCAGAGTAATCATCCATGAAGGAAATAGCTTCATATCTAGCTGTCGCATCAATTATATGGTCTGTAATCGAAAATAGAATATCATCTTTAGGATAATGCCAATTAGGATATTTGAAATAAATGAAATTTCTGATTTTTCCATTCTTCTTTTTCTCTAGGATAATGTTGACCTGCAATTTGGGTTATTTATATTCTCTAAAAATGTTATCCTTTATAAGATTATCAACTTCTATGTCAATTTTAGAGGCATATGTTCTGTGTGTTATTATTGCTGCTTAAGTGAATCCATGATGTTCTTCTGGAAGACCCAAATGATGGGTGGCTAATTTAGCATTAGGACCAAGAATTTATTTACAATTCCAAGAAAATATATCTAGATGTTTCTTTAGAAATGAAGTTAACACCTCTATCTCTTCATGGGTCATGGATGCACTAATTAGAGTGGGGTGTTGATGTTCTTCTGTACCCAGATTTTTTTCTCTGAGCTCATCCATGGTTGTAGAGACACCTTCCTCAAATGATGGATGAGAATCCCTATGATATTTCTCTTCTTCTTCATCATGTGTTGCCTTTTTGGTTTGTCCTTTTCATAGTATATGATGAGGAAAAACTTTCAGAGTTATGGAAGGAGCCATTATTTGAACATCCTAAATAAAAGGCCACTATATCAGACCCTACTAATGATGAAGGGGCTTCCTAAGGTAGTAAAGAGGAGATGGTGGATTTGAAATCAACATATTTTTCTTCCTATATCATCTCTACAACTTCTTTTATTCGTGACTGACAATGTATATGATTGTTGCAGATAAGTGGATGAAATGAAGACATGTCTATTCAAGCATCCATCACCGCTTGGTGGATCAACAGTTTCTCACATGTTTTTAGACTCAGCTGTTGTAATTGACATTATGGATGTTACCGGATGAGTTCTTGGATTTTATTTTACCTTTTCAATTTGATTTATATGTAACACAAAATTGGTACTAAAATGTATGAATTGTTTTGATGGGATCATTTCCAATCCATTCGAAGCATTAGCTCTGCTTATCTCCTTTGTCATGGATATCATTCATTTTGAGTGATAAAACTCTACCTAAATGTATTGAGATTCAGACATTTTTAACAGATTCTTTTCACCAAAAAATGTCCTAATATGACCATTGAAATAGTACTTAAGACACTGGTGCTGTGATGAAGGTATGCCAGTATGTTGATGTAGCCAAGGCCTTCCAAGAAGAATATTGAAGGATGTGTCCTGACGAACAACCATGAACCCTGAATTTGATACAAGATCTCCAAAATGAGTTCTGAGTGTAATTTCACCCATTGTTTCTTACTTATTCATATCATAAGAATGATACATTATAGTGTAATGAGATAAGTCATATTCAGTCAGGCCCAATCGACAATGTGTTTGAATGAGAATGAGTTTGACTCCAGAGCCATTATCAATGAAGTCCCTTCAGATGTCTAGGTCATTAAACTTTCCAGATAAATACAATGGTCTAATATTTCCATATACCACATCATCTTCATCTTCATATGTAAAAGATATGACTACATGACATTCTGTAAGATCATCTTCTATATGGTAAACCTCAGCAGTATCATTGTCTGTTTCAAACTCATGAGACTTGACAAAGCCTCAATAAGTGACTCTCAATGGTCATTTGACAGAATTAAGGAATCAAAAATTCATAACATGGACGTTACATGGGACAATTGTTTTCAAGAAATCATAATTTTGGTCCAACGGTTTATATTTCCCATCATAGAGATGCGGTTTTGTAGGTTCTTTGGAATATGATTCTTCTAATGTAGCCATATTCTGTGTCAGAGAAGAATCTAGAAATACAATTGGCTTTTGTACATTAGACTAACTATTTCAATTCACATGGTGAGATTAAGATGGTGTGACTTCTAATCATCCCTCCAAAATAATAGTTTTAGAACCAAACTTGTCTTTCATGAAGAAATTTCTTGTTCCTATTGAGCCTGCTGATGGGATCTTCCATGAGTTTCTGCCACAAACATATTTCAAGCAGGTGTAGAGTTAAAATGGTGATTTCTATAATTCCCATGTCTTTCCCTATATCCTCAACCATGGCCCCTTCCCCTGGTTCCCCAATTAGGTATATAGAATTTTATCTCATTAGAATCATAATTACCATCGATATAAAGATCTGTTAAATGGATAAAGTTGACAGAACCACAGATTAATTCTTCATATGATAGAGATTCCACCTAGTAGGTTAATTTTAATTGTTCCATTTGGCAGGGATGTGCCTGCGGTTTTGAAATAGATGGCATGAAATCTTCAAAGACCAAGGAAAACTTTGGTCTTAACTTGTGCTTATCTTCTTCTGACTTATCTTTGTCCTTATGATCACTTCGCTTCTATAGGGAACAATCTTTTGATGAAGTTTGTTTTACTAAGGCATAAGTAAAGGAAGACACTATTGGTTGTTTCAACAGTGTTCATATAATGGATGTAGTTAGGATGGTCATTTTCAGGATCATCAAATCATCATATTTCAGCAAATTTTTATTACTTTTAACTTCCTTCCATTCACCTTCTTTATCATGATCAATAGCAGTAACACATGCTTCCTGAGCTGACAAATTTTTCAGTTTCACTTGTCCAAAATATACCATCTTTATAATAGTGGTCTTAGAAAACAAAAAATTCTTTAATGGGATTCCCTAACATCTAATAAAAGGAAAAATATTTCATAAGATCGTCCTCTTCTTCTTTATTTGGTTCTTTCAGCCTTGTAAATTGAACCAAATTTTGTTCATAAGATGAGATAAAGTAATCATGAACATGTTCATTTTGGAAAAAATAAAATTATTCATTAATTTTTATAACTATTTATACCATTGATATTTTTGGTCATCTTGATGAGTTAGTCGTTGTTGCTGATGCTCAGAAGGAGGATCCCTTTGGTATGATGAAGGTCTTGATGTAGAAGTCGGTACATGTGCCTGATTTAGTGTAACTGTAGCAGCCTCTCCTTTACTATCCTCCTCTCCATAATTGATGGAATTACACAAGTTTTATCCTTAGTTTCTATAATAGAGTGTTCTATTTGTTATGAAATTAAAGTAAGGTCTCAAAACCATCATGTGTATTTCACAGGGATCAATGGTGTGTGTAACTCATCATGTAGATTTTCCAAAAAATTGGCAGCAACTTATCTTGAGGAAATCCTAGACTTAAGAAATATGTTAAACCTTTCCGTTAATCAATGAAATCTGAAACTCCGCCATTCCCCCATTGTTTACAATTGGTAAGACAAATAGCAATCATCTTTTGTAGTGTTGAACAAAATTTAAGAATTATTTCTAACGGAGATCTTCCCATCCAGTAATTAATCAAGATTGTAAACTTGAATACCAGAAAAAAGCTGGTTCCTGTAATTAAATCGCCAAACACATAATATTTACTGCTTCTTGTTGTTGAGGGGTTCCCATCATGGGATCACAATGAGAAACAAAATGTGTTAAGATTTCTTCCAGATCTCCCGAACCATTAAATATTGGGAATGTGGTATTCACAATATTTGGTGGTAGAAAATTCAATCCACCCATCCAGGGTAAGCTCTCTTTTCTAGCCGAACTGGTGAACATCGTTCCCCCATAGATTCTAATTGATTCATTAATTCCTTAATTGTGTTCATAAGAATTTTGGGAATATCGGGATGAGTTGGAACCTGTGCAGGTACATCAACCAAGGAATGAGCTGGTGCAACGACCATCAAAACCACTTATGGTGTTGGGGATATTTTCATTAAATAACCCACGGGAACAGGACTATCATGATTTTTCTGATCCTACGTTGATTGTGTACCCAGTAGTGGGAATTCATTATTTGTATATATAGTTACTATAAATTCTCTTTTCTATGGAGCTCTTACAAGATCTGCATGTTGAGGACCGTCCTGGGGAGTATGTCTAGTAGAAATTAAACTTCAATGTAACTTTCTATTGATTATTTTCAACCCTTTAATTTCCACATCTTGTCGTACAAATCATTCATCATGAGAAAAATGATTGACCTTCCCAATTGGAAAAGTGAGATGCAATATAACTTTTACCTTTCCCCTCTTTATATGCCTTTATAAGTGGTGGGAGTTGGTTTTTTTAAGGCATGCCTAGATTCTAGGTAGGCCTATGATTTCAGATACACACACCTTCTACATTTTTGTCAGTGTGTTTGGTATTATGGACAACAACATCATCTACTTATTACCCTGCACTGGACTCATTTATTGGAGGATCTTCTGTGGTGGTGTTAATGACATTCACTGATGCGTTATGTATCAGTGGAATTCTATCAGTGTTTTGTAATATCTCATCCATCTGTATCTTCCATAAGACTATGTTCTCCTCTATGATGAATTCCCAGAAACTTCATGGAAGATAGTAACCCAAAGGGAATCCTCAGATAGTTTAGTTTTACTCTATCATTGTGTCTTCTTCCCTAATTGGTAGAAATCTAACTTTTGTTGAGGAGGAGATTACAGATGTGAAAAATCCACCAACCCTGCACACTGGGGCTGTTTCTATTCATTTTCTTCAAATCATTAGACACTGTTTAATGAGTTTTTTGTTTGAATTAAATGAGCCCCCACCCTTGCAAACTAGAGTAATTCTTGAACTGTTAAGGATTAAATTCATGCAACTGCTCTTATGATTTAAAAAAAATTGGTTTGAACATCAGCTGGGTGCATTATTCGACAGCGACTCAAAACACCTGTTTTGGAGGATTTATTTGCTAATTCAGACATTTGCTTTCTCTAATGGATGAAATCCTCTAACTGGGACACCTGTTCAAGAATCTCAGATATTTGATGTATAAGTAACTCAAAAACTTATTTTCATTGGGATTGACTCTGATGAGAGATGGTTAGGGCCTTTTCTTGAGCCTACATTTGATTACATACAAAAAATATTGATTGAGGCCAACCATGGGAAATAATATTTCATGAGACTGCTTTTTCCAGACAATGTTGATTTTGGAGTGTAGTGAAATGCAATGCTCCATTTTCACCCCATCCTCTGATACAAACACTAGATGGGTTATTATAAATTAACTATAATTTCATCATTAGAGCACTGAGTCTTGAATGATGAAGGATTATTTGTTGTTTTCAACTTTTCTATCTTGGTAAATCGAGAGAGACACCAATACATTTGGTATTGTAACCCTCTAATAACATTATCGGTTTTTTATATTCATCATATGGTAATAATTTCATTTTAAAATGACGAAGAGTATTCTATAGGTTGAGGCCGATATCATGAATGCAATCTTCTTCAATTAATTATGGATTGTTATACTGAAATTTTTCCAAAGTCCATAACACGACTGGTACTTCTCCCTTAGCCAATTGATTCCTCATGTTTAATATATCATTATCATCTTTCACTAGAGGTTTATCCACTTAGTTTGACCAATTTCGATGCTCTGTATTACAAGGAAAATGACCCAAGGGATGTTCAGAGAATGACTATTCCCTTATGATTTCATCTTCTTGAGAAAGTGTTTCACCTATCAATGAAAAGGAATCTGACATGACTGGCCTTGTGTTTGCAAGTGGCTTGAGATAAGAGGGATTTCTCATTGCTAAATTTTCAATTATAGAATGGTCTTGACAATGAGAAATAATAATGGGGAGAGGAAATTCACATCGAATTCCATCATGACGTGGATCACCATGGTGGATTACATCAGGGGATAAATATTCTTGCTCCTTGGTCTCCTGGAGACATGGAGGGTTGTCGTGGATCTCATCAAGAGACATGCACTTTGGATTAACTGAATTTTTATGAAGCAAGAATTCATGATGATCGGTCCAATGAGGAACTTATGAATTAATACTACCACTCCCATAATATGGAAATTTGAGGATAGGATCATGAGATGCAATAGATAAATTTCTGATGTATTCCAGAACTCCAGCATTAATAGGAGACAAATTGCAGCTTGAATCATTATTTTTCAATAGTGCTTGGAGAGACTTCTTCATGTATGTTCTCTTATACATACATGGGCCACTTTTTGGGAAAAGTTATTATCATGGGAAAGTGTATGTGTCAGTCATGGATTGGTTATCATAACAGACAGATTACCCTTAGTTGGAAAGGGTGTATGTTCCTGATATTGTTGTTCATATGATATGGGGGAGTATGGCCCATGACCCTCCTAGACTAGAACAGAGGTTTGAATCTATTTCGGGATGCCATGACAATGTGTCATCCCATATGTGGGGATATATTTATTTGTATTTTTCCCAGGTATTGTTGAAGTGATTATTATAATATCATGGAATGCATCCAGAATATGGGTAGGGATCTGTGTTTTCCCTTTCACCATTGATAATATGTGTTTGGTGACTTCAGCGGTTAGAACCATAATATATATCCATTCCATATCTTGATTTGGTGTTTGTGCCTTCTCTTTTCCTCATTTTCTTGTCAATGGGTATTGATAATACTTATTTATGTGGGCAGAGAGTTAGGTATGCCCAGATTTGTCAACATAGCTTTCCGACTGACTTCACCAGGTGCTGCCAAATGAGATTGTTGGTAGACTTGATGGGCATTGGAAAGTGTATGTGCCTTCTGTCTATTTCCTATCAAGAATAGTTGATGTAATTCCTTCAATATTGTCAATCAAGACTGCTGATATAATTAGTTATTGTAAATAGGTGTATGTTCCGGTTTTCCAGTTGCCACCACATTAGATTGGAAGGCATCTATAAATGTAGTCAGAATAGCCTGTTGTATGGTTATTAGCTTGTATATAGGTGTATGTTCCTATTCATGGTACTAAATTGTATTTATCTAGTGGTATTGGTGGGTTTCTTCCAGAGAAGTTTTCTGGATAGAAAAATTGGGACAGACTACTGTATGTGAAGGTTCGCTGTTTGCCATCAAGTTATGTTTATGGGATTTTCTGGAAAGGGTAGAGGTAAGAACATGCTACCTATTGACCAGACATTTTCCCCATTAGTTCATCTCGCATTCCCAAGTCTGAGAGATCTGGGGAAGACATCCAATGGCAACACCCACATCATGTTGGGGGTTCACTACCGCGTGATTTTTCTGGCGTTGATTGGTGGTGGGAATCCTCAGGAATGATTCATTCACTCTTGAATTGAGGTCTTCAGTGGACTCTTGATCTACCTCACTATAGCATGGGAGATATTGATTTTTGTCTTCTGGGGTTATAGACCCAAAACCGTCATTATTGGTTGGATGATCAAGGATTGTTATTGGAAAAAAGGGCATGCAAAGCAGCCTCCAAAATTGGGATTGTACTATGCACGCGATATTCCATTACCATCACATTATAGACCTAGCATTGAAGACCTTGGGATGGTGATGACGTCCTTATCATGGATGGGGATCCCTCTTGATAGGCGGTCTATAAGTTCACTGATGTTTTCTTAAAGAAATATATTTTGGTGTAAAGGAAATTCTGAGAAAAACATGAACAACAACAAAACTCCATTAAAGCAACATCATTTATATGGATACAAGTATGATTTATTCCATTGTTCGAACTTAATTTATCTATTTGACAGGGTCCTAACAGGTGGGTAAAATTATTTACATGGTTATGGATTTGTTTCGGGTTCACCATTGTTGTTTTTTGTTCCTTGAAATATGTATTCTAGTTTTTAGAATCACTGCTTCTAGGTGGTTTCCATTGGATTTATTTATGGAACTGAAAACATCCAACAGTTATTTATCTAATGGTTACCTGATTTCTAAAGGTAGGCATTTTTTATGTTTGACATTCAAAAAATTAAGAACATGTATTGGTTGATAGGATGGGAGGTCAGACTCATCAAACCCTTTTGGGGGGAATTATTGTCTACTCCAGGAATCTCTTTATAATTTATGATATTTTCTTGAATCCTTATTAATTCACCAAGAATATCATAAGTATCCATTTTTACGTTCAATCACTTATTTAGCATGTGAATATATTAAAACAATCTGTATGTGTTCGAGGTTCTACATTAATGGAGATTTTCGTATGTATTTGAGGTTCTCCATCAATGATATCCTCTCATATACTACATAGAGAATCATTTAATCATGATTATGATGATATGGGTTTTTAAGCCACTAAGTGGGGCAATATAGAATTTATTGTAAACCAGGGAGATAATGGTTTGGTTTGACCATGGGATAGTGCCCATATATTGGTCTACGTACGTATCATTGTGAAAGGAATTAGAACCCTCGTAGTTCGATGAAACTGAATGGAACACATCATACCTTGTATGTTCATCTGAAAAGGACCTAGCCATAAAATTTAATATCATGTGGTATGGACATCAAAGAAGAAAGTTCTTATTCAAAACAATTCATGAGACTTATACTAAAGAATCCCAAGGAATATAGAAAGGATATCTGTTTCCAAGTAGGATCAGACCCTGTTGGGAATATTGTCCAAGGAGTATAGGTTTGATTTAAGTTACTAGATTTGAACCTCATGGAGGCTTCCTATGTATCATATATTGGTAGGAATCAAAGACCACGTAGTTCAATAAGTTTCATAGGAGAGTATAGTCCATTGAGAGAAATGAGTTAGGGCGTACTTCAACAAAAGGATGCGTTGATGGCTTATGGGTTTAATTTGGGGCTTATTTCAAAGAAGGATTCCTAGATTTAGGGAATTAGGTTTGGATTCTGAAAGAGGACATCCAGTGTGCTCAGGCCATAATAAATCATCCAACATATCCTGGTTTGAATTAGAATTAGATTTCTTATAGTTCATTCAGTTATTAGTGTTTTTTCAAATGTTGTAAAGATCTCGAATCTCTAAGCCGATGTGAGTCATGCTCAGTGTGAGAAAAAAAATGGTGTGAAAGATTCAACTATGAAACTTTAAAACTTTTCAACTTCCGCTAGTAGAAGAGGGTGCATCGACCATGGAAGATGGTGATGTGACCCGAGAAGAGGGTGAGGTGATAAGACTTCCCATTTTTCTATTCGCGTTGGATAAGGGTCTAATGGAAGGAAGAGTGGATGAAGGTTTGGGGATTACACCAGGATAGATGCCCAAGGTGACAAAGCTATGTGGGAGAGGGAATGAGTAACGAATGACCGTATATCCATCTCTCCTCTAGTCTTTGGAACCGAACACAAGAGGAGGAACAATGGTTCTCCCTCCTATAAAAAACTATGGTCTTATTATGTGATGGTTGCCTTAAAATTTATCCTCATAAGAGAGGGTGACATTTCTTTTTCTTGCATGGAAAATAAAGTGTGAACCGTACCTTCCATACCAAAGAACAGAGGTTCCTGGCCATCTCTCTGAGAAGGGAGATGCCAGAACCCAAACCCACCTCAAAACTGAGAACTTCCCAATTTTATTCCTAGGAGAAAGGTTCATGTGACTGTGGATATATAAACCCAAAGACATTTCATGTATCCTAACTCCCTTATAAAACATTGTGGGAAACCTATGACTGTGGAAATTCAAAACCAAATAGAAGACGCAGTAATGTACCTTTCCCAAAGGTTTGATAAGTCAGTAGGTTTTGGTGGAGGTCTTAACATAATCCCTTTCATACATGGGAGCCGGGGAAGAAGAATCATTTCTATGAATGGCTTTGAGGAAGGCTTCATGGATTATATATTGAAGTGGGTATGTGAATTAAAGAGGGGCACCCTAGGTAGGTAATGGGGTGAAATTATGGGCACACAAGAATACTTGGGAGAATTAATGTTCCCATAAGTGACGAACAAACTGTGTCTTAATACATGGGAGAGACTTTACTAGAGCCTTCAAGAGGATTCACAGGTGGTCCCTAGTGTGGGGCGCTCAAGTTCCTATGAAAGGAATAGATGGTACACAATTTTTTATGTCATAAAGAGGTTGGGAACTTTTGGCTCTCATGTGTTATGGTTTTCAATCATTAGAATTACTTATGTCCAATGATCCACCTTTAAATCCTTCGCTCATTGTGTTAAACAACTACCTTGAATGTTCAGAACAACTTGGGCGAAGCTCTAGGGGGACCAGAGTAGCAATTGGGCTTACAAGAAATTCGTCCCCATAAATGGAGGCCCTAATGGTCTATTTATAGAAACATATGGTAACTTGGGTGACATGAATTTGGGTGAAAAGGTGGCTAGGTGACATTTTGGGGCACGCAGGTAGGGTGGGCATTGATGCTCTTTTGGTCTGACTAAGGCGACCTAAAACTCGTGCCTTTTCAAATCATAATTTTCTTCATGTATTTTACCCTTTTCTTTATAAGAGGATCTCATTGTCATTTTTTAGACTCTTTGATGGAATGGAGTGTCAATAAGGGAAAGACCTACCACCACACACATATCTGTCGAATGGGTTATGACATCATTGTTCGTGTGGATGATGAACTATCAACTCGCAAACCGATGTCATTAAATATTCCATTACCACCTATAAAGCATTGAAATAATTAAGGGCATACTCTTAATATATTATATTTATTATTTCAATTATTTTATTATGATTATAAAATTATTATATAATAAATATATTCATGCTTTCTAATCTGTGAGAATATGATAACGTCATTGTTGTATATGGAGGACTACCACCTCGTGATGCAATGTGATTCACTCACACTTTAGATGAAATGTGTTAAGTATGGTTTTAATAAAATAATGTTATATATATGAAATAAAAAATATAATTCCTTTAATATATATATATATCGCTTAATTTTCTTCCATTGAAGAAGACATGAAAATGTAAATAACGTTCATGCATACGTATCGACTACTGTCTCCATTATTGGTGTATATTATTTCCGATCACAAAATTTTATGTATTAATATAAAATATAAATATAATAAGTATATATGATATTTATATCATGGTTTAAATTATAGATATTATAAAATAATTCTTGATGTAAGAATAAGAGAAATAGAAAGTCAAAACATATAAAAAAATAAAATTGGTTGTTATAGAAATGTAACTTTAACAAGGATTTATAAACCAATGGGTAATTAAATGTCATAAAAACCATATATGAAATTAAAAATATTAATTTGGTTCTGTAATAATTAAATAAATTAATATAACCTGCATTAAATTAGTTGAATGAATGTTCGACCAAAAGGATGTGTGAGGTAATGGTTTTTTCTCATCTCACTATTTTTTATGGGATATATTCCAAATTTACTACTTTATTTTTTGATGAATAAACAATAAATGAATAAAATTTAATATTTTTATACATGTATTTATGGGTTTTTATGTATCGCTATTATTATATTCCTTTTAGGGGTTTTCCAGTTTTCCAAAGTGGTAAGGGATGTTTATCACAATTTTTTTCTTTGAGATGTTTGTCATATTATACACCTATATTATTTAATGAAGTGTATATAAGACCCAATTTATAAGTTATATAATGAATATGATTATTTTAATCATATTCTAATATTAATTTAATTTTATTATTTCATGGGTATTGAGGCTAAATGTTACAAAACTCCAAACAATATTTATTTATAATCAAATCATTTGTCATGATTTTGTATTATTATTTATATGATGTTTAAATATTATAATTCTAATTATTTATCTTATCCAATTGTAATTCAAGATATTTCACGTATTTTTTCAATGTTCTAATCATTATTACTTATCATGTTTTAGAATGTGTTATTTAAAATATATGATTTTCTTTCTCATTGATCAGAAATATGTGTTATGTCAAAAGAAATTTTTCTACAAATGTTATCAAAATGTTTTTAACTGATATTTTAAGCTCATTTTCAAGGGAAATTATTTAAAATAAATTATTTTAATAATGGTGTTTTAAATTATTTCCAAATATTCCTTTATAGGTTTTTAATTTTATTTTCATGTAAAATGGTTTTTAAAATGATTTATAATTTAAAAACTGTCTTTCAAAATGAATGTGGTAATTTCCTAAAAAAATTATTCCATTATAACGTAATTTATATTCATCAACACAAAAAAAAACCCTCGTTTTCTTTTATGTAGAAATGGGGTTCTTTTGTAATGATTCTGCCCTCATTATTTATATGGATATATTAAGATTATTCCATGTGATTGTTATGGATCTTTTTTCCCATCCACAGGTTAATCAGGTTTCCAAGATATTAATTTAAAAACCATTACTTTTCCATGCTTTAATCATGTTTTTAATGAATAATTGTTATTTTGATGATTTTTATGATTAAGTGAAATATATATGTACATTATTCATGTTTTGTTTCTTAGAAATTATACATGATAATTTGGTGTGCCCAAATAGCATCAGGTAAGCCTGTTACAACTTAAAATGTGGTACCCCAGATAGAGCTAGGTAAGCACATTATATCATATCATGGGGTGGATTAAATAACACCTACTAATCGCATTGTATCTTAACATGGGGTGGAACAGATGGTTTTGGGACTGCCCATTATTACTTAAACAATTGGTGTTCCCATATAGCACTTCCATTAATTGGGTAATGATAAAATTGGTAGTCAGCCATATGGTTTTTACAAATTAAATGGATACGATTAGGTTTTGTGAATATGATGCTAGATGATTACCAATATTGCTTTAATTTCATGTTTGGGTTTTTAATTTATATCATGATCAAGATTCTTATAACATAGCTCGTGATTATTGATTATAATGACATTCTTTTTACATTTTTCAAATTTTTTGATCCATGTATTGATGGGTCTGAGTTCTTTTATGCATCTTTCATGAATTGTAATTAGTTCATCATGTACTTATACACTAATTAGACACATTTATGAAATTAAATTATTAATGTGTATGTTTACCCGTATTTAGAATTTTATATAACCCTTTTTATTTTTCATTTTTCCCTTGGTTATAATGAATTAGATTGATTTAATTATGCCAAGAAGTGGCTTCATGTGGATGTTGACGATGAATAAATGTCAAATAATAAAATATATTTTAAGTTGGAGAAATATTCATTCAAATACTAGGGTATTATGTTTTCAAGAGTTTTTGAAATTTTATAAAACTATAAACTTAAACTACCAAGGAAAATTTTAGTAATTAAATTTTTCCTTTTGATGCTGTAAGGTTTGGATATAATAAATTGGGTCCCAATTATAAACATCATAGCTAGAACTATAAAATTCATGATTTCAGCATTTGATCTGGGAGTATGAATCCTGGTCTATTATAGATTGAATCAATGTTCAGTTTTGATACCTTTGGATATTAGAATGTTATAATGTGATTTTATCTTAAGAGTTATGGGTATGATTATAGGTCTATACGATCATGTTTGATCATACTTTCAATGCCATAGACAACCCATTTGAGTTTTGAAGGAATATATTTTTAAGGGATTAATGAATTTTTTAGAGATGTTTTCTTGGTTAGGTGTATTTGTTGCCTCTATGATTAACATGAAGTGTAATTTATGGAGGAATTAGTTGGAATGTTTTAAAAAAAGACAACCCATATATTGGGTGATAAGTTTTCACATCCAGCAAGGTGGTGGTTCTTGAACCCCTGACTGAAAGAGGATAATAGTTCCACACCCACCACTGGACTATATGATTTCATGGTTAACATGACATTCTTAGATGAAAAATTTTAGGTTTATTTTAGAAACACATTGGATTTTATTTGAGGAATAATAGTTAAATTATATTAGTGGAAGATTTTGACAAATAAATTTAATTTGGTAGATTAAAATTAATTCTGAGAAGTCTTGTATTTTAAAAATAATTATTTATTGAAATATATAGTTTCAACTTTGGGATTACTATTATATTTTGAATATTTGAGTCTCTTATTAAGGTTTATTATGTTGGGGAATTATCATACAATATATTAACTTTTTTAGTTAATATCTAATGATTGGAGTAATATCTTGTTATTATCATAGAGATTATTCGGACCATTAAAAGATTAATTTAATTATTAATGCATGAAATATTTATCCGGAATACACATATTCTTTAGGAAAATATAATATTTTTATAGAAATTGATTAATGGTTGAAAATATACTCATAAATTATATATATATCTATATTTTCATTGTCTATATTGTAGGATAATTCCTCAACCCTATGAAAATCATCATTAAAACAAAATGTTATCCTATTACCATCATCATTGCTGATATCAATGACTTTTTTCACACATATTTGTTTTATGGTTTTGTGACTGCTAAATTTATCTTGATCATTAGCTTTATAGTGATATATGATCTCAGTCACTATATATGCTAATTTGGGTTTTACATTTTTCTTACATGCCCATATATTCAATTTAAACCAATGTTGTACGGCGTAGAAATTAAGTTACATAATATTCTGGATGAACCTCAAACATACATATCAATTTTACCAATAATATGTTTTATTAACCATTTTTACAATTCGTGTTTATAAAAAAATACTTTCATATTTCATATATTTTATTACAGAGATAATGTTAAAATTGTAAATATTCAATTTATTGAAGGGGTGATGTTACACCCCAATATATAAAAATAATAAAATTATATTTAATATATTTATCTACAAAAAACATTAAGTTTATCATGAGTTAAATGAAACACCCAATTTTTCTTACAATATATGAAACTATTAGTTTATTCAATAACTTGCATTACATGCAAGACCATGTTTTACCGAACAGTAATATACTATTATTATTATTTTTCTTAACATGATAATTATCTCATAGCCCTTGTAATGGGTGGTATGTAAAATATAAACCAAATTATGAAAAATAATTTTACACATTTTATATAATTAATTCTTTAGTGACAATTTATTAGAAACTAAAATAAAACCCTTTAGATATTAAAAGAAAATATTTTTCTGATAATTTAGTTTAATGGAAAAAACTGTGTTCTATAAAAATAAATAATACAAATATTCCATGTTGTATTATATTAATTAAATTTATATATAATTAATTCAATCTAATGTTTAAAATTAATCCTATGTATTGTCTGAATAGGATATAAAAGAAATTCTAATTTTTTCTTAAAAATACATGTTTTCTAAAAATAAATTTTTCACCTTTTTATGGCGCACTTATTTTGAAACCAATATATAATTTATTTGATAAAATAAAATCAATTTTTTTAATATTATTATAAATATTGACATTCAATATAATTTCATGATTTTCGGGAAAATATTTATTTTTCAGTTAATAGTGAAAAATACAATTTTTTTAAAAAAATATTGATTTATTTTAAAAAATTATTATATTAAAATTTTAAAAATGTTTTGAATATGTTTTAATGTAAAAAAAGTCTTATATAATTATTTAATACACTTAATTATGTTTTAATCTACTATATGTTGTATTTTAATATACATTTGTTTCTGTCCTAATACATATTTTTTTAAACAAAACTGTTTTAAAATGGTTACAGTTTCTCCATTTTAATTAATTAAAATTTTTCTTATGTGGGAATTTTTTAAATGAAATATATAAAATATTTATAATTAAATATTTATTTATTTTCATACAATGATTATTTTTAATCATAGAGTTAATATTGAATAACATTTTTCCAAAAAATACTCTTGTTAAAAACATGATGTCTCACCGTGTCCATGGGATTCATTTTAAAATAAAATTTCATAATTATTTGATTTTAATTTGGGAAAATTTTTTCCAATTTTCAAATAATAATATATTTTAATTTAAAATTAGTACAACTTAAATTTGGACCAAATTGATTAGTGGATATAATAAAAATCAATCCCATTGATTAAAGAAAAATTGAATTTACCAAGTGACAAAATATTAATATAAAAGGGAAAATAACATAAGAACATTTCCGGAAAATTTTTTATTTACATACATAGACTTTATAACTTCTATGATCTATTTTGGTGCATTATTTTATTCACATCACATGAAAATGATGTGAGTGGAACTCCCCCATTCAAAAATTTACATGTTTTCCACTCATCCCACTTTTAAAAAGACTCCCACACACCATAATTATTCACAAATATCAAGATTTTGGATAATAAAAACCCTTATAACTTAAATTATTAACATCCCTACCCTCATACATGAAGCCTTACTGTGAATATAATTCAATCAATTCAATGTTTGAGTCTAAACCTAAAGAGGATACTCAAAGAAGAGGTAATGTTCTTCTAAAAGTGTTTTTATTTTATTTACTTATAAACCTCCTTAAATTATTTTTATATAGAGATTATATAATAAAAAATATTTTTAATATAATTATGTATTTATATTTTAAGGGTAAAATCTTAATACACACACACTTCCATCAAATCGGTAAAACAATCACCATTTTTGTGTGTATTGGACTACCGCCTTGCGAATCGATGTCATTCGGTTTTGTATTACCACATTTCAATGTTATCCATAAGAGTTTAAATACTATTTATATATTATATTTATAATTTGTATAATATTATTATGCTTCTGAAATTATTATATAACTCTACATTCATGTTTTTCTTTTTTTTTGGAATATGATAACTTCGTTCGTATGAATGAGGGACTACCCCCTCACAAAGAGATGTGGTTCATTCACCCTTTACATGGAATGTATTAAGGATGGTTTTAATAAACATATTTTACATATTTTACATTACAATAAAAAATAAATAATATATATATATATATTACTTTTATATCTTTAAATGAGACATGATAATGTGAACAATGTTTAATTATATATACAACTTATAATCTCAATGAACAATGTATTTTATTTCCTAAAAATAAATTTTATGGATTAGTATAAAATTAATTTATAATGAATATATTTTATATTTATATATTGGTTAAAATTCTTTATTTTATGGAAAAATTATTGAATTATGCGGAAAAAATAGAACGTAAAATCATATATGAAAAATAAAGCTGTTTTTTAACAAAACATAACATTAACATGGGATGGAAAATAAATGGGGAATAAAAGTTCATAATAAAATCATATATGAAATTTAAAATATTAATATTATTTGGTAATAATTCAATATTATGTTTAAAACCACTATATAGTAGGTGAAAAAAATTTCCACCAAAAAAATCATGAAGTAACAGTTTTTTCTTATATCACTTTTATCAATGTGCAATATAATTCATATTAACTAATTATTTTTTGTGGTGTATATAATACCCATGATTGTATTTTATGATTATTATACTTAAATTTATGGTGTAATACATACCCTTTTTAGGATCTCTATTTCATGGGGTTTACGATTTAAATGTTACCATTGCTGTAAGGGATTTTTTTCACATGTTGACATATCTAAAATGTTTGTTTTATTTTACTCCCATATTTTGTCATGAAGTGTATATAATTACACATTGAAATGATATATCATGAATTTAATTGTTTTCATGATATTATAAGTTTAGTTTAATTTTATTCTTTCGTTGGTATTAATATTCCAAGTTAAATAAGTGGTAAGATTATTTTGTTAGGATCTCATCCATTATTAGGATTGTGTACGATTAATTCATTGATGTTAAAATGTTATAATTCCCATGAATTTTCTTATCCATATTTTATTAATTTTATTTTAATGTAATGTTACCATTCATATTGTTTTGGGCTCATAAAATGTTTGAGAAAGTGTATTTATAAAAATATGACTTCATTTCCCACTTCGGAAAAAAATCTATGTCCTTTCAAAACAATGATTTATTTTAATGTTTTAAAAATATTTTCAAATAATATTATAATAAAATTTTTAGGGGAATTATTTTTTAAAAAAAAAATTGTATATAAAATTGTTTTAAATTATTTTAAAATATTATTTTATAATTTTTCAAGTATATTTTAATGGAAAATGGTTTTAAAAATGTATTATTATTTAAAAAGTGATAATTAGAATATTAAAAAACATTATTCAAATTGTTTTTAATGATATTTTAATAGTATTTCCATTCAAAAATGACATGAACCCTCATTTTTTACTTACGATTTAATAGGTATATTTTGTAATGATAATAGCCTCGTTATTTCTCTGATTGGATTGTGATTGATTCAATTAGATTATTATATATCATGTTTCTTTTCCATGGGTTAATCATGTTTCAAACTGATTGACATAAAACTCATTTATTTTCTATTTGTTAACAATGTTTTCAAATAATAATTATTGTTTCTATTAATTTCATAATTAAGTGAAATCATTATGTACTTTATTCATGTTTTGGTTCATGGACATTAAACATATGAAATGGACGCACTCAATTAATGATGGGTAAACCTATAAAAACATAACATTGGGTGGCCTATAAAAATCCAAGAAATAATATCATAGAATAAGACGGGGTAGACTATATTGAGTTGTGTATTCCCATTACAACATACCATGGGGTGTCCCAGATAGGACTGGGAAAACCCATTGCAGCTTAAATTATCTACCTTCAAAGATTTCACTCTAATGCATTAGGAAATGATAGTATTTGATGTTGGTTGTATAGTTTTTCCCATTAAATGGGTTCTAAATTGAATTTATAAATATGATTCTACATGTTACCAAAAAGTTTTTAAATTTCTTGTTATGGGTTTATATTGTTTTTCATGATCAAGATTGAATCACATGGCTCGGATTATTGATTTAGATGACTCTTTATTTTTCCTTGTTTTTATATTTTTTGGATATAGGTATTGGTGTATTTGAGTTCATTTATGATTTACTCATTCACTCTGATTATGTCTTCATACCCCTATTCACTTCTCAGGCTAATTTATGAAATTTAATTGTAAATGATTTTGTTTACCATTAATGATCATTTCATCTCACCCATCTTATGTTTCCCTTTCCCCCAGATTATAAATAATTATTTTGAATAAATTATGTCAATAAGATATTTCATATGGATAATGATGATGAATTACTATGAAATAAGAATATAAATGTTAAATAGGATAAATTTTCATTTCACGACTGAGATATTGTTTAGGACATATTTTCCTAACTATTAAAAACTCTAAACCTAAAAGGTCTTCATGAATGTTAGTCATCCATATTTTTCTTTTGATGTTGTAAAGATTGGATGGAAATATTTGGGTCAAAATTATAGAAATCATTGCCATAAATATAAATTTCATAATTTTGAAAATTAATTTAGGAGTCCTGGTCCAAGGCTATTATATTTAGAGTTCATACTAGTATACTAATAACATCATAAATTTCATCTTATTGGTAAAACCTATATTTTTTTACTATTCACCTAAATAATATATTTTTTAAAAATATAATAAATTCATCTTCTATAAGTATTATTATTCTAATTAGAAAATTAATATTTTGTTATTTAATAAAATTATTAAATTTTATGTTAAAATATTTTAGTAAAATATCAAAATGAATAGGAAAATCCTCATATAGGAAGATTGTTATTAAATTTTTTATCTATTTTGTATTATTATTTCATATCATTTAGGAATTAATTTTTAAGTAATCTATTATTCATCTTTTCCATATACAATTTTATTTTCTACCCATAATATAGTTATTTTCAAAAAAAATATTTAAAAAAATATTTTAATTATAAAATGATATTCATAGTTATTTATGATATACTAATTGGATTTCATTTATTTTTAGTTTATACAATGTATTGTCTCTATAAATATTTCATAAAAAAGATACTATTATTCATTCATGTTATTTCAATATCAAGATACTCCTAATCTAATCATGTTTCTGATTCATTTTAGTTCAATTTTCCTTATAAATTATGATATCTAACCCATTGAATACTTTATGGTATAAATATATTAAGATCTCGGGGGTGTTATATTCTACACCATTATAAAATAATTTCATCAAATTTTTATTTATAGTTTTTGAATTCATTTGGGGAGGTTATTCCAAACAGATTCATCATTCATTGTATAACCTCAAAAATGAAATCTACCATATTATCTTTCTTTTCTAGGTTACATGTATTTATTGAAAAACAGAAATCTATTCATATAGACATATACTCATGTATGAATATACCATCATATTATACTCTTAAAAATATACCTCTTCCAAAAACTATTTGAATATTGAAGAAATTATATATTCCAAAAACTATTTTCTCTATAATTAACCCTAAAATATTATTAAACACTAGTTCATAAGATGACACTATTGTCACTATATGTCCTAATTCTAACAATGATATGAAAATATCCAAAAATATCAGGAATCAATTATCATTCCCTAGTTTACTAATACTATATATGTAACATCCCAGGTAAATAAATAATAAAGAATTTTCATATTTATTAATATTTACGAATTAAATAGTAATTTTATTTTAAAGGGGTTGCTATGTTTGATAGCGTACCCGATACCCAACGATGAGTTTCTTTGAAACTTACGTAGCACACTAGTAATAAAATAATATTATTTTAAATGTTAGTTAACAAGTAGCCGTTGTACTGGCGGGAATGGATAGAAATAACTAAAATATGATTAGATATGTTTTTAAATTTTTTTGCATTTACCCAATAAAAGATAAAGGCTTAAAATACGGAAAGAGTTCAATTTTATGCATATATACTCTAATTTTCACTAAAGGTTCACATATCACCTTTTAATGGTGAAAATTCATTAAATATAGTTTTGATCACTCTTATACTTTATTTTGGACCAAATAAAACTCTTATTAAGAATCGGGACATCAAAATTTACTTTGTGTAAATTTTTGGTACCTTTCTGAAAAAGTTCATTTTTTTTTGAATAGTGTAAAATGTTGTATTTTAATTCAAAACCACATTTTAATATAAATTATTTATATGATTAGATTATTATTTTAATTGGTTTTAAAGTGAAATTAGAAAATATTTTTACCAGTTAATCCAATGGTGGTCATTGGAATCAATTTCACTTTGAAATTGGACTTAAACTGGTGTCAATCTTTTGATACTTATTGTTTCACAAAAACACGCTATTTGTCATGACAGCGGGAATTAATTATTAAATTAATTAATTTGACTTATATGTTTTGAAGTTTGTAAAATGGACTTCATTTTTGAATTCGGAATATCAAATATAGCTTAGGATGAATTTTTGGTAATTTTCTGAAAAACTTCAATTTTTGATGAATAGTGAAACCACTAAGTGGTAATCAAGCAAACTGATTTTTCAGTTAAATGAAAGTTTACCACTAATGTGTATTGAATTTTTAAAATCCAACATACATGGTTGTCATTAAGAAGTAAAATGTGGTTCAATGAGATTATAATAATTTTTTGGTGAATAGTAACTTATTAAGTTCTAAATCGTGATTAGAGGTAATTAGTGTAATTTAATGTAAAAATGATATTATAAGAATGTGAAAACACCATGACACTTGTCCTACACCTATTGGGTGAGTCATGGCCGACCAAGACAATCCATGGGCCAACTTGGGGACCCCATGGAGCCACTTTAGTTGGAAAATGACATTAATATATTTTTATTTAATGTTAAAGTGAAAATGACACTAACATAAATTGTTTTACTAAAATAATTTTTGAGTGGGGTTATACAAGTCCAAATTTTGATTATAAATAGTAATTGGAAAGCTAAAACGATTTCCTACATCATAGTAATTTTATTATAATTTTTAGACATTAAATAAATTAAATTATATATGACATAATAATGATGCAGCGATGACATCATTATTTGACGATTTAAATAAAATGGAAAGATAATGAAAAATCTAAAACCTACACATGTCCAAAACCGATTGGATGAGTGGATTTCGAAACCTTATCACCTTATCCAGGAATTATATCAATGTGGGACCTTTTAAAACCGAAACACTTTTTCAAATAAAGTAATATTTCTTTACATTCCAAAAGTGCCCCTCCTCTCCTCTTATAAAAGGCCCCCACCTCTACCTCATTTCACACACTTCTCAAGCCTTTGGCTCGGCCAACCCCTGCCCAATTACTCTCTCCACATCCGTCTACTAATACTAGAGGATTACCGTTGGGCAGAATCCTTTCAAAGGAAGCCTTTAGGCTCAAATCAAAAGGGAGTTACACTTTTAAAGGTAATTCATTCTCTCTTGTTCATTTGTTTTATTTTGCTTCTCCAACCCTCTAAACTCTTTTATTTACTTCTTTTGTAACAACACCAGTATCTTCAATATACTAGGATGTTGTTATAATATTTATTTGAGCTACACTCTCACACAACTACATCAAATGGTTAAAGAACATACGGTTTCCGTGGATGGCGAAATTCTGCCTCCCGAAACGATGATTGTTCAATACTCATTTAACACCTTCAAGGGTGGCCATTATGATGTCACTATTTTTATATATGATATATAATATGTTTATGTTTTTTTTAAACTTCTGTATTTTTCATTTTTGGCATACCTTTATGGTTTCCATTATGGGTAAACACGATATCTTCATTTAAGGAAGTGCGGACTACCGCCCCCTCAAAGTGATGTGATTCGTTAATGCCATATGTGGGACGTATAAAGGATGGATTTAATGTTATTATATATGATGTTATACTGGAATTATTATATACCTCTATATCATTATTATTTCTTTCCATTAAAGTATGAGATAAAAATGAAAGTAGCGTTCATGCGTACGTACGGCTTACCGTCTCCATGAACGGTGCATTTCATTTCTTATCCCCAAATGTAATGTACTATTAAAATTACATGTATATAATGTATATATATAATTAATGATATATCTAAATGATGAATATAATTTTGGAATTAAAATATACATACCTCTCATTTAGTTTTAATTCCATTAATATGACAAAGAAATGAAAGTAGCGTTCATGCGTACGTACGGCTTACCGTCTCCATGAACGGTGCATTTCATTTCTTACCTATAAATGATTATGTAATATTATAAATACATGTATATGCTGGATATATATGATATATATGATATCCAAATCAGTAATTTCATTCTGGATATAAAGAACTTTTGACCACACGAACAACATGTAATTATAAGAAGTCAACTTTCGACTTAAGAACCAATTATTGACAAAACAAACATTATTAACTTAAATGGTTACATAATGTTTATAACATGGCAATAAGTGATATAAAAGGAATAATGAACTTTAAAAAGTTTCTTAATCAAGTATAAATTAACTCAAGTTTATTATTCAGGACGTTAAAGAACGATCGAGTCAAGTCGGACCCGAGGTAAGGGACTTCGTCTCAATCTCCTTTCATTGAGGCATATTTCGTTTTATACACAACTTTCTTTTATACGGTGTATAAACCCCTTTGACTTTTACTTTTATATAAAAGGAATCTTTTTCTACGAAGCGTTTTACTAAACGACAAAAATGAATGTTTTTTTAACGTACGCGGTGACAACGACTTTTTCCGCCGCCGCGAGTATTATTTGGTCTTTGGATTTCTCAACAAGCCGTAATGTTTTTAGAATAAAATAAATACCATATACTCTTTTATGTATTTTGGTATTGAAAATGGTTTTGAAAAAGGATTCTATTATGTCAATATATTTATGATATATTGTGATTGAAATGTGGAAATGTTATCATTCCTTTATATTGGATTTATGTTTTATGATTTTATACTGGTACTTGGACATTTTAAAGGGTGGTTACGTTATAAACCATATGACGGGTGGTGCCGTGAATACCAGGACGGGTGGTTACGTCATAACCTCCAATGCATTGGGTATGGAAGTCGGCCGTATGGCTATTCCATTAAGTATGTATGGAAATTGGCCATATGGCTATTCCATTAAGTGATATGTGTGGAAGTCAACCGTATGGTTATTCCACTTAAGTATGTTTATGTCCCAAGTTACCTTTATATATGTTATGTGTTCTTTTTATGGATTTTATGGTAATCCTTTGGTTACAAAAAGGTAAGTAATGATACTTTATTCAGTGAAGAGTTTTTTTACTACTTCATGAAGGTGAAGGTATTACTTTGATAGAGTATATATGGTTTATTTGATGTTTGAAAAACTAACGGTTTTCATTCTTTCTGTATCCCTTACTGAGCTTTTTATGCTCACCCCAAGTTTTTTTGAAATGTTTTTCACAGGACTTAATGTGGAATAAGGTCAAGGATGGGATCAAGGGAATGTCATGCTATATAAAACATGAAACTAGACATTTTTATTTTAAGAGTTTTTTTATTATGGAAACTTAGTATAAGTGACTACTTTTTAATCTTTTGAGATGTAATAGTTATGTTCTAATTCTCTAAAACTCTAAACCTGAAAAGATCCTCAATGTGAATTATTCTTTTAATTCAATATTAAGTAAGGTTTAAGGCTGGGGCCTTATAGTTGGTATCAGAGGTCGGTTTAGACAACTTTAGGAGTTAGAAAAGTGTTAAATTATAATATGATTGAAATGATATAGCATTTACGGATTACCATGTTGCTTCGCCTAATATATTTCTGTGTTCAGAATGGTTTTCCGCAGAGGAAACAAAGCAGCTATGTTGGGACGACATCAGGAGGAAGATAACCTTCCAAATCAGCAACCTGATATGGTCGGAATCGGAACTGAACAGTTTGTTGCAGTGATGGCAGAGTTGACTCAGGCTATAAATGGTGGTGGTATCCATGCACGAGATCAGCCAAATCAACCGCAGAGGAACATGTCAGTGGTGGAACATTTCATGAGGCAACATCCCCCATCATTCAGAGGATCATCTGACCCTGTGCAAGATGAAGGGTGGATTAAAGCACTGGAGAAGATTTTTGATGTCATGGGGTGTTCATAACATCAAAAGGTTAGTCTTGTTGTTTACTGTTTTGAAGGTGAAGTAGATCAATGGTTGTCGATGGTGAAAAATATAAGGGATAGTGATGAGATTGAGGATCTTCACTGGGACGAATTCAAAGTTATGTTTCTTGAGAAATATTTTCCTAAGGTGGTTCGTCTTAGGATGGAAAAACAGTTCCTAGAATTGAGGCAGGAGGATGATTCAGTGGCTGCTTATGAAGCAAAGTTCACTCGATTGGCAAGGTATGCTCCAAACTTCATACGAGATCTTGATAGTAAAATAAACCGTTTTTACTCAGGATTAAAGCCAAAATATCGAAGGGCATTAGCTTGTCGTGAGTTTAAAAGTTATGAAAAACTTGTTCGATGTGCCGAGAAGGTAGAAATGGAGTTTGCCGATGATCAGGTGTTCTATGACAAAAAACAGAATAAGAGGTCTAGTTGGCAGGAAAAGGGGAAGAATTCATCAAAGAAGCAAGGAGGTAAGAAAACCAAATATCCATCCTGTGAGAAGTGTGGTAAAATGCATCCTGGAGAATGTTTATCCAAGTCTGGTAAGTGCTTTCGGTGTGGTATGTCTGGTCACATTGCTCGTAACTGTAAGGAAGATGATCAAGCAGGAAATGAAAAGCCAACGGTAAGATGTTTTAAGTGTAATGAAATGGGTCATTATGCAAACGAGTGTCCAACGAAGAAATCAACTGGGATAAGGCATCCAGACTACAAGCAGAAAGGGGTGGTGAAATCCTTTGCAACAACTTCAGCAGATGTTGGTCCATCGAATGAAGTGGTATCAGCTCCAGGGAGCTCAGTATTTTTCGAAGATTGACTTGAGGTCGGGGTACCATCAGTTGAAAGTAAAAGAAGCAGACGTTCCGAAGACTGCGTTCCGTACTAGATATGGCCATTATGAATTTGTAGTTATGCCTTTTGGGTTAACCAATGAACCTACTGTATTCATGGACCTTATGAATAAAATTTTCCATGAGTTCTGGATAAGTTTGTGTTTGTGTTTTGAGGTTTGAGAAGAGGTTATGTGTGCCTTGTGATTCACAGTTGAAGAATGAGTTGTTATGTGAGGCTCATAGTTCCCCGTTTTGAGTTCATCCTGGAAGTACTAAGATGTACAGAGATCTGCGGGAGTATTACTGGTGGGATGGAATGAAAAGAGACATTGCTGATTTTACTGTGAAGTGTTTGACATGTCAACAGGTTAAAGCAGAGCGGCAGGGATGCTTCAGCCTTTACCAGTGCCAGAATGGAAATGGGAAAACATATCCATGGACTTTGTTGTGGGATTACCGAGGACATCTCGTGGTAATAATGCATTCAGGGTTATTGTTGATCGCTTGACCAAATCTGCTCATTTCCTTTCTATATGAGATACTTTCTCTCTAGATCAACTTTCCCATTTGTATCTTAAAGAGATAGTCAGGTTACATGGAGTTCTTCTCTCCATTGTATCTGATCGTGATCCCAGGTTCACATCTAACTTTTGGAAAGGCCTTCAGAAGTCGTTGGGTACTGAATTAAATTTTAGTATAGCTTTTCATCCTCAATCAGATGGGCAGTCAGAACGAACAATTCAGACCTTGGAGGATATTCTACGAGCTTGTTCGATGGATTATCAGGGAAGTTGGGACCAACATCTTTCTTTGGTTTAGTTTTCTTATAATAACAGTTTTCATTCCAGTATACAGATGGCACCATTTCAGGCATTATATGGGAAGCGGTGTCGAACTCCATCTTTCTGGGATGAAGTGGGTGAACGGAAGTTGATGGGACTAGAATTTGTAGAAGAGATGGCAGAAGAAGTTCAGCTGATTCAGAAACACATGAGAACAGCTCAGAGTAGGCAGAAGAGTTATGCGGACAACCGGAGTAAGGATCTATCTTTCAAGGTAGGTGATCATGTTTTTCTCAAGGTTTCTCCATGGAAAAGTGTGATGAGATTTGGTAAGAATGGAAAGCTGAGTCCAAGGTTTATTGGACCATACGAAATTCTGGAAAGAGTTGGATCAGTTGCATACCGAGTGTCTTTACCTCCGAGTTTATCTCAGGTACACAATGTTTTTCATGTTTCGATGTTGAGAAAGTATATGCCAGATCCATCTCATGTTTTGAGCCCAGAGGTAGTTCAGCTGGAAGAGAACCTATCTTATGAGGAACAACTGGTCCAGATTCTTGACCACAGGGAGCAAGTGTTACGGAATAAGGTGATTCATCAGGTAAAGGTTTTGTGGAAAACCCATGTGATTTAAGAGGCAACGTGGGAATCTGAAAATGCTATGAGGGATAAATACCCCCACTTATTTTGATAAGTGAATAAAATTGCGAGGACGCAATTCCCAAAAGTGGGGAAGGATGTAACATCCCAGGTAAATAAAGAATAAAGAATTTTCATATTTATTAATATTTACGAATTAAATAGTAATTTTATTTTAAAGGGGTTGCTATGTTCGATAGCGTACCCGATACGCAACGATGAGTTTCTTTGAAACTTACGTAGCACACTAGTAATAAAATAATATTATTTTAAATGTTAGTTAACAAGTAGCCGTTGTACTGGCGGGAATGGATAGAAATAACTAAAATATGATTAGATATGTTTTTAAATGTTTTTACATTAACCCAATAAAAGATAAAGGCTTAAAATACGGAAAGAGTTCAATTTTATGCATATATAATCTAATTTTCACTAAAGGTTCACTTATCACCTTTTAATGGTGAACCGTCATTAAATATAGTTTTGATCACTCTTATACTTTATTTTGGACCAAATAAAACTCTTATTAAGAATCGGGACATCAAAATTTACTTTGTGTAAATTTTTGGTACCTTTATGATAAAGTTCATTTTTTTTGAATAGTGTAAAATGTTGTATTTTAATTCAAAACCTCTTTTTAATCTAAATTATTTATATGATTAGATTATTATTTTAATTGGTTTTAAAGTGAAGTTAGAAAAAAAAATTACCATTTAATCCAATGGTGGTCATTGGAATCAATTTCACTTTGAAATTGGACTTAAACTGGTGTCAATCTTTTGATACTTATTGTTTCACAAAAACACGCTATTTGTCATGACAGCGGGAATTAATTATTAAATTAATTAATTTGACTTATATATTTTGAATTTTTTAAAATGAACTTCATTTTTGAATTCGGAATATCAAATATAGCTTAGGGTGAATTTTTGGTAATTTTCTGAAAAACTTCAATTTTTGATGAATAGTGAAACCACTAAGTGGTAATCAAGCAAACTGATTTTTCAGTTAAATGAAAGTTTACCACTAATGTGTATTGAATTTTGAAAATCCGACATACATGGTTGTCATTAAGAAGTAAAATGTGGTTCAATGAGATTATAATAATTTTTTGGCGAATAGTAACTTATTAAGTTCTTAATCGTGATTAGAGGTAATTAGTGTAATTTAATGTAAAAATGATATTATAAGAATGTGAAAACACCATGACACTTGTCCTACACCTATTGGGTGAGTCATGGCCGACCCAGACAAGCCTTGGGCCAACTTGGGGACCCCATGGAGCCACTTTAGTTGGAAAATGACATTAATATATTTTTATTTAATGTTAAAGTGAAAATGACACTAACATAAATTGTTTTACTAAATTAATTTTTGAGTGGGGTTATACAAGTCCAAATTTTGATTATAAATAGTCATTGGAAAGATAAAACGATTTCTTACATCATAGTAATTTGTTTATAATTTTTAGACATTAAATAAATTAAATTATATATGACATAATAATGATGCAGCGATGACATCATTATTTGACGATTTAAATAAAATGGAAAGATAATGAAAAATCTAAAACCTACACATGTCCAAAACCAATTGTATGAGTGGATTTAGAATCCTTATCACCTTATCCACGAATTATATCAATGTGGGACCTTTTAAAACCGAAAAACTGTTTCAAATAAAGTAATATTTCTTTACATTCCAAAAGTGCCCCTCCTCTCCTCTTATAAAAGGCCCCCACCTCTACCTCATTTCACACACTTCTCAAGCCTTTGGCTCGGCCAACCCCTGCCCAATTACTCTCTCCACATCCCTCTCCTAATCCTAGAGGATTCCCTTTGGGCATAATCCTTTCAAAGGAAGCCTTTAGGCTCAAATCAAAAGGGAGTTACACTTTTAAAGGTAATTCATTCTCTCTTGTTCATTTGTTTTATTTTGCTTCTCCAACCCTCTAAACTCTTTTATTTACTTCTTTTGTAACAACACCAGTATCTTCAATATACTAGTATGTTGTTATAATATTTATTTGAGCTACACTCTCACACAACTACATCAAATGGTTAATGAACATACGGTTTCCGTGGATGGCGAAATTCTGCCTCCCGAAACGATGATTGTTCAATACTCATTTAACACCTTCAAGGGTGGCCATTATGATGTCACTATTTTTATATATGATATATAATATGTTTATGTTTTATTTATGCTTATGTATTTTTCATTTTTGGCATACCTTTATGGTTTCCATTATGGGTAAACACGATATCTTCATTTAAGGAAGTGCGGACTACCGCCCCCTCAAAGTGATGTGATTCGTTAATGCCATATGTGGGACGTATAAAGGATGGATTTAATGTTATTATATATGATGTTATACTGGAATTATTATATACATCTATATCATTATTATTTATTTCCATTAAAGTATGAGATAATAATGAAAGTAGCGTTCATGCGTACGTATGGCTTACCGTCTCCATGAACGGTGCATTTCATTTCTTATCCCCAAATTTAATGTACTATTAAAATTACATGTATATAATGTATATATATAATTAATGATATATCTAAATGATGAATATAATTCTGGAATTAAAATATACATACCTCTCATTTAGTTTTAATTCCATTAATATGACAAAGAAATGAAAGTAGCGTTCATGCGTACGTACGGCTTACCGTCTCCATGAACGGTGCATTCCATTTCTTACCTCTAAATGATTATTTAATATTATAAATACATGTATATGCTGGATATATATGATATATATGATATCCAAATCAGGAATTTCATTCTGGATATAAATAACTTTTGACCACACGAACAACATGTAATTATAAGAAGTCAACTTTCGACTTAAGAACCAAATATTGACAAAACAAACATTATTAACATAAATGGTTACATAATGTTTATAACATGGCAATAAGTGATATAAAAGGAATAATGAACTTTAAAAAGGTTCTTAATCAACTATAAATTAACTCAAGTTTATTATTCAGGACGTTAAAGAACGATCGAGTCAAGTCGGACCCGAGGTAAGGGACTTCGTCTCAATCTTCTTTCATTGAGGCATATTTCGTTTTATACACAACTTTCCTTTATACGGTGTATAAACCCCTTTGACTTTTACTTTTATATAAAAGGAATATTTTTCTACGAAGCGTTTTACTAAACGACAAAAAGGAATGTTTTTTTAACGTACGCGGTGACAACGACTTTTTCCGCCGCCGCGAGTATTATTTGGTCTTTGGCTTTCTCAACAAGCCGTAATGTTTTTAGAATAAAATAAATACCATATACTCTTTTATGTATTTTGGTATTGAAAATGGTTTTTAAAAAGGATTCTATTATGTCAATATATTTATGATATATTGTGATTGAAATGTGGAAATGTTATCATTCCTTTATATTGGTTTTATGTTTTATGATTTTATACTGGTACTTGGACATTTTAATGGGTGGTTACGTTATAAACCATATGACGGGTGGTGCCGTGAATACCAGGACGGGTGGTTACGTTATAACCTACAATGCATTGGGTATGGAAGTCAGCCGTATGGCTATTCCATTAAGTATGTATGGAAATTGGTCGTATGGCTATTCCATTAAGTGATATGTGTGGAAGTCAACTGTATGGTTATTCCACTTAAGTATGTTTATGTCCCAAGTTACCTTTATATATGTTATGTGTTCTTTTTATGGATTTTATGGTAATCCTTTGGTTACAAAAAGGTAAGTAATGATACTTTATTCAGTGAAGAGTTTTTTTTACTACTTCATGAAGGTGAAGGTATTACTTTGATAGAGTATATATGGTTTATTTGATGTTTGAAAAACTAACGGTTTTCATTCTTTCTGTATCCCTTACTGAGCTTTTTATGCTCACCCCAAGTTTTTTTGAAATGTTTTTCATAGGACTTAATGTGGAATAAGGTCAAGGATGGGATCAAGGGAATGTCATGCTATATAAAACATGGAACTAGACATGTTTCTTTTAAGAGTTTTTTATTATGGAAACTTAGTAAGTGACTACTTTGTAATCTTTTGAGATGTAATAGTTATGTTCTAATTCTCTAAAACTCGAAACCTGAAAAGATCCTCAACGTGAATTATTCTTTTAATTCAATATTAAGTAAGGTTTAAGGCTGGGGCCTTATAATATAACAAACTTCTTAAAAATAAAATTATTCTTTTTCATATATATATCATTCATATATTAAAGATAATAGTTATTCAAACCTAAATCATGTTCCCTTCAATAGTAATCCCTCAAATACAACTATTTCGTAAAATCACTTTTTAATGTTATTGATACTAATTAGAAAATGTTTCAAATCCATTACAAATTTATTACATAAACAATCAAAGATGGTTCCACTAATTCTAAAAACATTTAGAATATACTAGAATATCATTGATATTTATTAGTCACTAATGAATATTTCTATGAGTTTTAAGAAAATAACAATCTCAATTCCATAGGTAAGAATAAAATAATCACATTTTCTATTATAATAGTCATATAATGATATTATCAACCATTTAAGAATGATACAATATTTTGTTATAATACATAGTGGTTTCTAGGTAATAACATTGTCAAATTCACTTTCAGGATCCTTTATTAAAACAATTCTACAACCAAAATGGTGAGGATAATGTATAAAATATGAATATGAAACCATCAATATGAATATTTGAATCCTTATAAGATCTTTTTTTAACATATGTATCTTTTTGATAAAATTATGACTATCAGTATTCTTTCCTTAGATATCCATTACCATTTTTTTATGATGTCATATAACGTAATTATTTATCATCATCATTATGTCATTCATATTATTCGTAAATATAATTTGACTACTCAATGAATATCCCACGCGAGTGTCTCTCCAAGCAATAATTATTGTTCCAACTAATCACTGACATGAATTATGATATATTCAATTCCAAATTAGACTTTTTATGGTGATTACCCCTACTAAATATGTTCCATAGACTCATCAACTTTCTAGTTTCTATAAAGCGATGTATTTCATTGAAATCGACATACTCAATAATTAAGTCAAACAACATGAATTCAAACTATACTTATACTTGTTCCCATTTATTTCACTAGTGTTCTGTTATCCTAATCCTAAAATAAATTTTTATTATTTTCTTATCATTAAATCGTATACTTATCCCCAAGGGTTATCTATTTTGATCAAAATAAACATATCAACCCTTAAATTATCCTAAAAAGCATCTTAATTTAGAACAATATATAAGCCTGTACTTTGATAAAAACTTTTACACATCAAACCAACACTCTTGGATATAGTTCCATAGAAATGAATATTTCATTGATACTTTGATACAAGCAACAAACTTCTTCATATAATCTCCAATAATTAAAAAATAAGGAAAAATTAATTAGTATCTTAAATATGAAATATATTTTCTATTTAGAGGATTATATAATTTGTAAACATCATAAACTAATAGATCCCGTGAATTTCTCACCTAATGACATTTTTCATTATGTATAAGAATATAATTAATTCATAAGGAGTGTTCATCATCACCCATATATTCTTCCACATATTTGATGTTTGAAAACATGTCACATGTACTTATTTTCCTTAAAACATGTTGACTGGAAAAAATAAAAATGAGAGATCCTAAATGATCAGTAAGGGAAAATTATTAATAAAGTAATAACAACTTAAAAAAGAAATAAATAATATGGTAGGAATGGGTAAAAAAATAAATTGATAAAAAACATAAAACTATGAAAATTATCTATCAATAGGAATATATAAATACATTGATATCAGTAATACTGGTCTCATTTTGATAGAATGAATAATTTTAGACATCAAAACCCAAATATAAAGCCCTTATGCCAGAGATTATACTTATCTTTGAGTCCCTAGTCAAGACATCTTTCTAAATTCATAAGGTATACACCAAATACCCAAAAATATTTTTTCCACATGAGACGCATTGAAAAATCTAGGTGATATATAATTTCATTCCCCAAACATCAAGTGATTAATTATAATGAATTCACCATATGATTCTAAATGACCATTCATACAATTTATTAAGGAAACATTGGATGAATAAAAACATGGATTCTCATATAATGAAAAATATATATTATTAGTAAATTATCATCATCTGTTAGTAGTGAATAATAATTAAGAATTAACAAACTTTTCACAATTTCAAAAAATGGTATAACTTGATCATGACTAATCCTAATTAAGAAGTTAGATAGTAAAACTATTCAAAGGTAACATTCTAATAATCATTTGTATTGGAGTAACAATATATGGAATTCCAATACATTACCAATGTTAATATAAAAGAATATTTCCAAGAAACAATAATCCAATAATAATAATTAAAAAAATTATTCTCACACAATATAAATCAATGGGTATATGAATAATAAAATTATACAATAACATGATCAGAAGACATCAAAATACTGAAAGTTAATGACTTCGAAATAACATATCCCAAGAAGAGAGAATTATTTTTTAATGTGTATATGTGGTAGAAATTTATACCCCTATAAAAATGATAGAATAATACATAATAAAATTAATGGATTTAATTTAATGAACTTATATGACATAAATTTAAGATAATAATCATAACTCAATAAATTAAATATGAGCAACAAAAAATTATTAAAACTAGATGAACAACTAAATAAATTGAATCTTGGGTTAGAGGAAATTATTTGGATAGAAAATTACATTAAATTTATATAATATGATATAAATATATATGTGGGTATTTAATACACAATATAATAAAAAACATGGTCTATAAAATTCATTATATCTGAAGGATTCTAAATTATTACTAAGAAAATCAATACATGTTTAGAAAAAATCAAATCAAAACCCCAGGAAAAAGATGTATTATAGTTAAACCTAAAATAAAATTACTAAATAATAATTCATGATATTATATAGAGAATTTGTATTTTATACAGCACATATGTGAAATTATGTGCATAATACTAATCCTGTCTCAAAGATAACAAATTTTAGATGAAAAACACATACCTTATTTTCTTGTTACATGATGAAACTATAACCACCAATAAAACAAAAAAAATCACCTTAATTATCTATTAAATAACCATATTTATAATTATAACCATTTATAATCCTCATTTATAATAAATATATATATAATTTAGTTTTTACCTACATTAAATACCAGGTGTAAGAAATCATTATCACATTAAAATAGTTTTGAAAAATAGGTGGTGGTATGTTTTATTTTCCCAAATTCCATCATTCTTAGATTATATAGTTTAATATTATAGATGTTCCAAAATAATTTGTTAATCTATAATATATTTTCATTGTATTTTTTGTTATGATAATTGAGGTTGAAATCAGCGACCAACATGTTTCATTGTTTCATAATAAAGAAAATATTATTTCCAAATTATATATTTAAGTATTAATATTACCACTAAGAAAAAAAATTATATAAATTTTTATGTCATATTATACTATTAAATTAGTTCTAATGTTCTTCCATGATATAAATTCATAGTATTTCATATGAAGGTGGTTAATCCAACCAAAACATTGACTTACCATTATTAAATTGTTATTATGCCAAATTTTATGTTTAATATAATTATAAAATAAGTTTAATGATTTTATTTACATCATGTTAATGTGATATATTAAAATTATGATGATTTAAAAAGGAAATATAGTTTATCAAATTTCACTACATAAAAATAAGATATTATTTGCTTCCTACTTCGCTCATTTTTAAGGATTTAATTAATGATAATCATTTGTTGATCGTATAATTAATTGGTTGTAAAATTTTACAGAACAGAAAATTATTGATATTATAAACATGGTAAAGATACTTGAATATCATTCACATGAACATACATGTAAGGTGTTGTTGAAAAGAAAAAATGAAAATTAATCATTCCACGAAGTCGGTTCTCCACATGTATGTATGGTTGATGATTATATTTTCCATAGAATGGGATAATGGAGTAATATGTTTGATTCTTCTATAATCATAAAAATGATATAAATATAATTATTATTTTTAAAATTACCTTTGGATGAAATTGTTTTAATATGAAAAAAAATAAAACACACATGGAGGTGGTAGTCCACACAACAAATAAATTATGTGTTCATTGATAAAAATAGTATAGGAAAAAGGGGATAAATAATAATTAAAATAGATTTACAAAAATATTCATATAATATAATTTAATTTAATTAAATATTAATTTCTAAATTAAAATCAGAATATAAAAAATATAATTAGATAAATTGAGTAAAAATAATTACTCTCATTAAACACATTGGGATTTCATTGGAAGTTCACTTATAAATGGATGAGATAGGCTAATATATTATGAATATAAGTTTAATAGATATAAATTGTCATATATTATAATTAAAAATTGTTGGAAGTCTAGAGTAAATAGAATTATTTGGATTTCATTAAGGAGTGGTGAGGGGCCACTATTATAAGTTGTGAGAATGGTATTTTTGTAAATATATCAACTCAATAAAATGGGAGTTCATGTTTATAATAACCCACCTATTTATTACATATTAATTAAATATGTATTAAATAATGGAACACATAACAAAACATAAAATATTTATAAGTATAGTGTATTTTGGAATTATGTATATTGAGTCCCTTTTGATGCTTATATATGAAAAGATTATTGAAAACATCTCTAACATGCTTCAAATATTACTTGGATTTTAAAACTACACAGTGTAACCTGGGGACATACATAAAAAATGGGCTATTAATAAAGCCCTAGAAGGGAATCAACAAGTCATAAAAAGAAGCAGATAATACATTTAAGATAATAGGCATATTAATTGGGCATGAAAGGAGTGGGAATCGTAATCATGCACAGTGGGACATGATAGATAATGATAATCAAAAAGTAAATTTGGGAAATGAGGAAACAACTTAAAGCATTACATCATTAACATTGGTCAGGGGAAAATACAAAGACATAATGATAGAAAAATTACCATAAATAAATTCAGTTCACTCCCTATCCCAACATGGATTCTTATGAAGTATACACTACCCAATGCATTGGAGCACTATATAATTCATTGTGCACTTATCACATTCATATCATTCTCATTCTTATGTGTTACACATAGTTAAAAAATCATGGAATCATTTATCATCAAAATTTATACCACTAACATAGAGTGTGGAATACATACATGTATTTCCCAGTTCAAAGATGTAGAGGTATATATAAGTGATAAAAATTGATACAAACTAAGTATCGTTTTCACTACACTATTTTTTTGTCGTGTAAAAATCATATTAAAAATTCTTCAGCAAAATAACGTCACATTAAAATTCATAAAATTTCATGATGAGAGATTAAGGGATATATATAATTTAGAATTCATTTTTGATGTAATAGGTTCATAGAATGACAAATCCCTATATTAATAATTTCATATAGAAGGAATTATATAATAAAGAAAATTTAATTAAGAAAAGAAGTTGGGAATCCATTACTTGAGTGTGTAACATCAAATTCTTTGGAGGATACTTGTAACAGCTTGGAATCACTTTAGGAAGAATATAGAGAGGGTATTTTAAAGTAATGAAATTATCAAGGTATTTGAGAGTAATGAAATTATCATAGTATTTTTAGTGAAGATAAATGATATCTTGGGTCGGTTTATATAGTAAATGAGTGGGAATTTCATTATTATTTATCAAACATAGGTTTTGGACCATATATAATAAAATTTTCAAAACCAAAAACCTTCCCATGATTTTTGAACATGGTTTCTACCAAATGGTTCTGGTTTTAATAATTTAATATGGAGAAGGGATGAAAAAAATCAATTTTTTTGTGGAGGTGAGTCATACTCTTAAAAAATGAATTTAATACCCTAAAATATATTACTGAATTTTGTAGATTTATAATGGTTTTATAAAATACAAAAATATAAAATCAATTTATTTTAAATGGAAATTTTATATATGTTATTGGATAATTTTAATAGTATTTATCAAATCACTTTTGGTTCATTGTGATGTCTTAATACACAAAGTATATCCATACGATTTTCAATTTTTACCCGAAATAATGTTTGTATCAGAAAATTATGAAAAATTAACCATTTATTATTTTTGACATTATAATGCAAAAAATAATATTTATTTTATCTATATAATTTCATCAATATGTGACTTTTCAATTTTAATATAAATTCTATATTTATTAAGAAATGTTAGGTCTTTTGATAATAACTATTTTCAAAATCTTATAAAAATTAAATTTGACCTAATAAAAATTATATGATAATTTATATTTAAAAATAATTAATTATTATTATTAATATTTATTTAAAAAATCCATTAATTCAAAAAACTGAGTTCCTCAATTGGGTATGAATATTACCTAAAAATACTAATTCTATTTTTTCTATTAAAATAAAAAAAAATATAAAGTAAAAATAATAGAATGATAATATTCATTATTCTCTATTGAATAATTTACATAATAATATGTATATGGTATTTATACATATATCTATAATCAACCATAATATTCCCTAAGAGTCAGGTGTGTGATGGTGATGCTTTCATGGGTTGGTTCGGTGTACATGGTTTGGTTCATGATTTCGATGAGCTTCAACATCCCACATAAACAATTCCGCTCATGTTTAAGATTGCGGGATCTTATCTTTTTCCTGGTCATGGTCAAAGACCAATGATGCTATCTCACTTATAAACTCTGATAAATGGGCTTCCTAGGGTACGATTCTACCGATTGTCGACATAACTTCCTTTTACTGTGTCAATTGAATTCGTTGAATCCCAATATTAAAACTAATCATGTGGTCACTATTGAACATCAATATTTTAAATTTTATAGATTTTAAATGGACATATCAATATGATAAGATAAAATATACCAAAAAAATCATGTGTTTTCTATATCCATTTTACATAATAAAACATTTAATTAAATTTAATGGGGAATTTTGTTTATAATAGTTCAGGTTATTAGAATATTCCCCCGAATGAAATTTCCCCATTAAAATTTTCATCCACCACACTAAAAATGTTGAGGATAACACGGTTTCATCACTTCCTATGATTCACACATTACTTCCTACAACATGTGGTTTCTTCAAAAAAAATTGATTACGTGTATTGTATTATTTGTTTGAACACTATCTCTATGATCTAACATCCTCACCGGCTGCTTGTCATAGGAATGATCATTCTCCAATTGTATAAGATTTTTAATGAGTACATGTGGGTGGTCTGGTTTGTAACTTCTCAAGAGGTTTTCATGGAATACATCATGCACTTACAATAGGTTAGGTGGGAGTGTTGTCGATAGGCTACCACTATGATGCGATGAAGGATATCAAAGGTGATGATGTATCATAGAATAATCTTTCCCTTTTCCCATGTCTCATGAATTTATTACAAAGAGATACAAATAGTAATACCATGAATCCAACATCAACCTCTATGTATTATTGAATATTGTCATGTAACGCTTTTGTCGACTCTACCCAGACATCTGTTGTGTCAAAAGTTTCTTTTTGACTTTACTTATTCCTTTAGGTATTTAAAATAACGAACATATTTTATTAATAATTCTTTTTTATCTATAAGAAATATTATATGAATTTCCTTACTAATTCTTTCAATCTATTAGGATATTTTAATGCATGTTATTTAACATATTTATAGTTATGTCTAAATTTATTTTCCTTGAGAAAGAATATGTTATTTAATAAGTTAGAACATTAATGATTTTTAAAATTCCTTTCATTATTAATTATGATTCACAGAGAATTGAGATTCAAATTTTATGTTTCTCATTTCTGATTCATTAATATTTATGAATCAGATTCTCTAAAAATCGCAATTCAGATTCGTATTTCTCATTTCAGAATCGCATCGAAAATATTATCCAATTCATCTTCCTCAATTCTGAATCATCAAATATTTTGAAATAGATTCACTTTAATAAATTCTGAATCATCCATAAAATCGAATTTGATTAATGTTTCTAATATTCTGAATCATTTATATTTTCATATCTGATTTTATATCCTTCTTATAGTTACAATATTCTCTTAATGTAATGATTTCATAATTTTCATAAGGTTTTTATCTTTTTCAAAACACAATGATTTATATAAATAGATTCATATTTTCACATTATTTTTCATGATATTTTGATATATTAGAAAATTTCATCGTAACTGATATTATATGATAGTTGTATATTCCAGCTGTACAGGTCTCTCTGAAATTTCCAGAAAAAATAGGACCATTGGAGGAGAATCTAAACAGTGGAGATCTCACCAATAAATACACAATCATTTGAACTTTTGAGTTCTGTGATGTTTCGGTAGAATTGATACTTTGTGATAGCAATGTGAAAAGTTATTTATGCGAAATCCTTGAAGAGTTCAATTTATAAACAATTAGTTCCATATACTTAAATCTCTAGCATGATTTGTTCTTCATTATGGGATATATTTTTTTTCTATATAAAATTGATGTATTCCTAGTAGATAGAAGGAAAAGTTTCCAATTACCTACTTTATCATGGGCTTCCAAGATGAAGGAAGAAAAGGGTATTGATCACCTTACAGATCGTGGGCTTGCAGGTATAGAAATATAGATACCGATCTTCATGTTGAGGGCATACCCTAGTGTGGGTATGCTATACTTTCTTAATTATAAAAATCAAGGGTCCCTTATCCTTGGTTTTTTAGATTCCCTACTCTTTGTGATAAATGTTTTGTACTATTTTATATAATTTCTAATTTTTTTCTATAAATTGTACCATAAAATAAGTGTTTCTTATACTTTCTCTTTTGTTATAACTCTAATATAAGATTCTATATGCTTTAAGCTAGAAATATTTAGAGTATATATGTTTACTTATTTCATTTCACATCTTTATTAAATATAATTTTTTTCGTAACCTTATAAAATATGGTTTATTGAATCTAATTTGTTTAACTTTGTTAAAAATTGTTTCCTTAAGGTTAAAAATGAAATTTTTTAAACTTACAATTCACTCCCCCACTTTGTAAACATCTACATTTAAATCCTACAATTAGTATGAGAGTAGGGGAATTTGCTAATATGTGCTTACTAAATAACCATATAGAGTAGAAAAGTTTGGTTTTGATAGATAAAATTAATGAACGTTAGATCCTTAGATAATCTGAACTCTATAATACAACCTATTTTTTAAGGGAATGATTTCAAATATTGGAGAGACTGGATGAAAACGTTTGATATTAATATTGGTGTTGAATATTTTTTTCATTTTTACTAGGCATTATAAGATACATGAAAAGTGTGTCAGAATTTTTACTAATCATGAAAAGAAAGATAATTATATTAACTATAAGGTATGAAATACAATAATTTGTTCTATGACCATGAATATATATAGCTTGATATCTTCTTGTGAAGAATCTTACATCATATAGAAGAAACTGAAAGTTACATGATTTTTAACATTGAATGTTATTGAAACCAGAAGATCCATGTTTAGAAATTAATATCATGGTTTTGTTTTTCCCTATGGAGAACCTATTGTTAATGTTCAACAAAGATTTGTGACTATTGAAAATAGAGTATAGTCAATGGGAGAAAATATAAGAGACGATTATATGCTTTTAGATAAGAGTATTTTTATTCCTGATGTATTTGAATTAAAGTGAAATGTTATTACTGAGTCATGTAATGTTACAACTGTTACTCTTGATGAGTTATTTGGAACACTATTACAACATGAGAATGGATTAAAGGGAAATTCTAATAATATAAAGAATAAAAATTGAAGTTTCTTTTATAATAAATATTTGAACCTAATAAAAGAAAAGACTCTTGATGAATTTGTTATGTCAAAAATGTCTATGAATATTTTTTTTGAGTCAAATTTAAAGAATTTTGAACAATCAACAAATGAGTTAGCTAGTCTTGATTGAAGGATAAACAAGATTGTTGGAAAGAAGGATATTCAATACATATATCAGAAAAAGGATAGAAAAAGTAAGAATAATTCTGAAATCACGTGTTTTGAATACATGAATGATGAAAATATCATACCTGATTGTCCAAGGGAATAAAAAAGGGGAGGAAAGATATAAATTATGAGAGTAATTATAAAAGATATTATAAGTCCAATGGAATGAAAGTGTTAATGGAAAGTGATTCTTGGAGTAAATGTGGTGGAGGCATATATGATGAAACTTAGGATAATGAATCTTCTAGACCTAAGAACATTGGTCTTATCGTTAGAATGCCTATTAAAACCCAATATTTCATGTCTTATGTACACACTATTGAATCTTTATATAAAATATCATTATGTTCTAATTATCTTGTTAAAGAACAGATTATATACTCAGATGAAGAATCTACCTCAATAGAAGATATCATACCTACTTTTAAAGAATAATATAGGTTTTACAAGTTACATGAAAATTAAAATAGTATGATCAAATGGAATATTGACAATGAAAATTGTAGAATCAATGTTTTCACAAAATAAGTACCATATATATCTAAATATCATGATAATTGTTTTTTAAAATTATTCATATTTCAAAAAACTGTGAGGATGTTAATTATAAAACGGATCAACATCATAAGGATTTTGAAATTATCATTACTAAGAAAAATGTATTTGAGACAATCTTCAATCATAATACTCATTACTATGAGGTAAAAAATTAGTCATCAAACTAAATTCAAAAATACTTTCCTTAACGAACCTTTTTGTGAACTTTATTTTTGTTATAGAAGGTTTTAATAAAATATATTCACAACTGCATCCTCCTAAGAATAGTTTTATAATCGGTTATACTAACTCAAAACCAATTTTTAGTCATAAGGTTTTTTTACATCAAAGTGATACTTTTTTTCTGAGTGTCAAAGTTATTAAAATTGAAAGAAAAATAGTTCATTAAAAAATCAATCATTATGATTTCATAATTATAAATTTTCTAAGAAAATGTTGATTCCTAATATTTTTTATCCAATATTTCTAGATCTATGAACATATGGATTCTGAAATCCTTATTGTTTTATTTTCTAAAAAACAAAGGAATTTCCAACAACAATAAATTATACATGGATAGTGGATAATCCCGAAACATGACTGTCAATAAAAACTATATCGGAAATATTATCACCGTGAATTTTGTAAAAATCACTTTCATAGATAATGATCATGGGTAAATTGTTGGTATAGTTAATATCATTATTCTTGGAAAATTTCTAATTTTAAATGTTTTGTTTCTTAAAGGTTTTAAGAACAACCTTATAAGAAAAATTCAATTCTATGATTAAGTTTACCTTGTAAATTTATGGAATGATAAATGCTTAGCTCACAATTCCTTGGATGAGTTCATTATTTCTACCCGTAGACATGTAAACGTTTATACACATAATATAGAATACCTTAGAAGATAAGAAATAACATGCATTAGTGCAATGGAAGACCAATCATGGTTATGGAATAGAATACTAGGACAATGTAACATAATGAACTTATGTAAACTTTATAAGAAAAGACATATTAAGGATCTACCAAAACGTAGATTTGATTCTTAAAAAGTGTATGATCCTTTTGAATATGGAGGTAAACATAAGTCAATATTTTAGTCTATAAGTGTTGTCTCAACTTCTGATTCATTACTGCTAGTGCACATGAAATTTTTTGGTCCTACACAGACTAGTATGTTTTAAGGAAAATACTATGTATTTTTTTATTATGATTACACTAGATTTTCTTGGTTCTATTTTCTAGAATGGAAATATAATGGTTTTTCTTATTTCAAAAATTTTTCAACCAAATTTAAAAATGAGAAAAATATTCCATTGATAACTATTTGTAGTGATCACGGATGAGAATTTGAAAATTCACATTATGAAAATAAAATTATTAAGAAAGGAATTACTCATAACATCTCATATCTTAAAACACATCAGAATAACGGTGTTTTTAAAAGAATAAATAGAATTATTCAAGAGATAACAACAACCATATGGAGTGAATACTCAATTGTATAAAAATTTTGTGATGAAGATACAAGTACTTATTATTTTACTATAAATCATTTTTTAATAAAGTAATTTCTTAACAAAATACTTTATGTGTTGTGGACATGTCAGAGACATAATATGTCATACTTCAGAGCATTTGGATGAAAATTATTATTTTTTAATATGAAAAATAACATACAAAAATATGCACCAATATATAATTATTGAATTTTCATAGACTATTATACTACCTCTAAGGATTATAGATTTTTTAATAAAAATACTTGTACTATTGAGGGAACAATAAATGTTAAATTTGATGAAACTGATCCCTTTTTTAATAAACAACCCCAACCTAATTCTTCGAATGTGTTTTCAAAAAGTAATTATTAACCTTTGATGGAATATTCTTCTATTCATGAGAGTAATCATGAAAGTGTTTCTAAAGTATTCACCCTAGAATATTTTCAACCCCATATTGATGAACTTGTTTTAAAAACAATCAAGTCAATTGTTTCTACAGATTCATCCTAGTGATAGTATCATTGGTGATGTACATCAACCAGTAAGGACTATAAGTTATTTAATTTATAATGTAGATAATATAACATTTCATTCCCCATTAAAACCTATATGTACTGAGGAAGATTTTGGTCATGAATATTTGATTAAATCTATGCAAGATTAACTAAATTATTATGAAAGGAATAATGTTTGGAACCTGGATGAAATACCTAAATAAACTTCTCTAATTGGAGTAATGTGGGTTTTAGAAATAAATGGGATGAAAATGGAATCATTCTAAGATATAAATAAATATTAGTTCCTATGTCTATAATTCACGTGAAATAATAAACTATAAAGAAACCTATACACTAATAGAATTATTCGAATCTGTTTGAATTATCTTAGTCATTGCATCATTTATTAATAATAAAAATTTTCAAATGGATGTGAAGTGTGCATTTCTTAAAGGATATGTTAAATAGGAAGTTTATGTTGAACATACTCCTATTTATCAAGAAACAAAATATCTTGAGAATTTTTTTAAATGTAACAAATCATTATATGGTCATAAATAATCCCCTAGATCCTGGTATGATAGACTTATAATATTTTTGTTACAAAACAATTATGTTAAGGGAACTACTTATCCAACCATTTTTATAAATAAGGAAAAGAAAAATGTATTAATTATTCAATTTAATGTTTATTAAATTATATTTAGACCAACTCTAAAATCCATAACTAATTCATTTACGAATCTTATCAAATATGAGTTTTAAATGAGTATGATTAGTGACTTAATATTTTTCCTTGGTTTTCAAATATCTAAAAAACTAGAAGAAACTTATATCTCTCAACGTGAGTATATTACTTATTTTTATAATAAGTATGAATATGAAAAAACTAAATGTTTACTAACTCTAATTTGTACCTAAAAAAATACTTGATATTGATAAATCTGTGAAACAAGTAGATTAAACATCTTTCAGAGCTATGCTAGGATCTTTACTATACATAACAACTAGTCATCCAGATATAATGTGTTTAATATTATTATGTGTATAATATTAATCTAATCCTAAATAATACCATTTTAAATCAGTGCAAAAAAGTTTTTGGTTATTTAAATGGAACTAGGTTCTAAGGTAATTTATATTCTTATAGAAATGAATTTTTTTTTAAATTTTTTTCAGATGCTGACTTTGGTGGTTGTAGAATTGATAGGAAAGTTAATTCTGAAAATTTTAATTTATTAAAAGATTCATTGGTTTCATTTTCATGCATGAAATAACATTTTGTAGCACGTTCCACTACTAAATATTAATATGTTGTAGCTGGAAGTTGTTGTGATTATGTTTTGTGGACACAACAGAAACTCATAGATTATAGAATGAGTTTTCCAAAATCATAGATACTATTTGATAACACTAGTGCCATAGTATTAAGAAAAAACCCTTCACATGTCTCCTGTGAGAAGCACAAAGATTTTTGGCACCACTTTCTCAGGGATCACACATAAATTTTAGTTATTATTTTACAATTCATTAGAATGAAATAACAACATGGTGATATTTTTATAAAATCATAACCTTCTTATAGATTTGAATACATTAAAAAAAGTTATTAATGATAAATATAAGATAATCATTCATATCAACTATTTGTTAAAACTAACTCTAAACATTATGATACTCCTTTTTCATAGGGGGAGTACATTTGATTCCCTTTGATATATGATTTTCTAAAAATTAAATAGTTTTTCAGAACCTAATATGGTTTTTTAGAACATAATAATGTTTTTTAGAAACTAATAATGTTTTTTGGATCTCTATTAAAACTTTTCAAAATATTAGATACCTAAGAATAATATTTTTAAATACTATAAAATGACTTGAGAAATCTAAAAGGTATAACATTATACTTTTTCCTTTTTTGTTTCATTTTTTATTTGTTTTTATTTCAATCATGTTTTAAGAAAAACTTTAATGGATTCATCTTTCCTTAAATCCATTTTGTTTCTATAAATCCTCAAAGATCAGAATCTATAAACATTATTCAGCATAATCACAATCATCTGATTAGATCATATCAATTTCAGTAATTTGATCTATCTTATAAGTTGAGCTTCCATCTCAGAGCGTATATAAATAAGGGGACCTCCCATGTCCCCAATCGTTTTCTAGATAATTATTTCCCAGGATTTGTTTCCCTTCAATGTTATTGTTCTACTTTCCAGATCACTTTCTTATGTTTTAAATTACATTGTCAAATTTCTCATAGACTATGATGATTATGAATAAGGAACATATATATTGGTAGATTTTCATCTACAGGTTAGTTTTTTAGGAATTATTTCTTAGGTATTATTATTTAATATAAAAGATAAAAAATATTCATGGATGGGTGAAAATTTTCATTGTATAAAATAACGGTGAACAAGATCTTGTTTATGATTACATTGTTATTATATTATATCAGTATGTTGTGTTTTTTAATGAAGGATGAAAGGTTATGTTTCAATTTAAGAGTTATTGGAAAACATATTCATTATCTTAAAATAAAGAAGAAAATGTTCCTGAGATATAGTATTGTGGTGAAGCTTACTACTTATCTCATTAGTTTTCATATTCATATGGTTTATTTGATAGATTTAAGGCTATTGTTCTCCTAGGATATATGTGAATAAAGAATGATAATATTTCCGATCATTTATCTAAATTTAGGATCATTTCATTATCGATTCATGACCTTTTAATACAAAGAAAAGGAAATAGTGATACCTTTAAAATAAAAGATATTTTCATGATGTTATTAATATAAGGAATATTAACCTGGTGAATTATATTTTTCTCACCATCGGTAAAATTAAGGATGATTCATTCAAATATCAAATCTTGATGTATCCACCAACTTTGTCCAATATTATATTTAGTTGTTTGAACTTATGCAATGTTCATTGATTTTCAAAGGTAAGGCAATTCAAGACTCTTCTTTATAAGAAATGACACACTTATAAAAATTAAGTATTATTTTAGTGATTAGAAAAATGAGTTTTTTGACTTATATAGTATGTCAAGGGAGGTTTTAGAAAGATCAATGAAAAAGTCATTTGATCCAAACAAAATAAAGAAACATGTATTGGAATCCTAGAAAATGGCTCAAGCATCGGAACCCCCAATGATGAAGATATAGAAATCCAACCAAGATGATGTTGTATAAATTCAGAGACAAGACAAAGTGTTATGAAAATAATGAGATGTAGTGTTTTGGATAGATCTAGTAAAAGATAAAGCCTTAAAAATCAAAGAATCTAAGGAACTCCTCATATAAAAAAAGAGAAGAATCATAAAGAAAAAGATAACTAAAGATGGAATTGTTCATACATAGTTGAAAGACACATAAAAATCCTTAGATGAAGTTGATTATACAAAATAATTTATTCCAGAAACAAAACATTATAATCAATCTCACATAGTTACCAAAAAGAATATCCATTCAGAAAATGGAAAAGATGTTATTCCAAGATCAATTCTGATTATTCATGAAAAAATTCAAGAATATGAAGAAGAAGAACAAGTTGACATCCAATAGAATAAAAATTATGATAAGATTTTTCAAATTTATGAAACTCAGGTTAGAGACAATAAAAAACCATGTAGACATTGGAACATATATGCAAGTTGCATCATAATTATAAAGGTCTCTCTTCTCTTTAGAAGAAGGTATTGTTGTTCAATCCATATATAAGTTAGTTAAATATATTACATATTTCCCGAACCATGAGGCAATATTTCAGATTATTCAACCTTCCATAAATACAAAATCAAATTAAAAAAACCTTCTCATGGAGAAGCTCAAAAAAATAGATATTGAATTCAAAACCATGGTTAAAAATTATGACTCTCAAAGTAAGTCTTTCAATGATAAAAAAGATGTGGTAAAATCACATCAAAAATTATATTATATCATTTGATGATTTTTTTGAGATATTAAATGGTTCCTTAAATGAATCAGAATCCATATTCAAAACTATTTGAAACGATTTCTTAGAAAGGTTATTGAAAGATAAAGCTTCTCAGTTGGATGAATACATAGGTTTTAATGGGATACTGAATTCTCTTAATCAATATGTTAAAAGAGTAAAATATTTCCAATATTAGGTGTATTAAAAACATTTTTCTCTACATGAAAAGATTTAGGATTAGTTAAAAATAATTTTGATTCTTGATAAGAAGAGTAAGGATCAACAATTAGTTCTATAAAAATTTCATGATGATCACAAGGAACTCATGAAGTTGAAGGATTTATTAAGACTTAAATACTAATGAAATATTGATTTTTCCTTGTATTTATGATCTTTTGTTGTAAAACCATTTTCAAAGATATGAAATTTTTAACTTATTAGTTTCATATTTTCTGTTTTCTGACATTTTAGGTATATTAAACTACTTCATGATTCTTTTAGAAAATCACAATGGGGAGAAGAATGATCTAAAAATGAATATCAGTCTAATAAAGAAAATTTAATTAGGAGAATTCTTAAAGAATACATCACTAATTTATGGGTGAGATATTTTCTTAAGAAATGATGATATTTATATAATGTCATAATATAATCATTAAGAGGATTCCACAATAAAAGTATGAGTTATTCATATTCATTTTAATTCATAAAAAATGGGGATGTATGTTTTTCTTTTATGTTCAAATATGATGTATTACGATCATAATATTCTTTTCATAAATGGACTATTTTTGCATTCTAAAAATGGGGATATTATTAAGTAAAAATTTACTTTCTGTCCATTCTCATTTTTTATGTTTTTCAAATCACAAACATATTTTATTAATAATACTTCTAATCTATAAAGAAATTAATATGAATTTCATTACTAATTCAATATATATAAGAAAACTTATAAGAATTTATTAAACCTATTTGTATATATATCTCACTATATTTTCTTTAAGAATTAATAGCTACTAGAATATGTTAGATCCTTAATAAAACCTAGAATTCAATGCCTTTTCAATTTTTATTCTTTCATGATTTTGATTTTGAGTTTATATTTCTCATTACTAATTCCATCAAATTTTTGAACAAGATTATCTAAAATTCATTATTATGATAAATGTTTCTCAATTCCAAATTGCTCATAAAATAAAATCGAATTCATCTTCCTCAATTCTAAATAATCAAAAAATTTGAATCTGATTCACATCCTTAAATTCATATTTATCATGAAAATCAATTCTGATATATGTTTATTTAATTTTGAACGATTCAAATTTACGGATCTGTTTTTATATATTTATTATAGTTACTATATTTTCTAAAATTAATATTCTCATAACATTATTAAAGATGGTATATTTTATATAACATAATGTTCTATATAAACGGATTCATATATACCTAATGTTTCTCATAATATTTTGATATATTAAAAAATTTCTTCTAATATGTTATTATGTGACCATTGTAAGTGTCATCTATACAGGTCCCTCCGAAATATCAAGAAAAATATGACCGTTGGTGGAGAACAAGACCATTGGATATCTCACCAATAAATACCCAATCATTTGAACTTTTTTAAATGTGGTGATGTTTTGGGAGAATTTATATTCTACAAGAGTTCTACCAAAATTTCTTTATGAGAAATCCTTGAAGAGTTTATAACATTAAAATCTTGTTACACATACTTAAATCTTCAACAATCATAGTTCTTTTTTGGTTGATTCTGATTTTTTATATATATCATCGAGTTCTTACAAGTTGAAGTAAGATAATGATTCTAATTACTAGATTAATCAAGGGCTTACAATCTGATGGAAGGTAGAAGTTCTGATCACCTTAAGGACTGAGGGATTATAGGGATAGAAAGTCAGATATTGATTTTCGTATTGAGGGATTATTTTGGTGTGGGTAAAAAAATTCTTTCTTCAACGTATAAATCTATAGACTCTTATCCAAGGTGTTTTGGATACCATACTAATTGGGTTAAACGCTTTTTACTATTTTATATATACATTAAATTTCTTCTGTAATTTTTAACATTAAAAAAGTATTTCTTATACTTTTTCTTTTGTTATAACTCTGATATAAGATTCTATATGCTTTAAGCTAGAATCTTGTTTAACGTTACCTAGGTACTTATTTCATTTAACATCTTTATTAAACATATGTTTTTCCGTTAACCTTATAAAATAGTTTTTAGTGAATCTAATTTGTTTAAAATTGTTAAAATATGATTCCTTAAGCTAAAAGATAAATGTTTTTAAACATACAATTCATTGCCCTCTAGAAAACATATACATTTTGATCAAACGTATTCTTGTACTGCTAAATGGACTGATCATTTTCTACAATTTCTTTGATGATTTTAGGGCCTAGCCATTTGTGTTACTTAGCATCATCTCCATGAGAAGGTTTTATACACCTCTACCCATAAATGGATTCATAGGGAACCATTTGGATGCTTTAGTGGAAACTATTATTTTAAGAGAACTCTAACAGAGATATATTTTTGTCGCATCATCCTTTAATGTTCATTGATCATGCACTCAACAATTTTTATATGGATAGTCCATTCACATTGGCCTCAATTTAGGGGTGATAAGCTTGGTTAAATTTCATCTATGTACTTTTATCATGTTGGATAAATTTCTAGAACTAGTAGGTGATCCTTAGATATTGATCGGATACAGTCAATCATGGAACATCCCACAGCCTTTGAACATTTTTGAAGTATATCAATACAAGTTGGTAGTGTGAGAAGTCCTCTCAGATTGGTCTAAAGTGATCTGTCTTTGTAATATGATCCACAAAAATCTATCTAAATTATTTTCCGATGGATGTTTTCAGAAGTCCGATTTAAAATTTCCCGATTAAGTTTTTCCATATCCTTGTAAGTATGGGTAATGGTTTCATCATATCCTTGGACACATACCTTTAATTAATCACTTTCTGACATACTAGGATGTTTTATGTATATTCAATGATCTCCTGCATCATATTGTCCCACTAATAGTTCTCTCTGAGATCACAATACCTCTTTGTCTTATCTGGATAAATGGATAATGTCAAACTATATGCATCATCCAAGAGTCCCCTCATTAACATTAGATTTTATGCCACACATAGTCATGTCCTAAATCTAAAAAATCAATTCATTAACATTGAACTCTATGGATTTTCCTTTTCTTATAATTTCCTCTTTCTTTAAAATTATCAAATCATCTCTTTGAGCATACATTGACCCCTCTAAAGGGGACAGTGGATCAATATTTTAGTTTGAATTTATGATCTTCCATAGTTTGTGATTCTCATGTCCATGTTTTTCAAATTACAAAAGACCAGATCCCTCACAATTATCATCAATGATAGAATTTTTGGATCCTTTTTACATATATCTTCTTCCACATTATTCGCTATACTATGATGGTAGGGGAATGGGATGTCATAGTCTTTAATCAACTGTAACCATATTCGCTGGTAAATATGCATCACATTCTATGTAAATATACACTTGAGGGTGTTTTGATGCATATATATTTTACACTTCTCCCCAAATAGATCATTCTTCCATATTTTCAATGAAAATATCACTATAGCCAACTGTAGATCATTCATTCGCTTGTTCTGTTTGTGAACATTCTAGTCATATGAATCATAGGACATGAAATTATTAATCTAAATTAACACATATCCTAATCTATTATTTTAAGCATCACTGAATACCATGAAATGTTCTCCACATGGAGGTAGTGTGATCAAATTGGTTGTGATAAGCCTCATTTTCATCTCTCTAAACCTCTCTTCACATTAATCGTTCCATGAAAACATTACTAAATTATGTGTTATCTTGGTTATTGGTTTTGATGGTCATGGAAAATTTATCACAAATAAACAGTAATACCTATTTAACCCAAGAAAATTATGAATATATATCACATATGCTGGACTCATCTATCCTTTAGTTTCTTCTATTCTTAATGGGTGCATAGATATAACATTTCTAATGATGAAAATCCCTAATAATGATACTTCATTCCAATATAACTAATAATGTTTTTATAATTTTCATAATGTGTATCCTTTTGTATGTTCTTTAGTATTGGTCTAATATTCTCTTCATGCTCTTCATTTATTTCAGCGAATATTAGAATATCATCTATAAACATTACCAATTTTTTTTAGGTAATCTATAAAGGAATTATTCATCATGTAAAAGAATATTCTTGGAACATTAGTGAGTATAATTGGAATTAAAATTCACTCATTGTGATCTTACCATGTACAAAAGGTATCCTTAGGGATATCTTCTTTCATTGAACTGAATATTGTAGTAACCCAATAGTAGATCCACCTTGGAGAAGTATTTTTCTCCATGTAGATGAAAAATCATGTTATCAATCTGTTGAAGATGAAAATTATTCTTTATCAAGATCTTATTGATCTCTTGATAATCAATGAAAAGGCACATTGAATCATCCTTCATCTTGATGAAGAGGACTCGTTGACCCCATAGTGAAGTACATGGGCATATAAACCCTTAATCTAGATTCACTTATAGTTGTTTCTTCAGATACTCATGTTCCACAAAAGACACTATATATAGAGTCTAGTTTAATGTAAACACCCCGTGTATAATATTGATTAAAAATTGACCCTTTAGGCTAGGATTAGACCAGGAAATTCCTTGGGAAAAAAATTAACAATCTTTACTTGAATTCCACACAATTGTTCCCCTAGCCAATTGGCCACATAGACTCAAGTGAATCTCCCCATATGCCAAATGATGTTGACTGTCAGTAAGGGACTATTAGTTTCTATAGGGAGACTATTCCCTCATTAGTAGAGTGTAAAAAAACAAATTAAAAACATAAAATCAAAATCAGATGCAGATACAACAAGCAGACAACTCATAAAAAACAGGGCATGGATATTTGAACCAAGAGAGAATCAATATCATATAAAGATGATGATTATGATGGTGAATTTCATATTTCTAAGAAAATAACCAATGTATTTAGACACCATTATATTACAATAGTTGTATCTATTATGAAAAAATAATAAAAATTCTTCCTCTGAATAGAATCACAAGCCTTAAATCGGTGCCTTTCTCCCCAGTTCCTAAGCATGGCATAAAATCAATCCTTGAATTATAGGTTCTTTCCACTTCCACTACCTATATCAAAAAAATTTGTTTGAGTATCCAATGGAAGGCTAAATAGTATGTGATATTCAATCTAATTATTTAATCACCCAATGTTCTATACAAATCAAGTCAGTCCAATGAAATAAGATAAGTATTGTTTTAGTAATAACGTAAGCAGTAAAAATAATCAAGGATGCCCATGAAATATAAAAAATTATACTTGTAACACTACAAAATCCTCTAAAGTATCCCTACACAATATGCTTAGGCTCTTACAACAAGGTAGCTACAAATAATTCATAAATACATAACATGGACTTAATGTTCAACCAAACATGTCTTACCACCATAGCCTTGCCCTAAAAACCAATGTTGAAAATCATCCACGACTGAGATGTTCATCGAAGAATGTAAAAAAATAAGTTTTCACAATGTATATAAAAACATTCAGATGATGAATTTCTTGATCCAATGTGTTGAAGAAAAAAACATCTTTATCCAGTATTAGGAGCATCTTGATGGAGACTCAGTTATGCACTAGTTTTAGTCCTTGGAGAATGTCTATCAAATATGTCCTACAAAAGTCAAGGAAACCAATATCCAATGTTTATCAAGGCCCAATTCATCCCATGGAATCAAGACTTAAGGATCATGATCCATCCAAAGCTTCCACTACCAGATAAAGATCCAAGAAGAACATCCATGGCATCTGATAATCATATGATTCATTAAACATTATCTAAGAATAAAATTTCCATTTCATACCATTAAATATATCAAACTATGTGAGTATAACCACTCACATAACCATTCTACATCAATACCATTTCATTATTATTTCCACCCAAAACACCCAAATAAACTCAATGAAGCCAATGAGTATACCCACTCATTGTTCACAATTCACATGTTACATTTAATCCATTCAAAAAATTTAGAAATAATCAAATGAGTATAAAAACTCCTTTAACCAAATAAAACTAAGGAATTTTACCAATTTAAACATGTTATATCCATGTATCATAAAGAAGTAGGAAAGAAATATCTTAATAAGAAATTAAAATCTCTTGAATTATAATTTGGCTTCCTAAGTCAATGAATATAGAAGAACTCACCCTTAGGGTGGTTCAACCAAAGAAAAACAAGTTATTTTGATATGGTATTCCCAATGGGTGGGCATGGTTCAGGAAACAACTATGAACATATCACAACAGAACCCAAGGGTATCCCTAACAAGTCCGGTTAAATCTAAATCAACTATCCATATCAATTTTGGCATAATTTTTGGGAATTCTGATGGGTGGTATAATAGAAGGTATCCTAATAGAGCACCAAAACCAAACAAAAAGTATTGAACACCCCCAACCCCCACCCCCCACTCAGTAGTTGAGTGTACATCTAGTATAACCTCTTAAATTTTCTATGATTGGGATAAATATGAATAATGGAAAAAGAATCTTAAATTAGATCATATGAGGCTATATCCAAATAGCATATCTGATAGCCATAAAAAAGTAATGACATAAAACGAATCATGTAATCACCATTACAGATCCAATGAGATGCTCCATTCTTGAATCGGAGATCAGATTGACAAACCACCACAAATATATGTTTAGTCTTCAAATAGGGATCTCAAATATATCTTTTGTTTTGAATATAATGAAAACAAATTCAGGTTTTAACTATTTATTTAATTCAATAAAAAATTCTAAAAATAGTAAAATTATTGTGGTCGCATGGTTATGGGGAAATGTTTGATAAATTGTACACCAACTATGCATGGTAAACTGTATGGTAATAGAACCAAATAGTTTCCTTTCAATGGTTGAATAACCATGAAGGAAAAATAGAAAACACTCTATTAGAATTGTAGAGCTGGCTACATGACCATGCACCCCAATTCACATTGTTTTTTCTAATAGTGCCACCCTTCCCTACACTCTACCCAAGCCTCTCACATTTTGTTAAACCATATGGAAATCCCCACATGGATTATACTAATCATACACATGGAAAATGTTTTCTCAAAAGATGGTTTTGCATAAAAACCAAATCTATATCTCCCCAAAAATACCATTTACATAATAGGGAATTCACAAAAGGCCATATTTAAGAATTTAAACAAAAAAAGAAGGGATTCATACCTCATACAAAAACTTGGGTTCTTACAATCTTCCCTCATTAAATCTATTTGTCCCTAAGTAATATCTTAAGGGTGATCAAGATTCATCTACGAAACAATCCATCCACTGAGCATGTACATCGTCATCCCACTCCTATGTCTCATCCTATAAATACATGCTTCCATGTCACCCATAATTGAGGAACTGATATAACTTGGGGATAATTCATTATCCTGTTGTGATATGAATCTGATTCTCCTCAACGGATTAAAATATGTAGCTCAACATCCTTGGGATGAAAAGAACGAGATAGATCTGAATGATAGTGGAACAATAGAAATACATTGAAGACGTCATGAAATAGTCAATACCTTTAAGGTAACTACAACTCATAGTTTTTTAGCCTAACACTACATAGAATCCCAAATGTCCCAAAATATTGTGGTGAATACTTATCTTGTCTATAAATTCTATTATGTCCAATCCTCGATGAAACTTGTTAAAAAACATGATCTTAAACCTCAATCGCTAGAGATCATTTATGAAAATCAGTGTATGATTTCTATCATAACTATGTAGTGGCCATTCTATTTTGAATCAAATTGACCTTCTCATATGCCTCATACATGAGACACAAACCAAGTAAATATTCTTTTCTTACCTTTAACATCTATATAGTTTATTGCAATAGTATACGATACAAATTATTCTAATGTGACAGATGTATAGTCACATAATAGCTATTATTATAGAAGAATGTGACCAGGGGTATATTCTTATCCCAAGATCCCCCAATACCCAGGGCATATGATCAAAGATTTTCCTCTAGAACCTATATAATTTTCTTTAACTGGACATCTGTCTGAGTGTGGTATGTTGTTCTTAGAAGTACCTATTTACACATCTCCCTATGTAAACTCTGTCGGAAACAAGATGTAATGTTGGTGTCCCTATCTGAAATGATAATGGTAGGGAACCTATGATGTCATCATATCTCTCGGATAAAAAACCTCCTAAAATAATGGACACTAAAGGTACCCTTGATTAGAAATAAATTGGAAAACTTCATGATACTTTGAACTACAACCCACACATCCTTATTACTGTGAGGTGACCTTGGTAAAAAAAATTGAAATCCATCAAAACATCATCCCATATCCACTCAAGAATCAATAATTTCTATAAAATCACTCTGAGTCCTTGATGTTCCACTTTCACCTACTTATTGGTTTAACACATCATTAAAAAACCAGCATTCTTATAATTTAATCCTGACCACCACTATTGATGTCACATTTCATAGTACATCTTTATGACTCATTGATGCACTGCCCATGCTGCGGCATGAAATTATAACATCAACTCCTTGTGTATATCCACTAGAATCCATATGTTTCCGTGGATAAATTAGATTTCATCCACACCTACTATCTAACTATAGGTTATTCCTCCCCTACCACAGTCTCCTTTAGAACGAGGCTCTATGAATCTGATAGCTGGATCATTAGAACTATATCGAGCAGGGTATAGTCCAAATCTATGGATGATAGATACATCTTACCATGACTTTCATGATTCTCCATGTAAATCTCAGATATCGGTTTTATAAGATGCCCATATATAGTGGCCTACGGCACTTCATGAATCATTGTCCTCTTGATCAGTTCACTGGTCAATGCATTTCCATAACCAGGCATGTAGGCGTGTTTGAAGTCAAAATACTAAAGGTAATCCACCCACCATTACTGCCTCAGAATCAAGTCCCACTATATAAATATGTACATGAGGAATTTTCGGTCTATGTACACCGAAAAATTCTATACATGAAAATAGTGTCTAGAATTTTGAAAAGCATGAACAACTGCAAATTATTCCAGATTGTATGTCGTATAATTCCTTTCATGTGGCCTTAGTTGCCAAGACCCATATGCCATGACTCCATCCCCCTACATTAGCACTGATCCATGCCCGATTCCATATGAATTGAAATACATTGTGTACCTCATTTCATCCTTTGGTTATATCAGTACTGGTGCTAAATTCAATATCCATTTCAACACTAGAAAGGATGTCTCGCAAGAATATGACCATAAAAATTACAAACCCTTCTAAGTAAAACTTATTAAAGATGCTTCTAAGTGTTATAAGTCCTACATGATATGTATTTAGTAACCATCTAGCCCTAGTAACCTTCTTATGTCAAATACATTTTTAAGCTATTCCTATGAAACCACATCCCTTGGCTTGTCTATGTCCACTAATGCTCTTGTTTTCAAGATGATGTGACCAAGAAAGTGGATCTTGTCCATCCAAAGGTGTCACTTTGTGTGCTTAGAAAATAGCTGATGATCTCTCAATATCTCTAAAATTATATCAAGATGATTGTCATGGATGTGTTGATTATGATAATACACAAAGATATATTCCATGAAAACACCAAAACATAGTCCATGTTTGGATGGAACACTTGATTCATCACCACCATGAAAAAATCTAGTGCATTCATGAGACTGAATGGATTAACAAGATATTCATATAGATCATACCTATAATGATAGTTCATATGATGTGTGAAACATTTCAAACATATACCTACTGATATACATACCTCACATCAAATTTTGATAAAACTCAGCAACCTTGATGTAGATCAAAAGGTTTATCTATCCATGGTAAGGGATACTAGTGCTTAACAATCAGCTGGTTTAATTTTTTAAAATCCTCGCATTACCTAGAGTTACATCAACCTTTTTTTCAAATAGTGAATAGATAACACCAAATATATGTATTGGGTGAAATAATCCCCTTCACATCCAAGTCCTATAGTTTCCTCTTGAGCTCCCACAACACTATCATAGCCATCTTTTAAGGAAGAAGGGATATTGTTCATATATTGGAACTAGCTTGATAAATAATTACACCTCTCTCTTTGGAGGTAAACTAGAAAATTCATCTAAGAATACATCCCTAAAAAGAAGAACATATAGATTAATGTCTTTTTGACTCACTTTCAAAAAATATATATTCAATATAATGGTTGGGATTGTCTTCTCACCTATTACCTGATGTTTTGGTCATTCTCAACTCACCTTGACATCTCATTCACCCTTATGAGAATACACTACACCCTTTGGTGATGTAAAAATCACCCTCCAAAAATATCTTACAACATAATCTCAATAATATACTAGCCATCAAATCATAAGTATGACCTTTAACCCAGTCATCTCGATTACATAAATATCCCTGAAGAAGTGACACCAACCAACCTCATGGGGGCAGTCTCTGCACTAACATACATCCTCTATTTTGATTCTCAATTGCATGTTTAGTTTCATGACACTATCAAAATTCAAAAAAATATCCCAAATTATTTTACCATAGTAGATGATATGAAATATGATATTCCCCTATATCAAAAAATATTAGATTCAAAAGTAGATGGTTCTACGATCGAACCTATCACCATAGACAGTCTGAAACCCTACTCATTGGGGGTAGGATATATAGAATATATCTATCCTGGACCACAAACCTGTGAAATAATCTTACATCCTGGAGTAGGCCCACTCTAATGTCTTGGTGAAGCTAGTGCAATCTACCTTGACCATGACCACCACAATCATGGACAGATCAATTGAAACTACTATAACTCCCTACTATACAAAGAGCTAAGGAATCTTTTCTAGAACTAGCTGTCAGAGCTGACCCCTTACCACTCAAAGCTATAGGTACTATCCTACAAAAACATTGCACATGGCCCATCCAACCATAAGCTTGGCACTCGATTGGGTTGTGGTCACACTGATTATTCATGTGGAATCCTCTACCATACTAATGAAAAAACACTTGGCTAAATGTAATTATATTAGGAATGGAACTCTTCTCATGAGAAGCCACACAATGGCGCTGCCTGTCTAATGATGCTAGACTACTGGGTTAGGAAAGGATAATGCTTAGCTCTCTGACCCCTGCTTCCATCATCTTCAGTTATGTAATCTGTACCAGATTCCCAATTTCAGTAATAAAGGACAATATGAACAAGTTGAACTGAGTTTTGATATAATTTTAGAGACCATCCATGAAGAGTCACTCTATATATAATTCATCAATAAGGTACATTAGTTAAAAACACTAAAACTCTTTAAAGAGTGTTGAGTACTCCATAATCATAATCATGCCATGATCTAGATGCATGATATCACTAGCCTAAATTGATAATAGAGTTTTGGGGTATAAATAGTCATATAATCTAGTTTAGAAATTATCCCAACCCATATTTTGAAACCTATCATTATGGTTAAAAATATCCAACCAATGTTTTTCAGCCACATGTAGCAGATATGTAACAAGATTTAACCTCCTTTGATGATGTGTCTCAAGATGGTCAAATATTGATATAATAGTCTCCAGCCATAGCTCAACAACCTATAGGCCTCCATCCCATAAAAACATGGAATGATTTTTCTACTTAAACAATCCCATAAACTCATCCATACAAAAGGTAGGTTGTGGTGCTCTCTAATAAGTTGGCATGAAGCTAAATAATCCCACATAAAACTAAACCTCATCACCTATCTCTATAACCATTTCTAGTTGCATAGCTAGAAATAAATGATGATTCACTTGTATCCCATGGACTACTACCTATGGAGTGGGTTCATCGCCCCCCTCACAGCGTATGACTAGAGGTCGTCATGGAGGTATGCCTCTATAATTCCAAACACACACCTCAGAAAAGAATAAGATCAATGTTCACAGATCAAATAGTAGGATATTTATAAACCATTCTAAACACAAGTCATAACCCAAAACATGATCCAAAATATAAGAATTTGAAAATATTAGAAACAACCCTATTTAAAGAACTACCTCTTTCCCACTTAAAATAAGGGTATATGTCGATTCCCTATTTCCTTATTCACCTCTCCTATTCATTTCATATTAATTTTATAATTGATTTGTATCATTAAATATTTCAATAAGTTTAACCAATGGTTCACCATTTTCTAATCCATGTTTCTTATTAATACCTCATGACCAAAAAATTTGTGTCCATTCAATCCATATATATTAAATTTACATTAGACAAATGAAAAAAATGATTCTTCACTTCATAGTCTATAAGGACACATACTCCGTCTGAACGTAAATATGAGATCACATTCTCATTCCACTACACAAAATCTTTCAAAAGGGAGGTAAATTTATCATAGAACCTATCACAATAGTATGAAATAATTATTTCATCCTTTATATCCTGGCATAATGTATGGAACGAGATTTATAACAAGTTAATATATGATGCATGAGATTGAATAACCTCATTTAATCTGGTTTCTAAAAAATAGAACATATAGTCACATCAATAATAACAAAATAAATAAATTGTGTCACCCAGTGGTGGAATCAAATGAATTTTAATAGTAAAAATCCATAAAAATATAATTTAATTCTAGTAAATTAAGATTTTTCTTACATGAGTGTTGGCTATGACCAGGATCAACTCATTCCCAAAATCCATTACATCCTACCCCATTCTATCTTCACCAAATATTAAACTAGAGAACTAAAGGCTCGATTATATGACTTTCTTACATCACAGACCCAGATGTCACTCAAGAGTTCTCTAATCTCGGTCAGCCACATGGCCTCATGCTCATCTCCCCAAATGTTAGAGGATTTCCACTAGTAGTGAGGGAATAGAAGCGACCATGGAGACATAATTACCTCATCACCAGAGTTTAATAGAACGTATTAACAATAGAAAATAATTAGTAGAAGAAGATACTACATGTAGACACCTCATAAACAAACTAGATATGGATATATGAACAAAACTAGAAGCAATATCATATGTATATGATGAGGATGATACATTCCATATGTCTATCAAAACATCCAAAAAAGGTAAAAAAACATTATATTAATATAAATTTATCCACGATGATAGATGAACAAAACTTTTTCCTCATAATATCATTGTGAGCCTCAACTTAGTCCCACACCCCCAGCTCATAAGCATTTCATAAAATCAACACTATAACTATGGCACCTTTCCCATGCCACTACCTACTTCCATATAGTCTATTCAGATACAAAATAGAGGAATAAATATGATGTGAGAATAAATCATAGTATGTAATCACCTAAATTTATATACAAATCTTGGTTGTGAAATTTAATATGTTATGCAATGTGCAGGTAAGGAAGTAAATTATAAATAGAAGCACAAATAAACATGGAATGTAAAATAATAAACCATTAACACTATAATATCCTCTCAAGTATCCCTATACAAGATGGTCATTCTACTCTAACAAGATAGTTACAAACAATTCATAAATAAACAAAATGTTCTTTCCATTCTACCAGGCATGTCATACAACCACAACCTTTCCGTAAAAACCAATGTGTCGTATCAACCCTGACTGAGCCATTAAACCATGCATATCACAAATCCAACGGTCATATAGAATATAAAATTTTTTAGACCATGAAGTTTTGGATCTAAGGTGTCGAAGACCAAGGCATCCTTATTGAGTCCCATGAGCATCTCGACAGAGACTTGGTTAGGAACTTGTTGGATTCCTTGGAGCATGCTTACCAAACATGCACTAAAAGAGTCCAAGCATGCCATATCCATGACTTAGTAAGGCCGAAGGCATCCAACAAAATCAAGGCCCAAAAAGTATGCTATGTTCATGTATTCCACTACCATGTCAATGATCTAAGAAGAACATCCAAGGATTTTAACAATCATTGATCCATTTAATAATTCATAAACATGCAATTTTCATTTCATATGATTTAACATATATAACAATATTACTATAATGAGGCACATAACCATTCAACATCAAAACTATATCAGGTTTATTTCGACACATAACACTCAATTCAAATCAAGGAAACCAATGAGTATACCCATTGATTGGTCACAATTCACTTATTCCATTTAAATGGTTCCAAAAATTTAGAAACATTAAAATGAATATACCCTCTCCATTATCCAAATCTAACTAAATCATTTAGGCAATTAAATAGGGAACATCAATATATCCAAATTCATAGAGGTGACACATATCCTAATAAGAAAATCAAATCTCTTAAATTGAAATTGGGCTTCCTACGACTATGAAGGAAGAATAATTCATCCTAGTGTGCTCCACAAAATGTAAAAAAAATAATTATCATAAGGCACAACCCATGGGGGCCATGTTTCTGGGAATGACTATCAACACATCACAAAAACTAAAAATGAATTCCTATCTTGTTTGATTACTTATAGTTCAATTATCTTATTCAATTCATTTATCATTCTAGAAATTACAATTGATGGTACAACGGAAGGTACCATAATAAAGAAACAAATCCAATATAAAATTTATTGAACACCTAACATAGATGGATATTCATTTTATCATCGAGTACAAAATCATTAATTGACTAAAATTAAGATAAATATGATGAACGGATGAAGAAATGAAATTTATGGAATATGAGCTTAAAACCATACGGTGCAACTGATAGTCAAAATATTGATGAATGACCTAAAAGAAATTGAGTACTTGTCATTATTGATCCAATGCTATGTTTTTTCTTGAATATAAGATTTGATTGAGGACCACCTAAAATCTATGGGTAGTATTAAAATATTTCTCCCAAACAACTCAAATGTTTTTGCATATAATGAAATCCAATTCATTTTTCTGAAAAATTTTAAAATTAATTAATATTTATAATATTCCTAAAATAATATGGGACTTATTGTATAAGTGCATGGTTTGATAAACCATGTGACAACTATTCATTCACCCTTATCGTAGGGTCACACGAATGGTTTACTTGCATGGTTTTACTAACCATGAGAAAACCATGAAATAATTATCTATTATAAATGAAAAGGTAGACAGAAGTCTGCGTTCCCCAAGTCACAAAATGTTTCCTAACTATGCAGCCCTTCCCTACTCTTTTCCTTGGCCTCACTTGGTTTTTTAAATCATGCATACTCCTGAAGTTTATTTATAAGAATAACGATCCATGATAATTTCAACCCAATAGGGGATTTCTAGGCTCTGAACAATCCTTATACACCCCCAAAACACCATTGACCTAAATGAAAATTCACAAAATGTTATATTTATGTATTTAAAATAAAAATAACGCATTGGTACCTCATAAAATAAACTAGGTTCTTAAAAAACAAATTTGTGTATTCCCTCACAATATACATTTCTTTAAGGTTGGTTATTTCCTTAGACATAACCATTTCAGTTGGTTTGATTGATCATAGATAAATAATATCCATGCTTGAGGTGATAGTTTTAAATAATATTAACCTATTCCTATAACTTTTATAGAATCAATGAATGATTTGTATTAATTTGGGGGATTTTATTCTCTTGGAATTTTTTATTGGATCTATGTTGGGAAATCCAATCCTTTCCCATAATTGCAAAAAATCCCACAAAAGTAAGTACGACACGGATCGATGGGATGTTCATCCTACAAATTTTCATTTTGGAGGAGTTATATACATGCGTTTCAGTAATTTTCTCATTTTTCATTTTCACTAACAGTTCATCTTCAATGATTTGTGTATTTTTTTTAAAAGTTCTTGTAAATATTTTTTTTCTATAAAGAATTTGTAGAACCAGAAAAAATTTATGTTTTATATTCTTGAATTAATTGGTAGCCCAACTATCACCACTTTGTTATTAGGATTGAACATGTTTTTTATAATATAAAAAACACTCTTTTTTACCTTGGAGGATTTTGGTTGTCTCTGAAAATAATTTGTATAGGTAATTGGTTTACAAAGTTCCATGGTCCCATATAGCTGAAGCAATGAAAAATGCACTCGGGTTGACTAGATAATTCATTTCATATTTCACTTTTTTTTGGATTCAGCTGAAAGAAATTTCTAGCTAGGTTACCTTCCTTCTTACGCCTATAAAATTTCCACATACCCATTAAAAAATTTGTAGGGTTCGACTTTTTAAACCCTTAATAAGCGAGATGTTGTAATTTCTTTGAACTGTTTTATTTCTATATCAGACTTCCTTATTTAATCTCCACTATTTAGTTCTTATCCTCAGGATAACCATGAGATTTTCTAGTATCAATCTTGACATTGAGGACTCAATGAATCTTTTCCCCATAGCTATCAATGTCTCAAATCGCCCTAGATATTCATAGACTAGGTTTTAGCCCACCCAAGAAGCAGTCAACTATGCATTCATGGGTAACGACAAAGCCAGGTGCATATCATTAAAGTCTTTTGATGTTTTCCGTGTATTCCCCAATAGGTTTGTTGTCTTGTTACTTGAGGGATAGGATTTCCCTTTCTATTTTATCTCAGGGAGTGTGTGGAATGTATTTATCAATAAACAATATCCTGAATTCTTTTCACCCTATCGTTTCAATATCTACCTCAAACATCATATTATTTATCAATGACCACCGTAGATATTCTTCTCCCTCCATGTGATAAACATTCATTATAAACATCTCTTGTTAAAAATAATAAAGGTTGGAAAATATATTATAAATGGATTTGATCTATTGTTCCGTGATTAAGGGATCATATGATTCATTTAAATTTAGAGTTCGTTGTTGCCTAAAAACACAATAATAACTATTCATTCATAGGGGGTTTTGGGAGCTCATACTAATAATGATTTTTATTATGAATTAGAGTCAACTCAGATATTATCATCATAATTATCATGATTCTTACTCTAATCAGGTTGGGCAACTCATTGGAGAAGTCATCATATTTCCCATTATATTGGTTGTTTCCCATTATATTTACATCCATTGGCTAGAATAAATTGAAAATTCAGAATCATTATTTTTTTAAACTATTAAACACATATATGGAATATAATGACATTAAAGTTATAACTTATAAATTACATGTATTTCATTAACATATAAATTTATAGGCTTCAATATATGGTTTCCTTGATCTATTAAAAATCAAATACTCTAATGAGATTTTTTTCCTTAAGAATGGTTCATAATGAGATCATTAATATATTAATATCATATCCCTTAGGAGTGTTAAATTAGGTGCATAGTAAGGTGGGTTTTCATGTACTTGGTTACACTGAGTCATTTCCAGAACACCTTGTTGGAGTTGTTATCCCAGGTAAATATATGGTAGAACCACAAACACTTGTAATATACAAAAATAGAAGTATTATATTGATAAAATAATTACTATATACATTACAAAATTGAGGGGGTTTTCTTATACATATTCTTATCTATAAATATTTATCTAGATTTTTCAAATCATAATCCAAAAAATAACTAATATTTTTTTATTACAAATAGTAATAAAACTTATCCTTATTACATATTTATTCAAGGTTTATTATTTAAAATTACACATAACAAATCACACAAGATCTAAATGTCTTCTATATTTTTGAATTAATTACATAGCATAACATCATGAATATAGGATACAACACCATTATTGAAAACATCATTAACATGCTTCTAAAGTTTCATGGCTATTGAAACTATATGGGATACCCTGGTGACATATATAAGAAAGGGGTTAGCAATAAATCCTAGTAAGAAAATAATTATGGACTAACATGAAGGGGAAAATACATGTTATAAAATAGGCATATCAATTGAGCATAAATTTTATTAATCATAAACCTAAACAATGAGATGTGATATAGAATGACAATCATAAATTAACATTGTAAATATCGAAACAACCAAATAAACTGCATCATCAACAAATTTCATGGATAACTACTAAGACAACATGATAGAAAAAGTTCCATATGAGAATCATGTTTATTCCCTTCCCAGAATTACATCTCTGATGAGTAAACATTACCCAATGAATTAGAGTGATATGGAATTTTAGGGGCACTAATCACATTAATTTCTTTCTCGTGCTTTATTGTCCCACATAGATCATAAATCATTGAACCATTTATCATCACCTTTTATTTCATGAACATTTATTTTGAAATAAATACTTGTAATTACCAATTTGAAGAGGTATAAGTGTATAATTTTTAATACCCTTGATATTAAATGGGTATGGTATTCACCACACAATTTTTTTCATTAGAAATTCATGGTGAAAATTCGACAGTATAACAACATCACATTAAAATTCATAAAATGGGATGATACGTGAAAAAGAAGTCTATCATCATTTTTAAATCCAATGTTTAGTAATAGGTACATGTAAATACATGTACCAACATTAATAATTGTAAATAGAAGTTATATCACAAATTTAAAACTTGAATAAAGTAGAGAATACGAGGTCCTTACTTGAGTGTGTGACTCCAAATTCATGGGATGAGCTTTTTGAGAGATTTGGGTAACCTTGGTAGGACTCTATAAGGGGTATGTAATATTAAAAACATCGTCTAAGTATGTTTTGTGAAGATAAATGGGTATTGGTTTGGTTTATATTGTAAATGAATTTGAATTTTATTTTAATTTCTCAAACATAGGTTTTAGACTCTATATAATAAAGTAACCAAAACCAAAAAAATATACCATGGGTTTTAAAAATTTTCTATCCAATGGTAGTTGTTTTAATTATTTTATATGTTTATGGTCTAAACTTATTAAAATAATTCCCTTAAGTATGTGGAGGTGTGTCATTACCTTGAATAAATTATTTTAGAACCATAAAATAAATTAATGGTTTTGGATGATTCATACTACCTTAATAAAATAAATAAAATAGACTTTAAATAATAATATTTTAAATTGAATACATATATTTGGTCATGGGTACCTTTTATAGTATTTTTTACAAAACAATTTTGTCATTATTATTTCAGTACAAATAAGGTATATTTATTCCATTTATAATTTGTTCCCGAAAAGTCAACAGTCTTAGAAAATTAGGAAAAATTCACTAATGGATTATTACAATGGTCTAATTCCAAAAAAAATCATTTCATCAAAAAAATATAAATTTGTGGATTTTAATGTTGAAAATAATATCTGTATTTATTAATAAATGTGGGGGTTTGGACCACAATAGTTTTTGAACCCTTATAAAATTTACATTTTACATCATAGAAATTATTAGATCATTTATATTTAAAAATATTTATTTAATATTATTATTATAAATTTCAAAAATCCTCAAATTATTCAATATATGTTCCAATACTGAATTTTGATATTATCAAAAATTACTATTTGTGTTTTATTGTGTCAAAATTAAAATAATTTATAAAGTAACAATAATATGATGAAAATATATAAATTGTTCTCTAAACAATAATGTATATACTCATATATTAGGGTTCTTGATATATATATATCCATTTAATACAATAGAAAAACCCTTAATAGAAAGGTGTGCTATGGTGATACTTTCATGGGGTGCTTCAACATACGTCGTTTTGAACATGATCTTGATGATCTTGAACATCCACTATTAAAGGTTTCACTCATTCTTAATATGTTGGATATTATATTTGTCTTCAGAACATTAAATTCAAAATGATTATATATCCCCCAAAATCTCAGATAAATGGGATTCATTGGATAATATATTACTAGTTGAGGCCATCACTCACATTGTCTTTTTCAATTGGATTTTCTAAAACCCTATATTTATACGAATCATGTGGCCACTGTTCAACATCTATTGTATCAATAATAAATATAATTAATGATCATTGAAATATGATAAGAAATAATAAAACCAAATAAGTGCATTTCTTTTCTATATCCATATAACAGAATAATACATTTAATTAAATTTCAAGAGGAATTTTTATTTATAAAACATAGTGATGTTAGAATGATAAAAATGTAATGTTTTTCCAAAAATAGATACATAATTTATTGGGAATGAGATAAGTTTGATTGAAACCACATACACAAAATTATAGAGTTTTTAATCGTATATAATTCCCATTTAACTAGAATTATTACTTTTATACTTCAATATTTTACAGTGATAACTACTTTTTACCTATGGTACCTTAATCTTTATGTATAAAAATAACATTTTCCTTATTTGATAATGTAGTCACAAGGATTAAAAAAATCAAATCTATTTTATTTTAATCAATTTTTTTAAGTGATAAAAAATAATATTTTAAGAAAAGGAGTATAACGTATTAAGAACAATATGTGAGAAATATTACTTATGTTCTAACTTTAAAATATTTTTTGTAAATTAACTCTAAAAGTTTAAAATTTATATATTCACATATGAAAGATATATTTTATCTTATATAATTGTTTCAGAAATTTCTATTTCCTAATTATATACTAATAATATCAATCATATTAATTTGTAAACATTTTATTTGGAACTATTCAATGACAAATTATTAATTTTAGAAAAACACCATAAATTTATATCATGCTTATATTATTATGAAGAAATAAAAAATAATATTTTTTCAATTTAAATTTTGATAATTTTATAATTCAATATTTTAATAAAATCCAAAATTGTAGTGGAATGTTCCAAAATTTGATATTATCATTAAAAAAATTTATTTATTCGTTATTCATACTTCCTATAAATTACTAATTAATTTTATGGGAATATATTTTTCATATTATCAATATATTTTATAATTATATAATCATAATATACATATATTATTAAAATGAAAAAACTTTTCTAGAATAATAATTTTCTTAATCAGAAATTTATTTTCATTGTTGTTTGAGGTATTTAAATTACATTTTGTTTATACTAAAAGTGGAAAGTGTGTTCATTGTATAAAAATTTCCAACAAGGGATACTCATATTCTTCCAAACAAATTCAATGGTTGGGTTTTAATAGACCACTAATATGGTTATATCATTTTATTTTAATATTATTTGTAGAGAAATATATAAAATTTAATAACTTTTATACACATATAACCTTATTTTATGATATATGGGTGTTATATATATATATATATATTGACAATGATTTTTTATAGGATATTCTAAGGGGGTGTGTTACCCTAGTTAGGTCAGGATATCTAGATAACATGGGGGGGTAATCATGGACAGAAAGAAGGTCTATTGATTTTAAAGGAAGACATGGTCATGAATCCAAGAGAAAAATTTTCATGAAATAGATTGTTGGGATCGTATGTGGAAACATTTTTCTTCTAATTGTTTTAGTCTACTGGATGGGAAAACATTAGGAGTAAAATGTGTCATGGTTTGGGTTATAGTAGTGATTCTGTATCGAATGAGTTTTTGATGGATAAGAAAAAGGGATTCCAAATGTTATTTATAACTTTATGTTGAATGATGTCTTCAAAAAATAAAGATTGAATTTACTACAGTCAGAGACTATACGTATACGGTATGTTCAGAATGCCCAACCCTATGGTACAGACAAAATAAAAATCTTGATCACTAGGTTTTGATGTTGTTTGGTTTTGTGGGAAACAGAATTTCATAAATATTATATATGTGAAATTATCAATAAATATAATTTTTTTCTGTAGGGAATATGTTGCAGTGTTCAAATTTCAAAACTAGATAGAGGGTTCTTCCATGGAGATAAACTCAAGTAGAATTTATCTACTTTATATCAGATAGAGGTGACTTTAAGATAGACAGAAATGATATTTGAGGAAATAGCATGGGGTATCCCCTATGATTAGTGTACTGTGAAGTTCTACCCCACTTCCATTTTTCCTAACTAATGGTCTAACAGTGTCCCCCCTGGGATTGGGTTTTGAGTTTGAACCATGAAAAAATTTCATTATTCTATTTTCCAATTATTTGGTTGTATTTCTAAAATTTTGTATTCATTCATCTAGGTGGTTATACATTGATATATAGTTATTTTTTTACTGAGTTATACATGTTACGATCTTCATATAATATTATTTCTTCAAACACATTTTTTAAATCATTCATTTTAATATATATTCTCTTATGAATTTACCTGATAATAGTTTTGATCAAAAAAAAATTGGTTATTTATAGACAGTTATATAATGTTTATACAGTTCCACTACCATATAAATTATCACAGACATCCCTCCTCTTGGTCAGATCAACAAATAATCATAGCACATTAACATATAATCCTTATTTAATAGTGAAATCAATCCTATTATTCATATTATATATATTTTAAAAACCAAATATCCCTAGAAATAATATCGGGATATTATAATGTATTTAAAAAGATTACTTATATGAAAGTCAATCACCTCATCTATTGTTCAATCATCCAGATTTATTTTTTATTTCTATTGTCAAGTGATCATTTAATGATCGTGGGTACCAGTTCGACAACTATCATCTTGGTTTCAATGTGTAACTTCTAGATATAGATATTTTTGTATAATGACTAATTACACAACAATAATTTTCTCACTATGTAACCTAAATATCTCATACATGATGAATATTTTATTACTTCATAAAATACCTATAGATCAATTAGTCAATATAAACAACCCAGTATTCTATATAAATTTTTATGAAATATCAATTTGAATATTCTCTTTCACCCAAGTCCCACTAAGGAACATATATTCCTCAAACATTCATAGAATAAATCCTTAGTCATCTTTTCTACCAAATTATGACATTCCATAATCTTCCATAGATCCATAATTCTATATTCAACCTAGTTATAAATAAAATGATATTGTAGTTAAATTTTTTCTTTATAGTGAAATAAAAAATTTCATTAAGTTTTCATCAAACTCTAGCTATCATAAAAAATTTCCCCTTCACATACTTCCTTAAGTTATCTTCTAATGAATTTATTAATGATATCATCTCCATCATATCTTCCACTTATATAATTTAATCTAAATTCATGTTTGATAGTACAACTACTGGATGTAATCTTTTGATGCAATTTATGTATTTTCATCATTTATTAAAAAGAATTATTATTGTTTTTCACTATGTGTTTATATATCCTCTAAATATTTCATCGCCTTACCCATACATTTAATCATCTATAAAAAAATTATGGAATAACCTAAATTTATTTTGATACATGTAGTTATCTTCTTTACTGCTTCTTGGTTCACTTTTATTAGATTTTCAATGAACATAATAATGACTCACAATTCTTGAGAAATTTATATTCTTATAAAAATATTATAATACATTAAAACCCCAATGATTTATGTATATGGAACCATTTCCTTGTACCATGTCACATACTCTATTTTATCAAATTATAATTGGATATTTTTACAAGTCTTACTAATATTGTAGAGACTGTTTTTGATGTGTGTATTCAAAACCATTTCATTACCTTCATGATGTACTCTAACATTGAAACTGTTAATTTGTATCCTTCATGATTCTTTATATAATTACCGCTAAAATCTAATTGGATTTTAAAAGATCATACATCATAGAACATTGAAATTACTCATTCTTTATATCTTCAATACATTTCAAATTTAGACCCTCTCAGAGAATTTCAACTATATGCAAGAAACACGTGATGAAGCTTCCATCATCGAAAATATTTCTATGGGAAACATGTATCATGTAAAACTATGAAAAAATTAATCATTACCTAAAGTCAATGAATTTTCCAGTCCATTTCATGGGTTATTATTTCATGCTCTGAGTAATAAGATTCATATTACACATGATTATTTAAAATTTTCATTAGACCTTATACCTTCATCATAGAGATTTCTTCCACAAAATATATATGAAGAAAATATATCTTCAGATATATTTATTCCTGATACAAAAATTATTCTACAACTATTTAATGCCCTGTCTATTTTTTGTGTTTTTAATAATTTTGGAATGTATTTTAATGAAATATTATCATTTTTTTAAAATCCATTGAAAAAAACATTTCATTATATGTTTCCCAACAACCCATGTGATTCATTAACCAAAACAACCATTTCATTGCATCACCTTATTTTCAAGTGGAATATCAAAAAGGTACAATGATCTGAAAGTATATAAAAAAATTATCTCCTCTTTCATTTCTAACTATAACTATTTTTATCACCGATACATGAAAACAATTTTATGTTTTTTGGGATAACTATCACACGGAACCAAACATATAATTCATATATAGTACCTCTTTTTAGATAAATATTTATTAAATTACATAAAAACTCACATGGTTATCATAAAGGTATCGTGACTTTAGAGACTAAATAAGAATTATTTTTATATCCTGAAAGATGTTAAAAATATCCCATAGAAATTTCTATATAGTACTATTCTTAGACATACCATGCTTAAATACATTTTTCATCACTAGATTCATGTATACATAAGAAAGAGTGAACTCATATACCGAGTAAGGGGAACCAAGTGATACATCAACATTTAATGAGCATAAGGGTATGTGAAATGATAATAATATTTCAAAAAAATATTCTTCATTCCAAATATCATAAACATGATTAAGGGTGTAAATATTGGTAGTTCACGAAATATGAATCAATATGTAATCAATTAACATAAGACATGAGATCATAGTATTGGAATAGGACATATATTTTTGGTGTAAACATAAGAATAGAAAATAATTTCTATAGTAGTTAATGATCATTTCTAAAAATATCAAACTTGAATAGGTTCACTCACCAAACCATTTCTGTTTTCAATTTTTACTCCCAAAAATATCAAAGAGGATAGATTCCCTTTCTAATCTTGGAATACTCCCTATTTCAGTTGTGTTTATATCAATAGATATCAATATTTACCCAATTCATTGGACAAATATATAGGCCCCACACATCACATAATATAAATCACACATATATGTTCAATAAGATCATAAAATATTCGTCATTAAAAAAATGTTTCTAAAAAACATTTCATCATAACAGAACCAGTGGAAATGATATAGATTTCATAATCATTTAATTATTTTATCTCAACATTACCCATGGTAAACGAACTGGGCATCATGATAATTTTATCATTCTATAACAAGTATAAGATAAATAGGATTTATAAAAATATTATAATAACAAACCTAAACCATCCAGATAAAGAATAATAATTTTATCCTCAGATCATATCCTAATTAAAGAAAAATAAACCTCGATATATATAACCCTAGAAGGAAAATGATTTTAAAGGATCACATGGAACATTTATTTTGGAGGAATAGTTTTTCCAAAATGAAAAAAACTTTTAAACTTGTAAAATATTTCCAATATAATTTTATCTAAAAATAAAATTCTAAATTTATAATTGAACCATTAAAAACATTTAAAAAATTTCTTAAGTAAAATACCATTTAACTTTGAAATAATTATTTTAAAATCAAAAAATTTAAAAATTATTAAAAATAACATTTTTCATTATCGATAATGATGAATATTTATAAAATAATACTAAAATCATTATGTGGTTATGAAAATGGAAAATATTATTCATTTCATGTACTTTACAATAATTATTTCTTCCACATTTTCATTACAATCCCCACAATCCTTGTTTGGAAAATGAATTGAAAATTTCTTTCTAAAAAATAATAATAATTTACAATGGGAAAAAAATTTAGTTTATAAATAATTTGTATAATGGTAAAATAATTTTGGAATATAATTAAAAAAATTCTTTTGGATGAAAAATAGTTTTCAGCCAAAGAGGGAAAAAGTGACTTTTTCTCAACAAAAACTTTTGGTCTTCCTAAAACATTAAAAGTTAAAAATGAGTGAAAAAATTAATAACAATAAATAAATTTATGAATATAATGAAAAAAATCATGAGATATTTATCATTGTATTTTATACATAGAAACATAATAAAAAATAATCTGAAAAAATGATGAGATTATAACATACAATCATTAGAACATTGGTATTTTTCAATCATAAGAACCATTAATGATTAACATAAAATGAAATGTTAGATATTATTATAGAAAAAGTTTCATTATATAACATGTAAAAAACATATTATATACAACTCAAAGAATATGATAGGTGTATTACAACACATATATCCCAAAGAAGTAAATTTGAGACAAAAATCACTTATGGTTTTGGTGTCTTTTGAACTGTAAACCATGAATTTGAGATATCATAAAAATGGATATTAAAAAAAAGTACTTTTTAGGTTATTCATAGTAATATACATTCATGTGAATTATATATACTAAAAATAATAATTAGGTGTTGAATATGATATGTGTCTCACAATAGTAAAAGTGATAATTAAATACCTTACCGTAACTCTCAACATCCAGCATACACATTAAAACCTCCTATATAATAAATATATGTTTATTATAATATATTATAAAATAATAATTATATATATAATACCATATATTTATTACCTTGGACATTTTATTACCATTTTATCAATAATTCCATGTTATAATCGTGTTTCGGGAAATAACTACTTTGTTTTCAGGTATGTTTTGATTTGTTACTTTTTATCCTATTAATTAGATCCATGTTTCGTACTATATATAATTTTATCCATTATATAGAGAAAATTTATATTATGTATATATTAAATTAGAGTAATCCAAAAAAAGATACAAATAGAAAATAAAATGAACTTTTCTTGAGTATGATAGATCATACGTACAAATAATTGTTGTTTCTATTTTTTTATGGATGAAATTAATAAAAAATAAAATTATATTATATTTACATAATAATATTTATTTAATATATATCAAATATATTCATAAAATAATACCTAATTACATTCTATATAAATAATTAGTCAAAAAAATCGAATTGATTCGCGGGTTAGTAGTCCTTCATTCATTAGAATTATTTTATCATATCCCTCGCATATTGGAACATAATATGTTTTATGTGATATAATAATTAAAATGTATAATTGAGAAAAAATTTAATATATACTGATTAATCTATCATTTTTTCTATCCAATTAAAATAGAAATGAAGAACACATCATATTGTTTAGCAAGGCGGCTGTCCTCCATAAACAAGATGGATATTAATGATTTCAGAAGGGTATATAGTTAATAAGGTAAAAATTGTATTATATTTCCATAGGTATAAAATATATAATTAATATCATATATAGATATTAAATCTTTACGATTATATATCCATGATAGGTGGTGATGGAAAATGAAAAACGTCGGTTTGTGAGGCGTAAATCTTCTATATAGATGAATGATGATTTTTATCCCATTTGTTTGAAGAGGATATAACTTTAGGTTATTCTGTTAACATAATAATATATAATTAAATTTTAGATGATTTTTATTTTCATTTTATCATATTTTTTATATATTATTAGAGGTAAAATTAGAAATAAAACACAAACACCGTTCTAATAATTTTACATCTTCTTCATATATCCTTTTTAGATTTACAACTAAAAACTTTTGTGGAGGAATTACTATCTAAACAATTCCTCTATGATTGTAGGATTGGTGTTTTGAAATCATTTGGGTTGTTCTTGGATGAATACAGGTGTTTTTTATAATTGAATAGGAGAGGAAAATTTGTGCTCTTTTTTATCTTAGTTAAGGGGAATATTTGTAATTTTTTAAATGAAAAAAGTGTAGTGATGTTTTTCACATGAAAAAGAATAATAATGAATCATTAACAAACAATATAGGTTATAATGTTTTAATATGTCTTGAAAATGGTTTTTGAAAAAAAAATTAGGTCATTTCCCCATTATCATTTTATTTTAAACCTATTCTTATCAAATTTTTAACATAATTATGATAATTGATTTTTACAATTTTGACTATTAATTAACGTAAAATAATAATTTCAAATTATATCATAATATATATTATTTTGATTTATAATATTGAGTCCATTTATAAAAAATACACTCATTGAAGTAAAAAAATACTTTTCAAATTTATCCCATAATCATGATAAAAATGTTTTATTCTATAGAGAAATATTTAAAAATATTTAAATGTTATTATATAAAAAAAATAAAAAATTCATTCAAATAAAAATAATTTAATTGATAGATATAAAATAGAACTAAATTTTTTCATTAAAATTTTATTAATATAATTTTAATGTTTTTAAATTATTTCAATGAAATGGAAATTCATAATAAAAAATACTATTCTTCACTACTCACCAAGAAAATTATCTTTTCAGAAAATTCTCAAAAATTCTCCAAGAAATTTTGAAATGAAGATTTAAAGGATTAAATTTATTTTTTTAAATAGATACTATTAAATTGGTATATAATAATTTTAAATTAAATTCACAATTAGTGATAAAATAGGTTTTTAAAAAAAAGTTTCCCAGAATACAATTGGTTTTAGTATTATCTCTCATCAAGAAAACACATAAGATGAATGTTAAATATTTAATTGAATAAATGATATATAAATTTCACTAAAATCCCTGAATAAATAATAGTTATTTACTTTTAGTATTTTAAACACATTTGTACGCATGAAAATAGTTTTTCCAAAAAAGGTTTCTTTTACTTTCAACTAGTTTGTATTTTTATTTATTATTAATATTTATCCATAGAATTCATTATATATACATGTGAAATCTATATATTTCATTTAATTTGATTCATACCCACCATTCCAATAACATGGTGATGACTATTATATTAAATAATAATAATTCAATAGTACGTCATGTTTCTTTTAGGCTTAGTGTTGCCTGTAGTTTAAGATACACATAGTGTTGTGTGAAGCAAAAGATAAAATCAGTGTTTCATTTAATGAACGATAAAATCATTGTTTCCTCTAATTCTAAATATTTAAAATATAAAATTTATTTGAATATATATATATATATATGTATCAAAAATCTCATGGTGGTACATTCTATCCCACTTAAATAAATTATGCACTCACACATTGAAATTATTATTGGTAAAAAAGTGTTTAGAATTTGAAAAAATATTTTTTGGAAACCCACATAATAAAAAGGGTCAATAAAACAATCTCATTTAATGATAGAAATAGATTTTTGAAGGTCATTTAGGATAACCATACTAGAATTGAAAAAAAGAGAACATGGATTTGAAGCAAATATTTGGACATGGAAGAAAGTTTAATGTCCAAATAATGATGGAGATTAATTGAGATCATTATTCCTAATAAAATGAATGATCGTGTGAAAATACACTTGTAAAAAATGATATGATAAATAGGTGTGAAACAGTTCATTAATAGCATCATAAATGTTCATAATAGGAAATAATATTATTTCAAGATCCCTTTCATAATGTTGGGGAAATTTCATGATAAAATATACTTACATAACATCATTCTATTTTATAAGCACAATATTATCATTTTCATTTTCATTGATCAAATTTCAAATAATCTACTTCATGACGAATATTATATACAGGAAGCACTAATAGGTCATAAGATCTATATAATAATGATAATTCATTCCTTCTTTCTTTGGTTATTATCAAAAATAAACTTTCTTTCAATGGTAATATAAAAAAATAAAAATTTAAACTTAATCAATTTCATAAATATTTTTCCATAAGTATCCCCAATTCCATACCAAGATTTAAATAAAAATATTTTGAAATAAGGACAATAAATTTCCTAAAATCAACACAATATTAATCCCCCAAATATCAATACATATATATTAATGGTCAAATACCAAAAATGTAAATACCTTTATGAGATATTATCCTAAAGCATGGTAATATATATATTTACCATAATACTAAAATTTTAAAAAAAAATTAATCCTTCCCCAATCCATAAATTAAAATCTATATTATTGAATATATTTAATAAATACAATAATGTTGTAAAATACATGATTGATAACATATACCAATTTTACAAAAAATAATTAATAATTTAGATGGTCATAAATTATATCTAGTTTACATTATCTATATTATTTATATATATATCGAAAATAAACACCATTTTTCATCATTAAGAACATATTAAGGTATATGTTCCCCTGATCATGCGCTTCCCATATAGTATCACATTTCTATTAAATAACTTATCTAGTTCCTCAATACAATTCAAAAAAATCTTGATAATAAAAAATTAGAATCTTATACAGATCAATTCGTATTTATTTTATGATTCATATGACAAAATTCATGAATTCCAGAACAAAAACACTTCATTCATTCCACATCATTTGTCAACTGTTAATGAGGATTCATCATCTTATTTCTTAATACCTCTTTCCTAAAATATGATATATGAATAATGTATAAACATTCATCAACCTAAATATAATCATGCTTCTTACATTTGACAAAAAAATACTATTATAACATCTTATTCCTTTTATATTTAATTTATAGTGTCTTCATTATCATTAATACAACCCTCACTTGTATTACCCTGTTGATTTTTTCACAAACATCCCTAGTGGGACATGAATTTTTATAATTCACTAACATTCCATATTTAGAACATTAAATAGTTGATGATACCATAGTGAGGAAAATATATCCATATATTTCATCAACATTAAATATAATTTTTAAAAGGAAATTAATTTCATTGTTACCTTCTTTTATATATTTCAATCTTGTTTTCATCCCATAGAGATATTCCCTTTAGTTCTTATTCCAACAATATTTATATATAATAAACTGAGTCGCCAATTATCTATGTTTTCCACCACCCAATATCTTAGTGAACTCTTTAAATATAGCCATTTTTTAGATTGAGATTTGGGTAAGGTGAATTTTCTTCATTATATATCATGATAGCTTATTAGACAAAATCATTGTATCCTTACTCTAATTTCATCCAATAATGTTATTCATGAACAAATTTTCCATCACTTTAAATATTATCCGAGTTTCATTTGGTTCCTTATAAAAATAATAATTGATTGAGAAATACTATTCATATTGAAATCCCACATAATCATCAAAAAGTTAACACCCCGATATTTTGTGAATTATTGTTTTCGAATAAATGTAACCTTTGTATTGTTTTTCATTTCCCATAACAAAAAAAATTGTTAATTTTATATTAAAGCATGATTATTGTATTTCAATATATTCGAATATAAGATAATCATGTACTACACCCAATTTTAATTTTATATTTATTTGTAAGTAACACAAATGGTAGCTTTCGACTTGGCATACATAGCACAAAATGTGGAGTTACTTTAATATGTCGTCATGTTGTAATAATTATTTATATGATCTAAATATATTCTAGACCTTTAAATTAGAAATATAAATAGTTATAAATACTTTTAAAATCATTTTAATATAAATTTAAAAAAATTATATAGAACTAAATAATTTTTATTAATGTTCATATATGTTTAAAAATACTATTTTTTAAATAAACTATTTTTCATGACCTTCTGTGTAAACAATAAAATTAATATTATGCTCATTTTCAAATTTAATATTATAAAATAAAATTAATATATGAATTTGTAATTTCAATTTTATCTTAGGGTAAATAATTTATATTTTTCTATGAAACATCATTTTTGGATGAATAGTCAAAAATACCGGATTTTAATTCAAAACAACCTTTTCATATAATTTCATTATAATATAAAATTAAATTGAAATATTGTTTAAAATTATAATTATATCATTTTTTTATCAATTAATCCTATGTATGTCAGTGGTTTGAATTTTACTTCGATATTGGTTATAAAAATAAAGAAATGTTTGGACATTTTTACTTTAAAAACTCGTAGTGTCGTCACCTCATCGTGATTATTTTATAAATTAATTTCTACTACTTATGTGATTATAATTTGGAAAAATTTAATCCATATTTTGAGTTAGAATAATTTATAATTAATAAAAACTTAATATTGTTTTTCTCCAAAAATATTAGTGAATGTGATTATAATTAATTATAATTGTTAAGAAAAAAAGTAGGTTAATAAAGTACTAAACCAAAAATTTAAGTCAAAAAAGTCCTCTAAAATTATAAAACCCCACTTTAATTATAATAGTCATCAATTTACCTTAAATTATTGAGATTGTTTTTGTTTTTATGACTTCTGTTTAGGTAAAAACGTCGGTACACCTTACTTATTTTCAAAAATTCCATGTGTGACCTTTTCCTTCTCTATAAAAAGCTACTACCTCTCCCTCATATTCACACATATCAAACCATAAATTCTGGGCCAGTATCATCCTAATATACTTCCCAAGATCCCTCCAAACATCCTATAATAACCCCTTGGGAATAAATCAATCCAAGGAAGCCTTTTGCCACAAACCAAAATGAGTTACCCGATTAAGAGGTAATGACATCTTTCAAGATCATTTATTTGATTTTCTATATCCACCTCATCTACTCACATTATTCCATCATTTTATAAATATAATAGTATAATCAAAGTAAGAGGAATATTTTCAGATATTTTATCTATCTAAACTTACACACACCTCCATCTAATGTGTAACAAATATAATATTTATGTGTGTGGAGAACTACATACCCACTAAATGATGATTGTTCATTTCTTCCTTCAAAGCCACTCATAGTGGAAATTAGGATGGAATATTAGTTTATATATTTCATATATTACAATTATTATTCCATTAATCTTCACTATTTTGTTTAAACACATATTATATTACTTTCCATTTTGTTTAAATATGGTAATTTCGTTTGAGGAGGTGTGGACACCACCCCCTCAAAGATATGTGATTCATTCAAACACTACATGGTTTGAATTAAAGATGGGTTTATTGAAGTTATATGATATATATTATATATTAATTATTCTAGAATAAATAAATATATATATATATATATATCTCTGTGTGTGCCTGTCATTTTCATTCATTGTTTCAATATGATAATAAAACAGGAAAGACGGTACATGCGTACATATGGATAAACATTTCTATGAATGGTGTATTAAATTTTTTACATATATATTCTATATATTATTATAATATACATTTATTTCACATAAATGTTACTTATATCATGTTTTACATTCTTTAAATCATGAAATAATTATAAGGATCACATATATAAAAAATTAAGACCCATTCCAAATAGATATTACCCAAATTAAAACCTTAACATTAAATTGTAAAAAGTGGGATACTAAAAAGTCATAATAAAACCTATATGGAACTAAATATAAGAGCATTTTTATGAAAAATATGTATAATAAACTTTAATTTATTATACATGTATCATTTATATGTACAATTAGTTTCAAAACACAAGGTAATGGAATTTCATCTCACTTTTTATTTTTGTGAGAAACATACTTTATTCACCACCCATTCCTTTTGTGTGGTGTGTATAATTACCATTTATGTATTATTTTATTCTTCCACTAAAATTTACAGTTATTTTAGTATCCATTTTTTAATCTTTCTACTATGGGTTTTGTGTTTCTAAAGTTACCAAATCACTAATTTAATATCATCACAAATTTCCTCCATGAGACACATGCCATGTTATGAACCAATATTTTACATAAGGTGTATATAATGAAACTGAAATGTTATATCATGAATCATATTCTTTTCATGAGATTTTATGTTTCATGTAATTTCATTTTCATAAATGTGTTTTATGGTTCAAAGTTACCATGTGTACAAGTTTGTTGAAAAACTCTTATCACTTTTTTGAGATTCTTTATGATTATGCTTCATTTGATTAATATTATGATTCATATCTCAAGAACACTCATGAGTTATCATCTCTTATTGTTATTAATGACATATTTATTTATTTCTACATTTTTATAATAGTTGGTAAAAAATAAAGTTAAGAGTTTTTTAAAGAAATCCGTACTTTACCCTCTCTTCGGTAGGAAATTAGTGTTCTTTTAAAACATTGTTTTCTAAAAAGAGTTCCCAAGAATAATTAACTATTATCCTAAAACCATAAAAATAAAATTTAACATATTTTTCTTTTACCAATTTTTTCAAATTAATATTCCTTTCTATTTCTGAATGAGGAATTTTTCTAATGTTTTTTCCATTCACATGGAAGGTTCTTTTTACCTCATACGACATGTATATACATACCCGCCACCATCATTTCTTAAAAGATTATTTTCATGTCTAAAACTATATTTTTGGTGAAAATTTTTGTTAAATATATTTTCAGGGAAATGGTTTCAAAAAGAGTTTCAGTATTATTTTATATGTTTTTTAGAAAATTCATTTTAAAAATGTTTGGTGTTTTAAATAGCCATTTTCAAAAATTAAAGGATAAAAAAATCAAATTATTTATTAAAAATGTCCATATTGGATTCTTTAAATGTAATATTACATTTTTTATGTTTCTCATTAACTTATTGTATATTATATAAAGGATCCATTGATATTCTTTCTTGAATATTTTATGTTTTTATGAAATGATGATTACGACACATGTCTCACTTCCATGGGTTTTATTCTTTTGAAAGTTAATTATTTTCATGAGTTATGAATTCAATAAGTGATTATGAAACCTATCACTTTTCACAGTTCATGATGTGATAAAATGTTAATGATACCCCTTTAATGCTAGGGGTTATGATTTGATTTTTATAAAACCGATCAATTTTTATGGGTCATTATATGATGAATGTTTTATTATATTGTGGAAAATGAATGAATGATTTTACTATGATATGGGTGGGACCTATATCTACCTATAATGAATTGGTTAATTATAATTTTTATATTATCTCATATTGTAGATGGTTTGTTTCCCAATATTAAAAAATAGAAGGTACATGGGTTGTAAACCAAGACTAAATGAAAGAGGGTGCATGGGTTGTAGCCCAAACCAAAAGAAAAAGATTGTACAAGGGTTATATACCAATCCTAAAATTAAGAGCGAACACTGGTTTTAGCCCAATAATGAATAAAATAAAGTACATGGGTTTTATCCCAAGCCTAAATATAATAGGGTACACTTGTTGTTATCCCCAGCCTAAAGTAGGTTTATGGGTTGTAGGGCCAACCTATAATGTTATAACTGTCTTGGTAGGTATCATGGACATAAAATTTTCAATTATTATATGTATTCTACAATTAATAATCCTTCTTACTCAGTTACAATTTAATTGATCATGATTTTTATTCCATTATGATTCATGTATTATGAATTACCATGATTTATCTCATAACTCAGGTTTTCGATCTTTCATATGCATGGTATGATCTTCTAATGACATGATCATGTTCTCATACCCCCTCTGTTCATGTTTTTGCTAACATATCTCCCTTGTTAACTCTTAATAATTAAAATATACCACCTTTTTTGTTTACATCCCCATTTTATGAGGATATATTTCATTTATGATTTGTCTAAGAGGGGTGATAGTCTCGGAAAACCTATTGAGAGAAAATATAGATTTTTTATTTACTAGTGATTATATTTCAATTTTTATAAAGGCGCTAAAATAATGGGGTCCTTGGGTTTCAATCTGTAAACTATTTTTAAGTATTCTTAAAAAGTTATGTAATGTCTATGTATGAAAAGTTAGGGTCTCTATAGTTGGTATCAAATAAAAGGAATAGTTAAACATTGGAAGCTAAGGTGAGAAAAACATATTAAGAACCTTAAATACATGTATAAGGATAAGTTTAAGGATAAAGTAAAATTATAGGAAAAGTAATGGAATTTTGTTAAAGGATAGTATGAGTGATTTCCTAGAAACAAATCCTTATGAGGATACTAAAATTTGATGGGGTCTTCAATAGATATACCTATAGGTAATAAATATGACAAGATGTTTCAGGCCTAATGCATGTTAATCTTATATATGAAAGTAGACCATATTGCACACCTAGTATGAAACTCATGGGGATATGGTTATGGAATTCACAAAATCCTCAAAAACAATCAAGATTTATTTCAATAGAAGTTAGATATGAATAACCTATAATAAACCTACGGTTTCATTTATTATGGAAGGTTTTATAATTTTGATATCATATAAGTTACTTTTCATGATTATGTGGTTCCCCTCTATGATAATTGTGTCGTACTCTATAAATTTTTCATTTATTCAATGGATGTAACATGATTGAACCACGTTGATGGTGATTTTTAGGTAAAATGTAAGGATTGTTCTCTTGAGTATCTAAATTATTTGGGAGTTAGAATTAAAAACATCATTGATATGCTCCTATAGCTTTCTTATGATATGAATCATGGTGAACCTCCAAATGATCAAAGAAAGGAACAACATTCTATTGATCCCTTTATGAGGAAACATCCACCTTATTTCAGTAGGTATTCTAATTCACTTATTGATGAATACTTGATTAGTACCACAAAAATGTTATTCTTTATTCTCTAGTGTTTATATCATGATAAAGAATTCATGAATTTTTATTAAATAGAAGGATAAATAAATAGGTGGTTGAATATAATAAAAAATACAATGAAGAAAGATAAAATTCATTCCATGGATTTGGATGAGTTAAAGAACTTATTCTTCAATAATTACTTTTCTCATGTTCTTTATACAAAGATGTAAGAATATTTCCATGAGTTTAGAACAAAGGATAGTGAATTTTCTGGTTCCTACATGGCTAATTTTTCAATAAATTCATGGTACACTTCTTTAATTATCATCCAACCAGAATATATGGTTGATAGGTTCTTGGATGGCTTAAAGCTGAGTTTTGGAAGGTTGTTTTCGATAAGAGAATTATGTATTTATAAAGAGATTGTGCATTGTGAAATCACTGTTGAAAGGGATTTTTTAGTTATATATCAATAACATAGTTTAAAAAAGAATACGAATATGGAGTTCAACTGATAATAAAAACCCATAGAGATTATAATATGATCGTTATATTATACTCTAATTGTGGACCGAACCATGGTGGGAATTCTATTAATGGTAGTAGAAAATATTTTATGTTTGGAAAGGAAGTACACTGAGTGGATAAGTTGTAAATTGATTGGAAAATGTTATATAATAATTTTAATAATGGGAAAAATCTTCTGGATACACCTTATAAGGCCCCGACCTTAAACATTACTTAATCTTGAGTTACATCAAGAATACACATTGAGGATATTTTGAGGTTTAGTGTTTTAGAGAATTAGATCATTAATCATGAATTACATTCCACATTTAAACAAAGTGGATACATAAAAGATAGTACTCATTTTTCCCATCAATGGAAACAGTTTTAAAATAAAACATGAATTCATTCTTGACACTTCCTTGACACTATCATCACATCATGTACCTGTCCCTTGACTTGTGAAAAACATTTCAAAAATGTGGGATGAGAATAAAAAGCTCAGTAAGGGATATAAAAGTACGAAATGAAAACATTAGTCCATGTATGAAATCATACTTCACTCATAAAACATAAGAATTTTAACATACCTCATCAAATCATGAATAAATCATAGAAATCATAAGACGTAAATGTAACTTGAGGCATTCATAACATTCTTACGTAGGGAGTAACCCTCATGGTTACGTTTGGAATACCCATCACTGTATATTCACTCAATCTCTTCGGAGAAACCTTAACATTTAACTCCTTCGCATTACCCAATGCATTGGAGAGGTATATCGGGCTCACCCTCCCTTAGTTTATCACGGAACCACCCGTGTTCATAACAATGCCCAAGAACAATAACATAATCGTATGACATAAAACATGCATAAAGGAAACATAACATTCCCATATTTCAATCACAAGATATCAATTCAACACATTGATATAATAAAAACATTATGAAAACAATTTTCAATTCCAAAATAAAAAAAAGTAATACATGGTATTTATTTTTCATTTTAAAAAAATTTAGGTTATAGCTTGTAGAGGAAGCCGAAACTCAAATAATGGTCATGGCGGTGGAGAAGTCGTTGTCGCTGCATACGTACGTCAAAAAAACATTCCTTTTGTCGTTTAGTAAAACGTTCCATATAAACAAATATTCCTTTTGAATAAGAGTAAAAGCAAAGGGGTTTATACACCATATAAAAGAAAGTTGTGTATAAAAAAATATGCCTCAATGAATGGAGATTGAGATGAAGTACCTTACCTCGTGTCCAATGTGGCTCGATTTCTCTTTAATATCCTGAATAATAAACATGAGTTAATTTATACTTTCTTAAGAACCTTTTTCATGTTCATTATTCCTTTTATATCACTTATTACCATGTCATGAACAATATGTAATTATTTATGTTAATAACGGTCATTTTAACGATCATTGGTACTTGAGTCAAAAATAAACTCTTTATAATTACAAGTTGTTAATGTATCCATTATATCCAGAGTTATATTCACTATTTAGATATCATATATATCATATATATCCAGTATATACATGCATTTATAATATTACATAACATTTAGAGGTAAGAAATGAAATTCACCGTTCAGGGAGACGGTAAGCCGTACGTACGCATAAACGCTAATTTCATTTTTAATTCGTATTTTATGGAATGGAATAATAATTAAATAAAGGTATATTATAATTCCTTATAATTTCATATATAATATCATTAACTCCATCCTTAATATGTCCCACATATGGCATTAACTAATAAAATCACTTTAAGGGGGCGGTTGCCCGCACTTCCTAAAATGAAGATATCGCGTATACCCATAATGGAAGGCATAAAGGTATGCCATAAATGAAAAATACAGAATCTTAAGGAAAAAATAAACATATTGTATATCAAATATAAATATAGTGTCATCTTAATGGCCACCTTTGAAGGTGTTAGACGAATATTGAACAATCATCGATTCGGGAGGTAGAAATTCGCCATCCACGGAAACTGTGTGCTCATTAACCATTACATGAAGGTCTGTGTAAGTTTAGCTCTAATACTTCTCATAAAAAATCATAGTATATTTAAGATACTGTTTTTGTTACAAAAGAAATGATTAAAAAGAGTTTAGGGGTCGGAGAACAAAATAAAACATAAGAACACAAGAGAAGACACTACCTTTAAAACGGGTAACTCTTTTTGATTTGAGCTCAAAGGATTCCTTGGAAAAACTTCTTCCCAAATTGAGGCTTCTAGGAGTAATATAGGTATTTGGAGAGACAAAATGGGAATGGGTTGGCTGAGCCAAAGGCTTGAGAGGTATGGGTAAGGTGGTAGAGGTGGGGGCCTTTTATAAGAGGAGAGGAGAGGAACTCTTAGATAATTATAAAAGGTTACTTTATTATAAAATGATTTTCGGTTTTTAAAGGTCCCACAATTATATATTTCGTGGATAAGGTGATAAGATTTATAAATCGACACATCCAATAGGTTTTTGACAAGTTTTTGTCTTAGATTTTACATTATCGTTTCATTTTATTTAAATCGTTAAATAATGAGGTAATCACTGCATCATCATGGTGCCATAAATACTTTAATTTATTTAAGGTCTAAAAATTATAAAAAAATCATGATTTAGGAAATATTTTTATCTTTATAACTAATATTTATAGTCAAAATTATGACTTTTATATCCCCATTTAAAAATTGCTTTAGTAAAACAACACATGTTTGTGTCATTTTTATTTTAACATTAAATAAAAAGATATTAATTTCATTTTCCTACCAAATTGGATCCATGGGGACCCCAAGTTGACACATGGATTTTCTTGGTCTTCCATGACACATACAATAAGGGTAGGACATGTGTCAAGGTCATTTTATATTATTAAATCATTATTTTTACCCTAAATTACATTAATTACCTCTAATCGCGATTAAAAACATAAAAGTTACTATTAACCAAAAAATTATTTTAATCCCATTGAACCAAATTTTACTTCTTAATGAAAACCATGAATGTCATATTTTTGAAATTCAAAACACAGAGGTGTTAAAATTTTATTTAAACGAAAAATCAGTTTTTTAAGTACCACTTAGTGGTTTCACTATTCATCAAAAAATGATGTTTTTCAGAAAAATACCAAAAATTCACCCTAAGATATATTTGATATTCCGAATTCAAAAATGATATCTATTTTACAAAAATAAAAAAATATATGTTTCATTAATTAATTTAATAATTAATTCCCGCTGCCAGAACAAATAGCCTGTTTTTATGAAACAATATATAAAAAAACATTAACACTAGTTTAAGTCCAATTTCAAAGTGAAATTAATTCCAATGACCAGTATTGGATTAACTTGTAAAAATAATATTCTAATTTCACTTTATAACCAATTCATAAGATAATCTAATCATATTAATTAATTATATTAAAAAGAGGTTTTGAATTAAAATACAACATTTTTCACTATTCATTAAAAAATGAACATTATCGGAAAAATACCAAAAATTTACACAAAGTAAATTTTGATGTCCCGATTCTAAAGGATAATTTTATTTGCTCCAAAAGAATGTATAAAAGTGACCAAAACTATATTTAATAATGGTTCTCCATCAAAATGTGATAAGTGGACCTTTAGTGAAAATTAGAGTATATATACCTAAAATTGAATTCTTTTTGTATTTTATGCCTTTATCCTTTATTGGATAAATATAAAAACATTTAACAAACATATATAATCATATTTTAGTGATTTCTATTCATTCTTGCCAATACAATGGCTACATATTAACTACCATTTAAAATAATATTATTTTATTACTAGCATGCAACGTAAGATTTCAAAGAAACTCTTTGTTGCCTATCGGGTACGCTATCGAACAAAGAAACCCCTTTAAAGTAAAGTTAATATTTAATTCGTAAATATTAATAAATATAAAAATGTTTTATTCATTATTTACCTGGGATGTTACATCCTTCCCCCTTTTGGGAATTGCATCCTCACAATTTTATTCACTTATCAAAATAAGTGGGGGTATTTATCCCTCATAGCATTTTCAGATTCCCACGTTGCCTCTTCAACCATATGGTTTTTCAACAAAACCTTTACCTAGTGAATTACCTTATTCCGCAACACTTGCTCTCTATGGTCAAGAATCTGGACTGGTTGTTCTTCATAAGAGAGATTGTCTTCCAACCGAACTACCTCTGGGCTCAAAACATGAGATGGATCTGTCATATACATCCTTAACATTGAATCTTGAAAAACATTGTGTACCTGAGATAAACATGAAGGTAAAGCCACTCGGTATGCAACTGATCCAACTCTCTCTAGAATTTCATATGGTCCAATGACCCTTGGACTCAGCTTTCCATTCTTACCAAATTGCATCACGCTTTTCCATGGTGAAACATTGAGAAAATCATAATCACCTACCTCAAAAGAGATATCCTTCCTCTTGTTGTCCGCATAACTCTTCTGCCTACCCTGAGCTGTTCTCATTTTTTTTGTATCATCTGAAATTTTTCTGCCAACTCTTCTACCAATTCTAGTCCCATCAACTTTCTTTCACCTACTTCATCCCAAAAAGCTGGAGTTCAACACTGCTTCCCATATAATGCATCAAATGGTTCCATCTATATACTGGAATAAAAACTGTTATTATAAGAAAACTAAACCAAATAATAATGTTGGTCCCAACTTCCCTATTAATGCATCGAACAGGCTCGTAGAATATCCTCCAATGTCTGAATAGTACGTTCTGAATGACCTTCTGATTGAGGATGAAAAGCTGTACTACAATTTAATTCAGTACCCAACGACTTTTGAAGGCCTTTTCAAAAGCTAGAAGTGAACCTGGGATCGCAGTCAGATACAATAGAGAGAGGAACTCCATGTAACCTGACTATCACTTTAAGATTAAAACAGGAAAGTTGATCTAGGGAAAAAGTATCTATTATAGCGAGGAAATGAGCAGATTTAGTCAAGCGATCAACTATAACCCAGATTGCATTATTACCTCGAGGTGTCTTCGGCAACCCCACAACGAAGTCCATGGATATATTCTCTCATTTCCACTATGGAACTGGTAAATGCTGAAGCATCCCTTTCAGTAACTGCAGCTCTGCTTTAACCTGTTGACAAGTCAACCACTTCACAGTAAAATTAGCAATGTCTCTTTTCATTCTGTCCCACCAGTAATACTCCCGAAGATCTCGATTCATCTTAGTACTGCGAGGATGAATTGAAAACATAGAACTATGAGCTTCACATAACAACTCTCTCTTAAACTGTGAATCACAAGGCACACACAATCTCTTCCCAAATCTCAAAACACAATCATTATCAATGTTTAATTCAGGCAAATTACCCTTCTAAACCAGCCCAACCTTTTTCTGCAACTCACTGTCTTGCTTCTGTGCTTGATTGATTCTGTCTGATAGCGAATATTTCACTGATACCTAAAACAAAACAGAAAGGCATCTGGCACCAACAAATTTTATGCCAAATTTTATCAAATCCTTAACCAAATGATTAAGTTCCAAACGTAACATTGTTAATTAAGCATTACTTTTTTGACTCAAAGAATCATCCACTTTATTTTCTTTTACCGGATGGTAATGAATTGTACAATCATAATACATGATTAATTCTAGCCATCTCCTCTGTCTCTTGTTCAATTCTTTCTGAGTAAATATATAATTTAAACTTTTGTGATAGGTATATATTTCACACTTTACTCCATATAAATGATGCCTCGAAATTTTTAAAGTGAAAACAACAACAGCTAATTCCAAATCATGTGTAGGGAAATTTACCTCATGAGTTTTCAACTGACGTGAATCATATGCAATTACCTGATCATTCTCTATAAGGACACATCCAAGTCCCTTAAATGAAGCATCACTGTATATAACAAACTCACCATTCCTGGAAGGAAGTGCCAAAACATGAGCATTCACCAGTCTTCTTTTCAACTCTTGAAAACAATCATCACATTATTTTGTCCAGATAAACATAAAACCCTTCCGAGTTAGCATAGTCATTGGACTAGATAACCATGAAAATTTTTCAACAAACCTTTTGTAGTAACCTGCCAAACCAAAAAAACTACGGATCTCGGTTACATTTGTGGGTCTTTTCGATTCTTAATAAACTTTTGTTTTTGCAGGATCCACAGTTATTCCATCTTTAGAAAAAATATGACCAAGGAAAGAAATTTGTTGCAACCCAAACTCACACTTTCTGAATTTCCCATACAATTTCTTTTCTTTTAAGGTTTGAAAAATAACCCTTAAATGTCTTTAATACTCCTCTTTACTTTTAGAAAACACCAAAATATCATCAATGAAAACAACCACAAACTTATCCAATAACACATGGAAAATTCTATTCATAAGGTCCATGAATACATAAGGTGCATTGGTTATACCAAAAGTCATTACTAAAAATTAATAATGGCCATATCTTGTACTAAATGCATTCTTCGGCATATCTACTTCCTTTAACTTCAACTAAGGGTACCTCAATCTCATGTCAATCTTTGAAAAAAACTGAGCTCCCTGGACCTGATCAAACAAACCATCGATATGAGGCAAAGGATATTTGTTCTTAATAGTGATGTTATTCAAGGCTCTATAATCAATGTAAAGTCTCATTGAACCATCTTTCTTTTTAACAAATAAAATAAGAGCACCCCATGGTGATGTGCTAGGTTGAATGAAACCTTTCTCTAATAAATCTTTCAATTGATCCTTCAACTCTAAAAGTTTAGTTTGAGCCATTCGATTAGGGGGTTTTGAAATTGACTTAAATCAGGAACTAAGTAAACAGTAAATTCAACTTCTCGATCTGGTATTATTTCACGCAACTCATCAGAAAAAACATCAGGATACTCATTTACCACTGGCACAACATTAATCTGAATAGTTCCCTTATTTTCAATGATATGTGCAAGGTAACATTCATTTCCATGTTTTACAAGTTTCTCGGCCTCTTGATATGTTATCAACAGTAAGGGTTTATTCTTGTAAGGAAAAAAATTTCTTTATGAAAATAAACTTCTTTATCTCTACAGTCAATCTTAGCAAGGTAAATAGAGATCCAATCCCTACCCACGATAACATCAAACTCTACTAAAGGTAAAACAATAAGGTTTTCAAGTAGGTTATTTCCACGGATAAGGATATGAAGATTCTTATAAATTCTTTTTTCCTCAACAATTCTTCCAGGTGTTTTTACCACAAGTTCAGGAGTCATTTCTTCAGATGGTATTCCAATTTTACTAGAAAATTTTTCAGAGATGAAAGAATCTGTAGACCCCAAATCAAGCAACACACTGGAATAGTCTGAAAAAACAAACAAATTACCTGATACAACATCATTTGATGGCCTGAAATCTGATGAAGTTATTGAAAATAATTTCACCACCCCTTTCTACTTATAGTCTAACTGCTTCCCATCACTCGAGCTCTTTGTCGGACACTCGTTTGCATAGTGACCCATCTCATTGCACTTAAAACATTTCACTAACTGTAAATAAAATTTGGTCTTACCATCACCCTGACCTTTTTCATTGCAATCATGAGCCTTATGTCCCATCTTACCACATCCGTAGCACTTTCTAGAATTCAGAAGTCATTCCCCAGCATACCTTTTGCCACTTTTATCACAAACTGGAAACCTAGTTTTCTTATCGTCAGACCTTTTTGAAAAATTCTTTCCTTTCTCCTGCCACTTCGGTCTCTTCTTCTGCTGGTTGCCATAGAACACTTGATCATCGGAAAACTCCATTTCCACCTTCTCATCACATCGAAAAAGCTTTTCATAACTCTTGAACTCACGAGAAGATAAAGCCCTTAAATATTTTGTCTTTAATCCTGAGTAAAAATGATTGATTTTACTATCAAGGTCTCGGATAAAATTTCAGCATACCTTGCCAATCGAATGTACCTTTCTTCATAAGCAGCCACTGAGTCTTCCACTTTCTTTAATTCCAGGAATTTCTTTTCCATCCTAAGTCGAACAGCCTTAGGAAAATACATCTCAAGAAACATACCTTTGAATTCATCCCAGTCAAGAGAATCAATCTCATCAGCGTCCCTGATATTTTTATCCATCGATAGCCACTGATCTGCTTCACCCTCCAAACGGTAAATAGAAAGACTAACATTTAGATTGTATGAACACCCCATGACATAGAAAATCTTTTACAGTGCTTTAATCCACCCTTCAGCTAGCACAGGGTCAGATGATCCTCTGAATAAGGGGGGATGTTGCCTCATGAAATGTTCCACCACTGACATGTTCCTCTGTGGTTGATCTGGCTGATCTCGTGCATGGATACCGCCACCATTTATCGCTTGATTCAATTGTTCCATTACTGCAAAAAACTGTTCAGTTTCAATTTCGACCATCTCAGGATGCTGATTCGGAAGGTTATTTCCTTCTGTATGACTTCTTAGCACTGCTTCGGTGTTTCCTCTGTGGAAAACCATTCTGAACAAACATGTCTTAGATTAAGAAACATGGTAATCTTCAAATGCTATATCATTTCAATTTTACCATAAAAAAATATTTTTGGATAATCATTTAATGGAATTATAACTCCTAAAGTTATCTAAACTGACCTCTGATACCGACTATAAGGCCCCGGCCTTAAACATTACTAAATCTTGAGTTAATTCAAAAATACTCGTTGAGGATCTTTTCAGTTTTAGAGTTTTAGAGAATTAGATCATAAATCATGCATTACATTCCACATTTAAACAAAGTGGTTACATAAAAGATAGCACTCATTTTTTCCATCAACGGATATAGTTTTAAAATAAAACTTGGATTCTTTCTTGACACTTCCTTGACACTATCATCACATCATGTACCTTTCCCTTGACCTATGAAAAACATTTCAAAAACATGGGATGAGCATAAAAATCATAGTAAGGGATATAAAAGTATGAAATGAAAACATTATTCCATGTATGAAATCATGCATCACTCATAAAACACAAGAATTTTAACATACCTCATCAAATCATGAATAAATCAATGAAATCATAATACATAAAGGTATCTTGATGCATTCATAACATTCTTACGTAGCGAGTAACCCTCATGGTTACATTTAGAATAACCATCACATTATATTCCCTAAATCTCTTTGGAGAAACCTTAATATTTAACTCCTATGCGTTACCCAATGCATTTGAGTGATATATCGGTCCCACCTGCCCTTATTTTATCAAGGAACCACCCGTCTTCATAACAATTCCCAAGAACCACAACATAATCGTATCACATAAAACATGCATAAAGGAAACATTGAATTTCCAAATTTCAATCACAAGATATCAATACAACACATTGATATAATAAAAACACTATGAAAACCATTTTCAATACCAAAATAAATGAAATGTAATACATGGTATTTATTTTTCATTTTAAAAAAAAGATAGGTTCTGGCTTGTAGAGGAAGCCGAAACTCAAATAATGGTCATGGCGGCGAATATGTCGTTTTCACCGCATACGTACGACAAAAAAACATTTCTTTTTGTCATTTAGTAAAACGCTTCATATAAAAAAATATTCCTTTTGAATAATTTTAAAATTCAAAGGGGTTTATACACCATATTAAAGAATGTTGTGTATAAAACAAAATATGTCTCAATGAATGGAGATTGAGACGAAGTCCCTTACCTTGTGTCCGACGTGACTCGATTGCTCTTTAATCTCCTGAATAATAAACTTGAGTTAATTTATACTTACTGAAGAACCTTTTCAAGTTCATTATTACTTTTATATCACTTATTATCATGTCATGAACACTATGTAATTATTTAAGTTAATAACGGTCATTTTAACGATCATTGGTACTTGAGTCAAAAATAAACTCTTTATAATTACAAGTTGTTCATGTATCAATTATATCCAGAGTTATATTCATTATGGAGATATAATATATATCATATATATCAAGTATATATATTCATTTATAATATTACATAACATTTAGAGGTAAGAAATGAAATGCACCATTCATGGAGATGGCAAGCCGTACGTATTCATGAACGCTACATTCATTTCTATTTCATATTTCATGGAATGGAATCATAATGACATAAAATTATATTATAATTATAGTATAATTTCATATATAATATCACTAACTCCATCCTTTATACATCCCACATATGGAATTAACGAATCAAATCACTTTGAGGGGGCGGTAGTCCGCACTTCCTAAAATGAAGATATCGTGTATACCCATAATTGAATCCATAAAGGTATTCAATAAATGAAAAATAAATAAGCTTAAGTAAAACATAAAAATATTATATATCATATATAAATATATTTTCATCTTAACGGCCACCTTTGAAGGTGTTAGAAGAATATTGAACAATCATCGTTTCGTGAGGCAGAAATTCGCCATCCACGGAAACAGTATGCTCTTTAACCATTAGATGAAGGTGTGTGTAAGTGTAGCTATAATATTTCTCATAACAAAATCCTATTGTATTTAATATACTGTTTTTGTTACAAAAGAAAGGAATAAAAAGAGTTTAGGGGGTTGGAGATGAAAAATAAAACATAAGAACACAATTGAAGACACTACCTTTAAAACGGGTAACTCTTTTTGATTTGAGCTCAAAGGCTTCCTTGGAAAGCCTTCTGCCCAAAGTGAGGCTTCTAGGAGTAATAGAGGGTTGTGGAGAGACAAAATGGGCAGGGTTTGGCCGATCCAAAGGCTTGAGTGGTGTAGGTAAGGTGGTAGAGGTGGGGGCCTTTTATAAGAGGAGAGGAGGGGCACTCTTGGAATGTTATAAAAGGTTACTTTATTATAAAATGAGTTTTGGTTTTTAAAGGTCCCAAAATTATATATTTGGAGGATACGGTGATAATAGATCTAAATCCACCCATCCAATAGGTTTTTGACAAGTTTAGGTTATAGATTTTACATTATCTTAACTTTTTATTTAAATCGTTAAATAATGAGGTAATCGTTGCATCATCATGGTGTCATAAATAATTTAATTTATATAATGTTTAAAAATTATAAAAAAACTATCATGATGTAGGAAATCTTTTTATCTGTATAATTAATATTTATAGTCAAAATAATGATCTGTATAACCCCATTTAAAAATTGTTTTAGTAAAACAACACATGTTTGTGACATTTTTATTTTAACATTAAATAAAAAGTTATTAATGTCATTTTCATACCAATGTGGCTCCATGGGGTCCCTAAGTTGACCCATGGATTTTCTTGGTCGGCCATGACACATCCAATAAGGGTAGGACACGTGTCATGGTCATTTCATATTTTTAAAACATTGTTTTTAACTTAAATTACACTAATTACCTCTAATCGTGATTAAAAACTTAAAAGTTACTATTTACCAAAAAAAAATTTCAATCCCATTGAACTACATTTTAATTTCTAATGACAACCATTAAGGTCGGATTTTTGAAATTCAAAACACAGAGGTGGTAAAATTTCATTTAAATGAAAAATTCATTTTTTAAGAACCACTTAGGGGTTTCACAATTCATCAATAATTTATGTTTTTCAGAAAAATACCAAAACATCACACTAATCTATATTTGATATTCTGAATTAAAAAATGATTTCTATTTTACCAAATTCAAAACATATAAGTTCCATTAATTAATTTAATAATTAATTCCTGCTGTCAGAACAAATAGCGTGTTTTTATGAAATAATATATATCAAAATATTGACACTAGTTTATGTCCAATTTCAAAGTGAAAATAATTTCAATCACTACTATTGGATTAAATGGTAAACATATATTCTAATTTAACTTTAGAACAAATTAAAAATATAGTCTAATCATATTAATAAAATATATTAAGAAGATTTTTTGAATTAAAATAAAACATTTTTCACTATTCATTAAAAAAAGAACTTTATCGGAAAAATACCAAAAATTTACACAAAGTAAATTTTGATGTCCTGATTCTAAAGAAGAATTTTATTTGGTCCAAAGGAATGTATAAGAGTGACCAAAACTATATTTAATGACGGTTCGCCATCAAAAGGCGATAAGTGGACCTTTAGTGAAAATTAGAGTATATATGCCTAAAATTGAATTTTTTTTCGTATTTTAAGCCATTATCCTTTATTGGATTAATTTAATAACATTTAACAAACATATATAATCATATTTTAGTTATTTCTATTCATTCCCGCCAATATAACAGCTATGTGTTAACTACCATTTAAAATAATATTATTTTATCACTAGTGTGCAACGTAAGATTTCAAAGAAACTCTTTGTTGCGTATCGGGTACGCTATCGAACATAGAAACCCCTTTAAAGTAAAATTAATATTTAATTCGTAAATATTAATAAATATGAAAATGTTTTATTCCTTATTTACCTGGGATGTTACACACCTGCCACACATTAGTTTTTCAATTACAGGGAATTTGGGATTTTTTACAAAAAGTGGCCAAATCAAAGTGTTAATAATGCTAATCAGCCCCAATGACCTCTGAAGACAGTCGAAAATGGGAATGAATAAGCAATCACAATGGATGAATTTATCCCTGATAATTAAGTAACTACAATTTGGGGAATTTCCTATATAATTTTTTATTCTTATGATCTATGAAAATATTTTGGATCCATTAGTGGAACATTTTATGAGTATAAGCATTGATTATCTTTCACTAAATAAATTATGGATTAATAAGATCACATTTATTTTATATATTTACAAGGATGAAACCAATATTAAAATAGAAAAAAATTTATGATAAGATTCTATTCAAGGAATATAGGGTGACTTATCATTTTTGAATAATGTACATTTTCAATACGGATATATGAAAATTCATGTTATGAACATGTTTTCAAGTGAATATTTAATGAAAGTATTCAACTGTTTGGTATTTGATGACACATTGGGAGTCAATATTAAGATAATTACTTTCCCTTCCTTCTACTTTTTTTGGATCTTCATCTCTCTTAAGGGTTACAAGGTTAACCATCCATGAAAACATTAAGTTAATCTTTGGATGATGTATATATGAATTATTGTTGTATTGAAAAAATTAGATAAAATTATATCCAGTGATTAACCATATTTCAAGGATTTACATCTTATTTTGCAAATTATATTAATGTGATTTTTGAGAAAGACATCATGTATGTAGGGTGACAACAAATCAATTCTACCTAGGCCCAAGGTATTGAACCCATGACCAAAATATGATAAGGGGTTCATGCATACCATAGGCCTATGTGATGTATTAGTTAATGTGTAATTTTTTTGTTGAATAATTATTAATGATGAACTAGTATAGTTACTTTTAATGTTTATAGATTAATGTATTTACCATGTTGATTGGGAATAATATTTAGGGACAGATAATTATGTTTTTCATTCTATTATGGGCCTTATGATCTGCTTAATGTTAATTTTAGCACTACAGGCATCAAAGTTAATTTCTTTAGGTCTATTATTTGAAGTAGTGGATGAATCATAAATTGATAAAAGAACCACTAAAGAAAGAAATTTTTTTTATAGAAATATATAAATTAATTATATTTCCTTTTATTTATGGTCAATAAAATAATTACACATTTTAGAATAATGATCAAAAGAAATTTTGTTGTCTTAATGCCTTATTTTTTTTAAATGATGGCCTTTTAAATCATCATATATTTATGAATTTTCGGCCCTCAAATTTTATTTGATCATTATCTTATTTATGGTTGATGACATCATTCAATCCATATGAATATTAATGCTTTTCCTCCATGACCAATCTTCACACCCAACCAGTTTTCCCTTATGTGGAAAACCGGTTACATGTTACATTGGGTATTCATTACGTTTCCAACATTCCTTTGTTAAGAAAAGTTTAGTGTCCATTTTTTGATGTGGGTTTCTATGAATGGAACATTCATTTATTAAAAATTGGATAACCCAGAAAAATTTTTATGGAAAAATTAATTTAAAGGCAGTAGATTGTCACACCCAAAAATTTTGTGAATTAATTTTCCAGATTTCATTTAACTTTTGAGATATTTTCCATTTCATGTAAGACATAAAATAGTTTTTTTATATTACAACATGTTGTGTGGATTGATTTATATGAAACAACATTTTAATCATGCCCTACACACACAATAATTTTAATCTTTATGTACAAGGAACACAATGGATACATTATAACCTGGATTACAATACATGCAACATCGACTTGGCATAAGCCACATGCGACAACAACTTGGTGTATGTTACATGCAACACTGAGTTTCAATGAAATTCATTTTTATTTTTTAAATTATTTAAATGGTGTAAAAATAATATATATGTTAAACAAAATAATATGAATTTTTATATCTACTTTTCAAATATTTTTTTATATAAATAAAACTTATTGATAATGAATGAAAAAAAATTAGGTAAAGTACTTGCGTATTTAAAAATACTATTTTCTCACATAAACATATTTTCATACCCTTATAAAAAACAATAAAATTAACTTAAAATACATTTATAAATTAAATTTGATAAAATAAACTTCAACATAGAATTTTTAATGTAAAAATTAGGGAAGGGTGAATTTTTGAGATTTTTCTGAGAAATATCATTTTTGGATAAATAGTAAAAAATATAATATTTTAATTCAAAAAATCATTTTCATATAATTTATTTATAAGGATAAATTATATTTTAATTTAATATATATGGTTATTTAAAAAATATTTTTATAAATTAATCCAATTTTAGATATTTTTATCATTTTCACTTTGAAATTTTTTATTAAAACATAGCAAATGGTTGGAGGCATTGACATTGAAAACGGTAGTGTTTTCATGTCGGCATGATTATTTGTTAAATTAATTTATTACACTATTATGATTATAATTGAATAAATTAATCCAATATAGGATATTCTTATCATTTTCACTTTTGAAATTGTTTATTAAAACAAACCAAATGTTTGGGGGATTTGACATTGAAAACCCGCAGTGTTGTCATGTCAGCATGATTATTGGTTAAATTAATTTATGCCACTAATATGATTATAAATTCTAATAATGGATTCCATATTTGGGATAAAAATAATTTATAATTTCTAAGATCAACTTTTGTTTACCAAAAATATCAGTGAATGTGATTAAAAGTAATTATAGCGGTTAAGAGAAAAATTAGGTTAATAAAGTGCTAAAACTTAAATTTAAGATCCAAAACATCCTATACACTTGTAAAAAACAACTTGTATGGCCATTATTCGGCCATAAACCTTTATTTACATATTTTTATATTTTTTATGACTTTTTTAGGAAAAAACGTGGGAAAAACTATCTTTTTCTTCAAAAATGCCATGTTTCTCTAATACAAGGCCACCACCTCTCCCTCTTTTTAACACCTCTAAAAATACTTAAGCTCAGAAACTACCTACCCATTACCCTGAAAATATAATTCAATACCTCCTATAATAATCTAATTGGTTATAAATAAATTCATGTAAGATATTTGGCACAAACCAAAATAAGTTACCAGATTAAGAGGTAAAATGTTCTCTCATGCTCCCTTCTTTAATTATCTATCTCTACCGCATACACTCACATTATTTCAAGATTTTATAGAAACACTATTATATTAAATATACAAGGATATTTTATGCTAAATTATCTATCTATACTTTCCCAAAGCATTATATAATGTCCAACAAACATATTTCTTATATGCATGGAAAACTACCACCCCACTAAACAATGATTCTTCATTTTTCCATTAACGCCTATCATAGTGGAGATCAATATAGACACTCTATTTATATATATATATATCATGTGTTAAATTTATCATCAATTTATTCTTATTTATTCCTCTTAAAACAAATATCTTTTTTACTTCCATTTGGAGTAAATTTGATAACATCATATGAGGAAGTATGGACTACCACCCCCTCAAAGCGATGTGATTCGTTCACACAGTCCATGGAATGTATTAAGGATGGTTTCAGGGAAGTTATATAATATATATGGTGTAATAATGATAATTATATAATTACATATGTATATATACATATATATCAAAAAAAATTATTTTTTCCAATATGATAATAAAAATGGACACCTCATTGATGCTTACGTACGACTTACCATCTCCATGAATGGTGTATTCCATTATGTAATACAATATTATATATTTTTTAGAAATACTAATATTATTAATATACACTATATTTCTGTGAAGGTTTAAACTTTTTAAATCATGATATATAAATAAGGATCAATGGTATTACAACTTAAGACACATGCAAACCAGATATTACACAAAGTGAAACCATAACATAGACTTGTTAACAAGAGGGTAATCTTAGGTAATAATAAAACCATGTATGGAACTATATATAATAACATGATTCTGAAAAATGTGTATAATCTAAATAAGTTTATTATACATGAATCATGTAGGATAATTATGTGATTCAAAACATTAGCTAATGGAATTTCATCTCACTTTTTATTTCTGTGTGAAACATGATTTATTCACCACCGATTACTTTTGTATGGTGTGTGTAATACCCATGGATGCATCAAATTATTATTAAAATCAAATTTATATATTTTTAAATTTTCATTATAATATCTTTCACTCATTTGGATTATGTGTAAATTGATACCATATCAATAAAGTAATTTCATCACAAATTTCCTTCCTTAAGACACATGCCATGTTCTTCACCAATATTTTTCCATGAGGTGTGTAAAATGCATTTTTATTGTTATATCAGTAATATTATTCATTTTAAAATCTTTTAAAAATCTTTTCGTTTCATTTTATTAAATAGTGTGTATGGTTTAAATTTACCATGTGAGAAGAGATTATTGGAACAATCTCATCACTTTTCTTGGTTTTTTGTTATATTGATTTATTTGATGAAATATTATGATCCATATCTGAAGAACACATAATACATTCCTTATCTTCTGGTTATTCATGATATATTCATGTATTGGTACCATTTTTAGAATCATGGGTACATAATATAGTAGAGAATGTGTTTTTAAGAAATCCTGACCCTTCTGTCGCTTCAGTTGAAAATCCATATTCCATAAAAACAATGCATTATAAAAAGGGATCAAAATATAATAGTACTATTGTAATAAAATCCCTCAAATACATTTTTTCCATTATTTTATTTACAAATATTTTCAACATAATCTTCTTTTCTCTTTCTAAATGAGCATTTTTCTAACATTTTTACCATGAAAAATTCATGTTCATTTTTACCTCATATGACATGCATGGACATACCAACATAAGTTTGTCGAAGATTTAGTTTCATGTATAAAAGATATTTTTTAAGAAATAATTTTTAAAAGATTTTTTCATGTAATTTGTTTTCAATTTTTTTTAATAAAAATTAATATTTTTTTATGAAAATGTGTTTCAAATATATTTATGTTTTAAATATATTATTTCAATGTATAAAGGATATTTAACTAATGAAATAATTTAAAAATATATTTACATGTGTTTTTTCATCTAAGATAACACATTTTGATGTTACACATGTACATATAGGAAATCATCCTAATGTTTAATTTATATTTTTTCTATAATTATTTATGTTTTTATAGAATGATGCGTATGAAACCTATTTCACTTACATTGGATTTGGGATATTGAAACCTGGTTCTTTCATGGTTTCTTCTCTCATCATGCAATTATAAAACCTATCACATTTTATTTTTATTATGTTATGAAATTTTAATGATAACCATTTCATATTATTGTTTCTTATTTGATGTTTATAAAGCCAATCTCTTTTTTTGGGTCAGGATTTTGAAGAATTTTGTTTTATCTTATAGAACATGTATGAATGATTTTATTACGTGTTGGGGAGGACCTATATCTTCCTCCAATTCATTTGGTTGTGATATTTTTTATATGATCTAACTGGTTACATGGGTTTTATACAAATTCAGAAAACAATAAGGTATATGGGCCGTATCCAAAACCTATAATTAATAGGGTACACGGGTTGTAGCCCAAGCCCCAAAACAAGCATGTGCATGGGTTGTAACTGAATTCTAAAATTAAGAAGGTACACAGGTTGTATCCTAAGCCTAAAATAAAGAAGGTATATGGTTTTTATCACATGCCAATAACAAAGAGGCTACATGGATGAATAATCCAACCTTGAAGAAGGAACACGGGTCATAGTCCAAGCCTCACATGTTATAAAGGTATTGGTTTGTATCCATGAAAAAAATAATATTCTTGTATTTATTTTCCTAATAGTATTTATTATTCATTAGTTATTTTTTAATGGATTGTGATGATTATTTCCTTATGATTAATGTCTATGAACTTCCAATATTTATCTTGTAACTCATGTTTGTGATCATTACTATACAAGGTATGATCTTCTAAGATTATGATCATGTTCTCATATCCATATATTCATGTTTATTATTACATGTATCCCTTGTTTCCCCTTACTAAGCATCTGAGCTCAACCCTTTTAATGTTTACTTCCCCATGTTATGAATATATATTTCCTGTATGATATGTCTAAGGGGGTTGATGTCTTGGATAACCAAGTTGGATAAAATGTATCTTTCTTATGTAAAATTGTTTATTTTTCCATGTTTAAAATTTAACTACACTTATACGGCCATTGGGAATCCATTGTTAAATTTTTTTTAATTATTTTTTAAAGGTTATGTAAAGTGTATACATGAAAAGTGATGGTCACAATAAAAAATAACTCTATGGTGTCTAAATAATGACAACGATTTTTTATTCTATTACACTGTATGATTAACATAGTTCATCAATGGCCATTATTGAAATCCTTCATGGTGGTACATAGAGAGTTTTTTAAATTAAAAATAATATCCCTCTAGTGTGTCATATACGGTGTACTACAAAGCTTATTGTTGGACACCAGGTAGTGATCGAGTGTAGTTCAACAAACCATTTTTTGAGTTATTACCCCAATGATTATCTACAACAAATCCATATCCACTTGTAATATCCATACATGGATGTTATTTCATGGAAACCACTAGAACAATACTTTACCAAAAATCCAAGAAAATTTCTAATACATTAACTCATTCTTATACTTATCCTTTAACATATCCTTATACTTACACACAGAAATTTACCTAGGGATATATATAACATTTTCTCTTACTAGTTACCAAAGGATAACTAAACAAATCATTTGACAAAAAATTTAAAGTAACTATCTTCTTATACCTAGATATTACTTTTTTTTAGATTAATATTCATTATATCACACAGACACTTTCCTGATCTTTTTAAAGGTATAGTGCCATCGGAGATTACACATAAAATATTAATATTTCTTTAAATACATTCAAAAAATATAAAAAATATATTTCTACATATTATTCTTTATAGAAATACCCTACGAAAATAATATATTGATAACATGTGGAAAGGAAACATAAAATATGTTGAACTTAGATGCTTGGTAATGGAATAAATTGTAGAAATATATATAAATTGAGCATAATATTATAGAAACATGTTAATATTAATTAAAAACTATAACCTTTTTATCATTTTTCATAAAATTGTGTCTGAAAATAAATCATATAATTCCTAAGACATGAATTATAATGAACCCAATGAACATAATACATGAGGGGGAAACATTTTCATAAGAAATTCATTTGTGAATAAACATAATAATAGAAAATCATTTCATTAGAACTAATGTATAATTTATAAAACATTCATAGTGTAATGGATTTACTACCCAAACTATCATAGATTCTAAGGATAACTCCCAATACTATCACAATGTACAGAATCCCTTAATAAATGGGGTTCCCTACCAATTCTTGTAATGTTTAAATCATTAGATATTAATCCTTACCCAAAACATTATAGGGAGATATAGGTATCATACATAACATAATGAAAATCATATATTTAAGTGTTTCAATATTATAAAAAAATCGTAAAATCCAAACCCATGAAAAGAAATCAGTTTTTTAATCATTTCATTTTATCATAACTTATGGAAAAGAAACATGTATCATAATAATTTCATTATTTCATGAAATCATAACCCATGAAAAATAATTGTGTTTCATAATAATTTTATAATGGTATAATACATTGAAGATAAATACGTTTCATAATCATATTTTCATCATAATCATAAACCATCATGAAAAATAATAATAATTGAATTTTTGGATTATATCCCGAGTAAATTATAATTAACATCAAATGATGTCATCATAAATGAGAAATTATTTTAAAGGATTGCATGGAAAATTTATGGATTAAATTAATCTTTCCACATTGACTAAATGCATTAAAAAACATAACAAATTTTCAAAAAACTGTTCTTTAAAAATAACCTTTGAAACTTATAGTGGAAGTTATAAAAATCATTTAAGTCATTTCATGATGAAAAGTCCATTTATTTTTGAAATCATTTATTTAAAATATAAAAAATATCTAAAATAATAAGGAAATGATTTTTTTAAATAAAATGAAATACTATATTGGGGCTCAAAATCATTTAGGGATCATGATAATGGGAAATTATTTTCTTGTTTTCTATGTTAAAATAATGATTCCTTTCACATGTTCACTAAGTGAAAAACTAGCAATGTTTAGAAAATAACAAATATTCATTTAATTTTTAAAAAGAATCATACATTGGAAAAATAATTTAATAATTAATTTAGATAATGTTAAAAAATGAGAATACATTTTTCAAAATCATGGTTGTGGAACAAAATGTGTTTTCGACCGAAGAGAGAAATAATGTTGATTGTTCTTGAAAACAACATTTTGGTGTTCGTAAACCATTAAGAGAGGAAAATGAAATGAAAATATGAATTATTTATAAATATACATTTGATAAAAATTAATGGTTTTAATGAGAGATTATTTATAAGATTTACTCATCAGAAACATAATCATAAACATTCCCAATAAAAAATGAGATTGTAATGAAAAAATCATTTCGAATTTGGAATATTGAGGAAATGAAACAAAATAAGTATGATCTCAAATGATTAGCAAGGGTAAAGTATATTATATATAATATTGATCCAATAAGAATAATAAATATATAATATTAAATAACCAAAATACATGTCAAATAATTAATAACAAGAGAATAAAACATGACCATGGATATTCTAGATATTTGAATAATCACATGGAATATCAATTCATAATGATGGAATGTATAACGATGGAGAGGTAAAAATTATCATTGAATATTCATTACAAGAATATAATTCTATCAATGATCTATTCCAATAATATAATACATTCAAACCATCCAAAAAATTATCTAATACTGTCAAGGAATCATGTTAAGAATATAATATTGACAAGGATTCATTCCATAAATCTAAAAAATTTGAAATCCCTCAACCCAAACAATATCATGTTTTCTTCATGAAATCTAGAAAATCAACAAGGGGATTTTAAAAACCTATTCTCAACATGTGTCATACCAGTCCAAATAATTCCTCATTTATTAATAAACAATCACATACCCTTACTGAGTAAATGATATAGATATCAATATTTACCTAGTTAATCAAATGAAAAAAAATTAAACACCATGTGTAAAAATGGTTTATGGTTTATGAAATGATCATATCTACGATAAATTATGTGGATATTAATGAGAAATTTATTATTCCATGGTCATTGGAAGGTGAACATCTCAAGGAGAAGTTAATGAATTCAAAAATGATTCAAGGAAGTGAACATCAATTCTATCCATTGTCAAAATATTTATAAGCCACCATGGGAGGAATAAGGATGGAATTAGTACACAATATCTCTAATGTAGGATATGTCAAAAAGGGTTTTTTACATTGATGAATATAAGTACCTTTAAAAGATTATTCAAAATAATTTTAATGAAAATAGTCTATAGACATTCAAAAGAGTCGAATAACCCTTTTAAACTTTTGATTCATTAGCCTCAGGAAGGAATAAATTTAAATTATATATATAATAATATGATAGTAAGTATTTTCTTGATATATCATGTAAAATAAGAAGTATATACACCACATAAATGAAAATAGGTGTATAATATAATAAACATCTCAACAAAGGAAAATTTTCACAAAAACCCATTAAGTATTTGGTTGCTTTGAAACCGTAAGCCCTATGAAAGTGAGATCATAAAATAGATATTTAAACCCCAAAAAAATTATTTTAAGAATCATTAATTACAATCATAGTATATATATAAAATATATTAATAAATAATTTATAAATAGGTAATATGTCTCATATATATAAAAGTGAGACTGTAAATCCCATTACATTACGTTTTCCATCCATTGAACAATATTTAACATCATGTATAATCTTTTAAAACATGTTATTAACATATAAAAGATATATATTTAAATTAATGATATCATATATAATAATTTTATAAAATATTATATTCAATTCATTAATAATTTTTCATCATGTTCTTCGTTTCAGGTGTTTATCTACTTGTTTGTCGAGTATGTTTTTACATTTAATTTGGAATTACTATTAATTTGATAGTGATTAAATAAAATAATTAATTTAAATCATTATATATATATCATATAAATACTGTATATCTGTATCTTTACTCATTCGTAAAATTTAGAGATTAGAAATTAAATACACCATTCATGGCGATGATTGGTCATACGTACGTTGGAACGGAATTTCCATTTTCTATTCATATGAAAAGTATGAAATTAAATAGAATTTATTAATATTATAGTAAAAGTATAATATTTTTATCATATATATCAAATATTATTATAAAATCCATCCGTTATATATTCCTTGTCATGTGTGAATGAATCAAATCACTTTAAGGATTTGGTAGTCTGCACATTCACAAACGATGTTATCATATTACCAAAAAAATTTAATTAAGGTATTAAATATTATATCATAATTAAATAATCGTATGTACATTATAAATATCATATATAACATATATAAACTTTATATCCATCATTATTTCCAACCATGAAAGGTAGTTATGGAATAACGAATAACATTAGTATGTGAGACGGTAGTCAGCCGTACACAGGAACGATGATTGTGTTCCCCATTTGATGGAATTGTGGGTAGGTGAAGGCCATACACTTAACATATAAGAATCATAGTATATTTATGATAGTTATTTTTTTTATAAAATATATATAGAGAGAGTATTTAATTAGAGGATAAATAACCAAACAAAAGTTATTATTGAATAATGTTACCTCTTTTTTAGGTAACTCATTTTGGTTTATACCAAAATACATATATGGTATGATTTATTATCATAATGATACATATATTAGACATGATGGATTTTTTGAGTTCATTTGGGTAAGGTTTTGATGATCCAAAGAGTCTGGATATGTGTGAGTAAGGGGAAGAGTGAATGTCATCTTATAGTGGAGGAGAAGTGGTAGTCTCATAAATACCAAAAGGTAAACACTATTGGGATGCCATCTAACCTCATATGATTCAAAATTGAAAAAATAATGTATTATAATGGATTTCTGGTTGATACACACTCACACCACTTAAAAATAAAATCATTTTTTCATTTTCTTCCATAGACTATAATATTCTTTATTTTTTTCATTTTTGTTTTTCATATTGTTATCTAGATTTATAACCTATTTATTTATTACATTAAGACTAAATTAAATTGAGAAATATTATAATAAAAAGACCCATTGTTTCTAAAATACTAAAATTCTTTTATATTATTAAAATCTAATATATGTTGGAAATTTACTCAATAGAAGCATAAATTACGCGTAAAACATTACTTTAACGATAAATGAACAATAAAATGTTTTATAATTTAGTGTTCAATACATTAATTAAAAAAAATCAATTGTCCCTTGAATGAAACATATTTTATATTTATTAACACTTTCAAATCTGTCGGAAGACAATAGGTTTTTTAATAATTTTAAATCATTTAATAAAAGTAATTTTATTGTAAAATAAATTTAATTTACTTTTTTGAAATTATTCAAATAATGTTAATTTGAAAATATAATAACATTATTAGAATTATAATATATAAATTTCATATCTATGTAACATGATAAATTCTTATAGAAAAATAATCTAAAACAATAGTTCATTAAATTTAGTTTACATTTAATTTTTTTTATTTTAATTTATATAACTATTAAATAAATATTCCATGAGTCGGTGTTTTTTAACCATTTAACATAATTATATCATCTCTATAAAAATTAAACAAAGTTTCATGATAAAAAAAACTCATTAAAATTTAAAACTAATATTTATAGCTCAATATATGATTTTTCTCTATCTCAACGATTTATAAGTGTTAATTTAAAAGAATTTTCCTTTTTTATTTTTTCCTTACATAAAATATTATATGGTGCACTATTTCTGATGATTTCCACTAGTGTGTTACACCAGAACGTCATTGTTGTTCGCTGATAGAGCATTGTACCCCACATTCCTATATACCAAAGGCATTCGACTTTCATTGATTTATTAAATATATCTTATCCATGATAGAATTAGGTTGATGGGATATTTGTCCCTCTTTCCATGAATTCTTCCTCAGAATTCATTGCTAATTTTGGTTCTCCCTTATAGATTTAGTCGATGTTTGTGAAACTCATCCCCAATGTCATGTCTTTTTTGGATGACGGTTAATGACACTACTTCTATCTCAAAATTCCAAGGCGTTGTTTCATGGAAGAAACCTTTAGTTAGGAGAGTAGTCATTCTATAAATAATTGGCGTGTCTGGACACTGAAACATTGGAACATATTTATTCATCCTCATCAGAGGGATTCACAAGGGTGCATAAACCCAAGGATTAAACTGTAGATCATGGGGTATCTTATGGAAGAGGAATATCAGTGACTATTTCCTTGGAATCCCATGTTTAACAGAGGGTATGCCTCATGTTCTAAATCTACAGAAGACATATCAAACTAATCATAACACTTATGTAGGTGAATTGGATAGTTACATCACTAGGAAAGAGAACCTAGATGGTTTATGGATAGTTAGATCATAATGACCTATGAGGATGTAGTCAAGAATATTTTGTACCATGAAGGGAATGTTTCACACCATAAAGGATAATTTGAACACCAATGAGGGTGGTTCATAGATGGTGGACCCAATGAGGGGAACACCAAGGATTAAATTTTTCTAGAATTGAATCTCAAAGATGCTTCCTATGTACCCTGTGTAGATGGTAGGGATACAAACCCACGTTGATTGAAGTGGTTTTTTGTGTCTAACACATTGCTTGCTACTCAAGTGCCACATGGATCAAAAATGGGATGAATGGGTATTGCACACTATGTTTACCCATGTTGATTATGTGACCAAATCGTGATAAGGGTGAGGTGATGGGGATATGGCAAGGAATTATGCATGTGAGTTGTCCAAATGAATGGAATGATCGCATAGGGACATGGTGGCCCATGTAAGAGTCAGTGTGAATAATGTAGGGTTGTATGATGTGGATGGAATGAATGAGACATAACCCACATGAAAATTGTGGTTTTGAGATCAAAACTCAGCGAATTTTTCTAGATATCCCATCAACATGGGAATTGATTTCCACATAGTTCAGAATGGGGCATTGGGTTTTACACATGGTTAGAGGCCTAGTCAAAATGGGATGTATGATTGGGGATTATTTGTGTTTTTTCACCCATTTTGGAGTAGAATGAGATGTTCCCTCTGGGTGGGGCATGATACTATTGAGGTATAGTGGATCAAGGGAAAGATGAGGATGGGAATGGATTATGGTGTATAATGAGATCTTAGAGAAACAGCGCTAAGATTTGGGCACCATGTTTTATTGCTGGTAATGATTAAACCACATGGTGTATTCCTACATACCATATATATGAGACAGGGATCAAAACCCACATAGTTCGCTAGTTTAGGGGTTTTTTCATGGTTACCATCCTATGAAGGTGGAGGTTGGGTCTTACTCCAAGATGGATTTTCAGAAGAACGGTGTGACAGTCATTACTAAATACTAATCCTGTATAAGTAATTCTCGATTTGATAATCAAACATGGTTAATAGCCTAAGATTATGGATATTGGGTCTTATGTGTGGTTATAATCCTAGGTATATAGATCTCAGGACTTATGCTTGGCTGGCATCACATGGATGAAAATCCCTATGGGAAAGAGAAGGGGTCTTCAGAGTCCCATATGAGCATCACATATTGGGTCTTCACATCTAGAATAGCCATGGAGGAGAAAATGTTCTACCTCATGAAAGAAAGGATAGAGTCTTACACTAAGATAGTTCCCCTTTCCAATTAGAAGTTAATACTCAATGTAAGGAGGATATAATTCCATGTTAGTAATATCTCACTCCCATAAAGACTAGTGGTCATAGAAAATTCCAGATGTGGGTAACCCCATATGCATTTCATGGGGTGAGGATATTGTTTAATTTCATTTACTAAGGAGAATGGTGCTTGGAATCTTAATTTCCAACAACTGAGATGATGGGGGACCACTTCTTAACCCATGTCCTTATATTAATGATACCATTTAACCCTTTGTGAAGGGAGGTCACCAGTAATTCCAGGATCAATGAGGTGGAGGATTGGTCATTTGATGGGTCAACATTTTCATATCTATGTAAATAAGAAATATCCATTAGCGTACCTATGAGAAGAACCATTTGGTAGAGCAACACAGCATGATACATCACATGAGGGACTGATAAATCACTACATATAATCCTAGAGGGCCATATGGAAGAGGGTCTCGTGAAGAAGGGGGCCTCGCTGAGTGGTGATTCCCAATGATCAAGTGCTTTATGGAGGTCATGTGATTCACAAATATATGTGATCCACGATATAGGGTGACACAAACATGGTAGGGAGAAAATAGTTATAAAAGAAGTGATTTTTGAAGGCATAATGATTCCTAATACCTCATGTAATCTGAAGGTTCTTCCTCCTTCCTGAAGGGTGTAGGCCTTCGCAAAATGAATCAATACCATAGGCAGGTGTAAAGGGGTTTTTTGATGCTCTAGTACTTTGGGGAATTAACATTTCACTCATGCTTATGGTTTAAGGGATCTTTGTAAAAAGGGATATCATAAAGAGAATGTTCATAGTAATAGTTCTTATAATGGGGGAAGGGTTAGCTGGTTATCTATACAAAAAAAGGTCATTCAATTCTCATAGATGCACCAAAAATAAAAAAGTGATCTTCATGGAGCGGCTCAGGGATCGTTTACCACAAGGATCCTATAGTAAACTTCTTTTTCAATGGTCGCATGGATCATCAGTCTCTCAAATTCAACTTTCAACATTATTTGCGGTGTTTGTAGGGCATGTCAGACACAAGGAACCAATATTAAACACCTTATTCCTTCACGAGGCCTTTTCTATTTACATAAGAGATTCATGATCAAGACTCCTTTGATTATATTTGATATGTTTGAGCTTGGATCTCTCCTAAATGGGTTATGGTAATCATTGACTTATTCCATATGGGATGTATATATGTTCCCAAAAATTCTCCTCGAATAATGGGAGATGACAAGAATAAGAAGGATGGATTCTAAGGCTATATTGTGGAAAATTGGTCATTTGCAAAGATAGTTGGTGATAAAAGAGAGTAATGTACGCTTAGAGAAAGGCCTTTGTAAGTATTTGGAGCACTAAGGACATTATTAATCTCAGTGGACTATTTCCTATAAATGTATCATTATGGGACCAGTATCCATAACAAAAATCTATGAATGGTTTGAGCCTGATATCTATTTTTGCAAATTCATCTTCCCCATGAGCATGTCGTTGCAAACCGGGTTCCTCAAACATTTCTTCCATGAATGGTTCTTTAAAAAACATGGGTACCATGGTCCTCTATTGCACCATGATAAGCAAGAGTCTTTTGTGGCTCCGAGGTCAGTTTCTCTATGATCGTGCTTCGTAAATGGTCATCATGAATAGATTTAAGAAAATAGAAGCATCTCAAAATATGATGTCCCCCATGAAGTCACTATAAAAGAACATGGAGATTACTTCCCAAACATATGATCTAATGAACAATATCATAATTAGATAGAATGTTCAGATCCACTATAACGAGAAGTTGCTAACATAACTACTAATAGAAGTCCAAAAGGACTATCCTATTTGCAAGAGACTACCACTATATAGATGCGGTCAAAGGGAATATTACTTCATCCAGAAGGTAACTAGGGATAATTTAGATTATCGGTTTAGAGGCACACAAGGTTAGTACCAGTGGTATAGGGCTACTTATGGCCATATATGGAGGGATCATTTTTCAATCATAGTATACTATCTTTGCAACCGTCTCAAAAATATTGACGGGAAAACATTGCAGCTAGAAACACCTCCACCACAACATCATTTGATGTTTAATGATAGGCATAGGGACCTGAAGAAAGGATGGAATGATGATGTGAACCTACAACAGGGTGGAAATTTCACTGAATAATGGGCCTATGCCTACTACGTATATGCATCATGTGTTGAATTTGGAGTGGAGATGAGGTGAGTTAGGTAGTATGAAGTGTCATAGTCATACAAATTTCATAGCTACAAACTGAATGATATCATGACTGAGTGTCTCTATAAATCATCATTAAGGACCATAAACATTCATTTTCATCATGGGGATGTAGGCATCGGCCATTGGGATCTCCACCATATTTCTAGGATTATTATTATGGGGTCAATGTATGATGCATTCCTCCTGACGGAGAATACATGGGAGGATCTAGAGAGGACTCCTTGTTTGAAAAAGATGCTTCTAGTATTCGAGCCGCACACAGAAAAAGACAACAAGACAATGAGTTATTTCCAATTTTACTATTTTTTTTGTCCCTATATGGACATTCCCATGTAGATACTTGCTAAGGGAGAGTAGGCTCCCATGAAAAATCCTACAAGACCTCATACCTCCCCAAGAGGGGCTTAGAAGGCAAAAAAGGTTCTTATTAGTGAATCCTTGATGAAAAATAATGGAAGATACGAGGGTAAAACATCAAAATCAATAATAAAATGGTATTAAGGTTTTCTGGGTTCATATTTATTCTCATTTTGGGTGGTTTCATCTAGTAATAGATGTTTTTATGGGCATGCGGTCGAGCATGTTCATCCTGGAAATAATGATGGAAGTGGGGAAATGTATCAACCTCATAGATCCAATGAAAATAAAGTTGTACAAGGTCCTATAGAATATCAGTAAAGATAATAATCCACTATGAATATGCGGACCACTCCACTTATTGTACGACTGGGTGGCATCACATATGGGGTGATATGAATACATGTACCATATTTCCCCTCCTAGAAGAGACACTCAATAGACTATTCTGAATTCCATATAATGAATCCCATTCAAGACGAACATTATGATACTTATGAAGATGATATGGAGTGTAGATGAATTGAACAACCATCCCTTCCATTTTAATAAATTATTTTTCATTGATTATCGTAGGGGAACTAAAGAGAAGAAATCATATATCATTTACTGTTAAGGTGGAGTATTGGTGGTGAGGGTTTATTGAGATCCAATTTGTGAACCATATGCCCCAAAATCAGTTCGCAAAGCATATTAGTTGTTTATAGATACAAGAAATCATGGTTTAGGTGGGGAAACATCATGAAATCATCCATGTGGGAGGAGGAAGCTTGGGCTCATGTTCACATGAGAGGACATGAAAATGTGGAATGAGATGCCGCTACCCACTACCTCTTATGGGATAGTTAAGGAGTATGTAATGATCTCGGAGGTGTGTAATCTGATAGGAACTCTAAAAAAATATACCATCTGATATAGTGATGGATTGGACCATATTCCTCATGGTAGAGTATGTGAATTGATGAGAGTATGTTGCAGTTGTAGGGGTAATACACATAGTGGTGGTGAATCTAGAACAATATATCCAATAGTTAAATTACACGCAACATCTATATTTTGAAGAAGATTAGTATTGTTAGGTCTAGTGGTACCCTTCTAGGAGACTCGACATGATAGAGGACATCAATATCCTTCCATAGTGTACCTACCCAAGCTCCCATAAAGTGGTTGCATTTCATTGATATACCGAAAGATATAGTGTATCCTCAGGATTGGGAATCATGAGATGTAAAATTGAAATATCTTAGTCCTTATGAAATGTGGTACAACCTAAAATATTTTAGGGTGGATCTTCTAGGCATTGTTCATGCCAAAACTGGATTTCTATCACCCCATGTAGAGGGGGAGCGGTATGTGGCTGATCTGGAGAATTTGATGCTCTCTCAAGAAACTCCACATCCAATGAAGAATTAGTTGAAAGTATTAAATGTTACAAAATATCCACAAATACTATCAACTATTTCCCTAGTGGTTTTATTTTCCCTACCTAATTAATTAGATGGGTCATGGGGGGAAGATGCAGATATAGGGGGCCCTATGGGGGAAGGTGAAGTCACAGCCTCAGAGGAATCTTCTCTGGGAGGATTTTTAGAAGTACTTATTGTATGTTCCAAATTATTCATATAAATTATTATCTCCCTAACTTTTGTATGTTCCTCAACTAAAATCATTTCTATAAAGGATAACCTTTCACAATATAGCCCTACCTATGGGGATGGTGGAATTTTGATGATGTGAAGAACCAAACACTGGGACCCATGTCCAGAGCAATGGTAAATACATAGTCCAGCAGTGATGGGGAGGCAAGTGTGGTATCTACGGAACCTTTGGAACCCACAATCATTTATGGGGGCCACATACAAGAATCGTTGTGATGAAGTACAAAGGTGAGAGCATGTCTGGCCATAACATGACCACTATATATTTCCTACCCCGTAGAGTTGTACTTGTTGTTTGACAATACCCTCGTCTGAAAAGTACATAGTGTGTCGGGTGCAGTACTTGTTCCAATGGCCAAAGGACCTAGGGGCCATTTCATGGGAGGGGGTTTGGTTCATAAGGAGCCACATTTCAAAGTTGACCAGGCCTTGATATCTAGTAATCAGATGATCATGGTTTTTTTTAGTGATAACTAGGGGGCTGATTGGGAAAACTAAATATATATTGGGTCAAGTGATGATGATCAACCTTATGATACGGATCCCAACTCAGGTAACATAGTTCTAGAGGAAGGACATTTCATTGAATTTCTTGATGCATTTTCGGTGTACGATCATGAACAGATATAAGAACATGATGAATATGATTTTGGTGTGGTCATGGATAGTCGGGCTACATTACATTAGTCATTGATGCTAGTTATGTGTTTCATCAACAAAACTAAAGACCCCTATTAGATAAGCCAGATGGGATCATTTCACTACTACATACAAGACATATGCCTATAGGGGCTGAAACATGACATTTAAACATGCACATCTGATACTATTTTTCAGAAAATATACTGGAAGGTAGTCCGCATTTCAGTACATCATGGTTATAAAAGAAGTCTCAAAACATAAAAAAAAATCCTTGAGACCCAAAAATATATCCAGAGCCTTGATGGGAAGTTGAACTAGATATCAACATTCATTACTAATCAATTAGAACATTTTGAGAAATTGGAGATCCAGCTGGCGGAAGGCCATGAGAAACATGAATTGGCGAGCCATTAAGTGGATTAACTTCTTGATAAACATGAACGAGTACTGATTAAATATTATGAGATATACTCTATAGAAAATTAATAAGTAACGGAGATTAATAAATGAAAAAAAACCTTGAGACCACACATCAAATGGTGGCATATTTTAGGTTCCCCATTGATGGGGGAAATCCATAAAGGCCATGTTTTACCCAACCCCTTAAACATATTTTCTCACATGATTTGATTGTTGATTGAATTTTTCAATAGGGATATTTCCTTCTAATTCAATCACGTCATTCATATCATATCTAAGAGGCCACTAATGATCAATACCTAAGCTCACATGGGTCATACCTAGTGTGATAAATAAGGGACAACCACATAATCCTTAACATTGGATGAGAGTGCCAGATAATCATTCAACACTTAAGGTATACTATTGCTGATTGACCACCCAAATTATTTGGGAAGAGAGTGGTTGTGACTTGAGAATAGGGCTCTAAAAATAGCCAAAATTATTTTCAATGTGTACTTTAGTGCAAGAGAGTGATAACTCAAATGGTGTTAGAATAAATCTGAACAATGGGGGAGACAATTGTGAATCACAATGCCCAAAAATCAGAACACAATGATGATGGAAAGTAGATATGTGATAACATCTGACAGTATTCAAAATAAAGTATATGTAACTCTAGCATGAAATGGAGACAAAAAAATGACAACCAATTGTTCAATAGATTATAAACATAGGACAAAAATGAAAATGTCATCCAAACTCCATCGTGGCATTGACCAGAAATAGTGGGTGAGCAGAAGAGGCATGGGATAAGACCATGTTGGGGGTCCCTTCGGATGATAAAGAGGATGTGGATACTAATAAGGGTCATGCGAAACATGGATGTGGAGTGGTGTAATGATCAAAAGTATTCCAAAACACTTTAAATTATGTCTTTATCTTAGACTATATTGGTATAAGAACATTAGTATGAAAACATATCAAACCTACCAACCTAGGGGAGCATCGTCTTAGATACTGATCGAAAGTTAGTGACATGAAAAATGCATTAGATGACCAGTACTATGGGAGGGGACTTCTCAGGTGATGTATTGGGATGATTTTTAGTGTCACATCATATAGGAGAGGAATATGAACACATATTTTAACACATTACATTGACGATGATGTATGGAAAATTTTAACGTCATGTGACCAGGATGTTGTACATTGCCTAAGGTAATATTGCCTGGGCCCTAGCTAAAATTAAAAAGTCGTGTTAAATAGACTATGATGTCTATTCATAGAATGTTTTCATGGAATGGAGGATATGAAACTGATGTTAATGAGACAAAGGAAGCTTTTGAACCATAAAAATACCACAGAACATATGGGAAGGAGGCATATGTGATGTGGTGAGGGAAAAAACCAGACATGAAAAAGGACCTAGGAAGCTTGATGTCACATAACACATTCTCTATGGGGATCATAGTTTCGGTCAAAGATATTGTACCAAATACCAGCCATGTGGCTCAAACATATCAGTATCCGACCTACCAAAACTCCTAAACTAACATGAGACATATTCATCATAGGAAATAAGGAATGGTATAGAGGATTTACCTAAAATATGGGATCACAGATTGAAGGTTACACCAAAGATGAAATCCCACCATGATACAGGAATTTGAAAAGGATGGTAAATAGACAAATTCAAGTTATGGATAAAAGGATGACGGGTATGTAAAGGTTGACTATATACCATGTTTGAAATAGAGAGACCATAACCACACACGAAAAGAATGGGGCTACCAAATTTGGCCTCAAATATGGACCGTGTCTGAAAAATATGACACTCTTATTACTTCAAAATATCCAATAGGGAGTTTTCCCAGGACGAGAGGTGAGACAAAAATATAATGAGACCATCCCCATTAGGCGGTCTGTTTGGATTTAAAGGATGATAAAAAAACTAACCATGAAAGTGTCAAAGTGTAGAATGAGCTTATCAAATAGTTGGATTCATACCTAGTTGTGTAAATAGTTTATGTTCATATTTTATGGACAATGTAAAATAGATTAATGTTTTTTTTTATAATAAGGAGAATAGTTTAGAGTTTATTTCCAAGACCACAGGATGATGCTCGGTCTTATAGTGTGTATACAACATGTGGTAGGAAAACCCCAATATGGATGGGTCTGTAGGGGCTCACAAATTCCATACAGACCTAAATATTAATAGAATCCAATGAAACGAAAAGGGTGGATGAACCTGTGGTTGTGCCCGAGACAAAATTTCTGGGCATGACTACATATCTCATAATTATGGGAATCAAGCCCCACATAGTTCTTGAGAACAGTGTGGTTGAAAACCATAACTAACGGGGGAATTTATCTCGTGTTAGGATGTTGAAACAACTCGTAATTATGATGGGGCATCGTGAACATTAATAGGGTATGGTTTCAATATAATATCATTAATTTAAGATGACAATTTCTAGTTTATGGTCATAGATTTCATACCATAGAATTTTTGGTTGCGCCCAAAGACAATGTGTTTGGGTGTCACTACCTACATCATAAAGAGGGGAATCAATCCATACATAGTTCTGTTATATTTTGTATTTTAATGTCATGAGGTATGAAAAAGGTGGATTGATGTAAATAGGGTTATTGATGTTGCATTTGAACCTGTGATCAATGATTCAAACATCACTACAAATTCGAAAAAGGATGGGAACCAATCCACATGTAATTATTGTAGTGATATTACATCATACAGGTCTGACCCATGCATAGGGAAAAGAGGCATCAGATATTTATTATTAGTTTTTTTTGTTATTAATTTTTGTGTTTCTTGACTATTTTTAAATTTCTGGGTTGCACTATTGGAATCATGCCCTGTATAGGACATGACAGCTAGTATAGTGGTAACCAGTACCTAGTTTGATTCCCTCTTAAGTGAGAATACCACAATGTTGTGCAGTTTTTCATCATGCAACTATGAATATGATGGGCCCTTTTAAGGTCATATGAAAAGATAGGATCATGCATTTTAAAATTTTGTTACATGGACGCAATAGTTTAACATCATGTGGGATGGGGAATCATAGTTTAGCGTCATGTTGCGCAGAAGAAAGAGATCTTATTTGAAGGTATTAGAACTCAGATCAAAATGTTGTGCAACTTCTCTATGTGGGTATAACCATACCAATTCTCCTTACCCCGTGTGATCCCTGCTCTATGTGGGAAACTAGGAGTGATGTGAGGCTTCCCCATCATATGGGAGCACACAAAAATGGAATGGAAATGTCAGGTGGGATATTCCCAACAATTCCATCATTCCCACGTGGCGTGTGTGGATGCATGAAGAGACAACACCATGGGAATTGGAGATCCACACGAACATAAGGGGGCCTCAAATACGAACCAATGAGTTTGATATCTGGGAGGAGAAGAAAAAAATGGGGGTTGGGTGCTAACCAAATTTTAATCATAGGACATGTATCAAAGATTCATTTCAAATATTTTGGGGTTTTTTCCCATGATGGTAAGCTAGGCATATGGCCATACACCATACCATTAGGAGTCTTTTAAGACATAAAATATGATGGAGACCCAACTAAAGGGATGCTTAATGTATTTAAGTTATGTGATGAAATATTGGAAAGGATTCCAACATGTAAAGAAGTATGCCACCGTACATTCAAACATGCCAGTTTGAAACATAAATAGGTGGGTTGAAATTCATCCTCATGGATAATGATCATGATGTGTGTTTTGGACAGTTTAAAGGATGTGTTGGTATGATTTTATTCTCTCAATTTAAGGTTATAGTGTGTGCAACATAAGTTCCTAGTTTAACATCATGTGCATGGGATGTACCAGTGCAGTACAATTTCATGTGGTGATGATGATAATTTCTTGCAGTTAATTATCATGTGAATAAGACATGTGCCTGCCAAAGGCGAAGTGTTGGTGTAGAAAATAAAATGACTTCAATGGGGAAAAAGTATGCATGTACCACATGGTACACTCTAGATACTCAGGACAAGAAGTTAATGGGATGAAACTACATATGGGCCCATAGAATGAATATCTGGGGGTTCCTATATTCCACATATGGATGGGAAATTTGCCATATGTAGTTCTTAAAGTCGGTATAGTTTAAAATTTTGTTTTAAAGACATAGTAGGGGTTATTTGAAAGTAATATGTGTGGTGTAGCCACGATAACCCGACATGAATGAGGATCAAGGACATCCACACCACAACACACATTCCTGATGTGAAAACCTAGACCATGTGGGGGAGAAATTTTTAATGATATATGTTTTCACCTTGGGAAAAGATTTTTGTGTGTCACTACCTATCTCATAAGAATGGAAATCAAGCCACACATAGTTCTGGTATTTTAATTGGAGATAGCCAATTCCAAAGGGGCAATGTCTTATCATGTGAAGACATTGTAGCACAATGTATCTTATAACCATACTCTTGGATGTAGGATTTGTAGTTTATCATCATATGATTTGGATGAGGTATATTAATCTGTTTGTAATCATGAAACAAGGAAGTTAGGTATCATATTTTATGTTCATAGACCTCAAACCATAAAATGATTCTTCAAAAGTAGAAATGTGTAGTGTGTATCTATGATGTAACATGACATGCATAGGGACCTAGAATATAAATAACACATCATAAATTCATTATAGAAAACCCCATGCATAGTTTGAAGTCAAAATATTTGGACGTGGGTTCTTAATTTAGCATCATGTACCTGGGATATAAAATCATAGTTTATGGTTGTAGAGTTTAAACTATAGGATGATATTCCTTCATGCGGGTAAACAACCCATACCCAAACCCCCTATCCCACTTTATCCATTCTCAGTGTGGGAAATAAGGGATATAGAAGATTTTTACAACACATGGGAACACACAATAAGGGAATGAAGAAGTTGGGTAATGGATGTCCAAATGAAATGGATTGGCATGCTCAATGCACAAAGGTGCACAAAAGGGTAATGTCGAGGGTGCTGAAGTTCAACCTGGACATTAGGATGTGGATAGGCATGTGAATCATAGTGTCTGATATTTTGGACACAATGGGGGTGACATACCGATATAGGATAACTACTGACCTTGTTCAAGATACCACATCCATATCATGTAATCATGGATGGGAATAGGCAAATAAAGGTCGCCCACTGACCACATTAGAAATGTGGGACCTAACTCAATATGTCATCCAATGTTTTTAGGTTCATTGGCCCTAGAAATTGGTGATCCAAAGTGACATGATTCTATTCTGTAAGGGGTCCATTGGGACATTAAAGATGATAGAGACACAAATAAATGGATTAATGAAAATTTGAGATAGAATGAGATAATTTCCATGTAAAATCTAACACTCGAGGCTCCAATACATAGTGAATCTGAGAATGTTAATCAGGAACATAAGATAAAGGGTACCAAAACCCTTTATAAGGATATAAATCTTAAAATGTCTCTTAGATATGGCATTGTAGTAGGACAATGCCAAAATGAAGAGTCACAGTGTATAAAGGAGGGTTTATAAACTCATGGTTGGACATGAAGAAGAAATTCAAGGGTGTTCCTATATACCCCACGTGGATGGGAATCAATCTATATGTAGTTCTTGGATCCCATGAAGCTTAAAATCATGTCGTAATGATATAGGTTAAGAAGAATATTTTTAATGGAGGTACATTGTGAGACTATTACAACTTGATTTGAATTATGACCATGGAAATCCATCAAAACACACACATCGAAGAAAAAACTATGCATTGAATTTGAAGGAAATTGTTCCTAGACCATATAAGAAACATCTATGAATTCATATGTATCACATATAGATAAGAATAATGCCATACATAATTCGTGAATTATGTGAATTTTAATTTCATGAAATAAAGATGAAGGTTGTGATTTAACAACATAGGGGATGTGGTAGTTTAGTCTCATTCATGATGAAGGTGAACTTGAATTTTTATGTCATGGAAAAAAGAACCCCAATTTTTTTATTATTTTTAATGTCTTGAAGGTAGTACTCAATACTTTTAACATATTTTGGTATGAGGTATCATATTTTAACATCATATTGATTGAATAAAATATATATTATTTTAAGGTTGTAGATATTATACTAATAACAATAGATTATAGTTTATCATCATGAAGGATAATTGGGTTTTTTTAAGATTTGTGTCCAGAATGATTCATAAAATTCTTATGAAATGTACTTCTCAATGAGCCTGGTATTGGTGGGAGGATAAATTGGCTCACTATTCGTGGTAACAAAAGAGTATGCACCATTAGGGAAAACCTTGTGAATGGTGTGGGGTCTTTTCCATTTAGGAACCAACAATTGTGGTTTTCATTTTAGGTATCATCAGTGTCCTCAAGTTCATTACCATGTTACCTTGTATAAAGGATAAGAGAATAAATTTATTGTTTTATGCTCTATATATCATGTTTTAGGGACTCTATATATTATACAAACCTAGAGAATCATCTAATCAAGGGACTCCAAATCAAGTAGATGAACCTCTACGACTATGTATAACATTTTCTAGTCTTAAAAATACATTCAGAGTGATGGAAACTGAATGATGATGGGTATGACTACTTCTACTTCACACACCATGAAATATAGGGTCACCTATGTGTAATTTCTATTTCTATTTCGATAAGACCATAGATTATTTGAGATCTTGTCCAACCAACTCCTATTGTTCTTTATAACCTTATTTTCAAAAATGATACAGGGGGTATTATTGAATGAATCAATCTGTCCATTTTCATGGGAATGATAACAAGATGTGTGGTTACACCAGATGTTGTAATTGGCGTACAATTTCATTAGCTCCTATAATCATAAATTAGTGTCGTAATTTGTGAGAACAGCATGAGGGACACCAGATCGATAAATAAATTTGGATCCAATGAAATCAATAATAGAATATTACATAACCTCCTTGAGTTAAATAACCTCTTCCCACTTTGAAAATAAATCTATTATGGTCATAATTAACCTACATAGGTGAGATTTTGTTGGTGGATATGTCCCCATGACATCGACTCCCCATACCAGAAAGGGCTAAGAATACATGGTATTTTGGATGGACATCAAGTGTTGATTCAAAAAGTTGGAATGAATCTAACACGTGTGTAAACTCTTGAAAATCATGATGCAATCCTAGAACATGTTGGGCCAAACATTATCCCGACACATGAATATGGTGGGAGAGCTTTGACCCTTCTTGGTGAGGTCCAGCGTATCTAGAATAATCCTTAAGCATAACCTAGGAAATATCATCTCCCTAAATTCAATGGAGAATATTTCCAAAAAATCCACATCTGTAGAGGTTCTTCTCAAGTCTAGAACCACATTGGAGGGAGAACTGTATAGCACGTAGATGGATTCCCTAATTCTTGGATCTATCTATAGGTTCATTTCAATTATAAAGATACTCTACTAAATAATTTTTCCACTATGAGGATTCTTCTAAGGAGTCAGGCGATCCAGAGGTCTTGATGTGGAAGCATCAGTGGTAAGGTGTATTACCTATTGGATTCCATCATTTTAGGAACTAAAATGGGTAATGACCCTTTTATGAACACATGAATGAATAGATACTCATGGTTAGGATCTGTGAGAAAGGAGGCTAAATTAACTAGGGAATAATCTCGACCATTCTATGATCAGGGAACATGAGTTACCTCTGGCTATGAAAGAAACTGGGCCATCATATAGTGGTTGTGATGTAACATGGGTACAAGCTCTAGATTCGTGATGATATAGTCAACATTGATATTTTTTATGACTATCTTGAATTCCCCCTTCACATGTAGTTGGGGAGCATTAATCTCGACTGGAAATTCAAGACCATCAATGAGAGCATGATACTCCTCCTTGTTTTATTGTATCCTTCTGAAAGAAATAATGAATAGGGAAAGAAATCCTATATAGGTGTGATGAAGACAATTCATATGCCTACCCTATTTATCCAGGTAACATTGAGAATACTACCAGTGGGACTTCAGGAGGCACCGACAAAATGCATCTTCTAGAATGGAATATCTTGATCCACTAAGAGGATATCCTGATATGGAAAATCATTTTCAAGGGAATGCCCTGTAGGGGCTAGTTTGGCCGTAAAGATATCTTCTTGCACCTAACCCTTGACTACCTTAAATGGGATGAACCTCATGTATAAATACTAAATGAGCACTTCCTAATTTGGTTAATGACCTGTTAACATAGGGGAGCTCATAATATACTTTTGTTGATCCATGGGGGACACCTGTCGTATCTCATGAAGCTTCAAAAAAAGATGCAAATTCTGCACAGCTAAAACCAGTGCGAGGTAGAACTTCTTAATAGATGAATATCTAGTCTCTATAATAAGAAGCACATGACTAAGATAATACAAACTATTCTTTGTCCGTTTATTGATCATATAGATTATAAGGACATCAATTGATCATTCTAGGGTGATCACATAAAGGATAGGTGGATTTTGGGAGATAGTTGGCATCAGAACTGGAGCTTACAGCATATACTACATGATCCCCTAAAAGGCAGTCTAATAGTCTTCACCATATTGGTGAATCGTGCCTTCCTTCATGAGTATTGAAAATTTATTTCACTTTCATTCAGATTCTCAATGAATTGGAGTATATATGCTATATGGCCTCAAAATCATCGAAGGTCTTAGAGGTTTCTCAAAACAGACATCTGATTGATGGACTTCATAATCTCTTTATTGATCTGAATGCCTAAGTATTTGACAAATAATCCATATAAAATCCAATAGTTAATCTCGAAGGTGCATTTTAGGGGGTCAATCTTCAGATGGGGGTAGAATAGGAAGTCAAACACATTCTCTATATCTCTATAATGGTACATGTGGTTGCATTATTTGACCACCAAATCATGAATATATAATTCAAATAAAATCATTGAGATAGGTTTGAATATGCGTTACATGGAATGTTGATAGGTTTCCCCTGATTTCATCAAACCAAAGGTAATTACCTGATAGAATATGGTACGCTACGACACCTTTAGGGCGGTGGACTCCTCATCATCAGGGGAAATTCGAATATGATTGGACCCAAAATATCCTTCCATGAAGTAGAGATCCTGAGTCCCCATAGTAGAATCGATCAATTCTCTATCACTAGGAGTGGAATGTCTTCATTCTACATTGGTGATTGAGTTATATGATGTTTATACAAACATTGATCTTCACATTCCTCTTCCCAATAGGGATGATGTGGGATAACCTCAAGGGGTACTGGACTTCCAAAAAATGTTTCCCTTAATGATCTTATCAACATCATTCACGACCACAAAACCGTGATATAAGTGCATATTCCTAGAAGATTGTTTGATCCCGTGAGAAATTATCAGGAGACTAAGATGGTGGACATTTACCTAAGGTTATAGTCGTAGAATCTATTCATGCATCTATAAAAATACATCAGGATGCTACTTCAAAAAATCAACATATTGTTGTTGTTCCTCTGCATGCATAGTTGCGCTGATCAGTGTCAGTCTCAGGTCTGCCTCTGGAATATAATTTACTTGTACCAATGCATTGGTGGTGGTGGATAGAACCTCTATAAAAGAGGTGGGAGAATCTTCAAAATCATTTTTATAGTCTATAGTTAGAGGATATTTGGTATGAGGAAATTCGTTTGAGTTAATTTTCCCCAGAGGGGTGATGGTGCTGGATTAAGCGGTGGTGTAATCATTATTATATAAATCATAAACTATTGAAATAATGGAAACAAATTTTGTTGAACCAATTCCATCAATCCTCCGCCCAAGTGGCCCACACATGATAATGATGAAGTAGTAGTGGGGTGTCATTCTATTTTGACATATCCCTTCCCAGGGAAACCAGTAGTTATAGTGTGTTGGCATAGCCATGGGGAGAACATCTCAATACCTAATAAGGGAAAGAGGATCTTTAATCACCCTATCATATCTTGTATAGGGGTAAAAGTTAATATTCATATTCTATTTATACAAGGGAACACATCCTACCATAATTTTGGAGAAAATGAATAAATTTCCTAATTCTAGTGTTGTATAATTTAGTGGGTGAATCTAGAGAATGAAGGCATTGTCTAGATCCTCCCATGAGTTGGCCACAACATCATCGTTCTCAGCTGCATTTATCTAAACCCATTTTTACTAACTTTTTTAATATTCTACGTCTGGATATTGGGATTCACAAAGAGGAAATAAATGATGCATCACATTGGAGGAAACCAAATAATCCATTGAGTGAGTACATGAATCATTGCAGATATGATAAGGGAACAACTACATAAAGATGGAGCTACGGTCTACCAATCAGTGCATTGTAGGTGGTGTCCTGTGACACGACCATGAATTTAGTTCTATTAATCAATCCACTGAACTGGTTCTTCAAGAAAATTATTCCACATTGACTCTTGATAGTCCTATCACAACCTTTAATCTTCATTTCATAGGGACTCATATCATCCTTAGTTAGTCCTGGCTTGTGGAGTGTTTGGGTCTGGATGATATTGATATTGAAACATTTTTCAATGAGAAAATGGAGGACTTCTATTCTATTGATCTAGCTTATGATTTATAGTCTATGTATATTACCCTTTATATGGGAACCTTAATAATCTCTTGAAAATGATATGATGGCCTGGAACTCTTCTTCCTCGATCTCTTTAGCACTAAAGGACTATGCACCTACTACCTCTATCTCAAACTAGATAGGGCTTTTCAAATCATCTATGTGGGACTCATGCATCTATTATGACAGGTGGAGGGACTCAAGGATCTGGTTCTTTGTGGGTATCCTAGAAATATTTTTAAGCATAATGTACTTTCATGATAGAAGCATAATTTATTCTTGTTGGTGGTCGCTATTTGGAAAAAGGTTTTATGGGAATTTTTTGTTGATTTGGTAGAATCTTGATGGTTTATGGTGTGTCCTATTTCTCACAATAGAAACCACAAAATATTATTACAGGATTATTGTCGTTTGGATGATGAATGTCCAGAGCTAGACATGACTAATCAAGACACAATCATAATGAATCTTCTTGGTCGAGTGTCATAAACAGCGGTGGCAGTGAACCTGACAGGATGGGTTTATTGGACGACACATGTTGAGCCCTGCGCTAAGCTTATTGTCTGGTCTCAATAATGTGCACAGCTTAGTTAGAAGAAATATTCTACAAATTGAGATGATTATCATATTTATTGCATCATTGATGATGGCATCGATCAAAAACATTGGGAGGATCTTCTTTGATTATCCTTGTTGTCGAGAACCATCTAAGAGTCCACTAGATTAAATGTATTCACTGAGGAAAATTCTTGTTCATCACCTGAAGAATCATCCCATACTGGATTAATTTATTAGGTGATTCCCATCTTTGGAGGAATGAAATTTCCAAGAGGGTGACATTGTCTTAGAACTATTAATGGGCTTCCCTTTCCATTGATTCGGTCATCACTATTCATCTAATATTTAGAAGGCTTGGATTTCTATGTAGAAGTTTATGCAGGATGAGGAACAACATCTTTTGAATGATAAGGCTAATAGAAATGAGAATGAATAGCACAATGGGAATGAGAAATTGCATTGAGGGATAACCAGTCATCATATTTCTGAAAACCACAGCTAGAGACCAATTGTAATTCACAATTTCTATCATTATCAGTCTTTATAGAGATGCATGCCAGCTGTTCTGAGGAAGGAACCAATATAAAAACATTTTTATCAATCTTGTCCAAGATCCAATCTGTGAACACATATTATTGGTTGATGGTATGTTCATAGAATTTATTATAAGGTCAGATCGATTAGTGAGATCAGCCTCATGGGGCCTCCATCATTCTCAATGATTTACCATTATCTAATCCAAGGCATTGTGTAAATAACCAAGGATATAAGCCTCATAAAATGAGTATTTGTTTTCTCCATTTTTTAAAAAAAGACATTGGGAGCCTGGAACTGATGAGGGGTTGGTGCCTGGCGATGGGGATAGAGCATCATTATCTCTACTTAGTAGCAGTTCTTGTTCGGTTTGTGATGGTTAATTATAGGGAAGGTGATGTTGAGCTTGATGATGAGTTGTAGACAATTTTCCTCAGCGATTCTATGGATGAGGCTCTGCCTAAAAAACATCTATTGGCCTAGGGACCTCTACCTATGAAACAACAGCAATCTTGGCCTCAGTGGGTATTCATACAAGAGTTGTGGGGGGAAATTGGAATTCCTAATTGTCTTTCTATAAGGCCTCCTCTAGAATCATAGCCTTGTCGTAGAAATCTCCGAATTCACCTAGGGAATTTTGAGTGATGATGGAGAAAACCAATTTAGAAATGAAATTTCTCTTACACATCATTAATAGCTATTCTTGAGTCATTGGAATGTCTAGTGAATACTTGAGGCCCTCCAAACTTGTGAAATATTATGCGACCCAATCATCTTGATATTTATTTCACATAAAAAATTAAGCAATACTAGTCTGGCACGTATTGGAGGTGAACTGATAAAGAAAAATTCTTTTACAGTCTTCCCATTCAGCTATGGATTATGTTGGTAACTGGCTATAAAACCAAAACATAGGTCATTCCAATTTCTTCATAAAACACATAATCATAGATGTTTCTTGTTTTTAAGAGCTTCCAACATATTTCCACAACATGAAATACAGTTGTCCAGATGCTGTAGTGGTCACCCATCCCATTTAAGGGGGAGAAGGTTTAATTCCCGAAATCCAGGGGTGTCAGCATATAATGTCCCCAAGTCATGTATGGTTTTCAACTAGGACGTATCACAACCTATCATGTTTCATGGTCTTCAATGTAAGTGATGAGATTTTTCATCAGTTCTTCTTGATGGGCATTCCTATCGTGGTGATGATTCCTAACAAAAGAGAATTGGAAGGCTCTTCAACATGGTAGGAATGATTAGAAGATTGTGGAGTGGATAGAGTGGCCTTTAGAGCTTCCATAATGAAAACACTGAGAACATTAAGAAAAGAAATTGTATACGGATCTCGAGGTGGGTTCCTACACAGTTCGTGTGGATTTGGATATGCATAATGTTGTTTTTCCATTATCATTGACCTATAACCAATTGGGATGTGTAAGGTTGTCAAAATTAACAAGAGTAAAATCATCAATGATACTCTTTGGTCTATCTTACTTCCCTAATAGATGATACATATTATTTTATAAACGAAGTCAATAGTTTATATTCCATTCTATAGAGAACTCGACAAGAAGATCATCAATGAGGTTTTTCAATTCTGTGATCTGTTGATGAAATGTGGCCCTCTCGGGTAATACATTGTCTTCTAAATTGAATTAGATGAGTCAGAGGGATTGAAGGTCCAATTTGACCCTTTACCCTGGTTGGTGTTCGGACTGATGTTTAATGATACAATGGTGTCTTCAAGGCTAAGTAATTGTCTCTGCTAACAAGTGTGGACACCTGTAGGTTCTGCTTGGTGTTTTCCTTACCTAGGGGGAAGATCATCCTTTTCAGACCCTACTCTAAGACCTCCTTCTGGGTATATATTTGGAATTACCAGATTTACTATAATTTTTCGAGGAGGTATATCCTCAAAATTGTTGGGTAGGTACAACTTTCATAAGATTCAATTATAATTTAGAGTATCATACTACCCATAGCCACAGATTTTCAAAATTGAATATGTATCTTTGATAATTATATATAGCACAAAAAGTCTCTAAAAATATCTCTACAAATGATCTTGGTGATGTCCAGATAATATATGGTGGTGTTCCACGAGAAGTATGTCTAGGTCAACCATGTGTCACTGTTGGATGATGTTTTTGAAGTTCTTATATAATTTTGGATAAGCTAACCATCAACCCTAAAGGTGGGAACATATCGCCCATGGGGTTTGGCAGAAACACATGGCTTATTCCTTGTTAAGTGACTCTATAATATCAAAATAGGGAGTATAAATCAGCCATAACATATCATATAATTGGTCTTCCATAAGAGTGTCCCACAAACATCTTCATTCAAAGGTGGGAACGAGCACATGGTTTATCCGTTATTTAACTATGGGTGGATGAGGAACCAGCAACGATATCGATATTGACCATTTTGTCAATGAACTAGTTGGTGGAGAGAATGATGCACGATATGATTGGACGCTATTGATGGTGTGGTATCTTAGGGATTGTACCAAATGTTTCATTGTTTCCATGTAAGAAGAGGTACCAAACACCGCTTTCTGTGTGACGGTTGCTATTGGTGGTGATTCTGGAAGGTACTCGTCCTCTTCTATTCCACAGAATAACTCATTGTGATCTCGTTTTGAGGTAGCTAATGAGTCTGGTGATTGTAGAGAATACATCATGGAAAGGCCTTCAATGGGATCTAAATCATTCTCCACATTCATGTACCTAAAAATGGTTTTTGGGAATCTAGTACATCTTATATTTCATGGGGATGACACTCAGATGTTGGGTTCCTAACCAATTCTATGATATAAAAGATTGGGGTGAAGGATCCACTATCGAGTCTCTTTTCACGTCATTATCTGAGAAACAGAATTGATTTACTATTATGCAGCACTTCTTGTATATCTTCGTTCAGTGGTGACAGTTTACAACTCTACCCCAGGATGGATCTTCAAGGCATGGTTGATCTTACAAATTGGGAGGTCCCCCATTTTTGTTGGTGGTAGAGTGAGGAAGGCCTCCTTCATGATATAACTATGACATGGGGATGACCTTCATATAATATATCATTGGAGAAGGCAGGACCTCTACTTTAAGGAGATGAGGTTTAAAGAGAACCTATGAATATGTCAAATTGAACATGGGGATGACCTCCATGTTTATTGATAGATGTTCGGTGAGGACCTATATGCTTGGGAGCACTAGAGAGTGGGGAACCGTATATGGAGCTAGTGAGAACATGTGGAGGACCACCACATATTTTAGAAGTGGTAGCATGGGAAGGGCCTTCGTACTGATCAAAATAATAATGAGTAGGACCTCTATATTGACTATTGAGGAAGTAGGGAGGACCTCCACTTGGATCTTTCCTATAGAGGTGATAGACTCTACTAAAGTTGGTGAAATCATGGGGAGCACCTCCATGTTGATAGGGTATGGAGCAAGGAGGACCTTTTCTCTTGTCGATGTTGTTTTAGAGAGGACCTCCACTTAATACAGGAGTAATATGAAGAGGACCATTTCATTGATGATCCAACATATAGGGAGGACCCCCATATCTAGAATCATATGTATGGGGAGGGACTCCATGTTGGATGCAATGGAGATAAAGAATACCTCCTACTAGACTAATACTAATGACATGGCGAGAACCTCCTTGATGAGTACAAGAGTGTGGTGGACCTATACTCTATTTAGAGATAGTATTGGGAGGAACGTTGTATTGGATCTCATCATCATGGGTCAGTCCACAATGGTTGCTGATCAAGTCAGTGACCAAAAGGGTCATCTCAACCTAGCTATGGGTGGATGAGGTCTCGATCCTAATCTGGAATAAGTGTGTTTGTTCTCTATAGTAGTAGGGACCTGATAGAATATGCTGGGGTGGGATGATTAGATGAATTTGTAAAAGATGATATCTCATGACAGTTACCTTCTTGAGCTTGCGTCCGATGATGGTGTCGGGTAATTCGGATAGGTGCCGCTAGAGTAAGGGACCAAACCACCTATTCATTATCCTGAGGTATGAATAATTGATGGCATTGACCAGTCCTAGTGGGTGACCTCCTCGTCGGCTCTTGGGTGGTATTCGTAGCAGAAATCACTCATATGTCCCTGACCTCATCGGCATAGGGGAGTGAGTTGTCAGAACATTCTGGTGAGAGGCTTATAAAACATTTGAATATCATTTTGGGGTGAAGTGGCTCGATTTTTTCCCTTAGTGTTGGATCTGTTGGTGAGGACAAAAGCCTTCAAGACCTAGTGGGCCATACCGCTCATGGGAAGGATCCCATCCTACTCGTATCATGAGACAATAACATCTATCTCCCTCCTATGATCTATTTCTACCGTGAAATGAGTTGTGGGACCTAGTATCAGTAGATGGGGATGGTTTCTAAATGGAAGAGGATCCAAACAAGATTTCACATTTTTGTTTCTCTTACCCCTATGTATATGGGTGAGGCCAATTGGTTTCCTATAGCTTTGGTCCTACAATGTATTAATATTCATACATTATTATGGATATTATGAAAGAAATTCCCAAGGACCTGGTGTTGTTCAATATTCCAAAATTGTAGAGAGTGATCCATGCTACCAACACCATAGGTCAGGATTCTCTAATAGTTAACTGCCCTTAATTTTGGTTAATTTCATGCCAAACCCTTTATTTTTTTGGTAGAACCTGCAACCAAAAATATTGTCCTTGTTACATGCTCATCTTTCGATGTCTCTAGGGGAACTACTATCCATGGTTGAAGGAGAACTAAATCATGTTAGGTGCACCATTTTTTCTTCCAAATGTTTCCTCCTTGGAATGCCTCTTAAGGGTCATTAATGTTTGTTGATGGTTCATTGTGCGCCAAATCCCCACATTCCAAAGGAGGGAGATATTTATCACTTCTTCATATATGTCTTCTCCTTTAACAAAACAAGTTTATGTGATGCTAGTCCCTTATTCCATGGTTTCCTTTTTAGATTTCATTACCTGGTATGGGTCCCCCTTATTGATTGAGACCTTGTTATAAAAATCTCTCCCAATTACATCTCTTTGTGGATGATGGTTAATTACACTGCTTATCTTTGGACATTCCAATGTTTTCTATTAGGGCAGTATCATTCGGTTAGTATAGTAGTCATGATCAATATCAATGGAATGTTTAGACCCTAAAACATCAGAAAACATGTATTCTTCCTTGTTAGAGGGCTTCTTAAGGGCACTGAAACCCTACGATCCCCACATATAACACAATGCATCTTATTCTAGAGGTATATCATTGATGCTTTCCTCCACATCCCATTATTGACATGGGGTTTTCCGCATGTTTAACTTCTAGAAAAGGCAGGTCAAACTATTCAAATCTCGTATGATGTTGGATTAGATTGGTACATCCCTATAATTGAGATGTTGGAATGTTTATATGATGTTTTGATCATAAATCCCTATCAGGATGGACCAATTAATGGTGTATACCATGAAGGGAATGATTGACACTGTTAAGGATGATCCAAAAACCACTAAGGGTGGATCATAGAAGGTGGTCCCCAATGTGGGGGACACCACGGTTTACCATCAGTTGAGATTGATCCTGAGGTAGGATTATTATATAACCTGTGTAGAGGAAATGGATCAAAACCCACAAAGTTCTACAGGGTGGTTTGATGCTAACACATGGATAGATACTCGAGTGCCACATGGATCAACAATGCATGAAGGGGGGTTATTCACAGATACATCCCATATAGATGATGTGACCTCACCATGATATGGGTGAGGTAATGGGGTAGATGATTAAGTCTTACATATGTGAGCTTCCCAACTGAATGGAGTGATACCACTGTGACGTGGTGGCCCGGGTAAGAATAAGGGTGGATAATGGAGGGTTGTATAAAGTGTATGGAATGAATGAGATGAACTGAAATGAAGATAATAGTGTTGGCCTTGAACTTCAGGGGCGTTTCCTAGGTATCCCATCTAGTTGGGAATCAATGTCCATGATGTTATAAATGTAGTGTTGGGGTTTACCCATGTTTAGAAACCCAGTAAAATGGAGATGTGTTATTAGGGATTATGCATTTTTAGCCTCCCTGGTGGGCCTAAAAATGATATGTCTTCTAGGTGGGGCATGATTCTATCGATGTATAGTTGATTGAGGGAAATATTAGTATGTGAATGGATAATGGTAGATTCTGAGATCCAAGTGGTCCACCCCTAAGAGGAATGCACCACGGTTTACCAGTGGTTGGGATTGAACCTTAGGGATTTTTCCTATATACCCTGTGTAGAAGATATGGATCAAAACCAATGTAGTTTCATGGTTTGGGGCATAAACATGGTTATAATCCCATGAAGGTGCATGTTGGGGCTTACTCCCGGGTGCATGTCTATAAAAAGGTTTCACGATCACTACAAACCTCTAAGACCATGTGATTCATGCTTGGTGTGAGAAACAATAGGAACTTGTAGACCAGATAGTCAGTTCATGAAAGATGAATCATCAAGGAATGTTCATAACATCATACATGGGTAGTTGCCTTGGGAAATGGAGATTGGGGCATATGCACTGTTAGTTCCCATAAAGATGGGGATTGGGTCTTACAGGTGGTTAGTGTCCCATGGATAAAAATCCCAATGGGATAGGGATTGGGAATTGAGAGTCCCATATGCCCATCAACTCTCTAGTCACTATATCCAAAGTAATCATGGGAGAGGAAATGTGTTAACTCATGCATGAAATGCTATAGAATTACACCAGGATAGTTTCCCTTCCCCATAAGTAGAAGAACCTCTCTACTAGATGGATAACATTCCATTAAAGAAGATCTCACTCCAATAGATACTAGTGTGTATATAAAATTTCTAAGGTGGGGCAACCCATGAGCAATGCATACGGTGAGGCTATAGTTTAATGTCATGTGTTGAGTATGATGGTTATTGGAAATTTAATATCACACATATCAGGAAATGGGGGCTAACTTTTCAACCCTTGGGCATAAATGACTGATGCCTTTTAACCCTTGGTGATGGTAACACACTAGCAATGCTAAGATACAATGGGGTGGAGGAGTGGTCATTTTAGGGGTCTATGTAATCATAGCCATGAAAATAAGAAGTATCTTTTTGTGTACATATGTGTAGAATGATTATGTAGAGAAATGAAACATGAGAAACCGCATGATAGACCTAGTAATAACTTTGTACAAACATAAACGGACACTCAAAAGAGGGTATCGCAAAGTAGGGGGCCACCATGAGAGGTTCCTCATGAAGTTCATGTGAATCATGGAGGTTAGGGTATTCACAAACATAGTATCTATGCGAATAAAGGTGTTTTTACCTTGTAAGGGAGACATGAATTGTAAATGAGTGATTTGCAAAGGCTTAATGCTTCACACAGCCTCAAGTACCCTGGAGGGCCTTCCACGTTCTCGAAGAGAATAAGCCTTTGCGAAGGGAATCCTTACCATAGGAATTGGGAAATTAGAACAATATAAAGGGGGTTTCATTATCCTCTATTACCTAAGGAAATTTATATGACTCTCAGGTTCATGGTGTTTAGGAGCATAGAAAAAGGGAGCTCAGAAGGAAAATGGTCAGAGTAATAGTGCTTATGAGGGGGTTAATCCAGATATTAATAAGAAAGGGGGGCTGAAATGTTCATATGTGTGTCATGAAGAAAAATAAATCTCCGATAAGATGGGAAAGGCTCGTTAGACTCATCGATCATACCATCAACTTTCTTAATGGTGGTGGTGGGGCTTGTCAGACCCATAGAGCTGACTGTCAACTTTCATTGTTGTTGTCGCGGGGCTCATCAGACATGCAGATCCAACATTAAATGAGGTTTTCCTACATGAGGCATAATGGTGTGTGAAGAAGATTCATGAGTTAGACTTATTTGATGATATTTGGGCCATTTTATATTGGGTATCTCCTCAACTGGTTGTGGTATTCCTTAACTTATCTGGGCACATGTTTTTCTGATCCAATAATAAAATTCATTGAATAGTATAATGATAACTCATAAAATCCGATAATAAGGTGTTTAGGGTCATTATATTTCCATCCAATTGGTGATTTAATTTTTTTGGTCATTTAAACACCTTATATTCCATGTTTAATCATTAAGAAAGCTCGTTCTTACCATAATTACTGAAATTAATTTTATTTTCATTCACTAATCATTATGGTAAAAAATTAAAGTTTTAATTTTTTGAAAATTAATATTATAATGATTCTAACTAAATATTACCATTTTTTTAAAATAAATTCTCAATATTGGGTTAAATTAATTTAATTTTAATCAAACATACATTATAGAAAAGTGATTTTCTATAGTGAAAATGTCCAAAATTTCACTATGTTTTTATATCAAAATTCAATATAAAAATGATTTAAATTACCAAAATTAGATTAAAATATATAAAATTGAACTATTTTAACATAAAAAATTATTCAAAATACAATTTATCCTTTTAAATTATTAGATAAAAAAGCAGTTTCCAATTAAAATTTAGTATTTTTACTATTAATCAAAAAATGTAACTACTTATAAAAATGCCAAAAGAACACCATAATATAATTTTGATATTCTTATTTCTATAATGATGTTTATATTTTGATAAATAAATTTATGAAATCTCTATCTATTGTTTTTAAATAAGTGTTCAATTAAAAATTTGCAGAAATTCCTTTAGAAAAATAAAACTTTTTATAGGTAAAACTGGATTTGTTCTTATCTTTTGACTATAGAATATTTCAGATAAATAAAAAAATACTATATTTAAAAGAGTAAATATAACAATACTTATGGGGATATTATATTCCATTCTATACTTATTAGTTCCTGTTACAAAAGAAAATCTCAATTTTTCATGTAATGTAAAAATAACATTGTGTTTCATAAAAGTAATTCTAGTGAAAAAGTTATATTTAAAAGTAAATATACTAAATTATTGTGGTGTAATAATTTCCCCACCAAAATAAATTTCTTCCTCTCAATCTAGAAATTATATCATTAATCAATGGATTGATATTTGAAAATACTATTATGGAAAAAATCACAATGTAATCTAATTAATATATTCCTCTTAAAAAGGGGGAAAGGGAATTTCAAAATTTAACAAAAAACTATCCTTGAAAATAAGATTTAATTAGTTAAAACATGGAAATTGAATATATATATATATATATATACAAAAATCATTTTTTGACAAATAGTGATGGAGAACAATGATCAAAAGAAATTGGGTGGTCCAGATAAGGTTAATTACCATGAAACCAAAAACCAAAACGGAGGGAATAAGGTCATTGGTATCATAAACAATGATGATAATGGGATAATTTTTTCCAATAAAAATTTACTAATACTGATGAACGTCCTATAGTATATATAAACTCCCATACATTGGTTGTACTTGAACTATTCTTATTTTATCTCTTAGCATAGGTTCTATCATATAATGATGTAATACATTAATCTATAGAATCACATCCCAAGATCAACTTAAACCATAAAATTTACCATTGGATATGATCAAACACTTCAAAGAGATGGTCATTTAATTTCTAATAAGAAGAGACCATAAATCCCTCAATTAATTTTATGAAGCTCTAAATCAACACATACCATCCCTGTGAATACACTAGTCATGTATTCTCTTTAAACATGGTAACAATTTTAATTACCATAAGAACATATTAATATCATTAATTATTAATTATTAATGAAATATAAAACATATTGTTGGATATATTCCTTAAATCCAAAAATTTTTAGATTCTACAAATGATAGCACAAAAAACTTTTCCAATAAATTATCAATTAGTTCCAATGTAATTAGTACTATCTAATTTCATTTGTACATACCAAACATATCATTAACCAAACATCATTATATCAAATTAATGAATATATAAAGGGTTATTTTTTACATTAATCGTGTTTTTTTACAACAATTTATACTTTCCACTGAATCATTTTCCATGGTCATTGGTATAATTAAATGTTCGCTTCCAAATCCATAATGAAATAATATTCTTGTACAATCCTTGTATATTCCAAAATTACTATAACCATTACCTCATTGATAAAATATGTAAATGAAATAAATATTTTATCCAAACATAAGGTCATTTTTCATACATATTCATCTATGGAAAGAGAAAAAGATTGACCATAATCCATTAGCTCTATTTTTTTATATTTCCTTGAAAAGTGGTAATTCATTTTCCTAATGTAAAATATCTCTACATTAGAATAATTATACATTGGATTCCTTTTCCACTTCAAAAAAAATTGTATGGACTCTCTCTCCACAGTTGTAAAATAATCTGAATCCTTTGACGAAATTACCTCAGTGTTTCCTTCCACAATTATCACATGAAGTAAAATAATTCTTCCTCTTCATCCATTTATTCATTTTTATCCCAATTTTTCTCTTCTTCATGTGATTCTTGTTGAAATAATAATACATATATAAATCATCCACTATCTTTTTAGCATATGAAATTTTATCCTCATCTGATGTGAATATTTGAGGGATCAGTTCCCTTTGAAATATTTTCTTAAGACCATAAATGATACGATCATTCTCATATTAATTGGTGAGGATCTCATTACATATACTATGAATCATTTAGAGATGACGTAACACACTATATTAAATATTTATGTTATGAAAAATTCCGTATAATCCCAAAACATTCAAAATACTGAACATAAATTTAAAATAATTTGAGTGTCTAATCTCAGAATCATAGAAATGATTTTATTTTGTTGTTCTTCGATTACTGTCCTCAAATTCTATCATAGGTTTCTGTTAACAAGTCTATATTTTCTGAAATCTACTTCCCAAGGGTTCTACTAAACATCCCTTTGATACCAACTATAGATCCTTGACACTAGAATCCTAGAATTTATGTCTTACATTATTACATTGGCATGATTAAAGGGAATCGAATCCATAAATACCAATAATTTTAGTATCCTTGGATAACTAGATACATAAATTAGTCATAAATTACAATGGAATACACAAATTACAACATATTTTTTATCAAGGATAACTATATTCCATCATGTGTATCCCTAAATATCATTTATAATAAACATCATAGAGTGTAGGGGAAAATAAAGAAAAGAAGGGTGAGCTCAAATTCTCATTAAGGGTAAAGTATAGAAGATAAAGTAATGAATCACTAAGAATAATCAATACATAATGATAAATAATTGAAACACATTCTATATAATCAATAACTAAAGTAAGAAACGTAACCATGGATATTCTAGCTAATTGAATAATCACAATGAATAACAATTCATAATGACTGAATACATAATTATAGACATCTAAAACATATCATCAAGGCTATGAGACAATAATAAAATATTTTCTAGGCTTCATTCTATGAATCGTATACTATCAAGTCTTAATTCCAAGAATCTAATATTATCAAGGGTTCATCTCAAAAAATCTAATATTGTTAAGGCTTCATGATAGGTGTCTAATAAATCGGTATGGCATCGATCAAAACCATATTCAGCATGTTTCATGAAACATAATAATGCACTGAGGGTCTTGCATTAATAGGTACCCAAATTGTTTCATTTCAATCACAAGCATTCCTCTTACATTACTAAACAATCAAATATCTGTATTGATAACAGGATATAGATTTATAAATATTTCAAAATTTATCCAATAAAATTCAATGTATACGGTCTATGAAATGACCATATCAATGATAAATAATGAGAATATGTAGGTAAAATTTAATATTCAATGATCACTAGACTGTGAATAACTCAAGGGTATGCAAATGCCTTCAAATGTTACATATGGAATTGAATGAAAATAATATCCTTGTTCAAAATAATCACAATCAATCTAGATTAAGGATTATGATGGTATTAACACAAAATATATCTAGTGGAGGATATTTAACAAACATCTTTATTAATATATATTAATGTAAATATAATTAAAATATCATTAAAACATTATTGGAGAAAATAATCTTTAAACATTCTAAATTGCACCATACATCTTTGAAACATTTGAATCATAATCCTTATAAAGAAATTAAATTTAATGAAATATAGAGTATCGTGAGAATAATGATATTAATTATATATCAATTAAAATGATATTTTTATAAACCTTATAAATTAATAGCGGTAAATAATATAACAAATGTATTAAAGAATTAAACTTGTGACCAAAATCGATTACTACTTTGGTAACCTTGAGAATATAAAACCCATGAAATAGATAATATCAAATGGATTTGTAAATACACATAAATTTATGTATAAGAATTAAAAAATATATTAATAATATTATATAAACTATATAATGAAATTAGAGGTTACTATGGAATATTTCTTGCAAAAATACAAGTGACACTTGGCATCCCCATACCCTATAATTCCATTTGGTTTAATATTTATTAACCCCATTTATATTGGATTTTAAAATACGATTTATTAAAAAAAAATAGTGGTATTAAAATTTATGATATCATTTATTATCCTTTTAAAACATAATATAACCCATTCCTTCATAATTGATCATTATTTTTATCATTTTGTGTATTAATATCCATATTTTTAAGTATGTTTTGAAATATTATTTTTCATCCCTCTATCTTATTCATGATTTAATAAACATAAAAATGTAAAAATTGATATAAATTTAATATATATTCATTATATATATATATATTGATTAATATATAAAATTCTGAGATAGTAAATGTAATACTCCATTCAAGGAGATGGTAGGCTATACTTACACATGAAAATTGTTTCAATTTCCTTATCATTTTAAAATAATGAAAATAAAATAGTATATATGTCTATTAAAATTAAATTATAACATTTATATCATATATATCACATATTATTACTATGTCCAGCCTTTATAGATTCCATGTATGACGTGAATGAACCACATCACATTGAGGAGGTGGTAGTCCACACTACACAAACACAGTTATCATCTTCCAACAAAATTGAATGAGTGAATTTATATATTATAGTAAAATTAAATAATAATAAATAAATTATTAATATAATATATAAAATATATAAATTATAAATACATCATTTTTCCTAACCAAGAAAGGAGGTAATGAAATAATGAATGATATTGATTCGTGGTCCGGTAGTCTTTCGTACACTTGAACGATTATTGTGTATCCAATTTGATGGAAGTGTATGTAGATATAGATATTAAATTAAGATAAATCTATGTGGTATTTGGATTATACTGATTTTATTACATTATAATGATATAATAAGAATTTAGTATGTGGATATTAAAATAAAACAAAAGTTCTCATTGAAGAATGTTACCAATTTTTCAGGTTAATCCTTTTGGTTTATACCAATATAAATATATGGTGTAATTTATTCAAAAATATAGTTTTATATTATGTTATTAGTGATTTTGGGGTTTATCTAGGTATGTATTATATGATAAAATGTGTCTTGATAGGTTTCAGGAAGTGGATAACTGAATTCCATTTTCTAGTGGGGGAGTGGTATTCTTGTAAATACGAAAAGGTGTAAAATATGTTGGGGTCTATCTTACATAATGTTCTTCTAAAATATCATTTAATGAATTAAATGGTAATTTTGGTTGATATAAACTCCCTAAACACAAAAAAAAATTATAAATTTTGTCCATATTATTTACATTTACTTATTTTTTTCATTTTGGTTTTTCATTTATGTAACTCATTTTATAACCTATGTAATTCATAAATTAAGAAAAAATTAAAGTTATAATTATTATAAATGTTATAGAAACTTATTATAATATATGAAATTTATTTTATAATAAATATATCCCTTGTGTTTTGGAAATTAATTAAATACAAACACACATAACGTTCAAAAACACTCCTAAATAGTAACCATGCTAGAAATATTTTTTTAATTTAGGGGACAATATGTTAATTATAGAAGATAAATTTCTCCTTGAATAAACCATATTTTATAGTTATTAAAACATAAATATAATGTTGAAGAAGATAATATTTCTCATAATTTAAATCATTTAATAAAATATCATTTATATTAAGATAACATTATTATCAATTATGACATTATTTATTTAATTTTACTTTAAAAATATCAAAACAATATTGGAACTAAAATATATCATCTTAATATATTTTGAACAGTATATATTCCTAAAAAAAATGGAACAAAATAATTCATTAAATTTACTTCTCTTTTAATTTGTTTATCATCATTTATTTTATTTAATAATTAAATAATTAATCTATTTGTTGATGTTAGTTTGGCATATAATTTAATTATATCATCTAAAAAAATGAAAAAAACTATTATGATAATAAAAACAAATTTATCACTTAAAAAATATTTATATATGATAATATTATATTTTTCCCAAACTCAAAATATTATTAGTGTTAATAGAAAGGAATATTCCTTTTTTATCTTTTCCATTATGTAATGTATCATATAGGTCACATTCAAGGAATAGTATCCACATAACACATGAAAATATAACCTAATGTGGATAGGTCAAAATATGTCGATAAAATGGTTGTTGGAATATTTTTTGGTCATTTACACACCTTACAATCTAATTTTAATCATCAAGTTAGAAATTTCTCTCCTTGATCACTATTATTAATTTTAATTGAATTCACTAATCATTAAGCTAAAAAATTATGTTGTAATTATTAAACTATAAATAATATACAGAATCTAAATATTTATACCTATTTTTCCAAATTCAATTCACATAAGTGGATAAAATTAATTTCAATTTAATCATGAATATGTGAAAGGAAAATTGGGTTTTAAAGATAAAATGGGAAAAAAATTCACTATATTTTTATATATTAATTAAATATTAAAATTATTACAATAAACAAATTTGGATTAATTAATGATAAATTAAACTATTTAGACATTAAACCCAGATAAGAATTTAATTTAGCCTTATAAATAATTTATTTCAATAATCATTTTTTAATTAAAGTTCAGTATTTTTCAATATTCATCAGAAAATGAATATTCACAAAAAATGGAATTCATTCACCCTATGTTAAATTTTAATTGAATATTTAAAAAATTATGCATATTTTTTCATATTAAATTTATAAAATCTTCAAAAATAGTTTAGAAATATGTGTGCTATTAAATGGTGGAAAAACGACCATTAGAAGAAAAAAAATTATGTGAAAAATTTGATTTTCATTATTATCTTATGTCTATGAAATCTAGTGGATAAATGTAAAAATAATTCTTGAATATATTTAAAATAGAAAATATATATCTTAAAGTCAAGGGATATTATATCCCTTTATACACTTAGTGTTTCCTATTTTTCCAGCTAATCTTGGTGTTGTGTCCAGTGAAAGTATAACATGGGGTTATGAACAATGAAATATAGTAAACAATTAAATTTCTTTGAAAAGTAATGTATTGTAAATTCGCAAGGTGCTAAAAGGATTGAGTTAAAACATCTTTCATTAATAAGGACCTTTTCATGTTTGTATTGATTTTTTATTTTCAGTACCTGTACATTGATCATGGTATCCTCATATATATAATTTTAAGAACTATATAAAAATAATATATATTCAAAATATTTTTATTTATAGTAATCCAAAAAATATTGAGAAAGAAAATAAAATACACTATTCATAGAGAAAGTAGGTCATACAAAAACATGAAAAATGTTTCCATTTTCTTGATGGGTAAAATGAAATAAAGGTAAATTATATATTACTATTTAAAATAATTTTTTATTTAATATATATCTCATATAATAATTACCTTTTTCCTAATTACCTCAATTTAATGGGTTAATGAAAAACAAATCACATCGCTTTACAAGGTCCGTAGACACATATGATATTATCATTTCCTTGAACGAATAAAAATTAATAAAATATATGTGATATAAAATTTTTGAAGTATAATTATGTGAAAAAGTTCATATACATTCATTTAATATGTAATTAATAGCATCCAAGTAAAACAGAAATGATAAACACATCATATCGGTTCATGAGTCGATAGTCCGCCATACACACGAACGAGTTGGGATATTAAATAGTAGAGGTGGTATTATACATTAAAAGTTATAAAATAACATTAAAATGGTATATAATCATTAAATATTTCATTTTTTCATGTTTTGATAGATTGGGATGGAAAACAAAGAAAATCTTTTTGTGAGGAGGTCGTCGGTCGTATACACAGAAGTTGACTTCGTGTCACATTTTATGAGATAAGAGATATATATGGATTATTCCACTAAGATAACAACATATAATTATATTGGAGACACTACTTTTTTATCTTATAATATTTTGAAAATATTAAAGGAGTTGAATATAGAAATAAAAAATGCATATTTATGAATTTTACCTTTTCTTCAGGGCCTCTTTTGGTTTACACCTAAATCTATATTAGGAGATATTCCAAACCAAAATAAATAATATACAACGAGGTTATGTAATCAAGGAAATTATTTTGGTATGAATTTTCAAAAAAAAGTATTTTTGGAGGTGTGAATAATAGAGGAGATGGGGCGGCCTTTTATAAGTGAGGGGAGTGACACTATTGTAATATTAGAAAAGAAAAAGGTGGATCCACTTTTTCCAATTACACGAGGCTCAAAAATGCCTCGTTTCCAATTAATTATGGTTATAAGGTAAAACTCTGGACATCAAATTGGTTTTATACAAATTTCAATGTCATTTTTCCCCCTTATAATTTTAGTTTAAAGCACTTTAAACCACTTTTAACATTAACCACTACAATTAATTTTTATTTTTTTAACAATTTATTATGATCAAAAATTAATTTGAACTTATTATATATTATAAATTAATATTATTCAAAATTTGAAATCCAATTTTCATATTTCAAATCATATATTTCTCAAAATTTAATTTGAAATTAAACCAGCTGAAGTGTCGAAAAAAGTGGTTTTAGAAAAATAAATGTTTCTTACTTTTAAAATTTTTTATATCAAAATTAAATATTAAATTTATTAAAATGTAAAAAAATATTTTAATAGATATATTTTTGTTCTATTTTTAGTTTTTAAACCATATTAAAAAATCATTTATGTTTTCAAGACCCGTCCTCGTGGCCCATGCCGTGACTACCCCAAGCCCGCCTTCCATAGGCCAGGGGTTGGCGACTAGCACCAAGGCGTAAATCCCAGTAAAAGGGAAGGCATAGCCTTTGTAAAGTAAACAAACACCACAGAGCAAGAAAGTAGTAGAAGTAATCACTATGTAAAAACTAAGTACAATAGTAAGTGCAGAAAAGTAAGTGGGCTAGTATACAAACCCAAATTGAAAGTAAAGTACAACTGGAAAGGGAAAACCGCAACTGAAAAGTAAAGCCGCATCTTCAAGCCATCCACTGGAAATCTCACCTGAATGGTGTGTACAGATGGCCTCCCCAGCTCCTAGGGTCCCCGCACATAGCAAGATCGTTCAGGAGGGTCCGCTCTACGAGCCAGGAGGCTGATACATCAACTGACACATAGTCCATAGTTGATGTATCCAAAAGTTCTGTATCGTCAACATGAACTCAATGTCGCAGACGGCGCGTCAATCAGATGGCCGGTCTGAGAGTTATTGGCCACTTCGACCCAGGGGCCCAGTTGGTTTTTAAGTCAATACCAACCCAACCGTACTCCACCTGCATCCAATCCTCGGGCGGACTAAGCCAAAAGATCTGTCTCACTTAGAGGAATCCATCAAAGTCTACGGCACGTCAATCGGACGTTCGAAGCTCAAGTTATAAGTGTTTCAGCTCCGAGGGCCCGGTTGGTTTCGTGCACGAACCAACCCGGCCGAACCCAAAGTATTTCGAAACCTTGAGTGTGATATGTGAAAACGACCGTCTTGATCCAAGGATCACATCGTCGCTGACGGTGCGTCGATCGGAGGTCCATAGCCCAAGATATGGGCAAAAGACCGAAAAAGTCCGAAAACGGGGGTTTTGGGCCCGGACCAACCCGGCCAACGCCCCCCCCCCCCCCCCCCCCCCCCGGTCCGGCCTGGTCCGGGTCGACACAACCTGGGTCCGGGTGCGCCCAGCTAGACGCGACCCGGCCCGGCCGGCGCAGCGCGGCCTGGCCCGGCCTGGGCGCGACCCGGCGGGCGCTGGTCGGTTGGCCAGCGGGTCGGCTCGGCCGGTTACGGCCGAGCGGAGCGGGGGGGGGGGGGCGCTGCCCCCACGTGAAGGAGTCGCGGCCCCGCGTGGGGCCACCCTTGCTAGCGGATGCGGCTGGCTGCCGCATCCCGTCCCCCTCCAGTCTCGCGCGGTCGCGGGACTGCGTCCCGCCGCAACGGTGGCTCCTCCCGGCGGCGCGCCGGCGGCTGCTCCGCGGACCACCGGACGAGTTCCAGTGGTCGGAAAAACGCGTTGTGTTCGCCAATGGCCCTCCTGGGGCCCGTGCCTCACTGTGAGGACCTCACATCACCCGTGCGGCTTGTTTTGTCATCGTCTGCCGTTTCGCACACCAAGAACGAAAAGGGTTGTGGGTTCGGACTTGTTCATTGGTCCGCACCCACCGCGTTAGCGGTTTTAAAAGTCTCACAACAAAAATTTAATCATACGACATGGGTATAAATCACAAAGATTTTGATGAATCAACCCCTACCTCAATGTTGTCGTCGAACGTGAGTTCATCGCGGAATTGACCATCGCGGAAGAAGAGGATCGTTGCGTCGCAGAAGGGGCGTCGATGTCGTCGCGGTACACGGCATCGCGTAGTCAAATTCCAAGGATTAAAAACACACAGATTTAATTGCACCAATTAAACCCATGTTGAGGATATAATTCACAAGGAATTAAAAGAACCGCAATCCCCTACCTCAACATTGTTGATCGAAGGTTGTCGCGGGGAAGGAACGTTGCAGATGAAACATTGCGGAAGGAGAATCGTCGGCATCGCGGTACACGGCGTCGCGTCGTCGATCTCTGAGGGTTCAGCGTTCTTCGTCGCCCTTCGTCGAAGGCCGGCGTTCTTCGCGTTCTTCGCGTTCTTCGCATTCTTCGTGAAGAAGTATGAAGATCTCCAAGACTTAGAGCTTCCTCCAATTCCTCTCAACAAGCAACCCTCAAGTAAACACGTGTTGGTCTTATTTTATTCCCATGCCAACGATTTGAAAAACAAGATAAGTAAGGAGCAATTAATTTGGAGAATTAATTGTAACAATTTAACTACCCAATTAAATGGGGTGTTTCTTAACCAGAAAAATGCACGGTTGACATTCATTAAAGAGGGGGTTGCAGGTGCGTTACTTAGGAGGAAAGAAAATTGTGGGGCTCGTGCGGGCCCCACCTAACAAATATCCTACCAAGTGGGTAGGATATTTTGAGGTTCCACCCTATTCTCTTAACTTGGATTAAGTGGCTTTAAGTGTCTTTATGTGGCTTTAAGTAAAATAAAATAAAGTTGTCGCACCACTTTATTTTATTTCTTAACGTAACCCCAAAAGACTAAAAACCACACCCGAGCAAATGAAACTCCGGAAAATGCGTTTCTAAGCGAATATCGGTGCTGCAATTCCATCGGTGCCCTTGGAATTCGATTCTGAGTACCGGTTCAAAAGTTAGAAAAACCTGCTCGTTCGTTCACTGAACGTACCCGAGTCAAACTTTGGAAAATGATTTCGGGCACACCGGGCCTCAGAATCAGGTGCCGTCAGAAACTGCGTTCTTGTAAAATTCCAAAGAAAATTACGAAAAAAAAATTCTTGAATTTTACAGGTCTTTACATATGTATTAAAATTATATAAAATAAAATACCCTATAAAAATATGTATTATTCCCTATTCATTGAGAAATACATCCATTTAGAAAATTCTCATAAATTCACACCAAGAATATATTAAATTGTTTTATAATATATGAAGTTTATTTTTGAAAATAAATTTTCTGAATTTATTAACAAAAAATTTTAAATTATGTGTTCAAAATGTGAGAAAACATTTTTTTAAAAAAATAACTTATTAAAGCATTAGATTTATTTTATTATATCTGTTGTATAAAAAAATAAATAAATGTATGGACGATATCTGATTTAATATATAATATATAATTTTCATTAAAATATTTCACGAAAAATGATTTTTAAATTTATTGTGGGAAAACACATTTTTGAGCATAAATATATATTTTTAGAAAAACATTTCATTTGTTTTCAAGTGGGTTTTAGTCTCAACTATAATTAATTAATCCATAAATAATACATTATATATACACATGTAAAAAAATATTTTTATAATTTATTTAATCCACCTCATACCCACCATTCCACCAGCTAGTTGAGATCTATATTATAAACTAATAGTATTCTAAAAATATGTTGCATTTTTCAAAATGGTTTTGTATATAATTAAAGCTATACTCAGTGTAGCATGAAACATAAGATAAACCTAGTGTTTAATTTAATGAAGGATAACGAAATTCTTCAATGTAACAATAAATATTTACTATACTTAATTTCCTTCAAAAAACAATTCAAAATATCTCATTGTGTTATATCCATCATATATACGATGTTTGTAGTGAAACTCTAATTTAAATCACTAAGTATGCCTTATAACTATAGTAGTGTACCTTAAATCCATAGGTTGTTCTCTTTTCAGAAAATAATTTTCTTAAACTCTCCCTTGAACATTAATATACTATAATCATACTTTTATTTCTGGACTTGATAAAACTCCAAAATTGAAAATCCATATCAAAACCCACCTTTCAAACTATCATGTTCTTCCGAAACTTGTGTGCTTCATGACATTTCTTAATGAACATTGAATTAATACTAGTTTAACATTACATGTTATAATAATTATTTATTATTAGTTTCATCATTCTCCAAGATATTATCTTTCATAAGAATACCTTCATTAATTTGAACATTTCAACTTCTAATGGCCATCCAAGGATTATTATATTTCAGTAAAAATAAAAATACTTCATTTTTATACCACCAAAGGAAACATTATCAATACCTTAGTTTTATCTTTTCCCTCAACCTGACATAAATATTGAAATAATATATAATTCTAAACACATTGATATAGGATAAATTTACCGTTCTTCTGGTGCATAACTCTTTATGAAGCTCATACCCCCCTATCATGAATCGACTCCTATTGAAGAGTTATTCCAAATAATATACTCATTCTAGCTAGAACTACTAAAAAACACAAATTGTATCCACATTAATATTTTTTTACTTATATAATCCATTTTAACTCTTCAAATATAATATTTCATTCTATGGTTCATGGACCTTTTCCTAAAATCATATTGATATATTCTAACAAAACTAATTGAACACTATAAAATTATATTCCACTTAATTATAGGACATAAATGACATTAAATATAAACGTTTTTTTCATTCCATATTGGTTCTATATATAAATAGGTTTTCAATTAAATACTTATTCATGTGGAAGAACACCTATATCTTTTGGTATGTATCATCAATGAAATTAAGAAAGTGCAATGACCCTCTATGAGACCAACCCAATCATGGACCGTATACAAAAATATGTACTAGATATTCCATCAAATTCATAGGTTCATTTCCTTTCATATTTTATAACTCCCTCCAATAATTCCTAATTATATAATCTTTACTGGAAAAAGATTATTTAGAGACAAAGTCTCTGACCATTTATTAGAATAAAAGAAAAGTAGAACAAGCAAGTACCACATGCCATGAATCACAACTACAAATCATAAAAATTGTACTCGTCGATGTATCCATGATCAATTGACACATTCACAGTAGCCAAATCCTACTTTGAGAATTCATAATGCTTTAGAGTCTTAACATACATCCTTCTAAGATTTAACTTTTCCAAATATTGAAACTCCTTAGAAGGATGCATACCTTTTCCATTGTAGACAGAAGACCTGGTAGGCATTGGCTTTGGCGTATAAGAATAGTTTTTCACCATCCTTCTTCTTGGTGGAGCAGTTATCACATCCTCATTCACTAACACAATATTTTTTCCACCTTGAACAATGTCACTGTAAGTGGTTTTATCCCTTCCATCATCATTTTCATTTTCACTCTCAAAGATGTCTCCCCAATTTCCAGAGATATGTACCTCATGGTAACTAAGCTTCAATCCCTGTTCTTGATCAGTGTGACTGTTAGTATCAATCATTTCTAAGCATTGTTTATGTTACACACACCCATGGTCATCCTGCATCCCCTGTTGTAGTGTGCCTTCTCGATTGACAACATCTTAGTAAAAAAGGTCAATCTGCATGTTTTCACCATTATTCCTGGACTTTCCTCTTCAACATGAGGACTCCTCTTATGCTTTATATTTTGAAGGCAATTTTCAAGGGCCTTCTCTTTCAAATTCCCAATGCCATTGCCACTTTTTTGATCTTCTCTTTCAGGCTCAATATCCTGCTGACATAAAGAACTTCATATAGCATTAGTCCCAGAGACAAAGCAGGGGAAAGTTGAACAACAGCATGAAGCTGGTCCAATTCTAATTCATCATTTTACTAGCCCGCAAAATAATTACCAATTTCAATATCGACGGCCTGCTTTTCATATTGTGGTTGTATCCTAGTTAAAACCCTCACCCACCCACCATTGTCATCCAATGAACCACCCTACTTCATATTCAAAATAAGAATTTTCTATCACAGATTCAATAATCTCAGAGAGCTCAGCTTCTTGGTTTGCATATATCAACATTCCTCCATCTACCTCATCGATTAGAGTGTCTTGAACTGCATGCTTCGCATTAGCCTCCATACCTCATGTGACAAGCATCCCAATATCACATTTCAGTCTTCCAAACATTTAATCCACCCTTGGATTCGTAGACTCCTCCACTACCCTCACTTGTAAACCATATATTGTAGTGTCTCGATCCTTACAAGGCACAATCAATGTTCCAATACCTTATCCATGCTTGCCTTGCTGATCCTTTAGGGACACCACGACAAGTCCAATAGAGGCCACCTACAAAGCCACACTTCTACATCTGTTGCCTACCTGCTGATGCCAATCCCTCTACTTCAGATTCTCAACCTCAACATGTGCCTCATGTTCCTTACCTATATCCTTTATCCCTCCCCAAGAAGACCGAGACCCCTTGCAACATAATTCTTGTGAATGACCCAATCACATGCATCCCAGTATATGTTTATCCAATTTTCGTTGATAACCCGTTGTTTGAATCAATATTTATCACCCATAGTAATCCACAAATATTAAAATAGTTCTCCAAACATATCCATTTTGAAACATACTCGAGGGTTAATAGGATGGATAGGAGCTTTAGTTCTAATATCTGAGCACATATATCTACCTAGCAGGTTTCCTAACATGCATATAATAGCTGGATTCTGAAAAAGGATGGGGTGGTTTTGAAAGCTAACTCGTATCTCCATCGCGGGATGATCTTGCTTCATTTAAAGATAAAAAGACCACTGAAGAATGATGAATTTGATCCCATTGAAACATAGAGGTGCACTTTCCCAGGACTGGATGAGGTCTGACTCTGAAGCGATATAGATCATAAATTGTCGATTATCCAAGAGACCCACAGTCGCCCTATCCATCAAGTTCCACGCTTCAAATGTGTATTTATAAAATGATTTGACTGAGGGAAGTCATCGATAAAATCAGGAAACAGAGGTATGATTTAAGAGATTATACGATTCTGAGAACTTCGCAGACAAAATCTGGAGGTTAGGGAACCCATCAAAGAAATCTAAGACTGTCAGTCTGAGTGCGACGTGAGGGAAAGATGGGAGAAAGTCTACGTTGGAAAAGGGAACGAAGGGTGTGTCCGCTCCATTGAAGGACGTCGATAGTCCCTCCCCCATTGGTGGTGGAGGGACCAAAAACGAGGCATGTGTTATCACGTCAAATAGATAGGGTTCATCGGGGACAGTACTCTACTCCACCCTAACTTTATATTTTTTCAGAAACGTGTTGTTGTGTAACGAGGTATTGGGGTGGGTTCCCAATTTTAATGTCGCAAGTCCCCAGTGATGCCCAAGGTGGACAACACATGGGATTAGGCTAGTTACCAAAGGGGTAGAGGGGCCCCCCGAGTGGTTTGTTAGCATATAGTGCGGGTTTCCTTGAGATGACTCGAACTGAGAACCTCATGGTAAGGTTTACACTTCCTTTAACCAACTCACATGTGCCCTGTGGGAAAACGTGTTGTAGGGTAATGAGGTATTGGGGTGGCCTCCCCACCAGCACACCGCACGTCCCTAGCGAGGCCCAAGGTGTCCAACCCTTGAGATTAAGAAAGTTCACTACAGGTTATAGGGGCCCATGAGAGGTCTGTTAGAATATAGGGTGTGTTTCCTTGCAAGGACTAGATGATCAGTCCATAAAATTGTTAATATATAAGTTTATTTATGGAAAATATTGCCACATAAAAACACCTACTAATGTTTAATGTATACTCTTTCATGCCTCTTACCATATCTATATAACCATGTATTATCTTCTACACTCAATATGAAAACATTAAAATAAAACCACATCATTCCTTTGAAAAAATTAGATTAAATTATTCTTTAATCCTAGTATATTTCTTAGACCATAAAACACTCGAATCTATATGGTCCATGATTGGATGTTTAGATGAATCCAATGAGATATATAAAAGGTTTGACAAAATAAAATTTGAATAAATATGAAACATTTGGTCCCATATTTCATCATTCTTTTGAACTAATTCATCATACATATTTTTTCATCTTCCACCACTTAGATATTATGTGTAATGAATCCTAAAAAAATACATGACTATAAATGAATAGAGATAATTAGTAATAATGTGAATTTATACTTAGATAAAATATTTTAATAATATAATTAGGATGTACGATTTTAAGAATTTACACACCAATATCTCTAATATTTCATCAAATTCTCATTTTCTCTATAATTTCATCATATGGTTCTACATATTTCTGATTTCCCCCAAATTTTATATCATTTTGATATCCTTTTCTGTTGAAATTTAATTTATCTTGATGAATAAATTCAATAACATAATTCATTTAACACTATTCTAGTATCATCGAAGTCATCCTCCTTATAGATCTCCATATTTAAAAATAAATCATAAAATTTACCCATCACCAAGTAAAATTTTCTCTCATATGTACTCGTAGTTATATTCATCACAAACCAATATTCCAAAATAATATAAAAAAATTCCCATTCCCACACCGCGCCATATTTCATCACTAGCACTAATTCATGTTAAATCTGAATCATGTAGAAGTCAATGAAGTGTTCTACCAGTGAATTTCATTTTGACATGTTCATGTTCAATTGACACAAAATTTGAAAAACATTATATACAGTGATAGTATTTTAATATATTATCATGACTATATCCATTATACCTATAGCTAAAAGCACATACCATGAATAAAAATATCACCTTTCAAGACAACATTTTCTGAACCACCCAAAAATATTTCTATCTGATTATTTCCCATTATTATTTTTTTTCATTTCTATCCATTTTACCCGCTTTAAAATAATCATAATATCATTCTGATATAGATAAAAACAATTATTTCTAACTTTTTAAATAGTTCAATTCATTATATTCTGTTTCATAATGAAATTCTATCTTAAAAGTGAAGAACCCCAAATAGTTGTGTCTTTTTTTTATAATTATTGAAGAAATTAAGATTATTTGTAAGTTTTATTTTTTATTGCTTGAAAACCAATCATGGGGAACACATAATTATAATGATCTTGGATAAAGTTTGTATAAATATGTATATTACATAAGAAGGATTCAAGACTCTAGAATGTGTTTCTGAAAAAGGATAATGGTCATTTAAACCAGTTTTATTTGAGTCTGGGTGATTTATAGATCTATATAGACTATTTTTAAAAGGGAATATTAACATATCCATTTATTCTATATAAAAAATTTAGGAATGGGAAACTCTCATTAGAAATTATCATATAAATTTATGGAATGAAAGTGAATCACATAGCTGATTTATCTTCATAGGATAACGCATCACATAGCTAAATGACTGACATAATAGATTTGGGTGTCCACATAGCCATGATTTATCACTTCTCGAATTTTATATGTAACAAATTTGGAATCAATATCTAATTTCTCACGTACCCAAATGCCAAATCACTTAGGAGAATATTACATAAATATGTTTCCATTGATAGACTATACATATAATTTATCATGCCAGCTAATTTATAATATTCACAACATATATATTGAACTTCTACAGGTTTTCAAAAATAATGTATTCTAAGGAGATACTATTATGAATTTTAATGGTTAGTTCTATGTGAATCCATAATCATGGGAATCAGTTTCTAAATCCAAAATAGAAAAATAGTTTTTGACTATAGATATGAAAAATATGGGGATCAAATTATTGAGTGTTTTTCTATAACGGACTATGTAAACGCCATTGAATCATAGTCGATATATAATGGAATATAAGAATAAATTGAATGGGAAGTATATTTAATTCAATAAAATAAGTTGATAATGAAAAAAGTAAAAAAAACATGAGTTCATTCCAAAGCTGAGGTGAGATATTTAAAAATTAACATATAATGAATCTTGTGTCTTTATTTCATCAATTTTGAGATTGATTATATTCGTTATGTAAAATTCATGTCTACATTATAGGTGATTTTTTTTGGAGGATCATCAAATTTGATCATCATTTTTCCTGACCAGAAGAACCTAGATTATTTGGTGATCTTATTCATGTTTTAAATCACATTATGTACTTCATCGGGAGGTTTTTTTTATTCGGTGTAAATGATAAAATGTGGGGTGGGATTCCTCATAAATTATTTTAAAAGAATTTCACATGGTGATACAGTGAAACGAATCTATGTTTAGGCAGAGTAAGAAACCATGATATGTAGTTGGAATCTACATTCACTCTAATGAATAAAAACTTCTACACGTTACTTTATCATTATTTCATATAATAATGTTAGGATGTGTGTTTTATGTCTGGAGTGGATTATACTGTAAATGTCACATTGGTTTATTTTAATTGAAACTCAATTGTAAAAACTACCCTCCTCGGATCCCCCTTGTATTGGAGGAAACAGATACTATTAAGTACTTAAAGTTTTATTAGAGGGAAGGTTTTCTCTGAATGACCACGAAAATTATACATTGAGCGATGGATAATATAATCCTAATAAATAGTATGGGTGTACATATATTTTATAGAAAACATATCTCAACTAGATGATTCAAATGTTTTTATATCGTTTATATATATGATTAGAAATTCATGATTCAGTGATTGTTTGTTTTCCTCCATTTTTAAATGATGGTATGTTAATTTTTCATGAATATATGAATATTTAAGTCGATGGAAAACAAAATATTATACTCCAGTTTTATTATTAGATAATTTTTACAAAAAATTTATATACTATAAACTATAAAGGAATTTTGGGATAAAATGATGAGTATCTATGATGTATAAATGAATGGCAAAGAGTTATTTCTATAAATATGGATAATTGAATATGAGGATATTATAATGGTAGAAGAAAAAAGACTTGATGACTTCTTTACCCATGAAATTACATTTCAATTAATATTTGATGAATTTTTGGAAACATGAGGATATAATAAAATTAATAAATTTTATGAGAAATTTTCTATATATATTTGATCCCAAAATTTCAGCACTTAGGGGTAGAGAATATATATCTCCTGATGAGCTACATAATATTCTTATGGAATACGAAATTCGATAACTTTCCGATTTCAAGATTAATGTGAAAGGTGATACTATATTTGAATACATGGGGAACATAATAATTTTTAATGATAAGCATTATTATGAGATAATTGAGTCTCGGAATTAATAATTTTGTAAAAAAGATATTTATCTCTTTTCAAATAATATTTAGAACAGAAAATGAATGAACAATGGTTATTTTTATGGTTCATGTTTTAAATGATATTGTATTGGAAACAATGTAATAAAACCTCCAATGAATAATAGAGTAGACTATGAATATATAAATGTTGAAAATATACAAGGAGAGAAGTGGATGAATAATTTTAAATAATACACCATGGCTGGTGGATGAAAGAAGAAAGTTTAATGAACCAAAAAAATAAATGTGAGTATTAAAAAAGAGTAAGATGATCTTATCTCATGTAGTGATTCTCCTGAAGTATAAAAAGAAACTTTTAAATGTTTTATGGATCATTTATATGAAAATTTGGATTCATCTAGTAGAGATTAATATGATTAAGGATAAAAAATTAGGATTTCTATAGATTCCAATTTATCTGTTACATAAACTTTCCATTACATGGAAATAAAATAGAGGATCTTTAAAAGATAATTTCATGGAACATAAGTACATAATTATTGAAACAAAATATTCCAATAATCATGAATGACATCTACAGGAGATCACCTTACATTATTGTTAGTGCATATCATATCCTGTGGACATACATTAAAGGATTGTGGTGAGAATGAATCCCAGTAAGGGAATAAAAACGAGAGAAATATAAAATGTGATGATGATACATATCAATAAGAGAATATAGAAAGACAATAAGGAATACAAATATTAATATAGTAATAATAATAAGAAGAACATAAATCATTAATTATAAATGTGGATAAAACATAAAATTGTGGCATTCATAAGCATATCACTATGGTTTATCAACAATTTGTCATAAATAAAAATTAAAAAGGTTATTCATCGTAGTATCATAAAACATATCATATATTGATATTAGATTATTTACCCAATGCATTAAAGTTATATCAGAAAGAACCATTCATGTGTATTAATTTCATGTGATCCACATCAAACATAATAAATCATTTCATTAATTATCCATAGAAAATAAATAATGAGTTTTGTCTCCAAATCATAGCATAGGAAAGTTCATAAAGGCATGGTTATTACATCATTATTAACCCAAGAAAATATAATATGGGATAAATATATTTAAATAAATAAATTTTAAGAAACCAAAGGATTCATAGTAAGTTATCTCTTTAAAATAATTCAATAGCTTGCACCTCACATAACACCGTGGTCAAGTGCATGACTTACCAAACTTTCCATTTAAAAGTAGTTATGAATAGTATTAACTGAATTTTGAATTTAATATATTCCATACAATTTTAGCATCCATATAATGTGTTTATAGTCATAAGAAAACAAAAAAAATTATTTTTTTCAGATAAATGAATCATTTCTCAAAAAATGAAATTTTTTAACCTTTTAATGTAAATCACCTTTTAATTAAAATATTTGATACTTATATACATTCAATTTGACATAATGAACTTCTTATTTAGAATCTAGACATAAAAATTTACTTTAAATATTTTTTTGGGGTTTTTCTGAAAACATTCATATTTGGGTGAATAGTTAAAACACTATATTTTAATTGAAAACAACTTTTTAAATCAGAATAATTTATAGTGTTCAATTATACATTTCAATGGTTTTTAATTATAATTAGATTAGATTATTACCATTAAATCCAATTCTTATCATTCGAATTATTTTCCCTTTGAAATTACACATAAACAAGTGTCAATTATTTGATAGTTATTATCTCTTAAAAACACGAAATTTGTTTTCATAACGGGAATTAATTTTAAATTAATAAATAAAATTTATATGTTTTGAATATGGTAAAATAGAAATCATTTTTTAATTTAGAATAAAAAATATATCTTAGACTGAATGTTTGGTATTTTTCTGAAAAATATTAATTTTCTGATGAATAGTAAAACCACTTAGTAGTAGTTAAAAACTGACTTTTTCATTTAAATGAAAATTTATCACTTATATAAAAAAAATTTCAAAAATATGTCATAATATTTTGTTATTATTAAGTATAATTTTGTTCAAGAAGATGAAAATAATTTTTGTTGAATAGTATGTTTTGACTTTTATTTACCACGATTAAAGTTAAATAGGTTAATTCAAGGTAAAAAAGAATATTATAAAAATACGAAATCACCTTAACACTTGTCGTAAAGTTATTGGATGAGTCATTTCCAACCATGGAAATCCTTGGGTCGATTTTGGGACCCCATGGAGACACTTAAGATTGATAATGACACTTTGTATTAATTAACATAATGTAGAGACAAAAATGTCTTTAACAAATATCTTTTAGTATATAAATTTTAACATAGTGTTATATAAGTCATATTTTTGACTATAAATATAAATTGGAAGGATAAAAATATTTCCTATATTATTGTATTTTTTTATAATTTTTAGAGATCAAATAAATTAAATTATTTATGACACAATAATGATGTAGCATTTACCTCATTAATAAATGATTTAAATAAATTAATTAATTAATATTAAAACAATATCCCAAACCAATCCAATTATTATTTGATGATTTTATTTTTAACATGAGTCATCTTATATTTTACATTAATTAGTTTTGGACCTTTTGAAACAGACGATATGTTTATAATAAAATATCATTTTCAAACATTCCTAAAGAGACCATCCTCTCCCTTATAAATGAAAACCACTTCAAACCCATTCCTACCACATCTAAATCCCCTTGGAACGTCCAAGACCTTCCAAAATAAGCTCTCAAGATCTCTATCTTCCACCTAGATGCCTTTCTTTAGGTAGAAGTCACCTAAGATGTCTTTTTGGTTCTAACCAAATGGAGTTACCAAAATTAAAGGTAATGGTTTCTCTTAACTTCTTTTTTTATTTTACTTCTCAAATGCCTAAAATAATTTTATTCCTTTATTTTATAACAAAAACAAAAGTATCCTCAAAATACTATAATTTTTTTATAATAAGGATACAAACTTCACTTACACACACCTCCATTTTATGGGTAAAGAACAATGTGTTTCTGTGGAAGGAAAACTAATGCCTCACCAAACGATGGTTGTTCAATTATATTCTACCGCCTCTCATGGTAGCCATTAATATGGAACTGTATTTATATATGATATATATTATGTTTATGTTTTTCTTATTCTTCTATGTTTTCCATTTATATCTTACCTTTATGGTTTCCATTATGGGTAAATTCAATATTTTCATTTGAGGAAGTGCATACTACTGCCCACTGAATGTGATATGACTCGTTAATGTCTTATGTGGAACGTGTAAAGGATGGAGATAATTATGTTATATATTATATTATAGTGTAATTATAATATACCTACGTATAATTATGTTTTAAGTCCATTAAAATACAAAATAGAAATGAAAGTAGCGTTCATGAATACGTACGGTTTACCGTCTCCATGAACGGTGCATTTAATTTATTAACTTCAAATGTTATGTACTATTATAAATACATATATATACTTGATATAATATATATATATCTGATATCTAAATCATTTATATCATTTTGGAGACAATGGTATTTTGACCACATGGACAAATTTGTAATTATAACAAGTTCATTTTTTACTCAAGTTCCAAACATCGATAAAATATCCAATTTGAACTTAAATAATTAAATAATTGTTATAGAAAGGTAATTACAGATATAAAAGGAATAATAAACATGAAATATTTTCATAATTAATTAGAAATTAATTTTTTTTATTATTCAGGAAGAACAAGGAACATAGAAGAGAAGTCGGACTTGAAGTAAGGGGTTTCTTACCTCACTTTTAATTCTATAAAATTTCCATTTTTCGCCACTTTTTTATTGCATATGGTGTATTGTGTACTTAAATTTGATATATATTATCATGATTATCTTTAAATATATGTTATTATATGAATTATTAGGTGGTTATTAACTTTTGGTCATACGAATCGATTAATTACAACTTGTTAAGGGGATTTCATCTCACTTCTTATTCCTGTGAGATTTACGATGTGTTTCCACTATTTCCTTTTTTGTGGTGTATGTACTGTCCATGAATGTATTATTTGTGTAATATAATTTAATATATGGTCATTTTAAACTTCATTATATGTTATTTCTATCATGGGGAGTATGTTTCATGAGTTACCAAATCGGTAAGGAAATTTTAAATTTCAATTTCCACTAATTGGGCTTTATGCATACTTCATTGATTATTTTACTCCAAGATTATATATGGAATCACTATTTATTATTTATGTAGTAATTTCCAGTCTCCTTTGTTTGTATATTCTTTTGGTACACAATATCACTCCATTGATAATTTATCAATTCATTGATATGAACTTGATTAGAGTAATCTTAACTCAATTTCCATTCATTGAGTTAAACATCCAAGTCATTGGTGTTATTTTCTTCAAGAATATGTGTCAATTTCCTATGATTGATTTACAATCAATATCCAATCATATATATTTTATTAATATTTTTCACACATAATCATTTTGTTGATTTATCCCTAACCTAAGGATACATTCTTTATAAGGGATTTCATCATAATTTACATTCCATTGAGACTTTGTTTTATATTCCAATTCACTTTTATATGTTGTATATAATGTACTTTGAAATAATATATCATGAATTCGTTTATTCTCACGATATTATAAATTTTTTATTACCTCAATTATTTCTATTCAAGTATCTCTAATTTGGTTTATTAACTCTATCAAAAATATCATTTTAAATGATTTAAATATTTATTCTTTTAAATATTTCTCATTGCTGTCCATGTTTTAAAAATGGTTTTAAGGATTTATTTATATACAAATTAATGTTTTAAATTTAAAATTCCATTTAAATGTTTCAAAGTTGTATGGGACACTTTTATTTAGAAATAAATTTTAAATGGCTTCTTGATAAATATTGTGACTTCTAAATGTTCTCAAGAAAAGGGGGATATTTCTCTCAAATACTTTTAATAACTATTTTCATCTATGTTGGTATCGTTAAGTGTATTTTATTCTTGCTTGTGGTTTATTTATCCTAATACAATTATCTATATTCTATTGAATGACTTATGTTTGACTGTGGATGTGTTATTCTTATTCCATTCATGGTTTGTAGTTAAAGTATTGACATTTCGTATGCTAGTCTTAATATGAATATTTAGATAATGTTTCACCCTTTCAAATGAGGAATGACTTGTACTTAGTAAGTGACAGGTGGATCTTGTATTATCTCCTCAATGCATTGGTAGGTCTCATGAGACAAACCAGTGTCTTAGTGCATGGCCTTCAAAAAATCTTATTTGTATTCATGGCACAAGGCCTTGACTATATGGTTATGATGTCAGTAATTATGCATTCCATCATTGTGAGATTATCTATTGATATTTCATGTGGTTATTCGACTAGTATAATACCCATGACTATGTTTTATTATGGAATTATTTACTCATCCCATATTCCTGTCATTGAGTGTTCATGTTTCTTATTTGTAAAGGCTTGTGTTTTCAATTTTTAACCATACATAATGTTTATGTAATCCTCTGCTATATTTATTACACTTACTGAGCATCTGATCTCACCCCTTTCTAATGATTCATTTTCCCAGGATATGAAGAAGTTAGATATAAGTGACTTGAAGGAATAATCTTGGAAGCTTGGATGTTTCTAATGGAATAAATTAGTGTTATTTTTCATTTCAACTTATAATGTGGAACTTATGTATATACCTTTGTAAAGACCCGTGAAATTCAAGGGACATTTTTATTTCTTAATTTTTTTGGGATTTTACAAGAACGCAGTTTCTAACGGCACCTGATTCTGAGGCCTGGTGTGCCCAGAATCATTTTCTGAAGTTTTGCTCGGGTACGTTCAATGAACGAACGAGCGGGGTTTTTTCTAACTTTTGAACCGGTGCTTGGAATCGAATTCTGAGGGCACCGATGGAATCACAGTGTCGATAATTTCTTAGAAACACCTTTTTCGGAGTTTATTTTTCTCGGGTGTGGTTTTTAATTTTTGGGGTTAAGTAAAATAAATAAAATAAAAGTGGTGCAACCAATTTTATTTTTATTTTTGTTTAACCTATGCTATGTGGATGAAGTGGGAACAACAATATCCTACCCACTAGGTAGGATATTTGTGAGGTGGGACCCACACGATCCCCACTGTTTCTTTTCTTCCTAAACCCTCCCCTGTAATAAGGTAACGCACCCGCACCCTATTAAGTGGAAGTCAACCCTTGCGTTTTTTTGTTTATGAAACGGATCAATTAATTTTGGGCGGTTTAAACATTGAAATTAATTCATTTAATTGATTGTTTTTTTTATTTTCAAAATGAATTGTTTGAAAAATAAAATAAGAAAACTCTTATTTTATTAGGGGTTGGTTGTGCAAGAGGGTTAGAGAGAAATCACCCAAGCCGTGAAGTTCTTCCTACTCGACGAAGAACGCGAAGAACGCAAATAGCGCGAAAATGCCGACCTCCGACAAAGGTCGACATGAATGAAGAATCATTTCTCCACGACATGACGATCCCCATTCCACGACGCCTTCTTCCACGACGTGCAATTCTGCGACGAACCCTCGCTCGAAGACGCTTGAGGTAGGGGATTTTGTTTTTGTTCGTAAATACTTCCATTGTCGTTCTTCGTGAAACTTTTCCACTTGTTATCGATTAACGGGAGGGGGTCGGACCGCACAAACACAGCCAACCCACCTCCCTTTTGAGTTGTGCTGATGTGGTTCGAAGGAAAGTGGCGTGGTGCAACAAAACCGCGCGGGATCATACGGCAAGGGTGTGTGGCGCCGTCGCGTCGCACCGTTGAAGTCAAACAAAGGCGTGGCGCCGTCACGCCGCCCCGGAGAACCTCGAAGACACCGTGGCCGAAGCGGGGCAGTGGTGGATGGGCGTGGCGCCATCACGCCGTGCTGGACCGACCAAGGCCGCGGCAGAGCAGGGACCGGTGGTCAGTTCCGGGCCGCCGGCGTTGGAGCAGGGGGACCGGCCATGCCGGTCCCATGGCGGCAGCAGCCGGCTGGCCGATGCGGGCCGGCCGGTCAAGGGGAGGCAACGGGGGTAGTAACCCCCGGCTGGCCAGCAGGAGGGGCCCCCGCATGGGGGCCGTGGTTTCTCTACGCGGGGGGTAGCCCCCCCCCCCACCGCTTGGCCGTTACGGCGAGCCTGGTCTGCCCAGGCCGGGTCGGGCCGCCCAGGCTGCGTCGGGCTGGGCAACGCCCAGGCTGGGCCGCGCCACGCCGGCCGGGACCGACCCGAACCCGGTTCGGGTCGACCCGGTTCGGGCCGACCCAGGGGGTCTTGGTCCGGGTCGGGCTGGACCCGAAACCCCTAATTCCGAACCTCTCACGGTCTTTTGCCCATAACATGGTCTGCGGACCTTCGATCGACGCACCATCAGCTGCGATGCGATCCTTGGATTGAGATGGTCGTTTCGGTATATTTCAGTCAAGGTTTCGGAGAACTATGGGTTCAGCCTGGTTGGTTTGTACACGAAACCAACCGGGCCCTCGGAGTGGAAACGCTTATAACTTGAGCTCCGGACGTCCGATTGACGTGCTGTCGACTTTTATGGATTCCTCTTAGTGAGACAGACCTTTTGGATTACTCCGCACGTGGTTTGGATGCAGTTGGAGTATGGTCGGGTTGGTTTTGACTTAAAAACCAACCAGGCCCCTGGGACGAAAAAGCCAATAACTCTCAGACCGGGCGTCCGATTGACGCGTCGTTTGTGACGTTCAGTTCCTATTGACGATACAGAACTTTTGGATACATAAACTTCGGAATACGTGTCAGTTGATGTATCAGCCCTCGGCTCGTGGATCAGACCCTCCCGAATGAGCTATCTGTGTGCGGGAACCCAAGAGCTGGCTGTGACTGCGACAACGATGACGACTATACAGAAATCCTCTGTGGATTCGACGGCGACGACTACAGCACTCAGCAATCCTATATGGATCATTGCTACCGATCTTGTGTGGGTTAGATCCAGTGTGGGTCAATGCTCATCGGTCATGTGTGGGCCGGCACCTACAGATCCTGTGTGGGTCCGATCCTGTGTGGGTCATTGCGGGGGTTAGTTACCTATCGATCCTTTGTGGGTCATAGCGGGGGTTAGTTACCTATCGATCCTTTATGGGTCATTTTGGGGGTTAGTTACCTATCGATCCTGTGTGGGTCCGATGGCTTAGATGAATCAGTGGCTGCATCTGATCATCTCTACCATCTTACGAAGAAGTATACCTGTGTGAGATGAGTCTTGACTTTCAATCTTTATCTTTGATATGTTGGACTTTATATCCTATGTGGATTACTTTATACTTCCTGTGTGGATGTGAGTTGTGTTTTCCTGTGTGGACTGGGTTGTACTTGGGCTCAGATGCTGGAGCCGAACTGGAATTGATGACTTAGTTATGTATGGGCATATACCTAAGTACTGTCGAATGTTACTTCGTGATTGTATCTTTCCTTTGTGGATTATCCTTTGTGAATTCTAGGAGACCTTCGGGGGTCTCGGGGTCCCTACTGAGTAGCTTATACTCACCCCTGCATGGGCTATGCCCGCACTACGTTGTGTTGGTTGCAGACGATGGAAAACGATGATTGGGGGTTGAGGCTTGCGGAGCAGGACGGTACCTAGAGGTGGACCACTGGACGGGACATATTCGGAGCGGACGGCTGGACCCGAGGAGATGTGGAGGCTATCTGTACCCACCCTTCAGGTGGGACTTCTAGTGGACGGCTCGAGGCTGCGGCTTTACTTTTCAGTTGATGTACTCCATTTTTCAGTTGTAATTTACTTTCAGTTTGGGTTTGTATTCTGGACCACTTACTTTTCCGAACTTACTGTTGTACCAAGTTTTTACTTAGTGTTTACTTCTGTTTGCTTGCTCTGTGGTGTTTATTTACATTACAAAGGCAATGCCTTCCCTTTTTACCGAGAATTACGCCTTGGTGCTAGTCGCCAGCCCCTGGCCTATGGAAGGCGGGCTTGGGGTAGTCACGACACGGGCCCTGAGACGGGTCATGACAAATTGGTATCAGAGGAGTTCGGTTCTACCGCAGAACTCAGGACTCTGATATTTTTCTATGTGAAACAATAATGTTAAGAGTATTTAGTGTGGTTATTAGTCCAGGGAGTCCAGTGTTGGTGCAGCGGCCGACGTATCCGTACACCAGGACCCTGACTTCTGATTTCCGACTTAATGCACAAAAACATTGATTGTATGTGTGTTTCAAGTTTTCTTTGTGATTACTTTGTGTCAGCTCACCATGTATACTTTTTGACCGTGGCGCACCTGTTTCTTTTCAGGATGGCCCCACGATAGCATCCAGCTAGGGTTCCGAGTGTTGTGCGGGACGACAGCCCACTGAGCGACGAGGCCTCGGTATAGGTCCATTTGACAGTAGAGGCACTGGCGGTACCTCTACCCACCGAGCCACCGATGCTTCCAGCCCCAACCGCTGACGATTCATGTCGCCTTAGTGCACTGCATGAGTTTCACCATCAGCGACTGCCCAGGTTCCACAGGGAGACGGACCCTCAGGCAGCCGAGGTTTGGCTGGATGCAGTTGTATGAGTTTTTCGGTTAGTGAGGACACTAGCTGACCTCATGGTGATCCTCACAGCGAGCCTTCTACACGTGGCAGTAGGAAGATGGTGGAGCTTGATGCTCCAGGTGCACGACGAGGCATCTCTCCTCTGGACAGACTTTTAGAGCCTCTTCCGCTCGGAGTTCATCCCAGCCACCCTCTATGCAGTGCGCATCCAGGAGCTTCTAGAGCTGCGGCATGGAAGCTTGACAGTCTCCCAGTACTCGGTGAGATTTACAGATCTCTCTCGCTATTCGACGGACATGGTACGGGACCCATTCTTCCGGGCCTAGACCTTTGAGCAGGGATTGAGTCATGAGATCAGGGCGTCGCTGATCTCCCTCAGTATTCCGACACAAGCATGGGTACTAGAGCGAGACCTTCTCATCGAGAGATTCCTTGCAGAGCCTACATCAGTAGAAAGACCTACCGCAGGGCAGCACGTAGAAGGGTCTTCTGCAGCAGGCAGTCGAAGGAGTACTCATGGGTCTAGGCAGACCAGACCCTCAGGCAGACGACCTCAGGACACTGGCTCAGATGTGTGGGGCACTCAGAGCAAAGCCAGTCTTTTGAGAGGCAGACAGTTCTAGGAATGCGGAGGGCATGGCCACATGGCTCGTGACTGCCCGACCCGCCGTACCGAGGAGCAGCAGATGGTTGAGGGGCCACCCAGGCAGAGGCAGAGGTTCGACCGTGTTGGTCCACCGGGAGTAGGTGGACGAGGCAGAGGAGATGGCCGAGCGGCAGGCGGTGGGCGACGCTTTGAGGCTCTACCACCCCCACCACCAGGTGGTCCACCCCGACCACAGGGAGCTGGCGGGCAGAGACAGGCACAGCTCCAGGCAGCGGAGGCCTATGACCACGGTGCGCCCGAGATGATTCGAGTTACTATCTATGTCTATTACACCCTTATTGCAGTTCTTATAGAAATAGGAGCAAGTTATTCGTTCATAGTCGTTGCCCTTGTTCGGAGCTCGGAGATTCTGACAGAGCTGTTAGATCAATCCTTACAGCTAGAGACTTCTACGGGTGCAGACTCCATGATTACGCACTGGTGCCGGTAGTGTGAGCTTACTCTAGGAGGCGAGATCTTCGGCTGGGATCTTCTTGTAGCGGCGTCGAGGCCTAACGATGTCATCTTGGGCATGGATTGTTTATCTATAGTCCATGCTCAGATTTACTTTATTAGGCGCAAGGTGCGATGTGTACACACCGACGGGAGCAGTTTCACCTTCACCGATGAGAAGGGAGCCTTCGCAGCACAGGATGGACTCTCGTAGAGGAGAGGACAACCCATCTCTCATCAGTTGGCTAGCCTCATCCTAGGAGTAGTTGATTTGTGGAGTCCTAGTTTTCCTACAGTGGTGGATCATTATGCAGACTATTTCCCCACGATGTTCCAGGACTACCTCCTCGCAGAGAGGTAGATTTCTATATTGACATATACCCCGGGACAGCCCCGATATCCACTCCAGCATATCGGATGGACCCCTCTGAGCTTAGAGAGCTACAGGTACAACTGGAGGACTTGCAGGGAAAGGGATTTATCTGACCCAGTGTTTCACCCTGGGCTTCCCCGATTTTGTTCGCCAAGATAGCGGACGGGAGCTTGCGACTATTTGTCGACTATCGTCATCTGAACTAGGTGACCGTGAGGAACAAGTATCCGCTACTGAGGATTGATGACCTCTTCGATCAGCTCAAGGGAGCATGGTGGTTCTCAAAGATAGACCTCAGGTCAGGCTATCATCAGCTTAGTGTTCGGGATGAGGACATGTAGAAGACGACCTTCAGATGTCGGTATGGCCACTATGAGTTCTTGGTTATGCCCTTTGGTGTGACCAATTCTCCTAATTTTTTCATGGGCCTCATGAATAGGATCTTTCAGACATACCTCGATTGATTTGTCGCAGTCTTCATCGACAACATTTTGATATACTCCACCACTGAGGAGGAGCACGCCTACCACTTGCGGGTTGTACTAGACACACTCCGAGAGAACCAGCTTTATGTAAATCTCTCAAAGTGTCAGTTCTGGTTACGTGAGTTCCACTTCTTGGGGCATGTCATCTCTGAGGCGGGAGTTGTGGTGGATCCTGTGAAGATCGAGGCAGTGCAAGCTTGGGAGCCACCCTGGAGCATGACGGAGGTGCGAATTTTCTTGGGACTAGATGGGTACTATCGGATATTTGTGCCAGACTTCTCCAGAGTTGTGGAACCACTCTCAGCTTTGATGAAGAAGGGGAAACCATTTGTGTTGTGAGACAGATGTTAGCAGAGCTTCCAGGAGATGGGACAGAGATTGACCAGTGCGCCTATCTTGAGGTTGCCGGAGGAGGGAGCATGGTACGTAGTTTACTGCGATGCATCAGGGACCGGACTCAGATGTGTCCTAATGCAGGAGTGGGTCGTTATCACCTATGGATCACGTTAGTTTAGGCAGCATGTGCAGAACTACGCTACCCATGACCTGGAGTTAGCAGCATTGGTCTTTTCTCTGAAGATGTGGTGACACTATCTGATGGGCGAGCACTTTACAGTCTATTCTGTCCATCAGGGTCTCAAGTACATCTTCTCGCAGAAGGACCTGAACCTGAGACAGTGGAGATGGCTCGAGTTCCTCCAGGACTATGACTTTGAGATAGTTTATACTCCTAGAAAGAGGAACTTGGTAGCCAATGCTCTCAATAGGAGGACAAGCATTTAGCTACTTCGGGAGGAGACAGAGCAGCTAGCCGCTTTGTAGATATCCTTCGTGGATAGCGATGGAGCAGCCTTTGTTCAGTCACTCACAGTCACTCCTCCACTACTGCAGCGGGTCAAGGAGGCACAGCGTGGGGACGCCGAGTGTGAGACGCGACGTGTGTATATATCCTCAGGATAGGAACCTGATGGTTTCTCTTTTGGGGGAGAGCACGAAGTCCTTTTCAGAGGACGTACCTTGGTACCAGTTGCATTACGGGAGGAGGTGTTGAGAGAGTTTCACACATCCCCTTTGGTGGTGCATCCTGGAGTGGCGAAGATGTACCAGGATCTCAGACGACAGCACTGGTGGCCGGGAATGAAGAAGGTTGTGGTAGAGTTTGTTTCTCGATGCCTCACCTTCCTGCAGGTGAAGTCAGAGCACTAGGTACCTCCAGGCTTGGTACAACCCTTGGACGTCCCGGAGTGGAAGTGGGATGACATATCTATGGATATCGTGACTAGACATCCACGCACTTCCAGAGGTCACGACTCCATTTGGGTGATTGTCGACCGACTCACCAAGTCGGCCCACTTCTTACCCATCAGAGAGCAGGGCTCAGTGAAGAGCATGGGACGTCTCTATGTTCAGGAGATTGTACGACTTCATGGTGTGACATCATCTATCAACTCTGATCAAGATTCTCGATTTACTTCTTGGCTTCGGAAGGGGTTGCAGGAGGCGTTCGGGACGCAGCTACGTCTGAGCACCGCCTTTCACCCTCAGACAGATGTTCAGACGGAGAGGACCATTCATACTCTCGAGGACATGCTCCGCGCATGTGTCCTTGACATTGGTCGCAGCTGGGAGGACCACTTACCCTTGGAGGAGTTTGCGTACAACAACGGCTACCACTCCACCATCGGGAGGGCACCATATGAGGCGTTATACGACCGACCTTGCAGATCACCGCTGTGCTGGACAGACCCTGGGGAGTCATCACTTGTGGGACCGGAGATGGTCCATGCCACAACGGAGAAAGTCCAGGTCATCCAGGAGTAGATGAGGACTGCTCAGAGCCGACAAAAGTCTTATGCTGATAGGAGGCAGAGGCCACTGGAGTTCAAGGATGGCGACCACGTCTTCTTGCGGGTCTCACCTCAATGTGGATTATAGAGATTTGGCTGAGGCGTCATGTTGTATCCACGCTTCATCGGACCATTCTAGGTCCTCAGAAGGATTGGCAAGGTGGCTTATCACCTGGCTCTACCACCTCAATTGTACCGGGTGGACGACGTCTTCCACGTATCTCAGCTGAGGAGATACGTGGACGACCCGACGCATATCATTGAGCATGGGGAGATGTACGTTGATGATTGGGTGGATTTTTTGGAGGTCCCAGTGGATATCGAGGATCAAAGGGAGTGGGTCCTACGTGGACGATCAATTCCTCTAGTGCGTATCAGATGGCAGCATGAGAACCTCCAGGAGAGCACTTTGGAGCGGGAGGCTCATATGTGTGCTCAGTACCCACATTTGTTCCCCAAGTTTATGATGTATCTTTATGAGGATGTAAAGCCCTAAGGTGGGAGTGATGTAAAGTCCCGTGAAATTCAAATGAATTTTTTTTTCTTAATTTTCTTTGGGATTTTACAAGAACGCAGTTTCTGATGGCACCTGATTCCGAGGCCCGGTGTTCTCGGAATCATATTCCGAAGTTTGGCTCAGGTACATTCAATGAACGAACGAGCGGGTTTTATTCTAACTTTTGAACCAGTGCTCGGAATCGAATTATAAGGGCACCGATGAAATCACAGCGCCGATAATTTCTTGGAACCACCTTTTCTAGAGTTGCGTTTTCTCGGGGGTAGTTTATAATTTTTGGGGTTATGTAAAAGAAATAAAATAAAAGTGGTGCAACCAATTTTTTTTTATTTTTGTTTAACCTATTCTAAGTGGATGAAGTGGGACCCATAATATCCTACCCACTAGGTAGGATATTTGTGAGGTGGGACCCACACGAGCCCCCCATTTTTTTTCTTCCTAAACCCCCTCCTTTAATAAGGTAACACACCTGCACCATATTAAGTAGAAGTCAACCCTTGTGTTTTTCTGTTTATGAAACACCTCAATTAATTTTGGGCAGTTTAAACATTGCAATTAATTCATTTAATTGATTTTTTTGTTTTTGATTTTCAAAACGAATGGCTGGAGAAATAAAATAAGACAACTCTTATTTTATTAGGGGTTGGTTGTGAAAGAGGGTTAGAGAGAAATCACTCAAGCCGTGAAGTTCTTCCTCCTCGACGAAGAACGTGAAGAACGCGAAGAACGCGAAGAACGCCGACCTCCGACGAAGGTCGACAAGAACGATGAATCCTTTCTCTACGACGCGACGATCCCCCTTCCGTGATGCCTTCTTCCGCGACGTGAAATTCTGCAACGAACCCTCGCTCGACGAAGCTTGAGGTAGGGGATTTTGTTTTTGTTCGTGAATACTTCCATTGCTCTTATTCATGAATCTTTTCCGCTTTCTATCGATTAACAGGGAGGGGGACAGACCGCACAAACATGGCTGACCCTCCTCCCTTGTATGTTGGGTTGATGCGGTTCGAAGGAAAGCGGTGTGGTGCAATGGCACTGCGTGGGATCATACGGAAAGGGTGTGCGATGCCATCGCGCTGTGCAGTTGAAGTCAAACAAAGGCGCGACACCGTCACGCCGCGCTGGAGAACCTCGAAGGAACCTCGAAGACACCGCAGCCGGATTAGGGTCGCGGCGGTGGGGAGCGGCACCGTCGCGCCGTGCCGGACGGACCAAGGCGGCGATGGAGCAGGGACCGGCGGCCGGTTCCGGGCCGCCGGCGTCAGAACAGGGGGACTGGCCATGCCGGTCCTGTGGCGGCAGCAGCCGGTCGGCCGGTGTGGGCCGACCGGTCAGGGGGAAGCACCAGGGGTCATTACCCCCGGCTGGCTAGCAGGAGCGGCCCCTGCATGGGGGCTGCGGTTTCTCTACGTGGGGGGCAGTGCCCCCCCCCCCCCACCGCTCGGCCGCTGGCCGCGCAAGCGCGCCGGGCCGGGCCGCCGAGGCCAGGTCACGCCAGTGCCCAAGCCAGGCCGGGCCATGCCAGCCGGGCCAGTACGCACCCAAGCGGGCCATACCCGGACCCGGTTCAGGTCGACCCGGTTCTGGCCGACCCAGGGGGTCTCGGTCCGTGTCGGTCCGGGCCCGAAATCCCTAATTCCGGACCTCTCACGGTCTTTTCCACATAACATGGGCTGCAGACCTCTGCTCGACGCACCGTCAGCTGCGATGCGATCCTTGGATCGAGGCGGTCGTTTCGGTATCTTACACTCAAGGTTTCGGAGAACTTTGGGTTTGGACGGGTTGGTTCATACACGAAACCAACCGGGCCCTCGGAGCGGAAACGCTTATAACTTGAGCTCCGGACGTCCGATTGACGTGCCGTCTACTTTGACGGATTCTTCTTAGTGAGAAGGACATTTTGGATTACTCTACTAGAGGTTTGGATGGAGTTGGAGTACGGTCAAGTTGTTTTTGACTTAAAAACCAACCGGGCCCCTGGGACGAAAAAGCCAATAACTCTCAGACCGGGCGACCGATTGACGCACCGTCTGTGACGTTGAGTTCATGTTGACGATACAGAACTTTTGGATACATCAACTTCGGACTATGTGTCAGTTGATGTATCAGCCCCTTGGCTCGTGGAGCGGAGCCTCCCGAACGAGCTTGCTGTGTGCGGTAACCCTAGAGCTGGTTGCGACTACGACGACGATGACGACTGTACAGAAATCCTCCGTGGATTCGACGGCGACGACTACAACACTCAGCGATCCTACGTGGATCAGTGCTACCGATCTGGTGTGGGTCAGATCATGTGTGGGTCAGCGCTCAGCGGTCCTGTGTGGGCCAGCGCCTACAGATCCTGTGTGGGTCCGATCCTTTGTGGGTCATTGCGGGGGTGAGTTACCTATCGATCCTTTGTGGGTCATTGTGGGGTTCAGTTACCTATTGATCCATTGTGTGTCATTGTGGGGGTTAGTTACCTATCGGTCATGTGTGGGTCTGATGGCTTAGATGAATAAGTGGCTACATCTGATCATCTCAATCATCTTACAAATAAGTATACCTATGTGAGCTGAGTCTTGACTTTCAATCTTTATCTTCGATAAATTTGACTTGATATCCTATGTGGATTACTTTATGCTTCCTATGTGGATGTGAGTTGGGTTTTCCTGTGTGTAATGGGTTGTACATGGGCTCGGATGCTAGAGTCGAACTGGAATTGATGACTTAGGTATATGTATGGGAATATACCTAAGTAGTGCCGGATGTTACTTCGTGATTGTATCTTTCCTTTGTGGATTATCCTTTTTGGATTCTGGGAGACCTTTGGGGGTCTCGGGGTCCCCACTGAGTAGCTTATACTCACCCCTGCATGGCCTATGCCTGCACTACGTCGTGTTGGTTGCAGACGACGGACATCGTTGATCGTGGGTTGAGGCTTGCGGAGAAGGACGATACCTGGAGGTGGACCACTGGGTGGGACGTACTTGGAGTGGATAGCTGGACCCGAGGAGATGTGGAGGCTATCTGTACCGATCCTTTATGTGGGACTTCCAGTGGACGACTCGAGG